>CAUYWW010000243.1:0-1200000 GCA_963576845.1 Megachile leachella
GCGAATTTCGCTCATTTTCGCACGTTTCAGCCTCTAATTCGCACATATCCGGTGCGATTGGACTCTGTGCTACCTAGTTATGTTACGTTATCGTAACTGAACACAATCAAGCACCACAGTATCAATTTTCAAAGCCTTGAGCGAATTTCGCTCATTTTCGCACGTTTCAGCCTCTAATTCGCACATATCCGGTGCGATTGGACTCTGTGCTACCTAGTTACGTTAAGTTATCGTAACTGAACACAATCAAGCACCACAGTATCAATTTTGATCGCTTTGAGCGAATTTCGCTCATTTTCGCACGTTTCAGCCTCTAATTCGCACATATCCGGTGCGATTGGACTGTTTGCTACCTAGTTATGTTAGGTTATCGTAACTGAACACAATCAGGCACCACAGAATCAATTTTGATCGCTTTGAGCGAATTTCGCTCATTTTCGCACGTTTCAGCCTCTAATTCGCACATATCCGTTGCGATTGGTCTCTGTGCCACCTAGTTATGTTAAGTTATCGCAACTGAACACAATCAAGCACCACAGTATCAATTTTGATCGCTTTGAGCGAATTTCGCTCATTTTCGCACGTTTCAGCCTCTAATTCGCACATATCCGGTGCGATTGGACTCTGTGCTACCTAGTTATGTTAAGTTATCGTAACTCAACACAATCAGGCACCACAGTATCAATTTTGATCGCTTTGAGCGAATTTCGCTCATTTTCGCAAGTTTCAGCCTCTAATTCGCACATATCCGGTGCGATTGGACTCTGTGCTAATTAGTTATGTTAAGTTATCGTAACTCAACACAATCAGGCACCACAGTATCAATTTTGATCGCTTTGAGCGAATTTCGCTCATTTTCGCACGTTTCAGCCTCTAATTCGCACATATCCGGTGCGATTGGACTCTGTGCTACCTAGTTATGTTAAGTTATCGCAACTGAACACAATCAAGCACCACAGTATCAATTTTGATCGCTTTGAGCGAATTTCGCTCATTTTCGCACGTTTCAGCCTCTAATTCGCACATATCCGGTGCGATTGGACTCTGTGCTACCTAGTTATGTTAAGTTATCGTAACTCCAGACAATCAGGCACCACAGTATCAATTTTGATCGCTTTGCGCGAATTTCGCTCATTTTCGCACGTTTCAGCCTCTAATTCGCACATATCCGGTGCGATTGGACTCTGTGCTACCTAGTTATGTTAAGTTATCGCAACTGAACACAATCAATCACCACAGTATCAATTTTGATCGCTTTGAGCGAATTTCGCTCATTTTCGCACGTTTCAGCCTCTAATTCGCACATATCCGGTGCGATTGGACTCTGTGCTACCTAGTTATGTTAAGTTATCGCAACTGAACACAATCAAGCACCACAGTGTCAATTTTGATGGCTTTGAGCGAATTTCGCTCATTTTCGCACGTTTCAGCCTCTAATTCGCACATATCCGGTGCGATTGGACTCTGTGCTACCTACTTATGTTAAGTTATCGCAACTGAACACAATCAAGCACCACAGTATCAATTTTGATCGCTTTGAGCGAATTTCGCACATTTTCGCACGTTTCAGCCTCTAATTCGCACATATCCGGTGCGATTGGACTCTGTGCTACCTAGTTATGTTAAGTTATCGTAACTGAACACAATCAAGCACCACAGTATCAATTTTGATCGCTTTGAGCGAATTTCGCTCATTTTCGCACGTTTCAGCATCTAATTCGCACATATCCGGTGCGATTGGACTCTGTGCTACCTAGTTATGTTAAGTTATCGTAACTGAACACAATCAAGCACCACAGTATCAATTTTGATCGCTTTAAGCGAATTTCGCTCATTTTCGCACGTTTCAGCCTCTAATTCGCACATATCCGGTGCGATTGGACTCTGTGCCACCTAGTTATGTTAAGTTATCGTAACTGAACGCAATCAAGCACCACAGTATCAATTTTGATCGCTTTGAGCGAATTTCGCTCATTTTCGCATGTTTCAGCCTCTAATTCGCACATATCCGGTGCGATTGGACTCTGTGCTACCCAGTTATGTTAAGTTATCGTAACTGAACACAATCAAGCACCACAGTATCAATTTTGATCGCTTTGAGCGAATTTCGCTCATTTTCGCACGTTTCAGCCTCTAATTCGCACATATCCGGTGCGATTGGACTCCGTGCTACCTAGTTATGTTAAGTTATCGTAACTGAACACAATCAAGCACCACAGTATCAATTTTGATCGCTTTAAGCGAATTTCGCTCATTTTCGCACGTTTCAGCCTCTAATTCGCACATATCCGGTGCGATTGGACTCTGTGCCACCTAGTTATGTTAAGTTATCGTAACTGAACACAATCAAGCACCACAGTATCAATTTTGATCGCTTTGAGCGAATTTCGCTCATTTTCGCATGTTTCAGCCTCTAATTCGCACATATCCGGTGCGATTGGACTCTGTGCTACCCAGTTATGTTAAGTTATCGTAACTGAACACAATCAAGCACCACAGTATCAATTTTGATCGCTTTGAGCGAATTTCGCTCATTTTCGCACGTTTCAGCCTCGAATTCGCACATATCCGGTGTGATTGGACTCTGTGCTACCCAGTTATGTTAAGTTATCGTATCTGAGCACAATCAAGCACCACAGTATCAATTTTGATCGCTTTGAGCGAATTTCGCTCATTTTCGCAGTAGTGAGCCCGAGTGCGCATGCGCAGTATAGATCCCGATTGCGCATATGCAGATCTGAGCCGGAGAGGGCATCCGCAGTAGTGACTCCGAATGCGCATCCGCAGTAGTGAGGCCGAGTGCCCATGAGCAGTAGTGAGTCCAAGTGCGCATGAGCACTAGTGACCCCGAGTGCGCATGCACAATAGTGAGCCCGTGCGAGCATGCACAGTAGTGCGCACGTGTGCGCATGCGCAGAAGTGAGCTCGAGCGCGCATGTGCAGTTCTGAGCCGGAGTGCGCATCCGCAGTAGCGACCCCGAGTGCGCACGCACAGCAGTGGGCCCGTGTGCGCATGCGCAGTAGTGAGCCCGAGTGCGCATCCGCAGTAGTGAGTCCGAGTGCGCACGAGCAGTAGTGAGCCGGATTGCGCATCCGCAGCAGTGAGTCCGAGTGCGCATGAGCAGTAGTGACCCCGAGCTCGCATGCGGAGTAGAGAGCCCGATTGCGCATCCGCAGTAGGGAGTCCGTGTGCGCATGCGCAGTAGTGACCCCGAGTGCGCATGCACAGTAGTGAGCCCGTGTGCGCATGCGCAGTAGTGAGCCCGAGTGCGCATGCGCAGTAGTGACTCCGATTGCGCATGCACAGTAGTGAGCCCGTGTGCGCATGCGCAGTAGTGAGCCCGAGTGCGCATGCACAGTAGTAAGCCCGTGTGCGCATGCGCAGTAGTGAGCCCGTGTGCGCATGCGCAGTCGTGAGGCCGAGTGCCCATGAGCAGTAGTGAGTCCAAGTACGAATGAGCACTAGTGACCCAGAGTGCGCATGCACAGTAGTGACCCCGAGTGCGCATGCGCAGTAGTGGGCCCGTGTACGCATGCGCAGTAGTGAGCCCGAGTGCGAATCCGCAGTAGTGAGACAGTGTGCACATGAGCAGTAGTGAGTCCGAGTGCGCACGAGCAGTATTGAGCCCGATTGCGCATCCGCAGCAGTGAGTCCGAGTGCGCATGAGCAGTAGTGAGGCCGAGTGCGCATGCGCAGTAGGGAGCCCGATTGCGCATGTGCAGGACTGCGCCGGAGAGCGCATCCGCAGCAGTGAGTCCGCGTGCGCATGCGCAGTAGTGAGCCCGAGTGCGCATGCGCAGTAGTGACTCCGATTGCGCATGCAGAGTAGTGAGCCCGTGTGCGCATGCGCAGTAGTGAGCCCGTGTGCGCATGCGCAGTAGTGAGCCCGTGTGCGCATGCGCAGTCGTGAGGCCGAGTACGAATGAGCACTAGTGACCCAGAGTGCGCATGCACAGTAGTGACCCCGAGTGCGCATGCGCAGTAGTGAGCACGATTGCGCATCCGCAGCAGTGAGTCCGAGTGCGCATGAGCAGTAGTGACCCCGAGCGCGCTTGCGCAGTAGTGACCGGAGCGCGCATCCGCAGTAGTGAGCCCGAGTGCGCATCCGCAGTAGTGAGTCAGTGTGCGCATGAGCAGTAGTGAGTCCGAGTGCGCATGCACAGTAGTGGGCCCGTGTGCGCATGCGCAGTAGTGAGCCCGAGTGCGCATGCACAGTAGTGGGCCCGTGTCCGCTTGCGCAGTAGTGGGCCCGTGTGCGCATGAGCAGTAGTGACCCCGAGTGCGCATGCGCAGTAGTGAGCGCGATTGCGCATCCGCAGCAGTGAGTCCGAGTGCGCATGAGCAGTAGTGACCCCGAGCGCGCATGCACCGTAGTAAGCCCGTGTGCGCATGCGCAGTAGTGAGCCCGTGTGCGCATGCGCAGTCGTGAGGCCGAGTGCCAATGAGCAGTAGTGAGTCCAAGTACGAATGAGCACTAGTGACCCAGAGTGCGCATGCACAATAGTGAGCCTGTGCGCGCATGCACAGTAGTGCGCACGTGTGCGCATGCGCAGCAGTGGGCCCGTGTGCGCATGCGCAGTAGTGAGCCCGAGTGCGCATCCGCAGTAGTGAGTCCGAGTGCGCACGAGCAGTAGTGAGCCGGATTGCGCATCCGCAGCAGTGAGTCCGAGTGCGCATGAGCAGTAGTGACCCCGAGCTCGCATGCGGAGTAGAGAGCCCGATTGCGCATCCGCAGTAGGGAGTCCGTGTGCGCATGCGCAGTAGTGACCCCGAGTGCGCATGCACAGCAGTGAGCCCGTGTGCGCATGCGCAGTAGTGAGCCCGAGTGCGCATGCGGAGTAGTGACTCCGATTGCGCATGCACAGTAGTGAGCCCGTTTGCGCATGCGCAGTAGTGAGCCCGAGTGCGCATGCACAGTAGTAAGCCCGTGTGCGCATGCGCAATAGTGGGCCCGTGTGCGCATGCGCAGTCGTGAGGCCGAGTGCCCATGAGCAGTAGTGAGTCCAAGTACGAATGAGCACTAGTGACCCAGAGTGCGCATGCACAGTAGTGACCCCGAGTGCGCATGCGCAGTAGTGAGCACGATTGCGCATCCGCAGCAGTGAGTCCGAGTGCGCATGAGCAGTAGTGACCCCGAGCGCGCTTGCGCAGTAGTGACCCGAGCGCGCATCCGCAGTAGTGAGCCCGAGTGCGCATCCGCAGTAGTGAGTCAGTGTGCGCATGAGCAGTAGTGAGTCCGAGTGCGCATGCACAGTAGTGGGCCCGTGTGCGCATGCGCAGTAGTGAGCCCGAGTGCGCATGCACAGTAGTGGGCCCGTGCGCGCATGCGCAGTAGTGAGCCCGAGTGCGCATGGACAGTAGTGGGCCCGTGCGCGCATGAGCAGTAGTGACCCCGAGTGGGCATGCACAGTAGTGAGCCCGAGTGCGCATGCACAGTAGTGAGCTCGTGTGCGCATGCGCAGTAGTGAGCCCGAGTGCGCATGAGCAGTAGTGAGTCCAAGTGCGCAAGAGCAGTAGTGACCCCGGGTGCGCATGCACAGTAGTGAGCCCGTGCGCGCATGCGCAGTAGTGCGCCCGTGTGCGCATGCGCAGAAGTGAGCTCGAGTGCGCATGTGCAGTTCTGAGCCGGAGTACGCATCCGCAGTAGCGACCCCGTGTGCGCACGCACAATAGTGGGCTCGTGTGCGCATGCGCAGTAGTGAGCCCGAGTGCGCATCCGCAGTATTGAGACAGTGTGCGCATGAGCATTAGTGAGTGCGAGTGCGCATGCGCAGTAGAGAGCCCGATTGCGCATGCGCAATAGTGAGACCGTGTGCGCATGGGCAGTAGTGGCCCCGAGTGCGCATGCACAGTAGTGAGCCCGAGTGCGCATGCGCAGTAGAGATCCCGATTGCGCATATGCAGGTCCGAGCCGGAGAGCGCATCCGCAGTAGTGAGTCCGAGTGCGCATCCGCATTAGTGAGCGCGAGTGCCCATGAGCAGTAGTGAGTCCAAGTGCGCATGAGCACTAGTGACCCCGAGTGCGCATGCACAATAGTGAGCCCGTGCGCGCATGCACAGTAGTGCCTCCGTGTGCGCATGCGCAGAAGTGAGCTCGAGCGCGCATGTGCAGTTCTGAGCCGGAGTGCGCACGCGCAGTAGTGACCCTGAGTGCGCATGCGCAGTAGTCGGCCCGTGTGCGCATGCGCAGTAGTGAGCCCGAGTGCGCATCCGCAGCAGTGAGTCCGAGTGCGCATGAGCAGTAGTGAGACAGTGTGCCCATGAGCAGTATTGAGTCCGAGTGCGCATGAGCAGTAGTGACCCCGAGCGTAAATGCGCAGTAGTGAGCCCGATTGCGCATCCGCTGCATTCTGTCCGAGTGCGCATGAGCAGTAGTGAGTCCGATTGCGCATGAGCAGTAGTGAAGCCGAGTGCGCATGAGCAGTAGTGTGCCCGAGCGCGCATCCGCAGTAGTGACCCCGAGAGCGCATGTGCAGTTCTGAGCCGGAGAGCGCATCCGCAGTAGTGAGTCCGAGTGCGCATGCGCAGTAGTGACCCCGAGCGCGCATGAGCAGTAGTGAGCCAGAGTGCACATGCACAGTAGTGAGCCCGTGTGCGCATGCGCTGTAGTGAGACCGATTGCGCATGTGCTGGTCTGAGCAGGAGAGCGCATCCGCGGTAGTGAGCCCGATTGCATATCCGCAGTCGTGAGGCCGAGTGCCCATGAGCAGTAGTGAGTCCAAGTGCGAATGAGCACTAGTGACCCCGAGTGCGCATGCACAGTAGTGAGCCCGTGTGCGCATGCGCAGTCGTCAGGCCGAGTGCCAATGAGCAGTGGTGAGTCCAAGTGCGAATGAACACTAGTGACCCCGAGTGCGCATGCACCGTAGTGAGCCCATGCGCGCATGCGCAGTAATGCGCCCGAGTGCGCATGAGGAGTAGTGAGCCCGAGTGCGCATGCACGCTAGTGAGTCCGAGTGCGCACGAGCAGTATTGTGCCCGATTGCGCATCCGCAGCAGTGAGTCCGAGTGCGTATGAGCAGGAGTGAGCCCATGTGCGCATGCACAATATTGAGCCCGTGTGCGCATGCGAAGTAGTGAGCCCGAGTGCGCATGGGCAGTAGTGACCCCGAGTGCGCATGCACAGTAGTGAGCCCGAGTGCGCATGCGCAGTAGTGACCCGAGCGCGCATCCGCAGTAGTGAGCCCGATCGCGCATCGGCAGCAGTGAGTCCGAGTGCGCATGAGCAGTAGTGAGTCTGAGTGCGCATGAGCAGTAGTGACCCCGAGCGCGCATGCGGAGTAGTGAGCCCGATTGCGCATCCGCAGTAGGGTGTCTGTTTGCGCATGCGCAGTAGTGAGCCCGATTGCGCATGCGCAGTAGTGAGCCCGAGTGCGCATGAGCAGTAGTGAGCCCGTGTGCGCATGAGCAGTAGTGACCCCGAGTGCGCATGCACAGTAGTGAGCCCGTGTGCGCATGCGCAGAAGTGAGCCCGAGTGCGCATGAGCAGTAGCGAGTCCGAGTGCGCATGAGCAGTAGTGAGCCCGAGTGCGCATGCGCAGTAGAGAGCCCGATTGCGCATGTGCAGGTCTGAACCGGAGAGCGCATCCGCAGTAGTGAGCCCGATTGCGCATCCGCAGTAGTGAGGCCGAGAGCCCATGAGCAGTAGTGAGCCCGATTGCGCATCCGCAGTAGTGAGGCCGAGAGCCCATGAGCAGTAGTGAGTCCAAGTGCACATGAGCACTAGTGACCCCGAGTGCGCATGCACAGTAGTGAGCCCGTGCGCGCATGCGCAGTAGTGCGTCCGTGTGCGCATGCGCAGAATTGAGCTCGAGGGCGCATGTGCAGTTCTGAGCCGGAGTGCGCATCCGCAGTAGCGACCCCGAGTGCGCACGCATAGTAGTGGGCCCGTGTGCGCATGCGCAGTAGTGAGCCCGAGTGCGCGTCCGCAGTAGTGAGACAGTGTGCACATGAGCAGTAGTGAGTCCGAGTGCGCACGAGCAGTATTGAGCCCGATTGCGCATCCGCAGCAGTGAGTCCGCGTGCGCTTGCGCAGTAGTGAGCCCGAGTGCGCATGCGCAGTAGTGACTTCGATTGCGCATGCACAGTAGTGAGCCCGTGTGCGCATGCGCAGTAGTGAGCCCGTGTGCGCATGCGCAGTAGTGAGCCCGTGTGCGCATGCGCAGTCGTGAGGCCGAGTGCCCATGAGCAGTAGTGAGTCCAAGTACGAATGAGCACTAGTGACCCAGAGTGCGCATGCACAGTAGTGACCCCGAGTGCGCATGCGCAGTAGTGACCCGAGCGCGCATCCGCAGTAGTGAGCCCGAGTGCGCATGCACAGTAGTGGGCCCGTGTGCGCATGCGCAGTAGTGAGCCCGAGTGCGCATGCACAGTAGTGGGCCCGTGTGCGCATGCGCAGTAGTGAGCCCGAGTGCGCATGAGCAGTAGTGAGTCCAAGTGCGCAAGAGCAGTAGTGACCCCGGGTGCGCATGCACAGTAGTGAGCCCGTGCGCGCATGCGCAGTAGTGCGCCCGTGTGCGCATGCGCAGAAGTGAGCTCGAGTGCGCATGTGCAGTTCTGAGCCGGAGTACGCATCCGCAGTAGCGACCCCGTGTGCGCACGCACAATAGTGGGCTCGTGTGCGCATGCGCAGTAGTGAGCCCGAGTGCGCATCCGCAGTATTGAGACAGTGTGCGCATGAGCATTAGTGAGTGCGAGTGCGCATGCGCAGTAGAGAGCCCGATTGCGCATGCGCAATAGTGAGACCGTGTGCGCATGCGCAGTAGTGAGCCCGAGTGCGCATGCACAGTAGTGGGCCCGTGTCCGCTTGCGCAGTAGTGGGCCCGTGTGCGCATGAGCAGTAGTGAGCCCGTGTGCGCATGCACAGTAGTGAGCCCGTGTGCGCATGCGCAGTAGTGAGCCCGAGTGCGCATGCACAGTAGTGGGCCCGTGCGCGCATGAGCAGTAGTGACCCCGAGTGGGCATGCACAGTAGTGAGCCCGAGTGCGCATGCACAGTAGTGAGCTCGTGTGCGCATGCGCAGTAGTGAGCCCGAGTGCGCATGAGCAGTAGTGAGTCCAAGTGCGCAAGAGCAGTAGTGACCCCGGGTGCGCATGCACAGTAGTGAGCCCGTGCGCGCATGCGCAGTAGTGCGCCCGTGTGCGCATGCGCAGAAGTGAGCTCGAGTGCGCATGTGCAGTTCTGAGCCGGAGTACGCATCCGCAGTAGCGACCCCGTGTGCGCACGCACAATAGTGGGCTCGTGTGCGCATGCGCAGTAGTGAGCCCGAGTGCGCATCCGCAGTATTGAGACAGTGTGCGCATGAGCATTAGTGAGTGCGAGTGCGCATGCGCAGTAGAGAGCCCGATTGCGCATGCGCAATAGTGAGACCGTGTGCGCATGGGCAGTAGTGGCCCCGAGTGCGCATGCACAGTAGTGAGCCCGAGTGCGCATGCACATTAGTGAGCCCGAGTGCGCATGCGCAGTAGAGATCCCGATTGCGCATATGCAGGTCCGAGCCGGAGAGCGCATCCGCAGTAGTGAGTCCGAGTGCGCATCCGCATTAGTGAGCGCGAGTGCCCATGAGCAGTAGTGAGTCCAAGTGCGCATGAGCACTAGTGACCCCGAGTGCGCATGCACAATAGTGAGCCCGTGCGCGCATGCACAGTAGTGCCTCCGTGTGCGCATGCGCAGAAGTGAGCTCGAGCGCGCATGTGCAGTTCTCAGCCGGAGTGCGCACGCGCAGTAGTGACCATGAGTGCGCATGCGCAGTAGTCGGCCCGTGTGCGCATGCGCAGTAGTGAGCCCGAGTGCGCATCCGCAGCAGTGAGTCCGAGTGCGCATGAGCAGTAGTGAGACAGTGTGCCCATGAGCAGTATTGAGTCCGAGTGCGCATGAGCAGTAGTGACCCCGAGCGTAAATGCGCAGTAGTGAGCCCGATTGCGCATCCGCTGCATTCTGTCCGAGTGCGCATGAGCAGTAGTGAGTCCGATTGCGCATGAGCAGTAGTGAAGCCGAGTGCGCATGAGCAGTAGTGTGCCCGAGCGCGCATCCGCAGTAGTGACCCCGAGAGCGCATGTGCAGTTCTGAGCCGGAGAGCGCATCCGCAGTAGTGAGTCCGAGTGCGCATGCGCAGTAGTGACCCCGAGCGCGCATGAGCAGTAGTGAGCCAGAGTGCACATGCACAGTAGTGAGCCCGTGTGCGCATGCGCGGTAGTGAGACCGATTGCGCATGTGCTGGTCTGAGCAGGAGAGCGCATCCGCGGTAGTGAGCCCGATTGCATATCCGCAGTCGTGAGGCCGAGTGCCCATGAGCAGTAGTGAGTCCAAGTGCGAATGAGCACTAGTGACCCCGAGTGCGCATGCACAGTAGTGAGCCCGTGTGCGCATGCGCAGTCGTCAGGCCGAGTGCCAATGAGCAGTGGTGAGTCCAAGTGCGAATGAACACTAGTGACCCCGAGTGCGCATGCACCGTAGTGAGCCCATGCGCGCATGCGCAGTAATGCGCCCGAGTGCGCATGAGGAGTAGTGAGCCCGAGTGCGCATGCACGCTAGTGAGTCCGAGTGCGCACGAGCAGTATTGTGCCCGATTGCGCATCCGCAGCAGTGAGTCCGAGTGCGTATGAGCAGGAGTGAGCCCATGTGCGCATGCACAATATTGAGCCCGTGTGCGCATGCGAAGTAGTGAGCCCGAGTGCGCATGGGCAGTAGTGACCCCGAGTGCGCATGCACAGTAGTGAGCCCGAGTGCGCATGCGCAGTAGTGACCCGAGCGCGCATGAGCAGTAGCGAGTCCGAGTGCGCATGAGCAGTAGTGAGCCCGAGTGCGCATGCGCAGTAGAGAGCCCGATTGCGCATGTGCAGGTCTGAACCGGAGAGCGCATCCGCAGTAGTGAGCCCGATTGCGCATCCGCAGTAGTGAGGCCGAGAGCCCATGAGCAGTAGTGAGCCCGATTGCGCATCCGCAGTAGTGAGGCCGAGAGCCCATGAGCAGTAGTGAGTCCAAGTGCACATGAGCACTAGTGACCCCGAGTGCGCATGCACAGTAGTGAGCCCGTGCGCGCATGCGCAGTAGTGCGCCCGTGTGCGCATGCGCAGAATTGAGCTCGAGGGCGCATGTGCAGTTCTGAGCCGGAGTGCGCATCCGCAGTAGCGACCCCGAGTGCGCACGCATAGTAGTGGGCCCGTGTGCGCATGCGCAGTAGTGAGCCCGAGTGCGCGTCCGCAGTAGTGAGACAGTGTGCACATGAGCAGTAGTGAGTCCGAGTGCGCACGAGCAGTTCTGAGCCGGAGAGCGCATCCGCAGTAGTGAGTCCGAGTGCGCATGCGCAGTAGTGACCCCGAGCGCGCATGAGCAGTAGTGAGCCAGAGTGCACATGCACAGTAGTGAGCCCGTGTGCGCATGCGCGGTAGTGAGACCGATTGCGCATGTGCTGGTCTGAGCAGGAGAGCGCATCCGCGGTAGTGAGCCCGATTGCATATCCGCAGTCGTGAGGCCGAGTGCCCATGAGCAGTAGTGAGTCCAAGTGCGAATGAGCACTAGTGACCCCGAGTGCGCATGCACAGTAGTGAGCCCGTGTGCGCATGCGCAGTCGTCAGGCCGAGTGCCAATGAGCAGTGGTGAGTCCAAGTGCGAATGAACACTAGTGACCCCGAGTGCGCATGCACCGTAGTGAGCCCATGCGCGCATGCGCAGTAATGCGCCCGAGTGCGCATGAGGAGTAGTGAGCCCGAGTGCGCATGCACGCTAGTGAGTCCGAGTGCGCACGAGCAGTATTGTGCCCGATTGCGCATCCGCAGCAGTGAGTCCGAGTGCGTATGAGCAGGAGTGAGCCCATGTGCGCATGCACAATATTGAGCCCGTGTGCGCATGCGAAGTAGTGAGCCCGAGTGCGCATGGGCAGTAGTGACCCCGAGTGCGCATGCACAGTAGTGAGCCCGAGTGCGCATGCGCAGTAGTGACCCGAGCGCGCATGAGCAGTAGCGAGTCCGAGTGCGCATGAGCAGTAGTGAGCCCGAGTGCGCATGCGCAGTAGAGAGCCCGATTGCGCATGTGCAGGTCTGAACCGGAGAGCGCATCCGCAGTAGTGAGCCCGATTGCGCATCCGCAGTAGTGAGGCCGAGAGCCCATGAGCAGTAGTGAGCCCGATTGCGCATCCGCAGTAGTGAGGCCGAGAGCCCATGAGCAGTAGTGAGTCCAAGTGCACATGAGCACTAGTGACCCCGAGTGCGCATGCACAGTAGTGAGCCCGTGCGCGCATGCGCAGTAGTGCGCCCGTGTGCGCATGCGCAGAATTGAGCTCGAGGGCGCATGTGCAGTTCTGAGCCGGAGTGCGCATCCGCAGTAGCGACCCCGAGTGCGCACGCATAGTAGTGGGCCCGTGTGCGCATGCGCAGTAGTGAGCCCGAGTGCGCGTCCGCAGTAGTGAGACAGTGTGCACATGAGCAGTAGTGAGTCCGAGTGCGCACGAGCAGTATTGAGCCCGATTGCGCATCCGCAGCAGTGAGTCCGCGTGCGCTTGCGCAGTAGTGAGCCCGAGTGCGCATGCGCAGTAGTGACTTCGATTGCGCATGCACAGTAGTGAGCCCGTGTGCGCATGCGCAGTAGTGAGCCCGTGTGCGCATGCGCAGTAGTGAGCCCGTGTGCGCATGCGCAGTCGTGAGGCCGAGTGCCCATGAGCAGTAGTGAGTCCAAGTACGAATGAGCACTAGTGACCCAGAGTGCGCATGCACAGTAGTGACCCCGAGTGCGCATGCGCAGTAGTGAGCACGATTGCGCATCCGCAGCAGTGAGTCCGAGTGCGCATGAGCAGTAGTGACCCCGAGCGCGCTTGCGCAGTAGTGACCCGAGCGCGCATCCGCAGTAGTGAGCCCGAGTGCGCATGCACAGTAGTGGGCCCGTGTGCGCATGCGCAGTAGTGAGCCCGAGTGCGCATGCACAGTAGTGGGCCCGTGTCCGCTTGCGCAGTAGTGGGCCCGTGTGCGCATGAGCAGTAGTGAGCCCGTGTGCGCATGCACAGTAGTGAGCCCGTGTGCGCATGCGCAGTTGTGAGCCCGAGTTCGCATGCACAGTAGTGGGCCCGAGTGCGCATGAGCAGTAGTGACCCCGTTCGCGCTTGCGCAGTAGTGAGCCCGTGTGCGCATGCGTAGTAGTGAGCTCGAGTGCGCATGTGCAGGTCTGAGCCGGAGTGCGCACGCGCAGTAGTGACCCCGAGTGCGCATGCGCAGTAGTGACCCGAGCGCGCATCCGCAGTAGTGAGCCCGATTGTGCATCGGCAGCAGTGAGTCCGAGTGCGCATGAGCAGTAGTGAGCCAGTGTGCGCATGAGCAGTAGTGACCCCGAGTGGGCATGCACAGTAGTGAGCCCGAGTGCGCATGCACAGTAGTGAGCCCGTGTGCGCATGCGCAGTAGTGAGCCCGAGTGCGCATGAGCAGTAGTGACCCCGTTCGCGCTTGCGCAGTAGTGAGCCCGTGTGCGCATGCGTAGTAGTGAGCTCGAGTGCGCATGTGCAGGTCTGAGCCGGAGTGCGCACGCGCAGTAGTGACCCCGAGTGCGCATGCGCAGTAGTGACCCGAGCGCGCTTCCGCAGTAGTGAGCCCGATTGTGCATCGGGAGCAGTGAGTCCGAGTGCGCATGAGCAGTAGTGAGTCCGAGTGCGCATGAGCAGTAGTGACCCCGTTCGCGCTTGCGCAGTAGTGAGCCCGATTGCGCGTCCGCAGTAGGATGTCTGTGTGCGAATGCGCAGTAGTGAGCCCGATTGCGCATCGGCAGTAGTGACTCCGAGTACCCATGAGCCGTAGTGAGTCCGGGTGCGCATGAGCAGTAGTGAGTCCGTGTGCGCATGAGTAGTAGCGACCCTGAGTGCGCATGCGAAGTTGTGAGCCCGAGTGCGCATGAGCAGTAGTGAGCCCGTGTGCGCATGAGCAGTAATGACCCCGAGTGCGCATGCACAGTAGTGAGCCCGTGTGCGCATGCGCAGAATTGAGCTCGAGGGCGCATGTGCAGTTCTGAGCCGGAGTGCGCATCCGCAGTAGCGACCCCGAGTGCGCACGCACAGTAGTGGGCCCGTGTACGCATGCGCAGTAGTGAGCCCGAGTGCGCATTCGCAGTAGTGAGACAGTGTGCACATGAGCAGTAGTGAGTCCGAGTGCGCACGAGCAGTATTGAGCCCGATTGCGCATCCGCAGCAGTGAGTCAGAGTGCGCATGAGCAGTAGTGAGGCCGAGTGCGCATGCGCAGTAGGGAGCCCGATTGCGCATGTGCAGGACTGCGCCGGAGAGCGCATCCGCAGCAGTGAGTCCGCGTGCGCATGCGCAGTAGTGAGCCCGAGTGCGCATGCGCAGTAGTGACTCCGATTGCGCATGCACAGTAGTGAGCCCGAGTGCGCATGCGCAGTAGTGAGCACGATTGCGCATCCGCAGCAGTGAGTCCGAGTGCGCATGAGCAGTAGTGACCCCGAGCGCGCTTGCGCAGTAGTGACCCGAGCGCGCATCCGCAGTAGTGAGCCCGAGTGCGCATCCGCAGTAGTGAGTCAGTGTGCGCATGAGCAGTAGTGAGTCCGAGTGCGCATGCACAGTAGTGGGCCCGTGTGCGCATGCGCAGTAGTGAGCCCGAGTGCGCATGCACAGTAGTGGGCCCGTGTCCGCTTGCGCAGTAGTGGGCCCGTGTGCGCATGAGCAGTAGTGAGCCCGTGTGCGCATGCACAGTAGTGAGCCCGTGAGCGCATGCGCAGTTGTGAGCCCGAGTTCGCATGCACAGTAGTTGGCCCGTGTGCGCATGCGCAGTAGTGAGCCCGAGTGCGCATGCACAGTAGTGGGCCCGTGTGCGCATGCGCAGTAGTGGGCCCGAGTGCGCATGAGCAGTAGTGAGCCAGTGTGCGCATGAGCAGTAGTGACCCCGAGTGGGCATGCACAGTAGTGAGCCCGAGTGCGCATGCACAGTAGTGAGCCCGTGTGCGCATGCGCAGTAGTGAGCCCGAGTGCGCATGAGCAGTAGTGACCCCGTTCGCGCTTGCGCAGTAGTGAGCCCGTGTGCGCATGCGTAGTAGTGAGCTCGAGTGCGCATGTGCAGGTCTGAGCCGGAGTGCGCACGCGCAGTAGTGACCCCGAGTGCGCATGCGCAGTAGTGAGCCCGAGTGCGCATCCGCAGCAGTGAGTCCGAGTGCGCATGAGCAGTAGTGAGACAGTGTGCCCATGAGCAGTATTGAGTCCGAGTGCGCATGAGCAGTAGTGACCCCGAGCGTAAATGCGCAGTAGTGAGCCCGATTGCGCATCCGCTGCATTCTGTCCGAGTGCGCATGAGCAGTAGTGAGTCCGATTGCGCATGAGCAGTAGTGAAGCCGAGTGCGCATGAGCAGTAGTGTGCCCGAGCGCGCATCCGCAGTAGTGACCCCGAGAGCGCATGTGCAGTTCTGAGCCGGAGAGCGCATCCGCAGTAGTGAGTCCGAGTGCGCATGCGCAGTAGTGACCCCGAGCGCGCATGAGCAGTAGTGAGCCAGAGTGCACATGCACAGTAGTGAGCCCGTGTGCGCATGCGCAGTAGTGAGACCGATTGCGCATGTGCTGGTCTGAGCAGGAGAGCGCATCCGCGGTAGTGAGCCCGATTGCATATCCGCAGTCGTGAGGCCGAGTGCCCATGAGCAGTAGTGAGTCCAAGTGCGAATGAGCACTAGTGACCCCGAGTGCGCATGCACAGTAGTGAGCCCGTGTGCGCATGCGCAGTCGTCAGGCCGAGTGCCAATGAGCAGTGGTGAGTCCAAGTGCGAATGAACACTAGTGACCCCGAGTGCGCATGCACCGTAGTGAGCCCATGCGCGCATGCGCAGTAGTGCGCCCGAGTGCGCATGAGGAGTAGTGAGCCCGAGTGCGCATGCACGCTAGTGAGTCCGAGTGCGCACGAGCAGTATTGTGCCCGATTGCGCATCCGCAGCAGTGAGTCCGAGTGCGTATGAGCAGGAGTGAGCCCATGTGCGCATGCACAATATTGAGCCCGTGTGCGCATGCGAAGTAGTGAGCCCGAGTGCGCATGGGCAGTAGTGACCCCGAGTGCGCATGCACAGTAGTGAGCCCGAGTGCGCATGCGCAGTAGTGACCCGAGCGCGCATCCGCAGTAGTGAGCCCGATCGCGCATCGGCAGCAGTGAGTCCGAGTGCGCATGAGCAGTAGTGAGTCTGAGTGCGCATGAGCAGTAGTGACCCCGAGCGCGCATGCGGAGTAGTGAGCCCGATTGCGCATCCGCAGTAGGGTGTCTGTTTGCGCATGCGCAGTAGTGAGCCCGATTGCGCATGCGCAGTAGTGAGCCCGAGTGCGCATGAGCAGTAGTGAGCCCGTGTGCGCATGAGCAGTAGTGACCCCGAGTGCGCATGCACAGTAGTGAGCCCGTGTGCGCATGCGCAGAAGTGAGCCCGAGTGCGCATGAGCAGTAGCGAGTCCGAGTGCGCATGAGCAGTAGTGAGCCCGAGTGCGCATGCGCAGTAGAGAGCCCGATTGCGCATGTGCAGGTCTGAACCGGAGAGCGCATCCGCAGTAGTGAGCCCGATTGCGCATCCGCAGTAGTGAGGCCGAGAGCCCATGAGCAGTAGTGAGCCCGATTGCGCATCCGCAGTAGTGAGGCCGAGAGCCCATGAGCAGTAGTGAGTCCAAGTGCACATGAGCACTAGTGACCCCGAGTGCGCATGCACAGTAGTGAGCCCGTGCGCGCATGCGCAGTAGTGCGTCCGTGTGCGCATGCGCAGAATTGAGCTCGAGGGCGCATGTGCAGTTCTGAGCCGGAGTGCGCATCCGCAGTAGCGACCCCGAGTGCGCACGCATAGTAGTGGGCCCGTGTGCGCATGCGCAGTAGTGAGCCCGAGTGCGCGTCCGCAGTAGTGAGACAGTGTGCACATGAGCAGTAGTGAGTCCGAGTGCGCACGAGCAGTATTGAGCCCGATTGCGCATCCGCAGCAGTGAGTCCGCGTGCGCTTGCGCAGTAGTGAGCCCGAGTGCGCATGCGCAGTAGTGACTTCGATTGCGCATGCACAGTAGTGAGCCCGTGTGCGCATGCGCAGTAGTGAGCCCGTGTGCGCATGCGCAGTAGTGAGCCCGTGTGCGCATGCGCAGTCGTGAGGCCGAGTGCCCATGAGCAGTAGTGAGTCCAAGTACGAATGAGCACTAGTGACCCAGAGTGCGCATGCACAGTAGTGACCCCGAGTGCGCATGCGCAGTAGTGACCCGAGCGCGCATCCGCAGTAGTGAGCCCGAGTGCGCATGCACAGTAGTGGGCCCGTGTGCGCATGCGCAGTAGTGAGCCCGAGTGCGCATGCACAGTAGTGGGCCCGTGTGCGCATGCGCAGTAGTGAGCCCGAGTGCGCATTCGCAGTAGTGAGACAGTGTGCACATGAGCAGTAGTGAGTCCGAGTGCGCACGAGCAGTATTGAGCCCGATTGCGCATCCGCAGCAGTGAGTCAGAGTGCGCATGAGCAGTAGTGAGGCCGAGTGCGCATGCGCAGTAGGGAGCCCGATTGCGCATGTGCAGGACTGCGCCGGAGAGCGCATCCGCAGCAGTGAGTCCGCGTGCGCATGCGCAGTAGTGAGCCCGAGTGCGCATGCGCAGTAGTGACTCCGATTGCGCATGCACAGTAGTGAGCCCGAGTGCGCATGCGCAGTAGTGAGCACGATTGCGCATCCGCAGCAGTGAGTCCGAGTGCGCATGAGCAGTAGTGACCCCGAGCGCGCTTGCGCAGTAGTGACCCGAGCGCGCATCCGCAGTAGTGAGCCCGAGTGCGCATCCGCAGTAGTGAGTCAGTGTGCGCATGAGCAGTAGTGAGTCCGAGTGCGCATGCACAGTAGTGGGCCCGTGTGCGCATGCGCAGTAGTGAGCCCGAGTGCGCATGCACAGTAGTGGGCCCGTGTCCGCTTGCGCAGTAGTGGGCCCGTGTGCGCATGAGCAGTAGTGAGCCCGTGTGCGCATGCACAGTAGTGAGCCCGTGAGCGCATGCGCAGTTGTGAGCCCGAGTTCGCATGCACAGTAGTTGGCCCGTGTGCGCATGCGCAGTAGTGAGCCCGAGTGCGCATGCACAGTAGTGGGCCCGTGTGCGCATGCGCAGTAGTGGGCCCGAGTGCGCATGAGCAGTAGTGAGCCAGTGTGCGCATGAGCAGTAGTGACCCCGAGTGGGCATGCACAGTAGTGAGCCCGAGTGCGCATGCACAGTAGTGAGCCCGTGTGCGCATGCGCAGTAGTGAGCCCGAGTGCGCATGAGCAGTAGTGACCCCGTTCGCGCTTGCGCAGTAGTGAGCCCGTGTGCGCATGCGTAGTAGTGAGCTCGAGTGCGCATGTGCAGGTCTGAGCCGGAGTGCGCACGCGCAGTAGTGACCCCGAGTGCGCATGCGCAGTAGTGAGCCCGAGTGCGCATCCGCAGCAGTGAGTCCGAGTGCGCATGAGCAGTAGTGAGACAGTGTGCCCATGAGCAGTATTGAGTCCGAGTGCGCATGAGCAGTAGTGACCCCGAGCGTAAATGCGCAGTAGTGAGCCCGATTGCGCATCCGCTGCATTCTGTCCGAGTGCGCATGAGCAGTAGTGAGTCCGATTGCGCATGAGCAGTAGTGAAGCCGAGTGCGCATGAGCAGTAGTGTGCCCGAGCGCGCATCCGCAGTAGTGACCCCGAGAGCGCATGTGCAGTTCTGAGCCGGAGAGCGCATCCGCAGTAGTGAGTCCGAGTGCGCATGCGCAGTAGTGACCCCGAGCGCGCATGAGCAGTAGTGAGCCAGAGTGCACATGCACAGTAGTGAGCCCGTGTGCGCATGCGCAGTAGTGAGACCGATTGCGCATGTGCTGGTCTGAGCAGGAGAGCGCATCCGCGGTAGTGAGCCCGATTGCATATCCGCAGTCGTGAGGCCGAGTGCCCATGAGCAGTAGTGAGTCCAAGTGCGAATGAGCACTAGTGACCCCGAGTGCGCATGCACAGTAGTGAGCCCGTGTGCGCATGCGCAGTCGTCAGGCCGAGTGCCAATGAGCAGTGGTGAGTCCAAGTGCGAATGAACACTAGTGACCCCGAGTGCGCATGCACCGTAGTGAGCCCATGCGCGCATGCGCAGTAGTGCGCCCGAGTGCGCATGAGGAGTAGTGAGCCCGAGTGCGCATGCACGCTAGTGAGTCCGAGTGCGCACGAGCAGTATTGTGCCCGATTGCGCATCCGCAGCAGTGAGTCCGAGTGCGTATGAGCAGGAGTGAGCCCATGTGCGCATGCACAATATTGAGCCCGTGTGCGCATGCGAAGTAGTGAGCCCGAGTGCGCATGGGCAGTAGTGACCCCGAGTGCGCATGCACAGTAGTGAGCCCGAGTGCGCATGCGCAGTAGTGACCCGAGCGCGCATCCGCAGTAGTGAGCCCGATCGCGCATCGGCAGCAGTGAGTCCGAGTGCGCATGAGCAGTAGTGAGTCTGAGTGCGCATGAGCAGTAGTGACCCCGAGCGCGCATGCGGAGTAGTGAGCCCGATTGCGCATCCGCAGTAGGGTGTCTGTTTGCGCATGCGCAGTAGTGAGCCCGATTGCGCATGCGCAGTAGTGAGCCCGAGTGCGCATGAGCAGTAGTGAGCCCGTGTGCGCATGAGCAGTAGTGACCCCGAGTGCGCATGCACAGTAGTGAGCCCGTGTGCGCATGCGCAGAAGTGAGCCCGAGTGCGCATGAGCAGTAGCGAGTCCGAGTGCGCATGAGCAGTAGTGAGCCCGAGTGCGCATGCGCAGTAGAGAGCCCGATTGCGCATGTGCAGGTCTGAACCGGAGAGCGCATCCGCAGTAGTGAGCCCGATTGCGCATCCGCAGTAGTGAGGCCGAGAGCCCATGAGCAGTAGTGAGCCCGATTGCGCATCCGCAGTAGTGAGGCCGAGAGCCCATGAGCAGTAGTGAGTCCAAGTGCACATGAGCACTAGTGACCCCGAGTGCGCATGCACAGTAGTGAGCCCGTGCGCGCATGCGCAGTAGTGCGTCCGTGTGCGCATGCGCAGAATTGAGCTCGAGGGCGCATGTGCAGTTCTGAGCCGGAGTGCGCATCCGCAGTAGCGACCCCGAGTGCGCACGCATAGTAGTGTGCCCGTGTGCGCATGCGCAGTAGTGAGCCCGAGTGCGCGTCCGCAGTAGTGAGACAGTGTGCACATGAGCAGTAGTGAGTCCGAGTGCGCACGAGCAGTATTGAGCCCGATTGCGCATCCGCAGCAGTGAGTCCGCGTGCGCTTGCGCAGTAGTGAGCCCGAGTGCGCATGCGCAGTAGTGACTTCGATTGCGCATGCACAGTAGTGAGCCCGTGTGCGCATGCGCAGTAGTGAGCCCGTGTGCGCATGCGCAGTAGTGAGCCCGTGTGCGCATGCGCAGTCGTGAGGCCGAGTGCCCATGAGCAGTAGTGAGTCCAAGTACGAATGAGCACTAGTGACCCAGAGTGCGCATGCACAGTAGTGACCCCGAGTGCGCATGCGCAGTAGTGACCCGAGCGCGCATCCGCAGTAGTGAGCCCGAGTGCGCATGCACAGTAGTGGGCCCGTGTGCGCATGCGCAGTAGTGAGCCCGAGTGCGCATGCACAGTAGTGGGCCCGTGTGCGCATGCGCAGTAGTGAGCCCGAGTGTGCATGCACAGTAGTGGGCCCGTGTCCGCTTGCGCAGTAGTGGGCCCGTGTGCGCATGAGCAGTAGTGAGCCCGTGTGCGCATGCACAGTAGTGAGCCCGTGTGCGCATGCGCAGTAGTGAGCCCGAGTGCGCATGCACAGTAGTAAGCCCGTGTGCGCATGCGCAGTAGTGAGCCCGTGTGCGCATGCGCAGTCGTGAGGCCGAGTGCCCATGAGCAGTAGTGAGTCCAAGTACGAATGCGCACTAGTGACCCAGAGTGCGCATGCACAGTAGTGACCCCGAGCGCGCTTGCGCAGTAGTGACCCGAGCGCGCATCCGCAGTAGTGAGCCCGAGTGCGCATCCGCAGTAGTGAGTCAGTGTGCGCATGAGCAGTAGTGAGTCCGAGTGCGCATGCACAGTAGTGGGCCCGTGTGCGCATGCGCAGTAGTGAGCCCGAGTGCGCATGCACAGTAGTGGGCCCGTGTCCGCTTGCGCAGTAGTGGGCCCGTGTGCGCATGAGCAGTAGTGAGCCCGTGTGCGCATGCACAGTAGTGAGCCCGTGTGCGCATGCGCAGTAGTGAGCCCGAGTGCGCATGCACAGTAGTGGGCCCGTGCGCGCATGAGCAGTAGTGACCCCGAGTGGGCATGCACAGTAGTGAGCCCGAGTGCGCATGCACAGTAGTGAGCTCGTGTGCGCATGCGCAGTAGTGAGCCCGAGTGCGCATGAGCAGTAGTGAGTCCAAGTGCGCAAGAGCAGTAGTGACCCCGGGTGCGCATGCACAGTAGTGAGCCCGTGCGCGCATGCGCAGTAGTGCGCCCGTGTGCGCATGCGCAGAAGTGAGCTCGAGTGCGCATGTGCAGTTCTGAGCCGGAGTACGCATCCGCAGTAGCGACCCCGTGTGCGCACGCACAATAGTGGGCTCGTGTGCGCATGCGCAGTAGTGAGCCCGAGTGCGCATCCGCAGTATTGAGACAGTGTGCGCATGAGCATTAGTGAGTGCGAGTGCGCATGCGCAGTAGAGAGCCCGATTGCGCATGCGCAATAGTGAGACCGTGTGCGCATGGGCAGTAGTGGCCCCGAGTGCGCATGCACAGTAGTGAGCCCGAGTGCGCATGCACAGTAGTGAGCCCGAGTGCGCATGCGCAGTAGAGATCCCGATTGCGCATATGCAGGTCCGAGCCGGAGAGCGCATCCGCAGTAGTGAGTCCGAGTGCGCATCCGCATTAGTGAGCGCGAGTGCCCATGAGCAGTAGTGAGTCCAAGTGCGCATGAGCACTAGTGACCCCGAGTGCGCATGCACAATAGTGAGCCCGTGCGCGCATGCACAGTAGTGCCTCCGTGTGCGCATGCGCAGAAGTGAGCTCGAGCGCGCATGTGCAGTTCTGAGCCGGAGTGCGCACGCGCAGTAGTGACCCTGAGTGCGCATGCGCAGTAGTCGGCCCGTGTGCGCATGCGCAGTAGTGAGCCCGAGTGCGCATCCGCAGCAGTGAGTCCGAGTGCGCATGAGCAGTAGTGAGACAGTGTGCCCATGAGCAGTATTGAGTCCGAGTGCGCATGAGCAGTAGTGACCCCGAGCGTAAATGCGCAGTAGTGAGCCCGATTGCGCATCCGCTGCATTCTGTCCGAGTGCGCATGAGCAGTAGTGAGTCCGATTGCGCATGAGCAGTAGTGAAGCCGAGTGCGCATGAGCAGTAGTGTGCCCGAGCGCGCATCCGCAGTAGTGACCCCGAGAGCGCATGTGCAGTTCTGAGCCGGAGAGCGCATCCGCAGTAGTGAGTCCGAGTGCGCATGCGCAGTAGTGACCCCGAGCGCGCATGAGCAGTAGTGAGCCAGAGTGCACATGCACAGTAGTGAGCCCGTGTGCGCATGCGCGGTAGTGAGACCGATTGCGCATGTGCTGGTCTGAGCAGGAGAGCGCATCCGCGGTAGTGAGCCCGATTGCATATCCGCAGTCGTGAGGCCGAGTGCCCATGAGCAGTAGTGAGTCCAAGTGCGAATGAGCACTAGTGACCCCGAGTGCGCATGCACAGTAGTGAGCCCGTGTGCGCATGCGCAGTCGTCAGGCCGAGTGCCAATGAGCAGTGGTGAGTCCAAGTGCGAATGAACACTAGTGACCCCGAGTGCGCATGCACCGTAGTGAGCCCATGCGCGCATGCGCAGTAATGCGCCCGAGTGCGCATGAGGAGTAGTGAGCCCGAGTGCGCATGCACGCTAGTGAGTCCGAGTGCGCACGAGCAGTATTGTGCCCGATTGCGCATCCGCAGCAGTGAGTCCGAGTGCGTATGAGCAGGAGTGAGCCCATGTGCGCATGCACAATATTGAGCCCGTGTGCGCATGCGAAGTAGTGAGCCCGAGTGCGCATGGGCAGTAGTGACCCCGAGTGCGCATGCACAGTAGTGAGCCCGAGTGCGCATGCGCAGTAGTGACCCGAGCGCGCATGAGCAGTAGCGAGTCCGAGTGCGCATGAGCAGTAGTGAGCCCGAGTGCGCATGCGCAGTAGAGAGCCCGATTGCGCATGTGCAGGTCTGAACCGGAGAGCGCATCCGCAGTAGTGAGCCCGATTGCGCATCCGCAGTAGTGAGGCCGAGAGCCCATGAGCAGTAGTGAGCCCTATTGCGCATCCGCAGTAGTGAGGCCGAGAGCCCATGAGCAGTAGTGAGTCCAAGTGCACATGAGCACTAGTGACCCCGAGTGCGCATGCACAGTAGTGAGCCCGTGCGCGCATGCGCAGTAGTGCGCCCGTGTGCGCATGCGCAGAATTGAGCTCGAGGGCGCATGTGCAGTTCTGAGCCGGAGTGCGCATCCGCAGTAGCGACCCCGAGTGCGCACGCATAGTAGTGGGCCCGTGTGCGCATGCGCAGTAGTGAGCCCGAGTGCGCGTCCGCAGTAGTGAGACAGTGTGCACATGAGCAGTAGTGAGTCCGAGTGCGCACGAGCAGTATTGAGCCCGATTGCGCATCCGCAGCAGTGAGTCCGCGTGCGCTTGCGCAGTAGTGAGCCCGAGTGCGCATGCGCAGTAGTGACTTCGATTGCGCATGCACAGTAGTGAGCCCGTGTGCGCATGCGCAGTAGTGAGCCCGTGTGCGCATGCGCAGTAGTGAGCCCGTGTGCGCATGCGCAGTCGTGAGGCCGAGTGCCCATGAGCAGTAGTGAGTCCAAGTACGAATGAGCACTAGTGACCCAGAGTGCGCATGCACAGTAGTGACCCCGAGTGCGCATGCGCAGTAGTGAGCACGATTGCGCATCCGCAGCAGTGAGTCCGAGTGCGCATGAGCAGTAGTGACCCCGAGCGCGCTTGCGCAGTAGTGACCCGAGCGCGCATCCGCAGTAGTGAGCCCGAGTGCGCATGCACAGTAGTGGGCCCGTGTGCGCATGCGCAGTAGTGAGCCCGAGTGCGCATGCACAGTAGTGGGCCCGTGTCCGCTTGCGCAGTAGTGGGCCCGTGTGCGCATGAGCAGTAGTGAGCCCGTGTGCGCATGCACAGTAGTGAGCCCGTGTGCGCATGCGCAGTTGTGAGCCCGAGTTCGCATGCACAGTAGTGGGCCCGAGTGCGCATGAGCAGTAGTGACCCCGTTCGCGCTTGCGCAGTAGTGAGCCCGTGTGCGCATGCGTAGTAGTGAGCTCGAGTGCGCATGTGCAGGTCTGAGCCGGAGTGCGCACGCGCAGTAGTGACCCCGAGTGCGCATGCGCAGTAGTGACCCGAGCGCGCATCCGCAGTAGTGAGCCCGATTGTGCTTCGGCAGCAGTGAGTCCGAGTGCGCATGAGCAGTAGTGAGCCAGTGTGCGCATGAGCAGTAGTGACCCCGAGTGGGCATGCACAGTAGTGAGCCCGAGTGCGCATGCACAGTAGTGAGCCCGTGTGCGCATGCGCAGTAGTGAGCCCGAGTGCGCATGAGCAGTAGTGACCCCGTTCGCGCTTGCGCAGTAGTGAGCCCGTGTGCGCATGCGTAGTAGTGAGCTCGAGTGCGCATGTGCAGGTCTGAGCCGGAGTGCGCACGCGCAGTAGTGACCCCGAGTGCGCATGCGCAGTAGTGACCCGAGCGCGCTTCCGCAGTAGTGAGCCCGATTGTGCATCGGCAGCAGTGAGTCCGAGTGCGCATGAGCAGTAGTGAGTCCGAGTGCGCATGAGCAGTAGTGACCCCGTTCGCGCTTGCGCAGTAGTGAGCCCGATTGCGCGTCCGCAGTAGGATGTCTGTGTGCGAATGCGCAGTAGTGAGCCCGATTGCGCATCGGCAGTAGTGACTCCGAGTGCCCATGAGCCGTAGTGAGTCCGGGTGCGCATGAGCAGTAGTGAGTCCGTGTGCGCATGAGTAGTAGCGACCCTGAGTGCGCATGCGAAGTTGTGAGCCCGAGTGCGCATGAGCAGTAGTGAGCCCGTGTGCGCATGAGCAGTAATGACCCCGAGTGCGCATGCACAGTAGTGAGCCCGTGTGCGCATGCGCAGAATTGAGCTCGAGGGCGCATGTGCAGTTCTGAGCCGGAGTGCGCATCCGCAGTAGCGACCCCGAGTGCGCACGCACAGTAGTGGGCCCGTGTACGCATGCGCAGTAGTGAGCCCGAGTGCGCATTCGCAGTAGTGAGACAGTGTGCACATGAGCAGTAGTGAGTCCGAGTGCGCACGAGCAGTATTGAGCCCGATTGCGCATCCGCAGCAGTGAGTCAGAGTGCGCATGAGCAGTAGTGAGGCCGAGTGCGCATGCGCAGTAGGGAGCCCGATTGCGCATGTGCAGGACTGCGCCGGAGAGCGCATCCGCAGCAGTGAGTCCGCGTGCGCATGCGCAGTAGTGAGCCCGAGTGCGCATGCGCAGTAGTGACTCCGATTGCGCATGCACAGTAGTGAGCCCGAGTGCGCATGCGCAGTAGTGAGCACGATTGCGCATCCGCAGCAGTGAGTCCGAGTGCGCATGAGCAGTAGTGACCCCGAGCGCGCTTGCGCAGTAGTGACCCGAGCGCGCATCCGCAGTAGTGAGCCCGAGTGCGCATCCGCAGTAGTGAGTCAGTGTGCGCATGAGCAGTAGTGAGTCCGAGTGCGCATGCACAGTAGTGGGCCCGTGTGCGCATGCGCAGTAGTGAGCCCGAGTGCGCATGCACAGTAGTGGGCCCGTGTCCGCTTGCGCAGTAGTGGGCCCGTGTGCGCATGAGCAGTAGTGAGCCCGTGTGCGCATGCACAGTAGTGAGCCCGTGAGCGCATGCGCAGTTGTGAGCCCGAGTTCGCATGCACAGTAGTTGGCCCGTGTGCGCATGCGCAGTAGTGAGCCCGAGTGCGCATGCACAGTAGTGGGCCCGTGTGCGCATGCGCAGTAGTGGGCCCGAGTGCGCATGAGCAGTAGTGAGCCAGTGTGCGCATGAGCAGTAGTGACCCCGAGTGGGCATGCACAGTAGTGAGCCCGAGTGCGCATGCACAGTAGTGAGCCCGTGTGCGCATGCGCAGTAGTGAGCCCGAGTGCGCATGAGCAGTAGTGACCCCGTTCGCGCTTGCGCAGTAGTGAGCCCGTGTGCGCATGCGTAGTAGTGAGCTCGAGTGCGCATGTGCAGGTCTGAGCCGGAGTGCGCACGCGCAGTAGTGACCCCGAGTGCGCATGCGCAGTAGTGAGCCCGAGTGCGCATCCGCAGCAGTGAGTCCGAGTGCGCATGAGCAGTAGTGAGACAGTGTGCCCATGAGCAGTATTGAGTCCGAGTGCGCATGAGCAGTAGTGACCCCGAGCGTAAATGCGCAGTAGTGAGCCCGATTGCGCATCCGCTGCATTCTGTCCGAGTGCGCATGAGCAGTTGTGAGTCCGATTGCGCATGAGCAGTAGTGAAGCCGAGTGCGCATGAGCAGTAGTGTGCCCGAGCGCGCATCCGCAGTAGTGACCCCGAGAGCGCATGTGCAGTTCTGAGCCGGAGAGCGCATCCGCAGTAGTGAGTCCGAGTGCGCATGCGCAGTAGTGACCCCGAGCGCGCATGAGCAGTAGTGAGCCAGAGTGCACATGCACAGTAGTGAGCCCGTGTGCGCATGCGCAGTAGTGAGACCGATTGCGCATGTGCTGGTCTGAGCAGGAGAGCGCATCCGCGGTAGTGAGCCCGATTGCATATCCGCAGTCGTGAGGCCGAGTGCCCATGAGCAGTAGTGAGTCCAAGTGCGAATGAGCACTAGTGACCCCGAGTGCGCATGCACAGTAGTGAGCCCGTGTGCGCATGCGCAGTCGTCAGGCCGAGTGCCAATGAGCAGTGGTGAGTCCAAGTGCGAATGAACACTAGTGACCCCGAGTGCGCATGCACCGTAGTGAGCCCATGCGCGCATGCGCAGTAGTGCGCCCGAGTGCGCATGAGGAGTAGTGAGCCCGAGTGCGCATGCACGCTAGTGAGTCCGAGTGCGCACGAGCAGTATTGTGCCCGATTGCGCATCCGCAGCAGTGAGTCCGAGTGCGTATGAGCAGGAGTGAGCCCATGTGCGCATGCACAATATTGAGCCCGTGTGCGCATGCGAAGTAGTGAGCCCGAGTGCGCATGGGCAGTAGTGACCCCGAGTGCGCATGCACAGTAGTGAGCCCGAGTGCGCATGCGCAGTAGTGACCCGAGCGCGCATCCGCAGTAGTGAGCCCGATCGCGCATCGGCAGCAGTGAGTCCGAGTGCGCATGAGCAGTAGTGAGTCTGAGTGCGCATGAGCAGTAGTGACCCCGAGCGCGCATGCGGAGTAGTGAGCCCGATTGCGCATCCGCAGTAGGGTGTCTGTTTGCGCATGCGCAGTAGTGAGCCCGATTGCGCATGCGCAGTAGTGAGCCCGAGTGCGCATGAGCAGTAGTGAGCCCGTGTGCGCATGAGCAGTAGTGACCCCGAGTGCGCATGCACAGTAGTGAGCCCGTGTGCGCATGCGCAGAAGTGAGCCCGAGTGCGCATGAGCAGTAGCGAGTCCGAGTGCGCATGAGCAGTAGTGAGCCCGAGTGTGCATGCGCAGTAGAGAGCCCGATTGCGCATGTGCAGGTCTGAACCGGAGAGCGCATCCGCAGTAGTGAGCCCGATTGCGCATCCGCAGTAGTGAGGCCGAGAGCCCATGAGCAGTAGTGAGTCCAAGTGCACATGAGCACTAGTGACCCCGAGTGCGCATGCACAGTAGTGAGCCCGTGCGCGCATGCGCAGTAGTGCGCCCGTGTGCGCATGCGCAGAATTGAGCTCGAGGGCGCATGTGCAGTTCTGAGCCGGAGTGCGCATCCGCAGTAGCGACCCCGAGTGCGCACGCATAGTAGTGGGCCCGTGTGCGCATGCGCAGTAGTGAGCCCGAGTGCGCGTCCGCAGTAGTGAGACAGTGTGCACATGAGCAGTAGTGAGTCCGAGTGCGCACGAGCAGTATTGAGCCCGATTGCGCATCCGCAGCAGTGAGTCCGCGTGCGCTTGCGCAGTAGTGAGCCCGAGTGCGCATGCGCAGTAGTGACTTCGATTGCGCATGCACAGTAGTGAGCCCGTGTGCGCATGCGCAGTAGTGAGCCCGTGTGCGCATGCGCAGTAGTGAGCCCGTGTGCGCATGCGCAGTCGTGAGGCCGAGTGCCCATGAGCAGTAGTGAGTCCAAGTACGAATGAGCACTAGTGACCCAGAGTGCGCATGCACAGTAGTGACCCCGAGTGCGCATGCGCAGTAGTGAGCACGATTGCGCATCCGCAGCAGTGAGTCCGAGTGCGCATGAGCAGTAGTGACCCCGAGCGCGCTTGCGCAGTAGTGACCCGAGCGCGCATCCGCAGTAGTGAGCCCGAGTGCGCATGCACAGTAGTGGGCCCGTGTGCGCATGCGCAGTAGTGAGCCCGAGTGCGCATGCACAGTAGTGGGCCCGTGTCCGCTTGCGCAGTAGTGGGCCCGTGTGCGCATGAGCAGTAGTGAGCCCGTGTGCGCATGCACAGTAGTGAGCCCGTGTGCGCATGCGCAGTTGTGAGCCCGAGTTCGCATGCACAGTAGTGGGCCCGAGTGCGCATGAGCAGTAGTGACCCCGTTCGCGCTTGCGCAGTAGTGAGCCCGTGTGCGCATGCGTAGTAGTGAGCTCGAGTGCGCATGTGCAGGTCTGAGCCGGAGTGCGCACGCGCAGTAGTGACCCCGAGTGCGCATGCGCAGTAGTGACCCGAGCGCGCATCCGCAGTAGTGAGCCCGATTGTGCATCGGCAGCAGTGAGTCCGAGTGCGCATGAGCAGTAGTGAGTCCGAGTGCGCATGAGCAGTAGTGACCCCGTTCGCGCTTGCGCAGTAGTGAGCCCGATTGCGCGTCCGCAGTAGGATGTCTGTGTGCGAATGCGCAGTAGTGAGCCCGATTGCGCATCGGCAGTAGTGACTCCGAGTGCCCATGAGCCGTAGTGAGTCCGGGTGCGCATGAGCAGTAGTGAGTCCGTGTGCGCATGAGTAGTAGCGACCCTGAGTGCGCATGCGAAGTTGTGAGCCCGAGTGCGCATGAGCAGTAGTGAGCCCGTGTGCGCATGAGCAGTAATGACCCCGAGTGCGCATGCACAGTAGTGAGCCCGTGTGCGCATGCGCAGAATTGAGCTCGAGGGCGCATGTGCAGTTCTGAGCCGGAGTGCGCATCCGCAGTAGCGACCCCGAGTGCGCACGCACAGTAGTGGGCCCGTGTACGCATGCGCAGTAGTGAGCCCGAGTGCGCATTCGCAGTAGTGAGACAGTGTGCACATGAGCAGTAGTGAGTCCGAGTGCGCACGAGCAGTATTGAGCCCGATTGCGCATCCGCAGCAGTGAGTCCGAGTGCGCATGAGCAGTAGTGAGGCCGAGTGCGCATGCGCAGTAGGGAGCCCGATTGCGCATGTGCAGGACTGCGCCGGAGAGCGCATCCGCAGCAGTGAGTCCGCGTGCGCATGCGCAGTAGTGAGCCCGAGTGCGCATGCGCAGTAGTGACTCCGATTGCGCATGCACAGTAGTGAGCCCGAGTGCGCATGCGCAGTAGTGAGCACGATTGCGCATCCGCAGCAGTGAGTCCGAGTGCGCATGAGCAGTAGTGACCCCGAGCGCGCTTGCGCAGTAGTGACCCGAGCGCGCATCCGCAGTAGTGAGCCCGAGTGCGCATCCGCAGTAGTGAGTCAGTGTGCGCATGAGCAGTAGTGAGTCCGAGTGCGCATGCACAGTAGTGGGCCCGTGTGCGCATGCGCAGTAGTGAGCCCGAGTGCGCATGCACAGTAGTGGGCCCGTGTCCGCTTGCGCAGTAGTGGGCCCGTGTGCGCATGAGCAGTAGTGAGCCCGTGTGCGCATGCACAGTAGTGAGCCCGTGAGCGCATGCGCAGTTGTGAGCCCGAGTTCGCATGCACAGTAGTTGGCCCGTGTGCGCATGCGCAGTAGTGAGCCCGAGTGCGCATGCACAGTAGTGGGCCCGTGTGCGCATGCGCAGTAGTGGGCCCGAGTGCGCATGAGCAGTAGTGAGCCAGTGTGCGCATGAGCAGTAGTGACCCCGAGTGGGCATGCACAGTAGTGAGCCCGAGTGCGCATGCACAGTAGTGAGCCCGTGTGCGCATGCGCAGTAGTGAGCCCGAGTGCGCATGAGCAGTAGTGACCCCGTTCGCGCTTGCGCAGTAGTGAGCCCGTGTGCGCATGCGTAGTAGTGAGCTCTAGTGCGCATGTGCAGGTCTGAGCCGGAGTGCGCACGCGCAGTAGTGACCCCGAGTGCGCATGCGCAGTAGTGACCCGAGCGCGCATCCGCAGTAGTGAGCCCGATTGTGCATCGGCAGCAGTGAGTCCGAGTGCGCATGAGCAGTAGTGAGTCCGAGTGCGCATGAGCAGTAGTGACCCCGTTCGCGCTTGCGCAGTAGTGAGCCCGATTGCGCGTCCGCAGTAGGGTGTCTGTGTGCGAATGCGCAGTAGTGAGCCCGATTGCGCATCGGCAGTAGTGACTCCGAGTGCCCATGAGCCGTAGTGAGTCCGGGTGCGCATGAGCAGTAGTGAGTCCGTGTGCGCATGAGTAGTAGCGACCCTGAGTGCGCATGCGAAGTTGTGAGCCCGAGTGCGCATGAGCAGTAGTGAGCCCGTGTGCGCATGAGCAGTAATGACCCCGAGTGCGCATGCACAGTAGTGAGCCCGTGTGCGCATGCGCAGAATTGAGCTCGAGGGCGCATGTGCAGTTCTGAGCCGGAGTGCGCATTCGCAGTAGCGACCCCGAGTGCGCACGCACAGTAGTGGGCCCGTGTACGCATGCGCAGTAGTGAGCCCGAGTGCGCATTCGCAGTAGTGAGACAGTGTGCACATGAGCAGTAGTGAGTCCGAGTGCGCACGAGCAGTATTGAGCCCGATTGCGCATCCGCAGCAGTGAGTCCGAGTGCGCATGAGCAGTAGTGAGGCCGAGTGCGCATGCGCAGTAGGGAGCCCGATTGCGCATGTGCAGGACTGCGCCGGAGAGCGCATCCGCAGCAGTGAGTCCGCGTGCGCATGCGCAGTAGTGAGCCCGAGTGCGCATGCGCAGTAGTGACTCCGATTGCGCATGCACAGTAGTGAGCCCGTGTGCGCATGCGCAGTAGTGAGCCCGTGTGCGCATGCGCAGTCGTGAGGCCGAGTGCCCATGAGCAGTAGTGAGTCCAAGTACGAATGAGCACTAGTGACCCAGAGTGCGCATGCACAGTAGTGACCCCGAGTGCGCATGCGCAGTAGTGAGCACGATTGCGCATCCGCAGCAGTGAGTCCGAGTGCGCATGAGCAGTAGTGACCCCGAGCGCGCTTGCGCAGTAGTGACCCGAGCGCGCATCCGCAGTAGTGAGCCCGAGTGCGCATCCGCAGTAGTGAGTCAGTGTGCGCATGAGCAGTAGTGAGTCCGAGTGCGCATGCACAGTAGTGACCCCGAGTGCGCATGCACAGCAGCGAGCACGAGTGCGCATGCACAGTAGTGAGCCCGTGTGCGCATGCGCAGTAGTGAGCCCGAGTGCGCATGAGCAGTAGTGAGTCCGAGTGCCCATGAGCAGTAGTGAGTCCAAGTACGAATGAGCACTAGTGACCCAGAGTGCGCATGCACAGTAGTGACCCCGAGTGCGCATGCGCAGTAGTGAGCACGATTGCGCATCCGCAGCAGTGAGTCCGAGTGCGCATGAGCAGTAGTGACCCCGAGCGCGCTTGCGCAGTAGTGACCCGAGCGCGCATCCGCAGTAGTGAGCCCGAGTGCGCATCCGCAGTAGTGAGTCAGTGTGCGCATGAGCAGTAGTGAGTCCGAGTGCGCATGCACAGTAGTGGGCCCGTGTGCGCATGCGCAGTAGTGAGCCCGAGTGCGCATGCACAGTAGTGGGCCCGTGTCCGCTTGCGCAGTAGTGGGCCCGTGTGCGCATGCACAGTAGTAAGCCCGTGTGCGCATGCGCAGTTGTGAGCCCGAGTTCGCATGCACAGTAGTGGGCCCGAGTGCGCATGAGCAGTAGTGAGCCAGTGTGCGCATGAGCAGTAGTGACCCCGTGTGGGCATGCACAGTAGTGAGCCCGTGCGCGCATGCGCAGTAGTGCGCCCATGTGCACATGCGCAGAAGTGAGCTCGAGTGCGCATGTGCAGTTCTGAGCCGGAGTACGCATCCGCAGTAGCGACCCCGTGTGCGCACGCACAATAGTGGGCACGTGTGCGCATGCGCAGTAGTGAGCCCGAGTGCGCATCCGCAGTATTGAGACAGTGTGCGCATGAGCATTAGTGAGTGCGAGTGCGCATGCGCAGTAGAGAGCCCGATTGCGCATGCGCAATAGTGAGACCGTGTGCGCATGGGCAGTAGTGGCCCCGAGTGCGCATGCACAGTAGTGAGCCCGAGTGCGCATGCACAGTAGTGAGCCCGATTGCGCATGCGCAGTAGGGAGTCCGTGTGCGCATGCGCAGTAGTGAGCCCGAGTGCGCATGCGCAGTAGAGAGCCCGATTGCGCATGTGCAGGTCTGAGCCGGAGGGCGCATCCGCAGTAGTGAGTCCGAATGCGCATCCGCAGCAGCGACCCCGAGCGCGCATGAGCAGTAGTGAGCCCGAGTGCGCATGCACAGTAGTGAGCCCGTGTGCGCCTGCGCAGTAGTGAGCCCGATTGCGCATCCGCAGCAGTGAGTCCGAGTGCCCATGAGCAGTAGTGAGTCCAAGTGCGCATAAGCACTAGTGACCCCGAGCGCGCATGCGCAGTAGTGAGAACGATTGCGCATCCGCAGCAGTGAGTCCGAGTGCGCATGAGCAGTAGTAAGGCCGTGTGCGCATGCGCAGTAGAGAGCCCGATTGCGCATGTGCAGGTCTGAGCCGGAGGGCGCATCCGCAGTAGTGAGTCCGAATGCGCATCCGCAGCAGCGACCCCGAGCGCGCATGAGCAGTAGTGAGCCCGAGTGCGCATGCACAGTAGTGAGCCCGTGTGCGCCTGCGCAGTAGTGAGCCCGATTGCGCATCCGCAGCAGTGAGTCCGAGTGCCCATGAGCAGTAGTGAGTCCAAGTGCGAATGAGCACTAGTGACCCCGAGTGCGCATGCACAGTAGTGAGCCCGTGTGCGCATGCGCTGTAGTGCGCCCGTGTGCGCATGCGCAGTAGTGCGCCCGAGTGCGCATGAGCAGTAGTGACCCCGTTCGCGCTTGCGCAGTAGTGAGCCCGTGTGCGCATGCGTAGTAGTGAGCTCGAGTGCGCATGTGCAGGTCTGAGCCGGAGTGCGCACGCGCAGTAGTGACCCCGAGTGCGCATGCGCAGTAGTGACCCGAGCGCGCATCCGCAGTAGTGAGTCCGAGTGCGCATGAGCAGTAGTGCCCCGAGTGCGCATGCGCAGTAGTGATCCCGATTGCGCATGTGCAGGTCTGAGCAGGAGAGCGCATCCGCACTAGTGAGCCCGATTGCACATCCGCAGTCGCGAGGCCGAGTGCCCATGAGCAGTAGTGAGTCCAAGTGCGAATGAGCACTAGTGACCCCGAGTGCGCATGCACAGTAGTGAGCCCGTGTGCGCATGCGCAGTAGTGCGCCCGAGTGCGCATGAGCAGTAGTGAGCCCGAGCGCGCATGCGCAGTAGTGACCCCGAGTGCGCATGCACACTAGTGAGCCCGAGTGCGCATGCGCAGTAGTGAGCGAGAGTGCACATGCACAGTAGTGAGCCCGTGTGCGCATGCGCAGTAGTGAGCCCGATTGCGCATCCGCAGCAGTGAGTCCGAGTGCGCATGAGCAGTAGTGACCCCGAGCGCGCATGCGGAGTAGTGAGCCCGATTACGCATCCGCAGTAGGGTGTCTGTGTGCGCATGCGCAGTAGTGAGCCCGATTGCGCATCGGCATTAGTGAGTCCGAGTGCCCATGATCCGTAGTGAGTCCGAGTGCGCATGAGCAGTAGTGAGTCCGTGTGCGCATGAGTAGTAGCGACCCTGAGTGCGCATGCACAGTAGTGAGCCCGTGTGCGCATGCGCAGTAGTGAACCCGAGTGCGCATGCACAGTAGTGGGCCCGTGTGCGCATGCGCAGTAGTGAGCCCGAGTGCGCATGCACAGTAGTGGGCCCGTGTGCGCATGAGCAGTAGTGACCCCGAGTGGGCATGCACAGTAGTGAGCCCGAGTGCGCATGCACAGTAGTGAGCTCGTGTGCGCATGCGCAGTAGTGAGCCCGAGTGCGCATGAGCAGTAGTGAGTCCAAGTGCGCAAGAGCAGTAGTGACCCCGGGTGCGCATGCACAGTAGTGAGCCCGTGCGCGCATGCGCAGTAGTGCGCCCGTGTGCGCATGCGCAGAAGTGAGCTCGAGTGCGCATGTGCAGTTCTGAGCCGGAGTACGCATCCGCAGTAGCGACCCCGTGTGCGCACGCACAATAGTGGGCTCGTGTGCGCATGCGCAGTAGTGAGCCCGAGTGCGCATCCGCAGTATTGAGACAGTGTGCGCATGAGCATTAGTGAGTGCGAGTGCGCATGCGCAGTAGAGAGCCCGATTGCGCATGCGCAATAGTGAGGCCGTGTGCGCATGGGCAGTAGTGACCCCGAGTGCGCATGCACAGTAGTGAGCCCGAGTGCGCATGCGCAGTAGTGACCCGAGCGCGCATCCGCAGTAGTGAGCCCGATCGCGCATCGGCAGCAGTGAGTCCGAGTGCGCATGAGCAGTAGTGAGTCTGAGTGCGCATGAGCAGTAGTGACCCCGAGCGCGCATGCGGAGTAGTGAGCCCGATTGCGCATCCGCAGTAGGGTGTCTGTTTGCGCATGCGCAGTAGTGAGCCCGATTGCGCATGCGCAGTAGTGAGCCCGAGTGCGCATGAGCAGTAGTGAGCCCGTGTGCGCATGAGCAGTAGTGACCCCGAGTGCGCATGCACAGTAGTGAGCCCGTGTGCGCATGCGCAGAAGTGAGCCCGAGTGCGCATGAGCAGTAGCGAGTCCGAGTGCGCATGAGCAGTAGTGAGCCCGAGTGTGCATGCGCAGTAGAGAGCCCGATTGCGCATGTGCAGGTCTGAACCGGAGAGCGCATCCGCAGTAGTGAGCCCGATTGCGCATCCGCAGTAGTGAGGCCGAGAGCCCATGAGCAGTAGTGAGTCCAAGTGCACATGAGCACTAGTGACCCCGAGTGCGCATGCACAGTAGTGAGCCCGTGCGCGCATGCGCAGTAGTGCGCCCGTGTGCGCATGCGCAGAATTGAGCTCGAGGGCGCATGTGCAGTTCTGAGCCGGAGTGCGCATCCGCAGTAGCGACCCCGAGTGCGCACGCATAGTAGTGGGCCCGTGTGCGCATGCGCAGTAGTGAGCCCGAGTGCGCGTCCGCAGTAGTGAGACAGTGTGCACATGAGCAGTAGTGAGTCCGAGTGCGCACGAGCAGTATTGAGCCCGATTGCGCATCCGCAGCAGTGAGTCCGCGTGCGCTTGCGCAGTAGTGAGCCCGAGTGCGCATGCGCAGTAGTGACTTCGATTGCGCATGCACAGTAGTGAGCCCGTGTGCGCATGCGCAGTAGTGAGCCCGTGTGCGCATGCGCAGTAGTGAGCCCGTGTGCGCATGCGCAGTCGTGAGGCCGAGTGCCCATGAGCAGTAGTGAGTCCAAGTACGAATGAGCACTAGTGACCCAGAGTGCGCATGCACAGTAGTGACCCCGAGTGCGCATGCGCAGTAGTGAGCACGATTGCGCATCCGCAGCAGTGAGTCCGAGTGCGCATGAGCAGTAGTGACCCCGAGCGCGCTTGCGCAGTAGTGACCCGAGCGCGCATCCGCAGTAGTGAGCCCGAGTGCGCATGCACAGTAGTGGGCCCGTGTGCGCATGCGCAGTAGTGAGCCCGAGTGCGCATGCACAGTAGTGGGCCCGTGTCCGCTTGCGCAGTAGTGGGCCCGTGTGCGCATGAGCAGTAGTGAGCCCGTGTGCGCATGCACAGTAGTGAGCCCGTGTGCGCATGCGCAGTTGTGATCCCGAGTTCGCATGCACAGTAGTGGGCCCGAGTGCGCATGAGCAGTAGTGACCCCGTTCGCGCCTGCGCAGTAGTGAGCCCGTGTGCGCATGCGTAGTAGTGAGCTCGAGTGCGCATGTGCAGGTCTGAGCCGGAGTGCGCACGCGCAGTAGTGACCCCGAGTGCGCATGCGCAGTAGTGACCCGAGCGCGCATCCGCAGTAGTGAGCCCGATTGTGCATCGGCAGCAGTGAGTCCGAGTGCGCATGAGCAGTAGTGAGCCAGTGTGCGCATGAGCAGTAGTGACCCCGAGTGGGCATGCACAGTAGTGAGCCCGAGTGCGCATGCACAGTAGTGAGCCCGTGTGCGCATGCGCAGTAGTGAGCCCGAGTGCGCATGAGCAGTAGTGACCCCGTTCGCGCTTGCGCAGTAGTGAGCCCGTGTGCGCATGCGTAGTAGTGAGCTCGAGTGCGCATGTGCAGGTCTGAGCCGGAGTGCGCACGCGCAGTAGTGACCCCGAGTGCGCATGCGCAGTAGTGACCCGAGCGCGCATCCGCAGTAGTGAGCCCGATTGTGCATCGGCAGCAGTGAGTCCGAGTGCGCATGAGCAGTAGTGAGTCCGAGTGCGCATGAGCAGTAGTGACCCCGTTCGCGCTTGCGCAGTAGTGAGCCCGATTGCGCGTCCGCAGTAGGATGTCTGTGTGCGAATGCGCAGTAGTGAGCCCGATTGCGCATCGGCAGTAGTGACTCCGAGTGCCCATGAGCCGTAGTGAGTCCGGGTGCGCATGAGCAGTAGTGAGTCCGTGTGCGCATGAGTAGTAGCGACCCTGAGTGCGCATGCGATGTTGTGAGCCCGAGTGCGCATGAGCAGTAGTGAGCCCGTGTGCGCATGAGCAGTAATGACCCCGAGTGCGCATGCACAGTAGTGAGCCCGTGTGCGCATGCGCAGAATTGAGCTCGAGGGCGCATGTGCAGTTCTGAGCCGGAGTGCGCATCCGCAGTAGCGACCCCGAGTGCGCACGCACAGTAGTGGGCCCGTGTACGCATGCGCAGTAGTGAGCCCGAGTGCGCATTCGCGGTAGTGAGACAGTGTGCACATGAGCAGTAGTGAGTCCGAGTGCGCACGAGCAGTATTGAGCCCGATTGCGCATCCGCAGCAGTGAGTCCGAGTGCGCATGAGCAGTAGTGACCCCGAGCGCGCTTGCGCAGTAGTGACCCGAGCGCGCATCCGCAGTAGTGAGCCCGAGTGCGCATCCGCAGTAGTGAGTCAGTGTGCGCATGAGCAGTAGTGAGTCCGAGTGCGCATGCACAGTAGTGGGCCCGTGTGCGCATGCGCAGTAGTGAGCCCGAGTGCGCATGCACAGTAGTGGGCCCGTGTCCGCTTGCGCAGTAGTGGGCCCGTGTGCGCATGAGCAGTAGTGAGCCCGTGTGCGCATGCACAGTAGTGAGCCCGTGAGCGCATGCGCAGTTGTGAGCCCGAGTTCGCATGCACAGTAGTTGGCCCGTGTGCGCATGCGCAGTAGTGAGCCCGAGTGCGCATGCACAGTAGTGGGCCCGTGTGCGCATGCGCAGTAGTGGGCCCGAGTGCGCATGAGCAGTAGTGAGCCAGTGTGCGCATGAGCAGTAGTGACCCCGAGTGGGCATGCACAGTAGTGAGCCCGAGTGCGCATGCACAGTAGTGAGCCCGTGTGCGCATGCGCAGTAGTGAGCCCGAGTGCGCATGAGCAGTAGTGACCCCGTTCGCGCTTGCGCAGTAGTGAGCCCGTGTGCGCATGCGTAGTAGTGAGCTCGAGTGCGCATGTGCAGGTCTGAGCCGGAGTGCGCACGCGCAGTAGTGACCCCGAGTGCGCATGCGCAGTAGTGACCCGAGCGCGCATCCGCAGTAGTGAGCCCGATTGTGCATCGGCAGCAGTGAGTCCGAGTGCGCATGAGCAGTAGTGAGTCCGAGTGCGCATGAGCAGTAGTGACCCCGTTCGCGCTTGCGCAGTAGTGAGCCCGATTGCGCGTCCGCAGTAGGGTGTCTGTGTGCGAATGCGCAGTAGTGAGCCCGATTGCGCATCGGCAGTAGTGACTCCGAGTGCCCATGAGCCGTAGTGAGTCCGGGTGCGCATGAGCAGTAGTGAGTCCGTGTGCGCATGAGTAGTAGCGACCCTGAGTGCGCATGCGAAGTTGTGAGCCCGAGTGCGCATGAGCAGTAGTGAGCCCGTGTGCGCATGAGCAGTAATGACCCCGAGTGCGCATGCACAGTAGTGAGCCCGTGTGCGCATGCGCAGAATTGAGCTCGAGGGCGCATGTGCAGTTCTGAGCCGGAGTGCGCATTCGCAGTAGCGACCCCGAGTGCGCACGCACAGTAGTGGGCCCGTGTACGCATGCGCAGTAGTGAGCCCGAGTGCGCATTCGCAGTAGTGAGACAGTGTGCACATGAGCAGTAGTGAGTCCGAGTGCGCACGAGCAGTATTGAGCCCGATTGCGCATCCGCAGCAGTGAGTCCGAGTGCGCATGAGCAGTAGTGAGGCCGAGTGCGCATGCGCAGTAGGGAGCCCGATTGCGCATGTGCAGGACTGCGCCGGAGAGCGCATCCGCAGCAGTGAGTCCGCGTGCGCATGCGCAGTAGTGAGCCCGAGTGCGCATGCGCAGTAGTGACTCCGATTGCGCATGCACAGTAGTGAGCCCGTGTGCGCATGCGCAGTAGTGAGCCCGTGTGCGCATGCGCAGTCGTGAGGCCGAGTGCCCATGAGCAGTAGTGAGTCCAAGTACGAATGAGCACTAGTGACCCAGAGTGCGCATGCACAGTAGTGACCCCGAGTGCGCATGCGCAGTAGTGAGCACGATTGCGCATCCGCAGCAGTGAGTCCGAGTGCGCATGAGCAGTAGTGACCCCGAGCGCGCTTGCGCAGTAGTGACCCGAGCGCGCATCCGCAGTAGTGAGCCCGAGTGCGCATCCGCAGTAGTGAGTCAGTGTGCGCATGAGCAGTAGTGAGTCCGAGTGCGCATGCACAGTAGTGACCCCGAGTGCGCATGCACAGCAGTGAGCACGAGTGCGCATGCACAGTAGTGAGCCCGTGTGCGCATGCGCAGTAGTGAGCCCGAGTGCGCATGAGCAGTAGTGAGTCCGAGTGCCCATGAGCAGTAGTGAGTCCAAGTACGAATGAGCACTAGTGACCCAGAGTGCGCATGCACAGTAGTGACCCCGAGTGCGCATGCGCAGTAGTGAGCACGATTGCGCATCCGCAGCAGTGAGTCCGAGTGCGCATGAGCAGTAGTGACCCCGAGCGCGCTTGCGCAGTAGTGACCCGAGCGCGCATCCGCAGTAGTGAGCCCGAGTGCGCATCCGCAGTAGTGAGTCAGTGTGCGCATGAGCAGTAGTGAGTCCGAGTGCGCATGCACAGTAGTGGGCCCGTGTGCGCATGCGCAGTAGTGAGCCCGAGTGCGCATGCACAGTAGTGGGCCCGTGTCCGCTTGCGCAGTAGTGGGCCCGTGTGCGCATGAGCAGTAGTGAGCCCGTGTGCGCATGCACAGTAGTGAGCCCGTGTGCGCATGCGCAGTTGTGAGCCCGAGTTCGCATGCACAGTAGTGGGCCCGAGTGCGCATGAGCAGTAGTGAGCCAGTGTGCGCATGAGCAGTAGTGACCCCGTGTGGGCATGCACAGTAGTGAGCCCGTGCGCGCATGCGCAGTAGTGCGCCCATGTGCACATGCGCAGAAGTGAGCTCGAGTGCGCATGTGCAGTTCTGAGCCGGAGTACGCATCCGCAGTAGCGACCCCGTGTGCGCACGCACAATAGTGGGCACGTGTGCGCATGCGCAGTAGTGAGCCCGAGTGCGCATCCGCAGTATTGAGACAGTGTGCGCATGAGCATTAGTGAGTGCGAGTGCGCATGCGCAGTAGAGAGCCCGATTGCGCATGCGCAATAGTGAGACCGTGTGCGCATGGGCAGTAGTGGCCCCGAGTGCGCATGCACAGTAGTGAGCCCGAGTGCGCATGCACAGTAGTGAGCCCGATTGCGCATGCGCAGTAGGGAGTCCGTGTGCGCATGCGCAGTAGTGAGCCCGAGTGCGCATGCGCAGTAGAGAGCCCGATTGCGCATGTGCAGGTCTGAGCCGGAGGGCGCATCCGCAGTAGTGAGTCCGAATGCGCATCCGCAGCAGCGACCCCGAGCGCGCATGAGCAGTAGTGAGCCCGAGTGCGCATGCACAGTAGTGAGCCCGTGTGCGCCTGCGCAGTAGTGAGCCCGATTGCGCATCCGCAGCAGTGAGTCCGAGTGCCCATGAGCAGTAGTGAGTCCAAGTGCGCATAAGCACTAGTGACCCCGAGCGCGCATGCGCAGTAGTGAGAACGATTGCGCATCCGCAGCAGTGAGTCCGAGTGCGCATGAGCAGTAGTAAGGCCGTGTGCGCATGCGCAGTAGAGAGCCCGATTGCGCATGTGCAGGTCTGAGCCGGAGGGCGCATCCGCAGTAGTGAGTCCGAATGCGCATCCGCAGCAGCGACCCCGAGCGCGCATGAGCAGTAGTGAGCCCGAGTGCGCATGCACAGTAGTGAGCCCGTGTGCGCCTGCGCAGTAGTGAGCCCGATTGCGCATCCGCAGCAGTGAGTCCGAGTGCCCATGAGCAGTAGTGAGTCCAAGTGCGAATGAGCACTAGTGACCCCGAGTGCGCATGCACAGTAGTGAGCCCGTGTGCGCATGCGCTGTAGTGCGCCCGTGTGCGCATGCGCAGTAGTGCGCCCGAGTGCGCATGAGCAGTAGTGACCCCGTTCGCGCTTGCGCAGTAGTGAGCCCGTGTGCGCATGCGTAGTAGTGAGCTCGAGTGCGCATGTGCAGGTCTGAGCCGGAGTGCGCACGCGCAGTAGTGACCCCGAGTGCGCATGCGCAGTAGTGACCCGAGCGCGCATCCGCAGTAGTGAGTCCGAGTGCGCATGAGCAGTAGTGCCCCGAGTGCGCATGCGCAGTAGTGATCCCGATTGCGCATGTGCAGGTCTGAGCAGGAGAGCGCATCCGCACTAGTGAGCCCGATTGCACATCCGCAGTCGCGAGGCCGAGTGCCCATGAGCAGTAGTGAGTCCAAGTGCGAATGAGCACTAGTGACCCCGAGTGCGCATGCACAGTAGTGAGCCCGTGTGCGCATGCGCAGTAGTGCGCCCGAGTGCGCATGAGCAGTAGTGAGCCCGAGCGCGCATGCGCAGTAGTGACCCCGAGTGCGCATGCACACTAGTGAGCCCGAGTGCGCATGCGCAGTAGTGAGCGAGAGTGCACATGCACAGTAGTGAGCCCGTGTGCGCATGCGCAGTAGTGAGCCCGATTGCGCATCCGCAGCAGTGAGTCCGAGTGCGCATGAGCAGTAGTGACCCCGAGCGCGCATGCGGAGTAGTGAGCCCGATTACGCATCCGCAGTAGGGTGTCTGTGTGCGCATGCGCAGTAGTGAGCCCGATTGCGCATCGGCATTAGTGAGTCCGAGTGCCCATGATCCGTAGTGAGTCCGAGTGCGCATGAGCAGTAGTGAGTCCGTGTGCGCATGAGTAGTAGCGACCCTGAGTGCGCATGCGCAGTAGTGAGCCCGAGTGCGCATGAGCAGTAGTGAGCCCGTTCGCGCTTGCGCAGTAGTGAGCCCGTGTGCGCATGCGTAGTAGTGAGCTCGAGTGCGCATGTGCAGGTCTGAGCCGGAGTGCGCACGCGCAGTAGTGACCCCGAGTGCGCATGCGCAGTAGTGACCCGAGCGCGCATCCGCAGTAGTGAGCCCGATTGTGCATCGGCAGCAGTGAGTCCGAGTGCGCATGAGCAGTAGTGAGTCCGAGTGCGCATGCGCAGTAGTGACTTCGATTGCGCATGCACAGTAGTGAGCCCGTGTGCGCATGCGCAGTAGTGAGCCCGTGTGCGCATGCGCAGTCGTGAGGCCGAGTGCCCATGAGCAGTAGTGAGTCCAAGTACGAATGAGCACTAGTGACCCAGAGTGCGCATGCACAGTAGTGACCCCGAGTGCGCATGCGCAGTAGTGAGCACGATTGCGCATCCGCAGCAGTGAGTCCGAGTGCGCATGAGCAGTAGTGACCCCGAGCGCGCTTGCGCAGTAGTGACCCGAGCGCGCATCCGCAGTAGTGAGCCCGAGTGCGCATGCACAGTAGTGGGCCCGTGTGCGCATGCGCAGTAGTGAGCCCGAGTGCGCATGCACAGTAGTGGGCCCGTGTCCGCTTGCGCAGTAGTGGGCCCGTGTGCGCATGAGCAGTAGTGAGCCCGTGTGCGCATGCACAGTAGTGAGCCCGTGTGCGCATGCGCAGTTGTGATCCCGAGTTCGCATGCACAGTAGTGGGCCCGAGTGCGCATGAGCAGTAGTGACCCCGTTCGCGCTTGCGCAGTAGTGAGCCCGTGTGCGCATGCGTAGTAGTGAGCTCGAGTGCGCATGTGCAGGTCTGAGCCGGAGTGCGCACGCGCAGTAGTGACCCCGAGTGCGCATGCGCAGTAGTGACCCGAGCGCGCATCCGCAGTAGTGAGCCCGATTGTGCATCGGCAGCAGTGAGTCCGAGTGCGCATGAGCAGTAGTGAGCCAGTGTGCGCATGAGCAGTAGTGACCCCGAGTGGGCATGCACAGTAGTGAGCCCGAGTGCGCATGCACAGTAGTGAGCCCGTGTGCGCATGCGCAGTAGTGAGCCCGAGTGCGCATGAGCAGTAGTGACCCCGTTCGCGCTTGCGCAGTAGTGAGCCCGTGTGCGCATGCGTAGTAGTGAGCTCGAGTGCGCATGTGCAGGTCTGAGCCGGAGTGCGCACGCGCAGTAGTGACCCCGAGTGCGCATGCGCAGTAGTGACCCGAGCGCGCATCCGCAGTAGTGAGCCCGATTGTGCATCGGCAGCAGTGAGTCCGAGTGCGCATGAGCAGTAGTGAGTCCGAGTGCGCATGAGCAGTAGTGACCCCGTTCGCGCTTGCGCAGTAGTGAGCCCGATTGCGCGTCCGCAGTAGGATGTCTGTGTGCGAATGCGCAGTAGTGAGCCCGATTGCGCATCGGCAGTAGTGACTCCGAGTGCCCATGAGCCATAGTGAGTCCGGGTGCGCATGAGCAGTAGTGAGTCCGTGTGCGCATGAGTAGTAGCGACCCTGAGTGCGCATGCGAAGTTGTGAGCCCGAGTGCGCATGAGCAGTAGTGAGCCCGTGTGCGCATGAGCAGTAATGACCCCGAGTGCGCATGCACAGTAGTGAGCCCGTGTGCGCATGCGCAGAATTGAGCTCGAGGGCGCATGTGCAGTTCTGAGCCGGAGTGCGCATCCGCAGTAGCGACCCCGAGTGCGCACGCACAGTAGTGGGCCCGTGTACGCATGCGCAGTAGTGAGCCCGAGTGCGCATTCGCAGTAGTGAGACAGTGTGCACATGAGCAGTAGTGAGTCCGAGTGCGCACGAGCAGTATTGAGCCCGATTGCGCATCCGCAGCAGTGAGTCCGAGTGCGCATGAGCAGTAGTGAGGCCGAGTGCGCATGCGCAGTAGGGAGCCCGATTGCGCATGTGCAGGACTGCGCCGGAGAGCGCATCCGCAGCAGTGAGTCCGCGTGCGCATGCGCAGTAGTGAGCCCGAGTGCGCATGCGCAGTAGTGACTCCGATTGCGCATGCACAGTAGTGAGCCCGAGTGCGCATGCGCAGTAGTGAGCACGATTGCGCATCCGCAGCAGTGAGTCCGAGTGCGCATGAGCAGTAGTAAGGCCGTGTGCGCATGCGCAGTAGAGAGCCCGATTGCGCATGTGCAGGTCTGAGCCGGAGGGCGCATCCGCAGTAGTGAGTCCGAATGCGCATCCGCAGCAGCGACCCCGAGCGCGCATGAGCAGTAGTGAGCCCGAGTGCGCATGCACAGTAGTGAGCCCGTGTGCGCCTGCGCAGTAGTGAGCCCGATTGCGCATCCGCAGCAGTGAGTCCGAGTGCCCATGAGCAGTAGTGAGTCCAAGTGCGAATGAGCACTAGTGACCCCGAGTGCGCATGCACAGTAGTGAGCCCGTGTGCGCATGCGCTGTAGTGCGCCCGTGTGCGCATGCGCAGTAGTGCGCCCGAGTGCGCATGAGCAGTAGTGACCCCGTTCGCGCTTGCGCAGTAGTGAGCCCGTGTGCGCATGCGTAGTAGTGAGCTCGAGTGCGCATGTGCAGGTCTGAGCCGGAGTGCGCACGCGCAGTAGTGACCCCGAGTGCGCATGCGCAGTAGTGACCCGAGCGCGCATCCGCAGTAGTGAGTCCGAGTGCGCATGAGCAGTAGTGCCCCGAGTGCGCATGCGCAGTAGTGATCCCGATTGCGCATGTGCAGGTCTGAGCAGGAGAGCGCATCCGCACTAGTGAGCCCGATTGCACATCCGCAGTCGCGAGGCCGAGTGCCCATGAGCAGTAGTGAGTCCAAGTGCGAATGAGCACTAGTGACCCCGAGTGCGCATGCACAGTAGTGAGCCCGTGTGCGCATGCGCAGTAGTGCGCCCGAGTGCGCATGAGCAGTAGTGAGCCCGAGCGCGCATGCGCAGTAGTGACCCCGAGTGCGCATGCACACTAGTGAGCCCGAGTGCGCATGCGCAGTAGTGAGCGAGAGTGCACATGCACAGTAGTGAGCCCGTGTGCGCATGCGCAGTAGTGAGCCCGATTGCGCATCCGCAGCAGTGAGTCCGAGTGCGCATGAGCAGTAGTGACCCCGAGCGCGCATGCGGAGTAGTGAGCCCGATTACGCATCCGCAGTAGGGTGTCTGTGTGCGCATGCGCAGTAGTGAGCCCGATTGCGCATCGGCATTAGTGAGTCCGAGTGCCCATGATCCGTAGTGAGTCCGAGTGCGCATGAGCAGTAGTGAGTCCGTGTGCGCATGAGTAGTAGCGACCCTGAGTGCGCATGCGCAGTAGTGAGCCCGAGTGCGCATGAGCAGTAGTGAGCCCGTTCGCGCTTGCGCAGTAGTGAGCCCGTGTGCGCATGCGTAGTAGTGAGCTCGTGTGCGCATGTGCAGGTCTGAGCCGGAGTGCGCACGCGCAGTAGTGACCCCGAGTGCGCATGCGCAGTAGTGACCCGAGCGCGCATCCGCAGTAGTGAGCCCGATTGTGCATCGGCAGCAGTGAGTCCGAGTGCGCATGAGCAGTAGTGAGTCCGAGTGCGCATGCGCAGTAGTGACTTCGATTGCGCATGCACAGTAGTGAGCCCGTGTGCGCATGCGCAGTAGTGAGCCCGTGTGCGCATGCGCAGTAGTGAGCCCGTGTGCGCATGCGCAGTCGTGAGGCCGAGTGCCCATGAGCAGTAGTGAGTCCAAGTACGAATGAGCACTAGTGACCCAGAGTGCGCATGCACAGTAGTGACCCCGAGTGCGCATGCGCAGTAGTGAGCACGATTGCGCATCCGCAGCAGTGAGTCCGAGTGCGCATGAGCAGTAGTGACCCCGAGCGCGCTTGCGCAGTAGTGACCCGAGCGCGCATCCGCAGTAGTGAGCCCGAGTGCGCATGCACAGTAGTGGGCCCGTGTGCGCATGCGCAGTAGTGAGCCCGAGTGCGCATGCACAGTAGTGGGCCCGTGTCCGCTTGCGCAGTAGTGGGCCCGTGTGCGCATGAGCAGTAGTGAGCCCGTGTGCGCATGCACAGTAGTGAGCCCGTGTGCGCATGCGCAGTTGTGATCCCGAGTTCGCATGCACAGTAGTGGGCCCGAGTGCGCATGAGCAGTAGTGACCCCGTTCGCGCTTGCGCAGTAGTGAGCCCGTGTGCGCATGCGTAGTAGTGAGCTCGAGTGCGCATGTGCAGGTCTGAGCCGGAGTGCGCACGCGCAGTAGTGACCCCGAGTGCGCATGCGCAGTAGTGACCCGAGCGCGCATCCGCAGTAGTGAGCCCGATTGTGCATCGGCAGCAGTGAGTCCGAGTGCGCATGAGCAGTAGTGAGCCAGTGTGCGCATGAGCAGTAGTGACCCCGAGTGGGCATGCACAGTAGTGAGCCCGAGTGCGCATGCACAGTAGTGAGCCCGTGTGCGCATGCGCAGTAGTGAGCCCGAGTGCGCATGAGCAGTAGTGACCCCGTTCGCGCTTGCGCAGTAGTGAGCCCGTGTGCGCATGCGTAGTAGTGAGCTCGAGTGCGCATGTGCAGGTCTGAGCCGGAGTGCGCACGCGCAGTAGTGACCCCGAGTGCGCATGCGCAGTAGTGACCCGAGCGCGCATCCGCAGTAGTGAGCCCGATTGTGCATCGGCAGCAGTGAGTCCGAGTGCGCATGAGCAGTAGTGAGTCCGAGTGCGCATGAGCAGTAGTGACCCCGTTCGCGCTTGCGCAGTAGTGAGCCCGATTGCGCGTCCGCAGTAGGATGTCTGTGTGCGAATGCGCAGTAGTGAGCCCGATTGCGCATCGGCAGTAGTGACTCCGAGTGCCCATGAGCCGTAGTGAGTCCGGGTGCGCATGAGCAGTAGTGAGTCCGTGTGCGCATGAGTAGTAGCGACCCTGAGTGCGCATGCGAAGTTGTGAGCCCGAGTGCGCATGAGCAGTAGTGAGCCCGTGTGCGCATGAGCAGTAATGACCCCGAGTGCGCATGCACAGTAGTGAGCCCGTGTGCGCATGCGCAGAATTGAGCTCGAGGGCGCATGTGCAGTTCTGAGCCGGAGTGCGCATCCGCAGTAGCGACCCCGAGTGCGCACGCACAGTAGTGGGCCCGTGTACGCATGCGCAGTAGTGAGCCCGAGTGCGCATTCGCAGTAGTGAGACAGTGTGCACATGAGCAGTAGTGAGTCCGAGTGCGCACGAGCAGTATTGAGCCCGATTGCGCATCCGCAGCAGTGAGTCCGAGTGCGCATGAGCAGTAGTGAGGCCGAGTGCGCATGCGCAGTAGGGAGCCCGATTGCGCATGTGCAGGACTGCGCCGGAGAGCGCATCCGCAGCAGTGAGTCCGCGTGCGCATGCGCAGTAGTGAGCCCGAGTGCGCATGCGCAGTAGTGACTCCGATTGCGCATGCACAGTAGTGAGCCCGAGTGCGCATGCGCAGTAGTGAGCACGATTGCGCATCCGCAGCAGTGAGTCCGAGTGCGCATGAGCAGTAGTGACCCCGAGCGCGCTTGCGCAGTAGTGACCCGAGCGCGCATCCGCAGTAGTGAGCCCGAGTGCGCATCCGCAGTAGTGAGTCAGTGTGCGCATGAGCAGTAGTGAGTCCGAGTGCGCATGCACAGTAGTGGGCCCGTGTGCGCATGCGCAGTAGTGAGCCCGAGTGCGCATGCACAGTAGTGGGCCCGTGTCCGCTTGCGCAGTAGTGGGCCCGTGTGCGCATGAGCAGTAGTGAGCCCGTGTGCGCATGCACAGTAGTGAGCCCGTGAGCGCATGCGCAGTTGTGAGCCCGAGTTCGCATGCACAGTAGTTGGCCCGTGTGCGCATGCGCAGTAGTGAGCCCGAGTGCGCATGCACAGTAGTGGGCCCGTGTGCGCATGCGCAGTAGTGGGCCCGAGTGCGCATGAGCAGTAGTGAGCCAGTGTGCGCATGAGCAGTAGTGACCCCGAGTGGGCATGCACAGTAGTGAGCCCGAGTGCGCATGCACAGTAGTGAGCACGTGTGCGCATGCGCAGTAGTGAGCCCGAGTGCGCATGAGCAGTAGTGACCCCGTTCGCGCTTGCGCAGTAGTGAGCCCGTGTGCGCATGCGTAGTAGTGAGCTCGAGTGCGCATGTGCAGGTCTGAGCCGGAGTGCGCACGCGCAGTAGTGACCCCGAGTGCGCATGCGCAGTAGTGACCCGAGCGCGCATCCGCAGTAGTGAGCCCGATTGTGCATCGGCAGCAGTGAGTCCGAGTGCGCATGAGCAGTAGTGAGTCCGAGTGCGCATGAGCAGTAGTGACCCCGTTCGCGCTTGCGCAGTAGTGAGCCCGATTGCGCGTCCGCAGTAGGGTGTCTGTGTGCGAATGCGCAGTAGTGAGCCCGATTGCGCATCGGCAGTAGTGACTCCGAGTGCCCATGAGCCGTAGTGAGTCCGGGTGCGCATGAGCAGTAGTGAGTCCGTGTGCGCATGAGTAGTAGCGACCCTGAGTGCGCATGCGAAGTTGTGAGCCCGAGTGCGCATGAGCAGTAGTGAGCCCGTGTGCGCATGAGCAGTAATGACCCCGAGTGCGCATGCACAGTAGTGAGCCCGTGTGCGCATGCGCAGAATTGAGCTCGAGGGCGCATGTGCAGTTCTGAGCCGGAGTGCGCATTCGCAGTAGCGACCCCGAGTGCGCACGCACAGTAGTGGGCCCGTGTACGCATGCGCAGTAGTGAGCCCGAGTGCGCATTCGCAGTAGTGAGACAGTGTGCACATGAGCAGTAGTGAGTCCGAGTGCGCACGAGCAGTATTGAGCCCGATTGCGCATCCGCAGCAGTGAGTCCGAGTGCGCATGAGCAGTAGTGAGGCCGAGTGCGCATGCGCAGTAGGGAGCCCGATTGCGCATGTGCAGGACTGCGCCGGAGAGCGCATCCGCAGCAGTGAGTCCGCGTGCGCATGCGCAGTAGTGAGCCCGAGTGCGCATGCGAAGTAGTGACTCCGATTGCGCATGCACAGTAGTGAGCCCGTGTGCGCATGCGCAGTAGTGAGCCCGTGTGCGCATGCGCAGTCGTGAGGCCGAGTGCCCATGAGCAGTAGTGAGTCCAAGTACGAATGAGCACTAGTGACCCAGAGTGCGCATGCACAGTAGTGACCCCGAGTGCGCATGCGCAGTAGTGAGCACGATTGCGCATCCGCAGCAGTGAGTCCGAGTGCGCATGAGCAGTAGTGACCCCGAGCGCGCTTGCGCAGTAGTGACCCGAGCGCGCATCCGCAGTAGTGAGCCCGAGTGCGCATCCGCAGTAGTGAGTCAGTGTGCGCATGAGCAGTAGTGAGTCCGAGTGCGCATGCACAGTAGTGACCCCGAGTGCGCATGCACAGCAGTGAGCACGAGTGCGCATGCACAGTAGTGAGCCCGTGTGCGCATGCGCAGTAGTGAGCCCGAGTGCGCATGGGCAGTAGTGAGTCCGAGTGCCCATGAGCAGTAGTGAGTCCAAGTACGAATGAGCACTAGTGACCCAGAGTGCGCATGCACAGTAGTGACCCCGAGTGCGCATGCGCAGTAGTGAGCACGATTGCGCATCCGCAGCAGTGAGTCCGAGTGCGCATGAGCAGTAGTGACCCCGAGCGCGCTTGCGCAGTAGTGACCCGAGCGCGCATCCGCAGTAGTGAGCCCGAGTGCGCATCCGCAGTAGTGAGTCAGTGTGCGCATGAGCAGTAGTGAGTCCGAGTGCGCATGCACAGTAGTGGGCCCGTGTGCGCATGCGCAGTAGTGAGCCCGAGTGCGCATGCACAGTAGTGGGCCCGTGTCCGCTTGCGCAGTAGTGGGCCCGTGTGCGCATGAGCAGTAGTGAGCCCGTGTGCGCATGCACAGTAGTGAGCCCGTGTGCGCATGCGCAGTTGTGAGCCCGAGTTCGCATGCACAGTAGTGGGCCCGAGTGCGCATGAGCAGTAGTGAGCCAGTGTGCGCATGAGCAGTAGTGACCCCGTGTGGGCATGCACAGTAGTGAGCCCGTGCGCGCATGCGCAGTAGTGCGCCCATGTGCACATGCGCAGAAGTGAGCTCGAGTGCGCATGTGCAGTTCTGAGCCGGAGTACGCATCCGCAGTAGCGACCCCGTGTGCGCACGGACAATAGTGGGCACGTGTGCGCATGCGCAGTAGTGAGCCCGAGTGCGCATCCGCAGTATTGAGACAGTGTGCGCATGAGCATTAGTGAGTGCGAGTGCGCATGCGCAGTAGAGAGCCCGATTGCGCATGCGCAATAGTGAGACCGTGTGCGCATGGGCAGTAGTGGCCCCGAGTGCGCATGCACAGTAGTGAGCCCGAGTGCGCATGCACAGTAGTGAGCCCGATTGCGCATGCGCAGTAGGGAGTCCGTGTGCGCATGCGCAGTAGTGAGCCCGAGTGCGCATGCGCAGTAGAGAGCCCGATTGCGCATGTGCAGGTCTGAGCCGGAGGGCGCATCCGCAGTAGTGAGTCCGAATGCGCATCCGCAGCAGCGAGCCCGAGCGCGCATGAGCAGTAGTGAGCCCGAGTGCGCATGCACAGTAGTGAGCCCGTGTGCGCCTGCGCAGTAGTGAGCCCGATTGCGCATCCGCAGCAGTGAGTCCGAGTGCCCATGAGCAGTAGTGAGTCCAAGTGCGCATAAGCACTAGTGACCCCGAGCGCGCATGCGCAGTAGTGAGAACGATTGCGCATCCGCAGCAGTGAGTCCGAGTGCGCATGAGCAGTAGTAAGGCCGTGTGCGCATGCGCAGTAGAGAGCCCGATTGCGCATGTGCAGGTCTGAGCCGGAGGGCGCATCCGCAGTAGTGAGTCCGAATGCGCATCCGCAGCAGCGACCCCGAGCGCGCATGAGCAGTAGTGAGCCCGAGTGCGCATGCACAGTAGTGAGCCCGTGTGCGCCTGCGCAGTAGTGAGCCCGATTGCGCATCCGCAGCAGTGAGTCCGAGTGCCCATGAGCAGTAGTGAGTCCAAGTGCGAATGAGCACTAGTGACCCCGAGTGCGCATGCACAGTAGTGAGCCCGTGTGCGCATGCGCTGTAGTGCGCCCGTGTGCGCATGCGCAGTAGTGCGCCCGAGTGCGCATGAGCAGTAGTGACCCCGTTCGCGCTTGCGCAGTAGTGAGCCCGTGTGCGCATGCGTAGTAGTGAGCTCGAGTGCGCATGTGCAGGTCTGAGCCGGAGTGCGCACGCGCAGTAGTGACCCCGAGTGCGCATGCGCAGTAGTGACCCGAGCGCACATCCGCAGTAGTGAGTCCGAGTGCGCATGAGCAGTAGTGCCCCGAGTGCGCATGCGCAGTAGTGATCCCGATTGCGCATGTGCAGGTCTGAGCAGGAGAGCGCATCCGCACTAGTGAGCCCGATTGCACATCCGCAGTCGCGAGGCCGAGTGCCCATGAGCAGTAGTGAGTCCAAGTGCGAATGAGCACTAGTGACCCCGAGTGCGCATGCACAGTAGTGAGCCCGTGTGCGCATGCGCAGTAGTGCGCCCGAGTGCGCATGAGCAGTAGTGAGCCCGAGCGCGCATGCGCAGTAGTGACCCCGAGTGCGCATGCACACTAGTGAGCCCGAGTGCGCATGCGCAGTAGTGAGCGAGAGTGCACATGCACAGTAGTGAGCCCGTGTGCGCATGCGCAGTAGTGAGCCCGATTGCGCATCCGCAGCAGTGAGTCCGAGTGCGCATGAGCAGTAGTGACCCCGAGCGCGCATGCGGAGTAGTGAGCCCGATTACGCATCCGCAGTAGGGTGTCTGTGTGCGCATGCGCAGTAGTGAGCCCGATTGCGCATCGGCATTAGTGAGTCCGAGTGCCCATGATCCGTAGTGAGTCCGAGTGCGCATGAGCAGTAGTGAGTCCGTGTGCGCATGAGTAGTAGCGACCCTGAGTGCGCATGCGCAGTAGTGAGCCCGAGTGCGCATGAGCAGTAGTGAGCCCGTGTGCGCATGAGCAGTAGTGACCCCGAGTGCGCATGCACAGTAGTGAGCCCGTGTGCGCATCCGCAGCAGTGAGTCCGAGTGCGCATGCGCAGTAGTGTCCCCGAGCGCCCATGCGCAGTAGTGACTCCGATTGCGCATGCACAGTAGTGAGCCCGTGTGCGCATGCGCAGTAGTGGGCCCGTGTGCGCATGAGCAGTAGTGAGCCCGTGTGCGCATGCACAGTAGTGAGCCCGTGTGCGCATGCGCAGTAGTGAACCCGAGTGCGCATGCACAGTAGTGGGCCCGTGTGCGCATGCGCAGTAGTGAGCCCGAGTGCGCATGCACAGTAGTGGGCCCGTGTGCGCATGAGCAGTAGTGACCCCGAGTGGGCATGCACAGTAGTGAGCCCGAGTGCGCATGCACAGTAGTGAGCTCGTGTGCGCATGCGCAGTAGTGAGCCCGAGTGCGCATGAGCAGTAGTGAGTCCAAGTGCGCAAGAGCAGTAGTGACCCCGGGTGCGCATGCACAGTAGTGAGCCCGTGCGCGCATGCGCAGTAGTGCGCCCGTGTGCGCATGCGCAGAAGTGAGCTCGAGTGCGCATGTGCAGTTCTGAGCCGGAGTACGCATCCGCAGTAGCGACCCCGTGTGCGCACGCACAATAGTGGGCTCGTGTGCGCATGCGCAGTAGTGAGCCCGAGTGCGCATCCGCAGTATTGAGACAGTGTGCGCATGAGCATTAGTGAGTGCGAGTGCGCATGCGCAGTAGAGAGCCCGATTGCGCATGCGCAATAGTGAGGCCGTGTGCGCATGGGCAGTAGTGGCCCCGAGTGCGCATGCACAGTAGTGAGCCCGAGTGCGCATGCACAGTAGTGAGCCCGAGTGCGCATGCGCAGTAGAGATCCCGATTGCGCATATGCAGGTCCGAGCCGGAGAGCGCATCCGCAGTAGTGAGTCCGAGTGCGCATCCGCATTAGTGAGCGCGAGTGCCCATGAGCAGTAGTGAGTCCAAGTGCGCATGAGCACTAGTGACCCCGAGTGCGCATGCACAATAGTGAGCCCGTGCGCGCATGCACAGTAGTGCCTCCGTGTGCGCATGCGCAGAAGTGAGCTCGAGCGCGCATGTGCAGTTCTGAGCCGGAGTGCGCACGCGCAGTAGTGACCCTGAGTGCGCATGCGCAGTAGTCGGCCCGTGTGCGCATGCGCAGTAGTGAGCCCGAGTGCGCATCCGCAGCAGTGAGTCCGAGTGCGCATGAGCAGTAGTGAGACAGTGTGCCCATGAGCAGTATTGAGTCCGAGTGCGCATGAGCAGTAGTGACCCCGAGCGCGCATGCGGAGTAGTGAGCCCGATTGCGCATCCGCAGTAGGGTGTCTGTTTGCGCATGCGCAGTAGTGAGCCCGATTGCGCATGCGCAGTAGTGAGCCCGAGTGCGCATGAGCAGTAGTGAGCCCGTGTGCGCATGAGCAGTAGTGACCCCGAGTGCGCATGCACAGTAGTGAGCCCGTGTGCGCATGCGCAGAAGTGAGCCCGAGTGCGCATGAGCAGTAGCGAGTCCGAGTGCGCATGAGCAGTAGTGAGCCCGAGTGCGCATGCGCAGTAGAGAGCCCGATTGCGCATGTGCAGGTCTGAACCGGAGAGCGCATCCGCAGTAGTGAGCCCGATTGCGCATCCGCAGTAGTGAGGCCGAGAGCCCATGAGCAGTAGTGAGTCCAAGTGCGCATGAGCACTAGTGACCCCGAGTGCGCATGCACAGTAGTGAGCCCGTGCGCGCATGCGCAGTAGTGCGCCCGTGTGCGCATGCGCAGAATTGAGCTCGAGGGCGCATGTGCAGTTCTGAGCCGGAGTGCGCATCCGCAGTAGCGACCCCGAGTGCGCACGCATAGTAGTGGGCCCGTGTGCGCATGCGCAGTAGTGAGCCCGAGTGCGCGTCCGCAGTAGTGAGACAGTGTGCACATGAGCAGTAGTGAGTCCGAGTGCGCACGAGCAGTATTGAGCCCGATTGCGCATCCGCAGCAGTGAGTCCGAGTGCGCATGAGCAGTAGTGAGGCCGAGTGCGCATGCGCAGTAGGGAGCCCGATTGCGCATGCGCAGGTCTGCGCCGGAGAGCGCATCCGCAGCAGTGAGTCCGCGTGCGCATGCGCAGTAGTGAGCCCGAGTGCGCATGCGCAGTAGTGACTTCGATTGCGCATGCACAGTAGTGAGCCCGTGTGCGCATGCGCAGTAGTGACCCCGAGTGCGCATGCGCAGTAGTGAGCACTATTGCGCATCCGCAGCAGTGAGTCCGAGTGCGCATGAGCAGTAGTGACCCCGAGCGCGCTTGCGCAGTAGTGACCCGAGCGCGCATCCGCAGTAGTGAGCCCGAGTGCGCATCCGCAGTCGTGAGTCAGTGTGCGCATGAGCAGTAGTGAGTCCGAGTGCGCATGCACAGTAGTGGGCCCGTGTGCGCATGCGCAGTAGTGAGCCCGAGTGCGCATGCACAGTAGTGGGCCCGTGTCCGCTTGCGCAGTAGTGGGCCCGTGTGCGCATGAGCAGTAGTGAGCCCGTGTGCGCATGCACAGTAGTGAGCCCGTGTGCGCATGCGCAGTTGTGAGCCCGAGTTCGCATGCACAGTAGTGGGCCCGTGTGCGCATGCGCAGTAGTGAGCCCGAGTGCGCATGCACAGTAGTGGGCCCGTGTGCGCATGCGCAGTAGTGACTCCGATTGCGCATGCACAGTAGTGAGCCCGTGTGCGCATGCGCAGTAGTGAGCCCGAGTGCGCATGCACAGTAGTAAGCCCGTGTGCGCATGCGCAGTAGTGAGCCCGTGTGCGCATGCGCAGTCGTGAGGCCGAGTGCCCATGAGCAGTAGTGAGTCCAAGTACGAATGCGCACTAGTGACCCAGAGTGCGCATGCACAGTAGTGACCCCGAGCGCGCTTGCGCAGTAGTGACCCGAGCGCGCATCCGCAGTAGTGAGCCCGAGTGCGCATCCGCAGTAGTGAGTCAGTGTGCGCATGAGCAGTAGTGAGTCCGAGTGCGCATGCACAGTAGTGGGCCCGTGTGCGCATGCGCAGTAGTGAGCCCGAGTGCGCATGCACAGTAGTGGGCCCGTGTCCGCTTGCGCAGTAGTGGGCCCGTGTGCGCATGAGCAGTAGTGAGCCCGTGTGCGCATGCACAGTAGTGAGCCCGTGTGCGCATGCGCAGTAGTGAACCCGAGTGCGCATGCACAGTAGTGGGCCCGTGTGCGCATGCGCAGTAGTGAGCCCGAGTGCGCATGCACAGTAGTGGGCCCGTGTGCGCATGAGCAGTAGTGACCCCGAGTGGGCATGCACAGTAGTGAGCCCGAGTGCGCATGCACAGTAGTGAGCTCGTGTGCGCATGCGCAGTAGTGAGCCCGAGTGCGCATGAGCAGTAGTGAGTCCAAGTGCGCAAGAGCAGTAGTGACCCCGGGTGCGCATGCACAGTAGTGAGCCCGTGCGCGCATGCGCAGTAGTGCGCCCGTGTGCGCATGCGCAGAAGTGAGCTCGAGTGCGCATGTGCAGTTCTGAGCCGGAGTACGCATCCGCAGTAGCGACCCCGTGTGCGCACGCACAATAGTGGGCTCGTGTGCGCATGCGCAGTAGTGAGCCCGAGTGCGCATCCGCAGTATTGAGACAGTGTGCGCATGAGCATTAGTGAGTGCGAGTGCGCATGCGCAGTAGAGAGCCCGATTGCGCATGCGCAATAGTGAGGCCGTGTGCGCATGGGCAGTAGTGGCCCCGAGTGCGCATGCACAGTAGTGAGCCCGAGTGCGCATGCACAGTAGTGAGCCCGAGTGCGCATGCGCAGTAGAGATCCCGATTGCGCATATGCAGGTCCGAGCCGGAGAGCGCATCCGCAGTAGTGAGTCCGAGTGCGCATCCGCATTAGTGAGCGCGAGTGCCCATGAGCAGTAGTGAGTCCAAGTGCGCATGAGCACTAGTGACCCCGAGTGCGCATGCACAATAGTGAGCCCGTGCGCGCATGCACAGTAGTGCCTCCGTGTGCGCATGCGCAGAAGTGAGCTCGAGCGCGCATGTGCAGTTCTGAGCCGGAGTGCGCACGCGCAGTAGTGACCCTGAGTGCGCATGCGCAGTAGTCGGCCCGTGTGCGCATGCGCAGTAGTGAGCCCGAGTGCGCATCCGCAGCAGTGAGTCCGAGTGCGCATGAGCAGTAGTGAGACAGTGTGCCCATGAGCAGTATTGAGTCCGAGTGCGCATGAGCAGTAGTGACCCCGAGCGTAAATGCGCAGTAGTGAGCCCGATTGCGCATCCGCTGCATTCTGTCCGAGTGCGCATGAGCAGTAGTGAGTCCGATTGCGCATGAGCAGTAGTGAAGCCGAGTGCGCATGAGCAGTAGTGTGCCCGAGCGCGCATCCGCAGTAGTGACCCCGAGTGCGCATGCACACTAGTGAGCCCGAGTGCGCATGCGCAGTAGAGAGCCCGATTGCGCATGTGCAGTTCTGAGCCGGAGAGCGCATCCGCAGTAGTGAGTCCGAGTGCGCATGCGCAGTAGTGACCCCGAGCGCGCATGAGCAGTAGTGAGCCAGAGTGCACATGCACAGTAGTGAGCCCGTGTGCGCATGCGCAGTAGTGAGACCGATTGCGCATGTGCAGGTCTGAGCAGGAGAGCGCATCCGCGGTAGTGAGCCCGATTGCACATCCGCAGTCGTGAGGCCGAGTGCCCATGAGCAGTAGTGAGTCCAAGTGCGAATGAGCACTAGTGACCCCGAGTGCGCATGCACAGTAGTGAGCCCGTGTGCGCATGCGCAGTCGTCAGGCCGAGTGCCAATGAGCAGTGGTGAGTCCAAGTGCGAATGAGCACTAGTGACCCCGAGTGCGCATGCACCGTAGTGAGCCCATGCGCGCATGCGCAGTAGTGCGCCCGAGTGCGCATGAGGAGTAGTGAGCCCGAGTGCGCATGCACGCTAGTGAGTCCGAGTGCGCACGAGCAGTATTGTGCCAGATTGCGCATCCGCAGCAGTGAGTCCGAGTGCGTATGAGCAGGAGTGAGCCCATGTGCGCATGCACAATATTGAGCCCGTGTGCGCATGCGCAGTAGTGAGCCCGAGTGCGCATGGGCAGTAGTGACCCCGAGTGCGCATGCGCAGTAGTGAGCCCGAGTGCGCATGCGCAGTAGTGACCCGAGCGCGCATCCGCAGTAGTGAGCCCGATCGCGCATCGGCAGCAGTGAGTCCGAGTGCGCATGAGCAGTAGTGAGTCTGAGTGCGCATGAGCAGTAGTGACCCCGAGCGCGCATGCGGAGTAGTGAGCCCGATTGCGCATCCGCAGTAGGGTGTCTGTTTGCGCATGCGCAGTAGTGAGCCCGATTGCGCATGCGCAGTAGTGAGCCCGAGTGCGCATGAGCAGTAGTGAGCCCGTGTGCGCATGAGCAGTAGTGACCCCGAGTGCGCATGCACAATAGTGAGCCCGTGTGCGCATGCGCAGAAGTGAGCCCGAGTGCGCATGAGCAGTAGCGAGTCCGAGTGCGCATGAGCAGTAGTGAGCCCGAGTGCGCATGCGCAGTAGAGAGCCCGATTGCGCATGTGCAGGTCTGAACCGGAGAGCGCATCCGCAGTAGTGAGCCCGATTGCGCATCCGCAGTAGTGAGGCCGAGAGCCCATGAGCAGTAGTGAGTCCAAGTGCGCATGAGCACTAGTGACCCCGAGTGCGCATGCACAGTAGTGAGCCCGTGCGCGCATGCGCAGTAGTGCGCCCGTGTGCGCATGCGCAGAATTGAGCTCGAGGGCGCATGTGCAGTTCTGAGCCGGAGTGCGCATCCGCAGTAGCGACCCCGAGTGCGCACGCATAGTAGTGGGCCCGTGTGCGCATGCGCAGTAGTGAGCCCGAGTGCGCGTCCGCAGTAGTGAGACAGTGTGCACATGAGCAGTAGTGAGTCCGAGTGCGCACGAGCAGTATTGAGCCCGATTGCGCATCCGCAGCAGTGAGTCCGAGTGCGCATGAGCAGTAGTGAGGCCGAGTGCGCATGCGCAGTAGGGAGCCCGATTGCGCATGCGCAGGTCTGCGCCGGAGAGCGCATCCGCAGCAGTGAGTCCGCGTGCGCATGCGCAGTAGTGAGCCCGAGTGCGCATGCGCAGTAGTGACTTCGATTGCGCATGCACAGTAGTGAGCCCGTGTGCGCATGCGCAGTAGTGACCCCGAGTGCGCATGCGCAGTAGTGAGCACTATTGCGCATCCGCAGCAGTGAGTCCGAGTGCGCATGAGCAGTAGTGACCCCGAGCGCGCTTGCGCAGTAGTGACCCGAGCGCGCATCCGCAGTAGTGAGCCCGAGTGCGCATCCGCATTCGTGAGTCAGTGTGCGCATGAGCAGTAGTGAGTCCGAGTGCGCATGCACAGTAGTGGGCCCGTGTGCGCATGCGCAGTAGTGAGCCCGAGTGCGCATGCACAGTAGTGGGCCCGTGTCCGCTTGCGCAGTAGTGGGCCCGTGTGCGCATGAGCAGTAGTGAGCCCGTGTGCGCATGCACAGTAGTGAGCCCGTGTGCGCATGCGCAGTTGTGAGCCCGAGTTCGCATGCACAGTAGTGGGCCCGTGTGCGCATGCGCAGTAGTGAGCCCGAGTGCGCATGCACAGTAGTGGGCCCGTGTGCGCATGCGCAGTAGTGGTCCCGAGTGCGCATGAGCAGTAGTGAGCCAGTGTGCGCATGAGCAGTAGTGACCCCGAGTGGGCATGCACAGTAGTGAGCCCGAGTGCGCATGCACAGTAGTGAGCCCGTGTGCGCATGCGCAGTAGTGAGCCCGAGTGCGCATGAGCAGTAGTGACCCGAGCGCGCATCCGCAGTAGTGAGCCCGATTGTGCATCGGCAGCAGTGAGTCCGAGTGCGCATGAGCAGTAGTGAGTCCGAGTGCGCATGAGCAGTAGTGACCCCGTTCGCGCTTGCGCAGTAGTGAGCCCGATTGCGCGTCCGCAGTAGGGTGTCTGTGTGCGCATGCGCAGTAGTGAGCCCGATTGCGCATCGGCAGTAGTGACTCCGAGTGCCCATGAGCCGTAGTGAGTCCGGGTGCGCATGAGCAGTAGTGAGTCCGTGTGCGCATGAGTAGTAGCGACCCTGAGTGCGCATGCGAAGTTGTGAGCCCGAGTGCGCATGAGCAGTAGTGAGCCCGTGTGCGCATGAGCAGTAATGACCCCGAGTGCGCATGCACAGTAGTGAGCCCGTGTGCGCATGCGCAGAATTGAGCTCGAGGGCGCATGTGCAGTTCTGAGCCGGAGTGCGCATCCGCAGTAGCGACCCCGAGTGCGCACGCACAGTAGTGGGCCCGTGTACGCATGCGCAGTAGTGAGCCCGAGTGCGCATTCGCAGTAGTGAGACAGTGTGCACATGAGCAGTAGTGAGTCCGAGTGCGCACGAGCAGTATTGAGCCCGATTGCGCATCCGCAGCAGTGAATCCGAGTGCGCATGAGCAGTAGTGAGGCCGAGTGCGCATGCGCAGTAGGGAGCCCGATTGCGCATGTGCAGGACTGCGCCGGAGAGCGCATCCGCAGCAGTGAGTCCGCGTGCGCATGCGCAGTAGTGAGCCCGAGTGCGCATGCGCAGTAGTGACTCCGATTGCGCATGCACAGTAGTGAGCCCGTGTGCGCATGCGCAGTTGTGAGCCCGTGTGCGCATGCGCAGTAGTGAGCCCGTGTGCGCATGCGCAGTCGTGAGGCCGAGTGCCCATGAGCAGTAGTGAGTCCAAGTACGAATGAGCACTAGTTACCCAGAGTGCGCATGCACAGTAGTGACCCCGAGTGCGCATGCGCAGTAGTGAGCACGATTGCGCATCCGCAGCAGTGAGTCCGAGTGCGCATGAGCAGTAGTGACCCCGAGCGCGCTTGCGCAGTAGTGACCCGAGCGCGCATCCGCAGTAGTGAGCCCGAGTGCGCATCCGCAGTAGTGAGTCAGTGTGCGCATGAGCAGTAGTGAGACCGAGTGCGCATGCACAGTAGTGGGCCCGTGTGCGCATGCGCAGTAGTGAGCCCGAGTGCGCATGCACAGTAGTGGGCCCGTGTCCGCTTGCGCAGTAGTGGGCCCGTGTGCGCATGAGCAGTAGTGAGCCCGTGTGCGCATGCACAGTAGTGAGCCCGTGTGCGCATGCGCAGTTGTGAGAACGAGTTCGCATGCACAGTAGTGGGCCCGTGTGCGCATGCGCAGTAGTGAGCCCGAGTGCGCATGCACAGTAGTGGGCCCGTGTGCGCATGCGCAGTAGTGGGCCCGAGTGCGCATGAGCAGTAGTGAGCCAGTGTGCGCATGAGCAGTAGTGACCCCGAGTGGGCATGCACAGTAGTGGGCCCGTGCGCGCATGCGCAGTAGTGCGCCCATGTGCGCATGCGCAGAAGTGAGCTCGAGTGCGCATGTGCAGTTCTGAGCCGGAGTACGCATCCGCAGTAGCGACCCCGTGTGCGCACGCACAATAGTGGGCACGTGTGCGCATGCGCAGTAGTGAGCCCGAGTGCGCATCCGCAGTATTGAGACAGTGTGCGCATGAGCATTAGTGAGTGCGAGTGCGCATGCGCAGTAGAGAGCCCGATTGCGCATGCGCAATAGTGAGACCGTGTGCGCATGGGCAGTAGTGGCCCCGAGTGCGCATGCACAGTAGTGAGCCCGAGTGCGCATGCACAGTAGTGGGCCCGAGTGCGCATGAGCAGTAGTGAGCCCGTGTGCGCATGAGCAGTAGTGACCCCGAGTGGGCATGCACAGTAGTGAGCCCGAGTGCGCATGCACAGTAGTGAGCTCGTGTGCGCATGCGCAGTAGTGAGCTCGAGTGCGCATGAGCAGTAGTGAGTCCAAGTGCGCAAGAGCAGTAGTGACCCCGGGTGCGCATGCACAGTAGTGAGCCCGTGCGCGCATGCGCAGTAGTGCGCCCGTGTGCGCATGCGCAGAAGTGAGCTCGAGTGCGCATGTGCAGTTCTGAGCCGGAGTACGCATCCGCAGTAGCGACCCCGTGTGCGCACGCACAATAGTGGGCTCGTGTGCGCATGGGCAGTAGTGAGCCCGAGTGCGCATCCGCAGTATTGAGACAGTGTGCGCATGAGCATTAGTGAGTGCGAGTGCGCATGCGCAGTAGAGAGCCCGATTGCGCATGCGCAATAATGAGACCGTGTGCGCATGGGCAGTAGTGGCCCCGAGTGCGCATGCACAGTAGTGAGCCCGAGTGCGCATGCACAGTAGTGAGCCCGAGTGCGCATGCGCAGTAGAGATCCCGATTGCGCATATGCAGGTCCGAGCCGGAGAGCGCATCCGCAGTAGTGAGTCCGAGTGCGCATCCGCATTAGTGAGCGCGAGTGCCCATGAGCAGTAGTGAGTCCAAGTGCGCATGAGCACTAGTGACCCCGAGTGCGCATGCACAATAGTGAGCCCGTGCGCGCATGCACAGTAGTGCGTCCGTGTGCGCATGCGCAGAAGTGAGCTCGAGCGCGCATGTGCAGTTCTGAGCCGGAGTGCGCACGCGCAGTAGTGACCCCGAGTGCGCATGCGCAGTAGTCGGCCCGTGTGCGCATGCGAAGTAGTGAGCCCGAGTGCGCATCCGCAGCAGTGAGTCCGAGTGCGCATGAGCAGTAGTGAGACAGTGTGCCCATGAGCAGTATTGAGTCCGAGTGCGCATGAGCAGTAGTGACCCCGAGCGTAAATGCGCAGTAGTGAGCCCGATTGCGCATCCGCTGCATTCTGTCCGAGTGCGCATGAGCAGTAGTGAGTCCGAGTGCGCATGAGCAGTAGTGAAGCCGAGTGCGCATGAGCAGTAGTGTGCCCGAGCGCGCATCCGCAGTAGTGACCCCGAGTGCGCATGCACACTAGTGAGCCCGAGTGCGCATGCGCAGTAGAGAGCCCGATTGCGCATGTGCAGTTCTGAGCCGGAGTGCGCATCCGCAGTAGCGACCCCGAGTGCGCACGCACAGTAGTGGGCCCGTGTGCGCATGCGCAGTAGTGAGCCGGAGTGCGCGTCCGCAGTAGTGAGACAGTGTGCACATGAGCAGTAGTGAGTCCGAGTGCGCACGGGCAGTATTGAGCCCGATTGCGCATCCGCAGCAGTGAGTCCGAGTGCGCATGAGCAGTAGTGAGGCCGAGTGCGCATGCGCAGTAGGGAGCCCTATTGCGCATGCGCAGGTCTGCGCCGGAGAGCGCATCCGCAGCAGTGAGTCCGCGTGCGCATGCGCAGTAGTGAGCCCGAGTGCGCATGCGCAGTAGTGAGCCCGAGTGCGCATGCGCAGTAGTGACTTCGATTGCGCATGCACAGTAGTGAGCCCGTGTGCGCATGCGCAGTAGTGAGCCCGTGTGCGCATGCGCAGTAGTGAGCCCGTGTGCGCATGCGCAGTCGTGAGGCCGAGTGCCTATGAGCAGTAGTGAGTCCAAGTACGAATGAGCACTAGTGACCCAGAGTGCGCATGCACAGTAGTGACCCCGAGTGCGCATGCGGAGTAGTGAGCACGATTGCGCATCCGCAGCAGTGAGTCCGAGTGCGCATGAGCAGTAGTGACCCCGAGCGCGCTTGCGCAGTAGTGACCCGAGCGCGCATCCGCAGTAGTGAGTCAGTGTGCGCATGAGCAGTAGTGAGTCCGAGTGCGCATGCACAGTAGTGGGCCCGTGTGCGCATGCGCAGTAGTGAGCCCGAGTGCGCATGCACAGTAGTGGGCCCGTGTCCGCTTGCGCAGTAGTGGGCCCGTGTGCGCATGAGCAGTAGTGAGCCCGTGTGCGCATGCACAGTAGTGAGCCCGTGTGCGCATGCGCAGTTGTGAGCCCGAGTTCGCACGCACAGTAGTGGGCCCGTGTGCGCATGCGCAGTAGTGAGCCCGAGTGCGCATGCACAGTAGTGGGCCCGTGTGCGCATGCGCAGTAGTGGGCCCGAGTGCGCATGAGCAGTAGTGAGCCAGTGTGCGCATGAGCAGTAGTGACCCCGAGTGGGCATGCACAGTAGTGAGCCCGAGTGCGCATGCACAGTAGTGAGCCCGTGTGCGCATGCACAGTAGTGAGCCCGTGTGCGCATGCGCAGTTGTGAGCCCGAGTTCGCATGCACAGTAGTGGGCCCGTGTGCGCATGCGCAGTAGTGATCCCGAGTGCGCATGCACAGTAGTGGGCCCGTGTGCGCATGCGCAGTAGTGGGCCCGAGTGCGCATGAGCAGTAGTGAGCCAGTGTGCGCATGAGCAGTAGTGACCCCGAGTGGGCATGCACAGTAGTGAGCCCGAGTGCGCATGCACAGTAGTGAGCCCGTGTGCGCATGCGCAGTAGTGAGCCCGATTGCGCATGAGCAGCAGTGACCCCGTTCGCGCTTGCGCAGTAGTGAGCCCGTGTGCGCATGCGTAGTAGTGAGCTCGAGTGCGCATGTGCAGGTCTGAGCCGGAGTGCGCACGCGCAGTAGTGACCCCGAGTGCGCATGCGCAGTAGTGACCCGAGCGCGCATCCGCAGTAGTGAGCCCGATTGTGCATCGGCAGCAGTGAGTCCGAGTGCGCATGAGCAGTAGTGAGTCCGAGTGCGCATGAGCAGTAGTGACCCCGAGCGCGCATGCGGAGTAGTGAGCCCGATTGCGCGTCCGCAGTAGGGTGTCTGTGTGCGCATGCGCAGTAGTGAGCCCGATTGCGCATGCGCAGTAGTGAGCCCGAGTGCGCATGAGCAGTAGTGAGCCCGTGTGCGCATGAGCAGTAGTGACCCCGAGTGCGCATGCACAGTAGTGAGCCCGTGTGCGCATGCGCAGAAGTGAGCCCGAGTGCGCATGAGCAGTAGCGAGTCCGAGTGCGCATGAGCAGTAGTGAGCCCGAGTGCGCATGCGCAGTAGAGAGCCCGATTGCGCATGTGCATGTCTGAACCGGAGAGCGCATCCGCAGCAGTGAGTCCGAGTGCGCATGCGCAGTAGTGTCCCCGAGTGCGCATGCGCAGTAGTGACTCCGATTGCGCATGCACAGTAGTGAGCCCGTGTGCGCATGCGCACTAGTGAGCCCGAGTGCGCATGCGCAGTAGTGACTCCGATTGCGCATGCACAGTAGTGAGTCCGTGTGCGCATGCGCAGTAGTGAGCCCGAGTGCGCATGCACAGTAGTAAGCCCGTGTGCGCATGCGCAGTAGTGAGCCCGTGTGCGCATGCGCAGTCGTGAGGCCGAGTGCCCATGAGCAGTAGTGAGTCCAAGTACGAATGAGCACTAGTGACCCAGAGTGCGCATGCACAGTAGTGACCCCGAGTGCGCATGCGCAGTAGTGAGCACGATTGCGCATCCGCAGCAGTGAGTCCGAGTGCGCATGAGCAGTAGTGACCCCGAGCGCGCTTGCGCAGTAGTGACCCGAGCGCGTATCCGCAGTAGTGAGCCCGAGTGCGCATCCGCAGTAGTGAGTCAGTGTGCGCATGAGCAGTAGTGAGTCCGAGTGCGCATGCACAGTAGTGGGCCCGTGTGCGCATGCGCAGTAGTGAGCCCGAGTGCGCATGCACAGTAGTGGGCCCGTGTCCGCTTGCGCAGTAGTGGGCCCGTGTGCGCATGAGCAGTAGTGAGCCCGTGTGCGCATGCACAGTAGTGAGCCCGTGTGCGCATGCGCAGTTGTGAGCCCGAGTTCGCATGCACAGTAGTGGGCCCGTGTTCGCATGCGCAGTAGTGAGCCCGAGTGCGCATGCACAGTAGTGGGCCCGTGTGCGCATGCGCAGTAGTGGGCCCGAGTGCGCATGAGCAGTAGTGAGCCAGTGTGCGCATGAGCAGTAGTGACCCCGAGTGGGCATGCACAGTAGTGAGCACGAGTGCGCATGCACAGTAGTGAGCCCGTGTGCGCATGCGCAGTAGTGAGCCCGAGTGCGCATGAGCAGTAGTGACCCCGTTCGCGCTTGCGCAGTAGTGAGCCCGTGTGCGCATGCGTAGTAGTGAGCTCGAGTGCGCATGTGCAGGTCTGAGCCGGAGTGCGCACGCGCAGTAGTGACCCCGAGTGCGCATGCGCAGTAGTGACCCGAGCGCGCATCCGCAGTAGTGAGCCCGATTGTGCATCGGCAGCAGTGAGTCCGAGTGCGCATGAGCAGTAGTGAGTCCGAGTGCGCATGAGCAGTAGTGACCCCGAGCGCGCATGCGGAGTAGTGAGCCCGATTGCGCGTCCGCAGTAGGGTGTCTGTGTGCGCATGCGCAGTAGTGAGCCCGATTGCGCATCGGCAGTAGTGAGTCCGAGTGCCCATGAGCCGTAGTGAGTCCGGGTGCGCATGAGCAGTAGTGAGTCCGTGTGCGCATGAGTAGTAGCGACCCTGAGTGCGCATGCGAAGTAGTGAGCCCGAGTGCGCATGAGCAGTAGTGAGCCCGTGTGCGCATGAGCAGTAGTGACCCCGAGTGCGCATGCACAGTAGTGAGCCCGTGTGCGCATGCGCAGAAGTGAGCCCGAGTGCGCATGAGCAGTAGCGAGTCCGAGTGCGCATGAGCAGTAGTGAGCCCGAGTGCGCATGCGCAGTAGAGAGCCCGATTGCGCATGTGCATGTCTGAACCGGAGAGCGCATCCGCAGCAGTGAGTCCGAGTGCGCATGCGCAGTAGTGTCCCCGAGTGCGCATGCGCAGTAGTGACTCCGATTGCGCATGCACAGTAGTGAGCCCGTGTGCGCATGCGCACTAGTGAGCCCGAGTGCGCATGCGCAGTAGTGACTCCGATTGCGCATGCACAGTAGTGAGTCCGTGTGCGCATGCGCAGTAGTGAGCCCGAGTGCGCGTCCGCAGTAGTGAGACAGTGTGCACATGAGCAGTAGTGAGTCCGAGTGCGCACGGGCAGTATTGAGCCCGATTGCGCATCCGCAGCAGTGAGTCCGAGTGCGCATGAGCAGTAGTGAAGCCGAGTGCGCATGAGCAGTAGTGTGCCCGAGCGCGCATCCGCAGTAGTGACCCCGAGTGCGCATGCACACTAGTGAGCCCGAGTGCGCATGCGCAGTAGAGAGCCCGATTGCGCATGTGCAGTTCTGAGCCGGAGTGCGCATCCGCAGTAGCGACCCCGAGTGCGCACGCACAGTAGTGGGCCCGTGTGCGCATGCGCAGTAGTGAGCCGGAGTGCGCGTCCGCAGTAGTGAGACAGTGTGCACATGAGCAGTAGTGAGTCCGAGTGCGCACGGGCAGTATTGAGCCCGATTGCGCATCCGCAGCAGTGAGTCCGAGTGCGCATGAGCAGTAGTGAGGCCGAGTGCGCATGCGCAGTAGGGAGCCCTATTGCGCATGCGCAGGTCTGCGCCGGAGAGCGCATCCGCAGCAGTGAGTCCGCGTGCGCATGCGCAGTAGTGAGCCCGAGTGCGCATGCGCAGTAGTGAGCCCGAGTGCGCATGCGCAGTAGTGACTTCGATTGCGCATGCACAGTAGTGAGCCCGTGTGCGCATGCGCAGTAGTGAGCCCGTGTGCGCATGCGCAGTAGTGAGCCCGTGTGCGCATGCGCAGTCGTGAGGCCGAGTGCCTATGAGCAGTAGTGAGTCCAAGTACGAATGAGCACTAGTGACCCAGAGTGCGCATGCACAGTAGTGACCCCGAGTGCGCATGCGGAGTAGTGAGCACGATTGCGCATCCGCAGCAGTGAGTCCGAGTGCGCATGAGCAGTAGTGACCCCGAGCGCGCTTGCGCAGTAGTGACCCGAGCGCGCATCCGCAGTAGTGAGTCAGTGTGCGCATGAGCAGTAGTGAGTCCGAGTGCGCATGCACAGTAGTGGGCCCGTGTGCGCATGCGCAGTAGTGAGCCCGAGTGCGCATGCACAGTAGTGGGCCCGTGTCCGCTTGCGCAGTAGTGGGCCCGTGTGCGCATGAGCAGTAGTGAGCCCGTGTGCGCATGCACAGTAGTGAGCCCGTGTGCGCATGCGCAGTTGTGAGCCCGAGTTCGCACGCACAGTAGTGGGCCCGTGTGCGCATGCGCAGTAGTGAGCCCGAGTGCGCATGCACAGTAGTGGGCCCGTGTGCGCATGCGCAGTAGTGGGCCCGAGTGCGCATGAGCAGTAGTGAGCCAGTGTGCGCATGAGCAGTAGTGACCCCGAGTGGGCATGCACAGTAGTGAGCCCGAGTGCGCATGCACAGTAGTGAGCCCGTGTGCGCATGCACAGTAGTGAGCCCGTGTGCGCATGCGCAGTTGTGAGCCCGAGTTCGCATGCACAGTAGTGGGCCCGTGTGCGCATGCGCAGTAGTGATCCCGAGTGCGCATGCACAGTAGTGGGCCCGTGTGCGCATGCGCAGTAGTGGGCCCGAGTGCGCATGAGCAGTAGTGAGCCAGTGTGCGCATGAGCAGTAGTGACCCCGAGTGGGCATGCACAGTAGTGAGCCCGAGTGCGCATGCACAGTAGTGAGCCCGTGTGCGCATGCGCAGTAGTGAGCCCGATTGCGCATGAGCAGCAGTGACCCCGTTCGCGCTTGCGCAGTAGTGAGCCCGTGTGCGCATGCGTAGTAGTGAGCTCGAGTGCGCATGTGCAGGTCTGAGCCGGAGTGCGCACGCGCAGTAGTGACCCCGAGTGCGCATGCGCAGTAGTGACCCGAGCGCGCATCCGCAGTAGTGAGCCCGATTGTGCATCGGCAGCAGTGAGTCCGAGTGCGCATGAGCAGTAGTGAGTCCGAGTGCGCATGAGCAGTAGTGACCCCGAGCGCGCATGCGGAGTAGTGAGCCCGATTGCGCGTCCGCAGTAGGGTGTCTGTGTGCGCATGCGCAGTAGTGAGCCCGATTGCGCATGCGCAGTAGTGAGCCCGAGTGCGCATGAGCAGTAGTGAGCCCGTGTGCGCATGAGCAGTAGTGACCCCGAGTGCGCATGCACAGTAGTGAGCCCGTGTGCGCATGCGCAGAAGTGAGCCCGAGTGCGCATGAGCAGTAGCGAGTCCGAGTGCGCATGAGCAGTAGTGAGCCCGAGTGCGCATGCGCAGTAGAGAGCCCGATTGCGCATGTGCATGTCTGAACCGGAGAGCGCATCCGCAGCAGTGAGTCCGAGTGCGCATGCGCAGTAGTGTCCCCGAGTGCGCATGCGCAGTAGTGACTCCGATTGCGCATGCACAGTAGTGAGCCCGTGTGCGCATGCGCACTAGTGAGCCCGAGTGCGCATGCGCAGTAGTGACTCCGATTGCGCATGCACAGTAGTGAGTCCGTGTGCGCATGCGCAGTAGTGAGCCCGAGTGCGCATGCACAGTAGTAAGCCCGTGTGCGCATGCGCAGTAGTGAGCCCGTGTGCGCATGCGCAGTCGTGAGGCCGAGTGCCCATGAGCAGTAGTGAGTCCAAGTACGAATGAGCACTAGTGACCCAGAGTGCGCATGCACAGTAGTGACCCCGAGTGCGCATGCGCAGTAGTGAGCACGATTGCGCATCCGCAGCAGTGAGTCCGAGTGCGCATGAGCAGTAGTGACCCCGAGCGCGCTTGCGCAGTAGTGACCCGAGCGCGTATCCGCAGTAGTGAGCCCGAGTGCGCATCCGCAGTAGTGAGTCAGTGTGCGCATGAGCAGTAGTGAGTCCGAGTGCGCATGCACAGTAGTGGGCCCGTGTGCGCATGCGCAGTAGTGAGCCCGAGTGCGCATGCACAGTAGTGGGCCCGTGTCCGCTTGCGCAGTAGTGGGCCCGTGTGCGCATGAGCAGTAGTGAGCCCGTGTGCGCATGCACAGTAGTGAGCCCGTGTGCGCATGCGCAGTTGTGAGCCCGAGTTCGCATGCACAGTAGTGGGCCCGTGTTCGCATGCGCAGTAGTGAGCCCGAGTGCGCATGCACAGTAGTGGGCCCGTGTGCGCATGCGCAGTAGTGGGCCCGAGTGCGCATGAGCAGTAGTGAGCCAGTGTGCGCATGAGCAGTAGTGACCCCGAGTGGGCATGCACAGTAGTGAGCACGAGTGCGCATGCACAGTAGTGAGCCCGTGTGCGCATGCGCAGTAGTGAGCCCGAGTGCGCATGAGCAGTAGTGACCCCGTTCGCGCTTGCGCAGTAGTGAGCCCGTGTGCGCATGCGTAGTAGTGAGCTCGAGTGCGCATGTGCAGGTCTGAGCCGGAGTGCGCACGCGCAGTAGTGACCCCGAGTGCGCATGCGCAGTAGTGACCCGAGCGCGCATCCGCAGTAGTGAGCCCGATTGTGCATCGGCAGCAGTGAGTCCGAGTGCGCATGAGCAGTAGTGAGTCCGAGTGCGCATGAGCAGTAGTGACCCCGAGCGCGCATGCGGAGTAGTGAGCCCGATTGCGCGTCCGCAGTAGGGTGTCTGTGTGCGCATGCGCAGTAGTGAGCCCGATTGCGCATCGGCAGTAGTGAGTCCGAGTGCCCATGAGCCGTAGTGAGTCCGGGTGCGCATGAGCAGTAGTGAGTCCGTGTGCGCATGAGTAGTAGCGACCCTGAGTGCGCATGCGAAGTAGTGAGCCCGAGTGCGCATGAGCAGTAGTGAGCCCGTGTGCGCATGAGCAGTAGTGACCCCGAGTGCGCATGCACAGTAGTGAGCCCGTGTGCGCATGCGCAGAAGTGAGCCCGAGTGCGCATGAGCAGTAGCGAGTCCGAGTGCGCATGAGCAGTAGTGAGCCCGAGTGCGCATGCGCAGTAGAGAGCCCGATTGCGCATGTGCATGTCTGAACCGGAGAGCGCATCCGCAGCAGTGAGTCCGAGTGCGCATGCGCAGTAGTGTCCCCGAGTGCGCATGCGCAGTAGTGACTCCGATTGCGCATGCACAGTAGTGAGCCCGTGTGCGCATGCGCACTAGTGAGCCCGAGTGCGCATGCGCAGTAGTGACTCCGATTGCGCATGCACAGTAGTGAGTCCGTGTGCGCATGCGCAGTAGTGAGCCCGAGTGCGCATGCACAGTAGTAAGCCCGTGTGCGCATGCGCAGTAGTGAGCCCGTGTGCGCATGCGCAGTCGTGAGGCCGAGTGCCCATGAGCAGTAGTGAGTCCAAGTACGAATGAGCACTAGTGACCCAGAGTGCGCATGCACAGTAGTGACCCGAGCGCGCATCCGCAGTAGTGTCCCCGAGCGCCCATGCGCAGTAGTGAGCCCGATTGCGCATCCACAGTAGTGAGTCCGCGAGAGCATGCGCAGTAGTGAGCCCCAGTGCGCATGCGCAGTAGTGAGCCCGTGTGCGCATGCGCAGTCGTGAGGCCGAGTGCCCATGAGCAGTAGTGAGTCCAAGTACGAATGCGCACTAGTGAACCAGAGTGCGCATGCACAGTAGTGACCCCGAGCGCGCTTGCGCAGTAGTGACCCGAGCGCGCATCCGCAGTAGTGAGCCCGAGTGCGCATCCGCAGTAGTGAGTCAGTGTGCGCATGAGCAGTAGTGAGTCCGAGTGCGCATGCACAGTATTGGGCCCGTGTGCGCATGCGCAGTAGTGAGCCCGAGTGCGCATGCACAGTAGTGGGCCCGTGTCCGCTTGCGCAGTAGTGGGCCCGTGTGCGCATGAGCAGTAGTGAGCCCGTGTGCGCATGCACAGTAGTGAGCCCGTGTGCGCATGCGCAGTAGTGAGCCCGAGTGCGCATGCACAGTAGTGGGCCCGTGTGCGCATGCGCAGTAGTGAGCCCGAGTGCGCATGCACAGTAGTGGGCCCGTGTGCGCATGCACAGTAGTGGGCCCGTGTGCGCATGAGCAGTAGTGAGCCCGAGTGCGCATGCACAGTAGTGGGCCCGTGTGCGCATGCGCAGTAGTGGGCCCGTGTGCGCATGCGCAGTAGTGAGACCGATTGCGCATGTGCAGGTCTGAGCAGGAGAGCGCATCCGCGGTAGTGAGCCCGATTGCACATCCGCAGTCGTGAGGCCGAGTGCCCATGAGCAGTAGTGAGTCCAAGTGCGAATGAGCACTGGTGACCCTGAGTGTGCATGCATAGTAGTGAGCCCGTGTGCGCATGCGCAGTCGTCAGGCCGAGTGCCAATGAGCAGTGGTGAGTCCAAGTGCGAATGAGCACTAGTGACCGCGAGTGCGCATGCACCGTAGTGAGCCCATGCGCGCATGCGCAGTAGTGCGCCCGAGTGCGCATGAGGAGTAGTGAGCCCGAGTGCATATGCACGCTAGTGAGTCCGAGTGCGCACGAGCAGTATTGTGCCCGATTGCGCATCCGCAGCAGTGAGTCCGAGTGCGCACGAGCAGTAGTGAGCCCATGTGCGCATGCACAATATTGAGCCCGTGTGCGCATGCGCAGTAGTGAGCCCGAGTGCGCATGGGCAGTAGTGACCCCGAGTGCGCATGCACAGTAGTGAGCCCGAGTGCGCATGCGCAGTAGTGACCCGAGCGCGCATCCGCAGTAGTCAGCCCGATTGCGCATCGGCAGCAGTGAGTCCGAGTGCGCATGAGCAGTAGTGAGTCCGAGTGCGCATGAGCAGTAGTGACCCCGAGCGCGCATGCGGAGTACTGAGCCCGATTGCGCATCCGCAGTAGGGTGTCTGTGTGCGCATGCGCAGTAGTGAGCCCGATTGCGCATGCGCAGTAGTGAGCCCGAGTGCGCATGAGCAGTAGTGAGCCCGTGTGCGCATGAGCAGTAGTGACCCCGAGTGCGCATGCACAGTAGTGAGCCCGTGTGCGCATGCGCAGAAGTGAGCCCGAGTGCGCATGAGCAGTAGCGAGTCCGAGTGCGCATGAGCAGTAGTCAGCCCGATTGCGCATCGGCAGCAGTGAGTCCAAGTGCACATGAGCACCAGTGACCCCGAGCGCGCATGCACAGTAGTGAGCCCGTGCGCGCATGCGCAGTAGTGCGCCCGTGTGCGCATGCGCAGAATTGAGCTCGAGGGCGCATGTGCAGTTCTGAGCCGGAGTGCGCATCCGCAGTAGCGACCCCGAGTGCGCACGCACAGTAGTGGGCCCGTGTGCGCATGCGCAGTAGTGAGCCCGAGTGCGCGTCCGCAGTAGTGAGACAGTGTGCACATGAGCAGTAGTGAGTCCGAGTGCGCACGAGCAGTATTGAGCCCGATTGCGCATCCGCAGCAGTGAGTCCGAGTGCGCATGAGCAGTAGTGAGGCCGAGTGCGCATGCGCAGTAGGGAGCCCGATTGCGCATGTGCAGGTCTGCGCCGGAGAGCGCATCCGCAGCAGTGAGTCCGCGTGCGCATGCGCAGTAGTGAGCCCGAGTGCGCATGCGCAGTAGTGACCCCGAGTGCGCATGCGCAGTAGTGGGCCCGTGTGCGCATGCGCAGTAGTGAGCCCGAGTGCGCATCCGCAGCAGTGAGTCCGAGTGCGCATGAGCAGTAGTGAGACAGTGTGCCCATGAGCAGTATTGAGTCCGAGTGCGCATGAGCAGTAGTGACCCCGAGCGCAAATGCGCAGTAGTGAGCCCGATTGCGCATCCGCTGCATTCTGTCCGAGTGCGCATGAGCAGTAGTGAGTCCGAGTGCGCATGAGCAGTAGTGAAGCCGAGTGCGCATGAGCAGTAGTGTGCCCGAGCGCGCATCCGCAGTAGTGACCCCGAGTGCGCATGAGCAGTAGTGAGCCCGTGTGCGCATGAGCAGTAGTGACCCCGAGTGCGCATGCACAGTAGTGAGCCCGTGTGCGCATGCGCAGAAGTGAGCCCGAGTGCGCATGAGCAGTAGCGAGTCCGAGTGCGCATGAGCAGTAGTGAGCCCGAGTGCGCATGCGCAGTAGAGAGCCCGATTGCGCATGTGCAGGTCTGAACCGGACAGCGCATCCGCAGCAGTGAGTCCGAGTGCGCATGCGCAGTAGTGTCCCCGAGTGCGCATGCGCAGTAGTGACTCCGATTGCGCATGCACAGTAGTGAGCCCGTGTGCGCATGCGCACTAGTGAGCCCGAGTGCGCATGCGCAGTAGTGACTCCGATTGCGCATGCACAGTAGTGAGCCCGTGTGCGCATGCGCAGTAGTGAGCCCGAGTGCGCATGCACAGTAGTAAGCCCGTGTGCGCATGCGCAGTAGTGAGCCCGTGTGCGCATGCGCAGTCGTGAGGCCGAGTGCCCATGAGCAGTAGTGAGTCCAAGTACGAATGAGCACTAGTGACCCAGAGTGCGCATGCACAGTAGTGACCCGAGCGCGCATCCGCAGTAGTGTCCCCGAGCGCCCATGCGCAGTAGTGAGCCCGATTGCGCATCCACAGTAGTGAGTCCGCGAGAGCATGCGCAGTAGTGAGCCCCAGTGCGCATGCGCAGTAGTGAGCCCGTGTGCGCATGCGCAGTCGTGAGGCCGAGTGCCCATGAGCAGTAGTGAGTCCAAGTACGAATGCGCACTAGTGAACAAGAGTGCGCATGCACAGTAGTGACCCCGAGCGCGCTTGCGCAGTAGTGACCCGAGCGCGCATCCGCAGTAGTGAGCCCGAGTGCGCATCCGCAGTAGTGAGTCAGTGTGCGCATGAGCAGTAGTGAGTCCGAGTGCGCATGCACAGTAGTGGGCCCGTGTGCGCATGCGCAGTAGTGAGCCCGAGTGCGCATGCACAGTAGTGGGCCCGTGTCCGCTTGCGCAGTAGTGGGCCCGTGTGCGCATGAGCAGTAGTGAGCCCGTGTGCGCATGCACAGTAGTGAGCCCGTGTGCGCATGCGCAGTAGTGAGCCCGAGTGCGCATGCACAGTAGTGGGCCCGTGTGCGCATGCGCAGTAGTGAGCCCGAGTGCGCATGCACAGTAGTGGGCCCGTGTGCGCATGCGCAGTAGTGGGCCCGAGTGCGCATGAGCAGTAGTGAGCCCATGTGCGCATGAGCAGTAGTGAGCTCGTGTGCGCATGCGCAGTAGTGAGCCCGAGTGCGCATGAGCAGTAGTGAGTCCAAGTGCGCAAGAGCAATAGTGACCCCGAGTGCGCATGCGCAGTAGTGGGCCCGTGTGCGCATGCGCAGTAGTGAGACCGATTGCGCATGTGCAGGTCTGAGCAGGAGAGCGCATCCGCGGTAGTGAGCCCGATTGCACATCCGCAGTCGTGAGGCCGAGTGCCCATGAGCAGTAGTGAGTCCAAGTGCGAATGAGCACTGGTGACCCTGAGTGTGCATGCATAGTAGTGAGCCCGTGTGCGCATGCGCAGTCGTCAGGCCGAGTGCCAATGAGCAGTGGTGAGTCCAAGTGCGAATGAGCACTAGTGACCCCGAGTGCGCATGCACCGTAGTGAGCCCATGCGCGCATGCGCAGTAGTGCGCCCGAGTGCGCATGAGGAGTAGTGAGCCCGAGTGCATATGCACGCTAGTGAGTCCGAGTGCGCACGAGCAGTATTGTGCCCGATTGCGCATCCGCAGCAGTGAGTCCGAGTGCGCACGAGCAGTGGTGAGCCCGAGTGCGCATGAGCAGGTGTGACCCCGAGTGCGCATGCACAGTAGTGAGCCCGTGTGCGCATGCGCAGAAGTGAGCCCGAGTGCGCATGAGCAGTAGCGAGTCCGAGTGCGCACGAGCACTTGTGACCCCGAGTGCGCATGCACAGTAGTGAGCCCGTGCGCGCATGCGCAGTAGTGACCCGAGTGCGCATCCGCAGTAGTGAGACCGAGTGCGCATCCGCAGTAGTGAGTCAGTGTGCGCATGAGCAGTAGTGAGTCCGAGTGCGCATGCACAGTAGTGGGCCCGTGTGCGCATGAGCAGTAGTGAGCCAGTGTGCGCATGCACAGTAGTGAGCCCGTGTGCGCATGCGCAGTTGTGAGCCCGAGTTCGCATGCACAGTAGTGGGCCCGTGTGCGCATGCGCAGTAGTGAGCCCGAGTGCGCATGCACAGTAGTGGGCCCGTGTCCGCTTGCGCAGTAGTGGGCCCGTGTGCGCATGAGCAGTAGTGAGCCAGTGTGCGCATGCACAGTAGTGAGCCCGTGTGCGCATGCGCAGTTGTGAGCCCGAGTTCGCATGCACAGTAGTGGGCCCGTGTGCGCATGCGCAGTAGTGAGCCCGAGTGCGCATGCACAGTAGTGGGCCCGTGTGCGCATGCGCAGTAGTGGGCCCGAGTGCGCATGAGCAGTAGTGAGCCAGTGTGCGCATGAGCAGTAGTGACCCTGAGTGGGCATGCACAGTAGTGAGCCCGAGTGCGCATGCACAGTAGTGAGCCCGTGTGCGCATGCGCAGTAGTGAGCCCGAGTGCGCATGAGCAGTAGTGACCCCGAGCGCGCATGCGGAGTAGTGAGCCCGATTGCGCGTCCGCAGTAGGGTGTCTGTGTGCGCATGCGCAGTAGTGAGCCCGATTGCGCATCGGCAGTAGTGAGTCCGAGTGCCCATGAGCCGTAGTGAGTCCGGGTGCGCATGAGCAGTAGTGAGTCCGTGTGCGCATGAGTAGTAGCGACCCTGAGTGCGCATGCGAAGTAGTGAGCCCGAGTGCGCATGAGCAGTAGTGAGCCCGTGTGCGCATGAGCAGTAGTGACCCCGAGTGCGCATGCACAGTAGTGAGCCCGTGTGCGCATGCGCAGAATTGAGCCCGAGTGCGCATGGGCAGTAGCGAGTCCGAGTGCGCATGAGCAGTAGTGAGCCCGAGTGCGCATGCGCAGTAGAGAGCCCGATTGCGCTTGTGCAGGTCTGAACCGGAGGGCGCATCCGCAGCAGTGAGTCCGAGTGCGCATGCGCAGTAGTGTCCCCGAGTGCGCATGCGCAGTAGTGACTCCGATTGCGCATGCACAGTAGTGAGCCCGTGTGCGCATGCGCACTAGTGAGCCCGAGTGCGCATGCGCAGTAGTGACTCCGATGGCGCATGCACAGTAGTGAGCCCGTGTGCGCATGCGCAGTAATGAGCCCGAGTGCGCATGCACAGTAGTAAGCCCGTGTGCGCATGCGCAGTAGTGAGCCCGTGTGCGCATGCGCAGTCGTGAGGCCGAGTGCCCATGAGCAGTAGTGAGTCCAAGTACGAATGAGCACTAGTGACCCAGAGTGCGCATGCACAGTAGTGACCCGAGCGCGCATCCGCAGTAGTGTCCCCGAGCGCCCATGCGCAGTAGTGAGCCCGATTGCGCATCCACAGTAGTGAGTCCGCGAGAGCATGCGCAGTAGTGAGCCCCAGTGCGCATGCGCAGTAGTGAGCCCGTGTGCGCATGCGCAGTCGTGAGGCCGAGTGCCCATGAGCAGTAGTGAGGCCGAGTGCGCATGCGCAGTAGGGAGCCCGATTGCGCATGTGCAGGTCTGCGCCGGAGAGAGCATCCGCAGCAGTGAGTCCGCGTGCGCATCCGCAGTAGTGAGTCAGTGTGCGCATGAGCAGTAGTGAGTCCGAGTGCGCATGCACAGTAGTGGGCCCGTGTGCGCATGCGCAGTAGTGAGCCCGAGTGCGCATGCACAGTAGTGGGCCCGTGTCCGCTTGCGCAGTAGTGGGCCCGTGTGCGCATGAGCAGTAGTGAGCCCGAGTGCGCATGCACAGTAGTGGGCCCGTGTGCGCATGCGCAGTAGTGAGCCCGAGTGCGCATGCACAGTAGTGGGCCCGTGTCCGCTTGCGCAGTAGTGGGCCCGTGTGCGCATGAGCAGTAGTGAGCCCGTGTGCGCATGCACAGTAGTGAGCCCGTGCGCGCATGCGCAGAAGTGAGCCCGAGTGCGCATGAGCAGTAGCGAGTCCGAGTACGCACGAGCAGTAGTGAGCCCGAGTGCGCATGCGCAGTAGTGAGCCCGTGCGCGCATGCGCAGTAGTGCGCCCGTGTGCGCATGCGCAGAATTGAGCTCGAGGGCGCATGTGCAGTTCTGAGCCGGAGTGCGCATCCGCAGTAGCGACTCCGAGTGCGCACGCACAGTAGTGGGCCCGTGTGCGCATGCGCAGTAGTGAGCCCGAGTGCGCGTCCGCAGTAGTGAGACAGTGTGCACATGAGCAGTAGTGAGCCCGTGTGCGCATGCGCAGAAGTGAGCCCGAGTGCGCATGAGCAGTAGCGAGTCCGAGTGCGCATGAGCAGTAGTGAGCCCGAGTGCGCATGCGCAGTAGAGAGCCCGATTGCGCATGTGCAGGTCTGAACCGGAGAGCGCATCCGCAGCAGTGAGTCCGAGTGCGCATGCGCAGTAGTGTCCCCGAGTGCGCATGCGCAGTAGTGACTCCGATTGCGCATGCACAGTAGTGAGCCCGTGTGCGCATGCGCACTAGTGAGCCCGAGTGCGCATGCGCAGTAGTGACTCCGATTGCGCATGCACAGTAGTGAGCCCGTGTGCGCATGCGCAGTAGTGAGCCCGAGTGCGCATGCACAGTAGTAAGCCCGTGTGCGCATGCGCAGCAGTGAGCCCGTGTGCGCATGCGCAGTCGTGAGGCCGAGTGCCCATGAGCAGTAGTGAGTCCAAGTACGAATGAGCACTAGTGACCCAGAGTGCGCATGCACAGTAGTGACCCGAGCGCGCATCCGCAGTAGTGTCCCCGAGCGCCCATGCGCAGTAGTGAGCCCGATTGCGCATCCACAGTAGTGAGTCCGCGAGAGCATGCGCAGTAGTGAGCCCCAGTCCGCATGCGCAGTAGTGAGCCCGTGTGCGCATGCGCAGTCGTGAGGCCGAGTGCCCATGAGCAGTAGTGAGGCCGAGTGCGCATGCGCAGTAGGGAGCCCGATTGCGCATGTGCAGGTCTGCGCCGGAGAGAGCATCCGCAGCAGTGAGTCCGCGTGCGCATCCGCAGTAGTGAGTCAGTGTGCGCATGAGCAGTAGTGAGTCCGAGTGCGCATGCACAGTAGTGGGCCCGTGTGCGCATGCGCAGTAGTGAGCCCGAGTGCGCATGCACAGTAGTGGGCCCGTGTCCGCTTGCGCAGTAGTGGGCCCGTGTGCGCATGAGCAGTAGTGAGCCCGTGTGCGCATGCACAGTAGTGAGCCCGTGTGCGCATTCGCAGTAGTGAGCCCGAGTGCGCATGCACAGTAGTGGGCCCGTGTGCGCATGCGCAGTAGTGAGCCCGAGTGCGCATGCACAGTAGTGGGCCCGTGTCCGCTTGCGCAGTAGTGGGCCCGTGTGCGCATGAGCAGTAGTGAGCCCGTGTGCGCATGCACAGTAGTGAGCCCGTGCGCGCATGCGCAGAAGTGAGCCCGAGTGCGCATGAGCAGTAGCGAGTCCGAGTACGCACGAGCAGTAGTGAGCCCGAGTGCGCATGCGCAGTAGTGAGCCCGTGCGCGCATGCGCAGTAGTGCGCCCGTGTGCGCATGCGCAGAATTGAGCTCGAGGGCGCATGTGCAGTTCTGAGCCGGAGTGCGCATCCGCAGTAGCGACTCCGAGTGCGCACGCACAGTAGTGGGCCCGTGTGCGCATGCGCAGTAGTGAGCCCGAGTGCGCGTCCGCAGTAGTGAGACAGTGTGCACATGAGCAGTAGTGAGTCCGAGTGCGCACGAGCAATATTGAGCCCTATTGCGCATCCGCAGCAGTGAGTCCGAGTGCGCATGAGCAGTAGTGAGGCCGAGTGCGCATGCGCAGTAGGGAGCCCGATTGCGCATGTGCAGGTCTGCGCCGGAGAGCGCATCCGCAGCAGTGAGTCCGAGTGCGCATGCGCAGTAGTGTCCCCGAGCGCCCATGCGCAGTAGTGAGCCCGATTGCGCATCCACAGTAGTGAGTCCGCGTGCGCATGCGCAGTAGTGAGCCCGAGTGCGCATGCGCAGTAGTGACTCCGATTGCGCATGCACAGTAGTGAGCCCGTGTGCGCATGCGCAGTAGTGAGCCCGAGCGCATTCACAGTAGCAAGCCCGTGTGCGCATGCGCAGTAGTGAGCCCGTGTGCGCATGCGCAGTCGTGAGGCGGAGTGCCCATGAGCAGTAGTGAGTCCAAGTACGAATGAGCACTAGTGACCCAGAGTGCGCATGCACAGTAGTGACCCGAGCGCGCATCCCCAGTAGTGTCCTCGAGCGCCCATGCGCAGTAGTGAGCCCGATTGCGCATCCACAGTAGTGAGTCCGCGAGAGCATGCGCAGTAGTGAGCCCCAGTGCGCATGCGCAGTAGTGGCCCGAGCGCGCATCCGGAGTAGTGAGCCCGATTGCGCATCGGCAGCAGTGAGTCCGAGTGCGCATGAGCAGTAGTGAGTCGGAGTGCGCATGAGCAGTAGTGACCCCGAGCGCGCATGCGGAGTAGTGAGCCCGATTGCGAATCCGCAGTAGGGTGTCTGTGTGCGCATGCGCAGTAGTGAGCCCGATTGCGCATCGGCAGTAGTGAGTCCGAGTGCCCATGAGCCGTAGTGAATCCGGGTGCGCATGAGCAGTAGTGAGTCCGTGTGCGCATGAGTAGTAGCGACCCTGAGTGCGCATGCGAAGTAGTGAGCCCGAGTGCGCATGAGCAGTAGTGAGCCCGTGTGCGCATGAGCAGTAGTGACCCCGAGTGCGCATGCACAGTAGTGAGCCCGAGTGCGCATGAGCAGTAGTGAGTCCGAGTGCGCATGAGCAGTAGTGAGCCCGAGTGCGCATGAGCAGTGGTGACCCCGTTCGCGCTTGCGCAGTAGTGAGCCCGTGTGCGCATGCGTAGTAGTGAGCTCGAGTGTGCATGTGCAGGTCTGAGCCGGAGTGCGCACGCGCAGTAGTGACCCCGAGCGCGCTTGCGCAGTAGTGACCCGAGCGCGCATGCGCAGTAGTGAGCCCGTGTGCGCATGCGCAGTCGTGAGGCCGAGTGCCCATGAGCAGTAGTGAGTCCAAGTACGAATGAGCACTAGTGACCCAGAGTGCGCATGCACAGTAGTGACCCGAGCGCGCATCCGCAGTAGTGTCCCCGAGCGCCCATGCGCAGTAGTGAGCCCGATTGCGCATCCACAGTAGTGAGTCCGCGAGAGCATGCGCAGTAGTGAGCCCCAGTGCGCATGAGCAGTAGTGGGTCCGAGTGCGCATGCACAGTAGTGGGCCCGTGTGCGCATGCGCAGTAGTGAGCCCGAGTGCGCATGCACAGTAGTGGGCCCGTGTCCGCTTGCGCAGTAGTGGGCCCGTGTGCGCATGAGCAGTAGTGAGCCCGTGTGCGCATGCACAGTAGTGAGCCCGTGTGCGCAATCGCAGTAGTGAGCCCGAGTGCGCATGCACAGTAGTGGGCCCGTGTGCGCATGCGCAGTAGTGAGCCCGAGTGCGCATGCACAGTAGTGGGCCCGTGTCCGCTTGCGCAGTAGTGGGCCCGTGTGCGCATGAGCAGTAGTGAGTCGGAGTGCGCATGAGCAGTAGTGACCCCGAGCGCGCATGCGGAGTAGTGAGCCCGATTGCGAATCCGCAGTAGGGTGTCTGTGTGCGCATGCGCAGTAGTGAGCCCGATTGCGCATCGGCAGTAGTGAGTCCGAGTGCCCATGAGCCGTAGTGAGTCCGGGTGCGCATGAGCAGTAGTGAGTCCTTGTGCGCATGAGTAGTAGCGACCCTGAGTGCGCATGCGAAGTAGTGAGCCCGAGTGCGCATGAGCAGTAGTGAGCCCGTGTGCGCATGAGCAGTAGTGACCCCGAGTGCGCATGCACAGTAGTGAGCCCGTGTGCGCATGCGCAGTAGTGAGCCCGAGTGCGCATGAGCAGTAGTGAGTCCGAGTGCGCATGAGCAGTAGTGAGCCCGAGTGCGCATGAGCAGTGGTGACCCCGTTCGCGCTTGCGCAGTAGTGAGCCCGTGTGCGCATGCGTAGTAGTGAGCTCGAGTGTGCATGTGCAGGTCTGTGCCGGAGTGCGCACGCGCAGTAGTGACCCCGAGCGCGCTTGCGCAGTAGTGACCCGAGCGCGCATGCGCAGTAGTGAGCCCGTGTGCGCATGCGCAGTCGTGAGGCCGAGTGCCCATGAGCAGTAGTGAGTCCAAGTACGAATGAGCACTAGTGACCCAGAGTGCGCATGCACAGTAGTGACCCGAGCGCGCATCCGCAGTAGTGTCCCCGAGCGCCCATGCGCAGTAGTGAGCCCGATTGCGCATCCACAGTAGTGAGTCCGCGAGAGCATGCGCAGTAGTGAGCCCCAGTGCGCATGAGCAGTAGTGGGTCCGAGTGCGCATGCACAGTAGTGGGCCCGTGTGCGCATGCGCAGTAGTGAGCCCGAGTGCGCATGCACAGTAGTGGGCCCGTGTCCGCTTGCGCAGTAGTGGGCCCGTGTGCGCATGAGCAGTAGTGAGCCCGTGTGCGCATGCACAGTAGTGAGCCCGTGTGCGCAATCGCAGTAGTGAGCCCGAGTGCGCATGCACAGTAGTGGGCCCGTGTGCGCATGCGCAGTAGTGAGCCCGAGTGCGCATGCACAGTAGTGGGCCCGTGTCCGCTTGCGCAGTAGTGGGCCCGTGTGCGCATGAGCAGTAGTGAGCCCGTGTGCGCATGCACAGTAGTGAGCCCGTGCGCGCATGCGCAGAAGTGAGCCCGAGTGCGCATGAGCAGTAGCGCGTCCGAGTGCGCACGAGCAGTAGTGAGCCCGAGTGCGCATGCGCAGTAGAGAGCCCGATTGCACATGTGCAGGTCTGAACCGGAGAGCGCATCCGCAGTAGTGAGCCCGATTGCGCATCCGCAGTAGTGAGGCCGAGAGCCCATGAGCAGTAGTGTGTCCAAGTGCACATGAGCACTAGTGACCCCGAGTGCGCATGCACAGTAGTGAGCCCGTGCGCGCATGCGCAGTAGTGCGCCCGTGTGCGCATGCGCAGAATTGAGCTCGAGGGCGCATGTGCAGTTCTGAGCCGGAGTGCGCATCCGCAGTAGCGACTCCGAGTGCGCACGCACAGTAGTGGGCCCGTGTGCGCATGCGCAGTAGTGAGCCCGAGTGCGCGTCCGCAGTAGTGAGACAGTGTGCACATGAGCAGTAGTGAGTCCGAGTGCGCACGAGCAATATTGAGCCCGATTGCGCATCCGCAGCAGTGAGTCCGAGTGCGCATGAGCAGTAGTGAGGCCGAGTGCGCATGCGCAGTAGGGAGCCCGATTGCGCATCGGCAGTAGTGAGTCCGAGTGCCCATGAGCCGTAGTGAGTCCGGGTGCGCATGAGCAGTAGTGAGTCCGTGTGCGCATGAGTAGTAGCGACCCTGAGTGCGCATGCGAAGTAGTGAGCCCGAGTGCGCATGAGCAGTAGTGAGCCCGTGTGCGCATGAGCAGTAGTGACCCCTAGTGCGCATGCACAGTAGTGAGCCCGTGTGCGCATGCGCAGTAGTGAGCCCGAGTGCGCATGAGCAGTAGTGAGTCCGAGTGCGCATGAGCAGTAGTGAGCCCGAGTGCGCATGAGCAGTGGTGACCCCGTTCGCGCTTGCGCAGTAGTGAGCCCGTGTGCGCATGCGTAGTAGTGAGCTCGAGTGTGCATGTGCAGGTCTGAGCCTGAGTGCGCACGCGCAGTAGTGACCCCGAGTGCGCATGCGCAGTAGTGACCCGAGCGCGCATCCGCAGTAGTGCGCCCGTGTGCGCATGCGCAGAATTGAGTTCGAGGGCGCATGTGCAGTTCTGAGTCGGAGTGCGCATCCGCAGTAGCGACTCCGAGTGCGCACGCACAGTAGTGGGCCCGTGTGCGCATGCGCAGTAGTGAGCCCGAGTGCGCGTCCGCAGTAGTGAGACAGTGTGCACATGAGCAGTAGTGAGTCCGAGTGCGCACGAGCAATATTGAGCCCGATTGCGCATCCGCAGCAGTGAGTCCGAGTGCGCATGAGCAGTAGTGAGGCCGAGTGCGCATGCGCAGTAGGGAGCCCGATTGCGCATGTGCAGGTCTGCGCCGGAGAGCGCATCCGCAGCAGTGAGTCCGAGTGCGCATGCGCAGTAGTGAGCCCGAGTGCGCATGCACAGTAGTGAGCTCGTGTGCGCATGCGCAGTAAGGAGCCCGAGTGATCATGAGCAGTAGTGAGTCCAAGTACGAATGCGCACTAGTGACCCAGAGTGCGCATGCACAGTAGTGACCCCGAGCGCGCATGCGCAGTAGTGTGCCCGTGTGCGCATGCGCAGTCGTGAGGCCGAGTGCCCATGAGCAGTAGTGAGTCCAAGTACGAATGAGCACTAGTGACCCAGAGTGCGCATGCACAGTAGTGACCCGAGCGCGCATCCGCAGTAGTGTCCCCGAGCGCCCATGCGCAGTAGTGAGCCCGATTGCGCATCCACAGTAGTGAGTCCGCGAGAGCATGCGCAGTAGTGAGCCCCAGTGCGCATGAGCAGTAGTGGGTCCGAGTGCGCATGCACAGTAGTGGGCCCGTGTGCGCATGCGCAGTAGTGAGCCCGAGTGCGCATGCACAGTAGTGGGCCCGTGTCCGCTTGCGCAGTAGTGGGCCCGTGTGCGCATGAGCAGTAGTGAGCCCGTGTGCGCATGCACAGTAGTGAGCCCGTGTGCGCAATCGCAGTAGTGAGCCCGAGTGCGCATGCACAGTAGTGGGCCCGTGTGCGCATGCGCAGTAGTGAGCCCGAGTGCGCATGCACAGTAGTGGGCCCGTGTCCGCTTGCGCAGTAGTGGGCCCGTGTGCGCATGAGCAGTAGTGAGCCCGTGTGCGCATGCACAGTAGTGAGCCCGTGCGCGCATGCGCAGAAGTGAGCCCGAGTGCGCATGAGCAGTAGCGCGTCCGAGTGCGCACGAGCAGTAGTGAGCCCGAGTGCGCATGCGCAGTAGAGGGCCCGATTGCGCATGTGCAGGTCTGAACCGGAGAGCGCATCCGCAGTAGTGAGCCCGATTGCGCATCCGCAGTAGTGAGGCCGAGAGCCCATGAGCAGTAGTGTGTCCAAGTGCACATGAGCACTAGTGACCCCGAGTGCGCATGCACAGTAGTGAGCCCGTGCGCGCATGCGCAGTAGTGCGCCCGTGTGCGCATGCGCAGAATTGAGCTCGAGGGCGCATGTGCAGTTCTGAGCCGGAGTGCGCATCCGCAGTAGCGACTCCGAGTGCGCACGCACAGTAGTGGGCCCGTGTGCGCATGCGCAGTAGTGAGCCCGAGTGCGCGTCCGCAGTAGTGAGACAGTGTGCACATGAGCAGTAGTGAGTCCGAGTGCGCACGAGCAATATTGAGCCCGATTGCGCATCCGCAGCAGTGAGTCCGAGTGCGCATGAGCAGTAGTGAGGCCGAGTGCGCATGCGCAGTAGGGAGCCCGATTGCGCATCGGCAGTAGTGAGTCCGAGTGCCCATGAGCCGTAGTGAGTCCGGGTGCGCATGAGCAGTAGTGAGTCCGTGTGCGCATGAGTAGTAGCGACCCTGAGTGCGCATGCGAAGTAGTGAGCCCGAGTGCGCATGAGCAGTAGTGAGCCCGTGTGCGCATGCGCAGTAGTGACCCCGAGTGCGCATGCACAGTAGTGAGCCCGTGTGCGCATGCGCAGTAGTGAGCCCGAGTGCGCATGAGCAGTAGTGAGTCCGAGTGCGCATGAGCAGTAGTGAGCCCGAGTGCGCATGCACAGTAGTGGGCCCGTGTGCGCATGCGCAGTAGTGAGCCCGAGTGCGCATGCACAGTAGTGGGCCCGTGTGCGCATTCGCAGTAGTGGGCCCGAGTGCGCATGAGCAGTAGTGAGCCCGTGTGCGCATGAGCAGTAGTGAGCTCGTGTGCGCATGCGCAGTAGTGAGCCCGAGTGCGCATGAGCAGTAGTGAGTCCAAGTGCGCAAGAGCAATAGTGACCCCGGGTGCGCATGCACAGTAGTGAGCCCGTGCGCGCATGCGCAGAAGTGAGCTCGAGTGCGCATGTGCAGTTCTGAGCCGGAGTACGCATCCGCAGTAGCGACCCCGTGTGCGCACGCACAATAGTGGGCTCGTGTGCGCATGCGCAGTAGTGAGCCCGAGTGCGCATCCGCAGTATTGAGACAGTGTACGCATGAGCATTAGTGAGTGCGAGTGCGCATGCGCAGTAGAGAGCCCGATTGCGCATGCGCAATAGTGAGACCGTGTGCGCATGGGCAGCAGTGGCCCCGAGTGCGCATGCACAGTAGTGAGCCCGAGTGCGCATGCACAGTAGTGAGCCCGAGTGCGCATGCACAGTAGTGAGCCCGTGTGCGCATGCGCAGAAGTGAGCCCGAGTGCGCATGAGCAGTAGCGGGTCCGAGTGCGCATGAGCAGTAGTGAGCCCGAGTGCGCATGCGCAGTAGAGAGCCCGATTGCGCATGTGCAGGTCTGAACCGGAGAGCGCATCCGCAGCAGTGAGTCCGAGTGCGCATGCGCAGTAGTGTCCCCGAGTGCGTATGCGCAGTAGTGACTCCGATTGCGCATGCACAGTAGTGAGCCCGTGTGCGCATGCGCACTAGTGAGCCCGAGTGCGCATGCGCAGTAGTGACTCCGACTGCGCATGCACAGTAGTGAGCCCGTGTGCGCATGCGCAGTAGTGAGCCCGAGTGCGCATGCACAGTAGTAAGCCCGTGTGCGCATGCGCAGTAGTGAGCCCGTGTGCGCATGCGCAGTCGTGAGGCCGAGTGCCCATGAGCAGTAGTGAGTCCAAGTACGAATGAGCACTAGTGACCCAGAGTGCGCATGCACAGTAGTGACCCGAGCGCGCATCCGCAGTAGTGTCCCCGAGCGCCCATGCGCAGTAGTGAGCCCGATTGCGCATCCACAGTAGTGAGTCCGCGAGAGCATGCGCAGTAGTGAGCCCCAGTGCGCATGCGCAGTAGTGAGCCCGTGTGCGCATCCGCAGTAGTGAGTCAGTGTGCGCATGAGCTGTAGTGAGTCCAAATGCGCATGCACAGTAGTGGGCCCGTGTGCGCATGCGCAGTAGTGAGCCCGAGTGCGCATCCGCAGTATTGAGACAGTGTGCGCATGAGCATTAGTGAGTGCGAGTGCGCATGCGCAGTAGAGAGCCCGATTGCGCATGCGCAATAGCGAGACCGTGTGCGCATGGGCAGCAGTGGCCCCGAGTGCGCATGCACAGTAGTGAGCCCGAGTGCGCATGCACAGTAGTGAGCCCGAGTGCGCATGCACAGTAGTGAGCCCGTGTGCGCATGCGCAGAAGTGAGCCCGAGTGCGCATGAGCAGTAGCGGGTCCGAGTGCGCATGAGCAGTAGTGAGCCCGAGTGCGCATGCGCAGTAGAGAGCCCGATTGCGCATGTGCAGGTCTGAACCGGAGAGCGCATCCGCAGCAGTGAGTCCGAGTGCGCATGCGCAGTAGTGTCCCCGAGTGCGCATGCGCAGTAGTGACTCCGATTGCGCATGCACAGTAGTGAGCCCGTGTGCGCATGCGCACTAGTGAGCCCGAGTGCGCATGCGCAGTAGTGACTCCGACTGCGCATGCACAGTAGTGAGCCCGTGTGCGCATGCGCAGTAGTGAGCCCGAGTGCGCATGCACAGTAGTAAGCCCGTGTGCGCATGCGCAGTAGTGAGCCCGTGTGCGCATGCGCAGTCGTGAGGCCGAGTGCCCATGAGCAGTAGTGAGTCCAAGTACGAATGAGCACTAGTGACCCAGAGTGCGCATGCACAGTAGTGACCCGAGCGCGCATCCGCAGTAGTGTCCCCGAGCGCCCATGCGCAGTAGTGAGCCCGATTGCGCATCCACAGTAGTGAGTCCGCGAGAGCATGCGCAGTAGTGAGCCCCAGTCCGCATGCGCAGTAGTGAGCCCGTGTGCGCATGCGCAGTCGTGAGGCCGAGTGCCCATGAGCAGTAGTGAGGCCGAGTGCGCATGCGCAGTAGGGAGCCCGATTGCGCATGTGCAGGTCTGCGCCGGAGAGAGCATCCGCAGCAGTGAGTCCGCGTGCGCATCCGCAGTAGTGAGTCAGTGTGCGCATGAGCAGTAGTGAGTCCGAGTGCGCATGCACAGTAGTGGGCCCGTGTGCGCATGCGCAGTAGTGAGCCCGAGTGCGCATGCACAGTAGTGGGCCCGTGTCCGCTTGCGCAGTAGTGGGCCCGTGTGCGCATGAGCAGTAGTGAGCCCGAGTGCGCATGCACAGTAGTGGGCCCGTGTGCGCATGCGCAGTAGTGAGCCCGAGTGCGCATGCACAGTAGTGGGCCCGTGTCCGCTTGCGCAGTAGTGGGCCCGTGTGCGCATGAGCAGTAGTGAGCCCGTGTGCGCATGCACAGTAGTGAGCCCGTGCGCGCATGCGCAGAAGTGAGCCCGAGTGCGCATGAGCAGTAGCGAGTCCGAGTACGCACGAGCAGTAGTGAGCCCGAGTGCGCATGCGCAGTAGTGAGCCCGTGCGCGCATGCGCAGTAGTGCGCCCGTGTGCGCATGCGCAGAATTGAGCTCGAGGGCGCATGTGCAGTTCTGAGCCGGAGTGCGCATCCGCAGTAGCGACTCCGAGTGCGCACGCACAGTAGTGGGCCCGTGTGCGCATGCGCAGTAGTGAGCCCGAGTGCGCGTCCGCAGTAGTGAGACAGTGTGCACATGAGCAGTAGTGAGCCCGTGTGCGCATGCGCAGAAGTGAGCCCGAGTGCGCATGAGCAGTAGCGAGTCCGAGTGCGCATGAGCAGTAGTGAGCCCGAGTGCGCATGCGCAGTAGAGAGCCCGATTGCGCATGTGCAGGTCTGAACCGGAGAGCGCATCCGCAGCAGTGAGTCCGAGTGCGCATGCGCAGTAGTGTCCCCGAGTGCGCATGCGCAGTAGTGACTCCGATTGCGCATGCACAGTAGTGAGCCCGTGTGCGCATGCGCACTAGTGAGCCCGAGTGCGCATGCGCAGTAGTGACTCCGATTGCGCATGCACAGTAGTGAGCCCGTGTGCGCATGCGCAGTAGTGAGCCCGAGTGCGCATGCACAGTAGTAAGCCCGTGTGCGCATGCGCAGCAGTGAGCCCGTGTGCGCATGCGCAGTCGTGAGGCCGAGTGCCCATGAGCAGTAGTGAGTCCAAGTACGAATGAGCACTAGTGACCCAGAGTGCGCATGCACAGTAGTGACCCGAGCGCGCATCCGCAGTAGTGTCCCCGAGCGCCCATGCGCAGTAGTGAGCCCGATTGCGCATCCACAGTAGTGAGTCCGCGAGAGCATGCGCAGTAGTGAGCCCCAGTCCGCATGCGCAGTAGTGAGCCCGTGTGCGCATGCGCAGTCGTGAGGCCGAGTGCCCATGAGCAGTAGTGAGGCCGAGTGCGCATGCGCAGTAGGGAGCCCGATTGCGCATGTGCAGGTCTGCGCCGGAGAGAGCATCCGCAGCAGTGAGTCCGCGTGCGCATCCGCAGTAGTGAGTCAGTGTGCGCATGAGCAGTAGTGAGTCCGAGTGCGCATGCACAGTAGTGGGCCCGTGTGCGCATGCGCAGTAGTGAGCCCGAGTGCGCATGCACAGTAGTGGGCCCGTGTCCGCTTGCGCAGTAGTGGGCCCGTGTGCGCATGAGCAGTAGTGAGCCCGTGTGCGCATGCACAGTAGTGAGCCCGTGTGCGCATTCGCAGTAGTGAGCCCGAGTGCGCAAGCACAGTAGTGGGCCCGTGTGCGCATGCGCAGTAGTGAGCCCGAGTGCGCATGCACAGTAGTGGGCCCGTGTCCGCTTGCGCAGTAGTGGGCCCGTGTGCGCATGAGCAGTAGTGAGCCCGTGTGCGCATGCACAGTAGTGAGCCCGTGCGCGCATGCGCAGAAGTGAGCCCGAGTGCGCATGAGCAGTAGCGAGTCCGAGTACGCACGAGCAGTAGTGAGCCCGAGTGCGCATGCGCAGTAGTGAGCCCGTGCGCGCATGCGCAGTAGTGCGCCCGTGTGCGCATGCGCAGAATTGAGCTCGAGGGCGCATGTGCAGTTCTGAGCCGGAGTGCGCATCCGCAGTAGCGACTCCGAGTGCGCACGCACAGTAGTGGGCCCGTGTGCGCATGCGCAGTAGTGAGCCCGAGTGCGCGTCCGCAGTAGTGAGACAGTGTGCACATGAGCAGTAGTGAGTCCGAGTGCGCACGAGCAATATTGAGCCCTATTGCGCATCCGCAGCAGTGAGTCCGAGTGCGCATGAGCAGTAGTGAGGCCGAGTGCGCATGCGCAGTAGGGAGCCCGATTGCGCATGTGCAGGTCTGCGCCGGAGAGCGCATCCGCAGCAGTGAGTCCGAGTGCGCATGCGCAGTAGTGTCCCCGAGCGCCCATGCGCAGTAGTGAGCCCGATTGCGCATCCACAGTAGTGAGTCCGCGTGCGCATGCGCAGTAGTGAGCCCGAGTGCGCATGCGCAGTAGTGACTCCGATTGCGCATGCACAGTAGTGAGCCCGTGTGCGCATGCGCAGTAGTGAGCCCGAGCGCATTCACAGTAGCAAGCCCGTGTGCGCATGCGCAGTAGTGAGCCCGTGTGCGCATGCGCAGTCGTGAGGCGGAGTGCCCATGAGCAGTAGTGAGTCCAAGTACGAATGAGCACTAGTGACCCAGAGTGCGCATGCACAGTAGTGACCCGAGCGCGCATCCCCAGTAGTGTCCTCGAGCGCCCATGCGCAGTAGTGAGCCCGATTGCGCATCCACAGTAGTGAGTCCGCGAGAGCATGCGCAGTAGTGAGCCCCAGTGCGCATGCGCAGTAGTGGCCCGAGCGCGCATCCGGAGTAGTGAGCCCGATTGCGCATCGGCAGCAGTGAGTCCGAGTGCGCATGAGCAGTAGTGAGTCGGAGTGCGCATGAGCAGTAGTGACCCCGAGCGCGCATGCGGAGTAGTGAGCCCGATTGCGAATCCGCAGTAGGGTGTCTGTGTGCGCATGCGCAGTAGTGAGCCCGATTGCGCATCGGCAGTAGTGAGTCCGAGTGCCCATGAGCCGTAGTGAGTCCGGGTGCGCATGAGCAGTAGTGAGTCCGTGCGCGCATGAGTAGTAGCGACCCTGAGTGCGCATGCGAAGTAGTGAGCCCGAGTGCGCATGAGCAGTAGTGAGCCCGTGTGCGCATGAGCAGTAGTGACCCCGAGTGCGCATGCACAGTAGTGAGCCCGAGTGCGCATGAGCAGTAGTGAGTCCGAGTGCGCATGAGCAGTAGTGAGCCCGAGTGCGCATGAGCAGTGGTGACCCCGTTCGCGCTTGCGCAGTAGTGAGCCCGTGTGCGCATGCGTAGTAGTGAGCTCGAGTGTGCATGTGCAGGTCTGAGCCGGAGTGCGCACGCGCAGTAGTGACCCCGAGCGCGCTTGCGCAGTAGTGACCCGAGCGCGCATGCGCAGTAGTGAGCCCGTGTGCGCATGCGCAGTCGTGAGGCCGAGTGCCCATGAGCAGTAGTGAGTCCAAGTACGAATGAGCACTAGTGACCCAGAGTGCGCATGCACAGTAGTGACCCGAGCGCGCATCCGCAGTAGTGTCCCCGAGCGCCCATGCGCAGTAGTGAGCCCGATTGCGCATCCACAGTAGTGAGTCCGCGAGAGCATGCGCAGTAGTGAGCCCCAGTGCGCATGAGCAGTAGTGGGTCCGAGTGCGCATGCACAGTAGTGGGCCCGTGTGCGCATGCGCAGTAGTGAGCCCGAGTGCGCATGCACAGTAGTGGGCCCGTGTCCGCTTGCGCAGTAGTGGGCCCGTGTGCGCATGAGCAGTAGTGAGCCCGTGTGCGCATGCACAGTAGTGAGCCCGTGTGCGCAATCGCAGTAGTGAGCCCGAGTGCGCATGCACAGTAGTGGGCCCGTGTGCGCATGCGCAGTAGTGAGCCCGAGTGCGCATGCACAGTAGTGGGCCCGTGTCCGCTTGCGCAGTAGTGGGCCCGTGTGCGCATGAGCAGTAGTGAGTCGGAGTGCGCATGAGCAGTAGTGACCCCGAGCGCGCATGCGGAGTAGTGAGCCCGATTGCGAATCCGCAGTAGGGTGTCTGTGTGCGCATGCGCAGTAGTGAGCCCGATTGCGCATCGGCAGTAGTGAGTCCGAGTGCCCATGAGCCGTAGTGAGTCCGGGTGCGCATGAGCAGTAGTGAGTCCTTGTGCGCATGAGTAGTAGCGACCCTGAGTGCGCATGCGAAGTAGTGAGCCCGAGTGCGCATGAGCAGTAGTGAGCCCGTGTGCGCATGAGCAGTAGTGACCCCGAGTGCGCATGCACAGTAGTGAGCCCGTGTGCGCATGCGCAGTAGTGAGCCCGAGTGCGCATGAGCAGTAGTGAGGCCGAGTGCCCATGAGCAGTAGTGAGTCCAAGTACGAATGAGCACTAGTGACCCAGAGTGCGCATGCACAGTAGTGACCCGAGCGCGCATCCGCAGTAGTGTCCCCGAGCGCCCATGCGCAGTAGTGAGCCCGATTGCGCATCCACAGTAGTGAGTCCGCGAGAGCATGCGCAGTAGTGAGCCCCAGTGCGCATGAGCAGTAGTGGGTCCGAGTGCGCATGCACAGTAGTGGGCCCGTGTGCGCATGCGCAGTAGTGAGCCCGAGTGCGCATGCACAGTAGTGGGCCCGTGTCCGCTTGCGCAGTAGTGGGCCCGTGTGCGCATGAGCAGTAGTGAGCCCGTGTGCGCATGCACAGTAGTGAGCCCGTGTGCGCAATCGCAGTAGTGAGCCCGAGTGCGCATGCACAGTAGTGGGCCCGTGTGCGCATGCGCAGTAGTGAGCCCGAGTGCGCATGCACAGTAGTGGGCCCGTGTCCGCTTGCGCAGTAGTGGGCCCGTGTGCGCATGAGCAGTAGTGAGCCCGTGTGCGCATGCACAGTAGTGAGCCCGTGCGCGCATGCGCAGAAGTGAGCCCGAGTGCGCATGAGCAGTAGCGCGTCCGAGTGCGCACGAGCAGTAGTGAGCCCGAGTGCGCATGCGCAGTAGAGAGCCCGATTGCGCATGTGCAGGTCTGAACCGGAGAGCGCATCCGCAGTAGTGAGCCCGATTGCGCATCCGCAGTAGTGAGGCCGAGAGCCCATGAGCAGTAGTGTGTCCAAGTGCACATGAGCACTAGTGACCCCGAGTGCGCATGCACAGTAGTGAGCCCGTGCGCGCATGCGCAGTAGTGCGCCCGTGTGCGCATGCGCAGAATTGAGCTCGAGGGCGCATGTGCAGTTCTGAGCCGGAGTGCGCATCCGCAGTAGCGACTCCGAGTGCGCACGCACAGTAGTGGGCCCGTGTGCGCATGCGCAGTAGTGAGCCCGAGTGCGCGTCCGCAGTAGTGAGACAGTGTGCACATGAGCAGTAGTGAGTCCGAGTGCGCACGAGCAATATTGAGCCCGATTGCGCATCCGCAGCAGTGAGTCCGAGTGCGCATGAGCAGTAGTGAGGCCGAGTGCGCATGCGCAGTAGGGAGCCCGATTGCGCATCGGCAGTAGTGAGTCCGAGTGCCCATGAGCCGTAGTGAGTCCGGGTGCGCATGAGCAGTAGTGAGTCCGTGTGCGCATGAGTAGTAGCGACCCTGAGTGCGCATGCGAAGTAGTGAGCCCGAGTGCGCATGAGCAGTAGTGAGCCCGTGTGCGCATGAGCAGTAGTGACCCCTAGTGCGCATGCACAGTAGTGAGCCCGTGTGCGCATGCGCAGTAGTGAGCCCGAGTGCGCATGAGCAGTAGTGAGTCCGAGTGCGCATGAGCAGTAGTGAGCCCGAGTGCGCATGAGCAGTGGTGACCCCGTTCGCGCTTGCGCAGTAGTGAGCCCGTGTGCGCATGCGTAGTAGTGAGCTCGAGTGTGCATGTGCAGGTCTGAGCCTGAGTGCGCACGCGCAGTAGTGACCCCGCGTGCGCATGCGCAGTAGTGACCCGAGCGCGCATCCGCAGTAGTGCGCCCGTGTGCGCATGCGCAGAATTGAGTTCGAGGGCGCATGTGCAGTTCTGAGCCGGAGTGCGCATCCGCAGTAGCGACTCCGAGTGCGCACGCACAGTAGTGGGCCCGTGTGCGCATGCGCAGTAGTGAGCCCGAGTGCGCGTCCGCAGTAGTGAGACAGTGTGCACATGAGCAGTAGTGAGTCCGAGTGCGCACGAGCAATATTGAGCCCGATTGCGCATCCGCAGCAGTGAGTCCGAGTGCGCATGAGCAGTAGTGAGGCCGAGTGCGCATGCGCAGTAGGGAGCCCGATTGCGCATGTGCAGGTCTGCGCCGGAGAGCGCATCCGCAGCAGTGAGTCCGAGTGCGCATGCGCAGTAGTGAGCCCGAGTGCGCATGCACAGTAGTGAGCTCGTGTGCGCATGCGCAGTAAGGAGCCCGAGTGCCCATGAGCAGTAGTGAGTCCAAGTACGAATGCGCACTAGTGACCCAGAGTGCGCATGCACAGTAGTGACCCCGAGCGCGCATGCGCAGTAGTGTGCCCGTGTGCGCATGCGCAGTCGTGAGGCCGAGTGCCCATGAGCAGTAGTGAGTCCAAGTACGAATGAGCACTAGTGACCCAGAGTGCGCATGCACAGTAGTGACCCGAGCGCGCATCCGCAGTAGTGTCCCCGAGCGCCCATGCGCAGTAGTGAGCCCGATTGCGCATCCACAGTAGTGAGTCCGCGAGAGCATGCGCAGTAGTGAGCCCCAGTGCGCATGAGCAGTAGTGGGTCCGAGTGCGCATGCACAGTAGTGGGCCCGTGTGCGCATGCGCAGTAGTGAGCCCGAGTGCGCATGCACAGTAGTGGGCCCGTGTCCGCTTGCGCAGTAGTGGGCCCGTGTGCGCATGAGCAGTAGTGAGCCCGTGTGCGCATGCACAGTAGTGAGCCCGTGTGCGCAATCGCAGTAGTGAGCCCGAGTGCGCATGCACAGTAGTGGGCCCGTGTGCGCATGCGCAGTAGTGAGCCCGAGTGCGCATGCACAGTAGTGGGCCCGTGTCCGCTTGCGCAGTAGTGGGCCCGTGTGCGCATGAGCAGTAGTGAGCCCGTGTGCGCATGCACAGTAGTGAGCCCGTGCGCGCATGCGCAGAAGTGAGCCCGAGTGCGCATGAGCAGTAGCGCGTCCGAGTGCGCACGAGCAGTAGTGAGCCCGAGTGCGCATGCGCAGTAGAGAGCCCGATTGCGCATGTGCAGGTCTGAACCGGAGAGCGCATCCGCAGTAGTGAGCCCGATTGCGCATCCGCAGTAGTGAGGCCGAGAGCCCATGAGCAGTAGTGTGTCCAAGTGCACATGAGCACTAGTGACCCCGAGTGCGCATGCACAGTAGTGAGCCCGTGCGCGCATGCGCAGTAGTGCGCCCGTGTGCGCATGCGCAGAATTGAGCTCGAGGGCGCATGTGCAGTTCTGAGCCGGAGTGCGCATCCGCAGTAGCGACTCCGAGTGCGCACGCACAGTAGTGGGCCCGTGTGCGCATGCGCAGTAGTGAGCCCGAGTGCGCGTCCGCAGTAGTGAGACAGTGTGCACATGAGCAGTAGTGAGTCCGAGTGCGCACGAGCAATATTGAGCCCGATTGCGCATCCGCAGCAGTGAGTCCGAGTGCGCATGAGCAGTAGTGAGGCCGAGTGCGCATGCGCAGTAGGGAGCCCGATTGCGCATCGGCAGTAGTGAGTCCGAGTGCCCATGAGCCGTAGTGAGTCCGGGTGCGCATGAGCAGTAGTGAGTCCGTGTGCGCATGAGTAGTAGCGACCCTGAGTGCGCATGCGAAGTAGTGAGCCCGAGTGCGCATGAGCAGTAGTGAGCCCGTGTGCGCATGCGCAGTAGTGACCCCGAGTGCGCATGCACAGTAGTGAGCCCGTGTGCGCATGCGCAGTAGTGAGCCCGAGTGCGCATGAGCAGTAGTGAGTCCGAGTGCGCATGAGCAGTAGTGAGCCCGAGTGCGCATGAGCAGTGGTGACCCCGTTCGCGCTTGCGCAGTAGTGAGCCCGTGTGCGCATGCGTAGTAGTGAGCTCGAGTGTGCATGTGCAGGTCTGAGCCTGAGTGCGCACGCGCAGTAGTGACCCCGAGTGCGCATGCGCAGTAGTGACCCGAGCGCGCATCCGCAGTAGTGCGCCCGTGTGCGCATGCGCAGAATTGAGTTCGAGGGCGCATGTGCAGTTCTGAGCCGGAGTGCGCATCCGCAGTAGCGACTCCGAGTGCGCACGCACAGTAGTGGGCCCGTGTGCGCATGCGCAGTAGTGAGCCCGAGTGCGCGTCCGCAGTAGTGAGACAGTGTGCACATGAGCAGTAGTGAGTCCGAGTGCGCACGAGCAATATTGAGCCCGATTGCGCATCCGCAGCAGTGAGTCCGAGTGCGCATGAGCAGTAGTGAGGCCGAGTGCGCATGCGCAGTAGGGAGCCCGATTGCGCATGTGCAGGTCTACGCCGGAGAGCGCATCCGCAGCAGTGAGTCCGAGTGCGCATGCGCAGTAGTGAGCCCGAGTGCGCATGCGCAGTAGTGACTTCGATTGCGCATGCACAGTAGTGAGCCCGTGTGCGCATGCGCAGTCGTGAGGCCGAGTGCCCATGAGCAGTAGTGAGTCCAAGTACGAATGAGCACTCGTGACCCAGAGTGCGCATGCACAGTAGTGACCCCGAGTGCGCATGCGCAGTAGTGAGCACGATTGCGCATCCGCAGCAGTGAGTCCGAGTGCGCATGAGCAGTAGTGACCCCGAGCGCGCTTGCGCAGTAGTGACCCGAGCGCGCATCCGCAGTAGTGAGACCGAGTGCGCATCCGCAGTAGTGAGTCAGTGTGCGCATGAGCAGTAGTGAGTCCGAGTGCGCATGCACAGTAGTGGGCCCGTGTGCGCATGAGCAGTAGTGAGCCCGTGTGCGCATGCACAGTAGTGAGCCCGTGTGCGCATGCGCAGTTGTGAGCCCGAGTTCGCATGCACAGTAGTGGGCCCGTGTGCGCATGCGCAGTAGTGAGCCCGAGTGCGCATGCACAGTAGTGGGCCCGTGTGCGCATGCGCAGTAGTGGGCCCGAGTGCGCATGAGCAGTAGTGAGCCAGTGTGCGCATGAGCAGTAGTGACCCCGAGTGGGGATGCACAGTAGTGAGCCCGAGTGCGCATGCACAGTAGTGAGCCCGTGTGCGCATGCGCAGTAGTGAGCCCGAGTGCGCATGAGCAGTAGTGACCCCGTTCGCGCTTGCGCAGTAGTGAGCCCGTGTGCGCATACGTAGTAGTGAGCTCGAGTGCGCATGTGCAGGTCTGAGCCGGAGTGCGCACGCGCAGTAGTGACCCCGAGTGCGCATGCGCAGTAGTGACCCGAGCGCGCATCCGCAGTAGTGAGCCCGATTGCGCATCGGCAGCAGTGAGTCCGAGTGCGCATGAGCAGTTGTGAGTCCGAGTGCGCATGAGCAGTAGTGACCCCGAGCGCGCATGCGGAGTAGTGAGCCCGATTGCGCGTCCGCAGTAGGGTGTCTGTGTGCGCATGCGCAGTAGTGAGCCCGATTGCGCATCGGCAGTAGTGAGTCCGAGTGCCCATGAGCCGTAGTGAGGCCGGGTGCGCATGAGCAGTAGTGAGTCCGTGTGCGCATGAGTAGTAGCGACCCTGAGTGCGCATGCGAAGTAGTGAGCCCGAGTGCGCATGAGCAGTAGTGAGCCCGTGTGCGCATGAGCAGTAGTGACCCCGAGTGCGCATGCACAGTAGTGAGCCCGTGTGCGCATGCGCAGAAGTGAGCCCGAGTGCGCATGAGCAGTAGCGAGTCCGAGTGCGCATGAGCAGTAGTGAGCCCGAGTGCGCATGCGCAGTAGAGAGCCCGATTGCGCATGTGCAGGTCTGAACCGGAGTGCGCACGCGCAGTAGTGACCCCGAGTGCGCATGCGCAGTAGTGACCCGAGCGCGCATCCGCAGTAGTGAGCCCGATTGCGCATCGGCAGCAGTGAGTCCGAGTGCGCATGAGCAGTAGTGAGTCCGAGTGCGCATGAGCAGTAGTGACCCCGAGCGCGCATGCGGAGTAGTGAGCCCGATTGCGAATCCGCAGTAGGGTGTCTGTGTGCGCATGCGCAGTAGTGAGCCTGATTGCGCATCGGCAGTAGTGAGTCCGAGTGCCCATGAGCCGTAGTGAGTCCGAGTGCGCATGAGCAGTAGTGAGTCCGTGTGCGCATGAGTAGTAGCGACCCTGAGTGCGCATGCGCAGTAGTGAGCCCGAGTGCGCATGAGCAGTAGTGAGCCCGTGTGCGCATGAGCAGTAGTGACCCCGAGTGCGCATGCACAGCAGTGAGCCCGTGTGCGCATCCGCAGCAGTGAGTCCGAGTGCGCATGCGCAGTAGTGTCCCCGAGCGCCCATGCGCAGTAGTGAGCCCGATTGCGCATCCACAGTAGTGAGTGCGCGTGCGCATGCGCAGTAGTGAGCCCGAGTGCGCATGCGCAGTAGTGACTCCGATTGCGCATGCACAGTAGTGAGCCCGTGTGCGCATGCGCAGTAGTGAGCCCGAGTGCGCATGCACAGTAGTAAGCCCGTGTGCGCATGCGCAGTAGTGAGCCCGTGTGCGCATGCGCAGTCGTGAGGCCGAGTGCCCATGAGCAGTAGTGAGTCCAAGTACGAATGCGCACTAGTGACCCAGAGTGCGCATGCACAGTAGTGACCCCGAGCGCGCTTGCGCAGTAGTGACCCGAGCGCGCATCCGCAGTAGTGAGCCCGAGTGCGCATTCGCAGTAGTGAGTCAGTGTGCGCATGAGCAGTAGTGAGTCCGATTGCGCATGCACAGTAGTGGGCCCGTGTCCGCTTGCGCAGTAGTGAGTCCGAGTGCGCATGAGCAGTAGTGACCCCGAGCGCGCATGCGGAGTAGTGAGCCCGATTGCGCATCCGCAGTAGGGTGTCTGTGTGCGCATGCGCAGTAGTGAGCCCGATTGCGCATGCGCAGTAGTGTCCCCGAGCGCCCATGCGCAGTAGTGAGCCCCATTGCGCATCCACAGTAGTGAGTGCGCGTGCGCATGCGCAGTAGTGAGCCCGAGTGCGCATGCGCAGTAGTGACTCCGATTGCGCATGCACAGTAGTGAGCCCGTGTGCGCATGCGCAGTAGTGAGCCCGAGTGCGCATGCACAGTAGTAAGCCCGTGTGCGCATGCGCAGTAGTGAGCCCGTGTGCGCATGCGCAGTCGTGAGGCCGAGTGCCCATGAGCAGTAGTGAGTCCAAGAACGAATGCGCACTAGTGACCCAGAGTGCGCATGCACAGTAGTGACCCCGAGCGCGCTTGCGCAGTAGTGACCCGAGCGCGCATCCGCAGTAGTGAGCCCGAGTGCGCATTCGCAGTAGTGAGTCAGTGTGCGCATGAGCAGTAGTGAGTCCGAGTGCGCATGCACAGTAGTGGGCCCGTGTCCGCTTGCGCAGTAGTGGGCCCGTGTGCGCATGAGCAGTAGTGAGCCCGTGTGCGCATGCACAGTAGTGATCCCGTGTGCGCATGCGCAGTAGTGAGCCCGAGTGCGCATGCACAGAAGTGGGCCCGTGTGCGCATGCGCAGTAGTGAGCCCGAGTGCGCATGCACAGTAGTGGGCCCGTATGCGCATGCGCAGTAGTGGGCCCGAGTGCGCATCCGCAGCAGTGAGTCCGACTGCGCATGAGCAGTAGTGAGATAGTGTGCCCATGAGCAGTATTGAGTCCGAGTGCGCATGAGCAGTAGTGAGTCCGAGTGCGCATGAGCATTAGTGAGTGCGAGTGCGCATGCGCAGTAGTGCGCCCGAGTGCGCATGAGGAGTAGTGAGCCCGAGTGCGCATGCACGCTAGTGAGTCCGAGTGCGCACGAGCAGTATTGTGCCCGATTGCGCATCCGCAGCAGTGAGTCCGAGTGCGCATGAGCAGGAGTGAGCCCATGTGCGCATGCACAATATTGAGCCCGTGTGCGCATGCGCAGTAGTGGGCCCGTGTGCGCATGCGCAGTAGTGAGCCCGAGTGCGCATCCGCAGCAGTGAGTCCGAGTGCGCATGAGCAGTAGTGAGACAGTGTGCCCATGAGCAGTATTGAGTCCGAGTGCGCATGAGCAGTAGTGACCCCGAGCGCAAATGCGCAGTAGTGAGCCCGATTGCGCATCCGCTGCATTCTGTCCGAGTGCGCATGAGCAGTAGTGAGTCCGAGTGCGCATGAGCAGTAGTGAAGCCGAGTGCGTATGAGCAGTAGTGTGCCCGAGCGCGCATCCGCAGTAGTGACCCCGAGTGCGCATGCACACTAGTGAGCCCGAGTGCGCATGCGCAGTAGAGAGCCCGATTGCGCATGTGCAGGTCTGAGCCGGAGAGCGCATCCGCAGTAGTGAGTCCGAGTGCGCATGCGCAGTAGAGAGCCCGATCGCGCATGTGCAGGTCTGAACCGGAGAGCGCATCCGCAGTAGTGAGCCCGATTGCGCATCCACAGTAGTGAGTCCGCGTGCGCATGCGCAGTCGTGAGGCCGAGTGCCCATGAGCAGTAGTGAGTCCAAGTACGAATGCGCACTAGTGACCCAGAGTGCGCATGCACAGTAGTGACCCCGAGCGCGCTTGCGCAGTAGTGACCCGAGCGCGCATCCGCAGTAGTGAGCCCGTGTCCGCTTGCGCAGTAGTGGGCCCGTGTGCGCATGAGCAGTAGTGAGCCCGTGTGCGCATACACAGTAGTGAGCCCGAGTGCGCATGCACAGTAGTGAGCCCGAGTGCGCATGCGCAGTAGTGACCCGAGCGCGCATCCGCAGTAGTGAGCCCGATTGCGCATCGGCAGCAGTGAGTCCGAGTGCGCATGAGCAGTATTGAGTCCGAGTGCGCATGAGCAGTAGTGATCCCGAGCGCGCATGCGGAGTAGTGAGCCCGATTGCGCATCCGCAGTAGGGTGTCTGTGTGCGCATGCGCAGTAGTGAGCCCGATTGCGCATGCGCAGTAGTGAGCCCGAGTGCGCATGAGCAGTAGTGAGCCCGTGTGCGCATGAGCAGTAGTGACCCCGAGTGCGCATGCACAGTAGTGAGCCCGTGTGCGCATGCGCAGTAGTGCGCCCGTGTGCGCATGCGCAGAATTGAGCTCGAGGGCGCATGTGCAGTTCTGAGCCGGAGTGCGCATTCGCAGTAGCGACCCCGAGTGCGCACGCACAGTAGTGGGCCCGTGTGCGCATGCGCAGTAGTGGGCCCGAGTGCGCGTCCGCAGTAGTGAGACAGTGTGCACATGAGCAGTAGTGAGTCCGAGTGCGCACGAGCAATATTGAGCCCGATTGCGCATCCGCAGCAGTGAGTTCGAGTGCGCATGAGCAGTAGTGAGGACGAGTGCGCATGCGCAGTAGGGAGCCCGATTGCGCATGTGCAGGTCAGCGCCGAAGAGCGCATCCGCAGCAGTGAGTCCGAGTGCGCATGCGCAGTAGTGTCCCCGAGCGCCCATGCGCAGTAGTGAGCCCGATTGCGCATCCACAGTAGTGAGTCCGCGTGCGCATGCGCAGTAGTGAGCCCGAGTGCGCATGCGCAGTAGTGAGCCCGAGTGCGCATGCGCAGTAGTGACTCCGATTGCGCATGCACAGTAGTGAGCCCGTGTGCGCATGCGCAGTAGTGAGCCCGAGTGCGCATGCACAGTAGTAAGCCCGTGTGCGCATGCGCAGTAGTGAGACCGTGTGCGCATGCGTAGTCGTGAGGCCGAGTGCCCATGAGCAGTAGTGAGTCCAAGTACGAATGAGCACTAGTGACCCAGAGTGCGCATGCACAGTAGTGACCCGAGCGCGCATCCGCAGTAGCGTCCCCGAGCGCCCATGCGCAGTAGTGAGCCCGATTGCGCATCCACAGTAGTGAGTCCGCGAGAGCATCCGCAGTAGTGAGCCCCAGTGCGCATGCGCAGTAGTGAGCCCGTGTGCGCATGCGCAGTCGTGAGGCCGGGTGCCCATGAGCAGTAGTGAGTCCAAGTACGAATGCGCACTAGTGACCCAGAGTGCGCATGCACAGTAGTGACCCCGAGCGCGCTTGCGCAGTAGTGACCCGAGCGCGCATCCGCAGTAGTGAGCCCGAGTGCGCATCCGAAGTAGTGAGTCAGTGTGCGCATGAGCAGTAGTGAGTCCGAGTGCGCATGCACAGTAGTGGGCCCGTGTGCGCATGCGCAGTAGTGAGCCCGAGTGCGCATGCACAGTAGTGGGCCCGTGTCCGCTTGCGCAGTAGTGGGCCCGTGTGCGCATGAGCAGTAGTGAGCCCGTGTGCGCATGAGCAGTAGTGACCCCGAGTGGGCATGCACAGTAGTGAGCCCGAGTGCGCATGCACAGTAGTGAGCTCGTGTGCGCATGCGCAGTAAGGAGCCCGAGTGCCAATGAGCAGTAGTGAGTCCAAGTACGAATGCGCACTAGTGACCCAGAGTGCGCATGCACAGTAGTGACCCCGAGCGCGCATGGGCAGTAGTGACCCCGAGTGCGCATGCTCAGTAGTGAGCCCGAGTGCGCATGCACAGTAGTGAGCCCGAGTGCGCATGCGCAGAATTGAGCTCGAGCGCGCATGTGCAGCTCTGAGCCGGAGTGCGCATCCGCAGTAGCGACCCCGAGTGCGTACGCACAGTAGTGGGCCCGTGTGCGCATGCGCAGTAGTGAGCCCGAGTGCGCATCCGCAGTAGTGAGACAGTGTGCGCATGATCAGTAGTGAGCCCGAGTGCGCATGCGCAGTAGTGACCACGAGTGCGCATGCACCGTAGTGAGCCCGTGTGCGCATGCGCAGTAGTGAGCCCGAGTGCGCATGAGCAGTAGTGAGCCCGTGTGCGCATGAGCAGTAGTGACCCCGAGTGCGCATGCACAGTAGTGAGCCCGTGTGCGCATCCGCAGCAGTGAGTCCGAGTGCGCATGCGCAGTAGTGTCCCCGAGCGCCCATGCGCAGTAGTGAGCCCGATTGCGCATCCACAGTAGTGAGTCCGCGTGCGCATGCGCAGTAGTGAGCCCGAGTGCGCATGCGCAGTAGTGAATCGAATTGCGCATGCACAGTAGTGAGCCCGTGTGCGCATGCGCAGTAGTGAGCCCGAGTGCGCATGCACAGTACTAAGCCCGTGTGCGCATGCGCAGTAGTGAGCCCGTGTGCGCATGCGCAGTCGTGAGGCCGAGTGCCCATGAGCAGTAGTGAGTCCAAGTACGAATGCGCACTAGTGACCCAGAGTGCGCATGCACAGTAGTGACCCCGAGCGCGCTTGCGCAGTAGTGACCCGAGCGCGCATCCGCAGTAGTGAGCCCGAGTGCGCATCCGCAGTAGTGAGTCAGTGTGCGCATGAGCAGTAGTGAGTCCGAGTGCGCATGCACAGTAGTGGGCCCGTGTGCGCATGCGCAGTAGTGAGCCCGTGTGCGCATGCACAGTAGTGAGCCCGAGTGCGCATGGGCAGTAGTGACCCCGAGTGCGCATGCACAGTAGTGAGCCCGAGTGCGCATGCGCAGTAGTGACCCGAGCGCGCATCCGCAGTAGTGAGCCCGATTGCGCATCGGCAGCAGTGAGTCCGAGTGCGCATGAGCAGTAGTGAGTCCGAGTGCGCATGAGCAGTAGTGACCCCGAGCGCGCATGCGGAGTAGTGAGCCCGATTGCGCATCCGCAGTAGGGTGTCTGTGTGCGCATGCGCAGTAGTGAGCCCGGTTGCGCATGCGCTGTAGTGAGCCCGAGTGCACATGAGCAGTAGTGAGCCCGTGTGCGCATGAGCAGTAGTGACCCCGAGTGCGCATGCACAGTAGTGAGCCCGTGTGCGCATCCACAGTAGTGAGTCCGCGAGAGCATGCGCAGTAGTGAGCCCCAGTGCGCATGCGCAGTAGTGCGCCCGTGTGCGCATGCGCAGAATTGAGCTCGAGGGCGCATGTGCAGTTCTGAGCCGGAGTGCGCATCCGCAGTAGCGACCCCGAGTGCGCACGCACAGTAGTGGGCCCGTGTGCGCATGTGCAGTAGTGAGCCCGAGTGCGCGTCCGCAGTAGTGAGACAGTGTGCACATGAGCAGTAGTGAGTCCGAGTGCGCACGAGCAATATTGAGCCCGATTGCGCATCCGCAGCAGTGAGTCCGAGTGCGCATGAGCAGTAGTGAGGCCGAGTGCGCATGCGCAGTAGGGAGCCCGATTGCGCATGTGCAGGTCTGCGCCGGAGAGCGCATCCGCAGCAGTGAGTCCGAGTGCGCATGCGCAGTAGTGTCCCCGAGCGCCCATGCGGAGTAGTGAGCCAGATTGCGCATCCACAGGAGTGATGCCCGCTTGGACGCCGACCGTTTGGACGCGTCCCGATTGGACGGTCCCGATTCGACTCGTTCCATTTCAAAGCGGTGCCGATTGGACGCGTTCCAATTCTAAGCAGGGCTTATAGAACCTAACCTAACCAAATTTAACCTCTTCGAATTGGGACGCATCGAATCGGCACCGCTTCGAATTGGAACGCGTCGAATCGGGACCGTCCAAACGGAACGCGTCCAATCGGTCGACGTCCAAGTGGGACACCCCCATCCACAGTAGTGAGTCCGCGTGCGCATGCGCAGTAGTGAGCCCGAGTGCGCATGCGCAGTAGTGACTCCGATTGCGCATGCACAGTAGTGAGCCCGTGTGCGCATGCGCAGTAGTGAGCCCGAGTGCGCATGCACAGTAGTAAGCCCGTGCGCGCAAGCGCAGTAGTGAGCCCGTGTGCGCATGCGTAGTCGTGAGGCCGAGTGCCCATGAGCAGTAGTGAGTCCAAGTACGAATGAGCACTAGTGCCCAGAGTGCGCATGCACAGTAGTGACCCGAGCGCGCGTCCGCAATAGTGTCCCCGAGCGCCCATGCGCAGTAGTGAGCCCGATTGCGCATCCACAGTAGTGAGTCCGCGAGAGCATGCGCAGTAGTGAGCCCCAGTGCGCATGCGCAGTAGTGACTCCGATTGCGCATGCACAGTAGTGAGCCCGTGTGCGCATGCGCAGTAGTGAGCCCGAGTGCGCATGCACAGTAGTAAGCCCGTGTGCGCATGCGCAGTAGTGAGCCCGTGTGCGCATGCGCAGTCGTGAGGCCGAGTGCCCATGAGCAGTAGTGAGTCCAAGTACGAATGAGCACTAGTGACCCAGAGTGCGCATGTACAATAGTGAGCCCGTGCGCGCATGCACAGTAGTGCGCACGTGTGCGCATGCGCAGAAGTGAGCTCGAGCGCGCATGTGCAGTTCTGAGCCGAAGTGCGCATCCGCAGTAGCGACCCCAAGTGCGCACGCACAGCAGTGGGCCCGTGTGCGCATGCGCAGTAGTGAACCCGAGTGCGCATCCGCAGTAGTGAGTCCGAGTGCGCATGAGCAGTAGTGACCCCGAGCTCGCATGCGGAGTAGAGAGCCCGATTGCGCTTCCGCAGTAGGGAGTCCGTGTGCGCATGCGCAGTAGTGACCCCGAGTGCGCATGCACAGCAGTGAGCACGAGTGCGCATGCACAGTAGTGAGCCCGTGTGCGCATGCGCAGTAGTGAGCCCGAGTGCGCATGCGCAGTAGTGACTCCGATTGCGCATGCACAGTAGTGAGCCCCTGTGCGCATGCGCAGTAGTGAGCCCGAGTGCGCATGCACAGTAGTAAGCCCGTGTGCGCATGCGCAGTAGTGAGCCCGTGTGCGCATGCGCAGTCGTGAGGCCGAGTGCCCATGAGCAGTAGTGAGTCCAAGTACGAATGAGCACTAGTGACCCAGACTGCGCATGCACAGTAGTGACCCCGAGTGCGCATGCGCAGTAGTGAGCACGATTGCGCATCCGCAGCAGTGAGTCCGAGTGCGCATGAGCAGTAGTGACCCTGAGCGCGCTTGCGCAGTAGTGACCCGAGCGCGCATCCGCAGTAGTGAGCCCGAGTGCGCATCCGCAGTAGTGAGTCAGTGTTCGCATGCACAGTAGTGGGCCCGTGTCCGCTTGCGCAGTAGTGACCCGAGCGCGCATCCGCAGTAGAGAGCCCGATTGCGCATATGCAGGTCTGAGCCGGAGAGCGCATCCGCAGTAGTGAGTCCGAGTGCTCATCCGCAGTAGTGAGGCCGAGTGCCCATGAGCAGTAGTGAGTCCAAGTGCGCATGAGCACTAGTGACCCCGAGTGCGCATGCACAGTAGTGACCACGAGTGCGCATGCACAGTAGTGAGCCCGTGGGCGCATGCGCAGTAGTGAGCCCGAGTGCGCATGAGCAGTAGTGAGCCCGTGTGCGCATGAGCAGTAGTGACCCCGAGTGCGCATGCACAGTAGTGAGCCCGTGTGCGCATGCGCAGTAGTGAGCCCGAGTGCGCATGAGCAGTAGTGACCCCGTTCGCGCCGGCGCAGTAGTGAGCCCGTGTGCGCATGCGTAGTAGTGAGCTCGAGTGCGCATGTGCAGGTCTGAGCCGGAGAGCGCACGCGCAGTAGTGACCCCGAGTGCGCATGCGCAGTAGTGACCCGAGCGCGCATCCGCAGTAGTGAGCCCGATTGCGCATCGGCAGCAGTGAGTCCGAGTGCGCATGAGCAGTAGTGAGTCCGAGTGCGCATGAGCAGTAGTGACCCCGAGTGCGCATGCACAGCAGTGAGCACGAGTGCGCATGCACAGTAGTGAGCCCGTGTGCGCATGCGCAGTAGTGAGCCCGAGTGCGCATGCGCAGTAGTGACTCCGATTGCGCATGCACAGTAGTGAGCCCCTGTGCGCATGCGCAGTAGTGAGCCCGAGTGCGCATGCACAGTAGTAGGCCCGTGTGCGCATGCGCAGTTGTGAGCCCGTGTGCGCATGCGCAGTCGTGAGGCCGAGTGCCCATGAGCAGTAGTGAGTCCAAGTACGAATGAGCACTAGTGACCCAGACTGCGCATGCACAGTAGTGACCCCGAGTGCGCTTGCGCAGTAGTGAGCACGATTGCGCATCCGCAGCAGTGAGACCGAGTGCGCATGAGCAGTAGTGACCCTGAGCGCGCTTGCGCAGTAGTGACCCGAGCGCGCATCCGCAGTAGTGAGCCCGAGTGCGCATCCGCAGTAGTGAGTCAGTGTGCGCATGAGCAGTAGTGAGCCCGAGTGCGCACGCACAGTAGTGGGCCCGTGTCCACTTGCGCAGTAGTGGGCCCGTATGCGCATGAGCAGTAGTGAGCACGTGTGCGCATGCACAGTAGTGAGCCCGTGTGCGCATGCGCAGTAGTGAGCCCGAGTGCGCATGCACAGTAGTGGGCCCGTGTGCGCATGCGCAGTAGTGAGCCCGAGTGCGCATGCACAGTAGTGGGCCCGTGTCCGCTTGCGCAGTAGTGTCCCGAGCGCGCATCCGCAGTAGGGAGCCCGATTGCGCATATGCAGGTCTGAGCCGGATAGCGCATCCGCAGTAGTGAGTCCGAGTGCGCATCCGCAGTAGTGAGCCCGAGTGCGCATGAGCAGTAGTGAGCCCGTGTGCGCATGCGCAGTAGTGAGCCCGAGTGCGCATGCACAGTAGTGGGCCCGTGTGCGCATGCGCAGTAGTGAGCCCGAGTGCGCATGCACAGTAGTGGGCCCGTGTGCGCATGAGCAGTAGTGAGTCCAAGTGCGCAAGAGCAGTAGTGACCCCGGGTGCGCATGCACAGTAGTGAGCCCGTGCGCGCATGCGCAGTAGTGCGCCCGTGTGCGCATGCGCAGAAGTGAGCTCGAGTTCGCATGTGCAGTTCTGAGCCGGAGTGCGCATCCGCAGTAGCGACCCCGAGTGCGCACGCACAGCAGTGGGCCCGTGTGCGCATGCACAGTAGTAAGCCCGTGTGCGCATGCGCAGTAGTGAGCCCGAGTGCGCATGCGCAGTAGTGACTCCGATTGCGCATGCACAGTAGTGAGCCCGTGTGCGCATGCGCAGTAGTGAGCCCGTGTGCGCATGCGGAGTCGTGAGGCCGAGTGCCCATGAGCAGTAGTGAGTCCAAGTACGAATGAGCACTAGTGACCCAGAGTGCGCATGCACAGTAGTGACCCCGAGTGCGCATGCGCAGTAGTGAGCACGATTGCGCATCCGCAGCAGTGAGTCCGAGTGCGCATGAGCAGTAGTGACCCCGAGCGCGCATGCACAGTAGTAAGCCCGTGTGCGCATGCACAGTAGTGAGCCCGTGTGCGCATGCGCAGTCGTGAGGCGGAGTGCCCATGAGCAGTAGTGAGTCCAAGTACGAATGAGCACTAGTGACCCAGAGTGCGCATGTACAATAGTGAGCCCGTGCGCGCATGCACAGTAGTGCGCACGTGTGCGCATGGGCAGAAGTGAGCTCGAGCGCGCATGTGCAGTTCTGAGCCGGAGTGCGCATCCGCAGTAGCGACACCGAGTGCGCACGCACAGCAGTGGGCCCGTGTGCGCATGCACAGTAGTAAGCCCGTGTGCGCATGCGCAGTAGTGAGCCCGAGTGCGCATGCGCAGTAGTGACTCCGATTGCGCATGCACAGTAGTGAGCCCGTGTGCGCATGCGCAGTAGTGAGCCCGTGTGCGCATGCGGAGTCGTGAGGCCGAGTGCCCATGAGCAGTAGTGAGTCCAAGTACGAATGAGCACTAGTGACCCAGAGTGCGCATGCACAGTAGTGACCCCGAGTGCGCATGCGCAGTAGTGAGCACGATTGCGCATCCGCAGCAGTGAGTCCGAGTGCGCATGAGCAGTAGTGACCCCGAGCGCGCATGCACAGTAGTAAGCCCGTGTGCGCATGCACAGTAGTGAGCCCGTGTGCGCATGCGCAGTCGTGAGGCCGAGTGCCCATGAGCAGTAGTGAGTCCAAGTACGAATGAGCACTAGTGACCCAGAGTGCGCATGTACAATAGTGAGCCCGTGCGCGCATGCACAGTAGTGCGCACGTGTGCGCATGGGCAGAAGTGAGCTCGAGCGCGCATGTGCAGTTCTGAGCCGGAGTGCGCATCCGCAGTAGCGACCCCGAGTGCGCACGCACAGCAGTGGCCCCGTGTGCGCATGCGCAGTAGTGAGCCCGAGTGCGCATCCGCAGTAGTGAGTCCGAGTGCGCATGAGCAGTAGTGACCCCGAGCTCGCATGCGGAGTAGAGAGCCCGATTGCGCATCCGCAGTAGGGAGTCCGTGTGCGCATGCGCAGTAGTGACCCCGAGTGCGCATGCACAGCAGTGAGCACGAGTGCGCATGCACAGTAGTGAGCCCGTGTGCGCATGCGCAGTAGTGAGCCCGAGTGCGCATCCGCAGTAGTGACTCCAATTGCGCATGCACAGTAGTGAGCCCCTGTGCGCATGCGCAGTAGTGAGCCCGAGTGCGCATGCACAGTAGTAAGCCCGTGTGCGCATGCGCAGTAGTGAGCCCGTGTGCGCATGCGCAGTCGTGAGGCCGAGTGCCCATGAGCAGTAGTGAGTCCAAGTATGAATGAGCACTAGCGACACAGAGTGCGCATGCACAGTAGTGACCCCGAGTGCGCATGCGCAGTAGTGAGCACGATTGCGCATCCGCAGCAGTGAGTCCGAGTGCGCATGAGCAGTAGGGACCCTGAGCGCGCTTGCGCAGTAGTGACCCGAGCGCGCATCCGCAGTAGTGATCCCGAGTGCGCATCCGCAGTAGTGAGTCAGTGTGCACATGAGCAGTAGTGAGTCCGGGTGCGCATGCACAGTAGTGGGCCCGTGTGCGCATGCGCAGTAGTGAGCCCGAGTGCGCATGCACAGTAGTGGGCCCGTGTCCGCTTGCGCAGTAGTGGGCCCGTGTGCGCATGAGCAGTAGTGAGCCCGTGTGCGCATGCACAGTAGTGAGCCCGTGTGCGCATGCGCAGTAGTGAGCCCGAGTGCGCATGCACAGTAGTGGGCCCGTGTGCGCATGCGCAGTAGTGAGCCCGAGTGCGCATGCACAGTAGTGGGCCCGTGTCCGCTTGCGCAGTAGTGACCCGAGCGCGCATCCGCAGTAGAGAGCCCGATTGCGCATGCGCAATAGTGAGACCGTGTGCGCAAGGGCAGTAGTGGCCCCGAGTGCGCAAGCACAGTAGTGAGCCCGAGTGCGCATGCACAGTAGTGAGCCCGAGTGCGCATGCGCAGTAGAGATCCCGATTGCGCATATGCAGGTCTGAGCCGGAGAGCGCATCCGCAGTAGTGAGTCCGAGTGCGCATCCGCAGTAGTGAGGCCGAGTGCCCATGAGCAGTAGTGAGTCTAAGCGCGCATGAGCACTAGTGACCCCGAGTGCGCATGCACAGTAGTGACCACGAGTGCGCATGCACAGTAGTGAGCCCGTGGGCGCATGCGCAGTAGTGAGCCCGAGTGCGCATGAGCAGTAGTGAGCCCGTGTGCGCATGAGCAGTAGTGACCCCGAGTGCGCATGCACAGTAGTGAGCCCGTGTGCGCATGCGCAGTAGTGAGCCCGAGTGCGCATGAGCAGTAGTGACCCCGTTCGCGCTTGCGCAGTAGTGAGCCCGTGTGCGCATGCGTAGTAGTGAGCTCGAGTGCGCATGTGCAGGTCTGAGCCGGAGTGCGCACGCGCAGTAGTGACCCCGAGTGCGCATGCGCAGTAGTGACCCGAGCGCGCATCCGCAGTAGTGAGCCCGAGTGCGAATCCGCAGTAGTGAGTCAGTGTGCGCATGAGCAGTAGTGAGCCCGAGTGCGCACGCACAGTAGTGGGCCCGTGTCCGCTTGCGCAGTAGTGGGCCCGTGTGCGCATGAGCAGTAGTGAGCCCGTGTGCGCATGCACAGTAGTGAGCCCGTGTGCGCATGCGCAGTAGTGAGCCCGAGTGCGCATGCACAGTAGTGGGCCCGTGTGCGCATGCGCAGTAGTGAGCCCGAGTGCGCATGCACAGTAGTGGGCCCGTGTCCGCTTGCGCAGTAGTGTCCCGAGCGCGCATCCGCAGTAGGGAGCCCGATTGCGCATATGCAGGTCTGAGCCGGAGAGCGCATCCGCAGTAGTGAGTCCGAGTGCGCATCCGCAGTAGTGAGCCCGAGTGCGCATGAGCAGTAGTGAGCCCGTGTGCGCATGCGCAGTAGTGAGCCCGAGTGCGCATGCACAGTAGTGGGCCCGTGTGCGCATGCGCAGTAGTGAGCCCGAGTGCGCATGCACAGTAGTGGGCCCGTGTGCGCATGAGCAGTAGTGAGTCCAAGTGCGCAAGAGCAGTAGTGACCCCGGGTGCGCATGCACAGTAGTGAGCCCGTGCGCGCATGCGCAGTAGTGCGCCCGTGTGCGCATGCGCAGAAGTGAGCTCGAGTTCGCATGTGCAGTTCTGAGCCGGAGTACGCATCCGCAGTAGCGACCCCGTGTGCGCACGCACAATAGTGGGCACGTGTGCGCATGCGCAGTAGAGATCCCGATTGCGCATATGCAGGTCTGAGCCGGACAGCGCATCCGCAGTAGTGAGTCCGAATGCGCATCCGCAAGTAGTGAGGCCGAGTGCCCATGAGCAGTAGCGAGTCCAAGTGCGCATGAGCACTAGTGACACCGAGTGCGCATGCACAATAGTGAGCCCGTGCGCGCATGCACAGTAGTGCGCACGTGTGCGCATGCGCAGAAGTGAGCTCGAGCGCGCATGTGCAGTTCTGAGCCGGAGTGCGCATCCGCAGTAGCGACCCCGAGTGCGCACGCACAGCAGTGGGCCCGTGTGCGCACGCACAGTAGTAAGCCCGTGTGCGCATGCGCAGTAGTGAGCCCGAGTGCGCATGCGCAGTAGTGACTCCGATTGGGCATGCACAGTAGTGAGCCCGTGTGCGCATGCGCAGTAGTGAGCCCGTGTGCGCATGCGCAGTCGTGAGGCCGAGTGCCCATGAGCAGTAGTGAGTCCAAGTACGAATGAGCACTAGTGACCCAGAGTGCGCATGCACAGTAGTGACCCCGAGTGCGCATGCGCAGTAGTGAGCACGATTGCGCATCCGCAGCAGTGAGTCCGAGTGCGCATGAGCAGTAGTGACCCCGAGCGCGCATGCACAGTAGTAAGCCCGTGTGCGCATGCACAGTAGTGAGCCCGTGTGCGCATGCGCAGTCGTGAGGCCGAGTGCCCATGAGCAGTAGTGAGTCCAAGTACGAATGAGCACTAGTGACCCAGAGTGCGCATGTACAATAGTGAGCCCGTGCGCGCATGCACAGTAGTGCGCACGTGTGCGCATGGGCAGAAGTGAGCTCGAGCCCGCATGTGCAGTTCTGAGCCGGAGTGCGCATCCGCAGTAGCGACCCCGAGTGCGCACGCACAGCAGTGGGCCCGTGTGCGCATGCGCAGTAGTGAGCCCGAGTGCGCATCCGCAGTAGTGAGTCCGAGTGCGCATGAGCAGTAGTGACCCCGAGCTCGCATGCGGAGTAGAGAGCCCGATTGCGCATCCGCAGTAGGGAGTCCGTGTGCGCATGCGCAGTAGTGACCCCGAGTGCGCATGCACAGCAGTGAGCACGAGTGCGCATGCACAGTAGTGAGCCCGTGTGCGCATGCGCAGTAGTGAGCCCGAGTGCGCATCCGCAGTAGTGACTCCGATTGCGCATGCACAGTAGTGAGCCCCTGTGCGCATGCGCAGTAGTGAGCCCGTGTGCGCATGTACAGTAGTGAGCCCGTGTGCGCATGCGCAGTTGTGAGCCCGAGTTCGCATGCACAGTAGTGTTCCCGTGTGCGCATGCGCAGTAGTGGGCCCGTGCGCGCATGCGCAGTAGTGCGCCCATGTGCGCTTGCGCAGAAGTGAGCTCGAGTGCGCATGCACAGTAGTGAGCCCGAGTGCGCATGCACAGTAGTGAGCCCGATTGCGCATGCGCAATAGGGAGTCCGTGTGCGCATGCGCAGTAGTGAGCCCGAGTGCGCATGCGCAGTAGAGAGCCCGATTGCGCATGTGCAGGTCTGAGCCGGAGAGCGCATCCGCAGTAGTGAGTCCGAGTGCGCATGCGCAGTAGTGACCCCGAGCGCGCATGAGCAGTAGTGAGCCAGAGTGCACATGCACAGTAGTGAGCCCGTGTGCGCATGCGCAGTAGTGAGCCCGATTGCGCATCCGCAGCAGTGAGTCCGAGTGCGCATGAGCAGTAGTGAGTCCAAGGGCGCATGAGCACTAGTGACCCCGAGTGCGCATGCGCAGTAGAGGGCCCGATTGCGCATGCATAGTAGTGAGCCCGTGTGCGCATGAGCAGTCGTGAGGCCGAGTGCCCATGAGCAGTAGTGAGCCCGATTGCGCATGCGCAGTAGTGACCCCGAGTGCGCATGCACAGTAGTGAGCTCGTGCGCGCATCCGCAGAAGTGAGCCCGTGTGCGCATGCGCAGTAGTGAGCCCGAGTGCGCATGGGCAGTAGTGACCCCGAGTGCGAATGAGCAGTAGTGACCCCGTCCGCGCTTGCGCAGTAGTGAGCCCGTGTGCGCATGCGTAGTAGTGAGCTCGAGTGCGCATGTGCAGGTCTGAGCCGGAGTGCGCACGCGCAGTAGTGACCCCGAGTGCGCATGCGCAGTAGTGACCCGAGCGCGCACCCGCAGTAGTGAGCCCGAGTGCGCATCCGCAGTAGTGAGTCAGTGTGCGCATGAGCAGTAGTGAGCCCAAGTGCGCACGCACAGTAGTGGGCCCGTGTCCGCTTGCGCAGTAGTGGGCCCGTGTGCGCATGAGCAGTAGTGACCCCGAGTGCGCATGCGCAGTAGAGGGCCCGATTGCGCATGCATAGTAGTGAGCCCGTGTGCGCATGAGCAGTCGTGAGGCCGAGTGCCCATGAGCAGTAGTGAGCCCGATTGCGCATGCGCAGTAGTGACCCCGAGTGCGCATGCACAGTAGTGAGCTCGTGCGCGCATCCGCAGAAGTGAGCCCGTGTGCGCATGCGCAGTAGTGAGCCCGAGTGCGCATGGGCAGTAGTGACCCCGAGTGCGCATGCTCAGTAGTGAGCCCGAGTGTGCATGCACAGTAGTGAGCCCGAGTGCGCATGCGCAGTAGTGAGCCCGAGTGCGCATGAGCAGTAGTGACCCCGTTCGCGCTTGCGCAGTAGTGAGCCCGTGTGCGCATGCGTAGTAGTGAGCTCGAGTGCGCATGTGCAGGTCTGAGCCGGAGTGCGCACGCGCAGTAGTGACCCCGAGTGCGCAAGCGCAGTAGTGACCCGAGCGCGCATCCGCAGTAGTGAGCCCGAGTGCGCATCCGCAGTAGTGAGTCAGTGTGCGCATGAGCAGTAGTGAGCCCGAGTGCGCACGCACAGTAGTGGGCCCGTGTCCGCTTGCGCAGTAGTGGGCCCGTGTGCGCATGAGCAGTAGTGAGCCCGTGTGCGCATGCGCAGTAGTGAGCCCGAGTGCGCATGCACAGTAGTGGGCCCGTGTGCGCATGAGCAGTAGTGAGCCCGAGTGCGCATGCACAGTAGTGGGCCCGTGTCCGCTTGCGCAGTAGTGTCCCGAGCGCGCATCCGCAGTAGGGAGCCCGATTGCGCATATGCAGGTCTGAGCCGGAGAGCGCATCCGCAGTAGTGAGTCCGAGTGCGCATCCGCAGTAGTGAGCCCGAGTGCGCATGAGCAGTAGTGAGCCCGTGTGCGCATGCGCAGTAGTGAGCCCGAGTGCGCATGCACAGTAGTGGGCCCGTGTGCGCATGCGCAGTAGTGAGCCCGAGTGCGCATCCGCAGTAGTGAGTCCGAGTGCGCATGAGCAGTAGTGAGTCCAAGGGCGCAAGAGCACTAGTGACCCCGAGTGCGCATGCGCAGTAGAGGGCCCGACTGCGCATGCATAGTAGTGAGCCCGTGTGCGCATGAGCAGTCGTGAGGCCGAGTGCCCATGAGCAGTAGTGAGCCCGATTGCGCATGCGCAGTAGTGACCCCGAGTGCGCATGCACAGTAGTGAGCTCGTGCGCGCATCCGCAGAAGTGAGCCCGTGTGCGCATGCGCAGTAGTGAGCCCGAGTGCGCATGGGCAGTAGTGACCCCGAGTGCGCATGAGCAGTAGTGGCCCCGTTCGCGCTTGCGCAGTAGTGAGCCCGTGTGCGCATGCGTAGTAGTGAGCTCGAGTGCGCATGTGCAGGTCTGAGCCGGAGTGCGCACGCGCAGTAGTGACCCCGAGTGCGCATGCGCAGTAGTGACCCGAGCGCGCATCCGCAGTAGTGAGCCCGAGTGCGCATCCGCAGTAGTGAGTCAGTGTGCGCATGAGCAGTAGTGAGCCCGAGTGCGCACGCACAGTAGTGGGCCCGTGTCCGCTTGCGCAGTAGTGGGCCCGTGTGCGCATGAGCAGTAGTGACCCCGAGTGCGCATGCGCAGTAGAGGGCCCGATTGCGCATGCATAGTAGTGAGCCCGTGTGCGCATGAGCAGTCGTGAGGCCGAGTGCCCATGAGCAGTAGTGAGCCCGATTGCGCATGCGCAGTAGTGACCCCGAGTGCGCATGCACAGTAGTGAGCTCGTGCGCGCATCCGCAGAAGTGAGCCCGTGTGCGCATGCGCAGTAGTGAGCCCGAGTGCGCATGGGCAGTAGTGACCCCGAGTGCGCATGCTCAGTAATGAGCCCGAGTGTGCATGCACAGTAGTGAGCCCGAGTGCGCATGCGCAGTAGTGAGCCCGAGTGCGCATGCACAGTAGTGGGCCCGTGTCCGCTTGCGCAGTAGTGTCCCGAGCGCGCATCCGCAGTAGGGAGCCCGATTGCGCATATGCAGGTCTGAGCCGGAGAGCGCATCCGCAGTAGTGAGTCCGAGTGCGCATCCGCAGTAGTGAGCCCGAGTGCGCATGAGCAGTAGTGAGCCCGTGTGCGCATGCGCAGTAGTGAGCCCGAGTGCGCATGCACAGTAGTGGGCCCGTGTGCGCATGAGCAGTAGTGAGTCCAAGTGCGCAAGAGCAGTAGCGACCCCGGGTGCGCATGCACAGTAGTGAGCCCGTGCGCGCATGCGCAGTAGTGCGCCCGTGTGCGCATGCGCAGAAGTGAGCTCGAGTTCGCATGTGCAGTTCTGAGCCGGAGTACGCATCCGCAGTAGCGACCCCGTGTGCGCACGCACAATAGTGGGCACGTGTGCGCATGCGCAGTAGAGATCCCGATTTCGCATATGCAGGTCTGAGCCGGACAGCGCATCCGCAGTAGTGAGTCCGAATGCGCATCCGCAAGTAGTGAGGCCGAGTGCCCATGAGCAGTAGCGAGTCCAAGTGCGCATGAGCACTAGTGACACCGAGTGCGCATGCACAATAGTGAGCCCGTGCGCGCATGCACAGTAGTGCGCACGTGTGCGCATGCGCAGAAGTGAGCTCGAGCGCGCATGTGCAGTTCTGAGCCGGAGTGCGCATCCGCAGTAGCGACCCCGAGTGCGCACGCACAGCAGTGGGCCCGTGTGCGCATGCGCAGTCGTGAGGCCGAGTGCCCATGAGCAGTAGTGAGTCCAAGTACGAATGAGCACTAGTGACCCAGAGTGCGCATGCACAGTAGTGACCCCGAGTGCGCATGCGCAGTAGTGAGCACGATTGCGCATCCGCAGCAGTGAGTCCGAGTGCGCATGAGCAGTAGTGACCCCGAGCGCGCATGCACAGTAGTAAGCCCGTGTGCGCATGCACAGTAGTGAGCCCGTGTGCGCATGCGCAGTCGTGAGGCCGAGTGCCCATGAGCAGTAGTGAGTCCAAGTACGAATGAGCACTAGTGACCCAGAGTGCGCATGTACAATAGTGAGCCCGTGCGCGCATGCACAGTAGTGCGCACGTGTGCGCATGCGCAGAAGTGAGCTCGAGCGCGCATGTGCAGTTCTGAGCCGGAGTGCGCATCCGCAGTAGCGACCCCGAGTGCGCACGCACAGCAGTGGGCCCGTGTGCGCATGCGCAGTAGTGAGCCCGAGTGCGCATCCGCAGTAGTGAGTCCGAGTGCGCACGAGCAGTAGTGACCCCGAGCTCGCATGCGGAGTAGAGAGCCCGATTGCGCATCCGCAGTAGGGAGTCCGTGTGCGCATGCGCAGTAGTGACCCCGAGTGCGCATGCACAGCAGTGAGCACGAGTGCGCATGCACAGTAGTGAGCCCGTGTGCGCATGCGCAGTAGTGAGCCCGAGTGCGCATCCGCAGTAGTGACTCCGATTGGGCATGCACAGTAGTGAGCCCCTGTGCGCATGCGCAGTAGTGACCCCGAGCTCGCATGCGGAGTAGAGAGCCCGATTGCGCATCCGCAGTAGGAAGTCCGTGTGCGCATGCGCAGTAGTGACCCCGAGTGCGCATGCACAGCAGTGAGCACGAGTGCGCATGCACAGTAGTGAGCCCGTGTGCGCATGCGCAGTAGTGAGCCCGAGTGCGCATCCGCAGTAGTGACTCCGATTGCGCATGCACAGTAGTGAGCCCCTGTGCGCATGCGCAGTAGTGAGCCCGAGTGCGCATGCACAGTAGTAAGCCCGTGTGCGCATGCGCAGTAGTGAGCCCGAGTGCGCATGCACAGTAGTGGGCCCGTGTCCGCTTGCGCAGTAGTGACCCGAGCGCGCATCCGCAGTAGAGAGCCCGATTGCGCATGCGCAATAGTGAGACCGTGTGCGCAAGGGCAGTAGTGGCCCCGAGTGCGCAAGCACAGTAGTGAGCCCGAGTGCGCATGCACAGTAGTGAGCCCGAGTGCGCATGCGCAGTAGAGATCCCGATTGCGCATATGCAGGTCTGAGCCGGAGAGCGCATCCGCAGTAGTGAGTCCGAGTGCGCATCCGCAGTAGTGAGGCCGAGTGCCCATGAGCAGTAGTGAGTCTAAGTGCGCATGAGCACTAGTGACCCCGAGTGCGCATGCACAGTAGTGACCACGAGTGCGCATGCACAGTAGTGAGCCCGTGGGCGCATGCGCAGTAGTGAGCCCGAGTGCGCATGAGCAGTAGTGAGCCCGTGTGCGCATGAGCAGTAGTGACCCCGAGTGCGCATGCACAGTAGTGAGCCCGTGTGCGCATGCGCAGTAGTGAGCCCGAGTGCGCATGAGCAGTAGTGACCCCGTTCGCGCTTGCGCAGTAGTGAGCCCGTGTGCGCATGCGTAGTAGTGAGCTCGAGTGCGCATGTGCAGGTCTGAGCCGGAGTGCGCACGCGCAGTAGTGACCCCGAGTGCGCATGCGCAGTAGTGAACCGAGCGCGCATCCGCAGTAGTGAGCCCGATTGCGCATCGGCAGCAGTGAGTCCGAGTGCGCATGAGCAGTAGTGAGTCCGAGTGCGCATGAGCAGTAGTGAGTCCGTGTGCGCATGAGTAGTAGCGACCCTGAGTGCGCATGCGAAGTAGTGAGCCCGAGTGCGCATGAGCAGTAGTGAGCCCGTGTGCGCATGAGCACTAGTGACCCCGAGTGCGCATGCACAGTAGTGAGCCCGTGCGCGCATGCGCAGTAGTGCGCCCGTGTGCGCATGCGCAGAATTGAGCTCGAGGGCGCATGTGCAGTTCTGAGCCGGAGTGCGCATCCGCAGTAGCGACCCCGAGTGCGCACGCACAGTAGTGGGCCCGTGTGCGCATGAGCAGTAGTGACCCCGAGCGCACTTGCGCAGTAGTGACCCGAGCGCGCATCCGCAGTAGTGAGCCCGAGTGCGCATCCGCAGTAGTGAGTCAGTGTGCGCATGAGCAGTAGTGAGTCCGAGTGCGCATGCACAGTAGTGGGCCCGTCTGCGCATGCACAGTAGTGTTCCCGTGTGCGCATGCGCAGTAGTGGGCCCGTGCGCGCATGCGCAGTAGTGCGCCCATGTGCGCTTGCGCAGAAGTGAGCTCGAGTGCGCATGCACAGTAGTGAGCCCGAGTGCGCATACACAGTAGTGAGCCCGATTGCGCATGCGCAATAGAGAGTCCGTGTGCGCATGCGCAGTTGTGAGCCCGAGTGCGCATGCGCAGTAGTGGGCCCGTGTCCGCTTGCGCAGTAGTGTCCCGAGCGCGCATCCGCAGTAGGGAGCCCGATTGCGCATATGCAGGTCTGAGCCGGAGAGCGCATCCGCAGTAGTGAGTGCGAGTGCGCATCCGCAGTAGTGAGCCCGAGTGCGCATGAGCAGTAGTGAGCCCGTGTGCGCATGCGCAGTAGTGAGCCCGAGTGCGCATGCACAGTAGTGGGCCCGTGTGCGCATGCGCAGTAGTGAGCCCGAGTGCGCATGCACAGTAGTGGGCCCGTGTGCGCATGAGCAGTAGTGAGTCCAAGTGCGCAAGAGCAGTAGTGACCCCGGGTGCGCATGCACAGTAGTGAGCCCGTGCGCGCATGCGCAGTAGTGCGCCCGTGTGCGCATGCGCAGAAGTGAGCTCGAGTTCGCATGTGCAGTTCTGAGCCGGAGTACGCATCCGCAGTAGCGACCCCGTGTGCGCACGCACAATAGTGGGCACGTGTGCGCATGCGCAGTAGAGATCCCGATTGCGCATATGCAGGTCTGAGCCGGACAGCGCATCCGCAGTAGTGAGTCCGAATGCGCATCCGCAAGTAGTGAGGCCGAGTGCCCATGAGCAGTAGCGAGTCCAAGTGCGCATGAGCACTAGTGACACCGAGTGCGCATGCACAATAGTGAGCCCGTGCGCGCATGCACAGTAGTGCGCACGTGTGCGCATGCGCAGAAGTGAGCTCGAGCGCGCATGTGCAGTTCTGAGCCGGAGTGCGCATCCGCAGTAGCGACCCCGAGTGCGCACGCACAGCAGTGGGCCCGTGTGCGCATGCACAGTAGTAAGCCCGTGTGCGCATGCGCAGTAGTGAGCCCGAGTGCGCATGCGCAGTAGTGACTCCGATTGCGCATGCACAGTAGTGAGCCCGTGTGCGCATGCGCAGTAGTGAGCCCGTGTGCGCATGCGCAGTCGTGAGGCCGAGTGCCCATGAGCAGTAGTGAGTCCAAGTACGAATGAGCACTAGCGACCCAGAGTGCGCATGCACAGTAGTGACCCCGAGTGCGCATGCGCAGTAGTGAGCACGATTGCGCATCCGCAGCAGTGAGTCCGAGTGCGCATGAGCAGTAGTGACCCCGAGCGCGCATGCACAGTAGTAAGCCCGTGTGCGCATGCACAGTAGTGAGCCCGTGTGCGCATGCGCAGTCGTGAGGCCGAGTGCCCATGAGCAGTAGTGAGTCCAAGTACGAATGAGCACTAGTGACCCAGAGTGCGCATGTACAATAGTGAGCCCGTGCGCGCATGCACAGTAGTGCGCACGTGTGCGCATGGGCAGAAGTGAGCTCGAGCGCGCATGTGCAGTTCTGAGCCGGAGTGCGCATCCGCAGTAGCGACCCCGAGTGCGCACGCACAGCAGTGGGCCCGTGTGCGCATGCGCAGTAGTGAGCCCGAGTGCGCATCCGCAGTAGTGAGTCCGAGTGCGCATGAGCAGTAGTGACCCCGAGCTCGCATGCGGAGTAGAGAGCCCGATTGCGCATCCGCAGTAGGGAGTCCGTGTGCGCATGCGCAGTAGTGACCCCGAGTGCGCATGCACAGCAGTGAGCACGAGTGCGCATGCACAGTATTGAGCCCGTGTGCGCATGCGCAGTAGTGAGCCCGAGTGCGCATGTGCAGGTCTGAGCCGGAGTGCGCACGCGCAGTAGTGACCCCGAGTGCGCATGCGCAGTAGAGAGCCCGATTGCGCATGTGCAGGTCTGAGCCGGAGAGCGCATCCGCAGTAGTGAGTCCGAGTGCGCATGCGCAGTAGTGACCCCGAGCGCGCATGAGCAGTAGTGAGCCAGAGTGCACATGCACAGTAGTGAGCCCGTGTGCGCATGCGCAGTAGTGAGCCCGATTGCGCATCCGCAGCAGTGAGTCAGAGTGCGCATGAGCAGTAGTGAGTCCAAGGGCGCATGAGCACTAGTGACCCCGAGTGCGCATGCGCAGTAGAGGGCCCGATTGCGCATGCATAGCAGTGAGCCCGTGTGCGCATGAGCAGTCGTGAGGCCGAGTGCCCATGAGCAGTAGTGAGCCCGATTGCGCATGCGCAGTAGTGACCCCGAGTGCGCATGCACAGTAGTGAGCTCGTGCGCGCATCCGCAGAAGTGAGCCCGTGTGCGCATGCGCAGTAGTGAGCCCGAGTGCGCATGCACAGTAGTGGGCCCGTGTCCGCTTGCGCAGTAGTGTCCCGAGCGCGCATCCGCAGTAGGGAGCCCGATTGCGCATCCGCAGTAGTGAGTCCGAGTGCGCATCCGCAGTAGTGAGCCCGAGTGCGCATGAGCAGTAGTGAGCCCGTGTGCGCATGCGCAGTAGTGAGCCCGAGTGCGCATGCACAGTAGTGGGCCCGTGTGCGCATGCGCAGTAGTGCGCCCGTGTGCGCATGCGCAGAAGTGAGCTCGAGTTCGCATGTGCAGTTCTGAGCCGGAGTACGCATCCGCAGTAGCGACCCCGTGTGCGCACGCACAATAGTGGGCACGTGTGCGCATGCGCAGTAGAGATCCCGATTGCGCATATGCAGGTCTGAGCCGGACAGCGCATCCGCAGTAGTGAGTCCGAATGCGCATCCGCAAGTAGTGAGGCCGAGTGCCCATGAGCAGTAGCGAGTCCAAGTGCGCATGAGCACTAGTGACACCGAGTGCGCATGCACAATAGTGAGCCCGTGCGCGCATGCACAGTAGTGCGCACGTGTGCGCATGCGCAGAAGTGAGCTCGAGCGCGCATGTGCAGTTCTGAGCCGGAGTGCGCATCCGCAGTAGCGACCCCGAGTGCGCACGCACAGCAGTGGGCCCGTGTGCGCATGCACAGTAGTAAGCCCGTGTGCGCATGCGCAGTAGTGAGCCCGAGTGCGCATGCGCAGTAGTGACTCCGATTGCGCATGCACAGTAGTGAGCCCGTGTGCGCATGCGCAGTAGTGAGCCCGTGTGCGCATGCGCAGTCGTGAGGCCGAGTGCCCATGAGCAGTAGTGAGTCCAAGTACGAATGAGCACTAGTGACCCAGAGTGCGCATGCACAGTAGTGACCCCGAGTGCGCATGCGCAGTAGTGAGCACGATTGCGCATCCGCAGCAGTGAGTCCGAGTGCGCATGAGCAGTAGTGTCCCCGAGCGCGCATGCACAGTAGTAAGCCCGTGTGCGCATGCACAGTAGTGAGCCCGTGTGCGCATGCGCAGTCGTGAGGCCGAGTGCCCATGAGCAGTAGTGAGTCCAAGTACGAATGAGCGCTAGTGACCCAGAGTGCGCATGTACAATAGTGAGCCCGTGCGCGCATGCACAGTAGTGCGCACGTGTGCGCATGGGCAGAAGTGAGCTCGAGCGCGCATGTGCAGTTCTGAGCCGGAGTGCGCATCCGCAGTAGCGACCCCGAGTGCGCACGCACAGCAGTGGGCCCGTGTGCGCATGCGCAGTAGTGAGCCCGAGTGCGCATCCGCAGTAGTGAGTCCGAGTGCGCATGAGCAGTAGTGACCCCGAGCTCGCATGCGGAGTAGAGAGCCCGATTGCGCATCCGCAGTAGGGAGTCCGTGTGCGCATGCGCAGTAGTGACCCCGAGTGCGCATGCACAGCAGTGAGCACGAGTGCGCATGCACAGTAGTGAGCCCGTGTGCGCATGCGCAGTAGTGAGCCCGAGTGCGCATCCGCAGTAGTGACTCCGATTGGGCATGCACAGTAGTGAGCCCCTGTGCGCATGCGCAGTAGTGACCCCGAGCTCGCATGCGGAGTAGAGAGCCCGATTGCGCATCCGCAGTAGGAAGTCCGTGTGCGCATGCGCAGTAGTGACCCCGAGTGCGCATGCACAGCAGTGAGCACGAGTGCGCATGCACAGTAGTGAGCCCGTGTGCGCATGCGCAGTAGTGAGCCCGAGTGCGCATCCGCAGTAGTGACTCCGATTGCGCATGCACAGTAGTGAGCCCCTGTGCGCATGCGCAGTAGTGAGCCCGAGTGCGCATGCACAGTAGTAAGCCCGTGTGCGCATGCGCAGTAGTGAGCCCGAGTGCGCATGCACAGTAGTGGGCCCGTGTCCGCTTGCGCAGTAGTGACCCGAGCGCGCATCCGCAGTAGAGAGCCCGATTGCGCATGCGCAATAGTGAGACCGTGTGCGCAAGGGCAGTAGTGGCCCCGAGTGCGCAAGCACAGTAGTGAGCCCGAGTGCGCATGCACAGTAGTGAGCCCGAGTGCGCATGCGCAGTAGAGATCCCGATTGCGCATATGCAGGTCTGAGCCGGAGAGCGCATCCGCAGTAGTGAGTCCGAGTGCGCATCCGCAGTAGTGAGGCCGAGTGCCCATGAGCAGTAGTGAGTCTAAGTGCGCATGAGCACTAGTGACCCCGAGTGCGCATGCACAGTAGTGACCACGAGTGCGCATGCACAGTAGTGAGCCCGTGGGCGCATGCGCAGTAGTGAGCCCGAGTGCGCATGAGCAGTAGTGAGCCCGTGTGCGCATGAGCAGTAGTGACCCCGAGTGCGCATGCACAGTAGTGAGCCCGTGTGCGCATGCGCAGTAGTGAGCCCGAGTGCGCATGAGCAGTAGTGACCCCGTTCGCGCTTGCGCAGTAGTGAGCCCGTGTGCGCATGCGTAGTAGTGAGCTCGAGTGCGCATGTGCAGGTCTGAGCCGGAGTGCGCACGCGCAGTAGTGACCCCGAGTGCGCATGCGCAGTAGTGAACCGAGCGCGCATCCGCAGTAGTGAGCCCGATTGCGCATCGGCAGCAGTGAGTCCGAGTGCGCATGAGCAGTAGTGAGTCCGAGTGCGCATGAGCAGTAGTGAGTCCGTGTGCGCATGAGTAGTAGCGACCCTGAGTGCGCATGCGAAGTAGTGAGCCCGAGTGCGCATGAGCAGTAGTGAGCCCGTGTGCGCATGAGCACTAGTGACCCCGAGTGCGCATGCACAGTAGTGAGCCCGTGCGCGCATGCGCAGTAGTGCGCCCGTGTGCGCATGCGCAGAATTGAGCTCGAGGGCGCATGTGCAGTTCTGAGCCGGAGTGCGCATCCGCAGTAGCGACCCCGAGTGCGCACGCACAGTAGTGGGCCCGTGTGCGCATGAGCAGTAGTGACCCCGAGCGCACTTGCGCAGTAGTGACCCGAGCGCGCATCCGCAGTAGTGAGCCCGAGTGCGCATCCGCAGTAGTGAGTCAGTGTGCGCATGAGCAGTAGTGAGTCCGAGTGCGCATGCACAGTAGTGGGCCCGTCTGCGCATGCACAGTAGTGTTCCCGTGTGCGCATGCGCAGTAGTGGGCCCGTGCGCGCATGCGCAGTAGTGCGCCCATGTGCGCTTGCGCAGAAGTGAGCTCGAGTGCGCATGCACAGTAGTGAGCCCGAGTGCGCATACACAGTAGTGAGCCCGATTGCGCATGCGCAATAGAGAGTCCGTGTGCGCATGCGCAGTTGTGAGCCCGAGTGCGCATGCGCAGTAGTGGGCCCGTGTCCGCTTGCGCAGTAGTGTCCCGAGCGCGCATCCGCAGTAGGGAGCCCGATTGCGCATATGCAGGTCTGAGCCGGAGAGCGCATCCGCAGTAGTGAGTGCGAGTGCGCATCCGCAGTAGTGAGCCCGAGTGCGCATGAGCAGTAGTGAGCCCGTGTGCGCATGCGCAGTAGTGAGCCCGAGTGCGCATGCACAGTAGTGGGCCCGTGTGCGCATGCGCAGTAGTGAGCCCGAGTGCGCATGCACAGTAGTGGGCCCGTGTGCGCATGAGCAGTAGTGAGTCCAAGTGCGCAAGAGCAGTAGTGACCCCGGGTGCGCATGCACAGTAGTGAGCCCGTGCGCGCATGCGCAGTAGTGCGCCCGTGTGCGCATGCGCAGAAGTGAGCTCGAGTTCGCATGTGCAGTTCTGAGCCGGAGTACGCATCCGCAGTAGCGACCCGTGTGCGCACGCACAATAGTGGGCACGTGTGCGCATGCGCAGTAGAGATCCCGATTGCGCATATGCAGGTCTGAGCCGGACAGCGCATCCGCAGTAGTGAGTCCGAATGCGCATCCGCAAGTAGTGAGGCCGAGTGCCCATGAGCAGTAGCGAGTCCAAGTGCGCATGAGCACTAGTGACACCGAGTGCGCATGCACAATAGTGAGCCCGTGCGCGCATGCACAGTAGTGCGCACGTGTGCGCATGCGCAGAAGTGAGCTCGAGCGCGCATGTGCAGTTCTGAGCCGGAGTGCGCATCCGCAGTAGCGACCCCGAGTGCGCACGCACAGCAGTGGGCCCGTGTGCGCATGCACAGTAGTAAGCCCGTGTGCGCATGCGCAGTAGTGAGCCCGAGTGCGCATGCGCAGTAGTACCTCCGATTGCGCATGCACAGTAGTGAGCCCGTGTGCGCATGCGCAGTAGTGAGCCCGTGTGCGCATGCGCAGTCGTGAGGCCGAGTGCCCATGAGCAGTAGTGAGTCCAAGTACGAATGTGCACTAGCGACCCAGAGTGCGCATGCACAGTAGTGACCCCGAGTGCGCATGCGCAGTAGTGAGCACGATTGCGCATCCGCAGCAGTGAGTCCGAGTGCGCATGAGCAGTAGTGACCCCGAGCGCGCATGCACAGTAGTAAGCCCGTGTGCGCATGCACAGTAGTGAGCCCGTGTGCGCATGCGCAGTCGTGAGGCCGAGTGCCCATGAGCAGTAGTGAGTCCAAGTACGAATGAGCACTAGTGACCCAGAGTGCGCATGTACAATAGTGAGCCCGTGCGCGCATGCACAGTAGTGCGCACGTGTGCGCATGGGCAGAAGTGAGCTCGAGCGCGCATGTGCAGTTCTGAGCCGGAGTGCGCATCCGCAGTAGCGACCCCGAGTGCGCACGCACAGCAGTGGGCCCGTGTGCGCATGCGCAGTAGTGAGCCCGAGTGCGCATCCGCAGTAGTGAGTCCGAGTGCGCATGAGCAGTAGTGACCCCGAGCTCGCATGCGGAGTAGAGAGCCCGATTGCGCATCCGCAGTAGGGAGTCCGTGTGCGCATGCGCAGTAGTGACCCCGAGTGCGCATGCACAGCAGTGAGCACGAGTGCGCATGCACAGTATTGAGCCCGTGTGCGCATGCGCAGTAGTGAGCCCGAGTGCGCATGTGCAGGTCTGAGCCGGAGTGCGCACGCGCAGTAGTGACCCCGAGTGCGCATGCGCAGTAGAGAGCCCGATTGCGCATGTGCAGGTCTGAGCCGGAGAGCGCATCCGCAGTAGTGAGTCCGAGTGCGCATGCGCAGTAGTGACCCCGAGCGCGCATGAGCAGTAGTGAGCCAGAGTGCACATGCACAGTAGTGAGCCCGTGTGCGCATGCGCAGTAGTGAGCCCGATTGCGCATCCGCAGCAGTGAGTCAGAGTGCGCATGAGCAGTAGTGAGTCCAAGGGCGCATGAGCACTAGTGACCCCGAGTGCGCATGCGCAGTAGAGGGCCCGATTGCGCATGCATAGCAGTGAGCCCGTGTGCGCATGAGCAGTCGTGAGGCCGAGTGCCCATGAGCAGTAGTGAGCCCGATTGCGCATGCGCAGTAGTGACCCCGAGTGCGCATGCACAGTAGTGAGCTCGTGCGCGCATCCGCAGAAGTGAGCCCGTGTGCGCATGCGCAGTAGTGAGCCCGAGTGCGCATGCACAGTAGTGGGCCCGTGTCCGCTTGCGCAGTAGTGTCCCGAGCGCGCATCCGCAGTAGGGAGCCCGATTGCGCATCCGCAGTAGTGAGTCCGAGTGCGCATCCGCAGTAGTGAGCCCGAGTGCGCATGAGCAGTAGTGAGCCCGTGTGCGCATGCGCAGTAGTGAGCCCGAGTGCGCATGCACAGTAGTGGGCCCGTGTGCGCATGCGCAGTAGTGCGCCCGTGTGCGCATGCGCAGAAGTGAGCTCGAGTTCGCATGTGCAGTTCTGAGCCGGAGTACGCATCCGCAGTAGCGACCCCGTGTGCGCACGCACAATAGTGGGCACGTGTGCGCATGCGCAGTAGAGATCCCGATTGCGCATATGCAGGTCTGAGCCGGACAGCGCATCCGCAGTAGTGAGTCCGAATGCGCATCCGCAAGTAGTGAGGCCGAGTGCCCATGAGCAGTAGCGAGTCCAAGTGCGCATGAGCACTAGTGACACCGAGTGCGCATGCACAATAGTGAGCCCGTGCGCGCATGCACAGTAGTGCGCACGTGTGCGCATGCGCAGAAGTGAGCTCGAGCGCGCATGTGCAGTTCTGAGCCGGAGTGCGCATCCGCAGTAGCGACCCCGAGTGCGCACGCACAGCAGTGGGCCCGTGTGCGCATGCACAGTAGTAAGCCCGTGTGCGCATGCGCAGTAGTGAGCCCGAGTGCGCATGCGCAGTAGTGACTCCGATTGCGCATGCACAGTAGTGAGCCCGTGTGCGCATGCGCAGTAGTGAGCCCGTGTGCGCATGCGCAGTCGTGAGGCCGAGTGCCCATGAGCAGTAGTGAGTCCAAGTACGAATGAGCACTAGTGACCCAGAGTGCGCATGCACAGTAGTGACCCCGAGTGCGCATGCGCAGTAGTGAGCGCGATTGCGCATCCGCAGCAGTGAGTCCGAGTGCGCATGAGCAGTAGTGACCCCGAGCGCGCATGCACAGTAGTAAGCCCGTGTGCGCATGCACAGTAGTGAGCCCGTGTGCGCATGCGCAGTCGTGAGGCCGAGTGCCCATGAGCAGTAGTGAGTCCAAGTACGAATGAGCACTAGTGACCCAGAGTGCGCATGTACAATAGTGAGCCCGTGCGCGCATGCACAGTAGTGCGCACGTGTGCGCATGGGCAGAAGTGAGCTCGAGCGCGCATGTGCAGTTCTGAGCCGGAGTGCGCATCCGCAGTAGCGACCCCGAGTGCGCACGCACAGCAGTGGGCCCGTGTGCGCATGCGCAGTAGTGAGCCCGAGTGCGCATCCGCAGTAGTGAGTCCGAGTGCGCATGAGCAGTAGTGACCCCGAGCTCGCATGCGGAGTAGAGAGCCCGATTGCGCATCCGCAGTAGGGAGTCCGTGTGCGCATGCGCAGTAGTGACCCCGAGTGCGCATGCACAGCAGTGAGCACGAGTGCGCATGCACAGTAGTGAGCCCGTGTGCGCATGCGCAGTAGTGAGCCCGAGTGCGCATCCGCAGTAGTGACTCCGATTGCGCATGCACAGTAGTGAGCCCCTGTGCGCATGCGCAGTAGTGAGCCCGAGTGCGCATGCACAGTAGTAAGCCCGTGTGCGCATGCGCAGTAGTGAGCCCGTGTGCGCATGCGCAGTCGTGAGGCCGAGTGCCCATGAGCAGTAGTGAGTCCAAGTATGAATGAGCACTAGCGACCCAGAGTGCGCATGCACAGTAGTGACCCCGAGTGCGCATGCGCAGTAGTGAGCACGATTGCGCATCCGCAGCAGTGAGTCCGAGTGCGCATGAGCAGTAGGGACCCTGAGCGCGCTTGCGCAGTAGTGACCCGAGCGCGCATCCGCAGTAGTGATCCCGAGTGCGCATCCGCAGTAGTGAGTCAGTGTGCGCATGAGCAGTAGTGAGTCCGGGTGCGCATGCACAGTAGTGGGCCCGTGTGCGCATGCGCAGTAGTGAGCCCGAGTGCGCATGCACAGTAGTGGGCCCGTGTCCGCTTGCGCAGTAGTGGGCCCGTGTGCGCATGAGCAGTAGTGAGCCCGTGTGCGCATGCACAGTAGTGAGCCCGTGTGCGCATGCGCAGTAGTGAGCCCGAGTGCGCATGCACAGTAGTGGGCCCGTGTGCGCATGCGCAGTAGTGAGCCCGAGTGCGCATGCACAGTAGTGGGCCCGTGTCCGCTTGCGCAGTAGTGACCCGAGCGCGCATCCGCAGTAGAGAGCCCGATTGCGCATGCGCAATAGTGAGACCGTGTGCGCAAGGGCAGTAGTGGCCCCGAGTGCGCAAGCACAGTAGTGAGCCCGAGTGCGCATGCACAGTAGTGAGCCCGAGTGCGCATGCGCAGTAGAGATCCCGATTGCGCATATGCAGGTCTGAGCCGGAGAGCGCATCCGCAGTAGTGAGTCCGAGTGCGCATCCGCAGTAGTGAGGCCGAGTGCCCATGAGCAGTAGTGATTCTAAGTGCGCATGAGCACTAGTGACCCCGAGTGCGCATGCACAGTAGTGACCACGAGTGCGCATGAGCAGTAGTGAGGCCGTGTGCGCATGAGCAGTAGTGACCCCGAGCGCACTTGCGCAGTAGTGACCCGAGCGCGCATCCGCAGTAGTGAGCCCGAGTGCGCATCCGCAGTAGTGAGTCAGTGTGCGCATGAGCAGTAGTGACCCCGAGTGGGCATGCACAGTAGTGAGCCCGAGTGCGCGTGCAGAGTAGTGGGCCCGTGTCCGCTTGCGCAGTAGTGGGCCCGTGTGCGCATGAGCAGTAGTGAGCCCGTGTGCGCATGTACAGTAGTGAGCCCGTGTGCGCATGCGCAGTTGTGAGCCCGAGTTCGCATGCACAGTAGTGGGCCCGTGTGCACATGCGCAGTAGTGAGCCCGAGTGCGCATTCACAGTAGTGGGCCCGTATGCGCATGCGCAGTAGTGGGCCCGAGTGCGCATGAGCAGTAGTGAGCCAGTGTGCGCATGAGCAGTAGTGACCCCGAGTGGGCATGCACAGTAGTGAGCCCGAGTGCGCGTGCAGAGTAGTGAGCCCGTGTGCGCATGCGCAGTAGTGAGCCCGAGTGCGCATGAGCAGTAGTGAGTCCAAGTGCGCATGAGCAGTAGTGAGCCCGTGTGCGCATGTACAGTAGTGAGCCCGTGTGCGCATGCGCAGTTGTGAGCCCGAGTTCGCATGCACAGTAGTGGGCCCGTATGCGCATGCGCAGTAGTGGGCCCGAGTGCGCATGAGCAGTAGTGAGCCAGTGTGCGCATGAGCAGTAGTGACCCCGAGTGGGCATGCACAGTAGTGAGGCCGAGTGCGCGTGCAGAGTAGTGAGCCCGTGTGCGCATGCGCAGTAGTGAGCCCGTGTGCGCATGAGCAGTAGTGAGCCCGTGTGCGCATGTACAGTAGTGAGCCCGTGTGCGCATGCGCAGTTGTGAGCCCGAGTTCGCATGCACAGAAGTGGGCCCGTGTGCACATGCGCAGTAGTGAGCCCGAGTGCGCATTCACAGTAGTGGGCCCGTATGCGCATGCGCAGTAGTGGGCCCGAGTGCGCATGAGCAGTAGTGAGCCAGTGTGCGCATGAGCAGTAGTGACCCCGAGTGGGCATGCACAGTAGTGAGCCCGAGTGCGCGTGCAGAGTAGTGAGCCCGTGTGCGCATGCGCAGTAGTGAGCCCGAGTGCGCATGAGCAGTAGTGAGTCCAAGTGCGCAAGAGCAGTAGTGACCCCGGGTGCGCATGCACAGTAGTGGGCCCGTGTGCGCATGCGCAGTAGTGAGCCCGAGTGCGCATGCACAGTAGTGGGCCCGTGTCCGCTTGCGCAGTAGTGGGCCCGTGTGCGCATGAGCAGTAGTGAGCCCGTGTGCGCATGTACAGTAGTGAGCCCGTGTGCGCATGCGCAGTTGTGAGCCCGAGTTCGCATGCACAGTAGTGGGCCCGTATGCGCATGCGCAGTAGTGGGCCCGAGTGCGCATGAGCAGTAGTGAGCCAGTGTGCGCATGAGCAGTAGTGACCCCGAGTGGGCATGCACAGTAGTGAGCCCGAGTGCGCGTGCAGAGTAGTGAGCCCGTGTGCGCATGCGCAGTAGTGAGCCCGTGTGCGCATGAGCAGTAGTGAGCCCGTGTGCGCATGTACAGTAGTGAGCCCGTGTGCGCATGCGCAGTTGTGAGCCCGAGTTCGCATGCACAGTAGTGGGCCCGTGTGCACATGCGCAGTAGTGAGCCCGAGTGCGCATTCACAGTAGTGGGCCCGTATGCGCATGCGCAGTAGTGGGCCCGAGTGCGCATGAGCAGTAGTGAGCCAGTGTGCGCATGAGCAGTAGTGACCCCGAGTGGGCATGCACAGTAGTGAGCCCGAGTGCGCGTGCAGAGTAGTGAGCCCGTGTGCGCATGCGCAGTAGTGAGCCCGAGTGCGCATGAGCAGTAGTGAGTCCAAGTGCGCAAGAGCAGTAGTGACCCCGGGTGCGCATGCACAGTAGTGGGCCCGTGTGCGCATGCGCAGTAGTGAGCCCGAGTGCGCATGCACAGTAGTGGGCCCGTGTCCGCTTGCGCAGTAGTGGGCCCGTGTGCGCATGAGCAGTAGTGAGCCCGTGTGCGCATGTACAGTAGTGAGCCCGTGTGCGCATGCGCAGTTGTGAGCCCGAGTTCGCATGCACAGTAGTGGGCCCGTGCGCGCATGCGCAGTAGTGCGCCCATGTGCGCTTGCGCAGAAGTGAGCTCGAGTGCGCATGCACAGTAGTGAGCCCGAGTGCGCATGCACAGTAGTGAGCCCGATTGCGCATGCGCAGTAGGGAGTCCGTGTGCGCATGCGCAGTAGTGAGCCCGAGTGCGCATGCGCAGTAGAGAGTCCAAGTGCGCATAAGCACTAGTGACCCCGAGCGCGCATGCGCAGTAGTGAGAACGATTGCGCATCCGCAGCAGTGAGTCCGAGTGCGCATGAGCAGTAGTAAGGCCGTGTGCGCATGCGCAGTAGAGAGCCCGATTGCTCATGTGCAGGTCTGAGCTGGAGAGCGCACGCGCAGTAGTGACCCGAGCGCGCATCCGCAGTAGTGAGTCCGAGTGCGCATGAGCAGTAGTGACCCCGAGTGCGCATGCGCAGTAGTGATCCCGATTGCGCATGTGCAGGTCTGAGCAGGAGAGCGCATCCGCAGTCGTGAGGCCGAGTGCCCATGAGCAGTAGTGACCCCGAGTGCGCATGCGCAGTAGTGATCCCGATTGCGCATCCGCAGTAGTGAGTCCGAGTGCGAATGAGCACCAGTGACCCCGAGTGCGCATGCGCAGTAGTGATCCCGTGTGCGCATGCGCAGTAGTGCGCCCGAGTGCGCATGAGCAGTAGTGACCCCGTTCGCGCTTGCGCAGTAGTGAGCCCGTGTGCGCATGCGTAGTAGTGAGCTCGAGTGCGCATGTGCAGGTCTGAGCCGGAGTGCGCACGCGCAGTAGTGACCCCGAGTGCGCATGCGCAGTAGTGACCCGAGCGCGCATCCGCAGTAGTGAGTCCGAGTGCGCATGAGCAGTAGTAACCCCGAGTGCGCATGCGCAGTAGTGATGCCGATTGCGCATGTGCAGGTCTGAGCAGGAGAGCGCATCCGCACTAGTGAGCCCGATTGCACATCCGCAGTCGTGAGGCCGAGTGCCCATGAGCAGTAGTGAGTCCAAGTGCGAATGAGCACTAGTGACCCCGAGTGCGCATGCACAGTAGTGAGCCCGTGTGCGCATGCGCAGTAGTGCGCCCGAGTGCGCATGAGCAGTAGTGAGTCCAAGGGCGCATGAGCACTAGTGACCCCGAGTGCGCATGCGCAGTAGAGGGCCCGATTGCGCATGCATAGTAGTGAGCCCGTGTGCGCATGAGCAGTCGTGAGGCCGAGTGCCCATGAGCAGTAGTGAGCCCGATTGCGCATGCGCAGTAGTGACCCCGAGTGCGCATGCACAGTAGTGAGCTCGTGCGCGCATCCGCAGTAGTGAGCCCGATTGCGCATCCGCAGCAGTGAGTCCGAGTGCGCATGAGCAGTAGTGAGTCCGAGTGCGCACGAGCAGTATTGAGCCCGATTGCGCATCCGCAGCAGTGAGTCCGAGTGCGCATGAGCAGTAGTGAACCCATGTGCGCATGCACAATATTGAGCCCGTGTGCGCATGCGCAGTAGTGAGCCCGTGTGCGCATGCGTAGTAGTGAGCTCGAGTGCGCATGTGCAGGTCTGAGCCGGAGTGCGCACGCGCAGTAGTGACCCCGAGTGCGCATGCGCAGTAGTGACCCGAGCGCGCATCCGCAGTAGTGAGTCCGAGTGCGCATGAGCAGTAGTAACCCCGAGTGCGCATGCGCAGTAGTGATGCCGATTGCGCATGTGCAGGTCTGAGCAGGAGAGCGCATCCGCACTAGTGAGCCCGATTGCACATCCGCAGTCGTGAGGCCGAGTGCCCATGAGCAGTAGTGAGTCCAAGTGCGAATGAGCACTAGTGACCCCGAGTGCGCATGCACAGTAGTGAGCCCGTGTGCGCATGCGCAGTAGTGCGCCCGAGTGCGCATGAGCAGTAGTGAGTCCAAGGGCGCATGAGCACTAGTGACCCCGAGTGCGCATGCGCAGTAGAGGGCCCGATTGCGCATGCATAGTAGTGAGCCCGTGTGCGCATGAGCAGTCGTGAGGCCGAGTGCCCATGAGCAGTAGTGAGCCCGATTGCGCATGCGCAGTAGTGACCCCGAGTGCGCATGCACAGTAGTGAGCTCGTGCGCGCATCCGCAGTAGTGAGCCCGATTGCGCATCCGCAGCAGTGAGTCCGAGTGCGCATGAGCAGTAGTGAGTCCGAGTGCGCACGAGCAGTATTGAGCCCGATTGCGCATCCGCAGCAGTGAGTCCGAGTGCGCATGAGCAGTAGTGAACCCATGTGCGCATGCACAATATTGAGCCCGTGTGCGCATGCGCAGTAGTGAGCCCGAGTGCGCATGGGCAGTAGTGACCCCGAGTGCGCATGCTCAGTAGTGAGCCCGAGTGTGCATGCACAGTAGTGAGCCCGAGTGCGCATGCGCAGAATTGAGCTCGAGCGCGCATGTGCAGTTCTGAGCCGGAGTACGCATCCGCAGTAGCGACCCCGAGTGCGTACGCACAGTAGTGGGCCCGTGTGCGCATGAGCAGTAGTGAGCCTGAGTGCGCATGCGCAGTAGTGACCACGAGTGCGCATGCACAGTAGTGAGCCCGTGTGCGCATACGCAGTAGTGAGCGCGAGTGCGCATGAGCAGTAGTGAGCCCGTGTGCGCATGAGCAGTAGTGACCCCGAGTGCGCATGCACAGTAGTGAGCCCGTGTGCGCATGCGCAGTAGTGAGCCCGAGTGCGCATGTGCAGGTCTGACCCGGAGTGCGCACGCGCAGTAGTGACCACGAGTGCGCATGCGCAGTAGTGACCCGAGCGCGCATCCGCAGTAGTGAGCCCGATTGCGCATCGGCAGCAGTGAGTCCGAGTGCGCATGCGCAGTAGTGAGCCCGAGTGCGCATCCGCAGTAGTGAGACAGTGTGCACATGAGCAGTAGTGAGTCCGAGTGCGCACGAGCAGTATTGAGCCCGATTGCGCATCCGCAGCAGTGAGTCCGAGTGCGCATGCGCAGTAGTGTCCCCGAGCGCCCATGCGCAGTAGTGAGCCCGATTGCGCATCCACAGTAGTGAGTCCGCGTGCGCATGCGCAGTAGTGAGCCCGAGTGCGCATGCGCAGTGGTGACTCCGATTGCGCATGCACAGTAGTGAGCTCGTGCGCGCTTCCGCAGTAGTGAGCCCGATTGCGCATCCGCAGCAGTGAGTCCGAGTGCGCATGAGCAGTAGTGAGTCCGAGTGCGCACGAGCAGTATTGAGCCCGATTGCGCATCCGCAGCAGTGAGCCCGAGTGCGCATGCACAGTAGTGAGCCCGTGTGCGCCTGCGCAGTAGTGAGCCCGATTGCGCATCCGCAGCCGTGAGTCCGAGTGCGCATGAGCAGTAGTAAGGCCGTGTGCGCATGCGCAGTAGAGAGCCCGATTGCTCATGTGCAGGTCTGAGCTGGAGAGAGTATCCGCAGTAGTGAGTCCGAGTGCGCATGCGCAGTAGTGACCCCGAGCGCGCATGAGCAGTAGTGAGCCAGAGTGCGCATGCACAGCAGTGAGCCCGTGTGCGCATGCGCAGTAGTGAGACCGATTGCGCATGTGCAGGTCTAAGCAGGAGAGCGCATCCGCAGTTGTGAGCCCAACTGCACCGTCGCAGTAGTGAAGCCGAGTGCCCATGAGCAGTAGTGAGTCCAAGTGCGAATGAGCACTAGTGTCCCCGAGTGCGCATGCACAGTAGTGAGCCCGTGGGCGCATGCGCATTCGTGAGGCCGAGTGCCCATGAGCAGTAGCGAGCCCGATTGCGTATGCGCAGTAGTGACCCCGAGTGCGCATGCACAGCAGTGAGCACGAGTGCGCATGCACAGTAGTGAGCCCGTGTGCGCATGCGCAGTAGTGAGCCCGAGTGCGCATGCACAGTAGTGGGCCCGTGTGCACATGCGCAGTAGTGAGCCCGAGTGCGCATCCGCAGCAGTGAGTCCGAGTGCGCATGAGCAGTAGTGAGACAGTGTGCGCATGAGCAGTATTGGGTCCGAGTGCGCATGAGCAGTAGTGACGCCGAGCGCAAATGCGCAGTAGTGAGCCCGATTGCGCATCCGCTGCATTCTGTCCGAGTGCGCATGAGCAGTAGTGAGTCCGAGTGCGCATGAGCAGTGGTGAGGCCGAGTGCGCATGAGCAGTAGTGTGCCCGAGCGCGCATCCGCAGTAGTGAGTCCGAGTGCGCATGAGCAGTAGTGACCCCGAGTACGCATGCGCAGTAGTGATCCCGATTGCGCATGTGCAGGTCTGAGCAGGAGAGCGCATCCGCACTAGTGAGCCCGACTGCACATCCGCAGTCGTGAGGCCGAGTGCCCATGAGCTGTAGTGAGTCCAAGTGCGTATGAGCACTAGTGACCCCGAGTGCGCATGCACAGTAGTGAGCCCGTGTGCGCATGCGCAGTAGTGCGCCCGAGTGCGCATGAGCAGTAGTGAGCCCGAGCGCGCATGCGCAGTAGTGACCCCGAGTGCGCATGCGCAGTAGTGACCCCGAGTGCGCATGCACAGTAGTGAGCTCGTGCGCGCTTCCGCAGTAGTGAGCCCGATTGCGCATCCGCAGCAGTGGGTCCGAGTGCGCATGAGCAGTAGTGAGTCCGAGTGCGCACGAGCAGTATTGAGCCCGATTGCGCATCCGCAGCAGTGAGCCCGAGTGCGCATGCACAGTAGTGAGCCCGTGTGCACATGCGCAGTAGTGAGCCCGAGTGCGCATCCGCAGTAGTGAGTCAGTGTGCGCATGAGCAGTAGTGAGTCCGAGTGCGCATGCACAGTAGTGGGCCCGTGTGCGCATGCGCAGTAGTGAGCCCGAGTGCGCATGCACAGTAGTGGGCCCGTGTCCGCTTGCGCTGTAGTGGGCCCGTGTGCGCATGAGCAGTAGTGAGCCCGTGTGCGCATGCACAGTAGTGAGCCCGTGTGCGCATGCGCAGTAGTGAGCCCGAGTGCGCATGCACAGTAGTGGGCCCGTGTGCGCATGAGCAGTAGTGAGTCCAAGTGCGCAAGAGCAGTAGTGACCCCGGGTGCGCATGCACAGTAGTGAGCCCGTGCGCGCATGCGCAGTAGTGCGCCCGTGTGCGCATGCGCAGAAGTGAGCTCGAGTGCGCATGTGCAGTTCTGAGCCGGAGTAAGCATCCGCAGTAGCGACCCCGTGTGCGCACGCACAATAGTGGGCACGTGTGCGCATGCGCAGTAGAGATCCCGATTGCGCATATGCAAGGTCTGAGCCGGACAGCCCATCCGCAGAAGTGAGCCCGATTGCGCATCCGCAGTAGTGAGTCCGAGTGAGCATGAGCAGTAGTGAGTCCAAGTGCGCAACAGCAGTAGTGACACCGGGTGCGCATGCACAGTAGTGAGCCCGACTGCGCATGCGCAGTAGAGATCCCGATTGCGCATATGCAGGTCTGAGCCGGAGAGCGCATCCGCAGTAGTGAGTCCGAATGCGCATCCGCAGTAGTGAGTCCGAGTGCGCATGAGCAGTAGTGACCCCGAGCACGCATGCGGAGTAGAGAGCCCGATAGCGCATCCGCAGTAGGGAGTCCGTGTGCGCATGCGCAGTAGTGACCCCGAGTGCGCATGCACAGCAGTGAGCACGAGTGCGCATGCACAGTAGTGAGCCCGTGTGCGCATGCGCAGTAGTGAGCCCGAGTGCGCATGCGCAGTAGTGACTCCGATTGCGCATGCACAGTAGTGAGCCCCTGTGCGCATGTGCAGTAGTGAGCCCGAGTGCGCATGCACAGTAGTAAGCCCGTGTGCGCATGCGCAGTAGTGAGCCCGTGTGCGCATGCGCAGTCGTGAGGCCGAGTGCCCATGAGCAGTAGTGAGTCCAAGTACGAATGAGCACTAGCGACCCAGAGTGCGCATGCACAGTAGTGACCCCGAGTGCGCATGCGCAGTAGTGAGCACGATTGCGCATCCGCAGCAGTGAGTCCGAGTGCGCATGAGCAGTAGTGACCCTGAGCGCGCTTGCGCAGTAGTGACCCGAGCGCGCATCCGCAGTAGTGAGCCCGAGTGCGCATCCGCAGTAGTGAGTCAGTGTGCGCATGAGCAGTAGTGAGTCCGGGTGCGCATGCACAGTAGTGGGCCCGTGTGCGCATGCGCAGTAGTGAGCCCGAGTGCGCATGCACAGTAGTGGGCCCGTGTCCGCTTGCGCAGTAGTGGGCCCGTGTGCGCATGAGCAGTAGTGAGCCCGTGTGCGCATGCACAGTAGTGAGCCCGTGTGCGCATGCGCAGTAGTGAGCCCGAGTGCGTATGCACAGTAGTGGGCCCGTATGCGCATGCGCAGTAGTGAGCCCGTGTGCGCATGCACAGTAGTGGGCCCGTGTCCGCTTGCGCAGTAGTGACCCGAGCGCGCATCCGCAGTAGAGAGCCCGATTGCGCATGCGCAATAGTGAGACCATGTGCGCATGGGCAGTAGTGGCCCCGAGTGCGCATGCACAGTAGTGAGCCCGAGTGCGCATGCACAGTAGTGAGCCCGAGTGCGCATGCGCAGTAGAGATCCCGATTGCGCATATGCAGGTCTGAGCCGGAGAGCGCATCCGCAGTAGTGAGTCCGAGTGCGCATCCGCAGTAGTGAGGCCGAGTGCCCATGAGCAGTAGTGAGTCCAAGTGCGCATGAGCACTAGTGACCCCGAGTGCGCATGCACAGTAGTGACCACGAGTGCGCATGCACAGTAGTGAGCCCGTGGGCGCATGCGCAGTAGTGAGCCCGAGTGCGCATGAGCAGTAGTGAGCCCGTGTGCGCATGAGCAGTAGTGACCCCGAGTGCGCATGCACAGTAGTGAGCCCGTGTGCGCATGCGCAGTAGTGAGCCCGAGTGCGCATGCGGAGTAGCGAGCCCGATTGCGCATCCGCAGTAGGGTGTCTGTGCGCGCATGCGCAGTAGTGAGCCCGATTGCGCATCGGCAGTAGTGAGTCCGAGTGCCCATGAGCCGTAGTGAGTCCGGGTGCGCATGAGCAGTAGTGAGTCCGTGTGCGCATGAGTAGTAGCGACCCTGAGTGCGCATGCGAAGTAGTGAGCCCGAGTGCGCATGAGCAGTAGTGAGCCCGTGTGCGCATGAGCACTAGTGACCCCGAGTGCGCATGCACAGTAGTGAGCCCGTGCGCGCATGCGCAGTAGTGGGCCCGTGTGCGCATGCGCAGAATTGAGCTCGAGGGCGCATGTGCAGTTCTGAGACGGAGTGCGCATCCGCAGTAGCGACCCCAAGTGCGCACGCACAGTAGTGAGCCCGAGTGCGCATGAGCAGTAGTGAGTCCAAGTGCGCAAGAGCAGTAGTGACCCCGTGTGCGCATGTACAGTAGTGAGCCCGTGTGCGCATGCGCAGTTGTGAGCCCGAGTTCGCATGCACAGTAGTGGGCCCGTGCGCGCATGCGCAGTAGTGCGCCCATGTGCGCTTGCGCAGAAGTGAGCTCGAGTGCGCATGCACAGTAGTGAGCCCGAGTGCGCATGCACAGTAGTGAGCCCGATTGCGCATGCGCAGTAGGGAGTCCGTGTGCGCATGAGCAGTAGTGAGTCCAAGTGCGAATGAGCACTAGTGACCCCGAGTGCGCATGCACAGTAGTGACTCCGAGTGCGCATGCGCAGTAGTGACCCCGAGCGCGCATGAGCAGTAGTGAGCCAGAGTGCACATGCACAGTAGTGAGCCCGTGTGCGCATGCGCAGTAGTGAGCCCGATTGCGCATCCGCAGCAGTGAGTCCGAGTGCGCATGAGCAGTAGTGAGTCCAAGGGCGCATGAGCACTAGTGACCCCGAGTGCGCATGCGCAGTAGAGGGCCCGATTGCGCATGCATAGTAGTGAGCCCGTGTGCGCATGAGCGGTCGTGAGGCCGAGTGCCCATGAGCAGTAGTGAGGCCGATTGCGCATGCGCAGTAGTGAGTCCGAGTGCGCATGAGCAGTAGTGAGTCCTAGTGCGCACGAGCAGTATTGAGCCCGATTGAACATCCGCAGCAGTGAGTCCGAGTGCGCATGAGCAGCAGTGCACCCATGTGCGCATGCACAATATTGAGCCCGTGTGCGCATGCGCAGTAGTGAGCCCGAGTGCGCATGGGCAGTAGTGACCCCGAGTGCGCATGCTCAGTAGTGAGCCCGAGTGTGCATGCACAGTAGTGAGCCCGAGTGCGCATGCGCAGAATTGAGCTCGAGCGCGCATGTGCAGTTCTGAGCCGGAGTACGCATCCGCAGTAGCGACCCCGAGTGCGTACGCACAGTAGTGGGCCCGTGTGCGCATGCGCAGTAGTGAGCCCGAGTGCGCATGCGCAGTAGTGACCACGAGTGCGCATGCACAGTAGTGAGCCCGTGTGCGCATGCGCAGTAGTGAGCCCGAGTGCGCATGAGCAGTAGTGAGCCCGTGTGCGCATGAGTAGTAGTGACCCCGAGTGCGCATGCACAGTAGTGAGCCCGTGTGCGCATGCGCAGTAGTGAGCCGGAGTGCGCATGTGCAGGTCTGACCCGGAGTGCGCACGCGCAGTAGTGACCACGAGTGCGCATGCGCAGTAGTGACCCGAGCGCGCATCCGCAGTAGTGAGCCCGATTGCGCATCGGCAGCAGTGAGTCCGAGTGCGCATGAGCAGTAGTGAGTCCGAGTGCGCGTGAGCAGTAGTGACCCCGAGCGCGCATGCGGAGTAGTGAGCCCGATTGCGCATCCGCAGTAGGGTGTCTGTGTGCGCATGCGCAGTAGTGAGCCCGATTGCGCATCGGCAGTAGTGAGTCCGTGTGCCCATGAGCCGTAGTGAGTCCGAGTGCGCATGAGCAGTAGTGAGTCCGTGTGCGCATGAGTAGTAGCGACCCTGAGTGCGCATGCAAAGTAGTGTGCCCGAGTGCGCATCCGCAGTAGTGAGACAGTGTGCGCATGATCAGTACTGAGTCCGAGTGCGCATGTGCAGGTCTGAGCAGGAGAGCGCATCCGCGGTAGTGAGCCCGATTGCACATCCGGAGTCGTGGGGCCGAGTGCCCATGAGCAGTAGTGAGCCAGAGTGCACATGCACAGTAGGGAGCCCGATTGCGCATGTGCAGGTCTGCGCCGGAGAGCGCATCCGCAGCAGTGAGTCCGAGTGCGCATGCGCAGTAGTGTCCCCGAGCGCCCATGCGCAGTAGTGAGCCCGATTGCGCATCCACAGTAGTGAGTCCGCGTGCGCATGCGCAGTAGTGAGCCCGAGTGCGCATGCGCAGTAGTGACTCCGATTGCGCATGCACAGTAGTGAGCCCGTGTCCGCATGCGCAGTAGAGAGCCCGAGTGCGCATGCACAGTAGTAAGCCCGTGTGCGCATGCGCAGTAGTGAGTCCGAGTGCCCATGAGCAGTAGTGAGTCCAAGTGCGCATAAGCACTAGTGACCCCGAGCGCGCATGCGCAGTAGTGAGAGCGATTGCGCATACGCAGCAGTGAGTCCGAGTGCGCATGAGCAGTAGTAAGGCCGTGTGCGCATGCGCAGTAGAGAGCCCGATTGCTCATGTGCAGGTCTGAGCTGGAGAGCGCATCCGCAGTAGTGAGTCCGAGTGCGCATGCGCAGTAGTGACCCCGAGCGCGCATGAGCAGTAGTGAGCCAGAGTGCGCATGCACAGTAGTGAGCCCGTGTGCGCATGCGCAGTAGTGAGACCGATTGCGCATGTGCAGGTCTGAGCAGGAGAGCGCATCCGCAGTAGTGAGCCCAATTGCACCGTCGCAGTAGTGAAGCCGAGTGCCCATGAGCAGTAGTGAGTCCAAGTGCGAATGAGCACTAGTGTCCCCGAGTGCGCATGCACAGTAGTGAGCCCGTGTGCGCATGCGCAGTCGTGAGGCCGAGTGCCCATGAGCAGTAGCGAGCCCGATTGCGCATGCGTAGTAGTGACCCCGAGTGCGCATGCACAGCAGAGAGCACGAGTGCGCATGCACAGTAGTGAGCCCGTGTGCGCCTGTGCAGTAGTGAGCCCGATTGCGCATCCGCAGCAGTGAGTCCGAGTGCCCATGAGCAGTAGTGACCCCGAGTGCGCATGCACAGTAGTGAGCTCGTGCGCGCTTCCGCAGTAGTGAGCCCGATTGCGCATCCGCAGCAGTGAGTCCGAGTGCGCATGAGCAGTAGTGAGTCCGAGTGCGCACGAGCAGTATTGAGCCCGATTGCGCATCCGCAGCAGTGAGCCCGAGTGCGCATGCACAGTAGTGAGCTCGTGCGCGCTTCCGCAGTAGTGAGCCCGATTGCGCATCCGCAGTAGTGAGTCCGAGTGCGAATGAGCAGTAGTGACCCCGAGTGCGCATGCGCAGTAGTGATCCCGATTGCGCATCCGCAGTAGTGAGTCCGAGTGCGAATGAGCACTAGTGACCCCGAGTGCGCATGCGCAGTAGTGATCCCGTGTGCGCATGCGCAGTAGTGCGCCCGAGTGCGCATGAGCAGTAGTGACCCCGTTCGCGCTTGCGCAGTAGTGAGCCCGTGTGCGCATGCGTAGTAGTGAGCTCGAGTGCGCATGTGCATGTCTGAGCCGGAGTGCGCACGCGCAGTAGTGACCCCGAGTGCGCATGCGCAGTAGTGACCCGAGCGCGCATCCGCAGTAGTGAGTCCGAGTGCGCATGAGCAGTAGTGACCCCGAGTGCGCATGCGCAGTAGTGATCCCGATTGCGCATGTGCAGGTCTGAGCAGGAGAGCGCATCCGCACTAGTGAGCCCGATTGCACATCCGCAGTCGTGAGGCCGAGTGCCCATGAGCAGTAGTGAGTCCAAGTGCAAATGAGCACTAGTGACCCCGAGTGCGCATGCACAGTAGTGAGCCCGTGTGCGCATGCGCAGTAGTGCGCCCGAGTGCGCATGAGCAGTAGTGAGCCCGAGCGCGCATGCGCAGTAGTGACCCCGAGTGCGCATGAGCAGTAGTGAGGCCGAGTGCGCATGCGCAGTAGGGAGCCCGATTGCGCATGTGCAGGTCTGCGCCGGAGAGCGCATCCGCAGCAGTGAGTCCGAGTGCGCATGCGCAGTAGTGTCCCCGAGCGCCCATGCGCAGTAGTGAGCCCGATTGCGCATCCACAGTAGTGAGTCCGCGTGCGCATGCGCAGTAGTGAGCCCGAGTGCGCATAAGCACTAGTGACCCCGAGCGCGCATGCGCAGTAGTGAGAGCGATTGCGCATACGCAGCAGTGAGTCCGAGTGCGCATGAGCAGTAGTAAGGCCGTGTGCGCATGCGCAGTAGAGAGCCCGATTGCTCATGTGCAGGTCTGAGCTGGAGAGCGCATCCGCAGTAGTGAGTCCGAGTGCGAATGAGCACTAGTGACCCCGAGTGCGCATGCGCAGTAGTGATCCCGTGTGCGCATGCGCAGTAGTGCGCCCGAGTGCGCATGAGCAGTAGTGACCCCGTTCGCGCTTGCGCAGTAGTGAGCCCGTGTGCGCATGCGTAGTAGTGAGCTCGAGTGCGCATGTGCATGTCTGAGCCGGAGTGCGCACGCGCAGTAGCGACCCCGAGTGCGTACGCACAGTAGTGGGCCCGTGTGCGCATGCACAGTAGTGAGCCCGTGTGCGCCTGCGCAGTAGTGAGCCCGATTGCGCATCCGCAGCAGTGAGTCCGAGTGCCCATGAGCAGTAGTGACCCCGAGTGCGCATGCACAGTAGTGAGCTCGTGCGCGCTTCCGCAGTAGTGAGCCCGATTGCGCATCCGCAGCAGTGAGTCCGAGTGCGCATGAGCAGTAGTGAGTCCGAGTGCGCACGAGCAGTATTGAGCCCGATTGCGCATCCGCAGCAGTGAGCCCGAGTGCGCATGCACAGTAGTGAGCTCGTGCGCGCTTCCGCAGTAGTGAGCCCGATTGCGCATCCGCAGCAGTGAGTCCGAGTGCGCATGAGCAGTAGTGAGTCCTAGTGCGCACGAGCAGTATTGAGCCCGATTGAACATCCGCAGCAGTGAGTCCGAGTGCGCATGAGCAGCAGTGAACCCATGTGCGCATGCACAATATTGAGCCCGTGTGCGCATGCGCAGTAGTGAGCCCGAGTGCGCATGCGCAGTAGTGACCACGAGTGCGCATGCACAGTAGTGAGCCCGAGTGCGCATGCGCAGTAGTGAGCCCGAGTGCGCATGAGCAGTAGTGAGCCCGTGTGCGCATGAGTAGTAGTGACCCCGAGTGCGCATGCACAGTAGTGAGCCCGTGTGCGCATGCGCAGTAGTGAGCCCGAGTGCGCATGTGCAGGTCTGACCCGGAGTGCGCACGCGCAATAGTGACCACGAGTGCGCATGCGCAGTAGTGACCCGAGCGCGCATCCGCAGTAGTGAGCCCGATTGCGCATCGGCAGCAGTGAGTCCGAGTGCGCATGAGCAGTAGTGAGTCCGAGTGCGCGTGAGCAGTAGTGACCCCGAGCGCGCATGCGGAGTAGTGAGCCCGATTGCGCATCCGCAGTAGGGTGTCTGTGTGCGCATGCGCAGTAGTGAGCCCGATTGCGCATCGGCACTAGTGAGTCCGTGTGCCCATGAGCCGTAGTGAGTCCGAGTGCGCATGAGCAGTAGTGAGTCCGTGTGCGCATGAGTAGTAGCGACCCTGAGTGCGCATGCGCAGTAGTGTGCCCGAGTGCGCATCCGCAGTAGTGAGACAGTGTGCGCATGATCAGTACTGAGTCCGAGTGCGCACGAGCAGTAGTGAGCCCGATTGCGCATCCGCAGTAGGGTGTCTGTGTGCGCATGCGCAGTAGTGATCCCGATTGCGCATGTGCAGGTCTGAGCAGGAGAGCGCATCCGCGGTAGTGAGCCCGATTGCACATCCGCAGTCGTGGGGCCGAGTGCCCATGAGCAGTAGTGAGCCAGAGTGCACATGCACAGTAGTGAGCCCGTGTGCGCATGCGCAGTAGTGAGCCCGATTGCGCATCCGCAGCAGTGAGTCCGAGTGCGCATGAGCAGTAGTGAGTCCAAGTGCGCATGAGCACTAGTGACCCCAAGTGCGCATGCGTAGTAGAGGGCCCGATTGCGCATGTGCAGGTCTGAGCAGGAGAGCGCATCCGCAATAGTGAGCCCGATTGCACATCCGCAGTCGTGAGGCCGAGTGCCCATGAGCAGTAGTGAGTCCAAGTGCGAATGAGCACTAGTGACCCCGAGTGCGCATGCACAGTAGTGAGCCCGTGTGCGCATGCACAGTAGTGCGCCCGAGTGCGCATGAGCAGTAGTGAGCCCGAGCGCGCAAGCGCAGTAGTGACCCCGAGTGCACATGCACACTAGTGAGCCCGAGTGCGCATGCGCAGTAGAGAGCCCGATTGCGCATGTGCAGGTCTGAGCCGGAGAGCGCATCCGCAGTAGTGAGTCCGAGTGCGCATGCGCAGTAGTGACCCCGAGCGCGCATGAGCAGTAGTGAGCCAGAGTGCACATGCACAGTAGTGAGCCCGTGTGCGCATGCGCAGTAGTGAGAACGATTGCGCATGTGCAGGTCTGAGCAGGAGAGCGCATCCGCGGTAGTGAGCCCGATTGCACATCCGCAGTCGTGGGGCCGAGCGCGCATGTTCAGTAGTGAGCCAGAGTGCACATGCACAGTAGTGAGCCCGTGTGCGCATGCGCAGTAGTGAGACCGATTGCGCATGTGCAGGTCTGAGCAGGAGAGCGCATCCGCGGTAGTGAGCCCGATTGCACATCCGGAGTCGTGGGGCCGAGTGCCCATGAGCAGTAGTGAGCCAGAGTGCACATGCACAGTAGTGAGCCCGTGTGCGCATGCGCAGTAGTGAGCCCGATTGCGCATCCGCAGTAGTGAGGCCGAGAGCCCATGAGCAGTAGTGAGTCCAAGTGCGCATGAGCACTAGTGACCCCGAGTGCGCATGCACAGTAGTGAGCCCGTGCGCACATGCGCACTAGTGCGCCCGTGTGCGCATGCGCAGAATTAAGCTCGAGTGCGCATATGCAGTTCTGAGCCGGAGTGCGCATCCATAGTAGCGACCCCGAGTGCGCACGCACAGTAGTGGGCCCGTGTGCGCATGCGCAGTAGTGAGCCCGAGTGCGCATCCGCAGTAGTGAGACAGTGTGCACATGAGCAGTAGTGAGTCCGAGTGCGCACGAGCAGTATTGAGCCCGATTGCGCATCCGCAGCAGTGAGTCCGAGTGCGCATGAGCAGTAGTGAGGCCGAGTGCGCATGCGCAGTAGGGAGCCCGATTGCGCATGTGCAGGTCTGCGCCGGAGAGCGCATCCGCAGCAGTGAGTCCGAGTGCGCATGCGCAGTAGTGTCCCCGTGCGCCCATGCGCAGTAGTGAGCCCGATTGCGCATCCACAGTAGTGAGTCCGCGTGCGCATGCGCAGTAGTGAGCCCGAGTGCGCATGCGCAGTAGTGACTCCGATTGCGCATGCACAGTAGTGAGCCCGTGTGCGCATGCGCAGTAGTGAGCCCGAGTGCGCATGCACAGTAGTAAGCCCGTGTGCGCATGGGCAGTAGTGGCCCCGAGTGCGCATGCACAGTAGTGAGCCCGAGTGCGCATGCACAGTAGTGAGCCCGATTGCGCATGCGCAGTAGGGAGTCCGTGTGCGCATGCGCAGTAGTGAGTCCGAGTGCCCATGAGCAGTAGTGAGTCCAAGTGCGCATAAGCACTAGTGACGCCGAGCGCGCATGCGCAGTAGTGAGAGCGATTGCGCATCCGCAGCAGTGAGTCCGAGTGCGCATGAGCAGTAGTAAGGCCGTGTGCGCATGCGCAGTAGAGAGCCCGATTGCTCATGTGCAGGTCTGAGCTGGAGAGCGCATCCGCAGTAGTGAGTCCGAGTGCGCATGCGCAGTAGTGACCCCGAGCGCGCATGAGCAGTAGTGAGCCAGAGTGCGCATGCACAGTAGTGAGCCCGTGTGCGCATGCGCAGTAGTGAGACCGATTGCGCATGTGCAGGTCTGAGCAGGAGAGCGCATCCGCAGTAGTGAGCCCAATTGCACCGTCGCAGTAGTGAAGCCGAGTGCCCATGAGCAGTAGTGAGTCCAAGTGCGAATGAGCACTAGTGTCCCCGAGTGCGCATGCACAGTAGTGAGCCCGTGTGCGCATGCGCAGTCGTGAGGCCGAGTGCCCATGAGCAGTAGCGAGCCCGATTGCGCATGCGCAGTAGTGACCCCGAGTGCGCATGCACAGCAGTGAGCACGAGTGCGCATGCACAGTAGTGAGCCCGTGTGCGCATGCGCAGTAGTGCGCCCGAGTGCGCATGAGCAGTAGTGAGCCCGAGCGCGCATGCGCAGTAGTGACCCCGAGTGCACATGCACACTAGTGAGCCCGAGTGCGCATGCGCAGTAGAGAGCCCGATTGCGCATGTGCAGGTCTGAGCCGGAGAGCGCATCCGCAGTAGTGAGTCCGAGTGCGCATGCGCAGTAGTGACCCCGAGCGCGCATGAGCAGTAGTGAGCCAGAGTGCACATGCACAGTAGTGAGCCCGTGTGCGCATGCGCAGTAGTGAGAACGATTGCGCATGTGCAGGTCTGAGCAGGAGAGCGCATCCGGTGTAGTGAGCCCGATTGCACATCCGCAGTCGTGGGGCCGAGTGCCCATGAGCAGTAGTGAGCCAAAGTGCACATGCACAGTAGTGAGCCCGATTGCGCATCCGCAGCAGTGAGTCCGAGTGCGCATCCGCAGTAGTGAGTCAGTGTGCGCATGAGCAGTAGTGAGTCCGAGTGCGCATGCACAGTAGTGGGCCCGTGTGCGCATGCGCAGTAGTGAGCCCGAGTGCGCATGCACAGTAGTGGGCCCGTGTCCGCTTGCGCAGTAGTGGGCCCGTGTGCGCATGAGCAGTAGTGAGCCCGTGTGCGCATGCACAGTAGTGAGCCCGTGTGCGCATGGGCAGTAGTGAGCACGAGCGCGCATGCACAGTAGTGGGCCCGTGTGCGCATGCGCAGTAGTGAGCCCGAGTGCGCATGCACAGTAGTGGGCCCGTGTGCGCATGAGCAGTAGTGAGTCCAAGTGCGCAAGAGCAGTAGTGACCCCGGGTGCGCATGCACAGTAGTGAGCCCGTGCGCGCATGCGCAGTAGTGCGCCCGTGTGCGCACGAGCAGTATTGAGCCCGATTGCGCATCCGCAGCAGTGAGTCCGAGTGCGCATGAGCAGTAGTGAGGCCGAGTGCGCATGCGCAGTAGGGAGCCCGATTGCGCATGTGCAGGTCTGCGCCGGAGAGCGCATCCGCAGCAGTGAGTCCGAGTGCGCATGCGCAGTAGTGTCCCCGAGCGCCCATGCGCAGTAGTGAGCCCGATTGCGCATCCACAGTAGTGAGTCCGCGTGCGCATGCGCAGTAGTGAGCCCGAGTGCGCATAAGCACTAGTGACCCCGAGCGCGCATGCGCAGTAGTGAGAGCGATTGCGCATACGCAGCAGTGAGTCCGAGTGCGCATGAGCAGTAGTAAGGCCGTGTGCGCATGCGCAGTAGAGAGCCCGATTGCTCATGTGCAGGTCTGAGCTGGAGAGCGCATCCGCAGTAGTGAGTCCGAGTGCGAATGAGCACTAGTGACCCCGAGTGCGCATGCGCAGTAGTGATCCCGTGTGCGCATGCGCAGTAGTGCGCCCGAGTGCGCATGAGCAGTAGTGACCCCGTTCGCGCTTGCGCAGTAGTGAGCCCGTGTGCGCATGCGTAGTAGTGAGCTCGAGTGCGCATGTGCATGTCTGAGCCGGAGTGCGCACGCGCAGTAGCGACCCCGAGTGCGTACGCACAGTAGTGGGCCCGTGTGCGCATGCACAGTAGTGAGCCCGTGTGCGCCTGCGCAGTAGTGAGCCCGATTGCGCATCCGCAGCAGTGAGTCCGAGTGCCCATGAGCAGTAGTGACCCCGAGTGCGCATGCACAGTAGTGAGCTCGTGCGCGCTTCCGCAGTAGTGAGCCCGATTGCGCATCCGCAGCAGTGAGTCCGAGTGCGCATGAGCAGTAGTGAGTCCGAGTGCGCACGAGCAGTATTGAGCCCGATTGCGCATCCGCAGCAGTGAGCCCGAGTGCGCATGCACAGTAGTGAGCTCGTGCGCGCTTCCGCAGTAGTGAGCCCGATTGCGCATCCGCAGCAGTGAGTCCGAGTGCGCATGAGCAGTAGTGAGTCCTAGTGCGCACGAGCAGTATTGAGCCCGATTGAACATCCGCAGCAGTGAGTCCGAGTGCGCATGAGCAGCAGTGAACCCATGTGCGCATGCACAATATTGAGCCCGTGTGCGCATGCGCAGTAGTGAGCCCGAGTGCGCATGCGCAGTAGTGACCACGAGTGCGCATGCACAGTAGTGAGCCCGAGTGCGCATGCGCAGTAGTGAGCCCGAGTGCGCATGAGCAGTAGTGAGCCCGTGTGCGCATGAGTAGTAGTGACCCCGAGTGCGCATGCACAGTAGTGAGCCCGTGTGCGCATGCGCAGTAGTGAGCCCGAGTGCGCATGTGCAGGTCTGACCCGGAGTGCGCACGCGCAATAGTGACCACGAGTGCGCATGCGCAGTAGTGACCCGAGCGCGCATCCGCAGTAGTGAGCCCGATTGCGCATCGGCAGCAGTGAGTCCGAGTGCGCATGAGCAGTAGTGAGTCCGAGTGCGCGTGAGCAGTAGTGACCCCGAGCGCGCATGCGGAGTAGTGAGCCCGATTGCGCATCCGCAGTAGGGTGTCTGTGTGCGCATGCGCAGTAGTGAGCCCGATTGCGCATCGGCACTAGTGAGTCCGTGTGCCCATGAGCCGTAGTGAGTCCGAGTGCGCATGAGCAGTAGTGAGTCCGTGTGCGCATGAGTAGTAGCGACCCTGAGTGCGCATGCGCAGTAGTGTGCCCGAGTGCGCATCCGCAGTAGTGAGACAGTGTGCGCATGATCAGTACTGAGTCCGAGTGCGCACGAGCAGTAGTGAGCCCGATTGCGCATCCGCAGTAGGGTGTCTGTGTGCGCATGCGCAGTAGTGATCCCGATTGCGCATGTGCAGGTCTGAGCAGGAGAGCGCATCGGCACTAGTGAGCCCGATTGCACATCCGCAGTCGTGAGGCGAAGTGCCCATGAGCATTAGTGAGTCCAAGTGCGAATGCGCAGTAGAGAGCCCGATTGCGCATGTGCAGGTCTGAGCCGGAGAGCGCATCCGCAGTAGTGAGTCCGAGTGCGCATGAGCAGTAGTGAGTCCAAGTGCGCATGAGCACTAGTGACCCCAAGTGCGCATGCGCAGTAGAGGGCCCGATTGCGCATGTGCAGGTCTGAGCAGGAGAGCGCATCCGCAATAGTGAGCCCGATTGCACATCCGCAGTCGTGAGGCCGAGTGCCCATGAGCAGTAGTGAGTCCAAGTGCGAATGAGCACTAGTGACCCCGAGTGCGCATGCACAGTAGTGAGCCCGTGTGCGCATGCACAGTAGTGCGCCCGAGTGCGCATGAGCAGTAGTGAGCCCGAGCGCGCAAGCGCAGTAGTGACCCCGAGTGCACATGCACACTAGTGAGCCCGAGTGCGCATGCGCAGTAGAGAGCCCGATTGCGCATGTGCAGGTCTGAGCCGGAGAGCGCATCCGCAGTAGTGAGTCCGAGTGCGCATGCGCAGTAGTGACCCCGAGCGCGCATGAGCAGTAGTGAGCCAGAGTGCACATGCACAGTAGTGAGCCCGTGTGCGCATGCGCAGTAGTGAGAACGATTGCGCATGTGCAGGTCTGAGCAGGAGAGCGCATCCGCGGTAGTGAGCCCGATTGCACATCCGCAGTCGTGGGGCCGAGCGCGCATGTTCAGTAGTGAGCCAGAGTGCACATGCACAGTAGTGAGCCCGTGTGCGCATGCGCAGTAGTGAGACCGATTGCGCATGTGCAGGTCTGAGCAGGAGAGCGCATCCGCGGTAGTGAGCCCGATTGCACATCCGGAGTCGTGGGGCCGAGTGCCCATGAGCAGTAGTGAGCCAGAGTGCACATGCACAGTAGTGAGCCCGTTTGCGCATGCGCAGTAGTGAGCCCGATTGCGCATCCGCAGTAGTGAGGCCGAGAGCCCATGAGCAGTAGTGAGTCCAAGTGCGCATGAGCACTAGTGACCCCGAGTGCGCATGCACAGTAGTGAGCCCGTGCGCACATGCGCACTAGTGCGCCCGTGTGCGCATGCGCAGAATTAAGCTCGAGTGCGCATATGCAGTTCTGAGCCGGAGTGCGCATCCATAGTAGCGACCCCGAGTGCGCACGCACAGTAGTGGGCCCGTGTGCGCATGCGCAGTAGTGAGCCCGAGTGCGCATCCGCAGTAGTGAGACAGTGTGCACATGAGCAGTAGTGAGTCCGAGTGCGCACGAGCAGTATTGAGCCCGATTGCGCATCCGCAGCAGTGAGTCCGAGTGCGCATGAGCAGTAGTGAGGCCGAGTGCGCATGCGCAGTAGGGAGCCCGATTGCGCATGTGCAGGTCTGCGCCGGAGAGCGCATCCGCAGCAGTGAGTCCGAGTGCGCATGCGCAGTAGTGTCCCCGTGCGCCCATGCGCAGTAGTGAGCCCGATTGCGCATCCACAGTAGTGAGTCCGCGTGCGCATGCGCAGTAGTGAGCCCGAGTGCGCATGCGCAGTAGTGACTCCGATTGCGCATGCACAGTAGTGAGCCCGTGTGCGCATGCGCAGTAGTGAGCCCGAGTGCGCATGCACAGTAGTAAGCCCGTGTGCGCATGGGCAGTAGTGGCCCCGAGTGCGCATGCACAGTAGTGAGCCCGAGTGCGCATGCACAGTAGTGAGCCCGATTGCGCATGCGCAGTAGGGAGTCCGTGTGCGCATGCGCAGTAGTGAGTCCGAGTGCCCATGAGCAGTAGTGAGTCCAAGTGCGCATAAGCACTAGTGACGCCGAGCGCGCATGCGCAGTAGTGAGAGCGATTGCGCATCCGCAGCAGTGAGTCCGAGTGCGCATGAGCAGTAGTAAGGCCGTGTGCGCATGCGCAGTAGAGAGCCCGATTGCTCATGTGCAGGTCTGAGCTGGAGAGCGCATCCGCAGTAGTGAGTCCGAGTGCGCATGCGCAGTAGTGACCCCGAGCGCGCATGAGCAGTAGTGAGCCAGAGTGCGCATGCACAGTAGTGAGCCCGTGTGCGCATGCGCAGTAGTGAGACCGATTGCGCATGTGCAGGTCTGAGCAGGAGAGCGCATCCGCAGTAGTGAGCCCAATTGCACCGTCGCAGTAGTGAAGCCGAGTGCCCATGAGCAGTAGTGAGTCCAAGTGCGAATGAGCACTAGTGTCCCCGAGTGCGCATGCACAGTAGTGAGCCCGTGTGCGCATGCGCAGTCGTGAGGCCGAGTGCCCATGAGCAGTAGCGAGCCCGATTGCGCATGCGCAGTAGTGACCCCGAGTGCGCATGCACAGCAGTGAGCACGAGTGCGCATGCACAGTAGTGAGCCCGTGTGCGCATGCGCAGTAGTGCGCCCGAGTGCGCATGAGCAGTAGTGAGCCCGAGCGCGCATGCGCAGTAGTGACCCCGAGTGCACATGCACACTAGTGAGCCCGAGTGCGCATGCGCAGTAGAGAGCCCGATTGCGCATGTGCAGGTCTGAGCCGGAGAGCGCATCCGCAGTAGTGAGTCCGAGTGCGCATGCGCAGTAGTGACCCCGAGCGCGCATGAGCAGTAGTGAGCCAGAGTGCACATGCACAGTAGTGAGCCCGTGTGCGCATGCGCAGTAGTGAGAACGATTGCGCATGTGCAGGTCTGAGCAGGAGAGCGCATCCGGTGTAGTGAGCCCGATTGCACATCCGCAGTCGTGGGGCCGAGTGCCCATGAGCAGTAGTGAGCCAAAGTGCACATGCACAGTAGTGAGCCCGATTGCGCATCCGCAGCAGTGAGTCCGAGTGCGCATCCGCAGTAGTGAGTCAGTGTGCGCATGAGCAGTAGTGAGTCCGAGTGCGCATGCACAGTAGTGGGCCCGTGTGCGCATGCGCAGTAGTGAGCCCGAGTGCGCATGCACAGTAGTGGGCCCGTGTCCGCTTGCGCAGTAGTGGGCCCGTGTGCGCATGAGCAGTAGTGAGCCCGTGTGCGCATGCACAGTAGTGAGCCCGTGTGCGCATGGGCAGTAGTGAGCCCGAGCGCGCATGCACAGTAGTGACCCCGGGTGCGCATGCACAGTAGTGAGCCCGTGCGCGCATGCGCAGTAGTGCGCCCGTGTGCGCACGAGCAGTATTGAGCCCGATTGCGCATCCGCAGCAGTGAGTCCGAGTGCGCATGAGCAGTAGTGAGGCCGAGTGCGCATGCGCAGTAGGGAGCCCGATTGCGCATGTGCAGGTCTGCGCCGGAGAGCGCATCCGCAGCAGTGAGTCCGAGTGCGCATGCGCAGTAGTGTCCCCGAGCGCCCATGCGCAGTAGTGAGCCCGATTGCGCATCCACAGTAGTGAGTCCGCGTGCGCATGCGCAGTAGTGAGCCCGAGTGCGCATAAGCACTAGTGACCCCGAGCGCGCATGCGCAGTAGTGAGAGCGATTGCGCATACGCAGCAGTGAGTCCGAGTGCGCATGAGCAGTAGTAAGGCCGTGTGCGCATGCGCAGTAGAGAGCCCGATTGCTCATGTGCAGGTCTGAGCTGGAGAGCGCATCCGCTAGTAGTGAGTCCGAGTGCGCATGCGCAGTAGTGACCCCGAGCGCGCATGAGCAGTAGTGAGCCAGAGTGCGCATGCACAGTAGTGAGCCCGTGTGCGCATGCGCAGTAGTGAGACCGATTGCGCATGTGCAGTAGTGACCCCGAGTGCGCATGCACAGTAGTGAGCCCGTGTGCGCATGCGCAGTAGTGAGCCCGAGTGCACATGCACAGTAGTGAGCCCGTGTGCGCATGCGCAGTAGTGAGCCCGATTGCGCATCCGCAGCAGTGAGTCCGAGTGCGCATCAGCAGTAGTGAGTCCAAGTGCGCATGAGCACTAGTGACCCCGAGTGCGCATGCGCAGTAGAGGGCCCGATTGCGCATGCATAGTAGCGAGCCCGTGTGCGTATGAGCAGTCGTGAGGCCGAGTGCCCATGAGCAGCAGTGAGCCCGATTGCGCATGCGCAGTAGTGACCCCGAGTGCGCATGGACAGTAGTGAGCTCGTGCGCGCTTCCGCAGTAGTGAGCCCGATTGCGCATCCGCAGCAGTGAGTCCGAGTGCGCATGAGCAGTAGTGAGTCCGAGTGCGCACGAGCAGTATTGAGCCCGATTGCGCATCCGCAGCAGTGTGCCCGAGTGCGCATGCACAGTAGTGAGCCCGAGTGCGCATGCGCAGTAGTGACTCCGATTGCGCATGCACAGTAGTGAGCCCGTGTGCGCATGCGCAGTAGTGAGCCCGAGTGCGCATGCACAGTAGTAAGCCCGTGTGCGCATGGGCAGTAGTGGCCCCGAGTGCGCATGCACAGTAGTGAGCCCGAGTGCGCATGCACAGTAGTGAGCCCGATTGCGCATGCGCAGTAGGGAGTCCGTGTGCGCATGCGCAGTAGTGAGTCCGAGTGCCCATGAGCAGTAGTGAGTCCAAGTGCGCATAAGCACTAGTGACGCCGAGCGCGCATGCGCAGTAGTGAGAGCGATTGCGCATCCGCAGCAGTGAGTCCGAGTGCGCATGAGCAGTAGTAAGGCCGTGTGCGCATGCGCAGTAGTGAGAACGATTGCGCATGTGCAGGTCTGAGCAGGAGAGCGCATCCGGTGTAGTGAGCCCGATTGCACATCCGCAGTCGTGGGGCCGAGTGCCCATGAGCAGTAGTGAGCCAAAGTGCACATGCACAGTAGTGAGCCCGATTGCGCATCCGCAGCAGTGAGTCCGAGTGCGCATCCGCAGTAGTGAGTCAGTGTGCGCATGAGCAGTAGTGAGTCCGAGTGCGCATGCACAGTAGTGGGCCCGTGTGCGCATGCGCAGTAGTGAGCCCGAGTGCGCATGCACAGTAGTGGGCCCGTGTCCGCTTGCGCAGTAGTGGGCCCGTGTGCGCATGAGCAGTAGTGAGCCCGTGTGCGCATGCACAGTAGTGAGCCCGTGTGCGCATGGGCAGTAGTGAGCCCGAGCGCGCATGCACAGTAGTGGGCCCGTGTGCGCATGCGCAGTAGTGAGCCCGAGTGCGCATGCACAGTAGTGGGCCCGTGTGCGCATGAGCAGTAGTGAGTCCAAGTGCGCAAGAGCAGTAGTGACCCCGGGTGCGCATGCACAGTAGTGAGCCCGTGCGCGCATGCGCAGTAGTGCGCCCGTGTGCGCACGAGCAGTATTGAGCCCGATTGCGCATCCGCAGCAGTGAGTCCGAGTGCGCATGAGCAGTAGTGAGGCCGAGTGCGCATGCGCAGTAGGGAGCCCGATTGCGCATGTGCAGGTCTGCGCCGGAGAGCGCATCCGCAGCAGTGAGTCCGAGTGCGCATGCGCAGTAGTGTCCCCGAGCGCCCATGCGCAGTAGTGAGCCCGATTGCGCATCCACAGTAGTGAGTCCGCGTGCGCATGCGCAGTAGTGAGCCCGAGTGCGCATAAGCACTAGTGACCCCGAGCGCGCATGCGCAGTAGTGAGAGCGATTGCGCATACGCAGCAGTGAGTCCGAGTGCGCATGAGCAGTAGTAAGGCCGTGTGCGCATGCGCAGTAGAGAGCCCGATTGCTCATGTGCAGGTCTGAGCTGGAGAGCGCATCCGCTAGTAGTGAGTCCGAGTGCGCATGCGCAGTAGTGACCCCGAGCGCGCATGAGCAGTAGTGAGCCAGAGTGCGCATGCACAGTAGTGAGCCCGTGTGCGCATGCGCAGTAGTGAGACCGATTGCGCATGTGCAGTAGTGACCCCGAGTGCGCATGCACAGTAGTGAGCCCGTGTGCGCATGCGCAGTAGTGAGCCCGAGTGCACATGCACAGTAGTGAGCCCGTGTGCGCATGCGCAGTAGTGAGCCCGATTGCGCATCCGCAGCAGTGAGTCCGAGTGCGCATCAGCAGTAGTGAGTCCAAGTGCGCATGAGCACTAGTGACCCCGAGTGCGCATGCGCAGTAGAGGGCCCGATTGCGCATGCATAGTAGCGAGCCCGTGTGCGTATGAGCAGTCGTGAGGCCGAGTGCCCATGAGCAGCAGTGAGCCCGATTGCGCATGCGCAGTAGTGACCCCGAGTGCGCATGGACAGTAGTGAGCTCGTGCGCGCTTCCGCAGTAGTGAGCCCGATTGCGCATCCGCAGCAGTGAGTCCGAGTGCGCATGAGCAGTAGTGAGTCCGAGTGCGCACGAGCAGTATTGAGCCCGATTGCGCATCCGCAGCAGTGTGCCCGAGTGCGCATGCACAGTAGTGAGCCCGAGTGCGCATGCGCAGTAGTGACTCCGATTGCGCATGCACAGTAGTGAGCCCGTGTGCGCATGCGCAGTAGTGAGCCCGAGTGCGCATGCACAGTAGTAAGCCCGTGTGCGCATGGGCAGTAGTGGCCCCGAGTGCGCATGCACAGTAGTGAGCCCGAGTGCGCATGCACAGTAGTGAGCCCGATTGCGCATGCGCAGTAGGGAGTCCGTGTGCGCATGCGCAGTAGTGAGTCCGAGTGCCCATGAGCAGTAGTGAGTCCAAGTGCGCATAAGCACTAGTGACGCCGAGCGCGCATGCGCAGTAGTGAGAGCGATTGCGCATCCGCAGCAGTGAGTCCGAGTGCGCATGAGCAGTAGTAAGGCCGTGTGCGCATGCGCAGTAGAGAGCCCGATTGCTCATGTGCAGGTCTGAGCTGGAGAGCGCATCCGCAGTAGTGAGTCCGAGTGCGCATGCGCAGTAGTGACCCCGAGCGCGCATGAGCAGTAGTGAGCCAGAGTGCGCATGCACAGTAGTGAGCCCGTGTGCGCATGCGCAGTAGTGAGACCGATTGCGCATGTGCAGGTCTGAGCAGGAGAGCGCATCCGCAGTAGTGAGCCCAATTGCACCGTCGCAGTAGTGAAGCCGAGTGCCCATGAGCAGTAGTGAGTCCAAGTGCGAATGAGCACTAGTGTCCCCGAGTGCGCATGCACAGTAGTGAGCCCGTGTGCGCATGCGCAGTCGTGAGGCCGAGTGCCCATGAGCAGTAGCGAGCCCGATTGCGCATGCGCAGTAGTGACCCCGAGTGCGCATGCACAGCAGTGAGCACGAGTGCGCATGCACAGTAGTGAGCCCGTGTGCGCATGCGCAGTAGTGCGCCCGAGTGCGCATGAGCAGTAGTGAGCCCGAGCGCGCATGCGCAGTAGTGACCCCGAGTGCACATGCACACTAGTGAGCCCGAGTGCGCATGCGCAGTAGAGAGCCCGATTGCGCATGTGCAGGTCTGAGCCGGAGAGCGCATCCGCAGTAGTGAGTCCGAGTGCGCATGCGCAGTAGTGACCCCGAGCGCGCATGAGCAGTAGTGAGCCAGAGTGCACATGCACAGTAGTGAGCCCGTGTGCGCATGCGCAGTAGTGAGAACGATTGCGCATGTGCAGGTCTGAGCAGGAGAGCGCATCCGGTGTAGTGAGCCCGATTGCACATCCGCAGTCGTGGGGCCGAGTGCCCATGAGCAGTAGTGAGCCAAAGTGCACATGCACAGTAGTGAGCCCGTGTGCGCATGCGCAGTAGTGAGACCGATTGCGCATGTGCAGTAGTGACCCCGAGTGCGCATGCACAGTAGTGAGCCCGTGTGCGCATGCGCAGTAGTGAGCCCGAGTGCACATGCACAGTAGTGAGCCCGTGTGCGCATGCGCAGTAGTGAGCCCGATTGCGCATCCGCAGCAGTGAGTCCGAGTGCGCATCAGCAGTAGTGAGTCCAAGTGCGCATGAGCACTAGTGACCCCGAGTGCGCATGCGCAGTAGAGGGCCCGATTGCGCATGCATAGTAGCGAGCCCGTGTGCGTATGAGCAGTCGTGAGGCCGAGTGCCCATGAGCAGCAGTGAGCCCGATTGCGCATGCGCAGTAGTGACCCCGAGTGCGCATGGACAGTAGTGAGCTCGTGCGCGCTTCCGCAGTAGTGAGCCCGATTGCGCATCCGCAGCAGTGAGTCCGAGTGCGCATGAGCAGTAGTGAGTCCGAGTGCGCACGAGCAGTATTGAGCCCGATTGCGCATCCGCAGCAGTTAGCCCGAGTGCGCATGCACAGTAGTGAGCCCGTGTTCGCCTGCGCAGTAGTGAGCCCGATTGCGCATCCGCAGCAGTGAGTCCGAGTGCCCATGAGCAGTAGTGAGTCCAAGTGCGCATAAGCACTAGTGACCCCGAGCGCGCATGCGCAGTAGTGATCCCGATTGCGCATCCGCAGTAGTGAGTCCGAGTGCGAATGAGCAGTAGTGACCCCGAGTGCGCATGCGCAGTAGTGATCCCGATTGCGCATCCGCAGTAGTGAGTCCGAGTGCGAATGAGCACTAGTGACCCCGAGTGCGCATGCGCAGTAGTGACCACGAGTGCGCATGCACAGTAGTGAGCCCGTGTGCGCATGCGCAGTAGTGAGCCCGAGTGCGCATGAGCAGTAGTGAGCCCGTGTGCGCATGAGTAGTAGTGACCCCGAGTGCGCATGCACAGTAGTGAGCCCGTGTGCGCATGCGCAGTAGTGAGCCGGAGTGCGCATGTGCAGGTCTGACCCGGAGTGCGCACGCGCAGTAGTGACCACGAGTGCGCATGCGCAGTAGTGACCCGAGCGCGCATCCGCAGTAGTGAGCCCGATTGCGCATCGGCAGCAGTGAGTCCGAGTGCGCATGAGCAGTAGTGAGTCCGAGTGCGCGTGAGCAGTAGTGACCCCGAGCGCGCATGCGGAGTAGTGAGCCCGATTGCGCATCCGCAGTAGGGTGTCTGTGTGCGCATGCGCAGTAGTGAGCCCGATTGCGCATCGGCAGTAGTGAGTCCGTGTGCCCATGAGCCGTAGTGAGTCCGAGTGCGCATGAGCAGTAGTGAGTCCGTGTGCGCATGAGTAGTAGCGACCCTGAGTGCGCATGCAAAGTAGTGTGCCCGAGTGCGCATCCGCAGTAGTGAGACAGTGTGCGCATGATCAGTACTGAGTCCGAGTGCGCATGTGCAGGTCTGAGCAGGAGAGCGCATCCGCGGTAGTGAGCCCGATTGCACATCCGGAGTCGTGGGGCCGAGTGCCCATGAGCAGTAGTGAGCCAGAGTGCACATGCACAGTAGTGAGCCCGTGTGCGCATGCGCAGTAGTGAGCCCGATTGCGCATCCGCAGTAGTGAGGCCGAGAGCCCATGAGCAGTAGTGAGTCCAAGTGCGCATGAGCACTAGTGACCCCGTGTGCGCATGCGCAGTAGTGAGCCCGAGTGCGCATCCGCAGTAGTGAGACAGTGTGCACATGAGCAGTAGTGAGTCCGAGTGCGCACGAGCAGTATTGAGCCCGATTGCGCATCCGCAGCAGTGAGTCCGAGTGCGCATGAGCAGTAGTGAGGCCGAGTGCTCATGCGCAGTAGGGAGCCCGATTGCGCATGTGCAGGTCTGCGCCGGAGAGCGCATCCGCAGCAGTGAGTCCGAGTGCGCATGCGCAGTAGTGTCCCCGAGCGCCCATGCGCAGTAGTGAGCCCGATTGCGCATCCACAGTAGTGAGTCCGCGTGCGCATGCGCAGTAGTGAGCCCGAGTGCGCATGCGCAGTAGTGACTCCGATTGCGCATGCACAGTAGTGAGCCCGTGTCCGCATGCGCAGTAGAGAGCCCGAGTGCGCATGCACAGTAGTAAGCCCGTGTGCGCATGCGCAGTAGTGAGTCCGAGTGCCCATGAGCAGTAGTGAGTCCAAGTGCGCATAAGCACTAGTGACCCCGAGCGCGCATGCGCAGTAGTGAGAGCGATTGCGCATACGCAGCAGTGAGTCCGAGTGCGCATGAGCAGTAGTAAGGCCGTGTGCGCATGCGCAGTAGAGAGCCCGATTGCTCATGTGCAGGTCTGAGCTGGAGAGCGCATCCGCGGTAGTGAGTCCGAGTGCGCATGCGCAGTAGTGACCCCGAGCGCGCATGAGCAGTAGTGAGCCAGAGTGCGCATGCACAGTAGTGAGCCCGTGTGCGCATGCGCAGTAGTGAGACCGATTGCGCATGTGCAGGTCTGAGCAGGAGAGCGCATCCGCAGTAGTGAGCCCAATTGCACCGTCGCAGTAGTGAAGCCGAGTGCCCATGAGCAGTAGTGAGTCCAAGTGCGAATGAGCACTAGTGTCCCCGAGTGCGCATGCACAGTAGTGAGCCCGTGTGCGCATGCGCAGTCGTGAGGCCGAGTGCCCATGAGCAGTAGCGAGCCCGATTGCGCATGCGTAGTAGTGACCCCGAGTGCGCATGCACAGCAGAGAGCACGAGTGCGCATGCACAGTAGTGAGCCCGTGTGCGCATGCGCAGTAGTGAGCCCGAGTGCACATGCACAGTAGTGAGCCCGTGTGCGCATGCGCAGTAGTGAGCCCGATTGCGCATCCGCAGCAGTGAGTCCGAGTGCGCATGAGCAGTAGTGAGTCCAAGTGCGCATGAGCACTAGTGACCCCGAGTGCGCATGCGCAGTAGAGGGCCCGATTGCGCATGCATAGTAGTGAGCACGTGTGCGTATGAGCAGTCGTGAGGCCGAGTGCCCATGAGCAGTAGTGAGCCCGATTGCGCATGCACAGTAGTGAGCTCGTGCGCGCTTCCGCAGTAGTGAGCCCGATTGCGCATCCGCAGCAGTGAGTCCGAGTGCGCATGAGCAGTAGTGAGTCCGAGTGCGCACGAGCAGTATTGAGCCCGATTGCGCATCCGCAGCAGTGAGCCCGAGTGCGCATGCACAGTAGTGAGCCCGTGTGCGCCTGCGCAGTAGTGAGCCCGATTGCGCATCCGCAGCAGTGAGTCCGAGTGCGCATGAGCAGTAGTGAGTCCGAGTGCGCACGAGCAGTATTGAGCCCGATTGCGCATCCGCAGCTGTGAGCCCGAGTGCGCATACACAGTAGTGAGCCCGTGTGCGCCTGCGCAGTAGTGAGCCCGATTGCGCATCCGCAGCAGTGAGTCCGAGTGCCCATGAGCAGTAGTGACCCCGAGTGCGCATGCACAGTAGTGAGCTCGTGCGCGCTTCCGCAGTAGTGAGCCCGATTGCGCATCCGCAGCAGTGAGTCCGAATGCGCATGAGCAGTAGTGAGTCCGAGTGCGCACGAGCAGTATTGAGCCCGATTGCGCATCCGCAGCAGTGAGCCCGAGTGCGCATGCACAGTAGTGAGCTCGTGCGCGCTTCCGCAGTAGTGAGCCCGATTGCGCATCCGCAGTAGTGAGTCCGAGTGCGAATGAGCAGTAGTGACCCCGAGTGCGCATGCGCAGTAGTGATCCCGATTGCGCATCCGCAGTAGTGAGTCCGAGTGCGAATGAGCACTAGTGACCCCGAGTGCGCATGCGCAGTAGTGATCCCGTGTGCGCATGCGCAGTAGTGCGCCCGAGTGCGCATGAGCAGTAGTGACCCCGTTCGCGCTTGCGCAGTAGTGAGCCCGTGTGCGCATGCGTAGTAGTGAGCTCGAGTGCGCATGTGCATGTCTGAGCCGGAGTGCGCACGCGCAGTAGTGACCCCGAGTGCGCATGCGCAGTAGTGACCCGAGCGCGCATCCGCAGTAGTGAGTCCGAGTGCGCATGAGCAGTAGTGACCCCGAGTGCGCATGCGCAGTAGTGATCCCGATTGCGCATGTGCAGGTCTGAGCAGGAGAGCGCATCCGCACTAGTGAGCCCGATTGCACATCCGCAGTCGTGAGGCCGAGTGCCCATGAGCAGTAGTGAGTCCAAGTGCAAATGAGCACTAGTGACCCCGAGTGCGCATGCACAGTAGTGAGCCCGTGTGCGCATGCGCAGTAGTGCGCCCGAGTGCGCATGAGCAGTAGTGAGCCCGAGCGCGCATGCGCAGTAGTGACCCCGAGTGCGCATGCACACTAGTGAGCCCGAGTGCGCATGCGCAGTAGAGAGCCCGATTGCGCATGTGCAGGTCTGAGCCGGAGAGCGCATCCGCAGTAGTGAGTCCGAGTGCGCATGCGCAGTAGTGACCCCGAGCGCGCATGAGCAGTAGTGAGCCAGAGTGCACATGCACAGTAGTGAGCCCGTGTGCGCATGCGCAGTAGTGAGCCCGATTGCGCATCCGCAGCAGTGAGTCCGAGTGCGCATGAGCAGTAGTGAGTCCAAGGGCGCATGAGCACTAGTGACCCCGAGTGCGCATGCGCAGTAGAGGGCGCGATTGCGCATGCATAGTAGTGAGCCCGTGTGCGCATGAGCAGTCGTGAGGCCGAGTGCCCATGAGCAGTAGTGAGCCCGATTGCGCATGCGCAGTAGTGACCCCGAGCGCGCATCCACAGTAGTGAGCTCGTGCGCGCATCCGCAGTAGTGAGCCCGATTGCGCATCCGCAGCAGTGAGTCCGAGTGCGCATGAGCAGTAGTGAGTCCTAGTGCGCACGAGCAGTATTGAGCCCGATTGAACATCCGCAGCAGTGAGTCCGAGTGCGCATGAGCAGCAGTGAACCCATGTGCGCATGCACAATATTGAGCCCGTGTGCGCATGCGCAGTAGTGAGCCCGAGTGCGCATGGGCAGTAGTGACCCCGAGTGCGCATGCTCAGTAGTGAGCCCGAGTGTGCATGCACAGTAGTGAGCCCGAGTGCGCATGCGCAGAATTGAGCTCGAGCGCGCATGTGCAGTTCTGAGCCGGAGTACGCATCCGCAGTAGCGACCCCGAGTGCGTACGCACAGTAGTGGGCCCGTGTGCGCATGCACAGTAGTGAGCCCGTGTGCGCCTGCGCAGTAGTGAGCCCGATTGCGCATCCGCAGCAGTGAGTCCGAGTGCCCATGAGCAGTAGTGACCCCGAGTGCGCATGCACAGTAGTGAGCTCGTGCGCGCTTCCGCAGTAGTGAGCCCGATTGCGCATCCGCAGCAGTGAGTCCGAGTGCGCATGAGCAGTAGTGAGTCCGAGTGCGCACGAGCAGTATTGAGCCCGATTGCGCATCCGCAGCAGTGAGCCCGAGTGCGCATGCACAGTAGTGAGCTCGTGCGCGCTTCCGCAGTAGTGAGCCCGATTGCGCATCCGCAGCAGTGAGTCCGAGTGCGCATGAGCAGTAGTGAGTCCTAGTGCGCACGAGCAGTATTGAGCCCGATTGAACATCCGCAGCAGTGAGTCCGAGTGCGCATGAGCAGCAGTGAACCCATGTGCGCATGCACAATATTGAGCCCGTGTGCGCATGCGCAGTAGTGAGCCCGAGTGCGCATGGGCAGTAGTGACCCCGAGTGCGCATGCTCAGTAGTGAGCCCGAGTGTGCATGCACAGTAGTGAGCCCGAGTGCGCATGCGCAGAATTGAGCTCGAGCGCGCATGTGCAGTTCTGAGCCGGAGTACGCATCCGCAGTAGCGACCCCGAGTGCGTACGCACAGTAGTGGGCCCGTGTGCGCATGCGCAGTAGTGAGCCCGAGTGCGCATGCGCAGTAGTGACCACGAGTGCGCATGCACAGTAGTGAGCCCGTGTGCGCATGCGCAGTAGTGAGCCCGAGTGCGCATGAGCAGTAGTGAGCCCGTGTGCGCATGAGTAGTAGTGACCCCGAGTGCGCATGCACAGTAGTGAGCCCGTGTGCGCATGCGCAGTAGTGAGCCCGAGTGCGCATGTGCAGGTCTGACCCGGAGTGCGCACGCGCAATAGTGACCACGAGTGCGCATGCGCAGTAGTGACCCGAGCGCGCATCCGCAGTAGTGAGCCCGATTGCGCATCGGCAGCAGTGAGTCCGAGTGCGCATGAGCAGTAGTGAGTCCGAGTGCGCGTGAGCAGTAGTGACCCCGAGCGCGCATGCGGAGTAGTGAGCCCGATTGCGCATCCGCAGTAGGGTGTCTGTGTGCGCATGCGCAGTAGTGAGCCCGATTGCGCATCGGCACTAGTGAGTCCGTGTGCCCATGAGCCGTAGTGAGTCCGAGTGCGCATGAGCAGTAGTGAGTCCGTGTGCGCATGAGTAGTAGCGACCCTGAGTGCGCATGCGCAGTAGTGTGCCCGAGTGCGCATCCGCAGTAGTGAGACAGTGTGCGCATGATCAGTACTGAGTCCGAGTGCGCACGAGCAGTAGTGAGCCCGATTGCGCATCCGCAGTAGGGTGTCTGTGTGCGCATGCGCAGTAGTGATCCCGATTGCGCATGTGCAGGTCTGAGCAGGAGAGCGCATCGGCACTAGTGAGCCCGATTGCACATCCGCAGTCGTGAGGCGAAGTGCCCATGAGCATTAGTGAGTCCAAGTGCGAATGCGCAGTAGAGAGCCCGATTGCGCATGTGCAGGTCTGAGCCGGAGAGCGCATCCGCAGTAGTGAGTCCGAGTGCGCATGCGCAGTAGTGACCCCGAGCGCGCATGAGCAGTAGTGAGCCAGAGTGCACATGCACAGTAGTGAGCCCGTGTGCGCATGCGCAGTAGTGAGAACGATTGCGCATGTGCAGGTCTGAGCAGGAGAGCGCATCCGCGGTAGTGAGCCCGATTGCACATCCGCAGTCGTGGGGCCGAGCGCGCATGTTCAGTAGTGAGCCAGAGTGCACATGCACAGTAGTGAGCCCGTGTGCGCATGCGCAGTAGTGAGACCGATTGCGCATGTGCAGGTCTGAGCAGGAGAGCGCATCCGCGGTAGTGAGCCCGATTGCACATCCGGAGTCGTGGGGCCGAGTGCCCATGAGCAGTAGTGAGCCAGAGTGCACATGCACAGTAGTGAGCCCGTGTGCGCATGCGCAGTAGTGAGCCCGATTGCGCATCCGCAGTAGTGAGGCCGAGAGCTCATGAGCAGTAGTGAGTCCAAGTGCGCATGAGCACTAGTGACCCCGAGTGCGCATGCACAGTAGTGAGCCCGTGCGCACATGCGCACTAGTGCGCCCGTGTGCGCATGCGCAGAATTAAGCTCGAGTGCGCATATGCAGTTCTGAGCCGGAGTGCGCATCCATAGTAGCGACCCCGAGTGCGCACGCACAGTAGTGGGCCCGTGTGCGCATGCGCAGTAGTGAGCCCGAGTGCGCATCCGCAGTAGTGAGACAGTGTGCACATGAGCAGTAGTGAGTCCGAGTGCGCACGAGCAGTATTGAGCCCGATTGCGCATCCGCAGCAGTGAGTCCGAGTGCGCATGAGCAGTAGTGAGGCCGAGTGCGCATGCGCAGTAGGGAGCCCGATTGCGCATGTGCAGGTCTGCGCCGGAGAGCGCATCCGCAGCAGTGAGTCCGAGTGCGCATGCGCAGTAGTGTCCCCGTGCGCCCATGCGCAGTAGTGAGCCCGATTGCGCATCCACAGTAGTGAGTCCGCGTGCGCATGCGCAGTAGTGAGCCCGAGTGCGCATGCGCAGTAGTGACTCCGATTGCGCATGCACAGTAGTGAGCCCGTGTGCGCATGCGCAGTAGTGAGCCCGAGTGCGCATGCACAGTAGTAAGCCCGTGTGCGCATGGGCAGTAGTGGCCCCGAGTGCGCATGCACAGTAGTGAGCCCGAGTGCGCATGCACAGTAGTGAGCCCGATTGCGCATGCGCAGTAGGGAGTCCGTGTGCGCATGCGCAGTAGTGAGTCCGAGTGCCCATGAGCAGTAGTGAGTCCAAGTGCGCATAAGCACTAGTGACGCCGAGCGCGCATGCGCAGTAGTGAGAGCGATTGCGCATCCTCAGCAGTGAGTCCGAGTGCGCATGAGCAGTAGTAAGGCCGTGTGCGCATGCGCAGTAGAGAGCCCGAGTGCTCATGTGCAGGTCTGAGCTGGAGAGCGCATCCGCAGTAGTGAGTCCGAGTGCGCATGCGCAGTAGTGACCCCGAGCGCGCATGAGCAGTAGTGAGCCAGAGTGCGCATGCACAGTAGTGAGCCCGTGTGCGCATGCGCAGTAGTGAGACCGATTGCGCATGTGCAGGTCTGAGCAGGAGAGCGCATCCGCAGTAGTGAGCCCAATTGCACCGTCGCAGTAGTGAAGCCGAGTGCCCATGAGCAGTAGTGAGTCCAAGTGCGAATGAGCACTAGTGTCCCCGAGTGCGCATGCACAGTAGTGAGCCCGTGTGCGCATGCGCAGTCGTGAGGCCGAGTGCCCATGAGCAGTAGCGAGCCCGATTGCGCATGCGCAGTAGTGACCCCGAGTGCGCATGCACACTAGTGAGCCCGAGTGCGCATGCGCAGTAGAGAGCCCGAGTGCACATGCACAGTAGTGAGCCCGTGTGAGCATGCGCAGTAGTGAGCCCGATTGCGCATCCGCAGCAGTGAGTCCGAGTGCGCATGAGCAGTAGTGAGTCCAAGTGCGCATGAGCACTAGTGACCCCGAGTGCGCATGCGCAGTAGAGGGCCCGATTGCGCATGCATAGTAGTGAGCCCGTGTGCGTATGAGCAGTCGTGAGGCCGAGTGCCCATGAGCAGTAGTGAGCCCGATTGCGCATGCGCAGTAGTGACCCCGAGTGCGCATGCACAGCAGTGAGCACGAGTGCGCATGCACAGTAGTGAGCCCGTGTGCGCATGCGCAGTAGTGCGCCCGAGTGCGCATGAGCAGTAGTGAGCCCGAGCGCGCATGCGCAGTAGTGACCCCGAGTGCACATGCACACTAGTGAGCCCGAGTGCGCATGCGCAGTAGAGAGCCCGATTGCGCATGTGCAGGTCTGAGCCGGAGAGCGCATCCGCAGTAGTGAGTCCGAGTGCGCATGCGCAGTAGTGACCCCGAGCGCGCATGAGCAGTAGTGAGCCAGAGTGCACATGCACAGTAGTGAGCCCGTGTGCGCATGCGCAGTAGTGAGAACGATTGCGCACGTGCAGGTCTGAGCAGGAGAGCGCATCCGGTGTAGTGAGCCCGATTGCACATCCGCAGTCGTGGGGCCGAGTGCCCATGAGCAGTAGTGAGCCAAAGTGCACATGCACAGTAGTGAGCCCGATTGCGCATCCGCAGCAGTGAGTCCGAGTGCGCATCCGCAGTAGTGAGTCAGTGTGCGCATGAGCAGTAGTGAGTCCGAGTGCGCATGCACAGTAGTGGGCCCGTGTGCGCATGCGCAGTAGTGAGCCCGAGTGCGCATGCACAGTAGTGGGCCCGTGTCCGCTTGCGCAGTAGTGGGCCCGTGTGCGCATGAGCAGTAGTGAGCCCGTGTGCGCATGCACAGTAGTGAGCCCGTGTGCGCATGGGCAGTAGTGAGCCCGAGCGCGCATGCACAGTAGTGGGCCCGTGTGCGCATGCGCAGTAGTGAGCCCGAGTGCGCATGCACAGTAGTGGGCCCGTGTGCGCATGAGCAGTAGTGAGTCCAAGTGCGCAAGAGCAGTAGTGACCCCGGGTGCGCATGCACAGTAGTGAGCCCGTGCGCGCATGCGCAGTAGTGCGCCCGTGTGCGCACGAGCAGTATTGAGCCCGATTGCGCATCCGCAGCAGTGAGTCCGAGTGCGCATGAGCAGTAGTGAGGCCGAGTGCGCATGCGCAGTAGGGAGCCCGATTGCGCATGTGCAGGTCTGCGCCGGAGAGCGCATCCGCAGCAGTGAGTCCGAGTGCGCATGCGCAGTAGTGTCCCCGAGCGCCCATGCGCAGTAGTGAGCCCGATTGCGCATCCACAGTAGTGAGTCCGCGTGCGCATGCGCAGTAGTGAGCCCGAGTGCGCATAAGCACTAGTGACCCCGAGCGCGCATGCGCAGTAGTGAGAGCGATTGCGCATACGCAGCAGTGAGTCCGAGTGCGCATGAGCAGTAGTAAGGCCGTGTGCGCATGCGCAGTAGAGAGCCCGATTGCTCATGTGCAGGTCTGAGCTGGAGAGCGCATCCGCAGTAGTGAGTCCGAGTGCGCATGCGCAGTAGTGACCCCGAGCGCGCATGAGCAGTAGTGAGCCAGAGTGCGCATGCACAGTAGTGAGCCCGTGTGCGCATGCGCAGTAGTGAGACCGATTGCGCATGTGCAGTAGTGACCCCGAGTGCGCATGCACAGCAGTGAGCACGAGTGCGCATGCACAGTAGTGAGCCCGTGTGCGCATGCGCAGTAGTGAGCCCGAGTGCACATGCACAGTAGTGAGCCCGTGTGCGCATGCGCAGTAGTGAGCCCGATTGCGCATCCGCAGCAGTGAGTCCGAGTGCGCATCAGCAGTAGTGAGTCCAAGTGCGCATGAGCACTAGTGACCCCGAGTGCGCATGCGCAGTAGAGGGCCCGATTGCGCATGCATAGTAGCGAGCCCGTGTGCGTATGAGCAGTCGTGAGGCCGAGTGCCCATGAGCAGCAGTGAGCCCGATTGCGCATGCGCAGTAGTGACCCCGAGTGCGCATGGACAGTAGTGAGCTCGTGCGCGCTTCCGCAGTAGTGAGCCCGATTGCGCATCCGCAGCAGTGAGTCCGAGTGCGCATGAGCAGTAGTGAGTCCGAGTGCGCACGAGCAGTATTGAGCCCGATTGCGCATCCGCAGCAGTGAGCCCGAGTGCGCATGCACAGTAGTGAGCCCGTGTTCGCCTGCGCAGTAGTGAGCCCGATTGCGCATCCGCAGCAGTGAGTCCGAGTGCCCATGAGCAGTAGTGAGTCCAAGTGCGCATAAGCACTAGTGACCCCGAGCGCGCATGCGCAGTAGTGATCCCGATTGCGCATCCGCAGTAGTGAGTCCGAGTGCGAATGAGCAGTAGTGACCCCGAGTGCGCATGCGCAGTAGTGATCCCGATTGCGCATCCGCAGTAGTGAGTCCGAGTGCGAATGAGCACTAGTGACCCCGAGTGCGCATGCGCAGTAGTGATCCCGTGTGCGCATGCGCAGTAGTGCGCCCGAGTGCGCATGAGCAGTAGTGACCCCGTTCGCGCTTGCGCAGTAGTGAGCCCGTGTGCGCATGCGTAGTAGTGACCTCGAGTGCGCATGTGCATGTCTGAGCCGGAGTGCGCACGCGCAGTAGTGACCCCGAGTGCGCATGCGCAGTAGTGACCCGAGCGCGCATCCGCAGTAGTGAGTCCGAGTGCGCATGAGCAGTAGTGACCCCGAGTGCGCATGCGCAGTAGTGATCCCGATTGCGCATGTGCAGGTCTGAGCAGGAGAGCGCATCCGCACTAGTGAGCCCGATTGCACATCCGCAGTCGTGAGGCCGAGTGCCCATGAGCAGTAGTGAGTCCAAGTGCGAATGAGCACTAGTGACCCCGAGTGCGCATGCACAGTAGTGAGCCCGTGTGCGCATGCGCAGTAGTGCGCCCGAGTGCGCATGAGCAGTAGTGAGCCCGAGCGCGCATGCGCAGTAGTGACCCCGAGTGCGCATGCACACTAGTGAGCCCGAGTGCGCATGCGCAGTAGAGAGCCCGATTGCGCATGTGCAGGTCTGAGCCGGAGAGCGCATCCGCAGTAGTGAGTCCGAGTGCGCATGCGCAGTAGTGACCCCGAGCGCGCATGAGCAGTAGTGAGCCAGAGTGCACATGCACAGTAGTGAGCCCGTGTGCGCATGCGCAGTAGTGAGCCCGATTGCGCATCCGCAGCAGTGAGACCGAGTGCGCATGAGCAGTAGTGAGTCCAAGGGCGCATGAGCACTAGTGACCCCGAGTGCGCATGCGCAGTAGAGGGCCCGATTGCGCATGCATAGTAGTGAGCCCGTGTGCGCATGAGCAGTCGTGAGGCCGAGTGCCCATGAGCAGTAGTGAGTCCGAGTGCGCACGAGCAGTATTGAGCCCGATTGAACATCCGCAGCAGTGAGTCCGAGTGCTCATGAGCAGCAGTGAACCCATGTGCGCATGCACAATATGGAGCCCGTGTGCGCATGCGCAGTAGTGACCACGAGTGCGCATGCACAGTAGTGAGCCCGTGTGCGCATGCGCAGTAGTGAGCCCGAGTGCGCATGAGCAGTAGTGAGCCCGTGTGCGCATGAGTAGTAGTGACCCCGAGTGCGCATGCACAGTAGTGAGCCCGTGTGCGCATGCGCAGTAGTGAGCCCGAGTGCGCATGTGCAGGTCTGACCCGGAGTGCGCACGCGCAGTAGTGACCCCGAGCGCGCATGAGCAGTAGTGAGCCAGAGTGCACATGCACAGTAGTGAGCCCGTGTGCGCATGCGCAGTAGTGAGCCCGATTGCGCATCCGCAGCAGTGAGACCGAGTGCGCATGAGCAGTAGTGAGTCCAAGGGCGCATGAGCACTAGTGACCCCGAGTGCGCATGCGCAGTAGAGGGCCCGATTGCGCATGCATAGTAGTGAGCCCGTGTGCGCATGAGCAGTCGTGAGGCCGAGTGCCCATGAGCAGTAGTGAGTCCGAGTGCGCGTGAGCAGTAGTGAACCCGAGCGCGCATGCGGAGTAGTGAGCCCGATTGCGCATCCGCAGTAGGGTGTCTGTGTGCGCATGCGCAGTAGTGAGCCCGATTGCGCATCGGCAGTAGTGAGTCCGTGTGCCCATGAGCCGTAGTGAGTCCGAGTGCGCATGAGCAGTAGTGAGTCCGTGTGCGCATGAGTAGTAGCGACCCTGAGTGCGCATGCGCAGTAGTGTGCCCGAGTGCGCATCCGCAGTAGTGAGACAGTGTGCGCATGATCAGTACTGAGTCCGAGTGCGCACGAGCAGTAGTGAGCCCGATTGCGCATCCGCAGCAGGGTGTCTGTGTGCGCATGCGCAGTAGTGATCCCGATTGCGCATGTGCAGGTCTGAGCAGGAGAGCGCATCGGCACTAGTGAGCCCGATTGCACATCCGCAGTCGTGAGGCGAAGTGCCCATGAGCATTAGTGAGTCCAAGTGCGAATGCGCAGTAGAGGGCCCGATTGCGCATGTGCAGGTCTGAGCAGGAGAGCGCATCCGCACTAGTGAGCCCGATTGCACATCCGGAGTCGTGGGGCGAGTGCCCATGAGCAGTAGTGAGCCAGAGTGCACATGCACAGTAGTGAGCCCGTGTGCGCATGCGCAGTAGTGAGCCCGATTGCGCATCCGCAGTAGTGAGACCGAGAGCCCATGAGCAGTAGTGAGTCCAAGTGCGCATGAGCACTAGTGACCCCGAGTGCGCATGCACAGTAGTGAGCCCGTGTGCGCATGCGCAGTAGTGAGAACGATTGCGCATGTGCAGGTCTGAGCAGGAGAGCGCATCCGCGGTAGTGAGCCCGATTGCACATCCGGAGTCGTGGGGCGAGTGCCCATGAGCAGTAGTGAGCCAGAGTGCACATGCACAGTAGTGAGCCCGTGTGCGCATGCGCAGTAGTGAGCCCGATTGCGCATCCGCAGTAGTGAGACCGAGAGCCCATGAGCAGTAGTGAGTCCAAGTGCGCATGAGCACTAGTGACCCCGAGTGCGCATGCACAGTAGTGAGCCCGTGCGCACATGCGCACTAGTGCGCCCGTGTGCGCATGCGCAGAATTAAGCTCGAGTGCGCATATGCAGTTCTGAGCCGGAGTGCGCATCCATAGTAGCGACCCCGAGTGCGCACGCACAGTAGTGGGCCCGTGTGCGCATGCGCAGTAGTGAGCCCGAGTGCGCATCCGCAGTAGTGAGACAGTGTGCACATGAGCAGTAGTGAGTCCGAGTGCGCACGAGCAGTATTGAGCCCGATTGCGCATCCGCAGCAGTGAGCCCGAGTGCGCATGAGCAGTAGTGAGGCCGAGTGCGCATGCGCAGTAGGGAGCCCGATTGCGCATGTGCAGGTCTGCGCCGGAGAGCGCATCCGCAGCAGTGAGTCCGAGTGCGCATGCGCAGTAGTGTCCCCGAGCGCCCATGCGCAGTAGTGAGCCCGATTGCGCATCCACAGTAGTGAGTCCGCGTGCGCATGCGCAGTAGTGAGCCCGAGTGCGCATGCGCAGTAGTGACTCCGATTGCGCATGCACAGTAGTGAGCCCGTGTGCGCATGCGCAGTAGTGAGCCCGAGTGCGCATGCACAGTAGTGAGCCCGATTGCGCATGCGCAGTAGGGAGTCCGTGTGCGCATGCGCAGTAGTGAGTCCGAGTGCCCATGAGCAGTAGTGAGTCCAAGTGCGCATAAGCACTAGTGACCCCGAGCGCGCATGCGCAGTAGTGAGAGCGATTGCGCATCCGCAGCAGTGAGTCCGAGTGCGCATGAGCAGTAGTAAGGCCGTGTGCGCATGCGCAGTAGAGAGCCCGATTGCTCATGTGCAGGTCTGAGCTGGAGAGCGCATCCGCAGTAGTGAGTCCGAGTGCGCATGCGCAGTAGTGACCCCGAGCGCGCATGAGCAGTAGTGAGCCAGAGTGCGCATGCACAGTAGTGAGCCCGTGTGCGCATGCGCAGTAGTGAGACCGATTGCGCATGTGCAGGTCTGAGCAGGAGAGCGCATCCGCAGTAGTGAGCCCAATTGCACCGTCGCAGTAGTGAAGCCGAGTGCCCATGAGCAGTAGTGAGTCCAAGTGCGAATGAGCACTAGTGTCCCCGAGTGCGCATGCACAGTAGTGAGCCCGTGTGCGCATGCGCAGTCGTGAGGCCGAGTGCCCATGAGCAGTAGCGAGCCCGATTGCGCATGCGCAGTAGTGACCCCGAGTGCGCATGCACAGCAGTGAGCACGAGTGCGCATGCACAGGAGTGAGCCCGTGTGCGCATGCGCAGTAGTGAGCCCGAGTGCACATGCACAGTAGTGAGCCCGTGTGCGCATGCGCAGTAGTGAGCCCGATTGCACATCCGCAGCAGTGAGTCCGAGTGCGCATGAGCAGTAGTGAGTCCAAGTGCGCATGAGCACTAGTGACCCCGAGTGCGCATGCGCAGTAGAGGGCCCGATTGCGCATGCACAGTAGTGACCCCGAGTGCGCATGCACAGCAGTGAGCACGATTGCGCATCCGCAGCAGTGAGTCCGAGTGCGCATGAGCAGTAGTAAGGCCGTGTGCGCATGCGCAGTAGAGAGCCCGATTGCTCATGTGCAGGTCTGAGCTGGAGAGCGCATCCGCAGTAGTGAGTCCGAGTGCGCATGCGCAGTAGTGACCCCGAGCGCGCATGAGCAGTAGTGAGCCAGAGTGCGCATGCACAGTAGTGAGCCCGTGTGCGCATGCGCAGTAGTGAGACCGATTGCGCATGTGCAGGTCTGAGCAGGAGAGCGCATCCGCAGTAGTGAGCCCAATTGCACCGTCGCAGTAGTGAAGCCGAGTGCCCATGAGCAGTAGTGAGTCCAAGTGCGCATCCGCAGTAGTGAGACAGTGTGCACATGAGCAGTAGTGAGTCCGAGTGCGCACGAGCAGTATTGAGCCCGATTGCGCATCCGCAGCAGTGAGCCCGAGTGCGCATGAGCAGTAGTGAGGCCGAGTGCGCATGCGCAGTAGGGAGCCCGATTGCGCATGTGCAGGTCTGCGCCGGAGAGCGCATCCGCAGCAGTGAGTCCGAGTGCGCATGCGCAGTAGTGTCCCCGAGCGCCCATGCGCAGTAGTGAGCCCGATTGCGCATCCACAGTAGTGAGTCCGCGTGCGCATGCGCAGTAGTGGGCCCGAGTGCGCATGCGCAGTAGTGACTCCGATTGCGCATGCACAGTAGTGAGCCCGTGTGCGCATGCGCAGTAGTGAGCCCGAGTGCGCATGCACAGTAGTAAGCCCGTGTGCGCATGGGCAGTAGTGGCCCCGAGTGCGCATGCACAGTAGTGAGCCCGAGTGCGCATGCACAGTAGTGAGCCCGATTGCGCATGCGCAGTAGGGAGTCCGTGTGCGCATGCGCAGTAGTGAGTCCGAGTGCCCATGAGCAGTAGTGAGTCCAAGTGCGCATAAGCACTAGTGACCCCGAGCGCGCATGCGCAGTAGTGAGAGCGATTGCGCATCCGCAGCAGTGAGTCCGAGTGCGCATGAGCAGTAGTAAGGCCGTGTGCGCATGCGCAGTAGAGTGCCCGATTGCTCATGTGCAGGTCTGAGCTGGAGAGCGCATCCGCAGTAGTGAGTCCGAGTGCGCATGCGCAGTAGTGACCCCGAGCGCGCATGAGCAGTAGTGAGCCAGAGTGCGCATGCACAGTAGTGAGCCCGTGTGCGCATGCGCAGTAGTGAGACCGATTGCGCATGTGCAGGTCTGAGCAGGAGAGCGCATCCGCAGTAGTGAGCCCAATTGCACCGTCGCAGTAGTGAAGCCGAGTGCCCATGAGCAGTAGTGAGTCCAAGTGCGAATGAGCACTAGTGTCCCCGAGTGCGCATGCACAGTAGTGAGCCCGTGTGCGCATGCACAGTCGTGAGGCCGAGTGCCCATGAGCAGCAGCGAGCCCGATTGCGCATGCGCAGTAGTGACCCCGAGTGCGCATGCACAGCAGTGAGCACGAGTGCGCATGCACAGGAGTGAGCCCGTGTGCGCATGCGCAGTAGTGAGCCCGAGTGCACATGCACAGTAGTGAGCCCGTGTGCGCATGCGCAGTAGTGAGCCCGATTGCGCATCCGCAGCAGTGAGTCCGAGTGCGCATGAGCAGTAGTGAGTCCAAGTGCGCATGAGCACTAGTGACCCCGAGTGCGCATGCGCAGTAGAGGGCCCGATTGCGCATGCACAGTAGTGAGCCAGAGTGCACATGCACAGTAGTGAGCCCGTGTGCGCATGCGCAGTAGTGACCCCGAGTGCGCATGCACAGTAGTGAGCTCGTGCGCGCATCCGCAGTAGTGAGCCCGATTGCGCATCCGCAGCAGTGAGTCCGAGTGCGCATGAGCAGTAGTGAGTCCGAGTGCGCATGAGCAGTAGTGAGTCCGAGTGCGCATGAGCAGTAGTGACCCCGAGCGCGCATGCGGAGTAGTGAGCCCGATTGCGCTTCCGCAGTAGTGAGTCCGAGTGCGAATGCGCAGTAGTGACCCCGAGCGCGCATGAGCAGTAGTGAGCCAGAGTGCACATGCACAGTAGTGAGCCCGTGTGCGCATGCGCAGTAGTGAGACCGATTGCGCATGTGCAGGTCTGAGCAGGAGAGCGCATCCGCGGTAGTGAGCCCGATTGCACATCCCCAGTCGTGGGACCGAGTGCCCATGAGCAGTGGTGAGCCAGAGTGCACAAGCACAGTAGTGAGCCCGTGTGCGCATGCGCAGTAGTGAGCCCGATTGCGCATCCGTAGCAGTGAGTCCGAGTGCGCGTGAGCAGTAGTGAGTCCGAGTGCGCATGAGCAGTAGTGAGGCCGAGTGCGCATGAGCAGTAGTGTGCCCGAGCGCGCATCCGCAGTAGTGAGTCCGAGTGCGCATGCGCAGTCGTGAGGCCGAGTGCCCATGAGCAGTAGTGAGTCCAAGTACGAATGAGCACTAGTGACCCAGAGTGCGCATGCACAGTAGTGACCCGAGCGCGCATCCGCAGTAGTGAGCCCGAGTGCGCATCCGCAGTAGTGAGTCAGTGTGCGCATGAGCAGTAGTGAGTCCGAGTGCGCATGCACAGTAGTGGGCCCGTGTGCGCATGCGCAGTAGTGAGCCCGAGTGCGCATGCACAGTAGTGGGCCCGTGTCCGCTTGCGCAGTAGTGGGCCCGTGTGCGCATGAGCAGTAGTGAGCCCGTGTGCGCATGCACAGTAGTGAGCCCGTGTGCGCATGCGCAGTAGTGAGCCCGAGCGCGCATGCACAGTAGTGGGCCCGTGTGCGCATGCGCAGTAGTGAGCCCGAGTGCGCATGCACAGTAGTGGGCCCGTGTGCGCATGAGCAGTAGTGAGTCCAAGTGCGCAAGAGCAGTAGTGACCCCGGGTGCGCATGCACAGTAGTGAGCCCGTGCGCGCATGCGCAGTAGTGCGCCCGTGTGCGCACGAGCAGTATTGAGCCCGATTGCGCATCCGCAGCAGTGAGTCCGAGTGCGCATGAGCAGTAGTGAGTCCAAGTGCGCATGAGCACTAGTGACCCCGAGTGCGCATGCGCAGTAGAGGGCCCGATTGCGCATGCATAGTAGTGAGCCCGTGTGCGTATGAGCAGTCGTGAGGCCGAGTGCGCATGAGCAGTAGTGAGCCCGAGCGCGCATGCGCAGTAGTGACCCCGAGTGCACATGCACACTAGTGAGCCCGAGTGCGCATGCGCAGTAGAGAGCCCGATTGCGCATGTGCAGGTCTGAGCCGGAGAGCGCATCCGCAGTAGTGAGTCCGAGTGCGCATGCGCAGTAGTGACCCCGAGCGCGCATGAGCAGTAGTGAGCCAGAGTGCACATGCACAGTAGTGAGCCCGTGTGCGCATGCGCAGTAGTGAGAACGATTGCGCATGTGCAGGTCTGAGCAGGAGAGCGCATCCGGTGTAGTGAGCCCGATTGCACATCCGCAGTCGTGGGGCCGAGTGCCCATGAGCAGTAGTGAGCCAAAGTGCACATGCACAGTAGTGAGCCCGTGTGCGCATGCGCAGTAGTGAGCCCGATTGCGCATCCGCAGCAGTGAGTCCGAGTGCGCATGAGCAGTAGTGAGTCCAAGTGCGCATGAGCACTAGTGACCCCAAGTGCGCATGCGCAGTAGAGGGCCCGATTGCGCATGCATAGTAGTGAGCCCGTGTGCGCATGAGCAGTCGTGAGGCCGAGTGCCCATGAGCAGTAGTGAGCCCGATTGCGCATGCGCAGTAGTGACCCCGAGTGCGCATGCACGGTAGTGAGCTCGTACGCGCATCCGCAGTAGTGAGCCCGATTGCGCATCCGCAGCAGTGAGTCCGAGTGCGCATGAGCAGTAGTGAGTCCGAGTGCGCATGAGCAGTAGTGAGTCCGAGTGCGCATGAGCAGTAGTGACCCCGAGCGCGCATGCGGAGTAGTGAGCCCGATTGCGCATCCGCAGTAGTGAGTCCGAGTGCGCATGCGCAGTAGTGACCCCGAGCGCGCATGAGCAGTAGTGAGCCAGAGTGCACATGCACAGTAGTGAGCCCGTGTGCGCATGCGCAGTAGTGAGACCGATTGCGCATGTGCAGGTCTGAGCAGGAGAGCGCATCCGCGGTAGTGAGCCCGATTGCACATCCGCAGTCGCGGGGCCGAGTGCCCATGAGCAGTGGTGAGCCAGAGTGCACATGCACAGTAGTGAGCCCGTGTGCGCATGCGCAGTAGTGAGCCCGATTGCGCATCCGCAGCAGTGAGTCCGAGTGCGCGTGAGCAGTAGTGAGTCCGAGTGCGCATGCGCAGTCGTGAGGCCGAGTGCCCATGAGCAGTAGTGAGTCCAAGTACGAATGAGCACTAGTGACCCAGAGCGCGCATGCACAGTAGTGACCCGAGCGCGCATCCGCAGTAGTGAGCCCGAGTGCGCATCCGCAGTAGTGAGTCAGTGTGCGCATGAGCAGTAGTGAGTCCGAGTGCGCATGCACAGTAGTGGGCCCGTGTGCGCATGCGCAGTAGTGAGCCCGAGTGCGCATGCACAGTAGTGGGCCCGTGTCCGCTTGCGCAGTAGTGGGCCCGTGTGCGCATGAGCAGTAGTGAGCCCGCGTGCGCATGCACAGTAGTGAGCCCGTGTGCGCATGCGCAGTAGTGAGCCCGAGCGCGCATGCACAGTAGTGGGCCCGTGTGCGCATGCGCAGTAGTGAGCCCGAGAGCGCATGCACAGTAGTGGGCCCGTGTGCGCATGAGCAGTAGTGAGTCCAAGTGCGCAAGAGCAGTAGTGACACCGGGTGCGCATGCACAGTAGTGAGCCCGTGCGCGCATGCGCAGTAGTGCGCCCGTGTGCGCACGAGCAGTATTGAGCCCGATTGCGCATCCGCAGCAGTGAGTCCGAGTGCGCATGAGCAGTAGTGAGGCCGAGTGCGCATGCGCAGTAGGGAGCCCGATTGCGCATGTGCAGGTCTGCGCCGGAGAGCGCATCCGCAGCAGTGAGTCCGAGTGCGCATGCGCAGTAGTGTCCCCGAGCGCCCATGCGCAGTAGTGAGCCCGATTGCGCATCCACAGTAGTGAGCCCGTGTGCGCATGCGCAGTAGTGAGCCCGAGTGCGCATGCACAGTAGTAAGCCCGTGTGCGCATGGGCAGTAGTGGCCCCGAGTGCGCATGCACAGTAGTGAGCCCGAGTGCGCATGCACAGTAGTGAGCCCGATTGCGCATGCGCAGTAGGGAGTCCGTGTGCGCATGCGCAGTAGTGAGTCCGAGTGCCCATGAGCAGTAGTGAGTCCAAGTGCGCATAAGCACTAGTGACCCCGAGCGCGCATGCGCAGTAGTGAGAGCGATTGCGCATCCGCAGCAGTGAGTCCGAGTGCGCATGAGCAGTAGTAAGGCCGTGTGCGCATGCGCAGTAGAGAGCCCGATTGCTCATGTGCAGGTCTGAGCTGGAGAGCGCATCCGCAGTAGTGAGTCCGAGTGCGCATGCGCAGTAGTGACCCCGAGCGCGCATGAGCAGTAGTGAGCCAGAGTGCGCATGCACAGTAGTGAGCCCGTGTGCGCATGCGCAGTAGTGAGACCGATTGCGCATGTGCAGGTCTGAGCAGGAGAGCGCATCCGCAGTAGTGAGCCCAATTGCACCGTCGCAGTAGTGAAGCCGAGTGCCCATGAGCAGTAGTGAGCCCGATTGCGTATGCGCAGTAGTGACCCCGAGTGCGCATGCACAGCAGTGAGCACAAGTGCGCATGCACAGTAGTGAGCCCGTGTGCGCATGCGCAGTAGTGAGAACGATTGCGCATGTGCAGGTCTGAGCAGGAGAGCGCATCCGGTGTAGTGAGCCCGATTGCACATCCGCAGTCGTGGGGCCGAGTGCCCATGAGCAGTAGTGAGCCAAAGTGCACATGCACAGTAGTGAGCCCGTGTGCGCATGCGCAGTAGTGAGCCCGATTGCGCATCCGCAGCAGTGTGTCCGAGTGCGCATGAGCAGTAGTGAGTCCAAGTGCGCATGAGCACTAGTGACCCCAAGTGCGCATGCGCAGTAGAGGGCCCGATTGCGCATGCATAGTAGTGAGCCCGTGTGCGCATGAGCAGTCGTGAGGCCGAGTGCCCATGAGCAGTAGTGAGCCCGATTGCGCATGCGCAGTAGTGACCCCGAGTGCGCATGCACAGTAGTGAGCTCGTGCGCGCATCCGCAGTAGTGAGCCCGATTGCGCATCCGCAGCAGTGAGTCCGAGTGCGCATAAGCAGTAGTGAGTCCGAGTGCGCACGAGCAGTATTGAGCCCGATTGCGCATCCGCAGCAGTGAGTCCGAGTGCGCATGAGCAGTAGTGAGCCCATGTGCGCATGCACAATGTTGAGCCCGTGTGCGCATGCGCAGTAGTGAGCCCGAGTGCGCATGGGCAGTAGTGACCCCGAGTGCGCATGCTCAGTAGTGAGCCCGAGTGCGCATGCACAGTAGTGAGCCCGAGTGCGCATGCGCAGAATTGAGCTCGAGCGCGCATGTGCAGTTCTGAGCCGGAGTGCGCATCCGCAGTAGCGACCCCGAGTGCGTACGCACAGTAGTGGGCCCGTGTGCGCATGGGCAGTAGTGCGCCCGAGAGCGCATCCGCAGTAGTGAGACAGTGTGCGCATGATCAGTACTGAGTCCGAGTGCGCACGAGCAGTATTGAGCCCGATTGCGCATGCACAGTAGTGGGCCCGTGTGCGCATGCGCAGTAGTGAGCCCTAGTGCGCATGCGCAGTAGTGACCACGAGTGCGCATGCACAGTAGTGAGCCCGTGTGCGCATGCGCAGTAGTGAGCCCGAGTGCGCATGAGCAGTAGTGAGCCCGTGTGCGCATGAGCAGTAGTGACCCCGAGTGCGCATGCACAGTAGTGAGCCCGTGTGCGCATGCGCAGTAGTGAGCCCGAGTGCGCATGTGCAGGTCTGAGCCGGAGTGCGCACGCGCAGTAGTGACCACGAGTGCGCAAGCGCAGTAGTGACCCGAGCGCGCATCCGCAGTAGTGAGCCCGATTGCGCATCGGCAGCAGTGAGTCCGAGTGCGCATGAGCAGTAGTGAGTCCGAGTGCGCATGAGCAGTAGTGACCCCGAGCGCGCATGCGGAGTAGTGAGCCCGATTGCGCATCCGCAGTAGTGAGTCCGAGTGCGCATGCGCAGTAGTGACCCCGAGCGCGCATGAGCAGTAGTGAGCCAGAGTGCACATGCACAGTAGTGAGCCCGTGTGCGCATGCGCAGTAGTGAGACCGATTGCGCATGTGCAGGTCTGAGCAGGAGAGCGCATCCGCGGTAGTGAGCCCGATTGCACATCCGCAGTCGTGGGGCCGAGTGCCCATGAGCAGTGGTGAGCCAGAGTGCACATGCACAGTAGTGAGCCCGTGTGCGCATGCGCAGTAGTGAGCCCGATTGCGCATCCGCAGCAGTGAGTCCGAGTGCGCGTGAGCAGTAGTGAGTCCGAGTGCGCATGAGCAGTAGTGAGGCCGAGTGCGCATGAGCAGTAGTGTGCCCGAGCGCGCATCCGCAGTAGTGAGTCCGAGTGCGCATGCGCAGTCGTGAGGCCGAGTGCCCATGAGCAGTAGTGAGTCCAAGTACGAATGAGCACTAGTGACCCAGAGTGCGCATGCACAGTAGTGACCCGAGCGCGCATCCGCAGTAGTGAGCCCGAGTGCGCATCCGCAGTAGTGAGTCAGTGTGCGCATGAGCAGTAGTGAGTCCGAGTGCGCATGCACAGGAGTGATGCCCACTTGGACGCCGACCGCTTGGACGCGTCCCGATTGGACGGTCCCGATTCGACTCGTTCCAATTCGAAGCGGTGCCGATTGGACGCGTTCCAATTCTAGGCAGGGCTTATAGAACCTAACCTAACCAAATCTAACCTCTTCGAATTGGGACGCGTCCAATCGGCACCGCTTCGAATTGGAACGCGTCGAATCGGGACCGTCCAAACGGAACGCGTCCAATCGGTCGACGTCCAAGTGGGACACCCCCATGCACAGTAGTAGGCCCGTGTGCGCATGAGCAGTAGTGAGCCCGTGTGCGCATGGACAGTAGTGAGCCCGTGTGCGCATGCGCAGTAGTGAGCCCGAGCGCGCATGCACAGTAGTGGGCCCGTGTGCGCATGCGCAGTAGTGAGCCCGAGTGCGCATGCACAGTAGTAGGCCCGTGTGCGCATGAGCAGTAGTGAGTCCAAGTGCGCAAGAGCAGTAGTGACCCCGGGTGCGCATGCACAGTAGTGAGCCCGTGCGCGCATGCGCAGTAGTGCGCCCGTGTGCGCATGCGCAGAAGTGAGCTCGAGTGCGCATGTGCAGTTCTGAGCCGGAGTACGCATCCGCAGTAGCGACCCCGTGTGCGCACGCACAATAGTGGGCACGTGTGCGCATGCGCAGTAGAGATCCCGATTGCGCATATGCAGGTCTGAGCCGGACAGCCCATCCGCAGAAGTGAGCCCGATTGCGCATCCGCAGTAGTGAGTCCGAGTGACCATGAGCAGTAGTGAGTCCAAGTGCGCAACAGCAGTAGTGACACCGGGTGCGCATGCACAGTAGTGAGCCCGACTGCGCATGCGCAGTAGAGATCCCGATTGCGCATATGCAGGTCTGAGCCGGAGAGCGCATCCGCAGTAGTGAGTCCGAATGCGCATCCGCAGTAGTGAGTCCGAGTGCGCATGAGCAGTAGTGACCCCGAGCTCGCATGCGGTGTAGAGAGCCCGATTGCGCATCCGCAGTAGGGAGTCCGTGTGCGCATGCGCAGTAGTGACCCCGAGTGCGCATGCACAGCAGTGAGCACGAGTGCGCATGCACAGTAGTGAGCCCGTGTGCGCATGCGCTGTAGTGAGCCCGAGTGCGCATGCGCAGTAGTGACTCCGATTGCGCATGCACAGTAGTGAGCCCCTGTGCGCATGCGCAGTAGTGAGCCCGAGTGCGCATGCACAGTAGTAAGCCCGTGTGCGCATGCGCAGTAGTGAGCCCGTGTGCGCATGCGCAGTCGTGAGCCCGTGTGCGCATGCGCAGTCGTGAGGCCGAGTGCCCATGAGCAGTAGTGAGTCCAAGTACGAATGAGCACTAGCGACCCAGAGTGCGCATGCACAGTAGTGACCCCGAGTGCGCATGCGCAGTAGTGAGCACGATTGCGCATCCGCAGCAGTGAGTCCGAGTGCGCATGAGCAGTAGTGACCCTGAGCGCGCTTGCGCAGTAGTGACCCGAGCGCGCATCCGCAGTAGTGAGCCCGAGTGCGCATCCGCAGTAGTGAGTCAGTGTGCGCATGTGCAGTAGTGAGTCCGGGTGCGCATGCACAGTAGTGGGCCCGTGTGCGCATGCGCAGTAGTGAGCCCGAGTGCGCATGCACAGTAGTGGGCCCGTGTCCGCTTGCGCAGTAGTGGGCCCGTGTGCGCATGAGCAGTAGTGAGCCCGTGTGCGCATGCACAGTAGTGAGCCCGTGTGCGCATGCGCAGTAGTGAGCCCGAGTGCGCATGCACAGTAGTGGGCCCGTGTGCGCATGCGCAGTAGTGAGCCCGAGTGCGCATGCACAGTAGTGGGCCCGTGTCCGCTTGCGCAGTAGTGGGCCCGTGTGCGCATGAGCAGTAGTGAGCCCGTGTGCGCATGCACAGCAGTGAGTCCGAGTGCCCATGAGCAGTAGTGAGTCCAAGTGCGCATAAGCACTAGTGACCCCGAGCGCGCATGCGCAGTAGTGAGAACGATTGCGCATCCGCAGCAGTGAGTCCGAGTGCGCATGAGCAGTAGTAAGGCCGTGCGCGCATGCGCAGTAGTGAGACCGATTGCGCATGTGCAGGTCTGAGCAGGAGAGCGCATCCGCAGTAGTGAGCCCGTGTGCGCATGCGCAGTAGTGAGCCCGAGTGCGCATGTGTAGGTCTGAGCCGGAGTGCGCACGCGCAGTAGTGACCACGAGTGCGCAAGCGCAGTAGTGACCCGAGCGCGCATCCGCAGTAGTGAGCCCGATTGCGCATCGGCAGCAGTGAGTCCGAGTGCGCATGAGCAGTAGTGAGTCCGAGTGCGCATGAGCAGTAGTGACCCCGAGCGCGCATGCGGAGTAGTGAGCCCGATTGCGCATCCGCAGTAGTGAGTCCGAGTGCGCATGCGCAGTAGTGACCCCGAGCGCGCATGAGCAGTAGTGAGCCAGAGTGCACATGCACAGTAGTGTGCCCGTGTGCGCATGCGCAGTAGTGAGACCGATTGCGCATGTGCAGGTCTGAGCAGGAGAGCGCATCCGCGGTAGTGAGCCCGATTGCACATCCGCAGTCGTGGGGCCGAGTGCCCATGAGCAGTGGTGAGCCAGAGTGCACATGCACAGTAGTGTGCCCGAGCGCGCATCCGCAGTAGTGAGTCCGAGTGCGCATGCGCAGTCGTGAGGCCGAGTGCCCATGAGCAGTAGTGAGTCCAAGTACGAATGAGCACTAGTGACCCAGAGTGCGCATGCACAGTAGTGACCCGAGCGCGCATCCGCAGTAGTGAGCCCGAGTGCGCATCCGCAGTAGTGAGTCAGTGTGCGCATGAGCAGTAGTGAGTCCGAGTGCGCATGCACAGTAGTGGGCCCGTGTGCGCATGCGCAGTAGTGAGCCCGAGTGCGCATGCACAGTAGTGGGCCCGTGTCCGCTTGCGCAGTAGTGGGCCCGTGTGCGCATGAGCAGTAGTGAGCCCGTGTGCGCATGCACAGTAGTGAGCCCGTGTGCGCATGCGCAGTAGTGAGCCCGAGCGCGCATGCACAGTAGTGGGCCCGTGTGCGCATGCGCAGTAGTGAGCCCGAGTGCGCATGCACAGTAGTGGGCCCGTGTCCGCTTGCGCAGTAGTGGGCCCGTGTGCGCATGAGCAGTAGTGAGCCCGTGTGCGCATGCACAGTAGTGAGCCCGTGTGCGCATGCGCAGTAGAGATCCCGATTGCGCATATGCAGGTCTGAGCCGGACAGCCCATCCGCAGAAGTGAGCCCGATTGCGCATCCGCAGTAGTGAGTCCGAGTGACCATGAGCAGTAGTGAGTCCAAGTGCGCAACAGCAGTAGTGACACCGGGTGCGCATGCACAGTAGTGAGCCCGACTGCGCATGCGCAGTAGAGATCCCGATTGCGCATATGCAGGTCTGAGCCGGAGAGCGCATCCGCAGTAGTGAGTCCGAATGCGCATCCGCAGTAGTGAGTCCGAGTGCGCATGAGCAGTAGTGACCCCGAGCTCGCATGCGGAGTAGAGAGCCCGATTGCGCATCCGCAGTAGGGAGTCCGTGTGCGCATGCGCAGTAGTGACCCCGAGTGCGCATGCACAGCAGTGAGCACGAGTGCGCATGCACAGTAGTGAGCCCGTGTGCGCATGCGCTGTAGTGAGCCCGAGTGCGCATGCGCAGTAGTGACTCCGATTGCGCATGCACAGTAGTGAGCCCCTGTGCGCATGCGCAGTAGTGAGCCCGAGTGCGCATGCACAGTAGTAAGCCCGTGTGCGCATGCGCAGTAGTGAGCCCGTGTGCTCATGCACAGTAGTGAGCCCGTGTGCGCATGCGCAGTAGTGAGCCCGAGTGCGCATGCACAGTAGTGGGCCCGTGTGCGCATGCGCAGTAGTGAGCCCGAGTGCGCATGCACAGTAGTTGGCCCGTGTCCGCTTGCGCAGTAGTGACCCGAGCGCGCATCCGCAGTAGAGAGCCCGATTGCGCATGCGCAATAGTGAGACCATGTGCGCATGGGCAGTAGTGGCCCCGAGTGCGCATGCACAGTAGTGAGCCCGAGTGCGCATGCGCAGTAGTGAGCCCGAGTGCGCATGCGCAGTAGTGACGCGAGCGCGCATCCGCAGTAGTGAGCCCGATTGCGCATCGGCAGCTGTGAGTCCGAGTGCGCATGAGCAGTAGTGAGTCCGAGTGCGCATGAGCAGTAGTGACCCCGAGCGCGCATGCGGAGTAGCGAGCCCGATTGCGCATCCGCAGTAGGGTGTCTGTGTGCGCATGCGCAGTAGTGAGCCCGATTGCGCATCGGCAGTAGTGAGTCCGAGTGCCCATGAGCCGTAGTGAGTCCGGGTGCGCATGAGCAGTAGTGAGTCCGTGTACGCATGAGTAGTAGCGACCCTGAGTGCGCATGCGAAGTAGTGAGCCCGAGTGCGCATGAGCAGTAGTGAGCCCGTGTGCGCATGAGCACTAGTGTCCCCGAGTGCGCATGCACAGTAGTGTGGCCGTGCGCGCATGCGCAGTAGTGCGCCCGTGTGCGCATGCGCAGAATTGAGCTCGAGGGCGCATGTGCAGTTCTGAGCCGGAGTGCGCATCCGCAGTAGCGACCCCGAGTGCGCACGCACAGTAGTGGGCCCGTGTGCGCATGAGCAGTAGTGACCCCGAGCGCACTTGCGCAGTAGTGACCCGAGCGCGCATCCGCAGTAGTGAGCCCGAGTGCGCATCCGCAGTAGTGAGTCAGTGTGCGCAAGAGCAGTAGTGAGTCCGAGTGCGCATGCACAGTAGTGGGCCCGTGTGCGCATGCGCAGTAGTGAGCCCGAGTGCGCATGCACAGTAGTGGGCCCGTGTCCGCTTGCGCAGTAGTGGGCCCGTGTGCGCATGAGCAGTAGTGAGCCCGTGTGCGCATGTCCAGTAGTGAGCCCGTGTGCGCATGCGCAGTTGTGAGCCCGAGTTCGCATGCACAGTAGTGGGCCCGTGTGCGCATGCTCAGTAGTGAGCCCGAGTGCGCATGCACAGTAGTGGGCCCGTGTGCGCATGCGCAGTAGTGGGCCCGAGTGCGCATGAGCAGTAGTGAGCCAGTGTGCGCATGAGCAGTAGTGACCCCGAGTGGGCATGCACAGTAGTGAGCCCGAGTGCGCATGCAGAGTAGTGACCCCGTGTGCGCATGTACAGTAGTGAGCCCGTGTGCGCATGCGCAGTTGTGAGCCCGAGTTCGCATGCACAGTAGTGGGCGCGTGCGCGCATGCGCAGTAGTGCGCCCATGTGCGCTTGCGCAGAAGTGAGCTCGAGTGCGCATGCACAGTAGTGAGCCCGAGTGCGCATGCACAGTAGTGAGCCCGATTGCGCATCCGCAGTAGGGAGTCCGTGTGCGCATGCGCAGTAGTGAGCCCGAGTGCGCATGCGCAGTAGAGAGCCCGATTGCACATGTGCAGGTCTGAGCCGGAGGGCGCATCCGCAGTAGTGAGTCCGAATGCGCATCCGCAGCAGCGACCCCGAGCGCGCATGAGCAGTAGTGAGCTCGAGTGCGCATGCACAGTAGTGAGCCCGAGTGCGCATGCGCAGTAGTGAGAACGATTGCGCATCCGCAGCAGTGAGTCCGAGTGCGCATGAGCAGTAGTAAGGCCGTGTGCGCATGCGCAGTAGAGAGCCCGATTGCTCATGTGCAGGTCTGAGCTGGAGAGCGCACGCGCAGTAGTGACCCCGAGTGCGCATGCGCAGTAGTGACCCGAGCGCGCATCCGCAGTAGTGAGTCCGAGTGCGCATGAGCAGTAGTGACCCCGAGTGCGCATGCGCAGTAGTGACCCCGAGTGCACATGCACAGTAGTGAGCCCGAGTGCGCATGAGCAGTAGTGACCCCGTTCGCGGTTGCGCAGTAGTGAGCCCGTGTGCACATGCGTAGTAGTGAGCTCGAGTGCGCATGTGCAGGTCTGAGCCGGAGTGCGCACGCGCAGTAGTGACCCCGAGTGCGCATGCGCAGTAGTGACCCGAGCGCGCATCCGCACTAGTGAGTCCGAGTGCGCATGAGCAGTAGTGACCCCGAGTGCGCATGCGCAGTAGTGATCCCCTGTGCGCATGCGCAGTAGTGCGCCCGAGTGCGCATGAGCAGTAGTGACCCCGTTCGCGGTTGCGCAGTAGTGAGCCCGTGTGCACATGCGTAGTAGTGAGCTCGAGTGCGCATGTGCAGGTCTGAGCCGGAGTGCGCACGCGCAATAGTGACCCCGAGTGCGCATGCGCAGTAGTGACCCGAGCGCGCATCCGCACTAGTGAGTTCGAGTGCGCATGAGCAGTAGTGACCCCGAGTGCGCATGCGCAGTAGTGATCCCGATTGCGCATGTGCAGGTCTGAGCAGGAGAGCGCATCCGCACTACTGAGCCCGATTGCACATCCGCAGTCGTGAGGCCGAGTGCCCATGAGCAGTAGTGAGTCCAAGTGCGAATGAGCACTAGTGACCCCGAGTGCGCATGCACAGTAGTGAGCCCGTGTACGCATGCGCAGTAGTGCGCCCGAGTGCGCATGAGCAGTAGTGAGCCCGAGCGCGCATGCGCAGTAGTGACCCCGAGTGCACATGCACAGTAGTGAGCCCGTGTGCGCATGCGCAGTAGTGAGCCCGATTGCGCATCCGCAGCAGTGAGTCCGAGTGCGCATGAGCAGTAGTGAGTCCAAGGGCGCATGAGCACTAGTGACCCCGAGTGCGCATGCGCAGAAGAGGGCCCGATTGCGCATGCATAGTAGTGAGTCCGAGTGCGCATGAGCAGTAGTGAGCCCGATTGCGCATCCGCAGCAGTGAGTCCGAGTGCGCATGAGCAGCAGTGAACCCATGTGCGCATGCACAATATTGAGCCCGTGTGCGCATGCGCAGTAGTGAGCCCGAGTGCGCATGGGCAGTAGTGACCCCGAGTGCGCATGCTCAGTAGTGAGCCCGAGTGTGCATGCACAGTAGTGAGCCCGAGTGCGCATGCGCAGAATTGAGCTCGAGCGCGCATGTGCAGTTCTGAGCCGGAGTACGCATCCGCAGTAGCGACCCCGAGTGCGTACGCACAGTAGTGGGCCCGTGTGCGCATGCGCAGTAGTGAGCCCGAGTGCGCATGCGCAGTAGTGACCACGAGTGCGCATGCACAGTAGTGAGGCCGTGTGCGCAGGCGCAGTAGTGAGCCCGAGTGCGCATGAGCAGTAGTGAGCCCGTGTGCGCATGAGCACTAGTGACCCCGAGTGCGCATGCACGGTAGTGAGCCCGTGTGCGCATGCGCAGTAGTGAGCCCGAGTGCGCATGTGCAGGTCTGACCCGGAGTGCGCACGCGCAGTAGTGACCACGAGTGCGCGTGCGCAGTAGTGACCCGGGCGCGCATCCGCAGTAGTGAGCCCGATTGCGCATCGGCAGCAGTGAGTCCGAGTGCGCATGAGCAGTAGTGAGTCCGAGTGCGCGTGAGCAGTAGTGACCCCGAGCGCGCATGCGGAGTAGTGAGCCCGATTGCGCATCCGCAGTAGGGTGTCTGTGTGCGCATGCGCAGTAGTGAGCCCGATTGCGCATCGGCAGTAGTGAGTCCGTGTGCCCATGAGCCGTAGTGAGTCCGAGTGCGCATGAGCAGTAGTGAGTCCGTGTGCGCATGAGTAGTAGCGACCCTGAGTGCGCATGCGCAGTAGTGTGCCCGAGTGCGCATCCGCAGTAGTGAGACAGTGTGCGCATGATCAGTACTGAGTCCGAGTGCGCACGAGCAGTAGTGAGCCCGATTGCGCATCCGCAGTAGGGTGTCTGTGTGCGCATGCGCAGTAGTGATCCCGATTGCGCATGTGCAGGTCTGAGCAGGAGAGCGCATCGGCACTAGTGAGCCCGATTGCACATCCGCAGTCGTGAGGCGAAGTGCCCATGAGCATTAGTGAGTCCAAGTGCGAATGAGCACTAGTGACCCTGAGTGCGCATGCACAGTAGTGAGCCCGTGTGCAGCATGCGCAGTAGTGCGCCCGAGTGTGCATGAGCAGTAGTGAGCCCGAGCGCGCATGCGCAGTAGTGACCCCGAGCGCGCATGTTCAGTAGTGAGCCAGAGTGCACATGCACAGTAGTGAGCCCGTGTGCGCATGCGCAGTAGTGAGACCGATTGCGCATGTGCAGGTCTGAGCAGGAGAGCGCATCCGCGGTAGTGAGCCCGATTGCACATCCGGAGTCGTGGGGCCGAGTGCCCATGAGCAGTAGTGAGCCAGAGTGCACATGCACAGTAGTGAGCCCGTGTGCGCATGAGCAGTAGTGACCCCGAGCGCGCATGCGCAGTAGTGACCCCGAGTGCGCACGCACAGTAGTGAGCCCGTGCGCACATGCGCACTAGTGCGCCCGTGTGCGCATGCGCAGAATTGAGCTCGAGTGCGCATATGCAGTTCTGAGCCGGAGTGCGCATCCATAGTAGCGACCCCGAGTGCGCACGCACAGTAGTGGGCCCGTGTGCGCATGCACAGTAGTGAGCCCGAGTGCGCATCCGCAGTAGTGAGACAGTGTGCACATGAGCAGTAGTGAGTCCGAGTGCGCACGAGCAGTATTGAGCCCGATTGCGCATCCGCAGCAGTGAGTCCGAGTGCGCATGAGCAGTAGTGGGGCCGAGTGCGCATGCGCAGTAGGGAGCCCGATTGCGCATGTGCAGGTCTGCGCCGGAGAGCGCATCCGCAGCAGTGAGTCCGAGTGCGCATGCGCAGTAGTGTCCCCGAGCGCCCATGCGCAGTAGTGAGCCCGATTGCGCATCCACAGTAGTGAGTCCGCGTGCGCATGCGCAGTAGTGAGCCCGAGTGCGCTTGCGCAGTAGTGACTCCGATTGCGCATGCACAGTAGTGAGCCCGTGTGCGCATGCGCAGTAGTGAGCCCGAGTGCGCATGCACAGTAGTAAGCCCGTGTGCGCATGGGCAGTAGTGGCCCCGAGTGCGCATGCACAGTAGTGAGCCCGAGTGCGCATGCACAGTAGTGAGCCCGATTGCGCATGCGCAGTAGGGAGTCCGTGTGCGCATGCGCAGTAGTGAGTCCGAGTGCCCATGAGCAGTAGTGAGTCCAAGTGCGCATAAGCACTAGTGACCCCGAGCGCGCATGCGCAGTAGTGAGAGCGATTGCGCATCTGCAGCAGTGAGTCCGAGTGCGCATGAGCAGTAGTAAGGCCGTGTGCGCATGCGCAGTAGAGAGCCCGATTGCTCATGTGCAGGTCTGAGCTGGAGAGCGCATCCGCAGTAGTGAGCCGAATTGCACCGTCGCAGTAGTGAAGCCGAGTGCCCATGAGCAGTAGTGAGTCCAAGTGCGAATGAGCACTAGTGTCCCCGAGTGCGCATGCACAGTAGTGAGCCCGTGTGCGCATGCGCAGTCGTGAGGCCGAGTGCCCATGAGCAGTAGCGAGCCCGATTGCGCATGCGCAGTAGTGACCCCGAGTGCGCATGCACAGCAGTGAGCACGAGTGCGCATGCACAGTAGTGAGCCCGTGTGCGCCTGCGCAGTAGTGAGCCCGATTGCGCATCCGCAGCAGTGAGTCCGAGTGCCCATGAGCAGTAGTGAGTCCAAGTGCGCATAAGCACTAGTGACCCCGAGCGCGCATGCGCAGTAGTGAGAACGATTGCGCATCCGCAGCAGTGAGTCCGAGTGCGCATGAGCAGTAGTAAGGCCATGTGCGCATGCGCAGTAGAGAGCCCGATTGCTCATGTGCAGGTCTGAGCTGGAAAGCGCATCCGCAGTAGTGAGTCCGAGTGCGCATGCGCAGTAGTGACCCCGAGCGCGCATGAGCAGTAGTGAGCCAGAGTGCGCATGCACAGTAGTGAGCCCGTGTGCGCATGCGCAGTAGTGAGACCGATTGCGCATGTGCAGGTCTGAGCAGGAGAGCGCATCCGCAGTAGTGAGCCCAACTGCACCGTCGCAGTAGTGAAGCCGAGTGCCCATGAGCAGTAGTGAGTCCAAGTGCGAATGAGCACTAGTGTCCCCGAGTGCGCATGCACAGTAGTGAGCCCGTGTGCACATGCGCAGTCGTGAGGCCGAGTGCCCATGAGCAGTAGCGAGCCCGATTGCGTATGCGCAGTAGTGACCCCGAGTGCGCATGCACAGCAGTGAGCACGCGTGCGCATGCACAGTAGTGAGCCCGTGTGCGCATGCGCAGTAGTGCGCCCGAGTGCGCATGAGCAGTAGTGAGCCCGAGCGCGCATGCGCAGTAGTGACCCCGAGTGCACATGCACACTAGTGAGCCCGAGTGCGCATGCGCAGTAGAGAGCCCGATTGCGCATGTGCAGGTCTGAGCCGGAGAGCGCATCCGCAGTAGTGAGTCCGAGCTCGCATGCGGAGTAGAGAGCCCGATTGCGCATCCGCAGTAGGGTGTCCGTGTGCGCATGCGCAGTAGTGACCCCGAGTGCGCATGCACAGCAGTGAGCACGAGTGCGCATGCACAGTAGTGAGCCCGACTGCGCATGCGCAGTAGAGATCCCGATTGCGCATATGCAGGTCTGAGCCGGAGAGCGCATCCGCAGTAGTGAGTCCGAATGCGCATCCGCAGTAGTGAGTCCGAGTGCGCATGAGCAGTAGTGACCCCGAGCTCGCATGCGGAGTAGAGAGCCCGATTGCGCATCCGCAGTAGGGTGTCCGTGTGCGCATGCGCAGTAGTGACCCCGAGTGCGCATGCACAGCAGTGAGCACGAGTGCGCATGCACAGTAGTGAGCCCGTGTGCGCATGCGCTGTAGTGAGCCCGAGTGCGCATGCGCAGTAGTGACTCCGATTGCGCATGCACAGTAGTGAGCCCCTGTGCGCATGCGCAGTAGTGAGCCCGAGTGCGCATGCACAGTAGTAAGCCCGTGTGCGCATGCGCAGTAGTGAGCCCGTGTGCTCATGCACAGTAGTGAGCCCGTGTGCGCATGCGCAGTAGTGAGCCCGAGTGCGCATGCACAGTAGTGGGCCCGTGTGCGCATGCGCAGTAGTGAGCCCGAGTGCGCATGCACAGTAGTGGGCCCGTGTCCGCTTGCGCAGTAGTGACCCGAGCGCGCATCCGCAGTAGAGAGCCCGATTGCGCATGCGCAATAGTGAGACCATGTGCGCATGGGCAGTAGTGGCCCCGAGTGCGCATGCACAGTAGTGAGCCCGAGTGCGCATGCGCAGTAGTGAGCCCGAGTGCGCATGCGCAGTAGTGACGCGAGCGCGCATCCGCAGTAGTGAGCCCGATTGCGCATCGGCAGCTGTGAGTCCGAGTGCGCATGAGCAGTAGTGAGTCCGAGTGCGCATGAGCAGTAGTGACCCCGAGCGCGCATGCGGAGTAGCGAGCCCGATTGCGCATCCGCAGTAGGGTGTCTGTGTGCGCATGCGCAGTAGTGAGCCCGATTGCGCATCGGCAGTAGTGAGTCCGAGTGCCCATGAGCCGTAGTGAGTCCGGGTGCGCATGAGCAGTAGTGAGTCCGTGTGCGCATGAGTAGTAGCGACCCTGAGTGCGCATGCGAAGTAGTGAGCCCGAGTGCGCATGAGCAGTAGTGAGCCCGTGTGCGCATGAGCACTAGTGTCCCCGAGTGCGCATGCACAGTAGTGTGGCCGTGCGCGCATGCGCAGTAGTGCGCCCGTGTGCGCATGCGCAGAATTGAGCTCGAGGGCGCATGTGCAGTTCTGAGCCGGAGTGCGCATCCGCAGTAGCGACCCCGAGTGCGCACGCACAGTAGTGGGCCCGTGTGCGCATGAGCAGTAGTGACCCCGAGCGCACTTGCGCAGTAGTGACCCGAGCGCGCATCCGCAGTAGTGAGCCCGAGTGCGCATCCGCAGTAGTGAGTCAGTGTGCGCAAGAGCAGTAGTGAGTCCGAGTGCGCATGCACAGCAGTGGGCCCGTGTGCGCATGCGCAGTAGTGAGCCCGAGTGCGCATGCACAGTAGTGGGCCCGTGTCCGCTTGCGCAGTAGTGGGCCCGTGTGCGCATGAGCAGTAGTGAGCCCGTGTGCGCATGTCCAGTAGTGAGCCCGTGTGCGCATGCGCAGTTGTGAGCCCGAGTTCGCATGCACAGTAGTGGGCCCGTGTGCGCATGCTCAGTAGTGAGCCCGAGTGCGCATGCACAGTAGTGGGCCCGTGTGCGCATGCGCAGTAGTGGGCCCGAGTGCGCATGAGCAGTAGTGAGCCAGTGTGCGCATGAGCAGTAGTGACCCCGAGTGGGCATGCACAGTAGTGAGCCCGAGTGCGCATGCAGAGTAGTGACCCCGTGTGCGCATGTACAGTAGTGAGCCCGTGTGCGCATGCGCAGTTGTGAGCCCGAGTTCGCATGCACAGTAGTGGGCGCGTGCGCGCATGCGCAGTAGTGCGCCCATGTGCGCTTGCGCAGAAGTGAGCTCGAGTGCGCATGCACAGTAGTGAGCCCGAGTGCGCATGCACAGTAGTGAGCCCGATTGCGCATCCGCAGTAGGGAGTCCGTGTGCGCATGCGCAGTAGTGAGCCCGAGTGCGCATGCGCAGTAGAGAGCCCGATTGCACATGTGCAGGTCTGAGCCGGAGGGCGCATCCGCAGTAGTGAGTCCGAATGCGCATCCGCAGCAGCGACCCCGAGCGCGCATGAGCAGTAGTGAGCTCGAGTGCGCATGCACAGTAGTGAGCCCGAGTGCGCATGCGCAGTAGTGAGAACGATTGCGCATCCGCAGCAGTGAGTCCGAGTGCGCATGAGCAGTAGTAAGGCCGTGTGCGCATGCGCAGTAGAGAGCCCGATTGCTCATGTGCAGGTCTGAGCTGGAGAGCGCACGCGCAGTAGTGACCCCGAGTGCGCATGCGCAGTAGTGACCCGAGCGCGCATCCGCAGTAGTGAGTCCGAGTGCGCATGAGCAGTAGTGACCCCGAGTGCGCATGCGCAGTAGTGACCCCGAGTGCACATGCACAGTAGTGAGCCCGAGTGCGCATGAGCAGTAGTGACCCCGTTCGCGGTTGCGCAGTAGTGAGCCCGTGTGCACATGCGTAGTAGTGAGCTCGAGTGCGCATGTGCAGGTCTGAGCCGGAGTGCGCACGCGCAGTAGTGACCCCGAGTGCGCATGCGCAGTAGTGACCCGAGCGCGCATCCGCACTAGTGAGTCCGAGTGCGCATGAGCAGTAGTGACCCCGAGTGCGCATGCGCAGTAGTGATCCCCTGTGCGCATGCGCAGTAGTGCGCCCGAGTGCGCATGAGCAGTAGTGACCCCGTTCGCGGTTGCGCAGTAGTGAGCCCGTGTACACATGCGTAGTAGTGAGCTCGAGTGCGCATGTGCAGGTCTGAGCCGGAGTGCGCACGCGCAATAGTGACCCCGAGTGCGCATGCGCAGTAGTGACCCGAGCGCGCATCCGCACTAGTGAGTTCGAGTGCGCATGAGCAGTAGTGACCCCGAGTGCGCATGCGCAGTAGTGATCCCGATTGCGCATGTGCAGGTCTGAGCAGGAGAGCGCATCCGCACTACTGAGCCCGATTGCACATCCGCAGTCGTGAGGCCGAGTGCCCATGAGCAGTAGTGAGTCCAAGTGCGAATGAGCACTAGTGACCCCGAGTGCGCATGCACAGTAGTGAGCCCGTGTACGCATGCGCAGTAGTGCGCCCGAGTGCGCATGAGCAGTAGTGAGCCCGAGCGCGCATGCGCAGTAGTGACCCCGAGTGCACATGCACAGTAGTGAGCCCGTGTGCGCATGCGCAGTAGTGAGCCCGATTGCGCATCCGCAGCAGTGAGTCCGAGTGCGCATGAGCAGTAGTGAGTCCAAGGGCGCATGAGCACTAGTGACCCCGAGTGCGCATGCGCAGAAGAGGGCCCGATTGCGCATGCATAGTAGTGAGCCCGAGTGCGCATGAGCAGTAGTGAGCCCGATTGCGCATCCGCAGCAGTGAGTCCGAGTGCGCATGAGCAGCAGTGAACCCATGTGCGCATGCACAATATTGAGCCCGTGTGCGCATGCGCAGTAGTGAGCCCGAGTGCGCATGGGCAGTAGTGACCCCGAGTGCGCATGCTCAGTAGTGAGCCCGAGTGTGCATGCACAGTAGTGAGCCCGAGTGCGCATGCGCAGAATTGAGCTCGAGCGCGCATGTGCAGTTCTGAGCCGGAGTACGCATCCGCAGTAGCGACCCCGAGTGCGTACGCACAGTAGTGGGCCCGTGTGCGCATGCACAGTAGTGAGCCCGAGTGCGCATGCGCAGTAGTGACCACGAGTGCGCATGCACAGTAGTGAGCCCGTGTGCGCATGCGCAGTAGTGAGCCCGAGTGCGCATGAGCAGTAGTGAGCCCGTGTGCGCATGAGCAGTAGTGACCCCGAGTGCGCACGCACAGTAGTGAGCCCGTGTGCGCATGCGCAGTAGTGAGCCCGAGGCGCATGCGCAGAATTGAGCTCGAGCGCGCATGTGCAGTTCTGAGCCGGAGTACGCATCCGCAGTAGCGACCCCGAGTGCGTACGCACAGTAGTGGGCCCGTGTGCGCATGCGCAGTAGTGAGCCCGAGTGCGCATGCGCAGTAGTGACCACGAGTGCGCATGCACAGTAGTGAGGCCGTGTGCGCAGGCGCAGTAGTGAGCCCGAGTGCGCATGAGCAGTAGTGAGCCCGTGTGCGCATGAGCAGTAGTGACCCCGAGTGCGCATGCACAGTAGTGAGCCCGTGTGCGCATGCGCAGTAGTGAGCCCGAGTGCGCATGTGCAGGTCTGACCCGGAGTGCGCACGCGCAGTAGTGACCACGAGTGCGCGTGCGCAGTAGTGACCCGGGCGCGCATCCGCAGTAGTGAGCCCGATTGCGCATCGGCAGCAGTGAGTCCGAGTGCGCATGAGCAGTAGTGAGTCCGAGTGCGCGTGAGCAGTAGTGACCCCGAGCGCGCATGCGGAGTAGTGAGCCCGATTGCGCATCCGCAGTAGGGTGTCTGTGTGCGCATGCGCAGTAGTGAGCCCGATTGCGCATCGGCAGTAGTGAGTCCGTGTGCCCATGAGCCGTAGTGAGTCCGAGTGCGCATGAGCAGTAGTGAGTCCGTGTGCGCATGAGTAGTAGCGACCCTGAGTGCGCATGCGCAGTAGTGTGCCCGAGTGCGCATCCGCAGTAGTGAGACAGTGTGCGCATGATCAGTACTGAGTCCGAGTGCGCACGAGCAGTAGTGAGCCCGATTGCGCATCCGCAGTAGGGTGTCTGTGTGCGCATGCGCAGTAGTGATCCCGATTGCGCATGTGCAGGTCTGAGCAGGAGAGCGCATCGGCACTAGTGAGCCCGATTGCACATCCGCAGTCGTGAGGCGAAGTGCCCATGAGCATTAGTGAGTCCAAGTGCGAATGAGCACTAGTGACCCTGAGTGCGCATGCACAGTAGTGAGCCCGTGTGCAGCATGCGCAGTAGTGCGCCCGAGTGTGCATGAGCAGTAGTGAGCCCGAGCGCGCATGCGCAGTAGTGACCCCGAGCGCGCATGTTCAGTAGTGAGCCAGAGTGCACATGCACAGTAGTGAGCCCGTGTGCGCATGCGCAGTAGTGAGACCGATTGCGCATGTGCAGGTCTGAGCAGGAGAGCGCATCCGCGGTAGTGAGCCCGATTGCACATCCGGAGTCGTGGGGCCGAGTGCCCATGAGCAGTAGTGAGCCAGAGTGCACATGCACAGTAGTGAGCCCGTGTGCGCATGAGCAGTAGTGACCCCGAGCGCGCATGCGCAGTAGTGACCCCGAGTGCGCATGCACAGTAGTGAGCCCGTGCGCACATGCGCACTAGTGCGCCCGTGTGCGCATGCGCAGAATTGAGCTCGAGTGCGCATATGCAGTTCTGAGCCGGAGTGCGCATCCATAGTAGCGACCCCGAGTGCGCACGCACAGTAGTGGGCCCGTGTGCGCATGCACAGTAGTGAGCCCGAGTGCGCATCCGCAGTAGTGAGACAGTGTGCACATGAGCAGTAGTGAGTCCGAGTGCGCACGAGCAGTATTGAGCCCGATTGCGCATCCGCAGCAGTGAGTCCGAGTGCGCATGAGCAGTAGTGGGGCCGAGTGCGCATGCGCAGTAGGGAGCCCGATTGCGCATGTGCAGGTCTGCGCCGGAGAGCGCATCCGCAGCAGTGAGTCCGAGTGCGCATGCGCAGTAGTGTCCCCGAGCGCCCATGCGCAGTAGTGAGCCCGATTGCGCATCCACAGTAGTGAGTCCGCGTGCGCATGCGCAGTAGTGAGCCCGAGTGCGCTTGCGCAGTAGTGACTCCGATTGCGCATGCACAGTAGTGAGCCCGTGTGCGCATGCGCAGTAGTGAGCCCGAGTGCGCATGCACAGTAGTAAGCCCGTGTGCGCATGGGCAGTAGTGGCCCCGAGTGCGCATGCACAGTAGTGAGCCCGAGTGCGCATGCACAGTAGTGAGCCCGATTGCGCATGCGCAGTAGGGAGTCCGTGTGCGCATGCGCAGTAGTGAGTCCGAGTGCCCATGAGCAGTAGTGAGTCCAAGTGCGCATAAGCACTAGTGACCCCGAGCGCGCATGCGCAGTAGTGAGAGCGATTGCGCATCTGCAGCAGTGAGTCCGAGTGCGCATGAGCAGTAGTAAGGCCGTGTGCGCATGCGCAGTAGTGCGCCCGAGTGCGCATGAGCAGTAGTGAGCCCGAGCGCGCATGCGCAGTAGTGACCCCGAGTGCACATGCACACTAGTGAGCCCGAGTGCGCATGCGCAGTAGAGAGCCCGATTGCGCATGTGCAGGTCTGAGCCGGAGAGCGCATCCGCAGTAGTGAGTCCGAGTGCGCATGCGCAGTAGTGACCCCGAGCGCGCATGAGCAGTAGTGAGCCAGAGTGCACATGCACAGTAGTGAGCCCGTGTGCGCATGCGCAGTAGTGAGAACGATTGCGCATGTGCAGGTCTGAGCAGGAGAGCGCATCCGGTGTAGTGAGCCCGATTGCACATATGCAGGTCTGAGCCGGACAGCCCATCCGCAGAAGTGAGCCCGATTGCGCATCCGCAGTAGTGAGTCCGAGTGACCATGAGCAGTAGTGAGTCCAAGTGCGCAACAGCAGTAGTGACACCGGGTGCGCATGCACAGTAGTGAGCCCGACTGCGCATGCGCAGTAGAGATCCCGATTGCGCATATGCAGGTCTGAGCCGGAGAGCGCATCCGCAGTAGTGAGTCCGAATGCGCATCCGCAGTAGTGAGTCCGAGTGCGCATGAGCAGTAGTGACCCCGAGCTCGCATGCGGAGTAGAGAGCCCGATTGCGCATCCGCAGTAGGGAGTCCGTGTGCGCATGCGCAGTAGTGACCCCGAGTGCGCATGCACAGCAGTGAGCACGAGTGCGCATGCACAGTAGTGAGCCCGTGTGCGCATGCGCTGTAGTGAGCCCGAGTGCGCATGCGCAGTAGTGACTCCGATTGCGCATGCACAGTAGTGAGCCCCTGTGCGCATGCGCAGTAGTGAGCCCGAGTGCGCATGCACAGTAGTAAGCCCGTGTGCGCATGCGCAGTAGTGAGCCCGTGTGCTCATGCACAGTAGTGAGCCCGTGTGCGCATGCGCAGTAGTGAGCCCGAGTGCGCATGCACAGTAGTGGGCCCGTGTGCGCATGCGCAGTAGTGAGCCCGAGTGCGCATGCACAGTAGTGGGCCCGTGTCCGCTTGCGCAGTAGTGACCCGAGCGCGCATCCGCAGTAGAGAGCCCGATTGCGCATGCGCAATAGTGAGACCATGTGCGCATGGGCAGTAGTGGCCCCGAGTGCGCATGCACAGTAGTGAGCCCGAGTGCGCATGCGCAGTAGTGAGCCCGAGTGCGCATGCGCAGTAGTGACGCGAGCGCGCATCCGCAGTAGTGAGCCCGATTGCGCATCGGCAGCTGTGAGTCCGAGTGCGCATGAGCAGTAGTGAGTCCGAGTGCGCATGAGCAGTAGTGACCCCGAGCGCGCATGCGGAGTAGCGAGCCCGATTGCGCATCCGCAGTAGGGTGTCTGTGTGCGCATGCGCAGTAGTGAGCCCGATTGCGCATCGGCAGTAGTGAGTCCGAGTGCCCATGAGCCGTAGTGAGTCCGGGTGCGCATGAGCAGTAGTGAGTCCGTGTGCGCATGAGTAGTAGCGACCCTGAGTGCGCATGCGAAGTAGTGAGCCCGAGTGCGCATGAGCAGTAGTGAGCCCGTGTGCGCATGAGCACTAGTGTCCCCGAGTGCGCATGCACAGTAGTGTGGCCGTGCGCGCATGCGCAGTAGTGCGCCCGTGTGCGCATGCGCAGAATTGAGCTCGAGGGCGCATGTGCAGTTCTGAGCCGGAGTGCGCATCCGCAGTAGCGACCCCGAGTGCGCACGCACAGTAGTGGGCCCGTGTGCGCATGAGCAGTAGTGACCCCGAGCGCACTTGCGCAGTAGTGACCCGAGCGCGCATCCGCAGTAGTGAGCCCGAGTGCGCATCCGCAGTAGTGAGTCAGTGTGCGCAAGAGCAGTAGTGAGTCCGAGTGCGCATGCACAGTAGTGGGCCCGTGTGCGCATGCGCAGTAGTGAGCCCGAGTGCGCATGCACAGTAGTGGGCCCGTGTCCGCTTGCGCAGTAGTGGGCCCGTGTGCGCATGAGCAGTAGTGAGCCCGTGTGCGCATGTCCAGTAGTGAGCCCGTGTGCGCATGCGCAGTTGTGAGCCCGAGTTCGCATGCACAGTAGTGGGCCCGTGTGCGCATGCTCAGTAGTGAGCCCGAGTGCGCATGCACAGTAGTGGGCCCGTGTGCGCATGCGCAGTAGTGGGCCCGAGTGCGCATGAGCAGTAGTGAGCCAGTGTGCGCATGAGCAGTAGTGACCCCGAGTGGGCATGCACAGTAGTGAGCCCGAGTGCGCATGCAGAGTAGTGACCCCGTGTGCGCATGTACAGTAGTGAGCCCGTGTGCGCATGCGCAGTTGTGAGCCCGAGTTCGCATGCACAGTAGTGGGCGCGTGCGCGCATGCGCAGTAGTGCGCCCATGTGCGCTTGCGCAGAAGTGAGCTCGAGTGCGCATGCACAGTAGTGAGCCCGAGTGCGCATGCACAGTAGTGAGCCCGATTGCGCATCCGCAGTAGGGAGTCCGTGTGCGCATGCGCAGTAGTGAGCCCGAGTGCGCATGCGCAGTAGAGAGCCCGATTGCACATGTGCAGGTCTGAGCCGGAGGGCGCATCCGCAGTAGTGAGTCCGAATGCGCATCCGCAGCAGCGACCCCGAGCGCGCATGAGCAGTAGTGAGCTCGAGTGCGCATGCACAGTAGTGAGCCCGAGTGCGCATGCGCAGTAGTGAGAACGATTGCGCATCCGCAGCAGTGAGTCCGAGTGCGCATGAGCAGTAGTAAGGCCGTGTGCGCATGCGCAGTAGAGAGCCCGATTGCTCATGTGCAGGTCTGAGCTGGAGAGCGCACGCGCAGTAGTGACCCCGAGTGCGCATGCGCAGTAGTGACCCGAGCGCGCATCCGCAGTAGTGAGTCCGAGTGCGCATGAGCAGTAGTGACCCCGAGTGCGCATGCGCAGTAGTGACCCCGAGTGCACATGCACAGTAGTGAGCCCGAGTGCGCATGAGCAGTAGTGACCCCGTTCGCGGTTGCGCAGTAGTGAGCCCGTGTGCACATGCGTAGTAGTGAGCTCGAGTGCGCATGTGCAGGTCTGAGCCGGAGTGCGCACGCGCAGTAGTGACCCCGAGTGCGCATGCGCAGTAGTGACCCGAGCGCGCATCCGCACTAGTGAGTCCGAGTGCGCATGAGCAGTAGTGACCCCGAGTGCGCATGCGCAGTAGTGATCCCCTGTGCGCATGCGCAGTAGTGCGCCCGAGTGCGCATGAGCAGTAGTGACCCCGTTCGCGGTTGCGCAGTAGTGAGCCCGTGTACACATGCGTAGTAGTGAGCTCGAGTGCGCATGTGCAGGTCTGAGCCGGAGTGCGCACGCGCAATAGTGACCCCGAGTGCGCATGCGCAGTAGTGACCCGAGCGCGCATCCGCACTAGTGAGTTCGAGTGCGCATGAGCAGTAGTGACCCCGAGTGCGCATGCGCAGTAGTGATCCCGATTGCGCATGTGCAGGTCTGAGCAGGAGAGCGCTTCCGCACTACTGAGCCCGATTGCACATCCGCAGTCGTGAGGCCGAGTGCCCATGAGCAGTAGTGAGTCCAAGTGCGAATGAGCACTAGTGACCCCGAGTGCGCATGCACAGTAGTGAGCCCGTGTACGCATGCGCAGTAGTGCGCCCGAGTGCGCATGAGCAGTAGTGAGCCCGAGCGCGCATGCGCAGTAGTGACCCCGAGTGCACATGCACAGTAGTGAGCCCGTGTGCGCATGCGCAGTAGTGAGCCCGATTGCGCATCCGCAGCAGTGAGTCCGAGTGCGCATGAGCAGTAGTGAGTCCAAGGGCGCATGAGCACTAGTGACCCCGAGTGCGCATGCGCAGAAGAGGGCCCGATTGCGCATGCATAGTAGTGAGCCCGAGTGCGCATGAGCAGTAGTGAGCCCGATTGCGCATCCGCAGCAGTGAGTCCGAGTGCGCATGAGCAGCAGTGAACCCATGTGCGCATGCACAATATTGAGCCCGTGTGCGCATGCGCAGTAGTGAGCCCGAGTGCGCATGGGCAGTAGTGACCCCGAGTGCGCATGCTCAGTAGTGAGCCCGAGTGTGCATGCACAGTAGTGAGCCCGAGTGCGCATGCGCAGAATTGAGCTCGAGCGCGCATGTGCAGTTCTGAGCCGGAGTACGCATCCGCAGTAGCGACCCCGAGTGCGTACGCACAGTAGTGGGCCCGTGTGCGCATGCACAGTAGTGAGCCCGAGTGCGCATGCGCAGTAGTGACCACGAGTGCGCATGCACAGTAGTGAGCCCGTGTGCGCATGCGCAGTAGTGAGCCCGAGTGCGCATGAGCAGTAGTGAGCCCGTGTGCGCATGAGCAGTAGTGACCCCGAGTGCGCACGCACAGTAGTGAGCCCGTGTGCGCATGCGCAGTAGTGAGCCCGAGGCGCATGCGCAGAATTGAGCTCGAGCGCGCATGTGCAGTTCTGAGCCGGAGTACGCATCCGCAGTAGCGACCCCGAGTGCGTACGCACAGTAGTGACCCGGGCGCGCATCCGCAGTAGTGAGCCCGATTGCGCATCGGCAGCAGTGAGTCCGAGTGCGCATGAGCAGTAGTGAGTCCGAGTGCGCGTGAGCAGTAGTGACCCCGAGCGCGCATGCGGAGTAGTGAGCCCGATTGCGCATCCGCAGTAGGGTGTCTGTGTGCGCATGCGCAGTAGTGAGCCCGATTGCGCATCGGCAGTGGTGAGTCCGTGTGCCCATGAGCCGTAGTGAGTCCGAGTGCGCATGAGCAGTAGTGAGTCCGTGTGCGCATGAGTAGTAGCGACCCTGAGTGCGCATCCGCAGTAGTGAGACAGTGTGCGCATGATCAGTACTGAGTCCGAGTGCGCACGAGCAGTAGTGAGCCCGATTGCGCATCCGCAGTAGGGTGTCTGTGTGCGCATGCGCAGTAGTGATCCCGATTGCGCATGTGCAGGTCTGAGCAGGAGAGCGCATCGGCACTAGTGAGCCCGATTGCACATCCGCAGTCGTGAGGCGAAGTGCCCATGAGCATTAGTGAGGCCAAGTGCGAATGAGCACTAGTGACCCTGAGTGCGCATGCACAGTAGTGAGCCCGTGTGCAGCATGCGCAGTAGTGCGCCCGAGTGTGCATGAGCAGTAGTGAGCCCGAGCGCGCATGCGCAGTAGTGACCCCGAGCGCGCATGTTCAGTAGTGAGCCAGAGTGCACATGCACAGTAGTGAGCCCGTGTGCGCATGCGCAGTAGTGAGACCGATTGCGCATGTGCAGGTCTGAGCAGGAGAGCGCATCCGCGGTAGTGAGCCCGATTGCACATCCGGAGTCGTGGGGCCGAGTGCCCATGAGCAGTAGTGAGCCAGAGTGCACATGCACAGTAGTGAGCCCGTGTGCGCATGAGCAGTAGTGACCCCGAGCGCGCATGCGCAGTAGTGACCCCGAGTGCGCATGCACAGTAGTGAGCCCGTGCGCACATGCGCACTAGTGCGCCCGTGTGCGCATGCGCAGAATTGAGCTCGAGTGCGCATATGCAGTTCTGAGCCGGAGTGCGCATCCATAGTAGCGACCCCGAGTGCGCACGCACAGTAGTGGGCCCGTGTGCGCATGCACAGTAGTGAGCCCGAGTGCGCATCCGCAGTAGTGAGACAGTGTGCACATGAGCAGTAGTGAGTCCGAGTGCGCACGAGCAGTATTGAGCCCGATTGCGCATCCGCAGCAGTGAGTCCGAGTGCGCATGAGCAGTAGTGGGGCCGAGTGCGCATGCGCAGTAGGGAGCCCGATTGCGCATGTGCAGGTCTGCGCCGGAGAGCGCATCCGCAGCAGTGAGTCCGAGTGCGCATGCGCAGTAGTGTCCCCGAGCGCCCATGCGCAGTAGTGAGCCCGATTGCGCATCCACAGTAGTGAGTCCGCGTGCGCATGCGCAGTAGTGAGCCCGAGTGCGCTTGCGCAGTAGTGACTCCGATTGCGCATGCACAGTAGTGAGCCCGTGTGCGCATGCGCAGTAGTGAGCCCGAGTGCGCATGCACAGTAGTAAGCCCGTGTGCGCATGGGCAGTAGTGGCCCCGAGTGCGCATGCACAGTAGTGAGCCCGAGTGCGCATGCACAGTAGTGAGCCCGATTGCGCATGCGCAGTAGGGAGTCCGTGTGCGCATGCGCAGTAGTGAGTCCGAGTGCCCATGAGCAGTAGTGAGTCCAAGTGCGCATAAGCACTAGTGACCCCGAGCGCGCATGCGCAGTAGTGAGAGCGATTGCGCATCTGCAGCAGTGAGTCCGAGTGCGCATGAGCAGTAGTAAGGCCGTGTGCGCATGCGCAGTAGAGAGCCCGATTGCTCATGTGCAGGTCTGAGCTGGAGAGCGCATCCGCAGTAGTGAGCCGAATTGCACCGTCGCAGTAGTGAAGCCGAGTGCCCATGAGCAGTAGTGAGTCCAAGTGCGAATGAGCACTAGTGTCCCCGAGTGCGCATGCACAGTAGTGAGCCCGTGTGCGCATGCGCAGTCGTGAGGCCGAGTGCCCATGAGCAGTAGCGAGCCCGATTGCGCATGCGCAGTAGTGACCCCGAGTGCGCATGCACAGCAGTGAGCACGAGTGCGCATGCACAGTAGTGAGCCCGTGTGCGCCTGCGCAGTAGTGAGCCCGATTGCGCATCCGCAGCAGTGAGTCCGAGTGCCCATGAGCAGTAGTGAGTCCAAGTGCGCATAAGCACTAGTGACCCCGAGCGCGCATGCGCAGTAGTGAGAACGATTGCGCATCCGCAGCAGTGAGTCCGAGTGCGCATGAGCAGTAGTAAGGCCATGTGCGCATGCGCAGTAGAGAGCCCGATTGCTCATGTGCAGGTCTGAGCTGGAAAGCGCATCCGCAGTAGTGAGTCCGAGTGCGCATGCGCAGTAGTGACCCCGAGCGCGCATGAGCAGTAGTGAGCCAGAGTGCGCATGCACAGTAGTGAGCCCGTGTGCGCATGCGCAGTAGTGAGACCGATTGCGCATGTGCAGGTCTGAGCAGGAGAGCGCATCCGCAGTAGTGAGCCCAACTGCACCGTCGCAGTAGTGAAGCCGAGTGCCCATGAGCAGTAGTGAGTCCAAGTGCGAATGAGCACTAGTGTCCCCGAGTGCGCATGCACAGTAGTGAGCCCGTGTGCACATGCGCAGTCGTGAGGCCGAGTGCCCATGAGCAGTAGCGAGCCCGATTGCGTATGCGCAGTAGTGACCCCGAGTGCGCATGCACAGCAGTGAGCACGCGTGCGCATGCACAGTAGTGAGCCCGTGTGCGCATGCGCAGTAGTGCGCCCGAGTGCGCATGAGCAGTAGTGAGCCCGAGCGCGCATGCGCAGTAGTGACCCCGAGTGCACATGCACACTAGTGAGCCCGAGTGCGCATGCGCAGTAGAGAGCCCGATTGCGCATGTGCAGGTCTGAGCCGGAGAGCGCATCCGCAGTAGTGAGTCCGAGTGCGCATGCGCAGTAGTGACCCCGAGCGCGCATGAGCAGTAGTGAGCCAGAGTGCACATGCACAGTAGTGAGCCCGTGTGCGCATGCGCAGTAGTGAGAACGATTGCGCATGTGCAGGTCTGAGCAGGAGAGCGCATCCGGTGTAGTGAGCCCGATTGCACATCCGCAGTCGTGGGGCCGAGTGCCCATGAGCAGTAGTGAGCCAAAGTGCACATGCACAGTAGTGAGCCCGTGTGCGCATGCGCAGTAGTGAGCCCGATTGCGCATCCGCAGCAGTGAGTCCGAGTGCGCATGAGCAGTAGTGAGTCCAAGTGCGCATGAGCACTAGTGACCCCAAGTGCGCATGCGCAGTAGAGGGCCCGATTGCGCATGCATAGTAGAGAGCCCGTGTGCGCATGAGCAGTCGTGAGGCCGAGTGCCCATGAGCAGTAGTGAGCCCGATTGCGCATGCGCAGTAGTGACCCCGAGTGCGCATGCACAGTAGTGAGCTCGTGCTCGCATCCGCAGTAGTGAGCCCGATTGCGCATCCGCAGCAGTGAGTCCGAGTGCGCATGAGCAGTAGTGAGTCCGAGTGCGCACGAGCAGTATTGAGCCCGATTGCGCATCCGCAGCAGTGAGTCCGAGTGCGCATGAGCAGTAGTGAGCCCATGTGCGCATGCACAATGTTGAGCCCGTGTGCGCATGCGCAGTAGTGAGCCCAAGTGCGCATGGGCAGTAGTGACCCCGAGTGCGCATGCTCAGTAGTGAGCCCGAGTGCGCATGCACAGTAGTGAGCCCGAGTGCGCATGCGCAGAATTGAGCTCGAGCGCGCATGTGCAGTTCTGAGCCGGAGTGCGCATCCGCAGTAGCGACCCCGAGTGCGTACGCACAGTAGTGGGCCCGTGTGCGCATGGGCAGTAGTGAGCCCGAGTGCGCATCCGCAGGAGTGAGACAGTGTGCGCATGATCAGTACTGAGTCCGAGTGCGCACGAGCAGTATTGAGCCCGATTGCGCATGCACAGTAGTGGGCCCGTGTGCGCATGCGCAGTAGTGAGCCCTAGTGCGCATGCGCAGTAGTGACCACGAGTGCGCATGCACAGTAGTGAGCCCGTGTGAGCATGCGCAGTAGTGAGCCCGAGTGCGCATGAGCAGTAGTGAGTCCGAGTGCGCATGAGCAGTAGTGAGGCCGAGTGCGCATGAGCAGTAGTGTGCCCGAGCGGGCATCAGCAGTAGTGAGTCCGAGTGCGCATGAGCAGTAGTGACCCCGAGTGCGCATGCGCAGTAGTGATCCCGATTGCGCATGTGCAGGTCTGAGCAGGAGAGCGCATCCGCACTAGTGAGCCCGATTGCACATCCGCAGTCGTGAGGCCGAGTGCCCATGAGCAGTAGTGAGTCCAAGTGCGAATGAGCACTAGTGACCCCGAGTGCGCATGCACAGTAGTGAGCCCGTGTGCGCATGCACAGTAGTGCGCCCGAGTGCGCATGAGCAGTAGTGAGCCCGAGCGCGCATGCGCAGTAGTGACCCCGAGTGCACATGCACACTAGTGAGCCCGAGTGCGCATGCGCAGTAGAGAGCCCGATTGCGCATGTGCAGGTCTGAGCCGGAGAGCGCATCCGCAGTAGTGAGTCCGAGCGCGCATGCGCAGTAGTGACCCCGAGCGCGCATGAGCAGTAGTGAGCCAGAGTGCACATGCACAGTAGTGAGCCCGTGTGCGCATGCGCAGTAGTGAGAACGATTGCGCATGTGCAGGTCTGAGCAGGAGAGCGCATCCGCGGTAGTGAGCCCGATTGCACATCCGCAGTCGTGGGGCCGAGTGCCCATGAGCAGTAGTGAGCCAGAGTGCACATGCACAGTAGTGAGCCCGTGTGCGCATGCGCAGTAGTGAGCCCGATTGCGCATCCGCAGCAGTGAGTCCGAGTGCGCATGAGCAGTAGTGAGTCCAAGTGCGCATGAGCACTAGTGACCCCAAGTGCGCATGCACAGTAGTGAGCCCGTGTGCGCATGCGCAGTAGTGTGCCCGAGTGCGCATGAGCAGTAGTGAGCCCGAGCGCGCATGCGCAGTAGAGAGCCCGATTGCGCATGTGCAGGTCTGAGCCGGAGAGCGCATCCGCAGTAGTGAGTCCGAGTGCGCATGCGCAGAATTGAGCTCGAGCGCGCATGTGCAGTTCTGAGCCGGAGTACGCATCCGCAGTAGCGACCCCGAGTGCGTACGCACAGTAGTGGGCCCGTGTGCGCATGCGCAGTAGTGAGCCCGAGTGCGCATGCGCAGTAGTGACCACGAGTGCGCATGCACAGTAGTGAGCCCGTGTGCGCATGCGCAGTAGTGAGCCCGTGTGCGCATGCGCAGTAGTGAGCCCGAGTGCGCATGTGCAGGTCTGACCCGGAGTGCGCACGCGCAGTAGTGACCACGAGTGCGCATGCGCAGTAGTGACCCGAGCGCGCATCCGCAGTAGTGAGCCCGATTGCGCATCGGCAGCAGTGAGTCCGAGTGCGCATGAGCAGTAGTGAGTCCGAGTGCGCGTGAGCAGTAGTGTCCCCGAGCGCGCATGCGGTGTAGTGAGCCCGATTGCGCATCCGCAGCAGTGAGTCCGAGTGCGCATGAGCAGTAGTGAGCCCGTGTGAGCATGCGCAGTAGTGAGCCCGAGTGCGCATGAGCAGTAGTGAGTCCGAGTGCGCATGAGCAGTAGTGGCCCCGAGTGCGCATGCGCAGTAGTGATCCCGATTGCGCATGTGCAGGTCTGAGCAGGAGAGCGCATCCGCACTAGTGAGCCCGATTGCACATCCGCAGTCGTGAGGCCGAGTGCCCATGAGCAGTAGTGAGTCCAAGTGCGAATGAGCACTAGTGACCCCGAGTGCGCATGCACAGTAGTGAGCCCGTGTGCGCATGCACAGTAGTGCGCCCGAGTGCGCATGAGCAGTAGTGAGCCCGAGCGCGCATGCGCAGTAGTGACCCCGAGTGCACATGCACACTAGTGAGCCCGAGTGCGCATGCGCAGTAGAGAGCCCGATTGCGCATGTGCAGGTCTGAGCCGGAGAGCGCATCCGCAGTAGTGAGTCCGAGTGCGCATGCGCAGTAGTGACCCCGAGCGCGCATGAGCAGTAGTGAGCCAGAGTGCACATGCACAGTAGTGAGCCCGTGTGCGCATGCGCAGTAGTGAGAACGATTGCGCATGTGCAGGTCTGAGCAGGAGAGCGCATCCGCGGTAGTGAGCCCGATTGCACATCCGCAGTCGTGGGGCCGAGTGCCCATGAGCAGTAGTGAGCCAGAGTGCACATGCACAGTAGTGAGCCCGTGTGCGCATGCGCAGTAGTGAGCCCGATTGCGCATCCGCAGCAGTGAGTCCGAGTGCGCATGAGCAGTAGTGAGTCCAAGTGCGCATGAGCACTAGTGACCCCAAGTGCGCATGCGCAGTAGTGCGCCCGAGTGCGCATGAGCAGTAGTGAGCCCGAGCGCGCATGCGCAGTAGAGAGCCCGATTGCGCATGTGCAGGTCTGAGCCGGAGAGCGCATCCGCAGTAGTGAGTCCGAGTGCGCATGCGCAGAATTGAGCTCGAGCGCGCATGTGCAGTTCTGAGCCGGAGTACGCATCCCCAGTAGCGACCCCGAGTGCGCACGCACAGTAGTGGGCCCGTGTGCGCATGCGCAGTAGTGAGCCCGAGTGCGCATGCGCAGTAGTGACCACGAGTGCGCATGCACAGTAGTGAGCCCGTGTGCGCATGCGCAGTAGTGAGCCCGAGTGCGCATGAGCAGTAGTGAGCCCGTGTGCGCATGAGCAGTAGTGACCCCGAGCGCGCATGCACAGTAGTGAGCCCGTGTGCGCATGCGCAGTAGTGAGCCCGAGTGCGCATGTGCAGATCTGACCCGGAGTGCGCACGCGCAGTAGTGACCACGAGTGCGCATGAGCAGTAGTGACCCGAGCGCGCATCCGCAGTAGTGAGCCCGATTGCGCATCGGCAGCAGTGAGTCCGAGTGCGCATGAGCAGTAGTGAGTCCGAGTGCGCGTGAGCAGTAGTGACCCCGAGCGCGCATGCGGAGTAGTGAGCCCGATTGCGCATCCGCAGTAGGGTGTCTGTGTGCGCATGCGCAGTAGTGAGCCCGATTGCGCATCGGCAGTAGTGAGTCCGTGTGCCCATGAGCCGTAGTGAGTCCGAGTGCGCATGAGCAGTAGTGAGTCCGTGTGCGCATGAGTAGTAGCGACCCTGAGTGCGCATGCGCAGTAGTGTGCCCGAGTGCGCATCCGCAGTAGTGAGACAGTGTGCGCATGATCAGTACTGAGTCCGAGTGCGCACGAGCAGTAGTGAGCCCGATTGCGCATCCGCAGTAGGGTGTCTGTGTGCGCATGCGCAGTAGTGATCCCGATCGCGCATGTGCAGGTCTGAGCAGGAGAGCGCATCGGCACTAGTGAGCCCGATTGCACATCCGCAGTCGTGAGGCGAAGTGCCCATGAGCATTAGTGAGTCCAAGTGCGAATGAGCACTAGTGACCCTGAGTGCGCATGCACAGTAGTGAGCCCGTGTGCAGCATGCGCAGTAGTGCGCCCGAGTGTGCATGAGCAGTAGTGAGCCCGAGCGCGCATGCGCAGTAGTGACCCCGAGCGCGCATGTTCAGTAGTGAGCCAGAGTGCACATGCACAGTAGTGAGCCCGTGTGCGCATGCGCAGTAGTGAGACCGATTGCGCATGTGCAGGTCTGAGCAGGAGAGCGCATCCGCGGTAGTGAGCCCGATTGCACATCCGGAGTCGTGGGGCCGAGTGCCCATGAGCAGTAGTGAGCCAGAGTGCACATGCACAGTAGTGAGCCCGTGTGCGCATGCGCAGTAGTGAGCCCGATTGCGCATCCGCAGCAGTGAGTCCGAGTGCGCATGAGCAGTAGTGAGTCCAAGTGCGCATGAGCACTAGTGACCCCAAGTGCGCATGCACAGTAGTGAGCCCGTGTGCGCATGCGCAGTAGTGCGCCCGAGTGTGCATGAGCAGTAGTGTGACCGAGCGGGCATCCGCAGTAGTGAGTCCTAGTGCGCATGAGCAGTAGTGACCCCGAGTGCGCATGCGCAGTAGTGATCCCGATTGCGCATGTGCAGGTCTGAGCAGGAGAGCGCATCCGCACTAGTGAGCCTAATTGCACATCCGCAGTCGTGAGGTCGAGTGCCCATGAGCAGTAGTGAGTCCAAGTGCGAATGAGCACTAGTGACCCCGAGTGCGCATGCACAGTAGTGACCCCGAGCGCGCATGAGCAGTAGTGAGCCAGAGTGCACATGCACAGTAGTGACCCCGAGTGCGCATGCGCAGTAGTGATCCCGATTGCGCATGTGCAGGTCTGAGCAGGAGAGCGCATCCGCACTAGTGAGCCCAATTGCACATCCGCAGTCGTGAGGCCGAGTGCCCATGAGCAGTAGTGAGTCCAAGTGCGAATGAGCACTAGTGACCCCGAGTGCGCATGCACAGTAGTGACCCCGAGCGCGCATGAGCAGTAGTGAGCCAGAGTGCACATGCACAGTAGTGAGCCCGTGTGCGCTTGCGCAGTAGTGAGCCCGATTGCGCATCCGCAGCAGTGAGTCCGAGTGCGCATGAGCAGTAGTGAGTCCAAGTGCGCATGAGCACTAGTGACCCCAAGTGCGCATGCGCAGTAGAGGGCCCGATTGCGCATGCATAGTAGTGAGCCCGTGTGCGCACGAGCAGTCGTGAGGCCGAGTGCCCATGAGCAGTAGTGAGCCCGATTGCGCATGCGCAGTAGTGACCTCGAGTGCGCATGCACAGTAGTGAGCTCGTGCGCGCATCCGCAGTAGTGAGCCCGATTGCGCATCCGCAGCAGTGAGTCCGAGTGCGCATGAGCAGTAGTGAGTCCGAGTGCGCACGAGCAGTATTGAGCCCGGTTGCGCATCCGCAGCAGTGAGTCCGAGTGCCCATGAGCAGTAGTGAGTCCAAGTGCGCACAAGCACTAGTGACCCCGAGCGCGCATGCGCAGTAGTGTGAACGATTGCGCATCCGCAGCAGTGAGTCCGAGTGCGCATGAGCAGTAGTAAGGCCATGTGCGCATGCGCAGTAGAGAGCCCGATTGCTCATGTGCAGGTCTGAGCTGGAAAGCGCATCCGCAGTAGTGAGTCCGAGTGCGCATGAGCAGTAGTAAGGCCATGTGCGCATGCGCAGTAGAGAGCCCGATTGCTCATGTGCAGGTCTGAGCTGGAAAGCGCATCCGCAGTAGTGAGACCGATTGCGCATGTGCAGGTCTGAGCAGGAGAGCGCATCCGCGGTAGTGAGCCCGATTGCACATCCGGAGTCGTGGGGCCGAGTGCCCATGAGCAGTAGTGAGCCAGAGTGCACATGCACAGTAGTGAGCCCGTGTGCGCATGCGCAGTAGTGAGCCCGATTGCGCATCCGCAGTAGTGAGGCCGAGAGCCCATGAGCAGTAGTGAGTCCAAGTGCGCATGAGCACTAGTGACCCCGAGTGCGCATGCACAGTAGTGAGCCCGTGCGCACATGCGCACTAGTGCGCCCATGCGCACTAGTGCGCCCGTGTGCGCGTGCGCAGAATTGAGCTCGAGTGCGCATATGCAGTTCTGAGCCGGAGTGCGCATCCATAGTAGCGACCCCGAGTGCGCACGCACAGTAGTGGGCCCGTGTGCGCATGCACAGTAGTGAGCCCGAGTGCGCATCCGCAGCAGTGAGTCCGAGTGCGCATGAGCAGTAGTGAGGCCGAGTGCGCATGCGCAGTAGGGAGCCCGATTGCGCATGTGCAGGTCTGCGCCGGAGAGCGCATCCGCAGCAGTGAGTCCGAGTGCGCATGCGCAGTAGTGTCCCCGAGCGCCCATGCGCAGTAGTGAGCCAGATTGCGCATCCACAGTAGTGAGTCCGCGTGCGCATGCGCAGTAGTGAGCCCGAGTGCGCATGCGCAGTAGTGACTCCGATTGCGCATGCACAGTAGTGAGCCCGTGTGCGCATGCGCAGTAGTGAGCCCGAGTGCGCATGCACAGGAGTAAGCCCGTGTGCGCATGGGCAGTAGTGGCCCCGAGTGCGCATGCACAGTAGTGAGCCCGTGTGCGCATGCGCAGTCGTGAGGCCGAGTGCCCATGAGAAGTAGCGAGCCCGATTGCGCATGCGCAGTAGTGACCCCGAGTGCGCATGCACAGCAGTGAGCACGAGTGCGCATGCACAGTAGTGAGCCCGTGTGCGCATGCGCTGTAGTGAGCCCGAGTGCACATGCACAGTAGTGAGCCCGTGTGCGCATGCGCAGTAGTGAGCCCGATTGCGCATCCGCAGCAGTGAGTCCGAGTGCGCATGAGCAGTAGTGAGTCCAAGTGCGCATGAGCACTAGTGACCCCGAGTGCGCATGCGCAGTAGAGGGCCCGATTGCGCATGCATAGTAGTGAGCCCGTGTGCGTATGAGCAGTCGTGAGGCCGAGTGCCCATGAGCAGTAGTGAGCCCGATTGCGCATGCGCAGTAGTGACCCCGAGTGCGCATGCACAGTAGTGAGCTCGTGCGCGCTTCCGCAGTAGTGAGCCCGATTGCGCATCCGCAGCAGTGAGTCCGAGTGCGCATGAGCAGTAGTGAGTCCGAGCGCGCACGAGCAGTATTGAGCCCGATTGCGCATCCGCAGCAGTGAGCCCGATTGCGCATGCACAGTAGTGAGCCCGTGTGCGCATGCGCAGTAGTGAGCCCGAGTGCGCATGCACAGGAGTAAGCCCGTGTGCGCATGGGCAGTAGTGGCCCCGAGTGCGCATGCACAGTAGTGAGCCCGTGTGCGCATGCGCAGTCGTGAGGCCGAGTGCCCATGAGAAGTAGCGAGCCCGATTGCGCATGCGCAGTAGTGACCCCGAGTGCGCATGCACAGCAGTGACCCCGAGCGCGCATGAGCAGTAGTGAGCCAGAGTGCGCATGCACAGTAGTGAGCCCGTGTGCGCATGCGCAGTAGTGAGACCGATTGCGCATGTGCAGGTCTGAGCAGTAGAGCGCATCCGCAGTAGTGAGCCCAACTGCACCGTCGCAGTAGTGAAGCCGAGTGCCCATGAGCAGTAGTGAGTCCAAGTGCGAATGAGCACTAGTGTCCCCGAGTGCGCATGCACAGTAGTGAGCCCGTGTGCGCATGCGCAGTCGTGAGGTCGAGTGCCCATGAGCAGTAGCGAGCCCGATTGCGTATGCGCAGTAGTGACCCCGAGTGCGCATGCACAGCAGTGAGCACGAGTGCGCATGCACAGTAGTGAGCCCGTGTGCGCATGCGCAGTAGTGCGCCCGAGTGCGCATGAGCAGTAGTGAGTCCAAGTGCGCATGAGCACTAGTGACCCCAAGTGCGCATGCGCAGTAGAGGGCCCGATTGCGCATGCATAGTAGAGAGCCCGTGTGCGCATGAGCAGTCGTGAGGCCGAGTGCCCATGAGCAGTAGTGAGCCCGATTGCGCATGCGCAGTAGTGACCCCGAGTGCGCATGCACAGTAGTGAGCTCGTGCTCGCATCCGCAGTAGTGAGCCCGATTGCGCATCCGCAGCAGTGAGTCCGAGTGCGCATGAGCAGTAGTGAGTCCGAGTGCGCACGAGCAGTATTGAGCCCGATTGCGCATCCGCAGCAGTGAGTCCGAGTGCGCATGAGCAGTAGTGAGCCCATGTGCGCATGCACAATGTTGAGCCCGTGTGCGCATGCGCAGTAGTGAGCCCAAGTGCGCATGGGCAGTAGTGACCCCGAGTGCGCATGCTCAGTAGTGAGCCCGAGTGCGCATGCACAGTAGTGAGCCCGAGTGCGCATGCGCAGAATTGAGCTCGAGCGCGCATGTGCAGTTCTGAGCCGGAGTGCGCATCCGCAGTAGCGACCCCGAGTGCGTACGCACAGTAGTGGGCCCGTGTGCGCATGGGCAGTAGTGAGCCCGAGTGCGCATCCGCAGTAGTGAGACAGTGTGCGCATGATCAGTACTGAGTCCGAGTGCGCACGAGCAGTATTGAGCCCGATTGCGCATGCACAGTAGTGGGCCCGTGTGCGCATGCGCTGTAGTGAGCCCTAGTGCGCATGCGCAGTAGTGACCACGAGTGCGCATGCACAGTAGTGAGCCCGTGTGAGCATGCGCAGTAGTGAGCCCGAGTGCGCATGAGCAGTAGTGAGTCCGAGTGCGCATGAGCAGTAGTGAGGCCGAGTGCGCATGAGCAGTAGTGTGCCCGAGCGGGCATCAGCAGTAGTGAGTCCGAGTGCGCGTGAGCAGTAGTGACCCCGAGTGCGCATGCGCAGTAGTGATCCCGATTGCGCATGTGCAGGTCTGAGCAGGAGAGCGCATCCGCACTAGTGAGCCCGATTGCACATCCGCAGTCGTGAGGCCGAGTGCCCATGAGCAGTAGTGAGTCCAAGTGCGAATGAGCACTAGTGACCCCGAGTGCGCATGCACAGTAGTGAGCCCGTGTGCGCATGCACAGTAGTGCGCCCGAGTGCGCATGAGCAGTAGTGAGCCCGAGCGCGCATGCGCAGTAGTGACCCCGAGTGCACATGCACACTAGTGAGCCCGAGTGCGCATGCGCAGTAGAGAGCCCGATTGCGCATGTGCAGGTCTGAGCCGGAGAGCGCATCCGCAGTAGTGAGTCCGAGTGCGCATGCGCAGTAGTGACCCCGAGCGCGCATGAGCAGTAGTGAGCCAGAGTGCACATGCACAGTAGTGAGCCCGTGTGCGCATGCGCAGTAGTGAGAACGATTGCGCATGTGCAGGTCTGAGCAGGAGAGCGCATCCGCGGTAGTGAGCCCGATTGCACATCCGCAGTCGTGGGGCCGAGTGCCCATGAGCAGTAGTGAGCCAGAGTGCACATGCACAGTAGTGAGCCCGTGTGCGCATGCGCAGTAGTGAGCCCGATTGCGCATCCGCAGCAGTGAGTCCGAGTGCGCATGAGCAGTAGTGAGTCCAAGTGCGCATGAGCACTAGTGACCCCAAGTGCGCATGCACAGTAGTGAGCCCGTGTGCGCATGCGCAGTAGTGCGCTCGAGTGCGCATGAGCAGTAGTGAGCCCGAGCGCGCATGCGCAGTAGAGAGCCCGATTGCGCATGTGCAGGTCTGAGCCGGAGAGCGCATCCGCAGTAGTGAGTCCGAGTGCGCATGCGCAGAATTGAGCTCGAGCGCGCATGTGCAGTTCTGAGCCGGAGTACGCATCCGCAGTAGCGACCCCGAGTGCGTACGCACAGTAGTGGGCCCGTGTGCGCATGCGCAGTAGTGAGCCCGAGTGCGCATGCGCAGTAGTGACCACGAGTGCGCATGCACAGTAGTGAGCCCGTGTGCGCATGCGCAGTAGTGAGCCCGAGTGCGCATGAGCAGTAGTGAGCCCGTGTGCGCATGAGCAGTAGTGACCCCGAGTGCGCACGCACAGTAGTGAGCCCGTGTGCACATGCACAGTAGTGAGCCCGTGTGCGCATGCGCAGTAGTGAGCCCGATTGCGCATCCGCAGCAGTGAGTCCGAGTGCGCATGAGCAGTAGTGAGTCCAAGTGCGCATGAGCACTAGTGACCCCAAGTGCGCATGCACAGTAGTGAGCCCGTGTGCGCATGCGCAGTAGTGCGCCCGAGTGCGCATGAGCAGTAGTGAGCCCGAGCGCGCATGCGCAGTAGAGAGCCCGATTGCGCATGTGCAGGTCTGAGCCGGAGAGCGCATCCGCAGTAGTGAGTCCGAGTGCGCATGCGCAGAATTGAGCTCGAGCGCGCATGTGCAGTTCTGAGCCGGAGTACGCATCCGCAGTAGCGACCCCGAGTGCGTACGCACAGTAGTGGGCCCGTGTGCGCATGCGCAGTAGTGAGCCCGAGTGCGCATGCGCAGTAGTGACCACGAGTGCGCATGCACAGTAGTGAGCCCGTGTGCGCATGCGCAGTAGTGAGCCCGAGTGCGCATGAGCAGTAGTGAGCCCGTGTGCGCATGAGCAGTAGTGACCCCGAGTGCGCACGCACAGTAGTGAGCCCGTGTGCGCATGCGCAGTAGTGAGCCCGAGGCGCATGCGCAGAATTGAGCTCGAGCGCGCATGTGCAGTTCTGAGCCGGAGTACGCATCCGCAGTAGCGACCCCGAGTGCGTACGCACAGTAGTGGGCCCGTGTGCGCATGCGCAGTAGTGAGCCCGAGTGCGCATGCGCAGTAGTGACCACGAGTGCGCATGCGCAGTAGTGACCCGAGCGCGCATCCGCAGTAGTGAGCCCGATTGCGCATCGGCAGCAGTGAGTCCGAGTGCGCATGAGCAGTAGTGAGTCCGAGTGCGCGTGAGCAGTAGTGACCCCGAGCGCGCATGCGGAGTAGTGAGCCCGATTGCGCATCCGCAGTAGGGTGTCTGTGTGCGCATGCGCAGTAGTGAGCCCGATTGCGCATCGGCAGTAGTGAGTCCGTGTGCCCATGAGCCGTAGTGAGTCCGAGTGCGCATGAGCAGTAGTGAGTCCGTGTGCGCATGAGTAGTAGCGACCCTGAGTGCGCATGCGCAGTAGTGTGCCCGAGTGCGCATCCGCAGTAGTGAGACAGTGTGCGCATGATCAGTACTGAGTCCGAGTGCGCACGAGCAGTAGTGAGCCCGATTGCGCATCCGCAGTAGGGTGTCTGTGTGCGCATGCGCAGTAGTGATCCCGATTGCGCATGTGCAGGTCTGAGCAGGAGAGCGCATCGGCACTAGTGAGCCCGATTGCACATCCGCAGTCGTGAGGCGAAGTGCCCATGAGCATTAGTGAGTCCAAGTGCGAATGAGCACTAGTGACCCTGAGTGCGCATGCACAGTAGTGAGCCCGTGTGCAGCATGCGCAGTAGTGCGCCCGAGTGTGCATGAGCAGTAGTGAGCCCGAGCGCGCATGCGCAGTAGTGACCCCGAGCGCGCATGTTCAGTAGTGAGCCAGAGTGCACATGCACAGTAGTGAGCCCGTGTGCGCATGCGCAGTAGTGAGACCGATTGCGCGTGTGCAGGTCTGAGCAGGAGAGCGCATCCGCGGTAGTGAGCCCGATTGCACATCCGGAGTCGTGAGGCCGAGTGCCCATGAGCAGTAGTGAGCCAGAGTGCACATGCACAGTAGTGAGCCCGTGTGCGCATGCGCAGTAGTGAGCCCGATTGCGCATCCGCAGCAGTGAGTCCGAGTGCGCATGAGCAGTAGTGAGTCCAAGTGCGCATGAGCACTAGTGACCCCAAGTGCGCATGCACAGTAGTGAGCCCGTGTGCGCATGCGCAGTAGTGCGCCCGAGTGCGCATGAGCAGTAGTGAGCCCGAGCGCGCATGCGCAGTAGTGACCCCGAGTGCACATGCACACTAGTGAGCCCGAGTGCGCATGCGCAGTAGAGAGCCCGATTGCGCATGTGCAGGTCTGAGCCGGAGAGCGCATCCGCAGTAGTGAGTCCGAGTGCGCATGCGCAGTAGTGTCCCCGAGCGCGCATGCACAGTAGTGAGCCCGTGTGCGCATGCGCAGTAGTGAGACCGATTGCGCATGTGCAGGTCTGAGCAGGAGAGCGCATCCGCGGTAGTGAGCCCGATTGCACATCCGCAGTCGTGGGGCCGAGTGCCCATGAGCAGTGGTGAGCCAGAGTGCACATGCACAGTAGTGAGCCCGTGTGCGCATGCGCAGTAGTGAGACCGATTGCGCATGTGCAGGTCTGAGCAGGAGAGCGCATCCGCAGTAGTGAGCCCAATTGCACCGTCGCAGTAGTGAAGCCGAGTGCCCATGAACAGTAGTGAGTCCAAGTGCGAATGAGCACTAGTGTCCCCGAGTGCGCATGCACAGTAGTGAGCCCGTGTGCGCATGCGCAGTAGTGAGCCCGAGTGCGCATGAGCAGTAGTGAGACAGTGTGCGCATGAGCAGTATTGGTTCCGAGTGCCCATGAGCAGTAGCGAGCCCGATTGCGCATGCGCAGTAGTGACCCCGAGTGCGCATTCACAGCAGTGAGCACGAGTGCGCATGCACAGTAGTGAGCCCGTGTGCGCATGCGCAGTAGTGAGCCCGAGTGCGCATGCACAGTAGTGGGCCCGTGTGCACATGCGCAGTAGTGAGCCCGAGTGCGCATGAGCAGTAGTGAGACAGTGTGCGCATGAGCAGTATTGGGTCCGAGTGCGCATGAGCAGTAGTGACCCCGAGCGCAAATGCGCAGTAGTGAGCCCGATTGCGCATCCGCTGCATTCTGTCCGAGTGCGCATGAGCAGTAGTGAGCCCGAGTGCGCATGAGCAGTAGTGAGTCCGAGTGCGCATGCGCAGTAGTGACCCCGAGCGCGCATGAGCAGTAGTGAGCCAGAGTGCACATGCACAGTAGTGAGCCCGTGTGCGCATGCGCAGTAGTGAGACCGATTGCGCATGTGCAGGTCTGAGCAGGAGAGCGCATCCGCGGTAGTGAGCCCGATTGCACATCCGCAGTCGTGGGGCCGAGTGCCCATGAGCAGTGGTGAGCCAGAGTGCACATGCACAGTAGTGAGCCCGTGTGCGCATGCGCAGTAGTGAGACCGATTGCGCATGTGCAGGTCTGAGCAGGAGAGCGCATCCGCAGTAGTGAGCCCAATTGCACCGTCGCAGTAGTGAAGCCGAGTGCCCATGAGCAGTAGTGAGTCCAAGTGCGAATGAGCACTAGTGTCCCCGAGTGCGCATGCACAGTAGTGAGCCCGTGTGCGCATGCGCAGTCGTGAGGCCGAGTGCCTATGAGCAGTAGCGAGCCCGATTGCGAATGCGCAGTAGTGACCCCGAGTGCGCATGCACAGCAGTGAGCACGAGTGCGCATGCACAGTAGTGAGCCCGTGTGCGCATGCGCAGTAGTGAGCCCGAGTGCGCATGCACAGTAGTGGGCCCGTGTGCACATGCGCAGTAGTGAGCCCGAGTGCGCATGAGCAGTAGTGAGACAGTGTGCGCATGAGCAGTATTGGGTCCGAGTGCGCATGAGCAGTAGTGACCCCGAGCGCAAATGCGCAGTAGTGAGCCCGATTGCGCATCCGCTGCATTCTGTCCGAGTGCGCATGAGCAGTAGTGAGTCCGAGTGCGCATGAGCAGTAGTGAGGCCGAGTGCGCATGAGCAGTAGTGAGCCCGTGTGCGCATGCGCAGTAGTGCGCCCGAGTGCGCATGAGCAGTAGTGAGCCCGAGCGCACATGCGCAGTAGTGACCCCGAGTGCACATGCACACTAGTGAGCCCGAGTGCGCATGCGCAGTAGAGAGCCCGATTGCGCATGTGCAGTAGAGAGCCCGATTGCGCATGTGCAGGTCTGAGCAGGAGAGCGCATCCGCACTAGTGAGCCCAATTGCACATCCGCAGTCGTGAGGCCGAGTGCCCATGAGCAGTAGTGAGTCCAAGTGCGAATGAGCACTAGTGACCCCGAGTGCGCATGCACAGTAGTGAGCCCGTGTGCGCATGCGCAGTAGTGCGCCCGAGTGCGCATGAGCAGTAGTGAGCCCGAGCGCACATGCGCAGTAGTGACCCCGAGTGCACATGCACACTAGTGAGCCCGAGTGCGCATGCGCAGTAGAGAGCCCGATTGCGCATGTGCAGGTCTGAGCCGGAGAGCGCATCCGCAGTAGATGAGTCCGAGTGCGCATGCGCAGTAGTGACCCCGAGCGCGCATGAGCAGTAGTGAGCCAGAGTGCACATGCACAGTAGTGAGCCCGTGTGCGCATGCGCAGTAGTGAGAACGATTGCGCATGTGCAGGTCTGAGCAGGGGAGCGCATCCGCGGTAGTGAGCCCGATTGCACATCCGCAGTCGTGGGGCCGAGTGCCCATGAGCAGTAGTGAGCCAGAGTGCACATGCACAGTAGCGAGCCCGTGTGCGCTTGCGCAGTAGTGAGCCCGATTGCGCATCCGCAGCAGTGAGACCGAGTGCGCATGAGCAGTAGTGAGTCCAAGTGCGCATGAGCACTAGTGACCCCAAGTGCGCATGCGCAGTAGAGGGCCCGATTGCGCATGCATAGTAGTGAGCCCGTGTGCGCATGAGCAGTCGTGAGGCCGAGTGCGCATGAGCAGTAGTGAGCCCGAGCGCACATGCGCAGTAGTGACCCCGAGTGCACATGCACACTAGTGAGCCCGAGTGCGCATGCGCAGTAGAGAGCCCGATTGCGCATGTGCAGGTCTGAGCCGGAGAGCGCATCCGCAGTAGATGAGTCCGAGTGCGCATGCGCAGTAGTGACCCCGAGCGCGCATGAGCAGTAGTGAGCCAGAGTGCACATGCACAGTAGTGAGCCCGTGTGCGCATGCGCAGTAGTGAGAACGATTGCGCATGTGCAGGTCTGAGCAGGGGAGCGCATCCGCGGTAGTGAGCCCGATTGCACATCCGCAGTCGTGGGGCCGAGTGCCCATGAGCAGTAGTGAGCCAGAGTGCACATGCACAGTAGCGAGCCCGTGTGCGCTTGCGCAGTAGTGAGCCCGATTGCGCATCCGCAGCAGTGAGTCCGAGTGCGCATGAGCAGTAGTGAGTCCAAGTGCGCATGAGCACTAGTGACCCCAAGTGCGCATGCGCAGTAGAGGGCCCGATTGCGCATGCATAGTAGTGAGCCCGTGTGCGCATGAGCAGTCGTGAGGCCGAGTGCCCATGAGCAGTAGTGAGCCCGATTGCGCATGCGCAGTAGTGACCTCGAGTGCGCATGCACAGTAGTGAGCTCGTGCGCGCATCCGCAGTAGTGAGCCCGATTGCGCATCCGCAGCAGTGAGTCCGAGTGCGCATGAGCAGTAGTGAGTCCGAGTGCGCACGAGCAGTATTGAGCCCCATTGCGCATCCGCAGCAGTGAGTCCGAGTGCGCATGAGCAGTAGTGAGCCCATGTGCGCGTGCACAATGTTGAGCCCGTGTGCGCATGCGCAGTAGTGATCCCGTGTGCGCATGCGCAGTAGTGAGCCCGAGTGCGCATGGGCAGTAGTGACCCCGAGTGCGCATGCTCAGTAGTGAGCCCGAGTGCGCATGCGCAGAATTGAGTTCGAGCGCGCATGTGCAGTTCTGAGCCGGAGTGCGCACCCGCAGTAGCGAGCCCGATTGCGCATCCGCAACAATGAGTCCGAGTGCACATGAGCAGTAGTGAGGCCGAGTGCGCATGCGCAGTAGAGAGCCCGATTGCGCATGTGCAGGTCTGAGCCGGAGGGCGCATCCGCAGTAGTGAGTCCGAATGCGCATCCGCAGTAGCGACCCCGAGCGCGCATGGGCAGTAGTGAGCCCGAGTGCGCATGCACAGTAGTGAGCCCGAGTGCGCATGAGCAGTAGTGAGGCCGAGCGCGCATGAGCAGTAGTGAGCCCGGGCGCGCATCCGCAGTAGTGAGTCCGAGTGCGCATGAGCAGTAGTGACCCCGGGTGCGCATGCACAGTAGTGAGCCCGTGCGCGCATACGCAGCAGTGAGTCCGAGTGCGCATGAGCAGTAGTAAGGCCGAGCGCGCATGCACAGTAGTGAGCCCGTGTGCGCATGCGCAGTAGTGAGCCCGAGTGCGCATGCACAGTAGTGAGCCCGTGTGCGCCTGCGCAGTAGTGAGCCCGATTGCGCATGCGCAGAAGTGAGCTCGAGCACGCATGTGCAGTTCTGAGCCGGAGTGCGCATCCGCAGTAGGGACCCCGAGTGCGCACGCACAGCAGTGAGCCCGTGTGCGCATGCGCAGTAGTGAGCCCGAGTGCGCATCCGCAGTAGTGAGACAGTGTGCGCATGAGCAGTAGTGAGTCCGAGTGCGCACGAGCAGTAGTGAGCCGGATTGCGCATCCGCAGCAGTGAGTCCGAGTGCGCATGAGCAGTAGTGACCCCGAGCTCGCATGCGGAGTAGTGAGCCCGACTGCGCATCCGCAGTAGGGAGTCCGTGTGCGCATGCGCAGTAGTGAGCCCGAGTGCGCATGCGCAGTAGAGAGCCCGATTGCGCATGTGCAGGTCTGAGCAGGAGGGCGCATCCGCAGTAGTGAGTCCGAATGCGCATACGCAGTAGCGACCCCGAGCGCGCATGAGCAGTAGTGAGCCCGAGTGCGCGTGCACAGTAGTGAGCCCGTGTGCGCCTGCGCAGTAGTGAGCCCGATTGCGCACGAGCAGTAGTGAGCCGGATTGCGAATCCGCAGCAGTGTGTCCGAGTGCGCATGAGCACTAGTGACCCCGAGTGCGCATGCACAGTAGTGAGCCCGATTGCGCATCCGCAACAATGAGTCCGAGTGCACATGAGCAGTAGTGAGGCCGAGTGCGCATGCGCAGTAGAGAGCCCGATTGCGCATGTGCAGGTCTGAGCCGGAGGGCGCATCCGCAGTAGTGAGTCCGAATGCGCATCCGCAGTAGCGACCCCGAGCGCGCATGGGCAGTAGTGAGCCCGAGTGCGCATGCACAGTAGTGAGCCCGAGTGCGCATGAGCAGTAGTGAGGCCGAGTGCGCATGAGCAGTAGTGAGCCCGAGCGCGCATGCACACTAGTGAGCCCGAGTGCGCATGCGCAGTAGTGAGTCCGTGTGCGCATGAGTAGTAGCGACCCTGAGTGCGCATGCGGAGTAGTGAGCCCGATTGCGCATCCGCAGTAGGGTGTCTGTGTGCGCATGCACAGTAGTGAGCCCGTGTGCGCATGCGCAGTAGTGCGCCCGAGTGCGCATGAGCAGTAGTGAGCCCGAGCGCGCATGCGCAGTAGTGACCCCGAGTGCGCATGCACACTAGTGAGCCCGAGTGCGCATGCGCAGTAGAGAGCCCGATTGCGCATGTGCAGGTCTGAGCCGGAGAGCGCATCCGCAGTAGTGAGTCCGAGCGCGCATGAGCAGTAGTGAGCCAGAGTGCACATGCACATTAGTGAGCCCGAGCGCGCATCCGCAGTAGTGAGTCCGAGTGCGCATGAGCAGTAGTGACCCCGAGTGCGCATGCGCAGTAGTGAGCCCGATTGCGCATCCGCAACAATGAGTCCGAGTGCACATGAGCAGTAGTGAGGCCGAGTGCGCATGCGCAGTAGAGAGCCTGATTGCGCATGTGCAGGTCTGAGCCGGAGGGCGCATCCGCAGTAGTGAGTCCGAATGCGCATCCGCAGTAGCGACCCCGAGCGCGCATGAGCAGTAGTGATCCCGAGTGCGCATGCACAGTAGTGAGCCCGTGTGCGCCTGCGCAGTAGTGAGCCCGATTGCGCATGCGCAGAAGTGAGCTCGAGCACGCATGTGCAGTTCTGAGCCGGAGTGCGCATCCGCAGTAGGGACCCCGAGTGCGCACGCACAGCAGTGAGCCCGTGTGCGTATGCGCAGTAGTGAGCCCGAGTGCGCATCCGCAGTAGTGAGACAGTGTGCGCATGAGCAGTAGTGAGTCCGAGTGCGCACGAGCAGTAGTGAGCCGGATTGCGCATCCGCAGCAGTGAGTCCGAGTGCGCATGAGCAGTAGCGACCCCGAGCTCGCATGCGGAGTAGTGAGCCCGATTGCGCATCCGCAGTAGGGAGTCCGTGTGCGCATGCGCAGTAGTGAGCCCGAGTGCGCATGCGCAGTAGAGAGCCCGATTGCGCATGTGCAGGTCTGAGCAGGAGGGCGCATCCGCAGTAGTGAGTCCGAATGCGCATACGCAGTAGCGACCCCGAGCGTGCATGAGCAGTAGTGAGCCCGAGTGCGCATGCACAGTAGTGAGCCCGTGTGCGCCTGCGCAGTAGTGAGCCCGATTGCGCACGAGCAGTAGTGAGCCGGATTGCGCATCCGCAGCAGTGAGTCCGAGTGCGCATGAGCAGTAGTGACCCCGAGCTCGCATGCGGAGTAGTGAGCCCGATTGCGCATCCGCAGTAGGGAGTCCGTGTGCGCATGCGCAGTAGTGAGCCGGAGTGCGCATGCGCAGTAGAGAGCCCGATTGCGCATGTGCAGGTCTGAGCCGGAGGGCGCATCCGCAGTAGTGAGTCCAAATGCGCATCCGCAGTAGCGACCCCCAGCGCGCATGAGCAGTAGTGAGCCCGAGTGCGCATGCGCAGTAGTGACCCCGAGCGCACATGAGCAGTAGTGAGCCCGAGTGCGCATGGACAGTAGTGAGCCCGTGTGCGCATGCGCAGTAGTGATCCCGATTGCGCATGTGCCGGTCTGAGCAGGAGAGCGCATCCGCACTAGTGAGCCCGATTGCACATCCGCAGTCGTGAGGCCGAGTGCCCATGAGCAGTAGTGAGTCCAAGTGCGATGAGCACTAGTGACCCCGAGTGCGCATGCACAGTAGTGAGCCCGATTGCGCATCCGCAACAATGAGTCCGAGTGCACATGAGCAGTAGTGAGGCCGAGTGCGCATGCGCAGTAGAGAGCCCGATTGCGCATGTGCAGGTCTGAGCCGGAGGGCGCATCCGCAGTAGTGAGTCCGAATGCGCATCCGCAGTAGCGACCCCGAGCGCGCATGGGCAGTAGTGAGCCCGAGTGCGCATGCACAGTAGTGAGCCCGAGTGCGCATGAGCAGTAGTGAGGCCGAGTGCGCATGAGCAGTAGGGAGCCCGAGCGAGCATCCGCAGTAGTGAGTCCGAGTGCGCATGAGCAGTAGTGACCCCGAGTGCGCATGCGCAGTAGTGAGCCCGATTGCGCATCCGCAACAATGAGTCCAAGTGCACATGAGCAGTAGTGAGGCCGAGTGCGCATGCGCAGTAGAGAGCCCGATTGCGCATGTGCAGGTCTGAGCCGGAGGGCGCATCCGCAGTAGTGAGTCCGAATGCGCATGCGCAGTAGCGACCCCGAGCGCGCATGAGCAGTAGTGAGCCCGAGTACGCATGCACAGTAGTGAGCCCGTGTGCGCCTGCGCAGTAGTCAGCCCGATTGCGCATCCGCAGCAGTGAGTCCGAGTGCCCATGAGCAGTAGTGAATCCAAGTGCGCAAGAGCAGTAGTGACCCCGGGTGCGCATGCACAGTAGTGAGCCCGTGCGCGCATACGCAGTCGTCAGGCCGAGTGCCAATGAGCAGTGGTGAGTCCAAGTGCGAATGAGCACTAGAGACCCCGAGTGCGCATGCACAGTAGTGAGCCCGTGCGCGCATGCGCAGTAGTGCGCCCGAGTGCGCATGAGCAGTAGTGAGCCCGAGTGCGCATGCACAGTAGTGAGCCCGAGTGCGCATGAGCAGTAGTGAGGCCGATTGTGCATCCACAGTAGTGAGTCCGTGTGCGCATGCGCAGCAGTGAGCCCGAGTGCGCATGCGGAGTAGTGACTCCGATTGCTCATGCACAGTAGTGAGCCCGTGTGCGCATGCGCAGTAGTGGGCCCGAGTGCGCATGCACACTAGTGAGCCCGAGTGCGCATGCGCAGTAGAGAGCCCGATTGCGCATGTGCAGGTCTGAGCCGGAGAGCGCATCCGCAGTAGTGAGTCCGAATGCGCATCCGCAGTAGCGACCCCGAGCGCGCATGAGCAGTAGTGAGCCCGAGTGCGCACGCACAGTAGTGAGCCCGTGTGCGCCTGCGCAGTAGTGAGCCCGATTGCGCATCCGCAGCAGTGAGTCCGAGTGCCCATGAGCAGTAGTGAGTCCAAGTGCGCATAAGCACTAGTGACCCAGAGCGCGCATGCGCAGTAGTGAGAACGATTGCGCATCCGCAGCAGTGAGTCCGAGTGCGCATGAGCAGTAGTAAGGCCGAGCGCGCATGCGCAGTAGAGAGCCCGATTGCTCATGTGCAGGTCTGAGCTGGAGAGCGCATCCGCAGTAGTGAGTCCGAGTGCGCATGCGCAGTAGTGACCCCGAGCGCGCATGAGCAGTAGTGAGCCAGAGTGCGCATGCACAGTAGTGAGCCCGTGTGCGCATGCGCAGTAGCGAGACCGATTGCGCATGTGCAGGCCTGAGCAGGAGAGCGCATCCGCAGTAGTGAGCCCAATTGCACCGTCGCAGTAGTGAAGCCGTGTGCCCATGAGCAGTAGTGAGTCCAAGTGCGCATGAGCAGTAGTGAGCCCGAGTACGCATGCACAGTAGTGAGCCCGAGTGCGCATGAGTAGTAGTGAGGCCGAGTGCGCATGAGCAGTAGTGAGCCCGAGCGCATGAGCAGTAGTGAGTCCGTGTGCGCATGAGTAGTAGCGACCCTGAGTGCGCATGCGGAGTAGTGAGCCCGATTGCGCATCCGCAGTAGGGTGTCTGTGTGCGCATGCACAGTAGTGAGCCCGTGTGCGCATGCGCAGTAGTGTGCCCGAGCGCGCATCCGCAGTAGTGAGTCCGAGTGCGCATGAGCAGTAGTGACCCCGAGTGCGCATGCGCAGTAGTGATCCCGATTGCGCATGTGCAGGTCTGAGCAGGAGAGCGCATCGGCACTAGTGAGCCCGATTGCACATCCGCAGTCGTCAGGCCGAGTGCCCATGAGCAGTAGTGAGTCCAAGTGCGAATGAGCACTAGTGACCCCGAGTGCGCATGCACAGTAGTGAGCCCGTGTGCGCATGCGCAGTAGTGCGCCCGAGTGCGCATGAGCAGTAGTGAGCCCGAGCGCGCATGCGCAGTAGTGACCCCGAGTGCGCATGCACACTAGTGAGCCCGAGTGCGCATGCGCAGTAGAGAGCCCGATTGCGCATGTGCAGGTCTGAGCCGGAGAGCGCATCCGCAGTAGTGAGTCCGAGCGCGCATGAGCAGTAGTGAGCCAGAGTGCACATGCACATTAGTGAGCCCGAGCGCGCATCCGCAGTAGTGAGTCCGAGTGCGCATGAGCAGTAGTGACCCCGAGTGCGCATGCGCAGTAGTGAGCCCGATTGCGCATCCGCAACAATGAGTCCGAGTGCACATGAGCAGTAGTGAGGCCGAGTGCGCATGCGCAGTAGAGAGCCTGATTGCGCATGTGCAGGTCTGAGCCGGAGGGCGCATCCGCAGTAGTGAGTCCGAATGCGCATCCGCAGTAGCGACCCCGAGCGCGCATGAGCAGTAGTGATCCCGAGTGCGCATGCACAGTAGTGAGCCCGTGTGCGCCTGCGCAGTAGTGAGCCCGATTGCGCATGCGCAGAAGTGAGCTCGAGCACGCATGTGCAGTTCTGAGCCGGAGTGCGCATCCGCAGTAGGGACCCCGAGTGCGCACGCACAGCAGTGAGCCCGTGTGCGTATGCGCAGTAGTGAGCCCGAGTGCGCATCCGCAGTAGTGAGACAGTGTGCGCATGAGCAGTAGTGAGTCCGAGTGCGCACGAGCAGTAGTGAGCCGGATTGCGCATCCGCAGCAGTGAGTCCGAGTGCGCATGAGCAGTAGCGACCCCGAGCTCGCATGCGGAGTAGTGAGCCCGATTGCGCATCCGCAGTAGGGAGTCCGTGTGCGCATGCGCAGTAGTGAGCCCGAGTGCGCATGCGCAGTAGAGAGCCCGATTGCGCATGTGCAGGTCTGAGCAGGAGGGCGCATCCGCAGTAGTGAGTCCGAATGCGCATACGCAGTAGCGACCCCGAGCGTGCATGAGCAGTAGTGAGCCCGAGTGCGCATGCACAGTAGTGAGCCCGTGTGCGCCTGCGCAGTAGTGAGCCCGATTGCGCACGAGCAGTAGTGAGCCGGATTGCGCATCCGCAGCAGTGAGTCCGAGTGCGCATGAGCAGTAGTGACCCCGAGCTCGCATGCGGAGTAGTGAGCCCGATTGCGCATCCGCAGTAGGGAGTCCGTGTGCGCATGCGCAGTAGTGAGCCGGAGTGCGCATGCGCAGTAGAGAGCCCGATTGCGCATGTGCAGGTCTGAGCCGGAGGGCGCATCCGCAGTAGTGAGTCCAAATGCGCATCCGCAGTAGCGACCCCCAGCGCGCATGAGCAGTAGTGAGCCCGAGTGCGCATGCGCAGTAGTGACCCCGAGCGCACATGAGCAGTAGTGAGCCCGAGTGCGCATGGACAGTAGTGAGCCCGTGTGCGCATGCGCAGTAGTGATCCCGATTGCGCATGTGCCGGTCTGAGCAGGAGAGCGCATCCGCACTAGTGAGCCCGATTGCACATCCGCAGTCGTGAGGCCGAGTGCCCATGAGCAGTAGTGAGTCCAAGTGCGATGAGCACTAGTGACCCCGAGTGCGCATGCACAGTAGTGAGCCCGATTGCGCATCCGCAACAATGAGTCCGAGTGCACATGAGCAGTAGTGAGGCCGAGTGCGCATGCGCAGTAGAGAGCCCGATTGCGCATGTGCAGGTCTGAGCCGGAGGGCGCATCCGCAGTAGTGAGTCCGAATGCGCATCCGCAGTAGCGACCCCGAGCGCGCATGGGCAGTAGTGAGCCCGAGTGCGCATGCACAGTAGTGAGCCCGAGTGCGCATGAGCAGTAGTGAGGCCGAGTGCGCATGAGCAGTAGGGAGCCCGAGCGAGCATCCGCAGTAGTGAGTCCGAGTGCGCATGAGCAGTAGTGACCCCGAGTGCGCATGCGCAGTAGTGAGCCCGATTGCGCATCCGCAACAATGAGTCCAAGTGCACATGAGCAGTAGTGAGGCCGAGTGCGCATGCGCAGTAGAGAGCCCGATTGCGCATGTGCAGGTCTGAGCCGGAGGGCGCATCCGCAGTAGTGAGTCCGAATGCGCATGCGCAGTAGCGACCCCGAGCGCGCATGAGCAGTAGTGAGCCCGAGTACGCATGCACAGTAGTGAGCCCGAGTGCGCATGAGCAGTAGTGAGGCCGAGTGCGCATGAGCAGTAGGGAGCCCGAGCGAGCATCCGCAGTAGTGAGTCCGAGTGCGCATGAGCAGTAGTGACCCCGAGTGCGCATGCGCAGTAGTGAGCCCGATTGCGCATCCGCAACAATGAGTCCAAGTGCACATGAGCAGTAGTGAGGCCGAGTGCGCATGCGCAGTAGAGAGCCCGATTGCGCATGTGCAGGTCTGAGCCGGAGGGCGCATCCGCAGTAGTGAGTCCGAATGCGCATGCGCAGTAGCGACCCCGAGCGCGCATGAGCAGTAGTGAGCCCGAGTACGCATGCACAGTAGTGAGCCCGTGTGCGCCTGCGCAGTAGTGAGCCCGATTGCGCATCCGCAGCAGTGAGTCCGAGTGCCCATGAGCAGTAGTGAGTCCAAGTGCGCATAAGCACTAGTGACCCAGAGCGCGCATGCGCAGTAGTGAGAACGATTGCGCATCCGCAGCAGTGAGTCCGAGTGCGCATGAGCAGTAGTAAGGCCGAGCGCGCATGCGCAGTAGAGAGCCCGATTGCTCATGTGCAGGTCTGAGCTGGAGAGCGCATCCGCAGTAGTGAGTCCGAGTGCGCATGCGCAGTAGTGACCCCGAGCGCGCATGAGCAGTAGTGAGCCAGAGTGCGCATGCACAGTAGTGAGCCCGTGTGCGCATGCGCAGTAGCGAGACCGATTGCGCATGTGCAGGCCTGAGCAGGAGAGCGCATCCGCAGTAGTGAGCCCAATTGCACCGTCGCAGTAGTGAAGCCGTGTGCCCATGAGCAGTAGTGAGTCCAAGTGCGCATGAGCAGTAGTGAGCCCGAGTACGCATGCACAGTAGTGAGCCCGAGTGCGCATGAGTAGTAGTGAGGCCGAGTGCGCATGAGCAGTAGTGAGCCCGAGCGCATGAGCAGTAGTGAGTCCGTGTGCGCATGAGTAGTAGCGACCCTGAGTGCGCATGCGCAGTAGTGAGCCCGTGTGTGCATGCGCAGTAGTGAGCCTGGGTGCGCATGTGCAGTAGCGAGTCCGAGTGCTCATGAGCATTAGTGAGCCCGAGTGCGCATGCGCAGTAGAAAGCCCGATTGCGCATGTGCAGGTCTGAACCGGAGAGCGCATCCGCAGTAGTGAGCCCGATTGCGCATCCGCAGTAGTGAGGCCGAGAGCCCATGGGCAGTAGTGAGTCCAAGTGCGCATGAGCACTAGTGACCCCGAGTGCGCATGCACAGCAGTGAGCCCGTGCGCGCATGCGCAGTAGTGCGCCCGTGTGCGCATGCGCAGAATTGAGCTCGAGTGCGCATCCGCAGTAGTGAGACAGTGTGCACATGGGCAGTAGTGAGTCCGAGTGCGCACGAGCAGTATTGAGCCCGATTGCGCATCCGCAGCAGTGAGTCCGAGTGCGCGTGAGCAGTAGAGAGGCCGAGTGCGCATGCGCAGTAGAGAGCCCGATTGCGCATGTGCAGGTCTGCGCCGGAGAGCGCATCCGCAGCAGTGAGTCCGAGTGCGCATGCGCAGTAGTGTCCCCAAGCGCCCATGCGCAGTAGTGAGCCCGATTGTGCATCCACAGTAGTGAGTCCGTGTGCGCATGCGCAGCAGTGAGCCCGAGTGCGCATGCGGAGTAGTGACTCCGATTGCTCGTGCACAGTAGTGAGCCCGTGTGCGCATGCGCAGTAGTGGGCCCGAGTGCGCATGCACAGTAGTGGGCCCGTGTGCGCATGCGCAGTAGTGAGCCCGAGTGCGCATGCACAGTAGTGGGCCCGTGTGCGCATGCGCAGTATTGAGCCCGTGTGCGCATCCGCAGTAGCGACCCCGAGTGCGCACGCGCAGTATTGAGCCCGTGTGCGCATGCACAGTAGTGAGCCCGTGTGCGCATGCACAGTAGTGGGCCCGTGTGCGCATGCGCAGTAGTGAGCCCGAGTGCGCATGCGCAGTAGTGAGCCTGGGTGCGCATGTGCAGTAGCGAGTCCGAGTGCTCATGAGCATTAGTGACCCCGAGTGCGCATGCGCAGTAGAAAGCCCGATTGCGCATGTGCAGGTCTGCGCCGGAGAGCGCATCCGCAGCAGTGATTCCGAGTGCGCATGCGCAGTAGTGTCCCCAAGCGCCTATGCGCAGTAGTGAGCCCGATAGTGCATCCACAGTAGTGAGTCCGTGTGCGCATGCGCAGCAGTGAGCCCGAGTGCGCATGCGGAGTAGTGACTCCGATTGCTCATGCACAGTAGTGAGCCCGTGTGCGCATGCGCAGTAGTGGGCCCGAGTGCGCATGCACAGTAGTGGGCCCGTGTGCGCATGCGCAGTAGTGAGCCCGAGTGCGCATGCACAGTAGTGGGCCCGTGTGCGCATGCGCAGTATTGAGCCCGTGTGCCCATGCACAGTAGTGAGCCCGTGTGCGCATGCGCAGTAGTGAGCCCGAGTGCGCGTGCACAGTAGTGGGCCCGTGTGCGCATGCGCAGTAGTGAGCCCGAGTGCGCATGCACAGTAGTGAGCCCGAGTGCGCATGAGCCGTAGTGACCCCGAGCGCGCTTGCGCAGTAGTGAGCCCGTGTGCGCATGCGTAGTAGTGAGCTCGAGTGCGCATGTGCAGGTCTGAGCCGGAGTGCGCACGTGCAGTAGTGACCCCGAGTGCGCTTGCGCAGTAATGACCCGAGCGCGCATCCGCAGTAGTGAGCCCGATTGCGCATCCGCATTAGTGAGTCCGAGTGCGCATGAGCAGTAGCGAGTCCGAGTGCGCATGAGCAGTAGTGACCCCGAGCGCGCATGCGGAGTAGTGAGCCCGATTGCGCATCCGCAGTACGGAGTCCGTGTGCGCATGCGCAGTAGTGAGCCCGATTGCGCATCGGCAGTAGTGAGTCCGAGTGCCCATGAGCCGTAGTGAGTCCGAGTGCGCATGAGCAGTAGTGAGTCCGAGTGCGCATGAGTAGTAGCGACCCTGAGTGCGCATGCGCAGTAGTGAGCCCGAGTGCGCATCCGCAGTAGTGAGTCAGTGTGTGCATGAGCAGTAGTGAGTCCGAGTGCGCATGCGCAGTAGAGAGCCCGATTGCGCATGCGCAATAGTGAGACCGTGTGCGCATGGGCAGTAGTGGCCCCGAGTGCGCATGCACAGTAGTGTGCCCGAGTGCGCATGCACAGTAGTGAGCCCGAGTGCGCATGCGCAGTAGAGATCCCGATTGCGCATATGCAGGTCTGAGCCGGAGAGCGCATCCGCAGTAGTGAGTCCGAATGCGCATCCGCAGTAGCGACCCCGAGTCCGCACGCACAGCAGTGGGCCCGTGTTCGCATGCGCAGTAGTGAGCCCGAGTGCGCATCCGCAGTAGTGAGACAGTGTGCGCATGAGCAGTAGTGAGTCCGAGTGCGCACGAGCAGTAGTGAGCCGGATTGCGCATCCGCAGCAGTGAGTCCGAGTGCGCATGAGCAGTAGTGACCCCGAGCTCGCATGCGGAGTAGTGAGCCCGATTGCGCATCCGCAGTAGGGAGTCCGTGTGCGCATGCGCAGTAGCGAGCCCGAGTGCGCATGCGCAGTAGAGAGCCCGATTGCGCATGTGCAGGTCTGAGCCGGAGGGCGCATCCGCAGTAGTGAGTCCGAATGCGCATCCGCAGTAGCGACCCCGAGCGCGCATGAGCAGTAGTGAGCCCGAGTGCGCATGCACAGTAGTGAGCCCGTGTGCGCCTGCGCAGTAGTGAGCCCGATTGCGCACGAGCAGTAGTGAGCCGGATTGCGCATCCGCAGCAGTGAGTCCGAGTGCGCATGAGAAGTAGTGACCCCGAGCTCGCATGCGGAGTAGTGAGCCCGATTGCGCATCCGCAGTAGGGAGTCCGTGTGCGCATGCGCAGTAGTGAGCCCGAGTGCGCATGCGCAGTAGAGAGCCCGATTGCGCATGTGCAGGTCTGAGCCGGAGGGCGCATCCGCAGTAGTGAGTCCGAGTGCGCATGCGCAGTAGTGTCCCCAAGCGCCCATGCGCAGTAGTGAGCCCGATTGTGCATCCACAGTAGTGAGTCCGTGTGCGCATGCGCAGCAGTGAGCCCGAGTGCGCATGCGGTGTAGTGACTCCGATTGCTCATGCACAGTAGTGAGCCCGTGTGCGCATGCGCAGTAGTGGGCCCGAGTGCGCATGCACAGTAGTGGGCCCGTGTGCGCATGCGCAGTAGTGATCCCGATTGCGCATGTGCCGGTCTGAGCAGGAGAGCGCATCCGCACTAGTGAGACCGATTGCACATCCGCAGTCGTGAGGCCGATTGCCCATGAGCAGTAGTGAGTCCAAGTGCGATGAGCACTAGTGACCCCGAGTGCGCATGCACAGTAGTGAGCCCGATTGCGCATCCGCAACAATGAGTCCGAGTGCACATGAGCAGTAGTGAGGCCGAGTGCGCATGCGCAGTAGAGAGCCTGATTGCGCATGTGCAGGTCTGAGCCGGAGGGCGCATCCGCAGTAGTGAGTCCGAATGCGCATCCGCAGTAGCGACCCCGAGCGCGCATGGGCAGTAGTGAGCCCGATTGCACATCCGCAGTCGTGAGGCCGAGTGCCCATGAGCAGTAGTGAGTCCAAGTGCGATGAGCACTAGTGACCCCGAGTGCGCATGCACAGTAGTGAGCCCGAGTGCGCATGAGCAGTAGTGAGGCCGAGTGCGCATGAGCAGTAGTGAGCCCGAGCGCGCATCCGCAGTAGTGAGTCCGAGTGCGCATGAGCAGTAGTGACCCCGAGTGCGCATGCGCAGTAGTGAGCCCGATTGTGCATCCGCAACAATGAGTCCAAGTGCACATGAGCAGTAGTGAGGCCGAGTGCGCATGCGCAGTAGAGAGCCCGATTGCGCATGTGCAGGTCTGAGCCGGAGGGCGCATCCGCAGTAGTGAGTCCGAATGCGCATCCGCAGTAGCGACCCCGAGCGCGCATGAGCAGTAGTGAGCCCGAGTACGCATGCACAGTAGTGAGCCCGTGTGCGCCTGCGCAGTAGTGAGCCCGATTGCGCATCCGCAGCAGTGAGTCCGAGTGCCCATGAGCAGTAGTGAGTCCAAGTGCGCATAAGCACTAGTGAGCCCGAGCGCGCATGCGCAGTAGTGAGAACGATTGCGCATCCGCAGCAGTGAGTCCGAGTGCGCATGAGCAGTAGAGAGTTCAAGTGCGCATGAGCACTAGTGACCCCGAGTTCGCATGCGCAGTAGAGGGCCCGATTGCGCATGCATAGTAGAGAGCCCGTGTGCGCATGAGCAGTCGTGAGGCCGAGTGCCCATGAGCAGTAGTGAGCCCGATTGCGCATGCGCAGTAGTGACCCCGAGTGCGCATGCACAGTAGTGAGCTCGTGCGCGCATCCGCAGTAGTGAGCCCGATTGCGCATCCGCAGCAGTGAGTCCGAGTGCGCATGAGCAGTAGTGAGCCCATGTGCGCATGCACAATATTGAGCCCGTGTGCGCATGCGCAGTAGTGAGCCCGAGTGCGCATGGGCAGTAGTGACCCCGAGTGCGCATGCTCAGTAGTGAGCCCGAGTGCGCATGCACAGTAGTGAGCCCGAGTGCGCATGCGCAGAATTGAGCTCGAGCGCGCATGAGCAGTAGTGAGCCCGTGTGCGCATGAGCAGTAGTGACCCCGAGTGCGCATGCACAGTAGTGAGCCCGTGTGCGCATGCGCAGTAGTGAGCCCTGGTGCGCATGTGCAGTAGCGAGTCCGAGTGCGCATGAGCAGTAGTGAGCCCGATTGCGCATCGGCAGTAGTGAGTCCGAGTGCCCATGAGCCGTAGTGAGTCCGAGTGCGCATGAGCAGTAGTGAGTCCGTGTGCGCATGAGTAGTAGCGACCCTGAGTGCGCATGCGCAGTAGTGAGCCCGAGTGCGCATGAGCAGTAGTGAGCCCGTGTGCGCATGAGCAGTAGTGACCCCGAGTGCGCATGCACAGTAGTGAGCCCGTGTGCGCATGCGCAGTAGTGAGCCCGGGTGCGCATGTGCAGTAGCGAGTCCGAGTGCGCATGAGCAGTAGTGAGCCCGAGTGCGCATGCGCAGTAGAAAGCCCGATTGCGCATGTGCAGGTCTGAACCGGAGAGCGCATCCGCAGTAGTGAGCCCGATTGCGCATCCGCAGTAGTGAGGCCGAGAGCCCATGAGCAGTAGTGAGTACAAGCGCGCATGAGCACTAGTGACCCCGAGTGCGCATGCACAGCAGTGAGCCCGTGCGCGCATGCGCAGTAGTGCGCCCGTGTGCGCATGCGCAGAATTGAGCTCGAGTGCGCATGTGCAGTTCTGAGCCGGAGTGCGCATCCGCAGTAGCGACCCCGAGTGCGCACGCACAGTAGTGGGCCCGTGTGCGCATGCGCAGTAGTGAGCCCGAGTGCGCATCCGCAGTAGTGAGACAGTGTGCACATGAGCAGTAGTGAGGCCGAGTGCGCATGCGCAGTAGAGAGCCCGATTGCGCATGTGCAGGTCTGAGCCGGAGGGCGCATCCGCAGTAGTGAGTCCGAATGCGCATCCGCAGTAGCGACCCCGAGCGCGCATGAGCAGTAGTGAGCCCGAGTACGCATGCACAGTAGTGAGCCCGTGTGCGCCTGCGCAGTAGTGAGCCCGATTGCGCATCCGCAGCAGTGAGTCCGAGTGCCCATGAGCAGTAGTGAGTCCAAGTGCGCATAAGCACTAGTGAGCCCGAGCGCGCATGCGCAGTAGTGAGAACGATTGCGCATCCGCAGCAGTGAGTCCGAGTGCGCATGAGCAGTAGAGTGTTCAAGTGCGCATGAGCACTAGTGACCCCGAGTTCGCATGCGCAGTAGAGGGCCCGATTGCGCATGCATAGTAGAGAGCCCGTGTGCGCATGAGCAGTCGTGAGGCCGAGTGCCCATGAGCAGTAGTGAGCCCGATTGCGCATGCGCAGTAGTGACCCCGAGTGCGCATGCACAGTAGTGAGCTCGTGCGCGCATCCGCAGTAGTGAGCCCGATTGCGCATCCGCAGCAGTGAGTCCGAGTGCCCATGAGCAGTAGTGAGTCCAAGTGCGCATAAGCACTAGTGAGCCCGAGCGCGCATGCGCAGTAGTGAGAACGATTGCGCATCCGCAGCAGTGAGTCCGAGTGCGCATGAGCAGTAGAGAGTTCAAGTGCGCATGAGCACTAGTGACCCCGAGTTCGCATGCGCAGTAGAGGGCCCGATTGCGCATGCATAGTAGAGAGCCCGTGTGCGCATGCGCAGTAGTGAGCCCGAGTGCGCATGGGCAGTAGTGACCCCGAGTGCGCATGCTCAGTAGTGAGCCCGAGTGCGCATGCACAGTAGTGAGCCCGAGTGCGCATGCGCAGAATTGAGCTCGAGCGCGCATGAGCAGTAGTGAGCCCGTGTGCGCATGAGCAGTAGTGATCTCGAGTGCGCATGCACAGTAGTGAGCCCGTGTGCGCATGCGCAGTAGTGAGCTCTGGTGCGCATGTGCAGTAGCGAGTCCGAGTGCGCATGAGCAGTAGTGAGCCCGATTGCGCATCGGCAGTAGTGAGTCCGAGTGCCCATGAGCCGTAGTGAGTCCGAGTGCGCATGAGCAGTAGTGAGTCCGTGTGCGCATGAGTAGTAGCGACCCTGAGTGCGCATGCGCAGTAGTGAGCCCGAGTGCGCATGAGCAGTAGTGAGCCCGTGTGCGCATGAGCAGTAGTGACCCCGAGTGCGCATGCACAGTAGTGAGCCCGTGTGCGCATGCGCAGTAGTGAGCCCGGGTGCGCATGTGCAGTAGCGAGTCCGAGTGCGCATGAGCAGTAGTGAGCCCGAGTGCGCATGCGCAGTAGAAAGCCCGATTGCGCATGTGCAGGTCTGAACCGGAGAGCGCATCCGCAGTAGTGAGCCCGATTGCGCATCCGCAGTAGTGAGGCCGAGAGCCCATGAGCAGTAGTGAGTACAAGCGCGCATGAGCACTAGTGACCCCGAGTGCGCATGCACAGCAGTGAGCCCGTGCGCGCATGCGCAGTAGTGCGCCCGTGTGCGCATGCGCAGAATTGAGCTCGAGTGCGCATGTGCAGTTCTGAGCCGGAGTGCGCATCCGCAGTAGCGACCCCGAGTGCGCACGCACAGTAGTGGGCCCGTGTGCGCATGCGCAGTAGTGAGCCCGAGTGCGCATCCGCAGTAGTGAGACAGTGTGCACATGAGCAGTAGTGAGTCCGAGTGCGCACGAGCAGTATTGAGCCCGATTGCGCATCCGCTGCAGTGAGTCCGAGTGCGCATCCGCAGTAGTGAGACAGTGTGCTCATTCGCACTAGAGACCCCGAGTGCGCATGCACAGTAGTGAGCCCGTGCGCGCATGCGCAGTAGTGCGCCCGAGTGCGCATGAGCAGTAGTGAGCCCGAGTCCGCATGCACAGTAGTGAGGCCGAGTGCGCATGAGCAGTAGTGAGCCCGAGCGCGCATCCGCAGTAGTGAGTCCGAGTGCGCATGAGCAGTAGTGACCCCGAGTGCGCATGCGCAGTAGTGAGCCCGATTGCGCATCCGCAACAATGAGTCCGAGTGCACATGAGCAGTAGTGAGGCCGAGTGCGCATGCGCAGTAGAGAGCCTGATTGCGCATGTGCTGGTCTGAGCCGGAGGGCGCATCCGCAGTAGTGAGTCCGAATGCGCATCCGCAGTAGCGACCCCGAGCGCGCATGAGCAGTAGTGATCCCGAGTGCGCATGCACAGTAGTGAGCCCGTGTGCGCCTGCGCAGTAGTGAGCCCGATTGCGCATGCGCAGAAGTGAGCTCGAGCACGCATGTGCAGTTCTGAGCCGGAGTGCGCATCCGCAGTAGGGACCCCGAGTGCGCACGCACAGCAGTGAGCCCGTGTGCGTATGCGCAGTAGTGAGCCCGAGTGCGCATCCGCAGTAGTGAGACAGTGTGCGCATGAGCAGTAGTGAGTCCGAGTGCGCACGAGCAGTAGTGAGCCGGATTGCGCATCCGCAGCAGTGAGTCCGAGTGCGCATGAGCAGTAGCGACCCCGAGCTCGCATGCGGAGTAGTGAGCCCGATTGCGCATCCGCAGTAGGGAGTCCGTGTGCGCATGCGCAGTAGTGAGCCCGAGTGCGCATGCGCAGTAGAGAGCCCGATTGCGCATGTGCAGGTCTGAGCAGGAGGGCGCATCCGCAGTAGTGAGTCCGAATGCGCATACGCAGTAGCGACCCCGAGCGTGCATGAGCAGTAGTGAGCCCGAGTGCGCATGCACAGTAGTGAGCCCGTGTGCGCCTGCGCAGTAGTGAGCCCGATTGCGCACGAGCAGTAGTGAGCCGGATTGCGCATCCGCAGCAGTGAGTCCGAGTGCGCATGAGCAGTAGTGACCCCGAGCTCGCATGCGGAGTAGTGAGCCCGATTGCGCATCCGCAGTAGGGAGTCCGTGTGCGCATGCGCAGTAGTGAGCCGGAGTGCGCATGCGCAGTAGAGAGCCCGATTGCGCATGTGCAGGTCTGAGCCGGAGGGCGCATCCGCAGTAGTGAGTCCAAATGCGCATCCGCAGTAGTGAGTCCAAATGCGCATCCGCAGTAGCGACCCCCAGCGCGCATGAGCAGTAGTGAGCCCGAGTGCGCATGCGCAGTAGTGACCCCGAGCGCACATGAGCAGTAGTGAGCCCGAGTGCGCATGGACAGTAGTGAGCCCGTGTGCGCATGCGCAGTAGTGATCCCGATTGCGCATGTGCCGGTCTGAGCAGGAGAGCGCATCCGCACTAGTGAGCCCGATTGCACATCCGCAGTCGTGAGGCCGAGTGCCCATGAGCAGTAGTGAGTCCAAGTGCGATGAGCACTAGTGACCCCGAGTGCGCATGCACAGTAGTGAGCCCGATTGCGCATCCGCAACAATGAGTCCGAGTGCACATGAGCAGTAGTGAGGCCGAGTGCGCATGCGCAGTAGAGAGCCCGATTGCGCATGTGCAGGTCTGAGCCGGAGGGCGCATCCGCAGTAGTGAGTCCGAATGCGCATCCGCAGTAGCGACCCCGAGCGCGCATGGGCAGTAGTGAGCCCGAGTGCGCATGCACAGTAGTGAGCCCGAGTGCGCATGAGCAGTAGTGAGGCCGAGTGCGCATGAGCAGTAGGGAGCCCGAGCGAGCATCCGCAGTAGTGAGTCCGAGTGCGCATGAGCAGTAGTGACCCCGAGTGCGCATGCGCAGTAGTGAGCCCGATTGCGCATCCGCAACAATGAGTCCAAGTGCACATGAGCAGTAGTGAGGCCGAGTGCGCATGCGCAGTAGAGAGCCCGATTGCGCATGTGCAGGTCTGAGCCGGAGGGCGCATCCGCAGTAGTGAGTCCGAATGCGCATCCGCAGTAGCGACCCCGAGCGCGCATGAGCAGTAGTGAGCCCGAGTACGCATGCACAGTAGTGAGCCCGTGTGCGCCTGCGCAGTAGTGAGCCCGATTGCGCATCCGCAGCAGTGAGTCCGAGTGCCCATGAGCAGTAGTGAGTCCAAGTGCGCAAGAGCAGTAGTGACCCCGGGTGCGCATGCACAGTAGTGAGCCCGTGCGCGCATACGCAGTCGTCAGGCCGAGTGCCAATGAGCAGTGGTGAGTCCAAGTGCGAATGAGCACTAGAGACCCCGAGTGCGCATGCACAGTAGTGAGCCCGTGCGCGCATGCGCAGTAGTGCGCCCGAGTGCGCATGAGCAGTAGTGAGCCCGAGTGCGCATGCACAGTAGTGAGCCCGAGTGCGCATGAGCAGTAGTGAGGCCGAGTGCGCATGAGCAGTAGTGAGCCCGAGCGCGCATCCGCAGTAGTGAGTCCCAGTGCGCAGGAGCAGTAGTGACCCCGAGTGCGCATGCGCAGTAGTGAGCCCGATTGCGTATCCGCAACAATGAGTCCGAGTGCGCATGCACACTAGTGAGCCCGATTGCGCATGCGCAGTAGAGAGCCCGATTGCGCATGTGCAGGTCTGAGCCGGAGAGCGCATCCGCAGTAGTGAGTCCGAATGCGCATCCGCAGTAGCGACCCCGAGCGCGCATGAGCAGTAGTGAGCCCGAGTGCGCACGCACAGTAGTGAGCCCGTGTGCGCCTGCGCAGTAGTGAGCCCGATTGCGCATCCGCAGCAGTGAGTCCGAGTGCCCATGAGCAGTAGTGAGTCCAAGTGCGCATAAGCACTAGTGACCCCGAGCGCGCATGCGCAGTAGTGAGAACGATTGCGCATCCGCAGCAGTGAGTCCGAGTGCGCATGAGCAGTAGTAAGGCCGAGCGCGCATGCGCAGTAGAGAGCCCGATTGCTCATGTGCAGGTCTGAGCTGGAGAGCGCATCCGCAGTAGTGAGTCCGAGTGCGCATGCGCAGTAGTGACCCCGAGCGCGCATGAGCAGTAGTGAGCCAGAGTGCGCATGCACAGTAGTGAGCCCGTGTGCGCATGCGCAGTAGCGAGACCGATTGCGCATGTGCAGGTCTGAGCAGGAGAGCGCATCCACAGTAGTGAGCCCAATTGCACCGTCGCAGTAGTGAGGCCGAGAGCCCATGGGCAGTAGTGAGTCCAAGTGCGCATGAGCACTAGTGACCCCGAGTGCGCATGCACAGCAGTGAGCCCGTGCGCGCATGCGCAGTAGTGCGCCCGTGTGCGCATGCGCAGAATTGAGCTCGAGTGCGCATCCGCAGTAGTGAGACAGTGTGCACATGAGCAGTAGTGAGTCCGAGTGCGCACGAGCAGTATTGAGCCCGATTGCGCATCCGCAGCAGTGAGTCCGAGTGCGCGTGAGCAGTAGAGAGGCCGAGTGCGCATGCGCAGTAGAGAGCCCGATTGCGCATGTGCAGGTCTGCGCCGGAGAGCGCATCCGCAGCAGTGAGTCCGAGTGCGCATGCGCAGTAGTGTCCCCAAGCGCCCATGCGCAGTAGTGAGCCCGATTGTGCATCCACAGTAGTGAGTCCGTGTGCGCATGCGCAGCAGTGAGCCCGAGTGCGCATGCGGAGTAGTGACTCCGATTGCTCATGCGCAGTAGTGAGCCCGTGTGCGCATGCGCAGTAGTGGGCCCGAGTGCGCATGCACAGTAGTGGGCCCGTGTGCGCATGCGCAGTAGTGAGCCCGAGTGCGCATGCACAGTAGTGGGCCCGTGTGCGCATGCGCAGTATTGAGCCCGTGTGCGCATCCGCAGTAGCGACCCCGAGTGCGCACGCGCAGTATTGAGCCCGTGTGCGCATGCACAGTAGTGAGCCCGTGTGCGCATGCACAGTAGTGGGCCCGTGTGCGCATGCGCAGTAGTGAGCCCGAGTACGCATGCGCAGTAGTGAGCCTGGGTGCGCATGTGCAGTAGCGAGTCCGAGTGCTCATGAGCATTAGTGACTTCGAGTGCGCATGCGCAGTAGAAAGCCCGATTGCGCATGTGCAGGTCTGCGCCGGAGAGCGCATCCGCAGCAGTGAGTCCGAGTGCGCATGCGCAGTAGTGTCCCCAAGCGCCTATGCGCAGTAGTGAGCCCGATTGTGCATCCACAGTAGTGAGTCCGTGTGCGCATGAGCAGCAGTGAGCCCGAGTGCGCATGCGGAGTAGTGACTCCGATTGCTCATGCACAGTAGTGAGCCCGTGTGCGCATGCGCAGTAGTGGGCCCGAGTGCGCATGCACAGTAGTGGGCCCGTGTGCGCATGCGCAGTAGTGAGCCCGAGTGCGCATGCACAGTAGTGGGCCCGTGTGCGCATGCGCAGTATTGAGCCCGTGTGCGCATCCGCAGTAGCGACCCCGAGTGCGCACGCGCAGTATTGAGCCCGTGTGCGCATGCACAGTAGTGAGCCCGTGTGCGCATGCACAGTAGTGGGCCCGTGTGCGCATGCGCAGTAGTGAGCCCGAGTGCGCATGCACAGTAGTGGGCCCGTGTGCGCATGCGCAGTATTGAGCCCGTGTGCGCATGCACAGTAGTGAGCCCGTGTGCGCATGCGCAGTAGTGAGCCCGAGTGCGCGTGCACAGTAGTGGGCCCGTGTGCGCATGCGCAGTAGTGAGCCCGAGTGCGCATGCACAGTAGTGAGCCCGAGTGCGCATGAGCCGTAGTGACCCCGAGCGCGCTTGCGCAGTAGTGAGCCCGTGTGCGCATGCGTAGTAGTGAGCTCGAGTGCGCATGTGCAGGTCTGAGCCGGAGTGCGCACGTGCAGTAGTGACCCCGAGTGCGCTTGCGCAGTAATGACCCGAGCGCGCATCCGCAGTAGTGAGCCCGATTGCGCATCCGCATTAGTGAGTCCGAGTGCGCATGAGCAGTAGCGAGTCCGAGTGCGCATGAGCAGTAGTGACCCCGAGCGCGCATGCGGAGTAGTGAGCCCGATTGCGCATCCGCAGTACGGAGTCCGTGTGCGCATGCGCAGTAGTGAGCCCGATTGCGCATCGGCAGTAGTGAGTCCGAGTGCCCATGAGCCGTAGTGAGTCCGAGTGCGCATGAGCAGTAGTGAGTCCGAGTGCGCATGAGTAGTAGCGACCCTGAGTGCGCATGCGCAGTAGTGAGCCCGAGTGCGCATCCGCAGTAGTGAGTCAGTGTGCGCATGAGCAGTAGTGAGTCCGAGTGCGCATGCGCAGTAGAGAGCCCGATTGCGCATGCGCAATAGTGAGACCGTGTGCGCATGGGCAGTAGTGGCCCCGAGTGCGCATGCACAGTAGTGTGCCCGAGTGCGCATGCACAGTAGTGAGCCCGAGTGCGCATGCGCAGTAGAGATCCCGATTGCGCATATGCAGGTCTGAGCCGGAGAGCGCATCCGCAGTAGTGAGTCCGAATGCGCATCCGCAGTAGCGACCCCGAGTGCGCACGCACAGCAGTGGGCCCGTGTTCGCATGCGCAGTAGTGAGCCCGAGTGCGCATCCGCAGTAGTGAGACAGTGTGCGCATGAGCAGTAGTGAGTCCGAGTGCGCACGAGCAGTAGTGAGCCGGATTGCGCATCCCCAGCAGTGAGTCCGAGTGTGCATGAGCAGTAGTGACCCCGAGCTCGCATGCGGAGTAGTGAGCCCGATTGCGCATCCGCAGTAGGGAGTCCGTGTGCGCATGCGCAGTAGTGAGCCCGAGTGCGCATGCGCAGTAGAGAGCCCGATTGCGCATGTGCAGGTCTGAGCCGGAGGGCGCATCCGCAGTAGTGAGTCCGAATGCGCATCCGCAGTAGCGACCCCGAGCGCGCATGAGCAGTAGTGAGCCCGAGTGCGCATGCACAGTAGTGAGCCCGTGTGCGCCTGCGCAGTAGTGAGCCCGATTGCGCACGAGCAGTAGTGAGCCGGATTGCGCATCCGCAGCAGTGAGTCCGAGTGCGCATGAGAAGTAGTGACCCCGAGCTCGCATGCGGAGTAGTGAGCCCGATTGCGCATCCGCAGTAGTGACCCCGAGCTCGCATGCGGAGTAGTGAGCCCGATTGCGCATCCGCAGTAGGGAGTCCGTGTGCGCATGCGCAGTAGTGAGCCGGAGTGCGCATGCGCAGTAGAGAGCCCGATTGCGCATGTGCAGGTCTGAGCCGGAGGGCGCATCCGCAGTAGTGAGTCCAAATGCGCATCCGCAGTAGTGAGTCCAAATGCGCATCCGCAGTAGCGACCCCCAGCGCGCATGAGCAGTAGTGAGCCCGAGTGCGCATGCGCAGTAGTGACCCCGAGCGCACATGAGCAGTAGTGAGCCCGAGTGCGCATGGACAGTAGTGAGCCCGTGTGCGCATGCGCAGTAGTGATCCCGATTGCGCATGTGCCGGTCTGAGCAGGAGAGCGCATCCGCACTAGTGAGCCCGATTGCACATCCGCAGTCGTGAGGCCGAGTGCCCATGAGCAGTAGTGAGTCCAAGTGCGATGAGCACTAGTGACCCCGAGTGCGCATGCACAGTAGTGAGCCCGATTGCGCATCCGCAACAATGAGTCCGAGTGCACATGAGCAGTAGTGAGGCCGAGTGCGCATGCGCAGTAGAGAGCCCGATTGCGCATGTGCAGGTCTGAGCCGGAGGGCGCATCCGCAGTAGTGAGTCCGAATGCGCATCCGCAGTAGCGACCCCGAGCGCGCATGGGCAGTAGTGAGCCCGAGTGCGCATGCACAGTAGTGAGCCCGAGTGCGCATGAGCAGTAGTGAGGCCGAGTGCGCATGAGCAGTAGGGAGCCCGAGCGAGCATCCGCAGTAGTGAGTCCGAGTGCGCATGAGCAGTAGTGACCCCGAGTGCGCATGCGCAGTAGTGAGCCCGATTGCGCATCCGCAACAATGAGTCCAAGTGCACATGAGCAGTAGTGAGGCCGAGTGCGCATGCGCAGTAGAGAGCCCGATTGCGCATGTGCAGGTCTGAGCCGGAGGGCGCATCCGCAGTAGTGAGTCCGAATGCGCATCCGCAGTAGCGACCCCGAGCGCGCATGAGCAGTAGTGAGCCCGAGTACGCATGCACAGTAGTGAGCCCGTGTGCGCCTGCGCAGTAGTGAGCCCGATTGCGCATCCGCAGCAGTGAGTCCGAGTGCCCATGAGCAGTAGTGAGTCCAAGTGCGCAAGAGCAGTAGTGACCCCGGGTGCGCATGCACAGTAGTGAGCCCGTGCGCGCATACGCAGTCGTCAGGCCGAGTGCCAATGAGCAGTGGTGAGTCCAAGTGCGAATGAGCACTAGAGACCCCGAGTGCGCATGCACAGTAGTGAGCCCGTGCGCGCATGCGCAGTAGTGCGCCCGAGTGCGCATGAGCAGTAGTGAGCCCGAGTGCGCATGCACAGTAGTGAGCCCGAGTGCGCATGAGCAGTAGTGAGGCCGAGTGCGCATGAGCAGTAGTGAGCCCGAGCGCGCATCCGCAGTAGTGAGTCCCAGTGCGCAGGAGCAGTAGTGACCCCGAGTGCGCATGCGCAGTAGTGAGCCCGATTGCGTATCCGCAACAATGAGTCCGAGTGCGCATGCACACTAGTGAGCCCGATTGCGCATGCGCAGTAGAGAGCCCGATTGCGCATGTGCAGGTCTGAGCCGGAGAGCGCATCCGCAGTAGTGAGTCCGAATGCGCATCCGCAGTAGCGACCCCGAGCGCGCATGAGCAGTAGTGAGCCCGAGTGCGCACGCACAGTAGTGAGCCCGTGTGCGCCTGCGCAGTAGTGAGCCCGATTGCGCATCCGCAGCAGTGAGTCCGAGTGCCCATGAGCAGTAGTGAGTCCAAGTGCGCATAAGCACTAGTGACCCCGAGCGCGCATGCGCAGTAGTGAGAACGATTGCGCATCCGCAGCAGTGAGTCCGAGTGCGCATGAGCAGTAGTAAGGCCGAGCGCGCATGCGCAGTAGAGAGCCCGATTGCTCATGTGCAGGTCTGAGCTGGAGAGCGCATCCGCAGTAGTGAGTCCGAGTGCGCATGCGCAGTAGTGACCCCGAGCGCGCATGAGCAGTAGTGAGCCAGAGTGCGCATGCACAGTAGTGAGCCCGTGTGCGCATGCGCAGTAGCGAGACCGATTGCGCATGTGCAGGTCTGAGCAGGAGAGCGCATCCACAGTAGTGAGCCCAATTGCACCGTCGCAGTAGTGAGGCCGAGAGCCCATGGGCAGTAGTGAGTCCAAGTGCGCATGAGCACTAGTGACCCCGAGTGCGCATGCACAGCAGTGAGCCCGTGCGCGCATGCGCAGTAGTGCGCCCGTGTGCGCATGCGCAGAATTGAGCTCGAGTGCGCATCCGCAGTAGTGAGACAGTGTGCACATGAGCAGTAGTGAGTCCGAGTGCGCACGAGCAGTATTGAGCCCGATTGCGCATCCGCAGCAGTGAGTCCGAGTGCGCGTGAGCAGTAGAGAGGCCGAGTGCGCATGCGCAGTAGAGAGCCCGATTGCGCATGTGCAGGTCTGCGCCGGAGAGCGCATCCGCAGCAGTGAGTCCGAGTGCGCATGCGCAGTAGTGTCCCCAAGCGCCCATGCGCAGTAGTGAGCCCGATTCTGCATCCACAGTAGTGAGTCCGTGTGCGCATGCGCAGCAGTGAGCCCGAGTGCGCATGCGGAGTAGTGACTCCGATTGCTCATGCGCAGTAGTGAGCCCGTGTGCGCATGCGCAGTAGTGGGCCCGAGTGCGCATGCACAGTAGTGGGCCCGTGTGCGCATGCGCAGTAGTGAGCCCGAGTGCGCATGCACAGTAGTGGGCCCGTGTGCGCATGAGCAGTATTGAGCCCGTGTGCGCATCCGCAGTAGCGACCCCGAGTGCGCACGCGCAGTATTGAGCCCGTGTGCGCATGCACAGTAGTGAGCCCGTGTGCGCATGCACAGTAGTGGGCCCGTGTGCGCATGCGCAGTAGTGAGCCCGAGTACGCATGCGCAGTAGTGAGCCTGGGTGCGCATGTGCAGTAGCGAGTCCGAGTGCTCATGAGCATTAGTGACTTCGAGTGCGCATGCGCAGTAGAAAGCCCGATTGCGCATGTGCAGGTCTGCGCCGGAGAGCGCATCCGCAGCAGTGAGTCCGAGTGCGCATGCGCAGTAGTGTCCCCAAGCGCCTATGCGCAGTAGTGAGCCCGATTGTGCATCCACAGTAGTGAGTCCGTGTGCGCATGAGCAGCAGTGAGCCCGAGTGCGCATGCGGAGTAGTGACTCCGATTGCTCATGCACAGTAGTGAGCCCGTGTGCGCATGCGCAGTAGTGGGCCCGAGTGCGCATGCACAGTAGTGGGCCCGTGTGCGCATGCGCAGTAGTGAGCCCGAGTGCGCATGCACAGTAGTGGGCCCGTGTGCGCATGCGCAGTATTGAGCCCGTGTGCGCATCCGCAGTAGCGACCCCGAGTGCGCACGCGCAGTATTGAGCCCGTGTGCGCATGCACAGTAGTGAGCCCGTGTGCGCATGCACAGTAGTGGGCCCGTGTGCGCATGCGCAGTAGTGAGCCCGAGTGCGCATGCACAGTAGTGGGCCCGTGTGCGCATGCGCAGTATTGAGCCCGTGTGCGCATGCACAGTAGTGAGCCCGTGTGCGCATGCGCAGTAGTGAGCCCGAGTGCGCGTGCACAGTAGTGGGCCCGTGTGCGCATGCGCAGTAGTGAGCCCGAGTGCGCATGCACAGTAGTGAGCCCGAGTGCGCATGAGCCGTAGTGACCCCGAGCGCGCTTGCGCAGTAGTGAGCCCGTGTGCGCATGCGTAGTAGTGAGCTCGAGTGCGCATGTGCAGGTCTGAGCCGGAGTGCGCACGTGCAGTAGTGACCCCGAGTGCGCTTGCGCAGTAATGACCCGAGCGCGCATCCGCAGTAGTGAGCCCGATTGCGCATCCGCATTAGTGAGTCCGAGTGCGCATGAGCAGTAGCGAGTCCGAGTGCGCATGAGCAGTAGTGACCCCGAGCGCGCATGCGGAGTAGTGAGCCCGATTGCGCATCCGCAGTACGGAGTCCGTGTGCGCATGCGCAGTAGTGAGCCCGATTGCGCATCGGCAGTAGTGAGTCCGAGTGCCCATGAGCCGTAGTGAGTCCGAGTGCGCATGAGCAGTAGTGAGTCCGAGTGCGCATGAGTAGTAGCGACCCTGAGTGCGCATGCGCAGTAGTGAGCCCGAGTGCGCATCCGCAGTAGTGAGTCAGTGTGCGCATGAGCAGTAGTGAGTCCGAGTGCGCATGCGCAGTAGAGAGCCCGATTGCGCATGCGCAATAGTGAGACCGTGTGCGCATGGGCAGTAGTGGCCCCGAGTGCGCATGCACAGTAGTGTGCCCGAGTGCGCATGCACAGTAGTGAGCCCGAGTGCGCATGCGCAGTAGAGATCCCGATTGCGCATATGCAGGTCTGAGCCGGAGAGCGCATCCGCAGTAGTGAGTCCGAATGCGCATCCGCAGTAGCGACCCCGAGTGCGCACGCACAGCAGTGGGCCCGTGTTCGCATGCGCAGTAGTGAGCCCGAGTGCGCATCCGCAGTAGTGAGACAGTGTGCGCATGAGCAGTAGTGAGTCCGAGTGCGCACGAGCAGTAGTGAGCCGGATTGCGCATCCCCAGCAGTGAGTCCGAGTGCGCATGAGCAGTAGTGACCCCGAGCTCGCATGCGGAGTAGTGAGCCCGATTGCGCATCCGCAGTAGGGAGTCCGTGTGCGCATGCGCAGTAGTGAGCCCGAGTGCGCATGCGCAGTAGAGAGCCCGATTGCGCATGTGCAGGTCTGAGCCGGAGGGCGCATCCGCAGTAGTGAGTCCGAATGCGCATCCGCAGTAGCGACCCCGAGCGCGCATGAGCAGTAGTGAGCCCGAGTGCGCATGCACAGTAGTGAGCCCGTGTGCGCCTGCGCAGTAGTGAGCCCGATTGCGCACGAGCAGTAGTGAGCCGGATTGCGCATCCGCAGCAGTGAGTCCGAGTGCGCATGAGAAGTAGTGACCCCGAGCTCGCATGCGGAGTAGTGAGCCCGATTGCGCATCCGCAGTAGGGAGTCCGTGTGCGCATGCGCAGTAGTGAGCCCGAGTGCGCATGCGCAGTAGAGAGCCCGATTGCGCATGTGCAGGTCTGAGCCGGAGGGCGCATCCGCAGTAGTGAGTCCGAGTGCGCATGCGCAGTAGTGTCCCCAAGCGCCCATGCGCAGTAGTGAGCCCGATTGTGCATCCACAGTAGTGAGTCCGTGTGCGCATGCGCAGCAGTGAGCCCGAGTGCGCATGCGGTGTAGCGACTCCGATTGCTCATGCACAGTAGTGAGCCCGTGTGCGCATGCGCAGTAGTGGGCCCGAGTGCGCATGCACAGTAGTGGGCCCGTGTGCGCATGCGCAGTAGTGATCCCGATTGCGCATGTGCCGGTCTGAGCAGGAGAGCGCATCCGCACTAGTGAGCCCGATTGCACATCCGCAGTCGTGAGGCCGAGTGCCCATGAGCAGTAGTGAGTCCAAGTGCGATGAGCACTAGTGACCCCGAGTGCGCATGCACAGTAGTGAGCCCGATTGCGCATCCGCAACAATGAGTCCGAGTGCACATGAGCAGTAGTGAGGCCGAGTGCGCATGCGCAGTAGAGAGCCCGATTGCGCATGTGCAGGTCTGAGCCGGAGGGCGCATCCGCAGTAGTGAGTCCGAATGCGCATCCGCAGTAGCGACCCCGAGCGCGCATGGGCAGTAGTGAGCCCGAGTGCGCATGCACAGTAGTGAGCCCGAGTGCGCATGAGCAGTAGTGAGGCCGAGTGCGCATGAGCAGTAGTGAGCCCGAGCGCGCATCCGCAGTAGTGAGTCCGAGTGCGCATGAGCAGTAGTGACCCCGAGTGCGCATGCGCAGTAGTGAGCCCGATTGCGCATCCGCAACAATGAGTCCAAGTGCACATCAGCAGTAGTGAGGCCGAGTGCGCATGCGCAGTAGAGAGCCCGATTGCGCATGTGCAGTTCTGAGCCGGAGTGCGCATCCGCACTAGTGAGCCCGATTGCACATCCGCAGTCGTGAGGCGGAGTGCCCATGAGCAGTAGTGAGTCCAAGTGCGATGAGCACTAGTGACCCCGAGTGCGCATGCACAGTAGTGAGCCCGAGTGCGCATGAGCAGTAGTGAGGCCGAGTGCGCATGAGCAGTAGTGAGCCCGAGCGCGCATCCGCAGTAGTGAGTCCGAGTGCGCATGAGCAGTAGTGACCCCGAGTGCGCATGCGCAGTAGTGAGCCCGATTGTGCATCCGCAACAATGAGTCCAAGTGCACATGAGCAGTAGTGAGGCCGAGTGCGCATGCGCAGTAGAGAGCCCGATTGCGCATGTGCAGGTCTGAGCCGGAGGGCGCATCCGCAGTAGTGAGTCCGAATGCGCATCCGCAGTAGCGACCCCGAGCGCGCATGAGCAGTAGTGAGCCCGAGTACGCATGCACAGTAGTGAGCCCGTGTGCGCCTGCACAGTAGTGAGCCCGATTGCGCATCCGCAGCAGTGAGTCCGAGTGCCCATGAGCAGTAGTGAGTCCAAGTGCGCATAAGCACTAGTGAGCCCGAGCGCGCATGCGCAGTAGTGAGAACGATTGCGCATCCGCAGCAGTGAGTCCGAGTGCGCATGAGCAGTAGTAAGGCCGAGCGCGCATGCGCAGTAGAGAGCCCGATTGCTCATGTGCAGGTCTGAGCTGGAGAGCGCATCCGCAGTAGTGAGTCCGAGTGCGCATGCGCAGTAGTGACCCCGAGCGCGCATGAGCAGTAGTGAGCCAGAGTGCGCATGCACAGTAGTGAGCCCGTGTGCGCATGCGCAGTAGCGAGACCGATTGCGCATGTGCAGGTCTGAGCAGGAGAGCGCATCCGCAGTAGTGAGCCCAATTGCACCGTCGCAGTAGTGAAGCCGTGTGCCCATGAGCAGTAGTGAGTCCAAGTGCGAATGAGCACTAGTGTCCCCGTGTGCGCACGGCCAGTAGTGAGCCCGAGCGCGCATCCGCAGTAGTGAGGCCGAGTGCCCATGAGCGGTAGTGAGTCCAAGTGCGCATGAGCAGTAGTGAGCCTGAGTACGCATGCACAGTAGTGAGCCCGAGTGCGCATGAGCAGTAGTGAGGCCGAGTGCGCATGAGCAGTAGTGAGCCCGAGTGCGCATGAGCAGTAGTGAGTCCGTGTGCGCATGAGTAGTAGCGACCCTGAGTGCGCATGCGCAGTAGTGAGCCCGTGTGCGCATGCGCAGTAGTGAGCCTGGGTGCGCATGTGCAGTAGCGAGTCCGAGTGCTCATGAGCATTAGTGAGCCCGAGTGCGCATGCGCAGTAGAAAGCCCGATTGCGCATGTGCAGGTCTGAACCGGAGAGCGCATCCGCAGTAGTGAGCCAGATTGCGCATCCGCAGTAGTGAGGCCGAGAGCCCATGGGCAGTAGTGAGTCCAAGTGCGCATGAGCACTAGTGACCCCGAGTGCGCATGCACAGCAGTGAGCCCGTGCGCGCATGCGCAGTAGTGCGCCCGTGTGCGCATGCGCAGAATTGAGCTCGAGTGCGCATGTGCAGTTCTGAGCCGGAGTGCGTATCCGCAGTAGCGACACCGAGTGCGCACGCACAGTAGTGGGCCCGTGTGCGCATGCGCAGTAGTGAGCCCGAGTGCGCATCCGCAGTAGTGAGACAGTGTGCACATGAGCAGTAGTGAGTCCGAGTGCGCACGAGCAGTATTGAGCCCGATTGCGCATGCGCAATAGTGAGACCGTGTGCGCATGGGCAGTAGTGGCCCCGAGTGCGCATGCACAGTAGTGTGCCCGAGTGCGCATGCACAGTAGTGAGCCCGAGTGCGCATGCGCAGTAGAGATCCCGATTGCGCATATGCAGGTCTGAGCCGGAGAGCGCATCCGCAGTAGTGAGTCCGAATGCGCATCCGCAGTAGCGACCCCGAGTGCGCACGCACAGCAGTGGGCCCGTGTGCGCATGCGCATTAGTGAGCCCGAGTGCGCATCCGCAGTAGTGAGACAGTGTGCGCATGAGCAGTAGTGAGTCCGAGTGCGCACGAGCAGTAGTGAGCCGGATTGCGCATCCGCAGCAGTGAGTCCGAGTGCGCATGAGCAGTAGTGACCCCGACCTCGCATGCGGAGTACTGAGCCCGATTGCGCATCCGCAGTAGGGAGTCCGTGTGCGCATGCGCAGTAGTGAGACCGAGTGCGCATGCGCAGTAGAGAGCCCGATTGCGCATGTGCACGTCTGAGCCGGAGGGCGCATCCGCAGTAGTGAGTCCGAATGCGCATCCGCAGTAGCGACCCCGAGCGCGCATGAGCAGTAGTGAGCCCGAGTGCGCATGCACAGTAGTGAGCCCGAGTGCGCATGAGCAGTAGTGAGGCCGAGTGCGCATGAGCAGTAGTGAGCCCGAGCGCGCATCGGCAGTAGTGAGTCCGAGTGCGCATGAGCAGTAGTGACCCCGAGTGCGCACGCGCAGTAGTGAGCCCGATTGCGCATCCGCAACAATGAGTCCGAGTGCACATGAGCAGTAGTGAGGCCGAGTGCGCATGCGCAGTAGAGAGCCCGATTGCGCATGTGCAGGTCTGAGCCGGAGGGCGCATCCGCAGTAGTGAGTCCGAATGCGCATCCGCAGTAGCGACCCCGAGCGCGCATGAGCAGTAGTGAGCCCGAGTGCGCATGCACAGTAGTGAGCCCGTGTGCGCATGAGCAGTAGTGAGTCCGAGTGCGCACGAGCAGTAGTGAGCCGGATTGCGCATCCGCAGCAGTGAGTCCGAGTGCGCATGAGCAGTAGTGACCCCGAGCTCGCATGCGGAGTAGTGAGCCCGATTGCGCATCCGCAGTAGGAAATCCGTGTGCGCATGCGCAGTAGTGAGCCCGAGTGCGCATGCGCAGTAGAGAGCCCGATTGCGCATGTGCACGTCTGAGCCGGAGGGCGCATCCGCAGCAGTGAGTCCGAGTGCGCATACGCAGTAGTGTCCCCAAGCGCCCATGCGCAGTAGTGAGCCCGATTGTGCATCCACAGTAGTGAGTCCGTGTGCGCATGCGCAGTAGTGAGCCCGAGTGCGCATGCGCAGTAGTGACTCCGATTGCGCATGCACAGTAGTGAGCCCGTGTGCGCATGCGCAGTAGTGGACCCGTGTGCGCATGCGCAGTAGTGACTCCGATTGCGCATGCACAGTAGTGAGCCCGTGTGCGCATGCGCAGTAGTGAGCCCGAGTGCGCATGCGCAGTAGTGGGCCCGTGTGCGCATGCGCAGTAGTGACTCCGATTGCGCATGCACAGTAGTGAGCCCGTGTGCGCATGCGCAGTAGTGAGCCCGAGTGCGCATGCACAGTAGTGAGCCCGTGTGCGCATGCGCAGTAGTGAGCCCGAGTGCGCATGCACAGTAGTGGGCCCGTGTGCGCATGCGTAGTAGTGAGCTCGAGTGCGCATGTGCAGGTCTGAGCCGGAGTGCGCACGTGCTGTAGTGACCCCGAGTGCGCTTGCGCAGTAATGACCCGAGCGCGCATCCGCAGTAGTGAGCCCGATTGCGCATCCGCATTAGTGAGTCCGAGTGCGCATGAGCCGTAGTGAGTCCGAGTGCGCATGAGCAGTAGTGAGCCCGAGTGCGCATGCGCAGTAGAGAGCCCGATTGCGCATGTGCAGGTCTGAGCCGGAGGGCGCATCCGCAGTAGTGAGTCCGAATGCGCATCCGCAGTAGCGACCCCGAGCGCGCATGAGCAGTAGTGAGCCCGAGTGCGCATGCACAGTAGTGAGCCCGTGTGCGCCTGCGCAGTAGTGAGCCCGATTGCGCACGAGCAGTAGTGAGCCGGATTGCGCATCCGCAGCAGTGAGTCCGAGTGCGCATGAGAAGTAGTGACCCCGAGCTCGCATGCGGAGTAGTGAGCCCGATTGCGCATCCGCAGTAGGGAGTCCGTGTGCGCATGCGCAGTAGTGAGCCCGAGTGCGCATGCGCAGTAGAGAGCCCGATTGCGCATGTGCAGGTCTGAGCCGGAGGGCGCATCCGCAGTAGTGAGTCCGAGTGCGCATGCGCAGTAGTGTCCCCAAGCGCCCATGCGCAGTAGTGAGCCCGATTGTGCATCCACAGTAGTGAGTCCGTGTGCGCATGCGCAGCAGTGAGCCCGAGTGCGCATGCGGTGTAGCGACTCCGATTGCTCATGCACAGTAGTGAGCCCGTGTGCGCATGCGCAGTAGTGGGCCCGAGTGCGCATGCACAGTAGTGGGCCCGTGTGCGCATGCGCAGTAGTGATCCCGATTGCGCATGTGCCGGTCTGAGCAGGAGAGCGCATCCGCACTAGTGAGCCCGATTGCACATCCGCAGTCGTGAGGCCGAGTGCCCATGAGCAGTAGTGAGTCCAAGTGCGATGAGCACTAGTGACCCCGAGTGCGCATGCACAGTAGTGAGCCCGATTGCGCATCCGCAACAATGAGTCCGAGTGCACATGAGCAGTAGTGAGGCCGAGTGCGCATGCGCAGTAGAGAGCCCGATTGCGCATGTGCAGGTCTGAGCCGGAGGGCGCATCCGCAGTAGTGAGTCCGAATGCGCATCCGCAGTAGCGACCCCGAGCGCGCATGGGCAGTAGTGAGCCCGAGTGCGCATGCACAGTAGTGAGCCCGAGTGCGCATGAGCAGTAGTGAGGCCGAGTGCGCATGAGCAGTAGTGAGCCCGAGCGCGCATCCGCAGTAGTGAGTCCGAGTGCGCATGAGCAGTAGTGACCCCGAGTGCGCATGCGCAGTAGTGAGCCCGATTGCGCATCCGCAACAATGAGTCCAAGTGCACATCAGCAGTAGTGAGGCCGAGTGCGCATGCGCAGTAGAGAGCCCGATTGCGCATGTGCAGGTCTGAGCCGGAGTGCGCATCCGCACTAGTGAGCCCGATTGCACATCCGCAGTCGTGAGGCGGAGTGCCCATGAGCAGTAGTGAGTCCAAGTGCGATGAGCACTAGTGACCCCGAGTGCGCATGCACAGTAGTGAGCCCGAGTGCGCATGAGCAGTAGTGAGGCCGAGTGCGCATGAGCAGTAGTGAGCCCGAGCGCGCATCCGCAGTAGTGAGTCCGAGTGCGCATGAGCAGTAGTGACCCCGAGTGCGCATGCGCAGTAGTGAGCCCGATTGTGCATCCGCAACAATGAGTCCAAGTGCACATGAGCAGTAGTGAGGCCGAGTGCGCATGCGCAGTAGAGAGCCCGATTGCGCATGTGCAGGTCTGAGCCGGAGGGCGCATCCGCAGTAGTGAGTCCGAATGCGCATCCGCAGTAGCGACCCCGAGCGCGCATGAGCAGTAGTGAGCCCGAGTACGCATGCACAGTAGTGAGCCCGTGTGCGCCTGCACAGTAGTGAGCCCGATTGCGCATCCGCAGCAGTGAGTCCGAGTGCCCATGAGCAGTAGTGAGTCCAAGTGCGCATAAGCACTAGTGAGCCCGAGCGCGCATGCGCAGTAGTGAGAACGATTGCGCATCCGCAGCAGTGAGTCCGAGTGCGCATGAGCAGTAGTAAGGCCGAGCGCGCATGCGCAGTAGAGAGCCCGATTGCTCATGTGCAGGTCTGAGCTGGAGAGCGCATCCGCAGTAGTGAGTCCGAGTGCGCATGCGCAGTAGTGACCCCGAGCGCGCATGAGCAGTAGTGAGCCAGAGTGCGCATGCACAGTAGTGAGCCCGTGTGCGCATGCGCAGTAGCGAGACCGATTGCGCATGTGCAGGTCTGAGCAGGAGAGCGCATCCGCAGTAGTGAGCCCAATTGCACCGTCGCAGTAGTGAAGCCGTGTGCCCATGAGCAGTAGTGAGTCCAAGTGCGAATGAGCACTAGTGTCCCCGTGTGCGCACGGCCAGTAGTGAGCCCGAGCGCGCATCCGCAGTAGTGAGGCCGAGTGCCCATGAGCAGTAGTGAGTCCAAGTGCGCATGAGCAGTAGTGAGCCTGAGTACGCATGCACAGTAGTGAGCCCGAGTGCGCATGAGCAGTAGTGAGGCCGAGTGCGCATGAGCAGTAGTGAGCCCGAGTGCGCATGAGCAGTAGTGAGTCCGTGTGCGCATGAGTAGTAGCGACCCTGAGTGCGCATGCGCAGTAGTGAGCCCGTGTGCGCATGCGCAGTAGTGAGCCTGGGTGCGCATGTGCAGTAGCGAGTCCGAGTGCTCATGAGCATTAGTGAGCCCGAGTGCGCATGCGCAGTAGAAAGCCCGATTGCGCATGTGCAGGTCTGAACCGGAGAGCGCATCCGCAGTAGTGAGCCAGATTGCGCATCCGCAGTAGTGAGGCCGAGAGCCCATGGGCAGTAGTGAGTCCAAGTGCGCATGAGCACTAGTGACCCCGAGTGCGCATGCACAGCAGTGAGCCCGTGCGCGCATGCGCAGTAGTGCGCCCGTGTGCGCATGCGCAGAATTGAGCTCGAGTGCGCATGTGCAGTTCTGAGCCGGAGTGCGTATCCGCAGTAGCGACACCGAGTGCGCACGCACAGTAGTGGGCCCGTGTGCGCATGCGCAGTAGTGAGCCCGAGTGCGCATCCGCAGTAGTGAGACAGTGTGCACATGAGCAGTAGTGAGTCCGAGTGCGCACGAGCAGTATTGAGCCCGATTGCGCATGCGCAATAGTGAGACCGTGTGCGCATGGGCAGTAGTGGCCCCGAGTGCGCATGCACAGTAGTGTGCCCGAGTGCGCATGCACAGTAGTGAGCCCGAGTGCGCATGCGCAGTAGAGATCCCGATTGCGCATATGCAGGTCTGAGCCGGAGAGCGCATCCGCAGTAGTGAGTCCGAATGCGCATCCGCAGTAGCGACCCCGAGTGCGCACGCACAGCAGTGGGCCCGTGTGCGCATGCGCATTAGTGAGCCCGAGTGCGCATCCGCAGTAGTGAGACAGTGTGCGCATGAGCAGTAGTGAGTCCGAGTGCGCACGAGCAGTAGTGAGCCGGATTGCGCATCCGCAGCAGTGAGTCCGAGTGCGCATGAGCAGTAGTGACCCCGACCTCGCATGCGGAGTACTGAGCCCGATTGCGCATCCGCAGTAGGGAGTCCGTGTGCGCATGCGCAGTAGTGAGACCGAGTGCGCATGCGCAGTAGAGAGCCCGATTGCGCATGTGCACGTCTGAGCCGGAGGGCGCATCCGCAGTAGTGAGTCCGAATGCGCATCCGCAGTAGCGACCCCGAGCGCGCATGAGCAGTAGTGAGCCCGAGTGCGCATGCACAGTAGTGAGCCCGAGTGCGCATGAGCAGTAGTGAGGCCGAGTGCGCATGAGCAGTAGTGAGCCCGAGCGCGCATCGGCAGTAGTGAGTCCGAGTGCGCATGAGCAGTAGTGACCCCGAGTGCGCACGCGCAGTAGTGAGCCCGATTGCGCATCCGCAACAATGAGTCCGAGTGCACATGAGCAGTAGTGAGGCCGAGTGCGCATGCGCAGTAGAGAGCCCGATTGCGCATGTGCAGGTCTGAGCCGGAGGGCGCATCCGCAGTAGTGAGTCCGAATGCGCATCCGCAGTAGCGACCCCGAGCGCGCATGAGCAGTAGTGAGCCCGAGTGCGCATGCACAGTAGTGAGCCCGTGTGCGCATGAGCAGTAGTGAGTCCGAGTGCGCACGAGCAGTAGTGAGCCGGATTGCGCATCCGCAGCAGTGAGTCCGAGTGCGCATGAGCAGTAGTGACCCCGAGCTCGCATGCGGAGTAGTGAGCCCGATTGCGCATCCGCAGTAGGAAATCCGTGTGCGCATGCGCAGTAGTGAGCCCGAGTGCGCATGCGCAGTAGAGAGCCCGATTGCGCATGTGCACGTCTGAGCCGGAGGGCGCATCCGCAGCAGTGAGTCCGAGTGCGCATGCGCAGTAGTGTCCCCAAGCGCCCATGCGCAGTAGTGAGCCCGATTGTGCATCCACAGTAGTGAGTCCGTGTGCGCATGCGCAGTAGTGAGCCCGAGTGCGCATGCGCAGTAGTGACTCCGATTGCGCATGCACAGTAGTGAGCCCGTGTGCGCATGCGCAGTAGTGGACCCGTGTGCGCATGCGCAGTAGTGACTCCGATTGCGCATGCACAGTAGTGAGCCCGTGTGCGCATGCGCAGTAGTGAGCCCGAGTGCGCATGCGCAGTAGTGGGCCCGTGTGCGCATGTGCAGTAGTGACTCCGATTGCGCATGCACAGTAGTGAGCCCGTGTGCGCATGCGCAGTAGTGAGCCCGAGTGCGCATGCACAGTAGTGAGCCCGTGTGCGCATGCGCAGTAGTGAGCCCGAGTGCGCATGCACAGTAGTGGGCCCGTGTGCGCATGCGTAGTAGTGAGCTCGAGTGCGCATGTGCAGGTCTGAGCCGGAGTGCGCACGTGCTGTAGTGACCCCGAGTGCGCTTGCGCAGTAATGACCCGAGCGCGCATCCGCAGTAGTGAGCCCGATTGCGCATCCGCATTAGTGAGTCCGAGTGCGCATGAGCCGTAGTGAGTCCGAGTGCGCATGAGCAGTAGTGAGTCCGAGTGCGCATGAGTAGTAGCGACCCTGAGTGCGCATGCGCAGTAGTGAGCCCGAGTGCGCATCCGCAGTAGTGAGTCAGTGTGCGCATGAGCAGTACGGAGTCCGAGTGCGCATGCGCAGTAGAGAGCCCGATTGCGCATGCGCAATAGTGAGACCGTGTGCGCATGGGCAGTAGTGGCCCCGAGTGCGCATGCACAGTAGTGTGCCCGAGTGCGCATGCACAGTAGTGAGGCCGAGTGCCCATGAGCAGTAGTGAGTCCAAGTGCGATGAGCACTAGTGACCCCGAGTGCGCATGCACAGTAGTGAGCCCGATTGCGCATCCGCAACAATGAGTCCGAGTGCACATGAGCAGTAGTGAGGCCGAGTGCGCATGCGCAGTAGAGAGCCCGATTGCGCATGTGCAGGTCTGAGCCGGAGGGCGCATCCGCAGTAGTGAGTCCGAATGCGCATCCGCAGTAGCGACCCCGAGCGCGCATGAGCAGTAGTGAGCCCGAGTACGCATGCACAGTAGTGAGCCCGTGTGCGCCTGCGCAGTAGTGAGCCCGATTGCGCATCCGCAGCAGTGAGTCCGAGTGCCCATGAGCAGTAGTGAGTCCAAGTGCGCAAGAGCAGTAGTGACCCCGGTTGCGCATGCACAGTAGTGAGCCCGTGCGCGCATGCGCAGTCGTCAGGCCGAGTGCCAATGAGCAGTGGTGAGTCCAAGTGCGAATGAGCACTAGAGACCCCGAGTGCGCATGCACAGTAGTGAGCCCGATTGCGCATCCGCAACAATGAGTCCGAGTGCACATGAGCAGTAGTGAGACCGAGTGCGCATGCGCAGTAGAGAGCCCGATTGCGCATGTGCACGTCTGAGCCGGAGGGCGCATCCGCAGTAGTGAGTCCGAATGCGCATCCGCAGTAGCGACCCCGAGCGCGCATGAGCAGTAGTGAGCCCGAGTGCGCATGCACAGTAGTGAGCCCGAGTGCGCATGAGCAGTAGTGAGTCCGAGTGCGCACGAGCAGTATTGAGCCCGATTGCGCATCCGCAGCAGTGAGTCCGAGTGCGCATGAGCAGTAGTGAGGCCGAGTGCGCATGCGCAGTAGAGAGCCCGATTGCGCATGCGCAGTAGTGACTCCGATTGCGCATGCACAGTAGTGAGCCCGTGTGCGCATGCGCAGTAGTGGGCCCGTGTGCGCATGCGCATTAGTGACTCCGATTGCGCATGCACAGTAGTGAGCCCGTGTGCGCATGCGCAGTAGTGAGCCCGAGTGCGCATGCACAGTAGTGGGCCCGTGTGCGCATGCGCAGTAGTGAGCCCGAGTGCGCATGCACAGTAGTGGGCCCGTGTGCGCATGCGCAGTATTGAGCCCGTGTGCGCATCCGCAGTAGCGACCCCGAGTGCGCACGCGCAGTATTGAGCCCGTGTGCGCATGCACAGTAGTGACCCCGAGCTCGCATGCGGAGTAGTGAGCCCGATTGCGCATCCGCAGTAGGGAGTCCGTGTGCGCATGCGCAGTAGTGAGCCCGAGTGCGCATGCGCAGTAGAGAGCCCGATTGCGCATGTGCAGGTCTGAGCCGGAGGGCGCATCCGCAGTAGTGAGTCCAAATGCGCATCCGCAGTAGCGACCCCCAGCGCGCATGAGCAGTAGTGAGCCCGAGTGCGCATGCGCAGTAGTGACCCCGAGCGCACATGAGCAGTAGTGAGCCCGAGTGCGCATGGACAGTAGTGAGCCCGAGTGCGCATGAGCAGTAGTGAGGCCGAGTGCGCATGAGCAGTAGTGAGCCCGAGCGCGCATCCGCAGTAGTGAGTCCGAGTGCGCATGAGCAGTAGTGACCCCGAGTGCGCATGCGCAGTAGTGAGCCTGATTGCGCATCCGCAACAATGAGTCCAAGTGCACATGAGCAGTAGTGAGGCCGAGTGCGCATGCGCAGTAGAGAGCCCGATTGCGCATGTGCAGGTCTGAGCCGGAGGGCGCATCCGCAGTAGTGAGTCCGAATGCGCATCCGCAGTAGCGACCCCGAGCGCGCATGAGCAGTAGTGAGCCCGAGTACGCATGCACAGTAGTGAGCCCGTGTGCGCCTGCGCAGTAGTGAGCCCGATTGCGCATCCGCAGCAGTGAGTCCGAGTGCCCATGAGCAGTAGTGAGTCCAAGTGCGCAAGAGCAGTAGTGACCCCGGGTGCGCATGCACAGTAGTGAGCCCGTGCGCGCATGCGCAGTCGTCAGGCCGAGTGCCAATGAGCAGTGGTGAGTCCAAGTGCGAATGAGCACTAGAGACCCCGAGTGCGCATGCACAGTAGTGAGACCGATTGCGCATCCGCAACAATGAGTCCGAGTGCACATGAGCAGTAGTGAGGCCGAGTGCGCATGCGCAGTAGAGAGCCCGATTGCGCATGTGCAGGTCTGAGCCGGAGGGCGCATCCGCAGTAGTGAGTCCGAATGCGCATCCGCAGTAACGACCCCGAGCGCGCATGAGCAGTAGTGAGCCCGAGTGCGCATGCACAGTAGTGAGCCCGAGTGCGCATGCGCAGAATTGAGCTCGAGCGCGCATGTGCAGTTCTGAGCCGGAGTGCGCATCCGCAGTAGCGACCCCGAGTGCGCACGCACAGTAGTGGGCCCGTGTGCGCATGCGCAGTAGTGAGCCCGAGTGCGCATCCGCAGTAGTGAGACAGTGTGCGCATGAGCAGTAGTGAGTCCGAGTGCGCATGAGCAGTATTGAGCCCGATTGCGCATGCAGAGTAGTGGGCCCGTGTGCGCATGCGCAGTAGTGAGCCCGAGTGCGCATGCGCAGTTGTGACCACGCGTGCGCATGCACAGTAGTGAGCCCGTGTGCGCATGGGCAGTAGTGACCCCGAGTGCGCATGCACAGTAGTGAGCCCGAGTGCGCATGCACAGTAGTGAGCCCGTGTGCGCATGCGCAGAATTGAGCTCGAGCGCGCATGTGCAATTCTGAGCCGGAGTGCGCATCCGCAGTAGCGACCCCGAGTGCGCACGCACAGTAGTGGGCCCGTATGTGCATGAGCAGTAGTTAGTCCGAGACCGCATGAGAAGTAGTGACACCGTGTGCGCACGCGCAGTAGTGAGCCCGAGCGCGCATCCGCAGTAGTGAGTCCGAGTGCCCATGAGCAGTAGAGAGTCCAAGTGCGCAAGAGCAGTAGTGACCCCGGGTGCGCATGCACAGTAGTGAGCCCGTGCGCGCATGCGCAGTAGTACGCCCGTGTGCGCATGCGCAGAAGTGAGCTCGAGTGCGCATGTGCAGTTCTGAGCCGGAGTACGCATCCGCAGTAGCGACCCCGTGTGCGCACGCACAATAGTGGGCACGTGTGCGCATGCGCAGTAGTGAGCCCGAGTGCGCATCCGCAGTATTGAGACAGTGTGCGCATGAGCACTAGTGAGTGCGAGTGCGCATGCGCAGTAGGGAGCCCGATTGCGCATGCGCAATAGTGAGACCGTGTGCGCATGGGCAGTAGTGGCCCCGAGTGCGCATGCACAGTAGTGAGCCCGAGTGCGCATGCACAGTAGTGAGCCCGAGTGCGCATGCGCAGTAGAGATCCCGATTGCGCATATGCAGGTCTGAGCCGGAGAGCGCATCCGCAGTAGTGAGTCCGAATGCGCATCCGCAGTAGTGAGGCCGAGTACCCATGAGCACTAGTGATCCCGAGTGCGCATGCACACTAGTGAGCCCGTGCGCGCATGCACAGTAGTGCGCCCGTGTGCGCATGCGCAGAAGTGAGCTCGAGCGCGCATGTGCAGTTCTGAGGCGGAGTGCGCATCCGCAGTAGCGACCCCGAGTGCGCACGCGCAGTAGTGAGCCCGAGTGCGCATCCGCAGTAGTGAGACAGTGTGCGCATCCGCAGTAGCGACCCCGAGCGCGCATGAGCAGTAGTGAGCCCGAGTGCGCATGCACAGTAGTGAGCCCGTGTGCGCCTGCGCAATAGTGAGCCCGATTGCGAATCCGCAGCAGTGAGTCCGAGTGCCCATGAGCAGTAGTGAGTCCAAGTGCGCATAAGCACTAGTGACCCCGAGCGCGCATGAGCAGTAGTGAGAACAATTGCGCATCCCCAGCAGTGAGTCCGAGTGCGCATGCGCAGTAGAGAGCCCGATTGCTCATGTGCAGGACTGAGCTGGAGAGCGCATCCGCAGTAGTGAGTCCGAGTGCGCATGCGCAGTAGTGACCCCGAGCGCGCATGAGCAGTAGTGAGCCAGAGTGCGCATGCACAGTAGTGAGCCCGTGTTCGCATGCGCAGTAGTGAGACCGATTGCGCATGTGCAGGTCTGAGCAAGAGAGCGCATCCGCAGTAGTGAGCCCAATTGCACCGTCGCAGTAGTGAAGCCGAGTGCCCATGAGCAGTAGTGAGTCCAAGTGCGAATGAGCACTAGTGTCTCCGAGTGCGCATGCACAGTAGTGAGCCCGTGTGCGCATGCGCAGTCGTGAGGCCGAGTGCCCATGAGCAGTAGTGAGCCCGATTGCGCATGCGCAGTAGTGACCCCGAGTGCGCATGCACAGCAGTGAGCCCGAGTGCGCGTGCACAGTAGTGAGCCCGTGTGCGCCTGCGCAGTAGTGAGCCCGATTGCGAATCCGCAGCAGTGAGTCCGAGTGCCCATGAGCAGCAGTGAGTCCAAGTGCGCATAAGCACTAGTGACCCCGAGCGCGCATGCGCAGTAGTGAGAACGATTGCGCATCCGCAGCAGTGAGTCCGAGTGCGCATGAGCAGTAGTGAGCCCGAGCGCGCATGCGCAGTAGTGACCCCGAGTGCGCATGCACACTAGTGAGCCCGAGTGCGCATGCGCAGTAGAGAGCCCGATTGCACATCCGCAGTCGTGAGGCCGAGTGCCCATGAGCAGTAGTGAGTCCAAGTGCGAATGCGCACTAGTGACCCCGAGTGCGCATGCACAGTAGTGAGCCCGTGCGCGCATGCGCGGTAGTGCGCCCGAGTGCGCATGAGCAGTAGTGAGCCCGAGTGCGCATGAGCAGTAGTGAGGCCGAGTGCGCATGAGCAGTAGTGACCCCGAGTGCGCATGAGCAGTAGTGAGCCCGTGTGCGCATGCGCAGTAGTGAGTCCGAGTGCGCATGCACAGTAGTGGGCCCGTGTGCGCATGCGCAGTAGTGAGCCCGAGTGCGCATTCGCTTCAGTGAGTCCGAGTGCGCATGAGCAGTAGTAAGGCCGAGTGCGCATGCGCAGTAGGGAGCCCGATTGCTCATGTGCAGGTCTGAGCCGGAGAGCGCATCCGCAGTAGTGAGTCCGAGTGCGGATGCGCAGTAGTGACCCCGAGCGCACATGAGCAGTAGTGAGCCCGAGTGCGCATGGGCAGTAGTGAGCCCGTGTGCGCATGCGCAGTAGTGATCCCGATTGCGCATGTGCCGGTCTGAGCAGGAGAGCGCATCCGCACTAGTGAGCCCGATTGCACATCCGCAGTCGTGAGGCCGAGTGCCCATGCGCAGTCGTGAGGCCCAGTGCCCATGAGCAGTAGTGAGCCCGACTGCGCATCCGCAGCAGTGAGTCCGAGTGCACATGCGCAGTAGTGACGCCGAGTCCGCATGCACAGTAGTGAGCTCATGCGCGCATGAGCAGTAGTGAGTCCGAATGCGCACGAGCAGTAGTGAGCCCCATTGAGCATCCGCCGCAGTGAGTCCGAGTGCGCATGCACACTAGTGAGCCCGTGTGCGCATGCGCAGTAGTGAGCCCGAGTGCGCATGCACAGTAGTGGGCCCGTGTGCGCATGCGCAGTATTGAGTCCGAGTGCGCATGAGTAGTAGTGACCCCGAGCGCAAATGCGCAGTAATGAGCCCAATTGCGGATCCGCTGCATTTTGTCCGAGTGCGCATGAGCAGTAGTGAGTCCGAGTGCTCATGAGCAGTAGTGAGGCCGAGTGCGCATGAGCAGTAGTGTGACCGAGCGCGCATCCGCAGTAGTGAGTCCGAGTGCGCATGAGCAGTAGTGACCCCGAGTGCGCATGCGCAGTAGTGATCCCGATTGCGCATGTGCAGGTCTGAGCAGGAGAGTGCATCCGCACTAGTGAGCCCGATTGCACATCCGCAGTCGTGAGGCCGAGTGCCCATGAGCAGTAGTGAGTCCAAGTGCGAATGAGCACTAGTGACCCCGAGTGCGCATGCACAGTAGTGAGCCCGTGTGCGCATGCGCAGTAGTGCGCCCGAGTGCGCATGAGCAGTAGTGAGCCCGAGCGCGCATGCGCAGTAGTGACCCCGAGTGCGCATGCACACTAGTGAGCCCGTGTGCGCATGCGCAGTAGTGAGCCCGAGTGCGCATGCACAGTAGTGGGCCCGTGAGCGCATGCGCAGTAGTGAGCCCGAGTGCGCATGGACAGTAGTGAGCCCGTGTGCGCATGCGCAGTAGTGATCCCGATTGCGCATGTGCCGGTCTGAGCAGGAGAGCGCATCCGCAGTAGTGAGCCCGATTGCACATCCGCAGTCGTGAGGCCGAGTGCCCATGAGCAGTAGTGAGTCCAAGTGCGAATGAGCACTAGTGACCCCGAGTGCGCATGCACAGTAGTGAGCCCGTGCGCGCATGCGCGGTAGTGCGCCCGAGTGCGCATGAGCAGTAGTGAGCCCGAGTGCGCATGCACGCTAGTGAGCCCGAGTGCGCATGAGCAGTAGTGAGCCAGAGTGCACATGCACAGTAGTGAGCCGGTGTGGGCATGCGCAGTAGTGAGCCCGATTGCGCATCCGCAGCAGTCAGTCCGAGTGCGCATGAGGAGTAGTGAGTCCAAGTGCGCATGAGCACTAGTGACCCCGAGTGCGCATGCGCAGTAGAGGGCCCGATTGCGCATGCACAGTAGTGAGCCCGTGTGCGCATGAGCAGTCGTGAGGCCGAGTGCCCATGAGCAGTAGTGAGCCCGATTGCGCATGCGCAGTAGTGAGCCCGAGTGCGCATTCGCTTCAGTGAGTCCGAGTGCGCATGAGCAGTAGTAAGGCCGAGTGCGCATGCGCAGTAGGGAGCCCGATTGCTCATGTGCAGGTCTGAGCCGGAGAGCGCATCCGCAGTAGTGAGTCCGAGTGCGCATGCGCAGTAGTGACCCCGAGCGCACATGAGCAGTAGTGAGCCCGAGTGCGCATGGACAGTAGTGAGCCCGTGTGCGCATGCGCAGTAGTGATCCCGATTGCGCATGTGCCGGTCTGAGCAGGAGAGCGCATCCGCACTAGTGAGCCCGATTGCACATCCGCAGTCGTGACGCCGAGTGCCCATGCGCAGTCGTGAGGCCCAGTGCCCATGAGCAGTAGTGAGCCCGACTGCGCATCCGCAGCAGTGAGTCCGAGTGCACATGCGCAGTAGTGACGCCGAGTCCGCATGCACAGTAGTGAGCCCGTGCGCGCATGCGCAGTCGTCAGGCCGAGTGCCAATGAGCAGTGGTGAGTCCAAGTGCGAATGAGCACTAGAGACCCCGAGTGCGCATGCACAGTAGTGAGCCCGTGCGCGCATGCGCAGTAGTGCGCCCGAGTGCGCATGAGCTGTAGTGAGCCTGAGTGCGCATGCACAGTAGTGGGCCCGTGTGCGCATCCGCAGTAGTGAGTCCGAGTGCGCATAAGCAGTAGTGACCCCGAGTGCGCATGCGCAGTAGTGATCCCGATTGCGCATGTGCAGGTCTGAGCAGGAGAGCGCATCCGCACTAGTGAGCCCGATTGCACATCCGCAGTCGTGAGGCCGAGTGCCCATGAGCAGTAGTGAGTCCAAGTGCGAATGGGCACTAGTGACCCCGAGTGCGCATGCACAGTAGTGAGCCCGTGTGCGCATGCGCAGTAGTGCGCCCGAGTGCGCATGAGCAGTAGTGAGCCCGAGCCCGCATGCGCAGTAGTGACCCCGAGTGCGCATGCACACTAGTGAGCCCGTGTGCGCATGCGCAGTAGTGAGCCCGAGTGCGCATGCACAGTAGTGGGCCCGTGTGCGCATGCGCAGTAGTGAGCCCGAGTGCGCATTCGCAGCAGTGAGTCCGAGTGCGCATGAGCAGTAGTAAGGCCGAGTGCGCATGCGCAGTAGAGAGCCCGATTGCTCATGTGCAGGTCTGAGCCCGATTGCACATCCGCAGTCGTGAGGCCGAGTGCCCATGAGCAGTAGTGAGTCCAAGTGCGAATGAGCACTAGTGAACCCGAGTGCGCATGCACAGTAGTGAGCCCGTGCGCGCATGCGCGGTAGTGCGCCCGAGTGCGCATGAGCAGTAGTGAGCCCGAGTGCGCATGCACGCTAGTGAGCCCGAGTGCGCATGAGCAGTAGTGAGCCAGAGTGCGCATGCACAGTAGTGAGCCCGTGTGGGCATGCGCAGTAGTGAGCCCGATTGCGCATCCGCAGCAGTCAGTCCGAGTGCGCATGAGCAGTAGTGAGTCCAAGTGCGCATGAGCACTAGTGACCCCGAGTGCGCATGCGCAGTAGAGGGCCCGATTGCGCATGCACAGTAGTGAGCCCGTGTGCACATCCGCAGTCGTGAGGCCGAGTGCCCATGAGCAGTAGTGAGTCCAAGTGCGAATAAGCACTAGTGACCCCGAGTGCGCATGCACAGTAGTGATCCCGTGTGCGCATGCGCAGTCGTCAGGCCGAGTGCCAATGAGCAGTGGTGAGTCCAAGTGCGAATGAGCACTAGTGACCCCGAGTGCGCATGCACAGTAGTGAGCCCGTGCGCGCATGCGCGGTAGTGCGCCCGAGTGCGCATGAGCAGTAGTGAGCCCGAGTGCGCATGCACGCTAGTGAGCCCGAGTGCGCATGAGCAGTAGTGAGCCAGAGTGCACATGCACAGTAGTGACCCCGTGTGGGCATGCGCAGTAGTGAGCCCGATTGCGCATGCGCAGTAGTGAGCCCGAGTGCGCATGCACAGTAGTGGGCCCGTGAGCGCATGCGCAGTAGTGAGCCCGAGTGCGCATGGACAGTAGTGAGCCCGTGTGCGCATGCGCAGTAGTGATCCCGATTGCGCATGTGCCGGTCTGAGCAGGAGAGCGCATCCGCAGTAGTGAGCCCGATTGCACATCCGCAGTCGTGAGGCCGAGTGCCCATGAGCAGTAGTGAGTCCAAGTGCGAATGAGCACTAGTGACCCCGAGTGCGCATGCACAGTAGTGAGCCCGTGCGCGCATGCGCGGTAGTGCGCCCGAGTGCGCATGAGCAGTAGTGAGCCCGAGTGCGCATGCACGCTAGTGAGCCCGAGTGCGCATGAGCAGTAGTGAGCCAGAGTGCACATGCACAGTAGTGAGCCGGTGTGGGCATGCGCAGTAGTGAGCCCGATTGCGCATCCGCAGCAGTCAGTCCGAGTGCGCATGAGCAGTAGTGAGTCCAAGTGCGCATGAGCACTAGTGACCCCGAGTGCGCATGCGCAGTAGAGGGCCCGATTGCGCATGCACAGTAGTGAGCCCGTGTGCGCATGAGCAGTCGTGAGGCCGAGTGCCCATGAGCAGTAGTGAGCCCGATTGCGCATGCGCAGTAGTGAGCCCGAGTGCGCATTCGCTTCAGTGAGTCCGAGTGCGCATGAGCAGTAGTAAGGCCGAGTGCGCATGCGCAGTAGGGAGCCCGATTGCTCATGTGCAGGTCTGAGCCGGAGAGCGCATCCGCAGTAGTGAGTCCGAGTGCGCATGCGCAGTAGTGACCCCGAGCGCACATGAGCAGTAGTGAGCCCGAGTGCGCATGGACAGTTGTGAGCCCGTGTGCGCATGCGCAGTAGTGATCCCGATTGCGCATGTGCCGGTCTGAGCAGGAGAGCGCATCCGCACTAGTGAGCCCGATTGCACATCCGCAGTCGTGACGCCGAGTGCCCATGCGCAGTCGTGAGGCCCAGTGCCCATGAGCAGTAGTGAGCCCGACTGCGCATCCGCAGCAGTGAGTCCGAGTGCACATGCGCAGTAGTGACGCCGAGTCCGCATGCACAGCAGTGAGCCCGTGCGCGCATGCGCAGTCGTCAGGCCGAGTGCCAATGAGCAGTGGTGAGTCCAAGTGCGAATGAGCACTAGAGACCCCGAGTGCGCATGCACAGTAGTGAGCCCGTGCGCGCATGCGCAGTAGTGCGCCCGAGTGCGCATGAGCTGTAGTGAGCCCGAGTGCGCATGCACAGTAGTGGGCCCGTGTGCGCATGCGCAGTATTGAGTCCGAGTGCGCATGAGTAGTAGTGACCCCGAGCGCAAATGCGCAGTAATGAGCCCAATTGCGGATCCGCTGCATTCTGTCCGAGTGCGCATGAGCAGTGGTGAGTCCAAGTGCGAATGAGCACTAGTGACCCCGAGTGCGCATGAGAAGTAGTGTGACCGAGCGCGCATCCGCAGTAGTGAGCCCGAGTGCGCATGCACAGTAGTGGGCCCGTGTGCGCATGCGCAGTAGTGAGCCCGAGTGCGCATTCGCAGCAGTGAGTCCGAGTGCGCGTGAGCAGTAGTAAGGCCGAGTGCGCATGCGCAGTAGAGAGCCCGATTGCTCATGTGCAGGTCTGAGCCCGATTGCACATCCGCAGTCGTGAGGCCGAGTGCCCATGAGCAGTAGTGAGTCCAAGTGCGAATGAGCACTAGTGAACCCGAGTGCGCATGCACAGTAGTGAGCCCGTGCGCGCATGCGCGGTAGTGCGCCCGAGTGCGCATGAGCAGTAGTGAGCCCGAGTGCGCATGCGCGGTAGTACGCCCGAGTGCGCATGAGCAGTAGTGAGCCCGAGTGCGCATGAGCAGTAGTGAGCCAGAGTGCGCATGCACAGTAGTGAGCCCGTGTGGGCATGCGCAGTAGTGAGCCCGATTGCGCATCCGCAGCAGTCAGTCCGAGTGCGCATGAGCAGCAGTGAGTCCAAGTGCGCATGAGCACTAGTGTCCCCGAGTGCGCATGCGCAGTAGAGGGCCCGATTGCGCATGCACAGTAGTGAGCCCGTGTGCACATCCGCAGTCGTGAGGCCGAGTGCCCATGAGCAGTAGTGAGTCCAAGTGCGAATGAGCACTAGTGACCCCGAGTGCGCATGCACAGTAGTGAGCCCGTGCGCGCATGCGCGGTAGTACGCCCGAGTGCGCATGAGCAGTAGTGAGCCCGAGTGCGCATGCACGCTAGTGAGCCCGAGTGCGCATGAGCAGTAGTGAGCCAGAGTGCACATGCACAGTAGTGACCCCGTGTGGGCATGCGCAGTAGTGAGCCCGATTGCGCATCCGCAGCAGTCAGTCCGAATGCGCACGAGCAGTAGTGAGCCCCATTGAGCATCCGCAGCAGTGAGTCCGAGTGCGCATGAGCAGTAGTGAGGCCGAGTGCGCATGAGCAGTAGTGACCCCGTGTGCGCATGAGCAGTAGTGAGCCCGTGTGCGCATGCGCAGTAGTGAGTCCGAGTGCGCATGCACAGTAGTGGGCCCGTGTGCGCATGCGCAGTCGTGAGCCCGAGTGCGCGTTCGCAGCAGTGAGTCCGAGTGCGCATGAGCTGTAGTAAGGCCGAGTGCGCATGCGCAGTAGAGAGCCCGATTGCTCATGTGCAGGTCTGAGCCGGAGAGCGCATCCGCAGTAGTGAGTCCGAGTGCGCATGCGCAGTAGTGACCCCGAGCGCACATGAGCAGTAGTGAGCCCGAGTGCGCATGGACAGTAGTGAGCCCGTGTGCGCATGCGCAGTAGTGATCCCGATTGCGCATGTGCCGGTCTGAGCAGGAGAGCGCATCCGCACTAGTGAGCCCGATTGCACATCCGCAGTCGTGAGGCCGAGTGCCCATGAGCAGTAGTGAGCCCGACTGCGCACCCGCAGCAGTGAGTCCGAGTGCACATGCGCAGTAGTGACGCCGAGTCCGCATGCACAGTAGTGAGCCCGTGCGCGCATGCTCAGTCGTCAGGCCGAGTGCCAATGAGCAGTGGTGAGTCCAAGTGCGAATGAGCACTAGAGACCCCGAGTGCGCATGCACAGTAGTGAGCCCGTGCGCGCATGCGCAGTAGTGCGACCGAGTGCGCATGAGCAGTAGTGAGCCCGAGTGCGCATGCACAGTAGTGAGCCGAGTGCGCATGAGCAGTAGTGAGGCCGAGTGCGCATGAGCAGTAGTGAGCCCGAGCGCGCATCCGCAGTAGTGAGTCCGAGTGCGCATGAGCAGTAGTGAGGCCGAGTGCGCATGAGCAGTAGTGAGCCCGAGCGCGCATCCGCAGTAGTGAGTCCGAGTGCGCATGAGCAGTAGTGACCCCGAGTGCGCATGCACAGTAGTGAGCCCGTGTGCGCATGCGCAGTAGTGAGCCCGAGTGCGCATGTGCAGGTCTGAGCCGGAGTGCGCCCGCGCAGTAGTGACCACGAGTGCGCAAGCGCAGTAGTGACCCGAGCGCGCATCCGCAGTAGTGAGCCCGATTGCGCATCGGCAGCAGTGAGTCCGAGTGCGCATGAGCAGTAGTGACCCCGAGCGCGCATGCGGAGTAGTGAGCCCGATTGCGCATCCGCAGTAGGGTGTCTGTGTGCGCATGCGCAGTAGTGAGCCCGATTGCGCATCGGCAGTAGTGAGTCCGAGTGCCCATGAGCCGTAGTGAGTCCGAGTGCGCATGAGCAGTAGTGAGTCCGTGTGCGCATGAGTAGTAGCGACCCTGAGTGCGCATGCGGAGTAGTGAGCCCGATTGCGCATCCGCAGTAGGGTGTCTGTGTGCGCATGCACAGTAGTGAGCCCGTGTGCGCATGCGCAGTAGTGTGCCCGAGCGCGCATCCGCAGTAGTGAGTCCGAGTGCGCATGAGCAGTAGTGACCCCGAGTGCGCATGCGCAGTAGTGATCCCGATTGCGCATGTGCAGGTCTGAGCAGGAGAGCGCATCGGCACTAGTGAGCCCGATTGCACATCCGCAGTCGTCAGGCCGAGTGCCCATGAGCAGTAGTGAGTCCAAGTGCGAATGAGCACTAGTGACCCCGAGTGCGCATGCACAGTAGTGAGCCCGTGTGCGCATGCGCAGTAGTGCGCCCGAGTGCGCATGAGCAGTAGTGAGCCCGAGCGCGCATGCGCAGTAGTGACCCCGAGTGCGCATGCACACTAGTGAGCCCGAGTGCGCATGCGCAGTAGAGAGCCCGATTGCGCATGTGCAGGTCTGAGCCGGAGAGCGCATCCGCAGTAGTGAGTCCGAGTGCGCATGCGCAATAGTGACCCCGAGCGCGCATGAGCAGTAGTGAGCCAGAGTGCACATGCACATTAGTGAGCCCGTGTGCGCATGCGCAGTAGTGAGACCGATTGCGCATGTGCAGGTCTGAGCAGGAGAGCGCATCCGCGGTAGTGAGCCCGATTGCACATCCGCAGTCGTGGGGCCGAGTGCCCATGAGCAGTAGTGAGCCAGAGTGCACATGCACAGTAGTGAGCCCGTGTGCGCATGCGCAGTAGTGAGCCCGATTGCGCATCCGCAGCAGTGAGTCCGAGTGCGCATGAGCAGTAGAGAGTTCAAGTGCGCATGAGCACTAGTGACCCCGAGTTCGCATGCGCAGTAGAGGGCCCGATTGCGCATGCATAGTAGTGAGCCCGTGTGCGCAAGAGCAGTCGTGAGGCCGAGTGCCCATGAGCAGTAGTGAGCCCGATTGCGCATGCGCAGTAGTGACCCCGAGTGCGCATGCACAGTAGTGAGCTCGTGCGCGCATCCGCAGTAGTGAGCCCGATTGCGCATCCGCAGCAGTGAGTCCGAGTGCGCATGAGCAGTAGTGAGCCCATGTGCGCATGCACAATATTGAGCCCGTGTGCGCATGCGCAGTAGTGAGCCCGAGTGCGCATGGGCAGTAGTGACCCCGAGTGCGCATGCTCAGTAGTGAGCCCGAGTGCGCATGCACAGTAGTGAGCCCGAGTGCGCATGCGCAGAATTGAGCTCGAGCGCGCATGTGCAGTTCTGAGCCGGAGTGCGCATCCGCAGTAGCGAGCCCGAGTGCGTACGCACAGTAGTGGGCCCGTGTGCGCATGCGCAGTAGTGACCACGAGTGCGCATGCACAGTAGTGAGCCCGTGTACGCATGCGCAGTAGTGAGCCCGAGTGCGCATGAGCAGTAGTGAGCCCGTGTGCGCATGAGCAGTAGTGACCCCGAGTGCGCATGAACAGTAGTGAGCCCGTGTGCGCATGCGCAGTAGTGAGCCCTGGTGCGCATGTGCAGTAGCGAGTCCGAGTGCGCATGAGCAGTAGTGAGCCCGATTGCGCATCGGCAGTAGTGAGTCCGAGTGCCCATGAGCCGTAGTGAGTCCGAGTGCGCATGAGCAGTAGTGAGTCCGTGTGCGCATGAGTAGTAGCGACCCTGAGTGCGCATGCGCAGTAGTGAGCCCGAGTGCGCATGAGCAGTAGTGAGCCCGTGTGCGCATGAGCAGTAGTGACCCCGAGTGCGCATGCACAGTAGTGAGCCCGTGTGCGCATGCGCAGTAGTGAGCCCGGGTGCGCATGTGCAGTAGCGAGTCCGAGTGCGCATGAGCAGTAGTGAGCCCGAGTGCGCATGCGCAGTAGAAAGCCCGATTGCGCATGTGCAGGTCTGAACCGGAGAGCGCATCCGCAGTAGTGAGCCCGATTGCGCATCCGCAGTAGTGAGGCCGAGAGCCCATGAGCAGTAGTGAGTACAAGCGCGCATGAGCACTAGTGACCCCGAGTGCGCATGCACAGCAGTGAGCCCGTGCGCGCATGCGCAGTAGTGCGCCCGTGTGCGCATGCGCAGAATTGAGCTCGAGTGCGCATGTGCAGTTCTGAGCCGGAGTGCGCATCCGCAGTAGCGACCCCGAGTGCAAACGCACAGTAGTGGGCCCGTGTGCGCATGCGCAGTAGTGAGCCCGAGTGCGCATCCGCAGTAGTGAGACAGTGTGCACATGAGCAGTAGTGAGTCCGAGTGCGCACGAGCAGTATTGAGCCCGATTGCGCATCCGCAGCAGTGAGTCCGAGTGCGCATCCGCAGTAGTGAGACAGTGTGCTCATTCGCACTAGAGACCCCGAGTGCGCATGCACAGTAGTGAGCCCGTGCGCGCATGCGCAGTAGTGCGCCCGAGTGCGCATGAGCAGTAGTGAGCCCGATTGCGCATGCGCAGAAGTGAGCTCGAGCACGCATGTGCAGTTCTGAGCCGGAGTGCGCATCCGCAGTAGGGACCCCGAGTGCGCACGCACAGCAGTGAGCCCGTGTGCGCATGCGCAGAATTGAGCTCGAGTGCGCATCCGCAGTAGTGAGACAGTGTGCTCATTCGCACTAGAGACCCCGAGTGCGCATGCACAGTAGTGAGCCCGTGCGCGCATGCGCAGTAGTGCGCCCGAGTGCGCATGAGCAGTAGTGAGCCCGATTGCGCATGCGCAGAAGTGAGCTCGAGCACGCATGTGCAGTTCTGAGCCGGAGTGCGCATCCGCAGTAGGGACCCCGAGTGCGCACGCACAGTATTGAGCCCGTGTGCGCATGCACAGTAGTGAGCCCGTGTGCGCATGCACAGTAGTGGGCCCGTGTGCGCATGCGCAGTAGTGAGCCCGAGTGCGCATGCGCAGTAGTGAGCCTGGGTGCGCATGTGCAGTAGCGAGTCCGAGTGCTCATGAGCATTAGTGACCCCGAGTGCGCATGCGCAGTAGAAAGCCCGATTGCGCATGTGCAGGTCTGCGCCGGAGAGCGCATCCGCAGCAGTGAGTCCGAGTGCGCATGCGCAGTAGTGTCCCCAAGCGCCTATGCGCAGTAGTGAGCCCGATTGTGCATCCACAGTAGTGAGTCCGTGTGCGCATGCGCAGCAGTGAGCCCGAGTGCGCATGCGGAGTAGTGACTCCGATTGCTCATGCACAGTAGTGAGCCCGTGTGCGCATGCGCAGTAGTGGGCCCGAGTGCGCATGCACAGTAGTGGGCCCGTGTGCGCATGCGCAGTAGTGAGCCCGAGTGCGCATGCACAGTAGTGGGCCCGTGTGCGCATGCGCAGTATTGAGCCCGTGTGCGCATCCGCAGTAGCGACCCCGAGTGCGCACGCGCAGTATTGAGCCCGTGTGCGCATGCACAGTAGTGAGCCCGTGTGCGCATGCACAGTAGTGGGCCCGTGTGCGCATGCGCAGTAGTGAGCCCGAGTGCGCATGCACAGTAGTGGGCCCGTGTGCGCATGCGCAGTATTGAGCCCGTGTGCGCATGCACAGTAGTGAGCCCGTGTGCGCATGCGCAGTAGTGAGCCCGAGTGCGCGTGCACAGTAGTGGGCCCGTGTGCGCATGCGCAGTAGTGAGCCCGAGTGCGCATGCACAGTAGTGAGCCCGAGTGCGCATGAGCCGTAGTGACCCCGAGCGCGCTTGCGCAGTAGTGAGCCCGTGTGCGCATGCGTAGTAGTGAGCTCGAGTGCGCATGTGCAGGTCTGAGCCGGAGTGCGCACGTGCAGTAGTGACCCCGAGTGCGCTTGCGCAGTAATGACCCGAGCGCGCATCCGCAGTAGTGAGCCCGATTGCGCATCCGCATTAGTGAGTCCGAGTGCGCATGAGCAGTAGCGAGTCCGAGTGCGCATGAGCAGTAGTGACCCCGAGCGCGCATGCGGAGTAGTGAGCCCGATTGCGCATCCGCAGTACGGAGTCCGTGTGCGCATGCGCAGTAGTGAGCCCGATTGCGCATCGGCAGTAGTGAGTCCGAGTGCCCATGAGCCGTAGTGAGTCCGAGTGCGCATGAGCAGTAGTGAGTCCGAGTGCGCATGAGTAGTAGCGACCCTGAGTGCGCATGCGCAGTAGTGAGCCCGAGTGCGCATCCGCAGTAGTGAGTCAGTGTGCGCATGAGCAGTAGTGAGTCCGAGTGCGCATGCGCAGTAGAGAGCCCGATTGCGCATGCGCAATAGTGAGACCGTGTGCGCATGGGCAGTAGTGGCCCCGAGTGCGCATGCACAGTAGTGTGCCCGAGTGCGCATGCACAGTAGTGAGCCCGAGTGCGCATGCGCAGTAGAGATCCCGATTGCGCATATGCAGGTCTGAGCCGGAGAGCGCATCCGCAGTAGTGAGTCCGAATGCGCATCCGCAGTAGCGACCCCGAGTGCGCACGCACAGCAGTGGGCCCGTGTTCGCATGCGCAGTAGTGAGCCCGAGTGCGCATCCGCAGTAGTGAGACAGTGTGCGCATGAGCAGTAGTGAGTCCGAGTGCGCACGAGCAGTAGTGAGCCGGATTGCGCATCCGCAGCAGTGAGTCCGAGTGCGCATGAGCAGTAGTGACCCCGAGCTCGCATGCGGAGTAGTGAGCCCGATTGCGCATCCGCAGTAGGGAGTCCGTGTGCGCATGCGCAGTAGTGAGCCCGAGTGCGCATGCGCAGTAGAGAGCCCGATTGCGCATGTGCAGGTCTGAGCCGGAGGGCGCATCCGCAGTAGTGAGTCCGAATGCGCATCCGCAGTAGCGACCCCGAGCGCGCATGAGCAGTAGTGAGCCCGAGTGCGCATGCACAGTAGTGAGCCCGTGTGCGCCTGCGCAGTAGTGAGCCCGATTGCGCACGAGCAGTAGTGAGCCGGATTGCGCATCCGCAGCAGTGAGTCCGAGTGCGCATGAGAAGTAGTGACCCCGAGCTCGCATGCGGAGTAGTGAGCCCGATTGCGCATCCGCAGTAGGGAGTCCGTGTGCGCATGCGCAGTAGTGAGCCCGAGTGCGCATGCGCAGTAGAGAGCCCGATTGCGCATGTGCAGGTCTGAGCCGGAGGGCGCATCCGCAGTAGTGAGTCCGAGTGCGCATGCGCAGTAGTGTCCCCAAGCGCCCATGCGCAGTAGTGAGCCCGATTGTGCATCCACAGTAGTGAGTCCGTGTGCGCATGCGCAGCAGTGAGCCCGAGTGCGCATGCGGTGTAGTGACTCCGATTGCTCATGCACAGTAGTGAGCCCGTGTGCGCATGCGCAGTAGTGGGCCCGAGTGCGCATGCACAGTAGTGGGCCCGTGTGCGCATGCGCAGTAGTGATCCCGATTGCGCATGTGCCGGTCTGAGCAGGAGAGCGCATCCGCACTAGTGAGCCCGATTGCACATCCGCAGTCGTGAGGCCGATTGCCCATGAGCAGTAGTGAGTCCAAGTGCGATGAGCACTAGTGACCCCGAGTGCGCATGCACAGTAGTGAGCCCGATTGCGCATCCGCAACAATGAGTCCGAGTGCACATGAGCAGTAGTGAGGCCGAGTGCGCATGCGCAGTAGAGAGCCCGATTGCGCATGTGCAGGTCTGAGCCGGAGGGCGCATCCGCAGTAGTGAGTCCGAATGCGCATCCGCAGTAGCGACCCCGAGCGCGCATGGGCAGTAGTGAGCCCGAGTGCGCATGCACAGTAGTGAGCCCGAGTGCGCATGAGCAGTAGTGAGGCCGAGTGCGCATAAGCAGTAGTGAGCCCGAGCGCGCTTCCGCAGTAGTGAGTCCGAGTGCGCATGAGCAGTAGTGACCCCGAGTGCGCATGCGCAGTAGTGAGCCCGATTGCGCATCCGCAACAATGAGTCCAAGTGCACATCAGCAGTAGTGAGGCCGAGTGCGCATGCGCAGTAGAGAGCCCGATTGCGCATGTGCAGGTCTGAGCCGGAGTGCGCATCCGCACTAGTGAGCCCGATTGCATATCCGCAGTCGTGAGGCCGAGTGCCCATGAGCAGTAGTGAGTCCAAGTGCGATGAGCACTAGTGACCCCGAGTGCGCATGCGCAGAATTGAGCTCGAGCGCGCATGTGCAGTTCTGAGCCGGAGTGCGCATCCGCAGTAGCGAGCCCGAGTGCGTACGCACAGTAGTGGGCCCGTGTGCGCATGCGCAGTAGTGACCACGAGTGCGCATGCACAGTAGTGAGCCCGTGTACGCATGCGCAGTAGTGAGCCCGAGTGCGCATGAGCAGTAGTGAGCCCGTGTGCGCATGAGCAGTAGTGACCCCGAGTGCGCATGCACAGTAGTGAGCCCGTGTGCGCATGCGCAGTAGAAAGCCCGATTGCGCATGTGCAGGTCTGAACCGGAGAGCGCATCCGCAGTAGTGAGCCCGATTGCGCATCCGCAGTAGTGAGTCCGAGTGCCCATGAGCCGTAGTGAGTCCGAGTGCGCATGAGCAGTAGTGAGTCCGTGTGCGCATGAGTAGTAGCGACCCTGAGTGCGCATGCGCAGTAGTGAGCCCGAGTGCGCATGAGCAGTAGTGAGCCCGTGTGCGCATGAGCAGTAGTGACCCCGAGTGCGCATGCACAGTAGTGAGCCCGTGTGCGCATGCGCAGTAGTGAGCCCGGGTGCGCATGTGCAGTAGCGAGTCCGAGTGCGCATGAGCAGTAGTGAGCCCGAGTGCGCATGCGCAGTAGAAAGCCCGATTGCGCATGTGCAGGTCTGAACCGGAGAGCGCATCCGCAGTAGTGAGCCCGATTGCGCATCCGCAGTAGTGAGGCCGAGAGCCCATGAGCAGTAGTGAGTACAAGCGCGCATGAGCACTAGTGACCCCGAGTGCGCATGCACAGCAGTGAGCCCGTGCGCGCATGCGCAGTAGTGCGCCCGTGTGCGCATGCGCAGAATTGAGCTCGAGTGCGCATGTGCAGTTCTGAGCCGGAGTGCGCATCCGCAGTAGCGACCCCGAGTGCGCACGCACAGTAGTGGGCCCGTGTGCGCATGCGCAGTAGTGAGCCCGAGTGCGCATCCGCAGTAGTGAGACAGTGTGCACATGAGCAGTAGTGAGTCCGAGTGCGCACGAGCAGTATTGAGCCCGATTGCGCATCCGCAGCAGTGAGTCCGAGTGCGCATCCGCAGTAGTGAGACAGTGTGCTCATTCGCACTAGAGACCCCGAGTGCGCATGCACAGTAGTGAGCCCGTGCGCGCATGCGCAGTAGTGCGCCCGAGTGCGCATGAGCAGTAGTGAGCCCGAGTCCGCATGCACAGTAGTGAGGCCGAGTGCGCATGAGCAGTAGTGAGCCCGAGCGCGCATCCGCAGTAGTGAGTCCGAGTGCGCATGAGCAGTAGTGACCCCGAGTGCGCATGCGCAGTAGTGAGCCCGATTGCGCATCCGCAACAATGAGTCCGAGTGCACATGAGCAGTAGTGAGGCCGAGTGCGCATGCGCAGTAGAGAGCCTGATTGCGCATGTGCAGGTCTGAGCCGGAGGGCGCATCCGCAGTAGTGAGTCCGAATGCGCATCCGCAGTAGCGACCCCGAGCGCGCATGAGCAGTAGTGATCCCGAGTGCGCATGCACAGTAGTGAGCCCGTGTGCGCCTGCGCAGTAGTGAGCCCGATTGCGCATGCGCAGAAGTGAGCTCGAGCACGCATGTGCAGTTCTGAGCCGGAGTGCGCATCCGCAGTAGGGACCCCGAGTGCGCACGCACAGCAGTGAGCCCGTGTGCGTATGCGCAGTAGTGAGCCCGAGTGCGCATCCGCAGTAGTGAGACAGTGTGCGCATGAGCAGTAGTGAGTCCGAGTGCGCACGAGCAGTAGTGAGCCGGATTGCGCATCCGCAGCAGTGAGTCCGAGTGCGCATGAGCAGTAGCGACCCCGAGCTCGCATGCGGAGTAGTGAGCCCGATTGCGCATCCGCAGTAGGGAGTCCGTGTGCGCATGCGCAGTAGTGAGCCCGAGTGCGCATGCGCAGTAGAGAGCCCGATTGCGCATGTGCAGGTCTGAGCAGGAGGGCGCATCCGCAGTAGTGAGTCCGAATGCGCATACGCAGTAGCGACCCCGAGCGTGCATGAGCAGTAGTGAGCCCGAGTGCGCATGCACAGTAGTGAGCCCGTGTGCGCCTGCGCAGTAGTGAGCCCGATTGCGCACGAGCAGTAGTGAGCCGGATTGCGCATCCGCAGCAGTGAGTCCGAGTGCGCATGAGCAGTAGTGACCCCGAGCTCGCATGCGGAGTAGTGAGCCCGATTGCGCATCCGCAGTAGGGAGTCCGTGTGCGCATGCGCAGTAGTGAGCCGGAGTGCGCATGCGCAGTAGAGAGCCCGATTGCGCATGTGCAGGTCTGAGCCGGAGGGCGCATCCGCAGTAGTGAGTCCAAATGCGCATCCGCAGTAGCGACCCCCAGCGCGCATGAGCAGTAGTGAGCCCGAGTGCGCATGCGCAGTAGTGACCCCGAGCGCACATGAGCAGTAGTGAGCCCGAGTGCGCATGGACAGTAGTGAGCCCGTGTGCGCATGCGCAGTAGTGATCCCGATTGCGCATGTGCCGGTCTGAGCAGGAGAGCGCATCCGCACTAGTGAGCCCGATTGCACATCCGCAGTCGTGAGGCCGAGTGCCCATGAGCAGTAGTGAGTCCAAGTGCGATGAGCACTAGTGACCCCGAGTGCGCATGCACAGTAGTGAGCCCGATTGCGCATCCGCAACAATGAGTCCGAGTGCACATGAGCAGTAGTGAGGCCGAGTGCGCATGCGCAGTAGAGAGCCCGATTGCGCATGTGCAGGTCTGAGCCGGAGGGCGCATCCGCAGTAGTGAGTCCGAATGCGCATCCGCAGTAGCGACCCCGAGCGCGCATGGGCAGTAGTGAGCCCGAGTGCGCATGCACAGTAGTGAGCCCGAGTGCGCATGAGCAGTAGTGAGGCCGAGTGCGCATGAGCAGTAGGGAGCCCGAGCGAGCATCCGCAGTAGTGAGTCCGAGTGCGCATGAGCAGTAGTGACCCCGAGTGCGCATGCGCAGTAGTGAGCCCGATTGCGCATCCGCAACAATGAGTCCAAGTGCACATGAGCAGTAGTGAGGCCGAGTGCGCATGCGCAGTAGAGAGCCCGATTGCGCATGTGCAGGTCTGAGCCGGAGGGCGCATCCGCAGTAGTGAGTCCGAATGCGCATCCGCAGTAGCGACCCCGAGCGCGCATGAGCAGTAGTGAGCCCGAGTACGCATGCACAGTAGTGAGCCCGTGTGCGCCTGCGCAGTAGTGAGCCCGATTGCGCATCCGCAGCAGTGAGTCCGAGTGCCCATGAGCAGTAGTGAGTCCAAGTGCGCAAGAGCAGTAGTGACCCCGGGTGCGCATGCACAGTAGTGAGCCCGTGCGCGCATACGCAGTCGTCAGGCCGAGTGCCAATGAGCAGTGGTGAGTCCAAGTGCGAATGAGCACTAGAGACCCCGAGTGCGCATGCACAGTAGTGAGCCCGTGCGCGCATGCGCAGTAGTGCGCCCGAGTGCGCATGAGCAGTAGTGAGCCCGAGTGCGCATGCACAGTAGTGAGCCCGAGTGCGCATGAGCAGTAGTGAGTCCGAGTGCGCATGAGCAGTAGTGACCCCGAGTGCGCATGCACAGTAGTGAGCCCGTGTGCGCATGCGCAGTAGTGAGCCCGAGTGCGCATGTGCAGGTCTGAGCCGGAGTGCGCCCGCGCAGTAGTGACCACGAGTGCGCAAGCGCAGTAGTGACCCGAGCGCGCATCCGCAGTAGTGAGCCCGATTGCGCATCGGCAGCAGTGAGTCCGAGTGCGCATGAGCAGTAGTGACCCCGAGCGCGCATGCGGAGTAGTGAGCCCGATTGCGCATCCGCAGTAGGGTGTCTGTGTGCGCATGCGCAGTAGTGAGCCCGATTGCGCATCGGCAGTAGTGAGTCCGAGTGCCCATGAGCCGTAGTGAGTCCGAGTGCGCATGAGCAGTAGTGAGTCCGTGTGCGCATGAGTAGTAGCGACCCTGAGTGCGCATGCGGAGTAGTGAGCCCGATTGCGCATCCGCAGTAGGGTGTCTGTGTGCGCATGCACAGTAGTGAGCCCGTGTGCGCATGCGCAGTAGTGTGCCCGAGCGCGCATCCGCAGTAGTGAGTCCGAGTGCGCATGAGCAGTAGTGACCCCGAGTGCGCATGCGCAGTAGTGATCCCGATTGCGCATGTGCAGGTCTGAGCAGGAGAGCGCATCGGCACTAGTGAGCCCGATTGCACATCCGCAGTCGTCAGGCCGAGTGCCCATGAGCAGTAGTGAGTCCAAGTGCGAATGAGCACTAGTGACCCCGAGTGCGCATGCACAGTAGTGAGCCCGTGTGCGCATGCGCAGTAGTGCGCCCGAGTGCGCATGAGCAGTAGTGAGCCCGAGCGCGCATGCGCAGTAGTGACCCCGAGTGCGCATGCACACTAGTGAGCCCGAGTGCGCATGCGCAGTAGAGAGCCCGATTGCGCATGTGCAGGTCTGAGCCGGAGAGCGCATCCGCAGTAGTGAGTCCGAGTGCGCATGCGCAATAGTGACCCCGAGCGCGCATGAGCAGTAGTGAGCCAGAGTGCACATGCACATTAGTGAGCCCGTGTGCGCATGCGCAGTAGTGAGACCGATTGCGCATGTGCAGGTCTGAGCAGGAGAGCGCATCCGCGGTAGTGAGCCCGATTGCACATCCGCAGTCGTGGGGCCGAGTGCCCATGAGCAGTAGTGAGCCAGAGTGCACATGCACAGTAGTGAGCCCGTGTGCGCATGCGCAGTAGTGAGCCCGATTGCGCATCCGCAGCAGTGAGTCCGAGTGCGCATGAGCAGTAGAGAGTTCAAGTGCGCATGAGCACTAGTGACCCCGAGTTCGCATGCGCAGTAGAGGGCCCGATTGCGCATGCATAGTAGTGAGCCCGTGTGCGCAAGAGCAGTCGTGAGGCCGAGTGCCCATGAGCAGTAGTGAGCCCGATTGCGCATGCGCAGTAGTGACCCCGAGTGCGCATGCACAGTAGTGAGCTCGTGCGCGCATCCGCAGTAGTGAGCCCGATTGCGCATCCGCAGCAGTGAGTCCGAGTGCGCATGAGCAGTAGTGAGCCCATGTGCGCATGCACAATATTGAGCCCGTGTGCGCATGCGCAGTAGTGAGCCCGAGTGCGCATGGGCAGTAGTGACCCCGAGTGCGCATGCTCAGTAGTGAGCCCGAGTGCGCATGCACAGTAGTGAGCCCGAGTGCGCATGCGCAGAATTGAGCTCGAGCGCGCATGTGCAGTTCTGAGCCGGAGTGCGCATCCGCAGTAGCGAGCCCGAGTGCGTACGCACAGTAGTGGGCCCGTGTGCGCATGCGCAGTAGTGACCACGAGTGCGCATGCACAGTAGTGAGCCCGTGTACGCATGCGCAGTAGTGAGCCCGAGTGCGCATGAGCAGTAGTGAGCCCGTGTGCGCATGAGCAGTAGTGACCCCGAGTGCGCATGAACAGTAGTGAGCCCGTGTGCGCATGCGCAGTAGTGAGCCCTGGTGCGCATGTGCAGTAGCGAGTCCGAGTGCGCATGAGCAGTAGTGAGCCCGATTGCGCATCGGCAGTAGTGAGTCCGAGTGCCCATGAGCCGTAGTGAGTCCGAGTGCGCATGAGCAGTAGTGAGTCCGTGTGCGCATGAGTAGTAGCGACCCTGAGTGCGCATGCGCAGTAGTGAGCCCGAGTGCGCATGAGCAGTAGTGAGCCCGTGTGCGCATGAGCAGTAGTGACCCCGAGTGCGCATGCACAGTAGTGAGCCCGTGTGCGCATGCGCAGTAGTGAGCCCGGGTGCGCATGTGCAGTAGCGAGTCCGAGTGCGCATGAGCAGTAGTGAGCCCGAGTGCGCATGCGCAGTAGAAAGCCCGATTGCGCATGTGCAGGTCTGAACCGGAGAGGGCATCCGCAGTAGTGAGCCCGATTGCGCATCCGCAGTAGTGAGGCCGAGAGCCCATGAGCAGTAGTGAGTACAAGCGCGCATGAGCACTAGTGACCCCGAGTGCGCATGCACAGCAGTGAGCCCGTGCGCGCATGCGCAGTAGTGCGCCCGTGTGCGCATGCGCAGAATTGAGCTCGAGTGCGCATGTGCAGTTCTGAGCCGGAGTGCGCATCCGCAGTAGCGACCCCGAGTGCAAACGCACAGTAGTGGGCCCGTGTGCGCATGCGCAGTAGTGAGCCCGAGTGCGCATCCGCAGTAGTGAGACAGTGTGCACATGAGCAGTAGTGAGTCCGAGTGCGCACGAGCAGTATTGAGCCCGATTGCGCATCCGCAGCAGTGAGTCCGAGTGCGCATCCGCAGTAGTGAGACAGTGTGCTCATTCGCACTAGAGACCCCGAGTGCGCATGCACAGTAGTGAGCCCGTGCGCGCATGCGCAGTAGTGCGCCCGAGTGCGCATGAGCAGTAGTGAGCCCGATTGCGCATGCGCAGAAGTGAGCTCGAGCACGCATGTGCAGTTCTGAGCCGGAGTGCGCATCCGCAGTAGGGACCCCGAGTGCGCACGCACAGCAGTGAGCCCGTGTGCGCATGCGCAGAATTGAGCTCGAGTGCGCATCCGCAGTAGTGAGACAGTGTGCACATGAGCAGTAGTGAGTCCGAGTGCGCACGAGCAGTATTGAGCCCGTGTGCGCATGCACAGTAGTGAGCCCGTGTGCGCATGCACAGTAGTGGGCCCGTGTGCGCATGCGCAGTAGTGAGCCCGAGTGCGCATGCGCAGTAGTGAGCCTGGGTGCGCATGTGCAGTAGCGAGTCCGAGTGCTCATGAGCATTAGTGACCCCGAGTGCGCATGCGCAGTAGAAAGCCCGATTGCGCATGTGCAGGTCTGCGCCGGAGAGCGCATCCGCAGCAGTGAGTCCGAGTGCGCATGCGCAGTAGTGTCCCCAAGCGCCTATGCGCAGTAGTGAGCCCGATTGTGCATCCACAGTAGTGAGTCCGTGTGCGCATGCGCAGCAGTGAGCCCGAGTGCGCATGCGGAGTAGTGACTCCGATTGCTCATGCACAGTAGTGAGCCCGTGTGCGCATGCGCAGTAGTGGGCCCGAGTGCGCATGCACAGTAGTGGGCCCGTGTGCGCATGCGCAGTAGTGAGCCCGAGTGCGCATGCACAGTAGTGGGCCCGTGTGCGCATGCGCAGTATTGAGCCCGTGTGCGCATCCGCAGTAGCGACCCCGAGTGCGCACGCGCAGTATTGAGCCCGTGTGCGCATGCACAGTAGTGAGCCCGTGTGCGCATGCACAGTAGTGGGCCCGTGTGCGCATGCGCAGTAGTGAGCCCGAGTGCGCATGCACAGTAGTGGGCCCGTGTGCGCATGCGCAGTATTGAGCCCGTGTGCGCATGCACAGTAGTGAGCCCGTGTGCGCATGCGCAGTAGTGAGCCCGAGTGCGCGTGCACAGTAGTGGGCCCGTGTGCGCATGCGCAGTAGTGAGCCCGAGTGCGCATGCACAGTAGTGAGCCCGAGTGCGCATGAGCCGTAGTGACCCCGAGCGCGCTTGCGCAGTAGTGAGCCCGTGTGCGCATGCGTAGTAGTGAGCTCGAGTGCGCATGTGCAGGTCTGAGCCGGAGTGCGCACGTGCAGTAGTGACCCCGAGTGCGCTTGCGCAGTAATGACCCGAGCGCGCATCCGCAGTAGTGAGCCCGATTGCGCATCCGCATTAGTGAGTCCGAGTGCACATGAGCAGTAGCGAGTCCGAGTGCGCATGAGCAGTAGTGACCCCGAGCGCGCATGCGGAGTAGTGAGCCCGATTGCGCATCCGCAGTACGGAGTCCGTGTGCGCATGCGCAGTAGTGAGCCCGATTGCGCATCGGCAGTAGTGAGTCCGAGTGCCCATGAGCCGTAGTGAGTCCGAGTGCGCATGAGCAGTAGTGAGTCCGAGTGCGCATGAGTAGTAGCGACCCTGAGTGCGCATGCGCAGTAGTGAGCCCGAGTGCGCATCCGCAGTAGTGAGTCAGTGTGCGCATGAGCAGTAGTGAGTCCGAGTGCGCATGCGCAGTAGAGAGCCCGATTGCGCATGCGCAATAGTGAGACCGTGTGCGCATGGGCAGTAGTGGCCCCGAGTGCGCATGCACAGTAGTGTGCCCGAGTGCGCATGCACAGTAGTGAGCCCGAGTGCGCATGCGCAGTAGAGATCCCGATTGCGCATATGCAGGTCTGAGCCGGAGAGCGCATCCGCAGTAGTGAGTCCGAATGCGCATCCGCAGTAGCGACCCCGAGTGCGCACGCACAGCAGTGGGCCCGTGTTCGCATGCGCAGTAGTGAGCCCGAGTGCGCATCCGCAGTAGTGAGACAGTGTGCGCATGAGCAGTAGTGAGTCCGAGTGCGCACGAGCAGTAGTGAGCCGGATTGCGCATCCGCAGCAGTGAGTCCGAGTGCGCATGAGCAGTAGTGACCCCGAGCTCGCATGCGGAGTAGTGAGCCCGATTGCGCATCCGCAGTAGGGAGTCCGTGTGCGCATGCGCAGTAGTGAGCCCGAGTGCGCATGCGCAGTAGAGAGCCCGATTGCGCATGTGCAGGTCTGAGCCGGAGGGCGCATCCGCAGTAGTGAGTCCGAATGCGCATCCGCAGTAGCGACCCCGAGCGCGCATGAGCAGTAGTGAGCCCGAGTGCGCATGCACAGTAGTGAGCCCGTGTGCGCCTGCGCAGTAGTGAGCCCGATTGCGCACGAGCAGTAGTGAGCCGGATTGCGCATCCGCAGCAGTGAGTCCGAGTGCGCATGAGAAGTAGTGACCCCGAGCTCGCATGCGGAGTAGTGAGCCCGATTGCGCATCCGCAGTAGGGAGTCCGTGTGCGCATGCGCAGTAGTGAGCCCGAGTGCGCATGCGCAGTAGAGAGCCCGATTGCGCATGTGCAGGTCTGAGCCGGAGGGCGCATCCGCAGTAGTGAGTCCGAGTGCGCATGCGCAGTAGTGTCCCCAAGCGCCCATGCGCAGTAGTGAGCCCGATTGTGCATCCACAGTAGTGAGTCCGTGTGCGCATGTGCAGCAGTGAGCCCGAGTGCGCATGCGGTGTAGTGACTCCGATTGCTCATGCACAGTAGTGAGCCCGTGTGCGCATGCGCAGTAGTGGGCCCGAGTGCGCATGCACAGTAGTGGGCCCGTGTGCGCATGCGCAGTAGTGATCCCGATTGCGCATGTGCCGGTCTGAGCAGGAGAGCGCATCCGCACTAGTGAGCCCGATTGCACATCCGCAGTCGTGAGGCCGATTGCCCATGAGCAGTAGTGAGTCCAAGTGCGATGAGCACTAGTGACCCCGAGTGCGCATGCACAGTAGTGAGCCCGATTGCGCATCCGCAACAATGAGTCCGAGTGCACATGAGCAGTAGTGAGGCCGAGTGCGCATGCGCAGTAGAGAGCCCGATTGCGCATGTGCAGGTCTGAGCCGGAGGGCGCATCCGCAGTAGTGAGTCCGAATGCGCATCCGCAGTAGCGACCCCGAGCGCGCATGGGCAGTAGTGAGCCCGAGTGCGCATGCACAGTAGTGAGCCCGAGTGCGCATGAGCAGTAGTGAGGCCGAGTGCGCATAAGCAGTAGTGAGCCCGAGCGCGCTTCCGCAGTAGTGAGTCCGAGTGCGCATGAGCAGTAGTGACCCCGAGTGCGCATGCGCAGTAGTGAGCCCGATTGCGCATCCGCAACAATGAGTCCAAGTGCACATCAGCAGTAGTGAGGCCGAGTGCGCATGCGCAGTAGAGAGCCCGATTGCGCATGTGCAGGTCTGAGCCGGAGTGCGCATCCGCACTAGTGAGCCCGATTGCATATCCGCAGTCGTGAGGCCGAGTGCCCATGAGCAGTAGTGAGTCCAAGTGCGATGAGCACTAGTGACCCCGAGTGCGCATGCACAGTAGTGAGCCCGAGTGCGCATGAGCAGTAGTGAGGCCGAGTGCGCATGAGCAGTAGTGAGCCCGAGCGCGCATCCGCAGTAGTGAGTCCGAGTGCGCATGAGCAGTAGTGACCCCGAGTGCGCATGCGCAGTAGTGAGCCCGATTGTGCATCCGCAACAATGAGTCCAAGTGCACATGAGCAGTAGTGAGGCCGAGTGCGCATGCGCAGTAGAGAGCCCGATTGCGCATGTGCAGGTCTGAGCCGGAGGGCGCATCCGCAGTAGTGAGTCCGAATGCGCATCCGCAGTAGCGACCCCGAGCGCGCATGAGCAGTAGTGAGCCCGAGTACGCATGCACAGTAGTGAGCCCGTGTGCGCCTGCGCAGTAGTGAGCCCGATTGCGCATCCGCAGCAGTGAGTCCGAGTGCCCATGAGCAGTAGTGAGTCCAAGTGCGCATAAGCACTAGTGAGCCCGAGCGCGCATGCACAGTAGTGAGAACGATTGCGCATCCGCAGCAGTGAGTCCGAGTGCGCATGAGCAGTAGAGAGTTCAAGTGCGCATGAGCACTAGTGACCCCGAGTTCGCATGCGCAGTAGAGGGCCCGATTGCGCATGCATAGTAGTGAGCCCGTGTGCGCATGAGCAGTCGTGAGGCGGAGTGCCCATGAGCAGTAGTGAGCCCGATTGCGCATGCGCAGTAGTGACCCCGAGTGCGCATGCACAGTAGTGAGCTCGTGCGCGCATCCGCAGTAGTGAGCCCGATTGCGCATCCGCAGCAGTGAGTCCGAGTGCGCATGAGCAGTAGTGAGCCCATGTGCGCATGCACAATATTGAGCCCGTGTGCGCATGCGCAGTAGTGAGCCCGAGTGCGCATGGGCAGTAGTGACCCCGAGTGCGCATGCTCAGTAGTGAGCCCGAGTGCGCATGCACAGTAGTGAGCCCGAGTGCGCATGCGCAGAATTGAGCTCGAGCGCGCATGTGCAGTTCTGAGCCGGAGTGCGCATCCGCAGTAGCGAGCCCGAGTGCGTACGCACAGTAGTGGGCCCGTGTGCGCATGCACAGTAGTGAGCCCGTGTGCGCATGCGCAGTAGAAAGCCCGATTGCGCATGTGCAGGTCTGAACCGGAGAGCGCATCCGCAGTAGTGAGCCCGATTGCGCATCCGCAGTAGTGAGTCCGAGTGCCCATGAGCCGTAGTGAGTCCGAGTGCGCATGAGCAGTAGTGAGTCCGTGTGCGCATGAGTAGTAGCGACCCTGAGTGCGCATGCGCAGTAGTGAGCCCGAGTGCGCATGAGCAGTAGTGAGCCCGTGTGCGCATGAGCAGTAGTGACCCCGAGTGCGCATGCACAGTAGTGAGCCCGTGTGCGCATGCGCAGTAGTGAGCCCGGGTGCGCATGTGCAGTAGCGAGTCCGAGTGCGCATGAGCAGTAGTGAGCCCGAGTGCGCATGCGCAGTAGAAAGCCCGATTGCGCATGTGCAGGTCTGAACCGGAGAGCGCATCCGCAGTAGTGAGCCCGATTGCGCATCCGCAGTAGTGAGGCCGAGAGCCCATGAGCAGTAGTGAGTACAAGCGCGCATGAGCACTAGTGACCCCGAGTGCGCATGCACAGCAGTGAGCCCGTGCGCGCATGCGCAGTAGTGCGCCCGTGTGCGCATGCGCAGAATTGAGCTCGAGTGCGCATGTGCAGTTCTGAGCCGGAGTGCGCATCCGCAGTAGCGACCCCGAGTGCGCACGCACAGTAGTGGGCCCGTGTGCGCATGCGCAGTAGTGAGCCCGAGTGCGCATCCGCAGTAGTGAGACAGTGTGCACATGAGCAGTAGTGAGTCCGAGTGCGCACGAGCAGTATTGAGCCCGATTGCGCATCCGCAGCAGTGAGTCCGAGTGCGCATCCGCAGTAGTGAGACAGTGTGCTCATTCGCACTAGAGACCCCGAGTGCGCATGCACAGTAGTGAGCCCGTGCGCGCATGCGCAGTAGTGCGCCCGAGTGCGCATGAGCAGTAGTGAGCCCGAGTCCGCATGCACAGTAGTGAGGCCGAGTGCGCATGAGCAGTAGTGAGCCCGAGCGCGCATCCGCAGTAGTGAGTCCGAGTGCGCATGAGCAGTAGTGACCCCGAGTGCGCATGCGCAGTAGTGAGCCCGATTGCGCATCCGCAACAATGAGTCCGAGTGCACATGAGCAGTAGTGAGGCCGAGTGCGCATGCGCAGTAGAGAGCCTGATTGCGCATGTGCAGGTCTGAGCCGGAGGGCGCATCCGCAGTAGTGAGTCCGAATGCGCATCCGCAGTAGCGACCCCGAGCGCGCATGAGCAGTAGTGATCCCGAGTGCGCATGCACAGTAGTGAGCCCGTGTGCGCCTGCGCAGTAGTGAGCCCGATTGCGCATGCGCAGAAGTGAGCTCGAGCACGCATGTGCAGTTCTGAGCCGGAGTGCGCATCCGCAGTAGGGACCCCGAGTGCGCACGCACAGCAGTGAGCCCGTGTGCGTATGCGCAGTAGTGAGCCCGAGTGCGCATCCGCAGTAGTGAGACAGTGTGCGCATGAGCAGTAGTGAGTCCGAGTGCGCACGAGCAGTAGTGAGCCGGATTGCGCATCCGCAGCAGTGAGTCCGAGTGCGCATGAGCAGTAGCGACCCCGAGCTCGCATGCGGAGTAGTGAGCCCGATTGCGCATCCGCAGTAGGGAGTCCGTGTGCGCATGCGCAGTAGTGAGCCCGAGTGCGCATGCGCAGTAGAGAGCCCGATTGCGCATGTGCAGGTCTGAGCAGGAGGGCGCATCCGCAGTAGTGAGTCCGAATGCGCATACGCAGTAGCGACCCCGAGCGTGCATGAGCAGTAGTGAGCCCGAGTGCGCATGCACAGTAGTGAGCCCGTGTGCGCCTGCGCAGTAGTGAGCCCGATTGCGCACGAGCAGTAGTGAGCCGGATTGCGCATCCGCAGCAGTGAGTCCGAGTGCGCATGAGCAGTAGTGACCCCGAGCTCGCATGCGGAGTAGTGAGCCCGATTGCGCATCCGCAGTAGGGAGTCCGTGTGCGCATGCGCAGTAGTGAGCCGGAGTGCGCATGCGCAGTAGAGAGCCCGATTGCGCATGTGCAGGTCTGAGCCGGAGGGCGCATCCGCAGTAGTGAGTCCAAATGCGCATCCGCAGTAGCGACCCCCAGCGCGCATGAGCAGTAGTGAGCCCGAGTGCGCATGCGCAGTAGTGACCCCGAGCGCACATGAGCAGTAGTGAGCCCGAGTGCGCATGGACAGTAGTGAGCCCGTGTGCGCATGCGCAGTAGTGATCCCGATTGCGCATGTGCCGGTCTGAGCAGGAGAGCGCATCCGCACTAGTGAGCCCGATTGCACATCCGCAGTCGTGAGGCCGAGTGCCCATGAGCAGTAGTGAGTCCAAGTGCGATGAGCACTAGTGACCCCGAGTGCGCATGCACAGTAGTGAGCCCGATTGCGCATCCGCAACAATGAGTCCGAGTGCACATGAGCAGTAGTGAGGCCGAGTGCGCATGCGCAGTAGAGAGCCCGATTGCGCATGTGCAGGTCTGAGCCGGAGGGCGCATCCGCAGTAGTGAGTCCGAATGCGCATCCGCAGTAGCGACCCCGAGCGCGCATGGGCAGTAGTGAGCCCGAGTGCGCATGCACAGTAGTGAGCCCGAGTGCGCATGAGCAGTAGTGAGGCCGAGTGCGCATGAGCAGTAGGGAGCCCGAGCGAGCATCCGCAGTAGTGAGTCCGAGTGCGCATGAGCAGTAGTGACCCCGAGTGCGCATGCGCAGTAGTGAGCCCGATTGCGCATCCGCAACAATGAGTCCAAGTGCACATGAGCAGTAGTGAGGCCGAGTGCGCATGCGCAGTAGAGAGCCCGATTGCGCATGTGCAGGTCTGAGCCGGAGGGCGCATCCGCAGTAGTGAGTCCGAATGCGCATCCGCAGTAGCGACCCCGAGCGCGCATGAGCAGTAGTGAGCCCGAGTACGCATGCACAGTAGTGAGCCCGTGTGCGCCTGCGCAGTAGTGAGCCCGATTGCGCATCCGCAGCAGTGAGTCCGAGTGCCCATGAGCAGTAGTGAGTCCAAGTGCGCAAGAGCAGTAGTGACCCCGGGTGCGCATGCACAGTAGTGAGCCCGTGCGCGCATACGCAGTCGTCAGGCCGAGTGCCAATGAGCAGTGGTGAGTCCAAGTGCGAATGAGCACTAGAGACCCCGAGTGCGCATGCACAGTAGTGAGCCCGTGCGCGCATGCGCAGTAGTGCGCCCGAGTGCGCATGAGCAGTAGTGAGCCCGAGTGCGCATGCACAGTAGTGAGCCCGAGTGCGCATGAGCAGTAGTGAGGCCGAGTGCGCATGAGCAGTAGTGAGCCCGAGCGCGCATCCGCAGTAGTGAGTCCCAGTGCGCAGGAGCAGTAGTGACCCCGAGTGCGCATGCGCAGTAGTGAGCCCGATTGCGTATCCGCAACAATGAGTCCGAGTGCGCATGCACACTAGTGAGCCCGAGTGCGCATGAGCAGTAGTGAGCCCGAGTACGCATGCACAGTAGTGAGCCCGAGTGCGCATGAGTAGTAGTGAGGCCGAGTGCGCATGAGCAGTAGTGAGCCCGAGTGCGCATGAGCAGTAGTGAGTCCGTGTGCGCTTGAGTAGTAGCGACCCTGAGTGCGCATGCGCAGTAGTGAGCCCGTGTGCGCATGCGCAGTAGTGAGCCTGGGTGCGCATGTGCAGTAGCGAGTCCGAGTGCTCATGAGCATTAGTGAGCCCGAGTGCGCATGCGCAGTAGAAAGCCCGATTGCGCATGTGCAGGTCTGAACCGGAGAGCGCATCCGCAGTAGTGAGCCCGATTGCGCATCCGCAGTAGTGAGGCCGAGAGCCCATGGGCAGTAGTGAGTCCAAGTGCGCATGAGCACTAGTGACCCCGTGCGCGCATGCGCAGTAGTGCGCCCGTGTGCGCATGCGCAGAATTGAGCTCGAGTGCGCATCCGCAGTAGTGAGACAGTGTGCACATGAGCAGTAGTGAGTCCGAGTGCGCACGAGCAGTATTGAGCCCGATTGCGCATCCGCAGCAGTGAGTCCGAGTGCGCGTGAGCAGTAGAGAGGCCGAGTGCGCATGCGCAGTAGAGAGCCCGATTGCGCATGTGCAGGTCTGCGCCGGAGAGCGCATCCGCAGCAGTGAGTCCGAGTGCGCATGCGCAGTAGTGTCCCCAAGCGCCCATGCGCAGTAGTGAGCCCGATTGTGCATCCACAGTAGTGAGTCCGTGCGCGCATGCGCAGCAGTGAGCCCGAGTGCGCATGCGGAGTAGTGACTCCGATTGCTCATGCACAGTAGTGAGCCCGTGTGCGCATGCGCAGTAGTGGGCCCGAGTGCGCATGCACAGTAGTGGGCCCGTGTGCGCATGCGCAGTAGTGAGCCCGAGTGCGCATGCACAGTAGTGGGCCCGTGTGCGCATGCGCAGTATTGAGCCCGTGTGCGCATCCGCAGTAGCGACCCCGAGTGGGCTCGCGCAGTATTGAGCCCGTGTGCGCATGCACAGTAGTGAGCCCGTGTGCGCATGCACAGTAGTGGGCCCGTGTGCGCATGCGCAGTAGTGAGCCCGAGTGCGCATGCGCAGTAGTGAGCCTGGGTGCGCATGTGCAGTAGCGAGTCCGAGTGCTCATGAGCATTAGTGACCCCGAGTGCGCATGCGCAGTAGAAAGCCCGATTGCGCATGTGCAGGTCTGCGCCGGAGAGCGCATCCGCAGCAGTGAGTCCGAGTGCGCATGCGCAGTAGTGTCCCCAAGCGCCTATGCGCAGTAGTGAGCCCGATTGTGCATCCACAGTAGTGAGTCCGTGTGCGCATGCGCAGCAGTGAGCCCGAGTGCGCATGCGGAGTAGTGACTCCGATTGCTCATGCACAGTAGTGAGCCCGTGTGCGCATGCGCAGTAGTGGGCCCGAGTGCGCATGCACAGTAGTGGGCCCGTGTGCGCATGCGCAGTAGTGAGCCCGAGTGCGCATGCACAGTAGTGGGCCCGTGTGCGCATGCGCAGTATTGAGCCCGTGTGCGCATCCGCAGTAGCGACCCCGAGTGCGCACGCGCAGTATTGAGCCCGTGTGCGCATGCACAGTAGTGAGCCCGTGTGCGCATGCACAGTAGTGGGCCCGTGTGCGCATGCGCAGTAGTGAGCCCGAGTGCGCATGCACAGTAGTGGGCCCGTGTGCGCATGCGCAGTATTGAGCCCGTGTGCGCATGCACAGTAGTGAGCCCGTGTGCGCATGCGCAGTAGTGAGCCCGAGTGCGCGTGCACAGTAGTGGGCCCGTGTGCGCATGCGCAGTAGTGAGCCCGAGTGCGCATGCACAGTAGTGAGCCCGAGTGCGCATGAGCCGTAGTGACCCCGAGCGCGCTTGCGCAGTAGTGAGCCCGTGTGCGCATGCGTAGTAGTGAGCTCGAGCGCGCATGTGCAGGTCTGAGCCGGAGTGCGCACGTGCAGTAGTGACCCCGAGTGCGCTTGCGCAGTAATGACCCGAGCGCGCATCCGCAGTAGTGAGCCCGATTGCGCATCCGCATTAGTGAGTCCGAGTGCGCATGAGCAGTAGCGAGTCCGAGTGCGCATGAGCAGTAGTGACCCCGAGCGCGCATGCGGAGTAGTGAGCCCGATTGCGCATCCGCAGTACGGAGTCCGTGTGCGCATGCGCAGTAGTGAGCCCGATTGCGCATCGGCAGTAGTGAGTCCGAGTGCGCATGAGCAGTAGTGAGTCCGAGTGCGCATGAGTAGTAGCGACCCTGAGTGCGCATGCGCAGTAGTGAGCCCGAGTGCGCATCCGCAGTAGTGAGTCAGTGTGCGCATGAGCAGTAGTGAGTCCGAGTGCGCATGCGCAGTAGAGAGCCCGATTGCGCATGCGCAATAGTGAGACCGTGTGCGCATGGGCAGTAGTGGCCCCGAGTGCGCATGCACAGTAGTGTGCCCGAGTGCGCATGCACAGTAGTGAGCCCGAGTGCGCATGCGCAGTAGAGATCCCGATTGCGCATATGCAGGTCTGAGCCGGAGAGCGCATCCGCAGTAGTGAGTCCGAATGCGCATCCGCAGTAGCGACCCCGAGTGCGCACGCACAGCAGTGGGCCCGTGTTCGCATGCGCAGTAGTGAGCCCGAGTGCGCATCCGCAGTAGTGAGACAGTGTGCGCATGAGCAGTAGTGAGTCCGAGTGCGCACGAGCAGTAGTGAGCCGGATTGCGCATCCGCAGCAGTGAGTCCGAGTGCGCATGAGCAGTAGTGACCCCGAGCTCGCATGCGGAGTAGTGAGCCCGATTGCGCATCCGCAGTAGGGAGTCCGTGTGCGCATGCGCAGTAGTGAGCCCGAGTGCGCATGCGCAGTAGAGAGCCCGATTGCGCATGTGCAGGTCTGAGCCGGAGGGCGCATCCGCAGTAGTGAGTCCGAATGCGCATCCGCAGTAGCGACCCCGGGCGCGCATGAGCAGTAGTGAGCCCGAGTGCGCATGCACAGTAGTGAGCCCGTGTGCGCCTGCGCAGTAGTGAGCCCGATTGCGCACGAGCAGTAGTGAGCCGGATTGCGCATCCGCAGCAGTGAGTCCGAGTGCGCATGAGAAGTAGTGACCCCGAGCTCGCATGCGGAGTAGTGAGCCCGATTGCGCATCCGCAGTAGGGAGTCCGTGTGCGCATGCGCAGTAGTGAGCCCGAGTGCGCATGCGCAGTAGAGAGCCCGATTGCGCATGTGCAGGTCTGAGCCGGAGGGCGCATCCGCAGTAGTGAGTCCGAGTGCGCATGCGCAGTAGTGTCCCCAAGCGCCCATGCGCAGTAGTGAGCCCGATTGTGCATCCACAGTAGTGAGTCCGTGTGCGCATGCGCAGCAGTGAGCCCGAGTGCGCATGCGGTGTAGTGACTCCGATTGCTCATGCACAGTAGTGAGCCCGTGTGCGCATGCGCAGTAGTGAGCCTGGGTGCGCATGTGCAGTAGCGAGTCCGAGTGCTCATGAGCATTAGTGAGCCCGAGTGCGCATGCGCAGTAGAAAGCCCGATTGCGCATGTGCAGGTCTGAACCGGAGAGCGCATCCGCAGTAGTGAGCCCGATTGCGCATCCGCAGTAGTGAGGCCGAGAGCCCATGGGCAGTAGTGAGTCCAAGTGCGCATGAGCACTAGTGACCCCGAGTGCGCATGCACAGCAGTGAGCCCGTGCGCGCATGCGCAGTAGTGCGCCCGTGTGCGCATGCGCAGAATTGAGCTCGAGTGCGCATCCGCAGTAGTGAGACAGTGTGCACATGAGCAGTAGTGAGTCCGAGTGCGCACGAGCAGTATTGAGCCCGATTGCGCATCCGCAGCAGTGAGTCCGAGTGCGCGTGAGCAGTAGAGAGGCCGAGTGCGCATGCGCAGTAGAGAGCCCGATTGCGCATGTGCAGGTCTGCGCCGGAGAGCGCATCCGCAGCAGTGAGTCCGAGTGCGCATGCGCAGTAGTGTCCCCAAGCGCCCATGCGCAGTAGTGAGCCCGATTGTGCATCCACAGTAGTGAGTCCGTGTGCGCATGCGCAGCAGTGAGCCCGAGTGCGCATGCGGAGTAGTGACTCCGATTGCTCATGCACAGTAGTGAGCCCGTGTGCGCATGCGCAGTAGTGGGCCCGAGTGCGCATGCACAGTAGTGGGCCCGTGTGCGCATGCGCAGTAGTGAGCCCGAGTGCGCATGCACAGTAGTGGGCCCGTGTGCGCATGCGCAGTATTGAGCCCGTGTGCGCATCCGCAGTAGCGACCCCGAGTGCGCACGCGCAGTATTGAGCCCGTGTGCGCATGCACAGTAGTGAGCCCGTGTGCGCATGCACAGTAGTGGGCCCGTGTGCGCATGCGCAGTAGTGAGCCCGAGTGCGCATGCGCAGTAGTGAGCCTGGGTGCGCATGTGCAGTAGCGAGTCCGAGTGCTCATCAGCATTAGTGACCCCGAGTGCGCATGCGCAGTAGAAAGCCCGATTGCGCATGTGCAGGTCTGCGCCGGAGAGCGCATCCGCAGCAGTGAGTCCGAGTGCGCATGCGCAGTAGTGTCCCCAAGCGCCTATGCGCAGTAGTGAGCCCGATTGTGCATCCACAGTAGTGAGTCCGTGTGCGCATGCGCAGCAGTGAGCCCGAGTGCGCATGCGGAGTAGTGACTCCGATTGCTCATGCACAGTAGTGAGCCCGTGTGCGCATGCGCAGTAGTGGGCCCGAGTGCGCATGCACAGTAGTGGGCCCGTGTGCGCATGCGCAGTAGTGAGCCCGAGTGCGCATGCACAGTAGTGGGCCCGTGTGCGCATGCGCAGTATTGAGCCCGTGTGCGCATCCGCAGTAGCGACCCCGAGTGCGCACGCGCAGTATTGAGCCCGTGTGCGCATGCACAGTAGTGAGCCCGTGTGCGCATGCACAGTAGTGGGCCCGTGTGCGCATGCGCAGTAGTGAGCCCGAGTGCGCATGCACAGTAGTGGGCCCGTGTGCGCATGCGCAGTATTGAGCCCGTGTGCGCATGCACAGTAGTGAGCCCGTTTGCGCATGCGCAGTAGTGAGCCCGAGTGCGCGTGCACAGTAGTGGGCCCGTGTGCGCATGCGCAGTAGTGAGCCCGAGTGCGCATGCACAGTAGTGAGCCCGAGTGCGCATGAGCCGTAGTGACCCCGAGCGCGCTTGCGCAGTAGTGAGCCCGTGTGCGCATGCGTAGTAGTGAGCTCGAGTGCGCATGTGCAGGTCTGAGCCGGAGTGCGCACGTGCAGTAGTGACCCCGAGTGCGCTTGCGCAGTAATGACCCGAGCGCGCATCCGCAGTAGTGAGCCCGATTGCGCATCCGCATTAGTGAGTCCGAGTGCGCATGAGCAGTAGCGAGTCCGAGTGCGCATGAGCAGTAGTGACCCCGAGCGCGCATGCGGAGTAGTGAGCCCGATTGCGCATCCGCAGTACGGAGTCCGTGTGCGCATGCGCAGTAGTGAGCCCGATTGCGCATCGGCAGTAGTGAGTCCGAGTGCCCATGAGCCGTAGTGAGTCCGAGTGCGCATGAGCAGTAGTGAGTCCGAGTGCGCATGAGTAGTAGCGACCCTGAGTGCGCATGCGCAGTAGTGAGCCCGAGTGCGCATCCGCAGTAGTGAGTCAGTGTGCGCATGAGCAGTAGTGAGTCCGAGGGCGCATGCGCAGTAGAGAGCCCGATTGCGCATGCGCAATAGTGAGACCGTGTGCGCATGGGCAGTAGTGGCCCCGAGTGCGCATGCACAGTAGTGTGCCCGAGTGCGCATGCACAGTAGTGAGCCCGAGTGCGCATGCGCAGTAGAGATCCCGATTGCGCATATGCAGGTCTGAGCCGGAGAGCGCATCCGCAGTAGTGAGTCCGAATGCGCATCCGCAGTAGCGACCCCGAGTGCGCACGCACAGCAGTGGGCCCGTGTTCGCATGCGCAGTAGTGAGCCCGAGTGCGCATCCGCAGTAGTGAGACAGTGTGCGCATGAGCAGTAGTGAGTCCGAGTGCGCACGAGCAGTAGTGAGCCGGATTGCGCATCCGCAGCAGTGAGTCCGAGTGCGCATGAGCAGTAGTGACCCCGAGCTCGCATGCGGAGTAGTGAGCCCGATTGCGCATCCGCAGTAGGGAGTCCGTGTGCGCATGCGCAGTAGTGAGCCCGAGTGCGCATGCGCAGTAGAGAGCCCGATTGCGCATGTGCAGGTCTGAGCCGGAGGGCGCATCCGCAGTAGTGAGTCCGAATGCGCATCCGCAGTAGCGACCCCGAGCGCGCATGAGCAGTAGTGAGCCCGAGTGCGCATGCACAGTAGTGAGCCCGTGTGCGCCTGCGCAGTAGTGAGCCCGATTGCGCACGAGCAGTAGTGAGCCGGATTGCGCATCCGCAGCAGTGAGTCCGAGTGCGCATGAGAAGTAGTGACCCCGAGCTCGCATGCGGAGTAGTGAGCCCGATTGCGCATCCGCAGTAGGGAGTCCGTGTGCGCATGCGCAGTAGTGAGCCCGAGTGCGCATGCGCAGTAGAGAGCCCGATTGCGCATGTGCAGGTCTGAGCCGGAGGGCGCATCCGCAGTAGTGAGTCCGAGTGCGCATGCGCAGTAGTGTCCCCAAGCGCCCATGCGCAGTAGTGAGCCCGATTGTGCATCCACAGTAGTGAGTCCGTGTGCGCATGAGAAGTAGTGACCCCGAGCTCGCATGCGGAGTAGTGAGCCCGATTGCGCACGAGCAGTAGTGAGCCGGATTGCGCATCCGCAGCAGTGAGTCCGAGTGCGCATGAGAAGTAGTGACCCCGAGCTCGCATGCGGAGTAGTGAGCCCGATTGCGCATCCGCAGTAGGGAGTCCGTGTGCGCATGCGCAGTAGTGGGCCCGAGTGCGCATGCACAGTAGTGGGCCCGTGTGCGCATGCGCAGTAGTGATCCCGATTGCGCATGTGCCGGTCTGAGCAGGAGAGCGCATCCGCACTAGTGAGCCCGATTGCACATCCGCAGTCGTGAGGCCGAGTGCCCATGAGCAGTAGTGAGTCCAAGTGCGATGAGCACTAGTGACCCCGAGTGCGCATGCACAGTAGTGAGCCCGATTGCGCATCCGCAACAATGAGTCCGAGTGCACATGAGCAGTAGTGAGGCCGAGTGCGCATGCGCAGTAGAGAGCCCGATTGCGCATGTGCAGGTCTGAGCCGGAGGGCGCATCCGCAGTAGTGAGTCCGAATGCGCATCCGCAGTAGCGACCCCGAGCGCGCATGGGCAGTAGTGAGCCCGAGTGCGCATGCACAGTAGTGAGCCCGAGTGCGCATGAGCAGTAGTGAGGCCGAGTGCGCATGAGCAGTAGTGAGCCCGAGCGCGCATCCGCAGTAGTGAGTCCGAGTGCGCATGAGCAGTAGTGACCCCGAGTGCGCATGCGCAGTAGTGAGCCCGATTGCGCATCCGCAACAATGAGTCCAAGTGCACATCAGCAGTAGTGAGGCCGAGTGCGCATGCGCAGTAGAGAGCCCGATTGCGCATGTGCAGGTCTGAGCCGGAGTGCGCATCCGCACTAGTGAGCCCGATTGCACATCCGCAGTCGTGAGGCCGAGTGCCCATGAGCAGTAGTGAGTCCAAGTGCGATGAGCACTAGTGACCCCGAGTGCGCATGCACAGTAGTGAGCCCGAGTGCGCATGAGCAGTAGTGAGGCCGAGTGCGCATGAGCAGTAGTGAGCCCGAGCGCGCATCCGCAGTAGTGAGTCCGAGTGCGCATGAGCAGTAGTGACCCCGAGTGCGCATGCGCAGTAGTGAGCCCGATTGTGCATCCGCAACAATGAGTCCAAGTGCACATGAGCAGTAGTGAGGCCGAGTGCGCATGCGCAGTAGAGAGCCCGATTGCGCATGTGCAGGTCTGAGCCGGAGGGCGCATCCGCAGTAGTGAGTCCGAATGCGCATCCGCAGTAGCGACCCCGAGCGCGCATGAGCAGTAGTGAGCCCGAGTACGCATGCACAGTAGTGAGCCCGTGTGCGCCTGCGCAGTAGTGAGCCCGATTGCGCATCCGCAGCAGTGAGTCCGAGTGCCCATGAGCAGTAGTGAGTCCAAGTGCGCATAAGCACTAGTGAGCCCGAGCGCGCATGCGCAGTAGTGAGAACGATTGCGCATCCGCAGCAGTGAGTCCGAGTGCGCATGAGCAGTAGTAAGGCCGAGCGCGCATGCGCAGTAGAGAGCCCGATTGCTCATGTGCAGGTCTGAGCTGGAGAGCGCATCCGCAGTAGTGAGTCCGAGTGCGCATGCGCAGTAGTGACCCCGAGCGCGCATGAGCAGTAGTGAGCCAGAGTGCGCATGCACAGTAGTGAGCCCGTGTGCGCATGCGCAGTAGCGAGACCGATTGCGCATGTGCAGGTCTGAGCAGGAGAGCGCATCCGCAGTAGTGAGCCCAATTGCACCGTCGCAGTAGTGAAGCCGTGTGCCCATGAGCAGTAGTGAGTCCAAGTGCGAATGAGCACTAGTGTCCCCGTGTGCGCACGGCCAGTAGTGAGCCCGAGCGCGCATCCGCAGTAGTGAGGCCGAGTGCCCATGAGCAGTAGTGAGTCCAAGTGCGCATGAGCAGTAGTGAGCCTGAGTACGCATGCACAGTAGTGAGCCCGAGTGCGCATGAGCAGTAGTGAGGCCGAGTGCGCATGAGCGGTAGTGAGCCCGAGTGCGCATGAGCAGTAGTGAGTCCGTGTGCGCATGAGTAGTAGCGACCCTGAGTGCGCATGCGCAGTAGTGAGCCCGTGTGCGCATGCGCAGTAGTGAGCCTGGGTGCGCATGTGCAGTAGCGAGTCCGAGTGCTCATGAGCATTAGTGAGCCCGAGTGCGCATGCGCAGTAGAAAGCCCGATTGCGCATGTGCAGGTCTGAACCGGAGAGCGCATCCGCAGTAGTGAGCCAGATTGCGCATCCGCAGTAGTGAGGCCGAGAGCCCATGGGCAGTAGTGAGTCCAAGTGCGCATGAGCACTAGTGACCCCGAGTGCGCATGCACAGCAGTGAGCCCGTGCGCGCATGCGCAGTAGTGCGCCCGTGTGCGCATGCGCAGAATTGAGCTCGAGTGCGCATGTGCAGTTCTGAGCCGGAGTGCGTATCCGCAGTAGCGACACCGAGTGCGCACGCACAGTAGTGGGCCCGTGTGCGCATGCGCAGTAGTGAGCCCGAGTGCGCATCCGCAGTAGTGAGACAGTGTGCACATGAGCAGTAGTGAGTCCGAGTGCGCACGAGCAGTATTGAGCCCGATTGCGCATCCGCAGCAGTGAGTCCGAGTGCGCGTGAGCAGTAGTGAGGCCGAGTGCGCATGCGCAGTAGAGAGCCCGATTGCGCATGTGCAGGTCTGCGCCGGAGAGCGCATCCGCAGCAGTGAGTCCGAGTGCGCATGCGCAGTAGTGTCCCCAAGCGCCCATGCGCAGTAGTGAGCCCGATTGTGCATCCACAGTAGTGAGTCCGTGTGCGCATGCGCAGTAGTGAGCCCGAGTGCGCATGCGCAGTAGTGACTCCGATTGCTCATGCACAGTAGTGAGCCCGTGTGCGCATGCGCAGTAGTGGGCCCGAGTGCGCATGCACAGTAGAGGGCCCGTGTGCGCATGCGCAGTAGTGGGCCCGTGTGCGCATGCGCAGTATTGAGCCCGTGTGCGCATCCGCAGTAGCGACCCCGAGTGCGCACGAGCAGTATTGAGCCCGTGTGCGCATGCACAGTAGTGGGCCCGTGTGCGCATGCGCAGTAGTGAGCCCGAGTGCGCATGCACAGTAGTGGGCCCGTGTGCGCATGCGCAGTATTGAGCCCGTGTGCGCATGCACAGTAGTGAGCCCGTGTGCGCATGCGCAGTAGTGAGCCCGAGTGCGCATGCACAGTAGTGGGCCCGTGTGCGCATGCGCAGTAGTGAGCCCGAGTGCGCATGCACAGTAGTGAGCCCGAGTGCGCATGAGCAGTAGTGACCCCGAGCGCGCTTGCGCAGTAGTGAGCCCGTGTGCGCATGCGTAGTAATGAGCTCGAGTGCGCATGTGCAGGACTGAGCCGGAGTGCGCACGTGCAGTAGTTACCCCGAGTGCGCTTGCGCAGTAATGACCCGAGCGCGCAACCGCAGTAGTGAGCCCGATTGCGCATCCGCATTAGTGAGTCCGAGTGCGCATGAGCAGTAGCGAGTCCGAGTGCGCATGAGCAGTAGTGACCCCGAGCGCGCATGCGGAGTAGTGAGCCCGATTGCGCATCCGCAGTACGGAGTCCGTGTGCGCATGCGCAGTAGTGAGCCCGATTGCGCATCGGCAGTAGTGAGTCCAAGTGCCCATGAGCCGTAGTGAGTCCGAGTGCGCATGAGCAGTAGTGAGTCCGAGTGCGCATGAGTAGTAGCGACCCTGAGTGCGCATGCGCAGTAGTGAGCCCTAGTGCGCATCCACAGTAGTGAGTCAGTGTGCGCATGAGCAGTAGTGAGTCCGAGTGCGCATGCGCAGTAGAGAGCCCGATTGCGCATGCGCAATAGTGAGACCGTGTGCGCATGGGCAGTAGTGGCCCCGAGTGCGCATGCACAGTAGTGTGCCCGAGTGCGCATGCACAGTAGTGAGCCCGAGTGCGCATGCGCAGTAGAGATCCCGATTGCGCATCCGCAGTAGTGAGACAGTGTGCGCATGAGCAGTAGTGAGTCCGAGTGCGCACGAGCAGTAGTGAGCCGGATTGCGCATCCGCAGCAGTGAGTCCGAATGCGCATCCGCAGTAGCGACCCCGAGTGCGCACGCACAGCAGTGGGCCCGTGTGCGCATGCGCAGTAGTGAGCCCGAGTGCGCATCCGCAGTAGTGAGACAGTGTGCGCATGAGCAGTAGTGAGTCCGAGTGCGCACGAGCAGTAGTGAGCCGGATTGCGCATCCGCAGCAGTGAGTCCGAGTGCGCATGAGCAGTAGTGACCCCGACCTCGCATGCGGAGTACTGAGCCCGATTGCGCATCCGCAGTAGGGAGTCCGTGTGCGCATGCGCAGTAGTGAGACCGAGTGCGCATGCGCAGTAGAGAGCCCGATTGCGCATGTGCACGGCTGAGCCGGAGGGCGCATCCGCAGTAGTGAGTCCGAATGCGCATCCGCAGTAGCGACCCCGAGCGCGCATGAGCAGTAGTGAGCCCGAGTGCGCATGCACAGTAGTGAGCCCGAGTGCGCATGAGCAGTAGTGAGGCCGAGTGCGCATGAGCAGTAGTGAGCCCGAGCGCGCATCGGCAGTAGTGAGTCCGAGTGCGCATGAGCAGTAGTGACCCCGAGTGCGCACGCGCAGTAGTGAGCCCGATTGCGCATCCGCAACAATGAGTCCGAGTGCACATGAGCAGTAGTGAGGCCGAGTGCGCATGCGCAGTAGAGAGCCCGATTGCGCATGTGCAGGTCTGAGCCGGAGGGCGCATCCGCAGTAGTGAGTCCGAATGCGCATCCGCAGTAGCGACCCCGAGCGCGCATGAGCAGTAGTGAGCCCGAGTGCGCATGCACAGTAGTGAGCCCGTGTGCGCATGAGCAGTAGTGAGTCCGAGTGCGCACGAGCAGTAGTGAGCCGGATTGCGCATCCGCAGCAGTGAGTCCGAGTGCGCATGAGCAGTAGTGACCCCGAGCTCGCACGCGGAGTAGTGAGCCCGATTGCGCATCCGCAGTAGGAAATCCGTGTGCGCATGCGCAGTAGTGAGCCCGAGTGCGCATGCGCAGTAGAGAGCCCGATTGCGCATGTGCACGTCTGAGCCGGAGGGCGCATCCGCAGTAGTGAGTCCGAATGCGCATCCGCAGTAGCGACCCCGAGCGCGCATGAGCAGTAGTGAGCCCGAGTGCGCATGCACAGTAGTGAGCCCGTGTGCGCATGCGCAGTAGCGAGACAGATTGCGCATGTGCAGGTCTGAGCAGGAGAGCTCATCCGCAGTAGTGAGCCCAATTGCACCGTCGCAGTAGTGAAGCCGTGTGCCCATGAGCAGTAGTGAGTCCAAGTGCGAATGAGCACTAGTGTCCCCGTGTGCGCATGCGCAGTAGTGAGCCCGAGTGCGCATGAGCAGTAGTGTGACCGAGTGCGCATGCGCAGTAGAGAGCCCGATTGCGCATGTGCAGGTCTGCGCCGGAGAGCGCATCCGCAGCAGTGAGTCCGAGTGCGCACGAGCAGTATTGAGCCCGATTGCGCATCCGCAGCAGTGAGTCCGAGTGCGCATGAGCAGTAGTGTGACCGAGTGCGCATGCGCAGTAGAGAGCCCGATTGCGCATGTGCAGGTCTGCGCCGGAGAGCGCATCCGCAGCAGTGAGTCCGAGTGCGCATGCGCAGTAGTGTTCCCAAGCGCCCATGCGCAGTAGTGAGCCCGATTGTGCATCCACAGTAGTGAGTCCGTGTGCGCATGCGCAGTAGTGAGCCCGAGTGCTCATGCGCAGTAGTGACTCCGATTGCGCATGCACAGTAGTGAGCCCGTGTGCGCATGCGCAGTAGTGGGCCCGTGTGCGCATGCGCAGTAGTGACTCCGATTGCGCATACACAGTAGTGAGCCCGTGTGCGCATGCGCAGTAGTGAGCCCGTGTGCGCATGCGCAGTAGTGGGCCCGTGTGCGCATGCGCAGTAGTGACTCCGATTGCGCATGCACAGTAGTGAGCCCGTGTGCGCATGCGCAGTAGTGAGCCCGAGTGCGCATGCACAGTAGTGAGCCCGTGTGCGCATGCGCAGTAGTGAGCCCGAGTGCGCATGCACAGTAGTGGGCCCGTGTGCGCATGCGCAGTAGTGAGCCCGAGTGCGCATGCACAGTAGTGAGCCCGAGTGCGCATGAGCAGTAGCGACCCCGAGCGCGCTTGCGCAGTAGTGAGCCCGTGTGCGCATGCGTAGTAGTGAGGTCGAGTGCGCATGTGCAGGTCTGAGCCGGAGTGCGCACGTGCTGTAGTGACCCCGAGTGCGCTTGCGCAGTAATGACCCGAGCGCGCATCCGCAGTAGTGAGCCCGATTGCGCATCCGCATTAGTGAGTCCGAGTGCGCATGAGCCGTAGTGAGTCCGAGTGCGCATGAGCAGTAGTGAGTCCGAGTGCGCATGAGTAGTAGCGACCCTGAGTGCGCATGCGCAGTAGTGAGCCCTAGTGCGCATCCACAGTAGTGAGTCAGTGTGCGCATGAGCAGTAGTGAGTCCGAGTGCGCATGCGCAGTAGAGAGCCCGATTGCGCATGCGCAATAGTGAGACCGTGTGCGCATGGGCAGTAGTGGCCCCGAGTGCGCATGCACAGTAGTGTGCCCGAGTGCGCATGCACAGTAGTGAGCCCGAGTGCGCATGCGCAGTAGAGATCCCGATTGCGCATATGCAGGTCTGAGCCGGAGAGCGCATCCGCAGTAGTGAGTCCGAATGCGCATCCGCAGTAGCGACCCCGAGTGCGCACGCACAGCAGTGGGCCCGTGTGCGCATGCGCAGTAGTGAGCCCGAGTGCGCATGCGCAGTAGAGAGCCCGATTGCGCATGTGCAGGTCTGAGCCGGAGAGCGCATCCGCACTAGTGAGCCCGATTGCACATCCGCAGTCGTGAGGCCGAGTGCCCATGAGCAGTAGTGAGTCCAAGTGCGTTGAGCACTAGTGACCCCGAGTGCGCATGCACAGTAGTGAGCCCGATTGCGCATCCGCAACAATGAGTCCGAGTGCACATGAGCAGTAGTGAGGCCGAGTGCGCATGCGCAGTAGAGAGCCCGATTGCGCATGTGCAGGTCTGAGCCGGAGGGCGCATCCGCAGTAGTGAGTCCGAATGCGCATCCGCAGTAGCGACCCCGAGCGCGCATGAGCAGTAGTGAGCCCGAGTACGCATGCACAGTAGTGAGCCCGTGTGCGGCTGCGCAGTAGTGAGCCCGATTGCGCATCCGCAGCAGTGAGTCCGAGTGCCCATGAGCAGTAGTGAGTCCAAGTGCGCAAGAGCAGTAGTGACCCCGGGTGCGCATGCACAGTAGTGAGCCCGTGCGCGCATGCGCAGTCGTCAGGCCGAGTGCCAATGAGCAGTGGTGAGTCCAAGTGCGAATGAGCACTAGAGACCCCGAGTGCGCATGCACAGTAGTGAGCCCGATTGCGCATCCGCAGCAATGAGTCCGAGTGCACATGAGCAGTAGTGAGGCCGAGTGCGCATGCGCAGTAGAGAGCCCGATTGCGCATGTGCACGTCTGAGCCGGAGGGCGCATCCGCAGTAGTGAGTCCGAATGCGCATCCGCAGTAGCGACCCCGAGCGCGCATGAGCAGTAGTGAGCCCGAGTGCGCATGCACAGTAGTGAGCCCGAGTGCGCATGAGCAGTAGTGAGTCCGAGTGCGCACGAGCAGTATTGAGCCCGATTGCGCATCCGCAGCAGTGAGTCCGAGTGCGCATGAGCAGTAGTGAGGCCGAGTGCGCATGCGCAGTAGAGAGCCCGATTGCGCATGCGCAGTAGTGACTCCGATTGCGCATGCACAGTAGTGAGCCCGTGTGCGCATGCGCAGTAGTGGGCCCGTGTGCGCATGCGCATTAGTGACTCCGATTGCGCATGCACAGTAGTGAGCCCGTGTGCGCATGCGCAGTAGTGAGCCCGAGTGCGCATGCACAGTAGTGGGCCCGTGTGCGCATGCGCAGTAGTGAGCCCGAGTGCGCATGCACAGTAGTGGGCCCGTGTGCGCATGCGCAGTATTGAGCCCGTGTGCGCATCCGCAGTGGCGACCCCGAGTGCGCACGCGCAGTATTGAGCCCGTGTGCGCATGCACAGTAGTGAGCCCGTGTGCGCATGCACAGTAGTGGGCCCGTGTGCGCATGCGCAGTAGTGAGCCCGAGTGCGCATGCACAGTAGTGGGCCCGTGTGCGCATGCGCAGTATTGAGCCCGTGTGCGCATGCACAGTAGTGAGCCCGTGTGCGCATGCGCAGTAGTGAGCCCGAGTGCGCATGCACAGTAGTGGGCCCGTGTGCGCATGCGCAGTAGTGAGACAGTGTGCGCATGTGCAGGTCTGAGCCGGAGTGCGCACGTGCAGTAGTGAGCCCGAGCGCGCATGCGCAGTAGTGACCCCGAGTGCGCATGCACACTAGTGAGCCCGAGTGCGCATGCGCAGTAGAGAGCCCGATTGCACATCCGCAGTCGTGAGGCCGAGTGCCCATGAGCAGTAGTGAGTCCAAGTGCGAATGCGCACTAGTGACCCCGAGTGCGCATGCACAGTAGTGAGCCCGTGTGCGCATGCGCAGTCGTGATGCCGAGTGCCCATGGGCAGTAGTGAGCCCGTGTGCGCATGCGCAGTAGTGAGACCGATTGCGCATGTGCAGGTCTGAGCAGGAGAGCGCATCCGCGGTAGTGAGCCCGATTGCACATCCGCAGTCGTGAGGCCGAGTGCCCATGAGCAGTAGTGAGTCCAAGTGCGAATGAGCACTAGTGACCCCGAGTGCGCATGCACAGTAGTGATCCCGTGTGCGAATGCGCAGTCGTCAGGCCGAGTGCCAATGAGCAGTGGTGAGTCCAAGTGCGAATGAGCACTAGTGACCCCGAGTGCGCATGCACAGTAGTGAGCCCGTGCGCGCATGCGCGGTAGTGCGCCCGAGTGCGCATGAGCAGTAGTGAGCCCGAGTGCGCATGAGCAGTAGTGAGGCCGAGTGCGCATGAGCAGTAGTGACCCCGAGTGCGCATGAGCAGTAGTGAGCCCGTGTGCGCATGCGCAGTAGTGAGTCCGAGTGCGCATGCACAGTAGTGGGCCCGTGTGCGCATGCGCAGTAGTGAGCCCGAGTGCGCATTCGCTTCAGTGAGTCCGAGTGCGCATGAGCAGTAGTAAGGCCGAGTGCGCATGCGCAGTAGGGAGCCCGATTGCTCATGTGCAGGTCTGAGCAGGAGAGCGCATCCGCAGTAGTGAGTCCGAGTGCGGATGCGCAGTAGTGACCCCGAGCGCACATGAGCAGTAGTGAGCCCGAGTGCGCATGGACAGTAGTGAGCCCGTGTGCGCATGCGCAGTAGTGATCCCGATTGCGCATGTGCCGGTCTGAGCAGGAGAGCGCATCCGCACTAGTGAGCCCGATTGCACATCCGCAGTCGTGAGGCCGAGTGCCCATGCGCAGTCGTGAGGCCCAGTGCCCATGAGCAGTAGTGAGCCCGACTGCGCATCCGCAGCAGTGAGTCCGAGTGCACATGCGCAGTAGTGACGCCGAGTCCGCATGCACAGTAGTGAGCCCGTGCGCGCATGCGCAGTCGTCAGGCCGAGTTCCAATGAGCAGTGGTGAGTCCAAGTGCGAATGAGCACTAGAGACACCGAGTGCGCATGCACAGTAGTGAGCCCGTGCGCGCATGCGCAGTAGTGCGCCCGAGTGCGCATGAGCTGTAGTGAGCCCGAGTGCGCATGCACATTAGTGGCCCCGTGTGCGCATGCGCAGTATTGAGTCCGAGTGCGCATGAGTAGTAGTGACCCCGAGCGCAAATGCGCAGTAATGAGCCCAATTGCGGATCCGCTGCATTCTGTCCGAGTGCGCATGAGCAGTAGTGAGTCCGAGTGCGCATGAGCAGTAGTGAGGCCGAGTGCGCATGAGCAGTAGTGTGACCGAGCGCGCATCCGCAGTAGTGAGTCCGAGTGCGCATAAGCAGTAGTGACCCCGAGTGCGCATGCGCAGTAGTGATCCCGATTGCGCATGTGCAGGTCTGAGCAGGAGAGCGCATCCGCACTAGTGAGCCCGATTGCACATCCGCAGTCGTGAGGCCGAGTGCCCATGAGCAGTAGTGAGTCCAAGTGCGAATGAGCACTAGTGACCCCGAGTGCGCATGCACAGTAGTGAGCCCGTGTGCGCATGCGCAGTAGTGCGCCCGAGTGCGCATGAGCAGTAGTGAGCCCGAGCGCGCATGCGCAGTAGTGACCCCGAGTGCGCATGCACACTAGTGAGCCCGTGTGCGCATGCGCAGTAGTGAGCCCGAGTGCGCATGCACAGTAGTGGGCCCGTGTGCGCATGCGCAGTAGTGAGCCCGAGTGCGCATTCGCAGCAGTGAGTCCGAGTGCGCATGAGCAGTAGTAAGGCCGAGTGCGCATGCGCAGTAGAGAGCCCGATTGCTCATGTGCAGGTCTGAGCCCGATTGCACATCCGCAGTCGTGAGGCCGAGTGCCCATGAGCAGTAGTGAGTCCAAGTGCGAATGAGCACTAGTGAACCCGAGTGCGCATGCACAGTAGTGAGCCCGTGCGCGCATGCGCGGTAGTGCGCCCGAGTGCGCATGAGCAGTAGTGAGCCCGAGTGCGCATGCACGCTAGTGAGCCCGAGTGCGCATGAGCAGTAGTGAGCCAGAGTGCGCATGCACAGTAGTGAGCCCGTGTGGGCATGCGCAGTAGTGAGCCCGATTGCGCATCCGCAGCAGTCAGTCCGAGTGCGCATGAGCAGTAGTGAGTCCAAGTGCGCATGAGCACTAGTGACCCCGAGTGCGCATGCGCAGTAGAGGGCCCGATTGCGCATGCACAGTAGTGAGCCCGTGTGCGCATGAGCAGTCGTGAGGCCGAGTGCCCATGAGCAGTAGTGAGCCCGATTGCGCATGCGCAGTAGTGACCCCGAGTGCGCATGCACAGTAGTGAGCTCATGCGCGCATGAGCAGTAGTGAGTCCGAATGCGCACGAGCAGTAGTGAGCCCCATTGAGCATCCGCCGCAGTGAGTCCGAGTGCGCATGCACACTAGTGAGCCCGTGTGCGCATGCGCAGTAGTGAGCCCGAGTGCGCATGCACAGTAGTGGGCCCGTGTGCGCATGCGCAGTATTGAGTCCGAGTGCGCATGAGTAGTAGTGACCCCGAGCGCAAATGCGCAGTAATGAGCCCAATTGCGGATCCGCTGCATTCTGTCCGAGTGCGCATGAGCAGTAGTGAGTCCGAGTGCTCATGAGCAGTAGTGAGGCCGAGTGCGCATGAGCAGTAGTGTGACCGAGCGCGCATCCGCAGTAGTGAGTCCGAGTGCGCATGAGCAGTAGTGACCCCGAGTGCGCATGCGCAGTAGTGATCCCGATTGCGCATGTGCAGGTCTGAGCAGGAGAGTGCATCCGCACTAGTGAGCCCGATTGCACATCCGCAGTCGTGAGGCCGAGTGCCCATGAGCAGTAGTGAGTCCAAGTGCGAATGAGCACTAGTGACCCCGAGTGCGCATGCACAGTAGTGAGCCCGTGTGCGCATGCGCAGTAGTGCGCCCGAGTGCGCATGAGCAGTAGTGAGCCCGAGCGCGCATGCGCAGTAGTGACCCCGAGTGCGCATGCACACTAGTGAGCCCGTGTGCGCATGCGCAGTAGTGAGCCCGAGTGCGCATGCACAGTAGTGGGCCCGTGAGCGCATGCGCAGTAGTGAGCCCGAGTGCGCATGGACAGTAGTGAGCCCGTGTGCGCATGCGCAGTAGTGATCCCGATTGCGCATGTGCCGGTCTGAGCAGGAGAGCGCATCCGCAGTAGTGAGCCCGATTGCACATCCGCAGTCGTGAGGCCGAGTGCCCATGAGCAGTAGTGAGTCCAAGTGCGAATGAGCACTAGTGACCCCGAGTGCGCATGCACAGTAGTGAGCCCGTGCGCGCATGCGCGGTAGTGCGCCCGAGTGCGCATGAGCAGTAGTGAGCCCGAGTGCGCATGCACGCTAGTGAGCCCGAGTGCGCATGAGCAGTAGTGAGCCAGAGTGCGCATGCACAGTAGTGAGCCCGTGTGGGCATGCGCAGTAGTGAGCCCGATTGCGCATCCGCAGCAGTCAGTCCGAGTGCGCATGAGCAGTAGTGAGTCCAAGTGCGCATGAGCACTAGTGACCCCGAGTGCGCATGCGCAGTAGAGGGCCCGATTGCGCATGCACAGTAGTGAGCCCGTGTGCACATCCGCAGTCGTGAGGCCGAGTGCCCATGAGCAGTAGTGAGTCCAAGTGCGAATAAGCACTAGTGACCCCGAGTGCGCATGCACAGTAGTGATCCCGTGTGCGCATGCGCAGTCGTCAGGCCGAGTGCCAATGAGCAGTGGTGAGTCCAAGTGCGAATGAGCACTAGTGACCCCGAGTGCGCATGCACAGTAGTGAGCCCGTGCGCGCATGCGCGGTAGGGCGCCCGAGTGCGCATGAGCAGTAGTGAGCCCGAGTGCGCATGCACGCTAGTGAGCCCGAGTGCGCATGAGCAGTAGTGAGCCAGAGTGCACATGCACAGTAGTGACCCCGTGTGGGCATGCGCAGTAGTGAGCCCGATTGCGCATCCGCAGCAGTCAGTCCGAATGCGCACGAGCAGTAGTGAGCCCCATTGAGCATCCGCAGCAGTGAGTCCGAGTGCGCATGAGCAGTAGTGAGGCCGAGTGCGCATGAGCAGTAGTGACCCCGAGTGCGCATGAGCAGTAGTGAGCCCGTGTGCGCATGCGCAGTAGTGAGTCCGAGTGCGCATGCACAGTAGTGGGCCCGTGTGCGCATGCGCAGTAGTGAGCCCGAGTGCGCGTTCGCAGCAGTGAGTACGAGTGCGCATGAGCTGTAGTAAGGCCGAGTGCGCATGCGCAGTAGAGAGCCCGATTGCTCATGTGCAGGTCTGAGCCGGAGAGCGCATCCGCAGTAGTGAGTCCGAGTGCGCATGCGCAGTAGTGACCCCGAGCGCACATGAGCAGTAGTGAGCCCGAGTGCGCATGGACAGTAGTGAGCCCGTGTGCGCATGCGCAGTAGTGATCCCGATTGCGCATGTGCCGGTCTGAACAGGAGAGCGCATCCGCACTAGTGAGCCCGATTGCACATCCGCAGTCGTGAGGCCGAGTGCCCATGAGCAGTAGTGAGCCCGACTGCGCACCCGCAGCAGTGAGTCCGAGTGCACATGCGCAGTAGTGACGCCGAGTCCGCATGCACAGTAGTGAGCCCGTGCGCGCATGCGCAGTCGTCAGGCCGAGTGCCAATGAGCAGTGGTGAGTCCAAGTGCGAATGAGCACTAGAGACCCCGAGTGCGCATGCACAGTAGTGAGCCCGTGCGCGCATGCGCAGTAGTGCGCCCGAGTGCGCATGAGCAGTAGTGAGCCCGAGTGCGCATGCACAGTAGTGAGCCGAGTGCGCATGAGCAGTAGTGAGGCCGAGTGCGCATGAGCAGTAGTGAGCCCGAGCGCGCATCCGCAGTAGTGAGTCCGAGTGCGCATGAGCAGTAGTGAGCCCGTGTGCGCCTGCGCAGTAGTGAGCCCGATTGCGCATCCGCAGCAGTGAGTCCGAGTGCGCATTCGCAGCAGTGAGTCCGAGTGCGCATGAGCAGTAGTAAGGCCGAGTGCGCATGCGCAGTAGAGAGCCCGATTGCTCATGTGCAGGTCTGAGCCCGATTGCACATCCGCAGTCGTGAGGCCGAGTGCCCATGAGCAGTAGTGAGTCCAAGTGCGAATGAGCACTAGTGAACCCGAGTGCGCATGCACAGTAGTGAGCCCGTGCGCGCATGCGCGGTAGTGCGCCCGAGTGCGCATGGGCAGTAGTGAGCCCGAGTGCGCATGCACGCTAGTGAGCCCGAGTGCGCATGAGCAGTAGTGAGCCAGAGTGCGCATGCACAGTAGTGAGCCCGTGTGGGCATGCGCAGTAGTGAGCCCGATTGCGCATCCGCAGCAGTCAGTCCGAGTGCGCATGAGCAGTAGTGAGTCCAAGTGCGCATGAGCACTAGTGACCCCGAGTGCGCATGGGCAGTAGAGGGCCCGATTGCGCATGCACAGTAGTGAGCCCGTGTGCGCATGAGCAGTCGTGAGGCCGAGTGCCCATGAGCAGTAGTGAGCCCGATTGCGCATGCGCAGTAGTGACCCCGAGTGCGCATGCACAGTAGTGAGCTCATGCGCGCATGAGCAGTAGTGAGTCCGAATGCGCACGAGCAGTAGTGAGCCCCATTGAGCATCCGCCGCAGTGAGTCCGAGTGCGCATGCACACTAGTGAGCCCGTGTGCGCATGCGCAGTAGTGAGCCCGAGTGCGCATGCACAGTAGTGGGCCCGTGTGCGCATGCGCAGTATTGAGTCCGAGTGCGCATGAGTAGTAGTGACCCCGAGCGCAAATGCGCAGTAATGAGCCCAATTGCGGATCCGCTGCATTCTGTCCGAGTGCGCATGAGCAGTAGTGAGTCCGAGTGCGCATGAGCAGTAGTGAGGCCGAGTGCGCATGAGCAGTAGTGTGACCGAGCGCGCATCCGCAGTAGTGAGTCCGAGTGCGCATGAGCAGTAGTGACCCCGAGTGCGCATGCGCAGTAGTGATCCCGATTGCGCATGTGCAGGTCTGAGCAGGAGAGCGCATCCGCACTAGTGAGCCCGATTGCACATCCGCAGTCGTGAGGCCGAGTGCCCATGAGCAGTAGTGAGTCCAAGTGCGAATGAGCACTAGTGACCCCGAGTGCGCATGCACAGTAGTGAGCCCGTGTGCGCATGCGCAGTAGTGCGCCCGAGTGCGCATGAGCAGTAGTGAGCCCGAGCGCGCATGCGCAGTAGTGACCCCGAGTGCGCATGCACACTAGTGAGCCCGTGTGCGCATGCGCAGTAGTGAGCCCGAGTGCGCATGCACAGTAGTGGGCCCGTGTGCGCATGCGCAGTAGTGAGCCCGAGTGCGCATTCGCAGCAGTGAGTCCGAGTGCGCATGAGCAGTAGTAAGGCCGAGTGCGCATGCGCAGTAGAGAGCCCGATTGCTCATGTGCAGGTCTGAGCCCGATTGCACATCCGCAGTCGTGAGGCCGAGTGCCCATGAGCAGTAGTGAGTCCAAGTGCGAATAAGCACTAGTGACCCCGAGTGCGCATGCACAGTAGTGATCCCGTGTGCGCATGCGCAGTCGTCAGGCCGAGTGCCAATGAGCAGTGGTGAGTCCAAGTGCGAATGAGCACTAGTGACCCCGAGTGCGCATGCACAGTAGTGAGCCCGTGCGCGCATGCGCGGTAGTGCGCCCGAGTGCGCATGAGCAGTAGTGAGCCCGAGTGCGCATGCACGCTAGTGAGCCCGAGTGCGCATGAGCAGTAGTGAGCCAGAGTGCACATGCACAGTAGTGACCCCGTGTGGGCATGCGCAGTAGTGAGCCCGATTGCGCATGCGCAGTAGTGAGCCCGAGTGCGCATGCACAGTAGTGGGCCCGTGAGCGCATGCGCAGTAGTGAGCCCGAGTGCGCATGGACAGTAGTGAGCCCGTGTGCGCATGCGCAGTAGTGATCCCGATTGCGCATGTGCCGGTCTGAGCAGGAGAGCGCATCCGCAGTAGTGAGCCCGATTGCACATCCGCAGTCGTGAGGCCGAGTGCCCATGAGCAGTAGTGAGTCCAAGTGCGAATGAGCACTAGCGACCCCGAGTGCGCATGCACAGTAGTGAGCCCGTGCGCGCATGCGCGGTAGTGCGCCCGAGTGCGCATGAGCAGTAGTGAGCCCGAGTGCGCATGCACGCTAGTGAGCCCGAGTGCGCATGAGCAGTAGTGAGCCAGAGTGCACATGCACAGTAGTGAGCCGGTGTGGGCATGCGCAGTAGTGAGCCCGATTGCGCATCCGCAGCAGTCAGTCCGAGTGCGCATGAGCAGTAGTGAGTCCAAGTGCGCATGAGCACTAGTGACCCCGAGTGCGCATGCGCAGTAGAGGGCCCGATTGCGCATGCACAGTAGTGAGCCCGTGTGCGCATGAGCAGTCGTGAGGCCGAGTGCCCATGAGCAGTAGTGAGCCCGATTGCGCATGCGCAGTAGTGAGCCCGAGTGCGCATTCGCTTCAGTGAGTCCGAGTGCGCATGAGCAGTAGTAAGGCCGAGTGCGCATGCGCAGTAGGGAGCCCGATTGCTCATGTGCAGGTCTGAGCCGGAGAGCGCATCCGCAGTAGTGAGTCCGAGTGCGCATGCGCAGTAGTGACCCCGAGCGCACATGAGCAGTAGTGAGCCCGAGTGCGCATGGACAGTTGTGAGCCCGTGTGCGCATGCGCAGTAGTGATCCCGATTGCGCATGTGCCGGTCTGAGCAGGAGAGCGCATCCGCACTAGTGAGCCCGATTGCACATCCGCAGTCGTGACGCCGAGTGCCCATGCGCAGTCGTGAGGCCCAGTGCCCATGAGCAGTAGTGAGCCCGACTGCGCATCCGCAGCAGTGAGTCCGAGTGCACATGCGCAGTAGTGACGCCGAGTCCGCATGCACAGTAGTGAGCCCGTGCGCGCATGCGCAGTCGTCAGGCCGAGTGCCAATGAGCAGTGGTGAGTCCAAGTGCGAATGAGCACTAGAGACCCCGAGTGCGCATGCACAGTAGTGAGCCCGTGCGCGCATGCGCAGTAGTGCGCCCGAGTGCGCATGAGCTGTAGTGAGCCCGAGTGCGCATGCACAGTAGTGGGCCCGTGTGCGCATGCGCAGTATTGAGTCCGAGTGCGCATGAGTAGTAGTGACCCCGAGCGCAAATGCGCAGTAATGAGCCCAATTGCGGATCCGCTGCATTCTGTCCGAGTGCGCATGAGCCGTAGTGAGTCCGAGTGCGCATGAGCAGTAGTGAGGCCGAGTGCGCATGAGAAGTAGTGTGACCGAGTGCGCATCCGCAGTAGTGACTCCGAGTGCGCATAAGCAGTAGTGACCCCGAGTGCGCATGCGCAGTAGTGATCCCGATTGCGCATGTGCAGGTCTGAGCAGGAGAGCGCATCCGCTCTAGTGAGCCCGATTGCACATCCGCAGTCGTGAGGCCGAGTGCCCATGAGCAGTAGTGAGTCCAAGTGCGAATAAGCACTAGTGACCCCGAGTGCGCATGCACAGTAGTGATCCCGTGTGCGCATGCGCAGTCGTCAGGCCGAGTGCCAATGAGCAGTGGTGAGTCCAAGTGCGAATGAGCACTAGTGACCCCGAGTGCGCATGCACAGTAGAGAGCCCGATTGCTCTTGTGCAGGTCTGAGCCCGATTGCACATCCGCAGTCGTGAGGCCGAGTGCCCATGAGCAGTAGTGAGTCCAAGTGCGAATGAGCACTAGTGACCCCGAGTGCGCATGCACAGTAGTGAGCCCGTGCGCGCATGCGCGGTAGTGCGCCCGAGTGCGCATGAGCAGTAGTGAGCCCGAGTGCGCATGCACGCTAGTGAGCCCGAGTGCGCATGAGCAGTAGTGAGCCAGAGTGCGCATGCACAGTAGTGAGCCCGTGTGGGCATGCGCAGTAGTGAGCCCGATTGCGCATCCGCAGCAGTCAGTCCGAGTGCGCATGAGCAGTAGTGAGTCCAAGTGCGCATGAGCACTAGTGACCCCGAGTGCGCATGCGCAGTAGAGGGCCCGATTGCGCATGCACAGTAGTGAGCCCGTGTGCACATCCGCAGTCGTGAGGCCGAGTGCCCATGAGCAGTAGTGAGTCCAAGTGCGAATAAGCACTAGTGACCCCGAGTGCGCATGCACAGTAGTGATCCCGTGTGCGCATGCGCAGTCGTCAGGCCGAGTGCCAATGAGCAGTGGTGAGTCCAAGTGCGAATGAGCACTAGTGACCCCGAGTGCGCATGCACAGTAGTGAGCCCGTGCGCGCATGCGCGGTAGGGCGCCCGAGTGCGCATGAGCAGTAGTGAGCCCGAGTGCGCATGCACGCTAGTGAGCCCGAGTGCGCATGAGCAGTAGTGAGCCAGAGTGCACATGCACAGTAGTGACCCCGTGTGGGCATGCGCAGTAGTGAGCCCGATTGCGCATCCGCAGCAGTCAGTCCGAATGCGCACGAGCAGTAGTGAGCCCCATTGAGCATCCGCAGCAGTGAGTCCGAGTGCGCATGAGCAGTAGTGAGGCCGAATGCGCATGAGCAGTAGTGACCCCGAGTGCGCATGAGCAGTAGTGAGCCCGTGTGCGCATGCGCAGTAGTGAGTCCGAGTGCGCATGCACAGTAGTGGGCCCGTGTGCGCATGCGCAGTAGTGAGCCCGAGTGCGCGTTCGCAGCAGTGAGTCCGAGTGCGCATGAGCTGTAGTAAGGCCGAGTGCGCATGCGCAGTAGAGAGCCCGATTGCTCATGTGCAGGTCTGAGCCGGAGAGCGCATCCGCAGTAGTGAGTCCGAGTGCGCATGCGCAGTAGTGACCCCGAGCGCACATGAGCAGTAGTGAGCCCGAGTGCGCATGGACAGTAGTGAGCCCGTGTGCGCATGCGCAGTAGTGATCCCGATTGCGCATGTGCCGGTCTGAGCAGGAGAGCGCATCCGCACTAGTGAGCCCGATTGCACATCCGCAGTCGTGAGGCCGAGTGCCCATGAGCAGTAGTGAGCCCGACTGCGCACCCGCAGCAGTGAGTCCGAGTGCACATGCGCAGTAGTGACGCCGAGTCCGCATGCACAGTAGTGAGCCCGTGCGCGCATACGCAGTCGTCAGGCCGAGTGCCAATGAGCAGTGGTGAGTCCAAGTGCGAATGAGCACTAGAGACCCCGAGTGCGCATGCACAGTAGTGAGCCCGTGCGCGCATGCGCAGTAGTGCGCCCGAGTGCGCATGAGCAGTAGTGAGCCCGAGTGCGCATGCACAGTAGTGAGGCCGAGTGCGCATGAGCAGTAGTGAGCCCGAGCGCGCATCCGCAGTAGTGAGTCCGAGTGCGCATGAGCAGTAGTGAGCCCGTGTGCGCCTGCGCAGTAGTGAGCCCGATTGCGCATCCGCAGCAGTGAGTCCGAGTGCGCATTCGCAGCAGTGAGTCCGAGTGCGCATGAGCAGTAGTAAGGCCGAGTGCGCATGCGCAGTAGAGAGCCCGATTGCTCATGTGCAGGTCTGAGCCCGATTGCACATCCGCAGTCGTGAGGCCGAGTGCCCATGAGCAGTAGTGGGTCCAAGTGCGAATGAGCACTAGTGAACCCGAGTGCGCATGCACAGTAGTGAGCCCGTGCGCGCATGCGCGGTAGTGCGCCCGAGTGCGCATGAGCAGTAGTGAGCCCGAGTGCGCATGCACGCTAGTGAGCCCGAGTGCGCATGAGCAGTAGAGGGCCCGATTGCGCATGCACAGTAGTGAGCCCGTGTGCGCATGAGCAGTCGTGAGGCCGAGTGCCCATGAGCAGTAGTGAGCCCGATTGCGCATGCGCAGTAGTGACCCCGAGTGCGCATGCACAGTAGTGAGCCCGTGTGGGCATGCGCAGTAGTGAGCCCGATTGCGCATCCGCAGCAGTCAGTCCGAGTGCGCATGAGCAGTAGTGAGTCCAAGTGCGCATGAGCACTAGTGACCCCGAGTGCGCATGCGCAGTAGAGGGCCCGATTGCGCATGCACAGTAGTGAGCCCGTGTGCGCATGAGCAGTCGTGAGGCCGAGTGCCCATGAGCAGTAGTGAGCCCGATTGCGCATGCGCAGTAGTGACCCCGAGTGCGCATGCACAGTAGTGAGCTCATGCGCGCATGAGCAGTAGTGAGTCCGAATGCGCACGAGCAGTAGTGAGCCCCATTGAGCATCCGCCGCAGTGAGTCCGAGTGCGCATGCACACTAGTGAGCCCGTGTGCGCATGCGCAGTAGTGAGCCCGAGTGCGCATGCACAGTAGTGGGCCCGTGTGCGCATGCGCAGTATTGAGTCCGAGTGCGCATGAGTAGTAGTGACCCCGAGCGCAAATGCGCAGTAATGAGCCCAATTGCGGATCCGCTGCATTCTGTCCGAGTGCGCATGAGCAGTAGTGAGTCCGAGTGCGCATGAGCAGTAGTGAGGCCGAGTGCGCATGAGCAGTAGTGTGACCGAGCGCGCATCCGCAGTAGTGAGTCCGAGTGCGCATGAGCAGTAGTGACCCCGAGTGCGCATGCGCAGTAGTGATCCCGATTGCGCATGTGCAGGTCTGAGCAGGAGAGCGCATCCGCACTAGTGAGCCCGATTGCACATCCGCAGTCGTGAGGCCGAGTGCCCATGAGCAGTAGTGAGTCCAAGTGCGAATGAGCACTAGTGACCCCGAGTGCGCATGCACAGTAGTGAGCCCGTGTGCGCATGCGCAGTAGTGCGCCCGAGTGCGCATGAGCAGTAGTGAGGCCGAGCGCGCATGCGCAGTAGTGACCCCGAGTGCGCATGCACACTAGTGAGCCCGTGTGCGCATGCGCAGTAGTGAGCCCGAGTGCGCATGCACAGTAGTGGGCCCGTGTGCGCATGCGCAGTAGTGAGCCCGAGTGCGCATTCGCAGCAGTGAGTCCGAGTGCGCATGAGCAGTAGTAAGGCCGAGTGCGCATGCGCAGTAGAGAGCCCGATTGCTCATGTGCAGGTCTGAGCCCGATTGCACATCCGCAGTCGTGAGGCCGAGTGCCCATGAGCAGTAGTGAGTCCAAGTGCGAATGAGCACTAGTGAACCCGAGTGCGCATGCACAGTAGTGAGCCCGTGCGCGCATGCGCGGTAGTGCGCCCGAGTGCGCATGAGCAGTAGTGAGCCCGAGTGCGCATGCACGCTAGTGAGCCCGAGTGCGCATGAGCAGTAGTGAGCCAGAGTGCGCATGCACAGTAGTGAGCCCGTGTGGGCATGCGCAGTAGTGAGCCCGATTGCGCATCCGCAGCAGTCAGTCCGAGTGCGCATGAGCAGCAGTGAGTCCAAGTGCGCATGAGCACTAGTGACCCCGAGTGCGCATGCGCAGTAGAGGGCCCGATTGCGCATGCACAGTAGTGAGCCCGTGTGTACATCCGCAGTCGTGAGGCCGAGTGCCCATGAGCAGTAGTGAGTCCAAGTGCGAATAAGCACTAGTGACCCCGAGTGCGCATGCACAGTAGTGATCCCGTGTGCGCATGCGCAGTCGTCAGGCCGAGTGCCAATGAGCAGTGGTGAGTCCAAGTGCGAATGAGCACTAGTGACCCCGAGTGCGCATGCACAGTAGTGAGCCCGTGCGCGCATGCGCGGTAGTGCGCCCGAGTGCGCATGAGCAGTAGTGAGCCCGAGTGCGCATGCACGCTAGTGAGCCCGAGTGCGCATGAGCAGTAGTGAGCCAGAGTGCACATGCACAGTAGTGACCCCGTGTGGGCATGCGCAGTAGTGAGCCCGATTGCGCATCCGCAGCAGTCAGTCCGAATGCGCACGAGCAGTAGTGAGCCCCATTGAGCATCCGCAGCAGTGAGTCCGAGTGCGCATGAGCAGTAGTGAGGCCGAGTGCGCATGAGCAGTAGTGACCCCGAGTGCGCATCAGCAGTAGTGAGCCCGTGTGCGCATGCGCAGTAGTGAGTCCGAGTGCGCATGCACAGTAGTGGGCCCGTGTGCGCATGCGCAGTAGTGAGCCCGAGTGCGCGTTCGCAGCAGTGAGTCCGAGTGCGCATGAGCTGTAGTAAGGCCGAGTGCGCATGCGCAGTAGTGACCCCGAGCGCACATGAGCAGTAGTGAGCCCGAGTGCGCATGGACAGTAGTGAGCCCGTGTGCGCATGCGCAGTAGTGATCCCGATTGCGCATGTGCCGGTCTGAGCAGGAGAGCGCATCCGCACTAGTGAGCCCGATTGCACATCCGCAGTCGTGAGGCCGAGTGCCCATGAGCAGTAGTGAGCCCGACTGCGCACCCGCAGCAGTGAGTCCGAGTGCACATGCGCAGTAGTGACGCCGAGTCCGCATGCACAGTAGTGAGCCCGTGCGCGCATGCGCAGTCGTCAGGCCGAGTGCCAATGAGCAGTGGTGAGTCCAAGTGCGAATGAGCACTAGAGACCCCGAGTGCGCATGCACAGTAGTGAGCCCGTGCGCGCATGCGCAGTAGTGCGACCGAGTGCGCATGAGCAGTAGTGAGCCCGAGTGCGCATGCACAGTAGTGAGCCGAGTGCGCATGAGCAGTAGTGAGGCCGAGTGCGCATGAGCAGTAGTGAGCCCGAGCGCGCATCCGCAGTAGTGAGTCCGAGTGCGCATGGGCAGTAGTGAGCCCGTGTGCGCCTGCGCAGTAGTGAGCCCGATTGCGCATCCGCAGCAGTGAGTCCGAGTGAGCATTCGCAGCAGTGAGTCCGAGTGCGCATGCACGCTAGTGAGCCCGAGTGCGCATGAGCAGTAGTGAGCCAGAGTGCGCATGCACAGTAGTGAGCCCGTGTGGGCATGCGCAGTAGTGAGCCCGATTGCGCATCCGCAGCAGTCAGTCCGAGTGCGCATGAGCAGTAGTGAGCCCGAGCGCGCATCCGCAGTAGTGAGTCCGAGTGCGCATGAGCAGTAGTGAGCCCGTGTGCGCCTGCGCAGTAGTGAGCCCGATTGCGCATCCGCAGCAGTGAGTCCGAGTGCGCATTCGCAGCAGTGAGTCCGAGTGCGCATGAGCAGTAGTAAGGCCGAGTGCGCATGCGCAGTAGAGAGCCCGATTGCTCATGTGCAGGTCTGAGCCCGATTGCACATCCGCAGTCGTGAGGCCGAGTGCCCATGAGCAGTAGTGAGTCCAAGTGCGAATGAGCACTAGTGAACCCGAGTGCGCATGCACAGTAGTGAGCCCGTGCGCGCATGCGCGGTAGTGCGCCCGAGTGCGCATGAGCAGTAGTGAGCCCGAGTGCGCATGCACAGTAGTGAGCCGAGTGCGCATGAGCAGTAGTGAGGCCGAGTGCGCATGAGCAGTAGTGAGCCCGAGCGCGCATCCGCAGTAGTGAGTCCGAGTGCGCATGAGCAGTAGTGAGCCCGTGTGCGCCTGCGCAGTAGTGAGCCCGATTGCGCATCCGCAGCAGTGAGTCCGAGTGCCCATGAGCAGTAGTGAGTCCAAGTGCGCATAAGCACTAGTGACCCCGAGCGCGCATGCACAGTAGTGAGCCCGTGTGCGCATGCGCAGTCGGGAGGCCGAGTGCCCATGAGCAGTAGTGAGCCCGATTGCGCATGCGCACTAGTGACCCCGAGTGCGCATGCACAGCAGTGAGCCCGAGTGCGCATGCACAGTAGTGACCCCGAGTGCGCATGCACAGCAGTGAGCCCGAGTGCGCATGCACAGTAGTGAGCCCGTGTGCGCATGCGCAGTAGTGAGCCCGAGTGCGCATGCACAGTAGTGGGCCCGTGTGCGCATGCGCAGTAGTGAGCCCGAGTGCGCATCCGCAGCAGTGAGTCCGAGTGCGCATGAGCAGTAGTGAGTCCGAGTGCGCATGAGCAGTAGTGAGGCCGAGTGCGCATGAGCAGTAGTGTGACCGAGCGCGCATCCGCAGTAGTGAGTCCGAGTGCGCATGAGCAGTAGTGAACCACGAGTGCGCATGCACAGTAGTGATCCCGATTGCGCATGTGCAGGTCTGAGCAGGAGAGCGCATCCTCACTAGTGAGCCCGATTGCACATCCGCAGTCGTGAGGCCGAGTGCCCATGAGCAGTAGTGAGTCCAAGTGCGAATGAGCACTAGTGACCCCGAGTGCGCATGCACAGTAGTGAGCCCGTGTGCGCATGCGCAGTCGTGAGGCCCAGTGCCCATGAGCAGTAGTGAGCCCGACTGCGCATCCGCAGCAGTGAGTCCGAGTGCGCATGCGCAGTAGTGACGCCGAGTCCGCATGCACAGTAGTGAGCCCGTGCGCGCATCCGCAGCAGTCAGTCCGAGTGCGCATGAGGAGTAGTGAGGCCGAGTGCGCATGAGCAGTAGTGACCCCGAGTGCGCATGAGCAGTAGTGAGCCCGTGTGCGCATGCGCAGTAGTGAGTCCGAGTGCGCATGCACAGTAGTGGGCCCGTGTGCGCATGCGCAGTAGTGAGCCCGAGTGCGCATTCGCAGCAGTGAGTCCGAGTGCGCATGAGCAGTAGTAAGGCCGAGTGCGCATGCGCAGTAGAGAGCCCGATTGCTCATGTGCAGGTCTGAGCCGGAGAGCGCATCCGCAGTAGTGAGTCCGAGTGCGCATGCGCAATAGTGACCCCGAGCGCACATGAGCAGTAGTGAGCCCGAGTGCGCATGGACAGTAGTGAGCCCGTGTGCGCATGCGCAGTAGTGATCCCGATTGCGCATGTGCCGGTCTGAGCAGGAGAGCGCATCCGCACTAGTGAGCCCGATTGCACATCCGCAGTCGTGAGGCCGAGTGCCCATGCGCAGTCGTGAGGCCCAGTGCCCATGAGCAGTAGTGAGCCCGACTGCGCATCCGCAGCAGTGAGTCCGAGTGCACATGCGCAGTAGTGACGCCGAGTCCGCATGCACAGTAGTGAGACCGTGCGCGCATGCGCAGTCGTCAGGCCGAGTGCCAATGAGCAGTGGTGAGTCCAAGTGCGAATGAGCACTAGAGACCCCGAGTGCGCATGCACAGTAGTGAGACCGTGCGCGCATGCGCAGTCGTCAGGCCGAGTGCCAATGAGCAGTGGTGAGTCCAAGGGCGAATGAGCACTAGAGACCCCGAGTGCGCATGCACAGTAGTGGGCCCGTGTGCGCATGCGCAGTATTGAGTCCGAGTGCGCATGAGTAGTAGTGACCCCGAGCGCCAATGCGCAGTAATGAGCCCGATTGCGGATCCGCTGCATTCTGTCCGAGTGCGCATGAGCAGTAGTGAGGCCGAGTGCGCATGAGCAGTAGTGTGACCGAGCGCGCATCCGCAGTAGTGAGTCCGAGTGCGCATGAGCAGTAGTGACCCCGAGTGCGCATGCGCAGTAGTGATCCCGATTGCGCATGTGCAGGTCTGAGCAGGAGAGCGCATCCGCACTAGTGAGCCCGATTGCACATCCGCAGTCGTGAGGCCGAGTGCCCATGAGCAGTAGTGGGTCCAAGTGCGAATGAGCACTAGTGAACCCGAGTGCGCATGCACAGTAGTGAGCCCGTGCGCGCATGCGCGGTAGTGCGCCCGAGTGCGCATGAGCAGTAGTGAGTCCAAGTGCGCATGAGCACTAGTGACCCCGAGTGCGCATGCGCAGTAGAGGGCCCGATTGCGCATGCACAGTAGTGAGCCCGTGTGCGCATGAGCAGTCGTGAGGCCGAGTGCCCATGAGCAGTAGTGAGCCCGATTGCGCATGCGCAGTAGTGACCCCGAGTGCGCATGCACAGTAGTGAGCTCATGCGCGCATGAGCAGTAGTGAGTCCGAATGCGCACGAGCAGTAGTGAGCCCCATTGAGCATCCGCCGCAGTGAGTCCGAGTGCGCATGCACACTAGTGAGCCCGTGTGCGCATGCGCAGTAGTGAGCCCGAGTGCGCATGCACAGTAGTGGGCCCGTGTGCGCATGCGCAGTATTGAGTCCGAGTGCGCATGAGTAGTAGTGACCCCGAGCGCAAATGCGCAGTAATGAGCCCAATTGCGGATCCGCTGCATTCTGTCCGAGTGCGCATGAGCAGTAGTGAGTCCGAGTGCGCATGAGCAGTAGTGAGGCCGAGTGCGCATGAGCAGTAGTGTGACCGAGCGCGCATCCGCAGTAGTGAGTCCGAGTGCGCATGAGCAGTAGTGACCCCGAGTGCGCATGCGCAGTAGTGATCCCGATTGCGCATGTGCAGGTCTGAGCAGGAGAGCGCATCCGCACTAGTGAGCCCGATTGCACATCCGCAGTCGTGAGGCCGAGTGCCCATGAGCAGTAGTGAGTCCAAGTGCGAATGAGCACTAGTGACCCCGAGTGCGCATGCACAGTAGTGAGCCCGTGTGCGCATGCGCAGTAGTGCGCCCGAGTGCGCATGAGCAGTAGTGAGGCCGAGCGCGCATGCGCAGTAGTGACCCCGAGTGCGCATGCACACTAGTGAGCCCGTGTGCGCATGCGCAGTAGTGAGCCCGAGTGCGCATGCACAGTAGTGGGCCCGTGTGCGCATGCGCAGTAGTGAGCCCGAGTGCGCATTCGCAGCAGTGAGTCCGAGTGCGCATGAGCAGTAGTAAGGCCGAGTGCGCATGCGCAGTAGAGAGCCCGATTGCTCATGTGCAGGTCTGAGCCCGATTGCACATCCGCAGTCGTGAGGCCGAGTGCCCATGAGCAGTAGTGAGTCCAAGTGCGAATGAGCACTAGTGAACCCGAGTGCGCATGCACAGTAGTGAGCCCGTGCGCGCATGCGCGGTAGTGCGCCCGAGTGCGCATGAGCAGTAGTGAGCCCGAGTGCGCATGCACGCTAGTGAGCCCGAGTGCGCATGAGCAGTAGTGAGCCAGAGTGCGCATGCACAGTAGTGAGCCCGTGTGGGCATGCGCAGTAGTGAGCCCGATTGCGCATCCGCAGCAGTCAGTCCGAGTGCGCATGAGCAGCAGTGAGTCCAAGTGCGCATGAGCACTAGTGACCCCGAGTGCGCATGCGCAGTAGAGGGCCCGATTGCGCATGCACAGTAGTGAGCCCGTGTGTACATCCGCAGTCGTGAGGCCGAGTGCCCATGAGCAGTAGTGAGTCCAAGTGCGAATAAGCACTAGTGACCCCGAGTGCGCATGCACAGTAGTGATCCCGTGTGCGCATGCGCAGTCGTCAGGCCGAGTGCCAATGAGCAGTGGTGAGTCCAAGTGCGAATGAGCACTAGTGACCCCGAGTGCGCATGCACAGTAGTGAGCCCGTGCGCGCATGCGCGGTAGTGCGCCCGAGTGCGCATGAGCAGTAGTGAGCCCGAGTGCGCATGCACGCTAGTGAGCCCGAGTGCGCATGAGCAGTAGTGAGCCAGAGTGCACATGCACAGTAGTGACCCCGTGTGGGCATGCGCAGTAGTGAGCCCGATTGCGCATCCGCAGCAGTCAGTCCGAATGCGCACGAGCAGTAGTGAGCCCCATTGAGCATCCGCAGCAGTGAGTCCGAGTGCGCATGAGCAGTAGTGAGGCCGAGTGCGCATGAGCAGTAGTGACCCCGAGTGCGCATCAGCAGTAGTGAGCCCGTGTGCGCATGCGCAGTAGTGAGTCCGAGTGCGCATGCACAGTAGTGGGCCCGTGTGCGCATGCGCAGTAGTGAGCCCGAGTGCGCGTTCGCAGCAGTGAGTCCGAGTGCGCATGAGCTGTAGTAAGGCCGAGTGCGCATGCGCAGTAGTGACCCCGAGCGCACATGAGCAGTAGTGAGCCCGAGTGCGCATGGACAGTAGTGAGCCCGTGTGCGCATGCGCAGTAGTGATCCCGATTGCGCATGTGCCGGTCTGAGCAGGAGAGCGCATCCGCACTAGTGAGCCCGATTGCACATCCGCAGTCGTGAGGCCGAGTGCCCATGAGCAGTAGTGAGCCCGACTGCGCACCCGCAGCAGTGAGTCCGAGTGCACATGCGCAGTAGTGACGCCGAGTCCGCATGCACAGTAGTGAGCCCGTGCGCGCATGCGCAGTCGTCAGGCCGAGTGCCAATGAGCAGTGGTGAGTCCAAGTGCGAATGAGCACTAGAGACCCCGAGTGCGCATGCACAGTAGTGAGCCCGTGCGCGCATGCGCAGTAGTGCGACCGAGTGCGCATGAGCAGTAGTGAGCCCGAGTGCGCATGCACAGTAGTGAGCCGAGTGCGCATGAGCAGTAGTGAGGCCGAGTGCGCATGAGCAGTAGTGAGCCCGAGCGCGCATCCGCAGTAGTGAGTCCGAGTGCGCATGGGCAGTAGTGAGCCCGTGTGCGCCTGCGCAGTAGTGAGCCCGATTGCGCATCCGCAGCAGTGAGTCCGAGTGAGCATTCGCAGCAGTGAGTCCGAGTGCGCATGCACGCTAGTGAGCCCGAGTGCGCATGAGCAGTAGTGAGCCCGAGTGCGCATGCACAGTAGTGACCCCGAGTGCGCATGCACAGCAGTGAGCCCGAGTGCGCATGCACAGTAGTGAGCCCGTGTGCGCATGCGCAGTAGTGAGCCCGAGTGCGCATGCACAGTAGTGGGCCCGTGTGCGCATGCGCAGTAGTGAGCCCGAGTGCGCATCCGCAGCAGTGAGTCCGAGTGCGCATGAGCAGTAGTGAGCCCGTGTGCGCATGCGCAGTAGTGATCCCGATTGCGCATGTGCCGGTCTGAGCAGGAGAGCGCATCCGCACTAGTGAGCCCGATTGCACATCCGCAGTCGTGAGGCCGAGTGCCCATGAGCAGTAGTGAGCCCGACTGCGCACCCGCAGCAGTGAGTCCGAGTGCACATGCGCAGTAGTGACGCCGAGTCCGCATGCACAGTAGTGAGCCCGTGCGCGCATGCGCAGTCGTCAGGCCGAGTGCCAATGAGCAGTGGTGAGTCCAAGTGCGAATGAGCACTAGAGACCCCGAGTGCGCATGCACAGTAGTGAGCCCGTGCGCGCATGCGCAGTAGTGCGACCGAGTGCGCATGAGCAGTAGTGAGCCCGAGTGCGCATGCACAGTAGTGAGCCGAGTGCGCATGAGCAGTAGTGAGGCCGAGTGCGCATGAGCAGTAGTGAGCCCGAGCGCGCATCCGCAGTAGTGAGTCCGAGTGCGCATGGGCAGTAGTGAGCCCGTGTGCGCCTGCGCAGTAGTGAGCCCGATTGCGCATCCGCAGCAGTGAGTCCGAGTGAGCATTCGCAGCAGTGAGTCCGAGTGCGCATGCACGCTAGTGAGCCCGAGTGCGCATGAGCAGTAGTGAGCCAGAGTGCGCATGCACAGTAGTGAGCCCGTGTGGGCATGCGCAGTAGTGAGCCCGATTGCGCATCCGCAGCAGTCAGTCCGAGTGCGCATGAGCAGTAGTGAGCCCGAGCGCGCATCCGCAGTAGTGAGTCCGAGTGCGCATGAGCAGTAGTGAGCCCGTGTGCGCCTGCGCAGTAGTGAGCCCGATTGCGCATCCGCAGCAGTGAGTCCGAGTGCGCATTCGCAGCAGTGAGTCCGAGTGCGCATGAGCAGTAGTAAGGCCGAGTGCGCATGCGCAGTAGAGAGCCCGATTGCTCATGTGCAGGTCTGAGCCCGATTGCACATCCGCAGTCGTGAGGCCGAGTGCCCATGAGCAGTAGTGAGTCCAAGTGCGAATGAGCACTAGTGAACCCGAGTGCGCATGCACAGTAGTGAGCCCGTGCGCGCATGCGCGGTAGTGCGCCCGAGTGCGCATGAGCAGTAGTGAGCCCGAGTGCGCATGCACAGTAGTGAGCCGAGTGCGCATGAGCAGTAGTGAGGCCGAGTGCGCATGAGCAGTAGTGAGCCCGAGCGCGCATCCGCAGTAGTGAGTCCGAGTGCGCATGAGCAGTAGTGAGCCCGTGTGCGCCTGCGCAGTAGTGAGCCCGATTGCGCATCCGCAGCAGTGAGTCCGAGTGCCCATGAGCAGAAGTGAGTCCAAGTGCGCATAAGCACTAGTGACCCCGAGCGCGCATGCACAGTAGTGAGCCCGTGTGCGCATGCGCAGTCGTGAGGCCGAGTGCCCATGAGCAGTAGTGAGCCCGATTGCGCATGCGCACTAGTGACCCCGAGTGCGCATGCACAGCAGTGAGCCCGAGTGCGCATGCACAGTAGTGACCCCGAGTGCGCATGCACAGCAGTGAGCCCGAGTGCGCATGCACAGTAGTGAGCCCGTGTGCGCATGCGCAGTAGTGAGCCCGAGTGCGCATGCACAGTAGTGGGCCCGTGTGCGCATGCGCAGTAGTGAGCCCGAGTGCGCATCCGCAGCAGTGAGTCCGAGTGCGCATGAGCAGTAGTGAGTCCGAGTGCGCATGAGCAGTAGTGAGGCCGAGTGCGCATGAGCAGTAGTGTGACCGAGCGCGCATCCGCAGTAGTGAGTCCGAGTGCGCATGAGCAGTAGTGAACCACGAGTGCGCATGCACAGTAGTGATCCCGATTGCGCATGTGCAGGTCTGAGCAGGAGAGCGCATCCTCACTAGTGAGCCCGATTGCACATCCGCAGTCGTGAGGCCGAGTGCCCATGAGCAGTAGTGAGTCCAAGTGCGAATGAGCACTAGTGACCCCGAGTGCGCATGCACAGTAGTGAGCCCGTGTGCGCATGCGCAGTCGTGAGGCCCAGTGCCCATGAGCAGTAGTGAGCCCGACTGCGCATCCGCAGCAGTGAGTCCGAGTGCGCATGCGCAGTAGTGACGCCGAGTCCGCATGCACAGTAGTGAGCCCGTGCGCGCATCCGCAGCAGTCAGTCCGAGTGCGCATGAGGAGTAGTGAGGCCGAGTGCGCATGAGCAGTAGTGACCCCGAGTGCGCATGAGCAGTAGTGAGCCCGTGTGCGCATGCGCAGTAGTGAGTCCGAGTGCGCATGCACAGTAGTGGGCCCGTGTGCGCATGCGCAGTAGTGAGCCCGAGTGCGCATTCGCAGCAGTGAGTCCGAGTGCGCATGAGCAGTAGTAAGGCCGAGTGCGCATGCGCAGTAGAGAGCCCGATTGCTCATGTGCAGGTCTGAGCCGGAGAGCGCATCCGCAGTAGTGAGTCCGAGTGCGCATGCGCAATAGTGACCCCGAGCGCACATGAGCAGTAGTGAGCCCGAGTGCGCATGGACAGTAGTGAGCCCGTGTGCGCATGCGCAGTAGTGATCCCGATTGCGCATGTGCCGGTCTGAGCAGGAGAGCGCATCCGCACTAGTGAGCCCGATTGCACATCCGCAGTCGTGAGGCCGAGTGCCCATGCGCAGTCGTGAGGCCCAGTGCCCATGAGCAGTAGTGAGCCCGACTGCGCATCCGCAGCAGTGAGTCCGAGTGCACATGCGCAGTAGTGACGCCGAGTCCGCATGCACAGTAGTGAGACCGTGCGCGCATGCGCAGTCGTCAGGCCGAGTGCCAATGAGCAGTGGTGAGTCCAAGTGCGAATGAGCACTAGAGACCCCGAGTGCGCATGCACAGTAGTGAGACCGTGCGCGCATGCGCAGTCGTCAGGCCGAGTGCCAATGAGCAGTGGTGAGTCCAAGTGCGAATGAGCACTAGAGACCCCGAGTGCGCATGCACAGTAGTGGGCCCGTGTGCGCATGCGCAGTATTGAGTCCGAGTGCGCATGAGTAGTAGTGACCCCGAGCGCCAATGCGCAGTAATGAGCCCGATTGCGGATCCGCTGCATTCTGTCCGAGTGCGCATGAGCAGTAGTGAGGCCGAGTGCGCATGAGCAGTAGTGTGACCGAGCGCGCATCCGCAGTAGTGAGTCCGAGTGCGCATGAGCAGTAGTGACCCCGAGTGCGCATGCGCAGTAGTGACCCCGAGTGCGCATGCGCAGTAGTGATCCCGATTGCGCATGTGCAGGTCTGAGCAGGAGAGCGCATCCGCACTAGTGAGCCCGATTGCACATCCGCAGTCGTGAGGCCGAGTGCCCATGAGCAGTAGTGAGTCCAAGTGCGAATGAGCACTAGTGACCCCGAGTGCGCATGCACAGTAGTGAGCCCGTGTGCGCATGCGCAGTAGTGCGCCCGAGTGCGCATGCACAGTAGTGGGCCCGTGTGCGCATGCGCAGTAGTGAGCCCGAGTGCGCATTCGCAGCAGTGAGTCCGAGTGCGCATGAGCAGTAGTGACCCCGAGTGCGCATGCGCAGTAGTGATCCCGATTGCGCATGTGCAGGTCTGAGCAGGAGAGCGCATCCGCACTAGTGAGCCCGATTGCACATCCGCAGTCGTGAGGCCGAGTGCCCATGAGCAGTAGTGGGTCCAAGTGCGAATGAGCACTAGTGAACCCGAGTGCGCATGCACAGTAGTGAGCCCGTGCGCGCATGCGCGGTAGTGCGCCCGAGTGCGCATGAGCAGTAGTGAGTCCAAGTGCGCATGAGCACTAGTGACCCCGAGTGCGCATGCGCAGTAGAGGGCCCGATTGCGCATGCACAGTAGTGAGCCCGTGTGCGCATGAGCAGTCGTGAGGCCGAGTGCCCATGAGCAGTAGTGAGCCCGATTGCGCATGCGCAGTAGTGACCCCGAGTGCGCATGCACAGTAGTGAGCTCATGCGCGCATGAGCAGTAGTGAGTCCGAATGCGCACGAGCAGTAGTGAGCCCCATTGAGCATCCGCCGCAGTGAGTCCGAGTGCGCATGCACACTAGTGAGCCCGTGTGCGCATGCGCAGTAGTGAGCCCGAGTGCGCATGCACAGTAGTGGGCCCGTGTGCGCATGCGCAGTATTGAGTCCGAGTGCGCATGAGTAGTAGTGACCCCGAGCGCAAATGCGCAGTAATGAGCCCAATTGCGGATCCGCTGCATTCTGTCCGAGTGCGCATGAGCAGTAGTGAGTCCGAGTGCGCATGAGCAGTAGTGAGGCCGAGTGCGCATGAGCAGTAGTGTGACCGAGCGCGCATCCGCAGTAGTGAGTCCGAGTGCGCATGAGCAGTAGTGACCCCGAGTGCGCATGCGCAGTAGTGATCCCGATTGCGCATGTGCAGGTCTGAGCAGGAGAGCGCATCCGCACTAGTGAGCCCGATTGCACATCCGCAGTCGTGAGGCCGAGTGCCCATGAGCAGTAGTGAGTCCAAGTGCGAATGAGCACTAGTGACCCCGAGTGCGCATGCACAGTAGTGAGCCCGTGTGCGCATGCGCAGTAGTGCGCCCGAGTGCGCATGCACAGTAGTGGGCCCGTGTGCGCATGCGCAGTAGTGAGCCCGAGTGCGCATTCGCAGCAGTGAGTCCGAGTGCGCATGAGCAGTAGTAAGGCCGAGTGCGCATGCGCAGTAGAGAGCCCGATTGCTCATGTGCAGGTCTGAGCCCGATTGCACATCCGCAGTCGTGAGGCCGAGTGCCCATGAGCAGTAGTGAGTCCAAGTGCGAATGAGCACTAGTGAACCCGAGTGCGCATGCACAGTAGTGAGCCCGTGCGCGCATGCGCGGTAGTGCGCCCGAGTGCGCATGAGCAGTAGTGAGCCAGAGTGCGCATGCACAGTAGTGAGCCCGTGTGGGCATGCGCAGTAGTGAGCCCGATTGCGCATCCGCAGCAGTCAGTCCGAGTGCGCATGAGCAGCAGTGAGTCCAAGTGCGCATGAGCACTAGTGACCCCGAGTGCGCATGCGCAGTAGAGGGCCCGATTGCGCATGCACAGTAGTGAGCCCGTGTGTACATCCGCAGTCGTGAGGCCGAGTGCCCATGAGCAGTAGTGAGTCCAAGTGCGAATAAGCACTAGTGACCCCGAGTGCGCATGCACAGTAGTGATCCCGTGTGCGCATGCGCAGTCGTCAGGCCGAGTGCCAATGAGCAGTGGTGAGTCCAAGTGCGAATGAGCACTAGTGACCCCGAGTGCGCATGCACAGTAGTGAGCCCGTGCGCGCATGCGCGGTAGTGCGCCCGAGTGCGCATGAGCAGTAGTGAGCCCGAGTGCGCATGCACGCTAGTGAGCCCGAGTGCGCATGAGCAGTAGTGAGCCAGAGTGCACATGCACAGTAGTGACCCCGTGTGGGCATGCGCAGTAGTGAGCCCGATTGCGCATCCGCAGCAGTCAGTCCGAATGCGCACGAGCAGTAGTGAGCCCCATTGAGCATCCGCAGCAGTGAGTCCGAGTGCGCATGAGCAGTAGTGAGGCCGAGTGCGCATGAGCAGTAGTGACCCCGAGTGCGCATCAGCAGTAGTGAGCCCGTGTGCGCATGCGCAGTAGTGAGTCCGAGTGCGCATGCACAGTCGTGGGCCCGTGTGCGCATGCGCAGTAGTGAGCCCGAGTGCGCGTTCGCAGCAGTGAGTCCGAGTGCGCATGAGCTGTAGTAAGGCCGAGTGCGCATGCGCAGTAGAGAGCCCGATTGCTCATGTGCAGGTCTGAGCCGGAGAGCGCATCCGCAGTAGTGAGTCCGAGTGCGCATGCGCAGTAGTGACCCCGAGCGCACATGAGCAGTAGTGAGCCCGAGTGCGCATGGACAGTAGTGAGCCCGTGTGCGCATGCGCAGTAGTGATCCCGATTGCGCATGTGCCGGTCTGAGCAGGAGAGCGCATCCGCACTAGTAAGCCCGATTGCACATCCGCAGTCGTGAGGCCGAGTGCCCATGAGCAGTAGTGAGCCCGACTGCGCACCCGCAGCAGTGAGTCCGAGTGCACATGCGCAGTAGTGACGCCGAGTCCGCATGCACAGTAGTGAGCCCGTGCGCGCATGCGCAGTCGTCAGGCCGAGTGCCAATGAGCAGTGGTGAGTCCAAGTGCGAATGAGCACTAGAGACCCCGAGTGCGCATGCACCGTAGTGAGCCCGTGCGCGCATGCGCAGTAGTGCGACCGAGTGCGCATGAGCAGTAGTGAGCCCGAGTGCGCATGCACAGTAGTGAGCCGAGTGCGCATGAGCAGTAGTGAGGCCGAGTGCGCATGAGCAGTAGTGAGCCCGAGCGCGCATCCGCAGTAGTGAGTCCGAGTGCGCATGGGCAGTAGTGAGCCCGTGTGCGCCTGCGCAGTAGTGAGCCCGATTGCGCATCCGCAGCAGTGAGTCCGAGTGCGCATGCACGCTAGTGAGCCCGAGTGCGCATGAGCAGTAGTGAGCCAGAGTGCGCATGCACAGTAGTGAGCCCGTGTGGGCATGCGCAGTAGTGAGCCCGATTGCGCATCCGCAGCAGTCAGTCCGAGTGCGCATGAGCAGTAGTGAGCCCGAGCGCGCATCCGCAGTAGTGAGTCCGAGTGCGCATGAGCAGTAGTGAGCCCGTGTGCGCCTGCGCAGTAGTGAGCCCGATTGCGCATCCGCAGCAGTGAGTCCGAGTGCGCATTCGCAGCAGTGAGTCCGAGTGCGCATGAGCAGTAGTAAGGCCGAGTGCGCATGCGCAGTAGAGAGCCCGATTGCTCATGTGCAGGTCTGAGCCCGATTGCACATCCGCAGTCGTGAGGCCGAGTGCCCATGAGCAGTAGTGAGTCCAAGTGCGAATGAGCACTAGTGAACCCGAGTGCGCATGCACAGTAGTGAGCCCGTGCGCGCATGCGCGGTAGTGCGCCCGAGTGCGCATGAGCAGTAGTGAGCCCGAGTGCGCATGCACAGTAGTGGGCCCGTGAGCGCATGCGCAGTAGTGAGCCCGAGTGCGCATGGACAGTAGTGAGCCCGTGTGCGCATGCGCAGTAGTGATCCCGATTGCGCATGTGCCGGTCTGAGCAGGAGAGCGCATCCGCAGTAGTGAGCCCGATTGCACATCCGCAGTCGTGAGGCCGAGTGCCCACGAGCAGTAGTGAGTCCAAGTGCGAATGAGCACTAGTGACCCCGAGTGCGCATGCACAGTAGTGAGCCCGTGCGCGCATGCGCGGTAGTGCGCCCGAGTGCGCATGAGCAGTAGTGAGCCAGAGTGCACATGCACAGTAGTGAGCCGGTGTGGGCATGCGCAGTAGCGAGCCCGATTGCGCATCCGCAGCAGTCAGTCCGAGTGCGCATGAGCAGTAGTGAGACCAAGTGCGCATGAGCACTAGTGACCCCGAGTGCGCATGCGCAGTAGAGGGCCCGATTGCGCATGCACAGTAGTGAGCCCGTGCGCGCATGCGCGGTAGTGCGCCCGAGTGCGCATGAGCAGTAGTGAGCCCGAGTGCGCATGCACGCTAGTGAGCCCGAGTGCGCATGAGCAGTAGTGAGCCAGAGTGCACATGCACAGTAGTGACCCCGTGTGGGCATGCGCAGTAGTGAGCCCGATTGCGCATCCGCAGCAGTCAGTCCGAGTGCGCATGAGCAGTAGTGAGTCCAAGTACGCATGAGCACTAGTGACCCCGAGTGCGCATGCGCAGTAGAGGGCCCGATTGCGCATGCACAGTAGTGAGCCCGTGTGCGCATGAGCAGTCGTGAGGCCGAGTGCCCATGAGCAGTAGTGAGCCCGATTGCGCATGCGCAGTAGTGACCCCGAGTGCGCATGCACAGTAGTGAGCCCGTGCGCGCATGCGCAGTAGTGCGCCCGAGCGCGCATGAGCAGTAGTGAGCCCGAGTGCGCATGCACAGTAGTGAGCCGAGTGCGCATGAGCAGTAGTGAGGCCGAGTGCGCATGAGCAGTAGTGAGCCCGAGCGCGCATCCGCAGTAGTGAGTCCGAGTGCGCATGAGCAGTAGTGAGCCCGTGTGCGCCTGCGCAGTAGTGAGCCCGATTGCGCATCCGCAGCAGTGAGTCCGAGTGCCCATGAGCAGTAGTGAGTCCAAGTGCGCATGCGCAGTAGTGAGAACGATTGCGCATCCGCAGCAGTGAGTCCGAGTGCGCATGAGCAGTAGTAAGGCCGAGTGCGCATGCGCAGTAGAGAGCCCGATTGCTCATGTGCAGGTCTGAGCTGGAGAGCGCATCCGCAGTAGTGAGTCCGAGTGCGCATGCGCAGTAGTGACCCCGAGCGCGCATGAGCAGTAGTGAGCCTGAGCGCACATGAGCAGTAGTGAGCCCGAGTGCGCATGCGCAGTAGTGACCCCAAGTGCGCATGCACAGTAGTGAGCTCATGCGCGCATGATCAGTAGTGAGTCCGAATGCGCACGAGCAGTAGTGAGCCCCATTGAGCATCCGCAGCAGTGAGTCCGAGTGCGCATGAGCAGTAGTGAGGCCGAGTGCGCATGAGCAGTAGTGACCCCGAGTGCGCATGAGCAGTAGTGAGCCCGTGTGCGCATGCGCAGTAGTGAGTCCGAGTGCGCATGCACAGTAGTGGGCCCGTGTGCGCATGCGCAGTAGTGAGCCCGAGTGCGCATTCGCAGCAGTGAGTCCGAGTGCGCATGAGCAGTAGTAAGGCCGAGTGCGCATGCGCAGTAGAGAGCCCGATTGCTCATGTGCAGGTCTGAGCCGGAGAGCGCATCCGTAGTAGTGAGTCCGAGTGCGCATGCGCAGTAGTGACCCCGAGCGCACATGAGCAGTAGTGAGCCCGAGTGCGCATGGACAGTAGTGAGCCCGTGTGCGCATGCGCAGTAGTGATCCCGATTGCGCATGTGCCGGTCTGAGCAGGAGAGCGCATCCGCACTAGTGAGCCCGATTGCACATCCGCAGTCGTGAGGCCGAGTGCCCATGAGCAGTAGTGAGCCCGACTGCGCACCCGCAGCAGTGAGTCCGAGTGCACATGCGCAGTAGTGACGGCGAGTCCGCATGCACAGTAGTGAGCCCGTGCGCGCATGCGCAGTCGTCAGGCCGAGTGCCAATGAGCAGTGGTGAGTCCAAGTGCGAATGAGCACTAGAGACCCCGAGTGCGCATGCACAGTAGTGAGCCCGTGCGCGCATGCGCAGTAGTGCGCCCGAGTGCGCATGAGCAGTAGTGAGCCCGAGTGCAAATGCACAGTAGTGAGCCGAGTGCGCATGAGCAGTAGTGAGGCCGAGTGCGCATGAGCAGTAGTGAGCCCGAGCGCGCATCCGCAGTAGTGAGTCCGAGTGCGCATGAGCAGTAGTGAGCCCGTGTGCGCCTGCGCAGTAGTGAGCCCGATTGCGCATCCGCAGCAGTGAGTCCGAGTGCCCATGAGCAGTAGTGAGTCCAAGTGCGCATAAGCACTAGTGACCCCGAGCGCGCATGCGCAGTAGTGAGAACGATTGCGCATCCGCAGCAGTGAGTCCGAGTGCGCATGAGCAGTAGTAAGGCCGAGTGCGCATGCGCAGTAGAGAGCCCGATTGCTCATGTGCAGGTCTGAGCTGGAGAGCGCATCCGCAGTAGTGAGTCCGAGTGCGCATGCGCAGTAGTGACCCCGAGCGCGCATGAGCAGTAGTGAGCCTGAGTGCGCATGCACAGTAGTGAGCCCGTGTGCGCATGCGCAGTAGCGAGACCGATTGCGCATGTGCAGGTCTGAGCAGGAGAGCGCATCCGCAGTAGTGAGCCCAATTGCACCGTCGCAGTAGTGAAGCCGAGTGCCCATGAGCAGTACTGAGTCCAAGTGCGAATGAGCACTAGTGACCCCGAGTGCGCATGCACAGTAGTGAGCCCGTGTGCGCATGCGCAGTCGTGAGGCCGAGTGCGCATGAGCAGTAGTGAGCCCGAGCGCGCATGCGCAGTAGTGACCCCGAGTGCGCATGCACACTAGTGAGCCCGTGTGCGCATGCGCAGTAGTGAGCCCGAGTGCGCATGCACAGTAGTGGGCCCGTGTGCGCATGCGCAGTAGTGAGCCCGAGTGCGCATTCGCAGCAGTGAGTCCGAGTGCGCATGAGCAGTAGTAAGGCCGAGTGCGCATGCGCAGTAGAGAGCCCGATTGCTCATGTGCAGGTCTGAGCCCGATTGCACATCCGCAGTCGTGAGGCCGAGTGCCCATGAGCAGTAGTGAGTCCAAGTGCGAATGAGCACTAGTGAACCCGAGTGCGCATGCACAGTAGTGAGCCCGTGCGCGCATGCGCAGTCGTCAGGCCGAGTGCCAATGAGCAGTGGTGAGTCCAAGTGCGAATGAGCACTAGAGACCCCGAGTGCGCATGCACAGTAGTGAGCCCGCGCGCGCATGCGCAGTAGTGCGCCCGAGTGCGCATGAGCAGTAGTGAGTCCGAGTGCGCATGAGCAGTAGTGAAGCCGAGTGCCCATGAGCAGTAGTGTGACCGAGCGCGCATCCGCAGTAGTGAGTCCGAGTGCGCATGAGCAGTACTGACCCCGAGTGCGCATGCGCAGTAGTGATCCCGATTGCGCATGTGCAGGTCTGAGCAGGAGAGCGCATCCGCAGTAGTGAGCCCAATTGCACCGTCGCAGTAGTGAAGCCGAGTGCCCATGAGCAGTACTGAGTCCAAGTGCGAATGAGCACTAGTGACCCCGAGTGCGCATGCACAGTAGTGAGCCCGTGTGCGCATGCGCAGTCGTGAGGCCGAGTGCCCATGAGCAGTAGTGAGCCCGATTGCGCATGCGCAGTAGTGACCCCGAGTGCGCATGCACAGCAGTGAGCCCGAGTGCGCATGCACAGTAGTGACCCCGAGTGCGCATGCACAGCAGTGAGCCCGAGTGCGCATGCACAGTAGTGAGCCCGTGTGCGCATGCGCAGTAGTGAGCCCGAGTGCGCATGCACAGTAGTGGGCCCGTGTGCGCATGCGCAGTAGTGAGCCCGAGTGCGCATCCGCAGCAGTGAGTCCGAGTGCGCATGAGCAGTAGTGAGTCCGAGTGCGCATGAGCAGTAGTGAGGCCGAGTGCGCATGAGCAGTAGTGTGACCGAGCGCGCATCCGCAGTAGTGAGTCCGAGTGCGCATGAGCAGTAGTGAACCCCGAGTGCGCATGCACAGTAGTGATCCCGATTGCGCATGTGCAGGTCTGAGCAGGAGAGCGCATCCTCACTAGTGAGCCCGATTGCACATCCGCAGTCGTGAGGCCGAGTGCCCATGAGCAGTAGTGAGTCCAAGTGCGAATGAGCACTAGAGACCCCGAGTGCGCATGCACAGTAGTGAGCCCGCGCGCGCATGCGCAGTAGTGCGCCCGAGTGCGCATGAGCAGTAGTGAGTCCGAGTGCGCATGAGCAGTAGTGAAGCCGAGTGCCCATGAGCAGTAGTGTGACCGAGCGCGCATCCGCAGTAGTGAGTCCGAGTGCGCATGAGCAGTACTGACCCCGAGTGCGCATGCGCAGTAGTGATCCCGATTGCGCATGTGCAGGTCTGAGCAGGAGAGCGCATCCGCAGTAGTGAGCCCAATTGCACCGTCGCAGTAGTGAAGCCGAGTGCCCATGAGCAGTACTGAGTCCAAGTGCGAATGAGCACTAGTGACCCCGAGTGCGCATGCACAGTAGTGAGCCCGTGTGCGCATGCGCAGTCGTGAGGCCGAGTGCCCATGAGCAGTAGTGAGCCCGATTGCGCATGCGCAGTAGTGACCCCGAGTGCGCATGCACAGCAGTGAGCCCGAGTGCGCATGCACAGTAGTGACCCCGAGTGCGCATGCACAGCAGTGAGCCCGAGTGCGCATGCACAGTAGTGAGCCCGTGTGCGCATGCGCAGTAGTGAGCCCGAGTGCGCATGCACAGTAGTGGGCCCGTGTGCGCATGCGCAGTAGTGAGCCCGAGTGCGCATCCGCAGCAGTGAGTCCGAGTGCGCATGAGCAGTAGTGAGTCCGAGTGCGCATGAGCAGTAGTGAGGCCGAGTGCGCATGAGCAGTAGTGTGACCGAGCGCGCATCCGCAGTAGTGAGTCCGAGTGCGCATGAGCAGTAGTGAACCCCGAGTGCGCATGCACAGTAGTGATCCCGATTGCGCATGTGCAGGTCTGAGCAGGAGAGCGCATCCTCACTAGTGAGCCCGATTGCACATCCGCAGTCGTGAGGCCGAGTGCCCATGAGCAGTAGTGAGTCCAAGTGCGAATGAGCACTAGTGACCCCGAGTGCGCATGCACAGTAGTGAGCCCGTGTGCGCATGCGCAGTCGTGAGGCCCAGTGCCCATGAGCAGTAGTGAGCCCGACTGCGCATCCGCAGCAGTGAGTCCGAGTGCGCATGCGCAGTAGTGACGCCGAGTCCGCATGCACAGTAGTGAGCCCGTGCGCGCATCCGCAGCAGTCAGTCCGAGTGCGCATGAGGAGTAGTGAGGCCGAGTGCGCATGAGCAGTAGTGACCCCGAGTGCGCATGAGCAGTAGTGAGCCCGTGTGCGCATGCGCAGTAGTGAGTCCGAGTGCGCATGCACAGTAGTGGGCCCGTGTGCGCATGCGCAGTAGTGAGTCCGAGTGCGCATGCACAGTAGTGGGCCCGTGTGCGCATGCGCAGTAGTGAGCCCGAGTGCGCATTCGCAGCAGTGAGTCCGAGTGCGCATGCGCAATAGTGACCCCGAGCGCACATGAGCAGTAGTGAGCCCGAGTGCGCATGGACAGTAGTGAGCCCGTGTGCGCATGCGCAGTAGTGATCCCGATTGCGCATGTGCCGGTCTGAGCAGGAGAGCGCATCCGCACTAGTGAGCCCGATTGCACATCCGCAGTCGTGAGGCCGAGTGCCCATGCGCAGTCGTGAGGCCCAGTGCCCATGAGCAGTAGTGAGCCCGACTGCGCATCCGCAGCAGTGAGTCCGAGTGCACATGCGCAGTAGTGACGCCGAGTCCGCATGCACAGTAGTGAGCCCGTGCGCGCATGCGCAGTCGTCAGGCCGAGTGCCAATGAGCAGTGGTGAGTCCAAGTGCGAATGCGCACTAGAGACCCCGAGTGCGCATGCACAGTAGTGAGCCCGTGCGCGCATGCGCAGTAGTGCGCCCGAGTGCGCATGAGCAGTAGTGAGCCCGAGTGCGCATGCACAGTAGTGGGCCCGTGTGCGCATGCGCAGTATTGAGTCCGAGTGCGCATGAGTAGTAGTGACCCCGAGCGCCAATGCGCAGTAATGAGCCCGATTGCGGATCCGCTGCATTCTGTCCGAGTGCGCATGAGCAGTAGTGAGGCCGAGTGCGCATGAGCAGTAGTGTGACCGAGCGCGCATCCGCAGTAGTGAGTCCGAGTGCGCATGAGCAGTAGTGACCCCGAGTGCGCATGCGCAGTAGTGATCCCGATTGCGCATGTGCAGGTCTGAGCAGGAGAGCGCATCCGCACTAGTGAGCCCGATTGCACATCCGCAGTCGTGAGGCCGAGTGCCCATGAGCAGTAGTGAGTCCAAGTGCGAATGAGCACTAGTGACCCCGAGTGCGCATGCACAGTAGTGAGCCCGTGTGCGCATGCGCAGTAGTGCGCCCGAGTGCGCATGAGCAGTAGTGAGCCCGAGCGCGCATGCGCAGTAGTGACCCCGAGTGCGCATGCACACTAGTGAGCCCGTGTGCGCATGCGCAGTAGTGAGCCCGAGTGCGCATGCACAGTAGTGGGCCCGTGAGCGCATGCGCAGTAGTGAGCCCGAGTGCGCATGGACAGTAGTGAGCCCGTGTGCGCATGCGCAGTAGTGATCCCGATTGCGCATGTGCCGGTCTGAGCAGGAGAGCGCATCCGCAGTAGTGAGCCCGATTGCACATCCGCAGTCGTGAGGCCGAGTGCCCACGAGCAGTAGTGAGTCCAAGTGCGAATGAGCACTATTGACCCCGAGTGCGCATGCACAGTAGTGAGCCCGTGCGCGCATGCGCGGTAGTGCGCCCGAGTGCGCATGAGCAGTAGTGAGCCCGAGTGCGCATGCACGCTAGTGAGCCCGAGTGCGCATGAGCAGTAGTGAGCCAGAGTGCAAATGCACAGTAGTGAGCCGGTGTGGGCATGCGCAGTAGTGAGCCCGATTGCGCATCCGCAGCAGTCAGTCCGAGTGCGCATGAGCAGTAGTGAGTCCAAGTGCGCATGAGCACTAGTGACCCCGAGTGCGCATGCGCAGTAGAGGGCCCGATTGCGCATGCACAGTAGTGAGCCCGTGCGCGCATGCGCGGTAGTGCGCCCGAGTGCGCATGAGCAGTAGTGAGCCCGAGTGCGCATGCACGCTAGTGAGCCCGAGTGCGCATGAGCAGTAGTGAGCCAGAGTGCACATGCACAGTAGTGACCCCGTGTGGGCATGCGCAGTAGTGAGCCCGATTGCGCATCCGCAGCAGTCAGTCCGAGTGCGCATGAGCAGTAGTGAGTCCAAGTACGCATGAGCACTAGTGACCCCGAGTGCGCATGCGCAGTAGAGGGCCCGATTGCGCATGCACAGTAGTGAGCCCGTGTGCGCATGAGCAGTCGTGAGGCCGAGTGCCCATGAGCAGTAGTGAGCCCGATTGCGCATGCGCAGTAGTGACCCCGAGTGCGCATGCACAGTAGTGACCCCGAGCGCGCATGCGCAGTAGTGAGAACGATTGCGCATCCGCAGCAGTGAGTCCGAGTGCGCATGAGCAGTAGTAAGGCCGAGTGCGCATGCGCAGTAGAGAGCCCGATTGCTCATGTGCAGGTCTGAGCTGGAGAGCGCATCCGCAGTAGTGAGTCCGAGTGCGCATGCGCAGTAGTGACCCCGAGCGCGCATGAGCAGTAGTGAGCCTGAGTGCGCATGCACAGTAGTGAGCCCGTGTGCGCATGCGCAGTAGCGAGACCGATTGCGCATGTGCAGGTCTGAGCAGGAGAGCGCATCCGCAGTCGTGAGCCCAATTGCACCGTCGCAGTAGTGAAGCCGAGTGCCCATGAGCAGTACTGAGTCCAAGTGCGAATGAGCACTAGTGACCCCGAGTGCGCATGCACAGTAGTGAGCCCGAGTGCGCATGTACAGTAGTGAGCCCGTGTGCGCATGCGCAGTAGTGAGCCCGAGTGCGCATGCACAGTAGTGGGCCCGTGTGCGCATGCGCAGTAGTGAGCCCGAGTGCGCATCCGCAGCAGTGAGTCCGAGTGCGCATGAGCAGTAGTGAGACAGTGTGCGCATGATCAGTATTGAGTCCGAGTGCGCATGAGTAGTAGTGACCCCGAGCGCAAATGCGCAGTAGTGAGCCCGATTGCGGATCCGCTGCATTCTGTCCGAGTGCGCATGAGCAGTTGTGAGTCCGAGTGCGCATGAGCAGTAGTGAGGCCGAGTGCGCATGAGCAGTAGTGTGACCGAGCGCGCATCCGCAGTAGTGAGTCCGAGTGCGCATGAGCAGTAGTGAACCCCGAGTGCGCATGCACAGTAGTGATCCCGATTGCGCATGTGCAGGTCTGAGCAGGAGAGCGCATCCTCACTAGTGAGCCCGATTGCACATCCGCAGTCGTGAGGCCGAGTGCCCATGAGCAGTAGTGAGTCCAAGTGCGAATGAGCACTAATGACCCCGAGTGCGCATGCACAGTAGTGAGCCCGTGTGCGCATGCGCAGTCGTGAGGCCCAGTGCCCATGAGCAGTAGTGAGCCCGACTGCGCATCCGCAGCAGTGAGTCCGAGTGCGCATGCGCAGTAGTGACCCCAAGTGCGCATGCACAGTAGTGAGCTCATGCGCGCATGATCAGTAGTGAGTCCGAATGCGCACGAGCAGTAGTGAGCCCCATTGAGCATCCGCAGCAGTGAGTCCGAGTGCGCATGAGCAGTAGTGAGGCCGAGTGCGCATGAGCAGTAGTGAGCCCGTGTGCGCATGCGCAGTAGTGAGTCCGAGTGCGCATGCACAGTAGTGGGCCCGTGTGCGCATGCGCAGTAGTGAGCCCGAGTGCGCATTCGCAGCAGTGAGTCCGAGTGCGCATGAGCAGTAGTAAGGCCGAGTGCGCATGCGCAGTAGAGAGCCCGATTGCTCATGTGCAGGTCTGAGCCGGAGAGCGCATCCGTAGTAGTGAGTCCGAGTGCGCATGCGCAGTAGTGACCCCGAGCGCACATGAGCAGTAGTGAGCCCGAGTGCGCATGGACAGTAGTGAGCCCGTGTGCGCATGCGCAGTAGTGATCCCGATTGCGCATGTGCCGGTCTGAGCAGGAGAGCGCATCCGCACTAGTGAGCCCGATTGCACATCCGCAGTCGTGAGGCCGAGTGCCCATGAGCAGTAGTGAGCCCGACTGCGCACCCGCAGCAGTGAGTCCGAGTGCACATGCGCAGTAGTGACGGCGATTCCGCATGCACAGTAGTGAGCCCGTGCGCATATGCGCAGTCGTCAGGCCGAGTGCCAATGAGCAGTGGTGAGTCCAAGTGCGAATGAGCACTAGAGACCCCGAGTGCGCATGCACAGTAGTGAGCCCGTGCGCGCATGCGCAGTAGTGCGCCCGAGTGCGCATGAGCAGTAGTGAGCCCGAGTGCGCATGCACAGTAGTGAGCCGAGTGCGCATGAGCAGTAGTGAGGCCGAGTGCGCATGAGCAGTAGTGAGCCCGAGCGCGCATCCGCAGTAGTGAGTCCGAGTGCGCATGAGCAGTAGTGAGCCCGTGTGCGCCTGCGCAGTAGTGAGCCCGATTGCGCATCCGCAGCAGTGAGTCCGAGTGCCCATGAGCAGTAGTGAGTCCAAGTGCGCATAAGCACTAGTGACCCCGAGCGCGCATGCGCAGTAGTGAGAACGATTGCGCATCCGCAGCAGTGAGTCCGAGTGCGCATGAGCAGTAGTAAGGCCGAGTGCGCATGCGCAGTAGAGAGCCCGATTGCTCATGTGCAGGTCTGAGCTGGAGAGCGCATCCGCAGTAGTGAGTCCGAGTGCGCATGCGCAGTAGTGACCCCGAGCGCGCATGAGCAGTAGTGAGCCTGAGTGCGCATGCACAGTAGTGAGCCCGTGTGCGCATGCGCAGTAGCGAGACCGATTGCGCATGTGCAGGTCTGAGCAGGAGAGCGCATCCGCAGTAGTGAGCCCAATTGCACCGTCGCAGTAGTGAAGCCGAGTGCCCATGAGCAGTACTGAGTCCAAGTGCGAATGAGCACTAGTGACCCCGAGTGCGCATGCACAGTAGTGAGCCCGTGTGCGCATGCGCAGTCGTGAGGCCGAGTGCGCATTAGCAGTAGTGAGCCCGAGCGCGCATGCGCAGTAGTGACCCCGAGTGCGCATGCACACTAGTGAGCCCGTGTGCGCATGCGCAGTAGTGAGCCCGAGTGCGCATGCACAGTAGTGGGCCCGTGTGCGCATGCGCAGTAGTGATCCCGAGTGCGCATTCGCAGCAGTGAGTCCGAGTGCGCATGAGCAGTAGTAAGGCCGAGTGCGCATGCGCAGTAGAGAGCCCGATTGCTCATGTGCAGGTCTGAGCCCGATTGCACATCCGCAGTCGTGAGGCCGAGTGCCCATGAGCAGTAGTGAGTCCAAGTGCGAATGAGCACTAGTGAACCCGAGTGCGCATGCACAGTAGTGAGCCCGTGCGCGCATGCGCAGTCGTCAGGCCGAGTGCCAATGAGCAGTGGTGAGTCCAAGTGCGAATGAGCACTAGAGACCCCGAGTGCGCATGCACAGTAGTGAGCCCGTGCGCGCATGCGCAGTAGTGCGCCCGAGTGCGCATGAGCAGTAGTGAGGCCGAGTGCGCATGAGCAGTAGTGAAGCCGAGTGCCCATGAGCAGTAGTGTGAACGAGCGCGCATCCGCAGTAGTGAGTCCGAGTGCGCATGAGCAGTACTGACCCCGAGTGCGCATGCGCAGTAGTGATCCCGATTGCGCATGTGCAGGTCTGAGCAGGAGAGCGCATCCGCACTAGTGAGCCCGATTGCACATCCGCAGTCGTGAGGCCGAGTGCCCATGAGCAGTAGTGAGTCCAAGTGCGAATGAGCACTAGTGACCCCGAGTGCGCATGCACAGTAGTGAGCCCGTGTGCGCATGCGCAGCAGTGCGCCCGAGTGCGCATGAGCAGTACTGAGCCCGAGCGCGCATGCGCAGTAGTGACCCCGAGTGCGCATGCACACTAGTGAGCCCGTGTGCGCATGCGCAATAGTGAGCCCGAGTGCGCATGCACAGTAGTGGGCCCGTGTGCGCATGCGCAGTAGTGAGCCCGAGTGCGCACCCGCAGCAGTGAGTCCGAGTGCACATGCGCAGTAGTGACGCCGAGTCCGCATGCACAGTAGTGAGCCCGTGCGCGCATGCGCAGTCGTCAGGCCGAGTGCCAATGAGCAGTGGTGAGTCCAAGTGCGAATGAGCACTAGAGACCCCGAGTGCGCATGCACAGTAGTGAGCCCGTGCGCGCATGCGCAGTAGTGCGCCCGAGTGCGCATGAGCAGTAGTGAGCCCGAGTGCGCATGCACAGTAGTGAGCCGAGTGCGCATGAGCAGTAGTGAGGCCGAGTGCGCATGAGCAGTAGTGAGCCCGAGCGCGCATCCGCAGTAGTGAGTCCGAGTGCGCATGAGCAGTAGTGAGCCCGTGTGCGCCTGCGCAGTAGTGAGCCCGATTGCGCATCCGCAGCAGTGAGTCCGAGTGCCCATGAGCAGTAGTGAGTCCAAGTGCGCATAAGCACTAGTGACCCCGAGCGCGCATGCGCAGTAGTGAGAACGATTGCGCATCCGCAGCAGTGAGTCCGAGTGCGCATGAGCAGTAGTAAGGCCGAGTGCACATGCGCAGTAGAGAGCCCGATTGCTCATGTGCAGGTCTGAGCTGGAGAGCGCATCCGCAGTAGTGAGTCCGAGTGCGCATGCGCAGTAGTGACCCCGAGCGCGCATGAGCAGTAGTGAGCCTGAGTGCGCATGCACAGTAGTGAGCCCGTGTGCGCATGCGCAGTAGCGAGACCGATTGCGCATGTGCAGGTCTGAGCAGGAGAGCGCATCCGCAGTAGTGAGCCCAATTGCACCGTCGCAGTAGTGAAGCCGAGTGCCCATGAGCAGTACTGAGTCCAAGTGCGAATGAGCACTAGTGACCCCGAGTGCGCATGCACAGTAGTGAGCCCGTGTGCGCATGCGCAGTCGTGAGGCCGAGTGCCCATGAGCAGTAGTGAGCCCGATTGCGCATGCGCAGTAGTGACCCCGAGTGCGCATGCACAGCAGTGAGCCCGAGTGCGCATGCACAGTAGTGAGCGCGTGTGCGCATGCGCAGTAGTGAGCCCGAGTGCGCATGCACAGTAGTGGGCCCGTGTGCGCATGCGCAGTAGTGAGCCCGAGTGCGCATCCGCAGCAGTGAGTCCGAGTGCGCATGAGCAGTAGTGAGACAGTGTGCGCATGAGCAGTATTGAGTCCGAGTGCGCATGAGTAGTAGTGACACCGAGCGCAAATGCGCAGTAGTGAGCCCGATTGCGGATCCGCTGCATTCTGTCCGAGTGCGCATGAGCAGTAGTGAGTCCGAGTGCGCATGAGCAGTAGTGAGGCCGAGTGCGCATGAGCAGTAGTGTGACCGAGCGCGCATCCGCAGTAGTGAGTCCGAGTGCGCATGAGCAGTAGTGAACCCCGAGTGCGCATGCACAGTAGTGATCCCGATTGCGCATGTGCAGGTCTGAGCAGGAGAGCGCATCCTCACTAGTGAGCCCGATTGCACATCCGCAGTCGTGAGGCCGAGTGCCCATGAGCAGTAGTGAGTCCAAGTGCGAATGAGCACTAGTGACCCCGAGTGCGCATGCACAGTAGTGAGCCCGTGTGCGCATGCGCAGTCGTGAGGCCCAGTGCCCATGAGCAGTAGTGAGCCCGACTGCGCATTCGCAGCAGTGAGTCCGAGTGCGCATGAGCAGTAGTAAGGCCGAGTGCGCATGCGCAGTAGAGAGCCCGATTGCTCATGTGCAGGTCTGAGCCGGAGAGCGCATCCGCAGTAGTGAGTCCGAGTGCGCATGCGCAATAGTGACCCCGAGCGCACATGAGCAGTAGTGAGGCCGAGTGCGCATGGACAGTAGTGAGCCCGTGTGCGCATGCGCAGTAGTGATCCCGATTGCGCATGTGCCGGTCTGAGCAGGAGAGCGCATCCGCACTAGTGAGCCCGATTGCACATCCGCAGTCGTGAGGCCGAGTGCCCATGCGCAGTCGTGAGGCCCAGTGCCCATGAGCAGTAGTGAGCCCGACTGCGCATCCGCAGCAGTGAGTCCGAGTGCACATGCGCAGTAGTGACGCCGAGTCCGCATGCACAGTAGTGAGACCGTGCGCGCATGCGCAGTCGTCAGGCCGAGTGCCAATGAGCAGTGGTGAGTCCAAGTGCGAATCAGCACTAGAGACCCCGAGTGCGCATGCACAGTAGTGAGCCCGTGCGCGCATGCGCAGTAGTGCGCCCGAGTGCGCATGAGCAGTAGTGAGCCCGAGTGCGCATGCACAGTAGTGGGCCCGTGTGCGCATGCGCAGGATTGAGTCCGAGTGCGCATGAGTAGTAGTGACCCCGAGCGCCAATGCGCAGTAATGAGCCCGATTCCGGATCCGCTGCATTCTGTCCGAGTGCGCATGAGCAGTAGTGAGGCCGAGTGCGCATGAGCAGTAGTGTGACCGAGCGCGCATCCGCAGTAGTGAGTCCGAGTGCGCATGAGCAGTAGTGACCCCGAGTGCGCATGCGCAGTAGTGATCCCGATTGCGCATGTGCAGGTCTGAGCAGGAGAGCGCATCCGCACTAGTGAGCCCGATTGCACATCCGCAGTCGTGAGGCCGAGTGCCCATGAGCAGTAGTGAGTCCAAGTGCGAATGAGCACTAGTGACCCCGAGTGCGCATGCACAGTAGTGAGCCCGTGTGCGCATGCGCAGTAGTGCGCCCGAGTGCGCATGAGCAGTAGTGAGCCCGAGCGCGCATGCGCAGTAGTGACCCCGAGTGCGCATGCACACTAGTGAGCCCGTGTGCGCATGCGCAGTAGTGAGCCCGAGTGCGCATGCACAGTAGTGGGCCCGTGAGCGCATGCGCAGTAGTGAGCCCGAGTGCGCATGGACAGTAGTGAGCCCGTGTGCGCATGCGCAGTAGTGATCCCGATTGCGCATGTGCCGGTCTGAGCAGGAGAGCGCATCCGCAGTAGTGAGCCCGATTGCACATCCGCAGTCGTGAGGCCGAGTGCCCATGAGCAGTAGTGAGTCCAAGTGCGCATGAGCACTAGTGACCCCGAGTGCGCATGCGCAGTAGAGGGCCCGATTGCGCATGCACAGTAGTGAGCCCGTGTGCGCATGAGCAGTCGTGAGGCCGAGTGCCCATGAGCAGTAGTGAGCCCGATTGCGCATGCGCAGTAGTGAGCCCGAGTGCGCATTCGCTTCAGTGAGTCCGAGTGCGCATGAGCAGTAGTAAGGCCGTGTGCGCATGCGCAGTAGGGAGCCCGATTGCTCATGTGCAGGTCTGAGCCGGAGAGCGCATCCGCAGTAGTGAGTCCGAGTGCGCATGCGCAGTAGTGACCCCGAGCGCACATGAGCAGTAGTGAACCCGAGTGCGCATGGACAGTAGTGAGCCCGTGTGCGCATGCGCAGTAGTGATCCCGATTGCGCATGTGCCGGTCTGAGCAGGAGAGCGCATCCGCACTAGTGAGCCCGATTGCACATCCGCAGTCGTGAGGCCGAGTGCCATGCGCAGTCGTGAGGCCCAGTGCCCATGAGCAGTAGTGAGCCCGACTGCGCATCCGCAGCAGTGAGTCCGAGTGCACATGCGCAGTAGTGACGCCGAGTCCGCATGCACAGTAGTGAGCCCGTGCGCGCATGCGCAGTCGTCAGGCCGAGTGCCAATGAGCAGTGGTGAGTCCAAGTGCGAATGAGCACTAGAGACCCCGAGTGCGCATGCACAGTAGTGAGCCCGTGCGCGCATGCGCAGTAGTGCGCCCGAGTGCGCATGAGCTGTAGTGAGCCCGAGTGCGCATGCACAGTAGTGGGCCCGTGTGCGCATGCGCAGTATTGAGTCCGAGTGCGCATGAGTAGTAGTGACCCCGAGCGCAAATGCGCAGTAATGAGCCCAATTGCGGATCCGCTGCATTCTGTCCGAGTGCGCATGAGCAGTAGTGAGTCCGAGTGCGCATGAGCAGTAGTGAGGCCGAGTGCGCATGAGCAGTAGTGTGACCGAGCGCGCATCCGCAGTAGTGAGTCCGAGTGCGCATAAGCAGTAGTGACCCCGAGTGCGCATGCGCAGTAGTGATCCCGATTGCGCATGTGCAGGTCTGAGCAGGAGAGCGCATCCGCACTAGTGAGCCCGATTGCACATCCGCAGTCGTGAGGCCGAGTGCCCATGAGCAGTAGTGAGTCCAAGTGCGAATGAGCACTAGTGACCCCGAGTGCGCATGCACAGTAGTGAGCCCGTGTGCGCATGCGCAGTAGTGCGCCCGAGTGCGCATGAGCAGTAGTGAGCCCGAGCGCGCATGCGCAGTAGTGACCCCGAGTGCGCATGCACACTAGTGAGCCCGTGTGCGCATGCGCAGTAGTGAGCCCGAGTGCGCATGCACAGTAGTGGGCCCGTGTGCGCATGCGCAGTAGTGAGCCCGAGTGCGCATTCGCAGCCGTGAGTCCGAGTGCGCATGAGCAGTAGTAAGGCCGAGTGCGCATGCGCAGTAGAGAGCCCGATTGCTCATGTGCAGGTCTGAGCCCGATTGCACATCCGCAGTCGTGAGGCCGAGTGCCCATGAGCAGTAGTGAGTCCAAGTGCGAATGAGCACTAGTGAACCCGAGTGCGCATGCACAGTAGTGAGCCCGTGCGCGCATGCGCGGTAGTGTGCCCGAGTGCGCATGAGCAGTAGTGAGCCCGAGTGCGCATGCACGCTAGTGAGCCCGAGTGCGCATGAGCAGTAGTGAGCCAGAGTGCGCATGCACAGTAGTGAGCCCGTGTGGGCATGCGCAGTAGTGAGCCCGATTGCGCATCCGCAGCAGTCAGTCCGAGTGCGCATGAGCAGTAGTGAGTCCAAGTGCGCATGAGCACTAGGGACCCCGAGTGCGCATGCGCAGTAGAGGGCCCGATTGCGCATGCACAGTAGTGAGCCCGTGTGCGCATGAGCAGTCGTGAGGCCGAGTGCCCATGAGCAGTAGTGAGCCCGATTGCGCATGCGCAGTAGTGACCCCGAGTGCGCATGCACAGTAGTGAGCTCATGCGCGCATGAGCAGTAGTGAGTCCGAATGCGCACGAGCAGTAGTGAGCCCCATTGAGCATCCGCCGCAGTGAGTCCGAGTGCGCATGCACACTAGTGAGCCCGTGTGCGCATGCGCAGTAGTGAGCCCGAGTGCGCATGCACAGTAGTGGGCCCGTGTGCGCATGCGCAGTAGTGAGCCCGAGTGCGCATTCGCAGCAGTGAGTCCGAGTGCGCATGAGCAGTAGTAAGGCCGAGTGCGCATGCGCAGTAGAGAGCCCGATTGCTCATGTGCACGTCTGAGCCCGATTGCACATCCGCAGTCGTGAGGCCGAGTGCCCAAGAGCAGTAGTGAGTCCAAGTGCGAATGACCACTAGTGACCCCGAGTGCGCATGCACAGTAGTGAGCCCGTGTGCGCATGCGCAGTCGTGAGGCCGAGTGCCCATGAGCAGTAGTGAGCCCGTGTGCGCATGCGCAGTAGTGAGACCGATTGCGCATGTGCAGGTCTGAGCAGGAGAGTGCATCCGCGGTAGTGAGCCCGATTGCACATCCGCAGTCGTGAGGCCGAGTGCCCATGAGCAGTAGTGAGTCCAAGTGCGAATGAGCACTAGTGACCCCGAGTGCGCATGCACAGTAGTGATCCCGTGTGCGCATGCGCAGTCGTCAGGCCGAGTGCCAATGAGCAGTGGTGAGTCCAATTGCGAATGAGCACTAGTGACCCCGAGTGCGCATGCACAGTAGTGAGCCCGTGCGCGCATGCGCGGTAGTGCGCCCGAGTGCGCATGAGCAGTAGTGAGCCCGAGTGCGCATGCACGCTAGTGAGCCCGAGTGCGCATGAGCAGTAGTGAGCCAGAGTGCACATGCACAGTAGTGACCCCGTGTGGGCATGCGCAGTAGTGAGCCCGATTGCGCATCCGCAGCAGTCAGTCCGAGTGCGCATGAGCAGTAGTGAGTCCAAGTACGCATGAGCACTAGTGACCCCGAGCCCGCATGCGCATTAGAGGGCCCGATTGCGCATGCACAGTAGTGAGCCCGTGTGCGCATGAGCAGTCGTGAGGCCGAGTGCCAATGAGCAGTAGTGAGCCCGATTGCGCATGCGCAGTAGTGACCCCGAGTGCGCATGCACAGTTGTGAGCTCATGCGCGCATGAGCAGTAGTGAGTCCGAATGCGCACGAGCAGTAGTGAGCCCCATTGAGCATCCGCAGCAGTGAGTCCGAGTGCGCATGAGCAGTAGTGAGGCCGAGTGCGCATGAGCAGTAGTGACCCCGAGTGCGCATGAGCAGTAGTGAGCCCGTGTGCGCATGCGCAGTAGTGAGTCCGAGTGCGCATGCACAGTAGTGGGCCCGTGTGCGCATGCGCAGTAGTGAGCCCGAGTGCGCGTTCGCAGCAGTGAGTCCGAGTGCGCATGAGCTGTAGTAAGGCCGAGTGCGCATGCGCAGTAGAGAGCCCGATTGCTCATGTGCAGGTCTGAGCCGGAGAGCGCATCCGCAGTAGTGAGTCCGAGTGCGCATGCGCAGTAGTGACCCCGAGCGCACATGAGCAGTAGTGAGCCCGAGTGCGCATGGACAGTAGTGAGCCCGTGTGCGGATGCGCAGTAGTGATCCCGATTGCGCATGTGCCGGTCTGAGCAGGAGAGCGCATCCGCACTAGTGAGCCCGATTGCACATCCGCAGTCGTGAGTCCAAGTGCGAATGAGCACTAGAGACCCCGAGTGCGCATGCACAGTAGTGAGCCCGTGCGCGCATGCGCAGTAGTGCGCCCGAGTGCGCATGAGCAGTAGTGAGCCCGAGTGCGCATGCTCAGTAGTGAGCCGAGTGCGCATGAGCAGTAGTGAGGCCGAGTGCGCATGAGCAGTAGTGAGCCCGAGCGCGCATCCGCAGTAGTGAGTCCGAGTGCGCATGAGCAGTAGTGAGCCCGTGTGCGCCTGCGCAGTAGTGAGCCCGATTGCGCATCCGCAGCAGTGAGTCCGAGTGCCCATGAGCAGTAGTGAGTCCAAGTGCGCATAAGCACTAGTGACCCCGAGCGCGCATGCGCAGTAGTGAGAACGATTGCGCATCCGCAGCAGTGAGTCCGAGTGCGCATGAGCAGTAGTAAGGCCGAGTGCGCATGCGCAGTAGGGAGCCCGATTGCTCATGTGCAGGTCTGAGCTGGAGAGCGCATCCGCAGTAGTGAGTCCGAGTGCGCATGCGCAGTAGTGACCCCGAGCGCGCATGAGCAGTAGTGAGCCTGAGTGCGCATGCACAGTAGTGAGCCCGTGTGCGCATGCGCAGTAGCGAGACCGATTGCGCATGTGCAGGTCTGAGCAGGAGAGCGCATCCGCAGTAGTGAGCCCAATTGCACCGTCGCAGTAGTGAAGCCGAGTGCCCATGAGCAGTACTGAGTCCAAGTGCGAATGAGCACTAGTGACCCCGAGTGCGCATGCACAGTAGTGAGCCCGTGTGCGCATGCGCAGTCGTGAGGCCGAGTGCCCATGAGCAGTAGTGAGACCGATTGCGCATGCGCAGTAGTGACCCCGAGTGCGCATGCACAGCAGTGAGCCCGAGTGCGCATGCACAGTAGTGAGCCCGTGTGCGCATGCGCAGTAGTGAGCCCGAGTGCGCATGCACAGTAGTGGGCCCGTGTGCGCATGCGCAGTAGTGAGCCCGAGTGCGCATCCGCAGCAGTGAGTCCGAGTGCGCATGAGCAGTAGTGAGACAGTGTGCGCATGATCAGTATTGAGTCCGAGTGCGCATGAGTAGTAGTGACCCCGAGCGCAAATGCGCAGTAGTGAGCCCGATTGCGGATCCGCTGCATTCTGTCCGAGTGCGCATGAGCAGTTGTGAGTCCGAGTGCGCATGAGCAGTAGTGAGGCCGAGTGCGCATGAGCAGTAGTGTGACCGAGCGCGCATCCGCAGTAGTGAGTCCGAGTGCGCATGAGCAGTAGTGAACCCCGAGTGCGCATGCACAGTAGTGATCCCGATTGCGCATGTGCAGGTCTGAGCAGGAGAGCGCATCCTCACTAGTGAGCCCGATTGCACATCCGCAGTCGTGAGGCCGAGTGCCCATGAGCAGTAGTGAGTCCAAGTGCGAATGAGCACTAATGACCCCGAGTGCGCATGCACAGTAGTGAGCCCGTGTGCGCATGCGCAGTCGTGAGGCCCAGTGCCCATGAGCAGTAGTGAGCCCGACTGCGCATCCGCAGCAGTGAGTCCGAGTGCGCATGCGCAGTAGTGACCCCAAGTGCGCATGCACAGTAGTGAGCTCATGCGCGCATGATCAGTAGTGAGTCCGAATGCGCACGAGCAGTAGTGAGCCCCATTGAGCATCCGCAGCAGTGAGTCCGAGTGCGCATGAGCAGTAGTGAGGCCGAGTGCGCATGAGCAGTAGTGACCCCGAGTGCGCATGAGCAGTAGTGAGCCCGTGTGCGCATGCGCAGTAGTGAGTCCGAGTGCGCATGCACAGTAGTGGGCCCGTGTGCGCATGCGCAGTAGTGAGCCCGAGTGCGCATTCGCAGCAGTGAGTCCGAGTGCGCATGAGCAGTAGTAAGGCCGAGTGCGCATGCGCAGTAGAGAGCCCGATTGCTCATGTGCAGGTCTGAGCCGGAGAGCGCATCCGTAGTAGTGAGTCCGAGTGCGCATGCGCAGTAGTGACCCCGAGCGCACATGAGCAGTAGTGAGCCCGAGTGCGCATGCACAGTAGTGAGCCCGTGTGCGCATGCGCAGTCGTGAGGCCCAGTGCCCATGAGCAGTAGTGAGCCCGACTGCGCATCCGCAGCAGTGAGTCCGAGTGCACATGCGCAGTAGTGACGCCGAGTCCGCATGCACAGTAGTGAGCCCGTGCGCGCATGCGCAGTAGTGCGCCCGAGTGCGCATGAGCAGTAGTGAGCCCGAGTGCGCATGCACAGTAGTGAGCCGAGTGCGCATGAGCAGTGGGGAGGCCGAGTGCGCATGAGCAGTAGTGAGCCCGTGTGCGCATGCGCAGTAGTGAGCCCGAGTGCGCATGCACAGTAGTGGGCCCGTGTGCGCATGCGCAGTAGTGAGCCCGAGTGCGCATTCGCAGCAGTGAGTCCGAGTGCGCATGAGCAGTAGTAAGGCCGAGTGCGCATGCGCAGTAGAGAGCCCGATTGATCATGTGCAGGTCTGAGCCGGAGAGCGCATCCGTAGTAGTGAGTCCGAGTGCGCATGCGCAGTAGTGACCCCGAGCGCACATGAGCAGTAGTGAGCCCGAGTGCGCATGCACAGTAGTGAGCCCGTGTGCGCATGCGCAGTCGTGAGGCCCAGTGCCCATGAGCAGTAGTGAGCCCGACTGCGCATCCGCAGCAGTGAGTCCGAGTGCACATGCGCAGTAGTGACGCCGAGTCCGCATGCACAGTAGTGAGCCCGTGCGCGCATGCGCAGTCGTCAGGCCGAGTGCCAATGAGCAGTGGTGAGTCCAAGTGCGAATGAGCACTAGAGACCCCGAGTGCGCATGCACAGTAGTGAGCCCGTGCGCGCATGCGCAGTAGTGCGCCCGAGTGCGCATGAGCTGTAGTGAGCCCGAGCGCGCATGCGCAGTAGTGACCCCGAGTGCGCATGCACACTAGTGAGCCCGTGTGCGCATGCGCAGTATTGAGTCCGAGTGCGCATGAGTAGTAGTGACCCCGAGCGCAAATGCGCAGTAATGAGCCCAATTGCGGATCCGCTGCATTCTGTCCGAGTACGCATGAGCAGTAGTGAGTCCGAGTGCGCATGAGCAGTAGTGAGGCCGAGTGCGCATGAGCAGTAGTGTGACCGAGCGCGCATCCGCAGTAGTGAGTCCGAGTGCGCATAAGCAGTAGTGACCCCGAGTGCGCATGCGCAGTAGTGATCCCGATTGCGCATGTGCAGGTCTGAGCAGGAGAGCGCATCCGCACTAGTGAGCCGGATTGCACATCCGCAGTCGTGAGGCCGAGTGCCCATGAGCAGTAGTGAGTCCAAGTGCGAATGAGCACTAGTGACCCCGAGTGCGCATGCACAGTAGTGAGCCCGTGTGCGCATGCGCAGTAGTGCGCCCGAGTGCGCATGAGCAGTAGTGAGCCCGAGCGCGCATGCGCAGTAGTGACCCCGAGTGCGCATGCACACTAGTGAGCCCGTGTGCGCATGCGCAGTAGTGAGCCCGAGTGCGCATGCACAGTAGTGGGCCCGTGTGCGCATGCGCAGTAGTGAGCCCGAGTGCGCATTCGCAGCCGTGAGTCCGAGTGCGCATGAGCAGTAGTAAGGCCGAGTGCGCATGCGCAGTAGAGAGCCCGATTGCTCATGTGCAGGTCTGAGCCCGATTGCACATCCGCAGTCGTGAGGCCGAGTGCCCATGAGCAGTAGTGAGTCCAAGTGCGAATGAGCACTAGTGAACCCGAGTGCGCATGCACAGTAGTGAGCCCGTGCGCGCATGCGCGGTAGTGTGCCCGAGTGCGCATGAGCAGTAGTGAGCCCGAGTGCGCATGCACGCTAGTGAGCCCGAGTGCGCATGAGCAGTAGTGAGCCAGAGTGCGCATGCACAGTAGTGAGCCCGTGTGGGCATGCGCAGTAGTGAGCCCGATTGCGCATCCGCAGCAGTCAGTCCGAGTGCGCATGAGCAGTAGTGAGTCCAAGTGCGCATGAGCACTAGTGACCCCGAGTGCGCATGCGCAGTAGAGGGCCCGATTGCGCATGCACAGTAGTGAGCCCGTGTGCGCATGAGCAGTCGTGAGGCCGAGTGCCCATGAGCAGTAGTGAGCCCGATTGCGCATGCGCAGTAGTGACCCCGAGTGCGCATGCACAGTAGTGAGCTCATGCGCGCATGAGCAGTAGTGAGTCCGAATGCGCACGAGCAGTAGTGAGCCCCATTGAGCATCCGCCGCAGTGAGTCCGAGTGCGCATGCACACTAGTGAGCCCGTGTGCGCATGCGCAGTAGTGAGCCCGAGTGCGCATGCACAGCAGTGGGCCCGTGTGCGCATGCGCAGTAGTGAGCCCGAGTGCGCATTCGCAGCAGTGAGTCCGAGTGCGCATGAGCAGTAGTAAGGCCGAGTGCGCATGCGCAGTAGAGAGCCCGATTGCTCATGTGCACGTCTGAGCCCGATTGCACATCCGCAGTCGTGAGGCCGAGTGCCCAAGAGCAGTAGTGAGTCCAAGTGCGAATGAGCACTAGTGACCCCGAGTGCGCATGCACAGTAGTGAGCCCGTGTGCGCATGCGCAGTCGTGAGGCCGAGTGCCCATGAGCAGTAGTGAGCCCGTGTGCGCATGCGCAGTAGTGAGACCGATTGCGCATGTGCAGGTCTGAGCAGGAGAGCGCATCCGCGGTAGTGAGCCCGATTGCACATCCGCAGTCGTGAGGCCGAGTGCCCATGAGCAGTAGTGAGTCCAAGTGCGAATGAGCACTAGTGACCCCGAGTGCGCATGCACAGTAGTGATCCCGTGTGCGCATGCGCAGTCGTCAGGCCGAGTGCCAATGAGCAGTGGTGAGTCCAAGTGCGAATGAGCACTAGTGACCCCGAGTGCGCATGCACAGTAGTGAGCCCGTGCGCGCATGCGCGGTAGTGCGCCCGAGTGCGCATGAGCAGTAGTGAGCCCGAGTGCGCATGCACGCTAGTGAGCCCGAGTGCGCATGAGCAGTAGTGAGCCAGAGTGCACATGCACAGTAGTGACCCCGTGTGGGCATGCGCAGTAGTGAGCCCGATTGCGCATCCGCAGCAGTCAGTCCGAGTGCGCATGAGCAGTAGTGAGTCCAAGTACGCATGAGCACTAGTGACCCCGAGTGCGCATGCGCAGTAGAGGGCCCGATTGCGCATGCACAGTAGTGAGCCCGTGTGCGCATGAGCAGTCGTGAGGCCGAGTGCCCATGAGCAGTAGTGAGCCCGATTGCGCATGCGCAGTAGTGACCCCGAGTGCGCATGCACAGTTGTGAGCTCATGCGCGCATGAGCAGTAGTGAGTCCGAATGCGCACGAGCAGTAGTGAGCCCCATTGAGCATCCGCAGCAGTGAGTCCGAGTGCGCATGAGCAGTAGTGAGGCCGAGTGCGCATGAGCAGTAGTGACCCCGAGTGCGCATGAGCAGTAGTGAGCCCGTGTGCGCATGCGCAGTAGTGAGTCCGAGTGCGCATGCACAGTAGTGGGCCCGTGTGCGCATGCGCAGTAGTGAGCCCGATTGCGCATCCGCAGCAGTGAGTCCGAGTGCGCATGAGCAGTAGTAAGGCCGAGTGCGCATGCGCAGTAGAGAGCCCGATTGCTCATGTGCAGGTCTGAGCTGGAGAGCGCATCCGCAGTAGTGAGTCCGAGTGCGCATGCGCAGTAGTGACCCCGAGCGCGCATGAGCAGTAGTGAGCCTGAGTGCGCATGCACAGTAGTGAGCCCGTGTGCGCATGCGCAGTAGCGAGACCGATTGCGCATGTGCAGGTCTGAGCAGGAGAGCGCATCCGCAGTAGTGAGCCCAATTGCACCGTCGCAGTAGTGAAGCCGAGTGCCCATGAGCAGTACTGAGTCCAAGTGCGAATGAGCACTAGTGACCCCGAGTGCGCATGCACAGTAGTGGGCCCGTGTGCGCATGCGCAGTAGTGAGCCCGAGTGCGCATCCGCAGCAGTGAGTCCGAGTGCGCATGAGCAGTAGTGAGACAGTGTGCGCATGATCAGTATTGAGTCCGAGTGCGCTTGAGTAGTAGTGACCCCGAGCGCAAATGCGCAGTAGTGAGCCCGATTGCGGATCCGCTGCATTCTGTCCGAGTGCGCATGAGCAGTTGTGAGTCCGAGTGCGCATGAGCAGTAGTGAGGCCGAGTGCGCATGAGCAGTAGTGTGACCGAGCGCGCATCCGCAGTAGTGAGTCCGAGTGCGCATGAGCAGTAGTGAACCCCGAGTGCGCATGCACAGTAGTCATCCCGATTGCGCATGTGCAGGTCTGAGCAGGAGAGCGCATCCTCACTAGTGAGCCCGATTGCACATCCGCAGTCGTGAGGCCGAGTGCCCATGAGCAGTAGTGAGTCCAAGTGCGAATGAGCACTAATGACCCCGAGTGCGCATGCACAGTAGTGAGCCCGTGTGCGCATGCGCAGTCGTGAGGCCCAGTGCCCATGAGCAGTAGTGAGCCCGACTGCGCATCCGCAGCAGTGAGTCCGAGTGCGCATGCGCAGTAGTGACCCCAAGTGCGCATGCACAGTAGTGAGCTCATGCGCGCATGATCAGTAGTGAGTTCGAATGCGCACGAGCAGTAGTGAGCCCCATTGAGCATCCGCAGCAGTGAGTCCGAGTGCGCATGAGCAGTAGTGAGGCCGAGTGCGCATGAGCAGTAGTGACCCCGAGTGCGCATGAGCAGTAGTGAGCCCGTGTGCGCATGCGCAGTAGTGAGTCCGAGTGCGCATGCACAGTAGTGGGCCCGTGTGCGCATGCGCAGTAGTGAGCCCGAGTGCGCATTCGCAGCAGTGAGTCCGAGTGCGCATGAGCAGTAGTAAGGCCGAGTGCGCATGCGCAGTAGAGAGCCCGATTGCTCATGTGCAGGTCTGAGCCGGAGAGCGCATCCGTAGTAGTGAGTCCGAGTGCGCATGCGCAGTAGTGACCCCGAGCGCACATGAGCAGTAGTGAGCCCGAGTGCGCATGCACAGTAGTGAGCCCGTGTGCGCATGCGCAGTCGTGAGGCCCAGTGCCCATGAGCAGTAGTGAGCCCGACTGCGCATCCGCAGCAGTGAGTCCGAGTGCACATGCGCAGTAGTGACGCCGAGTCCGCATGCACAGTAGTGAGCCCGTGCGCGCATGCGCAGTAGTGCGCCCGAGTGCGCATGAGCAGTAGTGAGCCCGAGTGCGCATGCACAGTAGTGAGCCGAGTGCGCATGAGCAGTGGTGAGGCCGAGTGCGCATGAGCAGTAGTAAGGCCGAGTGCGCATGCGCAGTAGAGAGCCCGATTGCTCATGTGCAGGTCTGAGCTGGAGAGCGCATCCGCAGTAGTGAGTCCGAGTGCGTATGCGCAGTAGTGACCCCGAGCGCGCATGAGCAGTAGTGAGCCAGAGTGCGCATGCACAGTAGTGAGCCCGTGTGCGCATGCGCAGTAGCGAGACCGATTGCGCATGTGCAGGTCTGAGCAGGAGAGCGTATCCGCAGTAGTGAGCCCAATTGCACCGTCGCAGTAGTGAAGCCGAGTGCCCATGAGCAGTACTGAGTCCAAGTGCGAATGTGCACTAGTGTCCCCGAGTGCGCATGCACAGTATTGAGCCCGTGTGCGCATGCGCAGTCGTGAGGCCGAGTGCCCATAAGCAGTAGTGAGCCCGATTGCGCATGCGCAGTATTGACCCCGAGTGCGCATGCACAGCAGTGAGCCCGAGTGCGCATGCACAGTAGTGAGCCCGTGTGCGCATGCGCAGTAGTGAGCCCGAGTGCGCATGCACAGTAGTGGGCCCGTGTGCGCATGCGCAGTGGTGAGCCCGAGTGCGCATCCGCAGCAGTGAGTCCGGGTGCGCATGAGCAGTAGTGAGACAGTGTGCGCATGAGCAGTATTGAGTCCGAGTGCGCATGAGTAGTAGTGACCCCGAGCGCAAATGCGCAGTAGTGAGCCCGATTGCGGATCCGCTGCATTCTGTCCGAGAGCGCATGAGCAGTAGTGAGTCCGAGTGCGCATGAGCAGTAGTGAGGCCGAGTGCGCATGAGCAGTAGTGTGACCGAGCGCGCATCCGCAGTAGTGAGTCCGAGTGCGCATGAGCAGTAGTGACCCCGAGTGCGCATGCGCAGTAGTGATCCCGATTGCGCATGTGCAGGTCTGAGCAGGAGAGCGCATCCGCACTAGTGAGCCCGATTGCACATCCGCAGTCGTGAGGCCGAGTGCCCATGAGCAGTAGTGAGTCCAAGTGCGAATGAGCACTAGAGACCCCGAGTGCGCATGCACAGTAGTGAGCCCGTGCGCGCATGCGCAGTAGTGCGCCCGAGTGCGCATGAGCAGTAGTGAGCCCGAGTGCGCATGCACAGTAGTGAGTCGAGTGCGCATGAGCAGTAGTGAGGCCGAGTGCGCATGAGCAGTAGTGAGCCCGAGCGCGCATCCGCAGTAGTGAGTCCGAGTGCGTATGCGCAGTAGTGACCCCGAGCGCGCATGAGCAGTAGTGAGCCAGAGTGCGCATGCACAGTAGTGAGCCCGTGTGCGCATGCGCAGTAGCGAGACCGATTGCGCATGTGCAGGTCTGAGCAGGAGAGCGTATCCGCAGTAGTGAGCCCAATTGCACCGTCGCAGTAGTGAAGCCGAGTGCCCATGAGCAGTACTGAGTCCAAGTGCGAATGAGCACTAGTGTCCCCGAGTGCGCATGCACAGTATTGAGCCCGTGTGCGCATGCGCAGTCGTGAGGCCGAGTGCCCATGAGCAGTAGTGAGCCCGATTGCGCATGCGCAGTATTGACCCCGAGTGCGCATGCACAGCAGTGAGCCCGAGTGCGCATGCACAGTAGTGAGCCCGTGTGCGCATGCGCAGTAGTGAGCCCGAGTGCGCATGCACAGTAGTGGGCCCGTGTGCGCATGCGCAGTGGTGAGCCCGAGTGCGCATCCGCAGCAGTGAGTCCGGGTGCGCATGAGCAGTAGTGAGACAGTGTGCCCATGAGCAGTACTGAGTCCAAGTGCGAATGTGCACTAGTGTCCCCGAGTGCGCATGCACAGTATTGAGCCCGTGTGCGCATGCGCAGTCGTGAGGCCGAGTGCCCATAAGCAGTAGTGAGCCCGATTGCGCATGCGCAGTATTGACCCCGAGTGCGCATGCACAGCAGTGAGCCCGAGTGCGCATGCACAGTAGTGAGCCCGTGTGCGCATGCGCAGTAGTGAGCCCGAGTGCGCATGCACAGTAGTGGGCCCGTGTGCGCATGCGCAGTGGTGAGCCCGAGTGCGCATCCGCAGCAGTGAGTCCGGGTGCGCATGAGCAGTAGTGAGACAGTGTGCGCATGAGCAGTATTGAGTCCGAGTGCGCATGAGTAGTAGTGACCCCGAGCGCAAATGCGCAGTAGTGAGCCCGATTGCGGATCCGCTGCATTCTGTCCGAGAGCGCATGAGCAGTAGTGAGTCCGAGTGCGCATGAGCAGTAGTGAGGCCGAGTGCGCATGAGCAGTAGTGTGACCGAGCGCGCATCCGCAGTAGTGAGTCCGAGTGCGCATGAGCAGTAGTGACCCCGAGTGCGCATGCGCAGTAGTGATCCCGATTGCGCATGTGCAGGTCTGAGCAGGAGAGCGCATCCGCACTAGTGAGCCCGATTGCACATCCGCAGTCGTGAGGCCGAGTGCCCATGAGCAGTAGTGAGTCCAAGTGCGAATGAGCACTAGAGACCCCGAGTGCGCATGCACAGTAGTGAGCCCGTGCGCGCATGCGCAGTAGTGCGCCCGAGTGCGCATGAGCAGTAGTGAGCCCGAGTGCGCATGCACAGTAGTGAGTCGAGTGCGCATGAGCAGTAGTGAGGCCGAGTGCGCATGAGCAGTAGTGAGCCCGAGCGCGCATCCGCAGTAGTGAGTCCGAGTGCGTATGCGCAGTAGTGACCCCGAGCGCGCATGAGCAGTAGTGAGCCAGAGTGCGCATGCACAGTAGTGAGCCCGTGTGCGCATGCGCAGTAGCGAGACCGATTGCGCATGTGCAGGTCTGAGCAGGAGAGCGTATCCGCAGTAGTGAGCCCAATTGCACCGTCGCAGTAGTGAAGCCGAGTGCCCATGAGCAGTACTGAGTCCAAGTGCGAATGAGCACTAGTGTCCCCGAGTGCGCATGCACAGTATTGAGCCCGTGTGCGCATGCGCAGTCGTGAGGCCGAGTGCCCATGAGCAGTAGTGAGCCCGATTGCGCATGCGCAGTATTGACCCCGAGTGCGCATGCACAGCAGTGAGCCCGAGTGCGCATGCACAGTAGTGAGCCCGTGTGCGCATGCGCAGTAGTGAGCCCGAGTGCGCATGCACAGTAGTGGGCCCGTGTGCGCATGCGCAGTGGTGAGCCCGAGTGCGCATCCGCAGCAGTGAGTCCGGGTGCGCATGAGCAGTAGTGAGACAGTGTGCGCATGAGCAGTATTGAGTCCGAGTGCGCATGAGTAGTAGTGACCCCGAGCGCAAATGCGCAGTAGTGAGCCCGATTGCGGATCCGCTGCATTCTGTCCGAGTGCGCATGAGCAGTAGTGAGTCCGAGTGCGCATGAGCAGTAGTGAGGCCGAGTGCGCATGAGCAGTAGTGTGACCGAGCGCGCATGCGCAGTAGTGAGTCCGAGTGCGCATGCACAGTAGTGGGCCCGTGTGCGCATGCGCAGTAGTGAGCCCGAGTGCGCGTTCGCAGCAGTGAGTCCGAGTGCGCATGAGCTGTAGTAAGGCCGAGTGCGCATGCGCAGTAGAGAGCCCGATTGCTCATGTGCAGGTCTGAGCCGGAGAGCGCATCCGCAGTAGTGAGTCCGAGTGCGCATGCGCAGTAGTGACCCCGAGCGCACATGAGCAGTAGTGAGCCCGAGTGCGCATGGACAGTAGTGAGCCCGTGTGCGGATGCGCAGTAGTGATCCCGATTGCGCATGTGCCGGTCTGAGCAGGAGAGCGCATCCGCACTAGTGAGCCCGATTGCACATCCGCAGTCGTGAGTCCAAGTGCGAATGAGCACTAGAGACCCCGAGTGCGCATGCACAGTAGTGAGCCCGTGTGCGCATGCGCAGTAGCGAGACCGATTGCGCATGTGCAGGTCTGAGCAGGAGAGCGCATCCGCAGTAGTGAGCCCAATTGCACCGTCGCAGTAGTGAAGCCGAGTGCCCATGAGCAGTACTGAGTCCAAGTGCGAATGAGCACTAGTGACCCCGAGTGCGCATGCACAGTAGTGAGCCCGTGTGCGCATGCGCAGTCGTGAGGCCGAGTGCCCATGAGCAGTAGTGAGCCCGATTGCGCATGCGCAGTAGTGACCCCGAGTGCGCATGCACAGCAGTGAGCCCGAGTGCGCATGCACAGTAGTGAGCCCGTGTGCGCATGCGCAGTAGTGAGCCCGAGTGCGCATGCACAGTAGTGGGCCCGTGTGCGCATGCGCAGTAGTGAGCCCGAGTGCGCATCCGCAGCAGTGAGTCCGAGTGCGCATGAGCAGTAGTGAGACAGTGTGCGCATGATCAGTATTGAGTCCGAGTGCGCATGAGTAGTAGTGACCCCGAGCGCAAATGCGCAGTAGTGAGCCCGATTGCGGATCCGCTGCATTCTGTCCGAGTGCGCATGAGCAGTTGTGAGTCCGAGTGCGCATGAGCAGTAGTGAGGCCGAGTGCGCATGAGCAGTAGTGTGACCGAGCGCGCATCCGCAGTAGTGAGTCCGAGTGCGCATGAGCAGTAGTGAACCCCGAGTGCGCATGCACAGTAGTCATCCCGATTGCGCATGTGCAGGTCTGAGCAGGAGAGCGCATCCTCACTAGTGAGCCCGATTGCACATCCGCAGTCGTGAGGCCGAGTGCCCATGAGCAGTAGTGAGTCCAAGTGCGAATGAGCACTAATGACCCCGAGTGCGCATGCACAGTAGTGAGCCCGTGTGCGCATGCGCAGTCGTGAGGCCCAGTGCCCATGAGCAGTAGTGAGCCCGACTGCGCATCCGCAGCAGTGAGTCCGAGTGCGCATGCGCAGTAGTGACCCCAAGTGCGCATGCACAGTAGTGAGCTCATGCGCGCATGATCAGTAGTGAGTCCGAATGCGCACGAGCAGTAGTGAGCCCCATTGAGCATCCGCAGCAGTGAGTCCGAGTGCGCATGAGCAGTAGTGAGGCCGAGTGCGCATGAGCAGTAGTGACCCCGAGTGCGCATGAGCAGTAGTGAGCCCGTGTGCGCATGCGCAGTAGTGAGTCCGAGTGCGCATGCACAGTAGTGGGCCCGTGTGCGCATGCGCAGTAGTGAGCCCGAGTGCGCATTCGCAGCAGTGAGTCCGAGTGCGCATGAGCAGTAGTAAGGCCGAGTGCGCATGCGCAGTAGAGAGCCCGATTGCTCATGTGCAGGTCTGAGCCGGAGAGCGCATCCGCAGTAGTGAGCCCGTGTGCGCCTGCGCAGTAGTGAGCCCGATTGCGCATCCGCAGCAGTGAGTCCGAGTGCGCATGAGCAGTAGTAAGGCCGAGTGCGCATGCGCAGTAGAGAGCCCGATTGCTCATGTGCAGGTCTGAGCTGGAGAGCGCATCCGCAGTAGTGAGTCCGAGTGCGTATGCGCAGTAGTGACCCCGAGCGCGCATGAGCAGTAGTGAGCCAGAGTGCGCATGCACAGTAGTGAGCCCGTGTGCGCATGCGCAGTAGCGAGACCGATTGCGCATGTGCAGGTCTGAGCAGGAGAGCGTATCCACAGTAGTGAGCCCAATTGCACCGTCGCAGTAGTGAAGCCGAGTGCCCATGAGCAGTACTGAGTCCAAGTGCGAATGAGCACTAGTGTCCCCGAGTGCGCATGCACAGTATTGAGCCCGTGTGCGCATGCGCAGTCGTGAGGCCGAGTGCCCATAAGCAGTAGTGAGCCCGATTGCGCATGCGCAGTATTGACCCCGAGTGCGCATGCACAGCAGTGAGCCCGAGTGCGCATGCACAGTAGTGAGCCCGTGTGCGCATGCGCAGTAGTGAGCCCGAGTGCGCATGCACAGTAGTGGGCCCGTGTGCGCATGCGCAGTGGTGAGCCCGAGTGCGCATCCGCAGCAGTGAGTCCGGGTGCGCATGAGCAGTAGTGAGACAGTGTGCGCATGAGCAGTATTGAGTCCGAGTGCGCATGAGTAGTAGTGACCCCGAGCGCAAATGCGCAGTAGTGAGCCCGATTGCGGATCCGCTGCATTCTGTCCGAGAGCGCATGAGCAGTAGTGAGTCCGAGTGCACATGAGCAGTAGTGAGGCCGAGTGCGCATGAGCAGTAGTGTGACCGAGCGCGCATCCGCAGTAGTGAGTCCGAGTGCGCATGAGCAGTAGTGACCCCGAGTGCGCATGCGCAGTAGTGATCCCGATTGCGCATGTGCAGGTCTGAGCAGGAGGGCGCATCCGCACTAGTGAGCCCGACTGCACATCCGCAGTCGTGAGGCCGAGTGCCCATGAGCAGTAGTGAGTCCAAGTGCGAATGAGCACTAGAGACCCCGAGTGCGCATGCACAGTAGTGAGCCCGTGCGCTCATGCGCAGTAGTGCGCCCGAGTGCGCATGAGCAGTAGTGAGCCCGAGTGCGCATGCACAGTAGTGAGTCGAGTGCGCATGAGCAGTAGTGAGGCCGAGTGCGCATGAGCAGTAGTGAGCCCGAGCGCGCATCCGCAGTAGTGAGTCCGAGTGCGTATGCGCAGTAGTGACCCCGAGCGCGCATGAGCAGTAGTGAGCCAGAGTGCGCATGCACAGTAGTGAGCCCGTGTGCGCATGCGCAGTACCGAGACCGATTGCGCATGTGCAGGTCTGAGCAGGAGAGCGTATCCGCAGTAGTGAGCCCAATTGCACCGTCGCAGTAGTGAAGCCGAGTGCCCATGAGCAGTACTGAGTCCAAGTGCGAATGAGCACTAGTGTCCCCGAGTGCGCATGCACAGTATTGAGCCCGTGTGCGCATGCGCAGTCGTGAGGCCGAGTGCCCATGAGCAGTAGTGAGCCCGATTGCGCATGCGCAGTATTGACCCCGAGTGCGCATGCACAGCAGTGAGCCCGAGTGCGCATGCACAGTAGTGAGCCCGTGTGCGCATGCGCAGTAGTGAGCCCGAGTGCGCATGCACAGTAGTGGGCCCGTGTGCGCATGCGCAGTGGTGAGCCCGAGTGCGCATCCGCAGCAGTGAGTCCGGGTGCGCATGAGCAGTAGTGAGACAGTGTGCGCATGAGCAGTATTGAGTCCGAGTGCGCATGAGTAGTAGTGACCCCGAGCGCAAATGCGCAGTAGTGAGCCCGATTGCGGATCCGCTGCATTCTGTCCGAGTGCGCATGAGCAGTAGTGAGTCCGAGTGCGCATGAGCAGTAGTGAGGCCGAGTGCGCATGAGCAGTAGTGTGACCGAGCGCGCATCCGCAGTAGTGAGTCCGAGTGCGCATGAGCAGTAGTGACCCCGAGTGCGCATGCGCAGTAGTGATCCCGATTGCGCATGTGCAGATCTGAGCAGGAGAGCGCATCCGCACTAGTGAGCCCGACTGCACATCCGCAGTCGTGAGGCCGAGTGCCCATGAGCAGTAGTGAGTGCAAGTGCGAATGAGCACTAGAGACCCCGAGTGCGCATGCACAGTAGTGAGCCCGTGCGCGCATGCGCAGTAGTGCGCCCGAGTGCGCATGAGCAGTAGTGAGCCCGAGTGCGCATGCACAGTAGTGAGTCGAGTGCGCATGAGCAGTAGTGAGGCCGAGTGCGCATGAGCAGTAGTGAGCCCGAGCGCGCATCCGCAGTAGTGAGTCCGAGTGCGTATGCGCAGTAGTGACCCCGAGCGCGCATGAGCAGTAGTGAGCCAGAGTGCGCATGCACAGTAGTGAGCCCGTGTGCGCATGCGCAGTAGCGAGACCGATTGCGCATGTGCAGGTCTGAGCAGGAGAGCGTATCCGCAGTAGTGAGCCCAATTGCACCGTCGCAGTAGTGAAGCCGAGTGCCCATGAGCAGTACTGAGTCCAAGTGCGAATGAGCACTAGTGTCCCCGAGTGCGCATGCACAGTATTGAGCCCGTGTGCGCATGCGCAGTCGTGAGGCCGAGTGCCCATGAGCAGTAGTGAGCCCGATTGCGCATGCGCAGTATTGACCCCGAGTGCGCATGCACAGCAGTGAGCCCGAGTGCGCATGCACAGTAGTGAGCCCGTGTGCGCATGCGCAGTAGTGAGCCCGAGTGCGCATGCACAGTAGTGGGCCCGTGTGCGCATGCGCAGTGGTGAGCCCGAGTGCGCATCCGCAGCAGTGAGTCCGGGTGCGCATGAGCAGTAGTGAGACAGTGTGCGCATGAGCAGTATTGAGTCCGAGTGCGCATGAGTAGTAGTGACCCCGAGCGCAAATGCGCAGTAGTGAGCCCGATTGCGGATCCGCTGCATTCTGTCCGAGTGCGCATGAGCAGTAGTGAGTCCGAGTGCGCATGAGCAGTAGTGAGGCCGAGTGCGCATGAGCAGTAGTGTGACCGAGCGCGCATCCGCAGTAGTGAGTCCGAGTGCGCATGAGCAGTAGTGACCCCGAGTGCGCATGCGCAGTAGTGATCCCGATTGCGCATGTGCAGATCTGAGCAGGAGAGCGCATCCGCACTAGTGAGCCCGATTGCACATCCGCAGTCGTGAGGCCGAGTGCCCATGAGCAGTAGTGAGTGCAAGTGCGAATGAGCACTAGAGACCCCGAGTGCGCATGCACAGTAGTGAGCCCGTGCGCGCATGCGCAGTAGTGCGCCCGAGTGCGCATGAGCAGTAGTGAGCCCGAGCGCGCATACGCAGTAGTGAGTCCGAGTGCGCATGAGCAGTAGTGAGCCCGTGTGCGCCTGCGCAGTAGTGAGTCCGAGGGCGCATGCACAGTAGTGGGCCCGTGTGCGCATGCGCAGTAGTGAGCCCGAGTGCGCACTCGCAGCAGTGAGTCCGAGTGCGCATGAGCAGTAGTAAGGCCGAGTGCACATGCGCAGTAGAGAGCCCGATTGCTCATGTGCAGGTCTGAGCCGGAGAGCGCATCCGTAGTAGTGAGTCCGAGTGCGCATGCGCAGTAGTGACCCCGAGCGCACATGAGCAGTAGTGAGCCCGAGTGCGCATGCACAGTAGTGAGCCGAGTGCGCATGAGCAGTAGTGAGGCCGAGTGCGCATGAGCAGTAGTGAGCCCGAGCGCGCATCCGCAGTAGCGAGTCCGAGTGCGCATGAGCAGTAGTGAGCCCGTGTGCGCCTGCGCAGTAGTGAGCCCGAGTGCGCATGCACAGTAGTGGGCCCGTGTGCGCATGCGCAGTAGTGAGCCCGAGTGCGCATCCGCAGCAGTGAGTCCGAGTGCGCATGAGCAGTAGTGAGACAGTGTGCGCATGAGCAGTATTGAGTCCGAGTGTGCATGAGTAGTAGTGACCCCGAGCGCAAATGCGCAGTAGTGAGCCCGATTGCGGATCCGCTGCATTCTGTCCGAGTGCGCATGAGCAGTAGTGAGTCCGAGTACGCATGAGCAGTAGTGAGGCCGAGTGCGCATGAGCAGTAGTGTGACCGAGCGCGCATCCGCAGTACTGAGTCCGAGTGCGCATGAGCAGTGGTGACCCCGAGTGCGCATGCACAGTAGTGATCCCGATTGCGCATGTGCAGGTCTGAGCAGGAGAGCGCATCCGCACTAGTGAGCCCGATTGCACATCCGCAGTCGTGAGGCCGAGTGCCCATGAGCAGTAGTGAGTCCAAGTGCGAATGAGCACTAGTGACCCCGAGTGCGCATGCACAGTAGTGAGCCCGTGTGCGCATGCGCAGTCGTGAGGCCCAGTGCCCATGAGCAGTAGTAACTCCGAGTGCGCATGAGCAGTAGTGAGGCCGAGTGCGCATGAGCGGTAGTGAGCCCGAGCGCGCATCCGCAGTAGTGAGTCCGAGTGCGCATGAGCAGTAGTGAGTCCGAGTGCGCATGAGCAGTAGTAACTCCGAGTGCGCATGAGCAGTAGTGAGTCCTAGTGCACATGAGCAGTAGTGAGGCCGATTGCGCATGAGCAGTAGTAAGCCGGAGTGCGCATCCGCAGTAGTGAGCCCGAGTGCGCATGCGCAGTAGAGAGCCCGATTGCGCATGTGCAGGTCTGAGCCGGAGAGCGCATCCGCAGTAGTGAGACTGTGTGCGCATGAGCAGTAGTGAGTCCGAGTGCGCACGAGCAGTAGTGAGGCCGATTGCGCATCTGCAGCAGTGAGTCCGAGTGCGCATGGGCAGTAGTAAAGCCGAGTGCGCATGCGCAGTAGAGAGCCCGATTGCTCATGTGCAGGTCTGAGCCCGATTGCACATCCGCAGTCGTGAGGCCGAGTGCCCATGAGCAGCAGTGAGTCCAAGTGCGAATGAGCACTAGAGACCCCGAGTGCGCATGCACCGTAGTGAGCCCGTGCGCGCATGCGCAGTAGTGCGCCCGTGTGCGCATGCGCAGAAGTGTGCACGAGTGCGCAATAGCAGTTCTGAGCCGGAATACGCATCCGCAGTAGCGTCCCCGTGTGCGCACGCACAATAGTGGGCCCGTGTGCGCATGCACAGAAGTGAGCCCGAGTGCGCATCCGCAGTAGTGAGACAGTGTGCGCATGAGCAGTAGTGAGTGCGAGTGCGCATGCGCAATAGAGAGCCCGATTGCGCATGCGCAGTAGTGAGACCGTGTGCGCATGCGCAGTCGTGAGGCCGAGTGCCCATGAGCAGTAGTGAGTCCAAGTACGAATGAGCACTAGTGACCCAGAGTGCGCATGCACAGTAGTTACCCCGAGTGCGCATGCGCAGTAGTGAGCCCGATTGCGCATGCACTGTAGTGATCCCGTGTGCGCATGCGCAGTAGTGAGCCCGAGTGCGCATGCACAGTAGTGGGCCCGTGTGCGCATGCGCAGTAGTGAGCCCGATTGCTCATGTGCAGGTCTGAACCGGAGAGCGCATCCGCAGTAGTGAGTCCGAGTGCGCATGCGCAGTAGTGACCCCGAGCGCCCATGAGCAGTAGTAAGCCCGAGTGCGCATGGACAGTAGTGAGCCCGTGTGCGCATGCGCAGTAGTGATCCCGATTGCGCATGTGCCGGTCTGAGCAGGAGAGTGCAACCGCACTAGTGAGCCTGATTGCACATCCGCAGTCGTGAGGCCGAGTGCCCATGAGCAGTAGTGAGTCCAAGTGCGAATGAGCACTAGTGACCCCGAGTGCGCATACGCAGTAGTGAGCCCGTGCGCGCATGCGCAGTAGTGACCCCGAGCGCACATGAGCAGTAGTGAGCCCGAGTGCGCATGCACAGTAGTGAGCCCGTGTGCGCATGCGCAGTGGTGAGGCCCAGTGCCCATGAGCAGTAGTGAGCCCGACTGCGCATCCGCAGCAGTGAGTCCGAGTGCACATGCGCAGTAGTGACGCCGAGTCCGCATGCACAGTAGTGAGCCCGTGCGCGCATGCGCAGTAGTGCGCCCGAGTGCGCATGAGCAGTAGTGAGCCCGAGTGCGCATGCACAGTAGTGAGCCGAGTGCGCATGAGCAGTGGTGAGGCCGAGTGCGCATGAGCAGTAGTGAGCCCGAGTGCGCTTCCGCAGTAGTGAGTCCGAGTGCGCATGAGCAGCAGTGAGCCCGTGTGCGCCTGCGCAGTAGTGAGCCCGATTGCGCATCCGCAGCAGTGAGTCCGAGTGCCCATGAGCAGTAGTGAGTCCAAGTGCGCATAAGCACTAGTGACCCCGAGCGCGCATGCGCAGTAGTGAGAACGATTGCGCATCCGCAGCAGTGAGTCCGAGTGCGCATGAGCAGTAGTAAGGCCGAGTGCGCATGCGCAGTAGAGAGCCCGATTGCTCATGTGCAGGTCTGAGCTGGAGAGCGCATCCGCAGTAGTGAGTCCGAGTGCGCATGCGCAGTAGTGACCCCGAGCGCGCATGAGCAGTAGTGAGCCAGAGTGCGCATGCACAGTAGTGAGCCCGTGTGCGCATGCGCAGTAGCGAGACCGATTGCGCATGTGCAGGTCTGAGCAGGAGAGCGCATCCGCAGTAGTGAGCCCCATCGCACCGTCGCAGTAGTGAAGCCGAGTGCCCATGAGCAGTACTGAGTCCAAGTGCGAATGAGCACTAGTGTCCCCGAGTGCGCATGCACAGTTTTGAGCCCGTGTGCGCATGCGCAGTCGTGAGGCCGAGTGCCCATGAGCAGTAGTGAGCCCGATTGCGGATCCGCTGCATTCTGTCCGAGTGCGCATGAGCAGTAGTAACTCCGAGTGCGCATGAGCAGTAGTGAGGCCGAGTGCGCATGCGCAGTAGTGAGCCCGATTGCGCATCCGCAACAATGAGTCCTAGTGCACATGAGCAGTAGTGAGGCCGATTGCGCATGAGCAGTAGTAAGCCGGAGTGCGCATCCGCAGTAGTGAGCCCGAGTGCGCATGCGCAGTAGAGAGCCCGATTGCGCATGTGCAGGTCTGAGCCGGAGAGCGCATCCGCAGTAGTGAGACAGTGTGCGCATGAGCAGTAGTGAGTCCGAGTGCGCACGAGCAGTAGTGAGGCCGATTGCGCATCTGCAGCAGTGAGTCCGAGTGCGCATGGGCAGTAGTAAGGCCGAGTGCGCATGCGCAGTAGAGAGCCCGATTGCTCATGTGCAGGTCTGAGCCCGATTGCACATCCGCAGTCGTGAGGCCGAGTGCCCATGAGCAGCAGTGAGTCCAAGTGCGAATGAGCACTAGTGACCCCGAGTGCGCATGCACTGTAGTGAGCCCGTGTGCGCATGCGCAGTCGTCAGGCCGAGTGCCAATGAGCAGTGGTGAGTCCAAGTGCGAATGAGCACTAGAGACCCCGAGTGCGCATGCACCGTAGTGAGCCCGTGCGCGCATGCGCAGTAGTGCGCCCGTGTGCGCATGCGCAGAAGTGTGCACGAGTGCGCAATAGCAGTTCTGAGCCGGAATACGCATCCGCAGTAGCGTCCCCGTGTGCGCACGCACAATAGTGGGCCCGTGTGCGCATGCACAGAAGTGAGCCCGAGTGCGCATCCGCAGTAGTGAGACAGTGTGCGCATGAGCAGTAGTGAGTGCGAGTGCGCATGCGCAATAGAGAGCCCGATTGCGCATGCGCAGTAGTGAGCCCGTGTGCGCATGCGCAGTCGTGAGGCCGAGTGCCCATGAGCAGTAGTGAGTCCAAGTGCGAATGAGCACTAGTGACCCCGAGTGCGCATGCGCAGTAGTGAGCCCGTGCGCGCATGCGCAGTAGTGACCCCGAGCGCACATGAGCAGTAGTGAGCCCGAGTGCGCATGCACAGTAGTGAGCCCGTGTGCGCATGCGCAGTGGTGAGGCCCAGTGCCCATGAGCAGTAGTGAGCCCGACTGCGCATCCGCAGCAGTGAGTCCGAGTGCACATGCGCAGTAGTGACGCCGAGTCCGCATGCACAGTAGTGAGCCCGTGCGCGCATGCGCAGTAGTGCGCCCGAGTGCGCATGAGCAGTAGTGAGCCCGAGTGCGCATGCACAGTAGTGAGCCGAGTGCGCATGAGCAGTGGTGAGGCCGAGTGCGCATGAGCAGTAGTGAGCCCGAGTGCGCTTCCGCAGTAGTGAGTCCGAGTGCGCATGAGCAGCAGTGAGCCCGTGTGCGCCTGCGCAGTAGTGAGCCCGATTGCGCATCCGCAGCAGTGAGTCCGAGTGCCCATGAGCAGTAGTGAGTCCAAGTGCGCATAAGCACTAGTGACCCCGAGCGCGCATGCGCAGTAGTGAGAACGATTGCGCATCCGCAGCAGTGAGTCCGAGTGCGCATGAGCAGTAGTAAGGCCGAGTGCGCATGCGCAGTAGAGAGCCCGATTGCTCATGTGCAGGTCTGAGCTGGAGAGCGCATCCGCAGTAGTGAGTCCGAGTGCGCATGCGCAGTAGTGAGTCCAAGTGCGCATAAGCACTAGTGACCCCGAGCGCGCATGCGCAGTAGTGAGAACGATTGCGCATCCGCAGCAGTGAGTCCGAGTGCGCATGAGCAGTAGTAAGGCCGAGTGCGCATGCGCAGTAGAGAGCCCGATTGCTCATGTGCAGGTCTGAGCTGGAGATCGCATCCGCAGTAGTGAGTCCAAGTGCGAATGAGCACTAGTGTCCCCGAGTGCGCATGCACAGTATTGAGCCCGTGTGCGCATGCGCAGTCGTGAGGCCGAGTGCCCATGAGCAGTAGTGAGCCCGATTGCGCATGCGCAGTATTGACCCCGAGTGCGCATGCACAGCAGTGAGCCCGAGTGCGCATGCACAGTAGCGAGCCCGTGTGCGCATGCGCAGTAGTGAGCCCGAGTGCGCATGCACAGTAGTGGGCCCGTGTGCGCATGCGCAGTGGTGAGGCCGAGTGCGCATTAGCAGCAGTGAGTCCGGGTGCGCATGAGCAGTATTGAGTCCGAGTGCGCATGAGTAGTAGTGACCCCGAGCGCAAATGCGCAGTAGTGAGCCCGATTGCGGATCCGCTGCATTCTGTCCGAGTGCGCATGAGCAGTAGTGAGTCCGAGTGCGCATGAGCAGTAGTGAGGCCGAGTGCGCATGATTAGTAGTGTGACCGAGCGCGCATCCGCAGTAGTGAGTCCGAGTGCGCATGAGCAGTAGTGACCCCGAGTGCGCATGCGCAGTAGTGATCCCGATTGCGCATGTGCAGGTCTGAGCAGGAGAGCGCATCCGCACTAGTGAGCCCGATTGCACATCCGCAGTCGTGAGGCCGAGTGCCCATGAGCAGTAGTGAGTCCAAGTGCGAATGAGCACTAGAGACCCCGAGTGCGCATGCACAGTAGTGAGCCCGTGCGCGCATGCGCAGTAGTGCGCCCGAGTGCGCATGAGCAGTAGTGAGCCCGAGTGCGCATGCACAGTAGTGAGCCGAGTGCGCATGAGCAGTAGTGAGGCCGAGTGCGCATGAGCAGTAGTGAGCCCGAGCGCGCATCCGCAGTAGTGAGTCCGAGTGCGCATGAGCAGTAGTGAGCCCGTGTGCGCCTGCGCAGTAGTGAGCCCGAGTGCGCATGCACAGTAGTGAGCCGAGTGCGCATGAGCAGTAGTGAGGCCGAGTGCGCATGAGCAGTAGTGAGCCCGAGCGCGCATCCGCAGTAGTGAGTCCGAGTGCGCATGAGCAGTAGTGAGCCCGTGTGCGCCTGCGCAGTAGTGAGCCCGATTGCGCATCCGCAGCAGTGAGTCCGAGTGCCCATGAGCAGTAGTGAGTCCAAGTGCGCATAAGCACTAGTGACCCCGAGCGCGCATGCGCAGTAGTGAGAACGATTGCGCATCCGCAGCAGTGAGTCCGAGTGCGCATGAGCAGTAGTAAGGCCGAGTGCGCATGCGCAGTAGAGAGCCCGATTGCTCATGTGCAGGTCTGAGCTGGAGAGCGCATCCGCAGTAGTGAGTCCGAGTGCGCATGCGCAGTAGTGACCCCGAGCGCGCATGAGCAGTAGTGAGCCAGAGTGGGCATACACAGTAGTGAGCCCGTGTGCGCATGCGCAGTAGCGAGACCGATTGCGCATGTGCAGGTCTGAGCAGGAGAGCGTATCCGCAGTAGTGAGCCCAATCGCACCGTCGCAGTAGTGAAGCCGAGTGCCCATGAGCAGTACTGAGTCCAAGTGCGAATGAGCACTAGTGTCCCCGAGTGCGCATGCACAGTATTGAGCCCGTGTGCGCATGCGCAGTCGTGAGGCCGAGTGCCCATGAGCAGTAGTGAGCCCGATTGCGCATGCGCAGTATTGACCCCGAGTGCGCATGCACAGCAGTGAGCCCGAGTGCGCATGCACAGTAGTGAGCCCGTGTGCGCATGCGCAGTAGTGAGCCCGAGTGCGCATGCACAGTAGTGGGCCCGTGTGCGCATGCGCAGTGGTGAGGCCGAGTGCGCATTAGCAGCAGTGATTCCGGGTGCGCATGAGCAGTAGTGAGACAGTGTGCGCATGAGCAGTATTGAGTCCGAGTGCGCATGAGTAGTAGTGACCCCGAGCGCAAATGCGCAGTAGTGAGCCCGATTGCGGATCCGCTGCATTCTGTCCGAGTGCGCATGAGCAGTAGTGAGTCCGAGTGCGCATGAGCAGTAGTGAGGCCGAGTGCGCATGATTAGTAGTGTGACCGAGCGCGCATCCGCAGTAGTGAGTCCGAGTGCGCATGAGCAGTAGTGACCCCGAGTGCGCATGCGCAGTAGTGATCCCGATTGCGCATGTGCAGGTCTGAGCAGGAGAGCGCATCCGCACTAGTGAGCCCGATTGCACATCCGCAGTCGTGAGGCCGAGTGCCCATGAGCAATAGTGAGTCCAAGTGCGAATGAGCACTAGAGACCCCGAGTGCGCATGCACAGTAGTGAGCCCGTGCGCGCATGCGCAGTAGTGCGCCCGAGTGCGCATGAGCAGTAGTGAGCCCGAGTGCGCATGCACAGTAGTGAGCCGAGTGCGCATGAGCAGTAGTGAGGCCGAGTGCGCATGAGCAGTAGTGAGCCCGAGCGCGCATCCGCAGTAGTGAGTCCGAGTGCGCATGAGCAGTAGTGGGCCCGTGTGCGCCTGCGCAGTAGTGAGCCCGAGTGCGCATGCACAGTAGTGAGCCGAGTGCGCATGAGCAGTAGTGAGGCCGAGTGCGCATGAGCAGTAGTGAGCCCGAGCGCGCATCCGCAGTAGTGAGTCCGAGTGCGCATGAGCAGTAGTGAGCCCGTGTGCGCCTGCGCAGTAGTGAGCCCGATTGCGCATCCGCAGCAGTGAGTCCGAGTGCCCATGAGCAGTAGTGAGTCCAAGTGCGCATAAGCACTAGTGACCCCGAGCGCGCATGCGCAGTAGTGAGAACGATTGCGCTTCCGCAGCAGTGAGTCCGAGTGCGCATGAGCAGTAGTAAGGCCGAGTGCGCATGCGCAGTAGAGAGCCCGATTGCTCATGTGCAGGTCTGAGCTGGAGAGCGCATCCGCAGTAGTGAGTCCGAGTGCGCATGCGCAGTAGTGACCCCGAGCGCGCATGAGCAGTAGTGAGCCAGAGTGGGCATACACAGTAGTGAGCCCGTGTGCGCATGCGCAGTAGCGAGACCGATTGCGCAAGTGCAGGTCTGAGCAGGAGAGCGCATCCGCAGTAGTGAGCCCAATTGCACCGTCGCAGTAGTGAAGCCGAGTGCCCATGAGCAGTACTGAGTCCAAGTGCGAATGAGCACTAGTGTCCCCGAGTGCGCATGCACAGTAGTGAGCCCGTGTGCGCATGCGCAGTCGTGAGGCCGAGTGCCCATGAGCAGTAGTGAGCCCGATTGCGCATGCGCAGTAGTGACCCCGAGTGCGCATGCACAGCAGTGAGCCCGAGTGCGTATGCACAGTAGTGAGCCCGTGTGCGCATGCGCAGTAGTGAGCCCGAGTGCGCATGCACAGTAGTGGGCCCGTGTGCGCATGCGCAGTCGTGAGGCCCAGTGCCCATGAGCAGTAGTGAGCCCGACTGCGCATCCGCAGCAGTGAGTCCGAGTGCGCATGCGCTGTAGTGACGCCGAGTCCGCATGCACAGTAGTGAGCCCGTGCGCGCATGCGCAGTGGTCAGGCCGAGTGCCAATGAGCAGTGGTGAGGCCAAGTGCGAATGAGCACTAGAGACCCCGAGTGCGCGTGCACAGTAGTGAGCCCGTGCGCGCATGCGCAGTAGTGCGCCCGAGTGCGCATGAGCAGTAGTGAGCCCGATTGCACATCCGCAGTCGTGAGGCCGAGTGCCCATGGGCAGTAGTGAGTCCAAGTGCGAATGAGCACTAGTGACCCCGAGTGCGCATGCACAGTAGTGAGCCCGTGTGCGCGTGCGCAGTCGTGAGGCCCAGTGCCCATGAGCAGTAATGAGCCCGACTGCGCATCCGCAGCAGTGAGTCCGAGTGCGCATGCGCAGTAGTGACGCCGAGTCCGCATGCACAGTAGTGAGCCCGTGCGCGCATGCGCAGTCGTCAGGCCGAGTGCCAATGAGCAGTGGTGAGTCCAAGTGCGAATGAGCACTAGAGACCCCGAGTGCGCATGCACAGTAGTGAGCCCGTGCGCGCATGCGCAGTAGTGCGCCCGAGTGCGCATGAGCAGTAGTGAGTCCGAGTGCGCATGAGCAGTAGTGACCCCGAGTGCGCATGCGCAGTAGTGAGTCCGAGTGCGCTTGAGCAGTAGTGACACCGAGTGCGCATGCGCAGCAGTGAGTCCGAGTGCGCATGAGCAGTAGTAAGGCCGAGTGCGCATGCGCAGTAGAGAGCCCGATTGCTCATGTGCAGGTCTGAGCTGGAGAGCGCATCCGCAGTAGTGAGTCCGAGTGCGCATGCGCAGTAGTGACCCCGAGCGCGCATGAGCAGTAGTGAGCCAGAGTGGGCATACACAGTAGTGAGCCCGTGTGCGCATGCGCAGTAGCGAGACCGATTGCGCATGTGCAGGTCTGAGCAGGAGAGCGCATCCGCAGTAGTGAGCCCAATTGCACCGTCGCAGTAGTGAAGCCGAGTGCCCATGAGCAGTACTGAGTCCAAGTGCGAATGAGCACTAGTGTCCCCGAGTGCGCATGCACAGTAGTGAGCCCGTGTGCGCATGCGCAGTCGTGAGGCCGAGAGCCCATGAGCAGTAGTGAGCCCGATTGCGCATGCGCAGTAGTGACCCCGAGTGCGCATGCACAGCAGTGAGCCCGAGTGCGTATGCACAGTAGTGAGCCCGTGTGCGCATGCGCAGTAGTGAGCCCGAGTGCGCATGCACAGTAGTGGGCCCGTGTGCGCATGCGCAGTCGTGAGGCCCAGTGCCCATGAGCAGTAGTGAGCCCGACTGCGCATCCGCAGCAGTGAGTCCGAGTGCGCATGCGCAGTAGTGACGCCGAGTCCGCATGCACAGTTGTGAGCCCGTGCGCGCATGCGCAGTGGTCAGGCCGAGTGCCAATGAGCAGTGGTGAGGCCAAGTGCGAATGAGCACTAGAGACCCCGAGTGCGCATGCACAGTAGTGAGCCCGTGCGCGCATGCGCAGTAGTGCGCCCGAGTGCGCATGAGCAGTAGTGAGCCCGATTGCACATCCGCAGTCGTGAGGCCGAGTGCCCATGGGCAGTAGTGAGTCCAAGTGCGAATGAGCACTAGTGACCCCGAGTGCGCATGCACAGTAGTGAGCCCGTGTGCGCGTGCGCAGTCGTGAGGCCCAGTGCCCATGAGCAGTAGTGAGCCCGACTGCGCATCCGCAGCAGTGAGTCGGAGTGCGCATGCGCAGTAGTGACGCCGAGTCTGCGTGCACAGTAGTGAGCCCGTGCGCGCATGCGCAGTAGTGCGCCCGAGTGCGCATGAGCAGTAGTGAGCCCGATTGCACATCCGCAGTCGTGAGGCCGAGTGCCCATGGGCAGTAGTGAGTCCAAGTGCGAATGAGCACTAGAGACCCCGAGTGCGCATGCACAGTAGTGAGCCCGTGCGCGCATGCGCAGTAGTGCGCCCGAGTGCGCATGAGCAGTAGTGAGCCCGATTGCACATCCGCAGTCGTGAGGCCGAGTGCCCATGGGCAGTAGTGAGTCCAAGTGCGAATGAGCACTAGTGACCCCGAGTGCGCATGCACAGTAGTGAGCCCGTGTGCGCGTGCGCAGTCGTGAGGCCCAGTGCCCATGAGCAGTAATGAGCCCGACTGCGCATCCGCAGCAGTGAGTCCGAGTGCGCATGCGCAGTAGTGACGCCGAGTCTGCATGCACAGTAGTGAGCCCGTGCGCGCATGCGCAGTCGTCAGGCCGAGTGCCAATGAGCAGTGGTGAGTCCAAGTGCGAATGAGCACTAGAGACCCCGAGTGCGCATGCACAGTAGTGAGCCCGTGCGCGCATGCGCAGTAGTGCGCCCGAGTGCGCATGAGCAGTAGTGAGTCCGAGTGCGCATGAGCAGTAGTGACCCCGAGTGCGCATGCGCAGTAGTGAGTCCGAGTGCGCATCCGCAGTAGTGAGCCCGATTGCACATCGGCAGTAGTAAGTCCGCGCGCGCATCCGCAGTAGTGAGCCCGACCGCGCATGCGCAGTAATGAGTTCGTGTGCGCATGAGCAGTAGTGAGTCCCAGCGTGCATGCGCAGTAGTGGGCCCGATTGCGTTCATGCGCAGTAGTGAGCCAGAGACCGCATCCGCAGTAGTGAGTCCGAGTTCGCATGAGCAGTAGTGACACCGAGCGCGCAACCGCAGTAATGGCCCCGAAAGCGCATGCGCAGTAGTGAGCCCGTGTGCACATGCGCAGTAGCGACCCCATGCGCGCATGCACAGTAGTGACCGCGATCGCACGTGCGCAGTAGTGAGACCGATTGCGCATCCACAGTAGTGAGTCCGAGTGCGCATGCGCAGTAGTGAGCCCGTGTGCCCATGCGCAGTAGTAAGCCCGAGTGCGCATGAGCAGGTCTGACTGGAGTGCGAATGCGCAGTAGTGAGCCCAATTGCGCGCATGCGCAGTAGTGAGCCCGGGCGCGCATCCGCAGTTGTGAGCCCATGTGTGCATGCGCAGTAGTGAGCTCGAGTGCGCATGTGCACTAGTGTGCCCGTGTGTGCATGCGCAGCAATGACCCAAATGCGCATCTGCAGTCGCGACCCCGAGTGCGCATGCGCAGTGATGAACCCGATTGCGCATCCGCAGTAGTGAGCCCGATTGCACATCGGCAGTAGTAAGTCCGCGCGCGCATCCGCAGTAGTGAGCCCGATTGCGCATCTGCAGTGGTGACCCCGAGTGCGCATGCACAGTAGTGAGCCCGTGTGCGCATGCGCAGTAGTGGGCCCGATTGCGCGCATGCGCAGTAGTGAGCCAGAGACCGCATCCGCAGTAGTGAGTCCGAGTTCGCATGAGCAGTAGTGACACCGAGTGCGCATGCGCAGTAGTGAGCCCGATTGCGCATTCGCAGTAGTGAGTCCGTGTGCGCATGATCAGTAGTGAGTCCCAGTGCGCATGGGCAGTAGTCACCCCGAGAGCGCATGCACAGTAGTGAGCCCGATTGCGCGCATGCGCAGTAGTGAGCCCGAGCGCGCAACCGCAGTAGTGACCCCGAAAGCGCATGCGCAGTAGTGAGCCCGTGTGCACATGCGCAGTAGCGACCCCATGCGCGCATGCACAGTAGCGACCGCGAGCGCACGTGCGCAGTAGTGAGACCGAATGCGCATGCGCAGTAGTGAGTCCGAGTGCGCATGAGCAGTAGTGACACCGAGTGCGCATGCGCAGTAGTGAGCCCGTGCGCGCATGCGCAGTAGTGCGCCCGAGTGCGCATGAGCAGTAGTGAGTCCGAGTGCGCATGAGCAGTAGTGACCCCGAGTGCGCATGCGCAGTAGTGAGTCCGAGTGCGCATGAGCAGTAGTGACACCGAGTGCGCATGCGCAGTAGTGGGCCCGATTGCGCATCCGCAACAATGAGTCCGAGTGCACATGAGCAGTAGTGAGGCCGAGTGCGCATGCGCAGTAGAGAGCCCGATTGCGCATGTGCAGGTCTGAGCCGGAGGGCGCATGCGCAGTGATGAACCCGATTGCGCATCCGCAGTAGTGAGCCCGATTGCACATCGGCAGTAGTAAGTCCGCGCGCGCATCCGCAGTAGTGAGCCCGACCGCGCATGCGCAGTAATGAGTTCGTGTGCGCATGAGCAGTAGTGAGTCCCAGCGTGCATGCGCAGTAGTGGGCCCGATTGCGTTCATGCGCAGTAGTGAGCCAGATACCGCATCCGCAGTAGTGAGTCCGAGTTCGCATGAGCAGTAGTGACACCGAGCGCGCAACCGCAGTAATGGCCCCGAAAGCGCATGCGCAGTAGTGAGCCCGTGTGCACATGCGCAGTAGCGACCCCATGCGCGCATGCACAGTAGTGACCGCGAGCGCACGTGCGCAGTAGTGAGACCGATTGCGCATCCACAGTAGTGAGTCCGAGTGCGCATGCGCAGTAGTGAGCCCGTGTGCCCATGCGCAGTAGTAAGCCCGAGTGCGCATGAGCAGGTCTGACTGGAGTGCGAATGCGCAGTAGTGAGCCGAATTGCGCGCATGCGCAGTAGTGAGCCCGGGCGCGCATCCGCAGTTGTGAGCCCATGTGTGCATGCGCAGTAGTGAGCTCGAGTGCGCATGTGCACTAGTGTGCCCGTGTGTGCATGCGCAGCAATGACCCAATTGCGCTTCTGCAGTCGCGACCCCGAGTGCGCATGCGCAGTGATGAACCCGACTGCGCATCCGCAGTAGTGAGCCCGATTGCACATCGGCAGTAGTAAGTCCGCGCGCGCATCCGTAGTAGTGAGCCCGATTGCGCATCTGCAGTGGTGACCCCGAGTGCGCATGCACAGTAGTGAGCCCGTGTGCGCATGCGCAGTAGTGGGCCCGATTGCGCGCATGCGCAGTAGTGAGCCAGAGACCGCATCCGCAGTAGTGAGTCCGAGTTCGCATGAGCAGTAGTGACACCGAGTGCGCATGCGCAGTAGTGAGCCCGATTGCGCATTCGCAGTAGTGAGTCCGAGTGCGCATAAGCAGTAGTTATTCCGAGAGCGCATGAGAAGTAGTGACCCCGAAAGCGCATGCGCAGTTGTGAGCCCAATTGCGCATTCGCAGTAGTGAGTCCGAGTGCGCATGGGCAGTAGTGAGCAGGTGTGCGCATGCGCAGTAGTGAGCCCGTGTGGGCATCCGCAGTAGTGTGTCCGTGTGCTCACGCGCAGTAGTGAGCCCGACTGCGCATCGGCAGTAGTGAGTCCGAGTGCGCATGAGCAGTAATGACCCCGAGTGCGCATGCACTGTAGTGCGCCCGTGTGCGCATGCGCAGAAGTGAGCTCGAGTGCGCATGTGCAGGTCTGAGCCGGTGTGCGCATGCGCAGTAGTGAGCCCGAGCGCGCATGCGCAGTAGTGACCCCGAGTCAGCATGCGCAATAATGTGCCCGAGTGCTCATGCACAGTAGAGAGCCCGATTGCGCATGCGCAGTAGTGAGCCCCATGTGCGCATGCGCAGTGGTGAGCTCGAGTGCGCATGTGCAGGTCTGAGCCGGAGTGCTCATGCGCAGTAGTGACCCCGAGTGAGCATGAGCAGTAGTGAGTCCGAGTGCGCATGAGCAGTAGTAAGCCCGAGCACGCATCCGCCGTAGTGAGCCCGTGTCCGCATGCGCAGTAAAGAGCTCGAGTGCGCATGTACTCTAGTGACCCCGAGCGCGTATGCGCAATAGTGAGCCCGATTGCGCATCCGCAGCAGTGAGTCCGAGTGCGTATGAGCAGTAGTGAGCCCGATTACGCTTTCGCAGTAGTGACCCCGAGTGCGCATGCGCAGTGGTGAGCCCGTGCGCGCATGCGCAGTAGTGCGCCCGTGTGCGCATGCGCAGAAGTGACCTCGAATGTGCACGTACAGGTCTGAGCCGTACTGCGCATGCGCAGTAGTGAGCCCGAGGACGCAATCGCAGTAGTGAGTCCGAGTGCGCATGAGCAGGAGTGACCCCGAGTGCGCATGAGCGGTAGTGAGTCCGAGTGCACATGCACAGTTGTGAGCCCGTGCACGCATGCGCAGTAGTGAGCTCGAGTGCGCATGTGCACTAGTGTGCCCGTGTGTGCATGCGCAGCAGTGAACCGATTGCGCATCTGCAGTCGCGACCCCGAGTGCGCATGCGCAGCTATGAATCCGATTGCGCATCTGCAGCGGTGACCCCGAGTGCGCATGCACAGTAGTGAGCCCGTGTGCGCATGAGCAGTAGTGGGTCCGAGTGCACATCGGCAGTAGTAAGTCCGCGCGCGCATCCGCAGTAGTGAGCCCGACAGCGCATCCGCAGTAGTGAGTCCGTGTGCGCATGAGCAGTAGTGGGTCCCAGCGTGCATGCGCAGTAGTGGGCCCGATTGCGCGCATGCGCAGTAGTGAGCCCGAGCGCCCATCCCCAGTAGTGAGTCCGAGTGCGCGTGCGCTGTAGTGAGGCCGTGTGTGCATGCGCAGTAGTGAGTCCGAGTGCGCATGAGCAGTAGTGACCCCGAGTGCGCATGCGCAATAGTGAGCTCGTGCGCGCATGCGCAGTAGTGGCCCGTGAGCACATGCGCAGAAGTGAGCCCGAATACGCAAGTGCAGGTCTGAGCCGGAGTGCGCATGCGCAGCAGTGAGTCCGAGCGCGCATGCGCAGTAGTGAGCCCGAGCGCGCATCCGCAGTAGTGAGCCCGAGTGCGCGTTCGCAGTAGTGAGCCCGTGCGCGCATGTGCAGGCCTGAGCCGGAGTGCGGATGCGCAGTAGTGACCACGAATGTGCATCCGCAGTAGTGAGTCCGAGTGCCCATAAGCAGTAGTGAGCCGGAGTTCGCATGCGCAGTAGTGACCCCGAGTGCGCATGCGCTGTAGTGACCCCAAGCGCGCATGCACAGTAGTGACCGCGAGCGCACATGCGCAGTAGTGAGACCGATTACGCATCCGCACTAGTGTGTCCGTGTGCGCACGCGCAGTAGTCAGCCCGATTGCGCATCGGCAGTAGTGAGTCCGAGTGCCTATGAGCCGTAGTGAGTCCGATTGCGCATGAGCAGTAGTGACTCCGAGTGCGCATGAGCAGTAGTGACCCCGAGTGCGCATGCACAGTAATCAGCCCATATGTGCATGCGCCGTAGCAAACCCGAATGCGCGTCTGCAGTAGTGACCACGAGTGCACATGCAGAGTAGTGACCGCAAGCGCGCATGCACAGTAGTGACCGCGAGCGCACATGCGCACTAGTGAGCCCGAGTGCGCATGCGCAGTAGTGAGTCCGTGTGCGCATGCGCAGTAGTGAGCCCGCGTGCGCATGTGCAGGTCTCAGCCGAAGTGCGTATGCACAGTAGTGACCGCGAGTGCGCATGCCCAGTAGTGAGCCGGAGTGCGCATGTGCAGGTCTGAGCCGGAGTGCGCATGCGCAGTACTGCGCCCGTGGGCGCATGCGCAAAAGTGAGCTCGAGGGCGCATGTGCAAGTCTGAGCCGGTGTGCGCATGCGCACTAGTGACCCCGAGTGCGCTTGCGCAGTAGCGACCCCGAGCGCGCCTGAGCAGTAGTGAGGTCGGGTGCGGATGTGCAGGTCTGAGCCGGTGTGCGCATGAACAGTAGTGACCCCGAGTGCGCGTGCGCTGTAGTGAGGCCGTGTGTGCATGCGCAGTAGTGAGTCCGAGTGCGCATGAGCAGTAGTGAGTCCGAGTGCGCATGAGCAGTAGTGACCGCGAGTGCGCATGAGCAGTAGTGTCCCGGAGTGCGCTTGAGCAGTACTGAGCCCGAGTGCGCATGTGCAGGTATGAGCCGGAGTGCGCATGCTTAGTAGTGAGCTTCATTGCGCATCCGCAGTAGTGAGTCCGAGTGCGCATGAGCAGTAGTGAGCCCGAGTGCGCATGAACAGTAGTGTCCCGGAGTGCGCATGCGCAGTAGTGAGTCCGAGTGCACAGGCGCAGTAGTGACCCCGATTGCGCATCCACAGTAGTGAGCCCGAGTGCGCATGCGCAGTGCTGACCCCGAATACGCATGAGCAGTAGTGAGTCCGAGTGCGCATGAGCAGTGGTGACCCCGAGTGCGCATGAGCAGTAGTGAGTCCGAGTGCGCATGAGCAGTAGTGACCCCGAGTGCGCATCTACAGTAGCGAGTCCGCGTGCGCATGTCCAGGTATGAGTCGGAGTGCGCATGCGCAGTAGTGAGCTTCATTGCGCATTCGCTGTAGTGAGTTGAAGTGCGCATGATCAGTAGTGAGCCCGAGCGCGCATGCGCAGTAGTGACCCGGAGTGCGCGTGCGCAGCAGTGAGCCCGAGTGCTCATGCACAGTAGAGAGCCCGATTGCGCATGCGCAGTAGTAAGACCGTGCGCGCATGCGCGGTAGTGCGCCCGTGTGCGCATGCGCAGAAGTGAGCTCGAATGCGCATCCGCAGTTGTGTGCCCGAGTGCGCATGCGCAGTAGTGACCCCGAGTGCGCATGAGCAGTAGTGAGCCCGCGTGCGCATGCGCAGTAGTGAGCCCAAGTGCGCATGTGCAGTAGTGAGCCCGATTACGTATCCGCAGTAGTGACTCCGAGTGCGCATGCGCAGTAGTGAGCCCGAGCGCGCATGTGCAGTAGTGAGCCCGATTACGTATCCGCAGTAGTGACTCCGAGTGCGCTTGCGCAGTAGTGAGCCCGGGCGCGCTTGCGCAGTAGTGAGGCCGAGTGCGCATGTGCAGTAGAGAGCCCGTGTGCGCATGGGCAGTAGTGAGCCCGTGTGCGCATGTGCAGTAGTGACCCCGAGTGCGCATGTGCAGTAGTGAGCCCGAGCGCGCATCCGCAGTAGTGAGTCCGAGTGCACATGTGCAGTAGAGAGCCCGTGTGCGCATGCGCAGTAGTGAGCCCGAGCGCGCATGTGCAGTAGTGAGCCCGATTACGTATCTGCAGTAGTGACCCCGAGTGCGCATGCGCACTAGTGGGCCCGATTACGCATCCGCGGTAGTGACTCCGAGTGCGCATGCGCAGTAGTGAGCCCGGGCGCGCATGCGCAGTAGTGACGCCGAGTGCGCATGTGCAGTAGAGAGCCCGTGTGCGCATGGGCAGTAGTGAGCCCGTGTGCGCATGTGCAGTAGTGACCCCGAGTGCGCATGTGCAGTATTGAGCCCGAGCGCGCATCCGCAGTAGTGAGTCCGAGTGCACATGTGCAGTAGAGAGCCCGTGTGCGCATGCGCAGTAGTGAGCCCGAGCGCGCATGCGCAGTAGCGAGCCCGAGCGCGCATCCGCAGTAGCGAGCCCGAGTGCGCATGCGCAGTAGTGACCCCGAGTACGCATCAACAGTAGTGACCCCGAGTGCGCATGCGCAGTAGTTAGCCCGTGCGCGCGTGCGCAGTAGTGAGGCCGAGTGTGCATGAGCAGTAGTGACCCCGCGTGCGCATGCGCTGTAGTGAGCCCGATTGCGCATCCGCAGTATGGAGTCCGTGTGCGCATGCGCAGTAGTGAGCCCGATTGCGCATGCGCAGTAGTAAGCCCCATGTGCGCATGCACAGTAGTGAGCCCGATTGCGCATGCGCAGTAGTGAGCCCCATGTGCGCATGCGCAGTGGTGAGCTCGAGTGCGCATGGGCAGGTCCGAGCCGGAGTGCGTATGCGCAGTAGTGAGTCCGAGTGCGCAGGGGCAGTAGTGACCCCGAGCGCGCATGCGCATTAGCGAGCGCGATTGCGCATCCGCAGCAGTGAGACCGAGCGCCCATGAGTCGTAGTGAGTCCGAGTACGCATGAGCAGTAGTGAGTCCGAGTGCGCATGAGCAGTAGTGTCCCGGAGTGCGCATGAGCAGTAATGAGTCCGAGTGCGCATGAGCAGTAGTGTCCCGGAATGCGCTTGAGCAGTACTGAACCCGAGTGCGCATGTGCAGGTATGAGCCGGAGTGCGCATGCTTAGTAGTGAGCTTGATTGCGCATCCGTAGTAGTGAGACCGTGTGCGCATGAGCAGTAGTGAGTCCGAGTGCGCATGAGCAGTAGTGAGCCCGAGTGCGCATGAACAGTAGTGTCCGGGAGTGCGCATGCACAGTAGTGAGCGCGATTGCGCATCCGCAGCAGTGAGTCCGAGTGCGCATGAGCAGTAGGGACCCCGAGTGCGCATGAGCAGTAGTGAGCCCGAGTGCGCATGAGCAGTAGTGACCCCGAGTGCGCATGCACAGTAGTGAGCGTGATTGCGCATCCGCAGCAGTGAGTCCGAGTGCGCATGAGCAGTAGTGACCCCGAGTGCGCATGAGCAGTAGTGAGTCCGAGTGCGCATGAACGGTAGTGACCCCGAGTGCGCATCCACAGTAGCGAGTCCGCGTGCGCATGCGCAGTGCTGAGCCCGAGTGCGCATGTGCAGGTATGAGTCGGAGTGCGCGTGCGCAGTAGTGAGCTTTATTGCGCATTCGCAGTAGTGAGTTCAAGTGCGCATGATCAGTAGTGAGCCCGAGCGCGCATGCGCAGTAGTGACCCCGAGTGCGCATGCGCAGTAATGACCCCGAGTGCGCATGCGCAGTAGAGAGCCCGATTGCGCATGCGCAGTAGTGTGCCCGTGTCAACATGCGCAGTGGTTAGCCCGAGTGCGCATGGTGAAGTCTGAGCCGGAGTGCCCATGCGCAGTAGTTAGTCCGATTGCGCATCCGCAGTAGTGAGGCCGACTGCCCATCAGCTGTAGTGAGCCCAAGTGCGCATGAGCAGTAGTGACCCCGCGTGCGCATGCGCTGTAGTGAGCCCGATTGCGCATCCGCCGTATGGAGTCCGTGTGCGCATGCGCTGTAGTGAGCCCGATTGCGCATGCGCAGTAGTGTGCCCGTGCCCGCCTGCGCAGTGTTGAGCCCGAGTGCGCATGGTGAAGTCTGAGCCGGAGTGCCCATGCGCAGTAGTGAGCCCGATTGCGCATCCGCAGTAGTAAGGCCGAGTGCCCATGAGCAGTAGTGAGTCCGAGTGCGCATGAGCAGTAGTGACCCCGATTGCGCATGCACAGTAGTGAGCCCATGTGTGCATGCGCAGTAGCGAGCCCGATTGCGCATCCGCAGTAGTGGGTCCGAGTGCGCATGCACAGTAGTGAGCCCGAGTGCTCATGCACAGTGGAGAGCCCGATTGCGCATGCGCAGTAGTGAGCCCGTGTGCGCATGCGCAGTAGTGACCACGAGAGCGCATGCGCAGTAGTGAGCCCGATTACGCATCCGCAGTAGTGACCCCGAGTGCGCATGGGCAGTAGTGACCCCGCGTGCGCCTGCGCACTAGTGAGCCCGATTACGCACCCGCAGTAGTGACCCTGAGTGCGCATGCGCAGTAGTAAGACCGTGCGCGCATGCGCAGTTGTGCGCCCGTGTGCGCATGCGCAGAAGTGAGCTCGAATGCGCATCCGCAGTAGTGAGCCCGAGTGCGCATGCGCAGTAGCGAGTCCGAGTGCGCAGGAGCAGTAGTGACCCCGAGTGCGCATCCGCAGCAGTGAGTCCGCGTGCGCATGACCAGTAGTGAGGCCGAGTGCGCATGAGCAGTAGTGAGCCCGAGCGCGCATGCGCAGTAGTGAGCTCGATTACGCACCCGCAGTAGTGACCCCGAGTGCGCATGCGCAGTAGTAAGACCGTGCGTGCATGCGCAGTAGTGCGCCCGTGTGCGCATGCGCAGAAGTGAGCTCGAATGCGCATCCGCAGTAGTGAGCCCGAGTGCGCATGCGCAGCAGTGACGCCGAGTGCGCATGAGCAGTAGTGAGTCCGAGTGCGCATGAGCTGTAATGACCCCGAGTGCGCATGCACAGTAGTGAGCCCGAGTGCTCATGCACAGTGGAGAGCCCGATTGCGCATGCGCAGTAGTGAGCCCGTGTGCGCATGCGCAGTGGTGAGCTCGAGTGCGCATGGGCAGGTCGGAGCCGGAGTGCGTATGCGCAGTAGTGAGTCCGAGTGCGCATAAGCAGTAGCGACCCCGAATGCGCATGCACAGTAGTGAGCCCGAGTACGCATGCGCAGTGGAGAGCCCGATTGCGCATGCGCAGTAGTGAGCTCGTGTGCGCATGCGCAGTGGTGAGCTCGAGTGCGCATGGGCAGGTCGGAGCCGGAGTGCGTATGCGCAGTAGTGAGTCCGAGTGCGCATGAGCAGTAGCGACTCCGAATGCACATGCACAGTAGGGAGCCCGAGTACGCATGCACAGTAGTGAACCCGTGTGCGCATGCGCAGTAGTGACCCCGAGTGCGCATGAGCAGTAATGAGTCCGTGTGGGCATGAGCAGTGATGAGCCCGAGTGCGCATGCACAGTAATGCGCCCGTGTGCGCATGCGCAGAAGTGAGCTCGAGTGCGCATGTGCAGGTCTGAGCCGGTGTGCGCATGCGCAGTAGTGAGCCCGTGTGCGCATGCGCAGTAGTGAGACCGAGTGCTCATGCACAGTAGAGAGCCCGATTGCGCATGCGCAGTAGTAAGACCGTGCGCGAATGCGCAGTAGTGCGCCCGTGTGCGCATGCGCAGAAGTGAGCTCGAATGCGCATCCGCAGTAGTGTGACCGAGTGCGCATGCGCAGTAGTGACCCCGAGTGCGCATGAGCCGTAGTGAGCCCGCGTGCGCATGCGCAGTAGTGACCCCGAGTGCGCATGTGCAGTAGTGAGCCCGATTACGTATCCGCAGTAGTGACTCCGAGTGCGCATGCGCAGTAGTGAGCCCCAGCGCGCATGTGCAGTAGTGAGCCCGATTACGTATCCGCTGTAGTGACCCCGAGTGCGCATGCGCAGTAGTGAGCCCGAATACGTATCCGCAGTAGTGACTCCGAGTGCGCATGCGCAGTAGTGAGCCCGAGCGCGCATCCACAGTAGTGAGGCCGAGTGCGCATGCGCAGTACTGACTCCGAGTACGCATGAGCATTGGTGAGTTCGAGTGCGCATGAGCAGTAGTGACCCCGAGTGCGCATGCGCAGTAGTGAGCCCGATTACGCATCCGCAGTAGTGACCGCGAGTGCGCATGGGCAGTAGTGACCCCGAGTGCGCATGCGCAGTAGTAAGACCGTGCGCGCATGCGCGGTAGTGCGCCCGTGTGCGCATGCGCAGAAGTGAGCTCGAATGCGCATCCGCAGTAGTGAGTCCGAGTGCGCATGCGCAGTAGCGAGTCCGAGTGCGCAGGAGCAGTAGTGACCCCGAGTGCGCATCCGCAGCAGTGAGTCCGTGTGCGCATGACCAGTAGTGAGTCCGAGTGGGCATGAGCAGTAATGAGCCCGAGTGCGCATGCACACTAATGCTCCCGTGTGCGCATGCGCAGAAGTGAGCTCGAGTGCGCATGTGCAGGTCTGAGGCGGTGTGCGCATGCGCAGTAGTGACCCCGAGTGCGCATGCGCAGTAGTGAGCCCGAGCGCGCATCTGCAATAGTGAGTCCGAGTGCGCATGTGCAGTAGAGAGCCCGTGTGCGCATGCGCAGTAGTGAGCCCGTGTGCGCATGCGCAGTAGTGACCCCGAGTGCGCATGTGCAGTAGTGAGCCCGATTACGTATCCGCAGTAGTGACCCCGAGTGCGCATGCGCAGTAGTGAGCCCGAGCGCGCATCCGCAGTAGTGAGTCCGAGTGCACATGTGCAGTAGAGAGCCCGTGTGCGCATGCGCAGTAGTGAGCCCGTGTGCGCATGCGCAGTAGTGACCCCGAGTGCGCATGTGCAGTAGTGAGCCCGATTACGTATCCGCAGTAGTGACCCCGAGTGCGCATGCGCAGTAGTGAGCCCGAGCGCGCATCCACAGTAGTGAGGCCGTGTGGGCATGCGCAGCACTGACTCCGAGTACGCATGAGCAGTGGTGAGTTCGAGTGCGCATGAGCAGTAGTGATCCCGAGCGCGCATGCGCAGTAGTGAGCCCGAGCGCGCATCCGCAGTAGTGAGCGCGAGCGCGCATCCGCAGTAGTGAGTCCGAGTGCACATGTGCAGTAGAGAGCCCGTGTGCGCATGCGCAGTAGTGAGCCCGTGCGCGAATGCGCATTAGTGCGCCCGTGTGCGCATGCGCAGAAGTGAGCTCGAATGCGCATCCGCAGTAGTGTGACCGAGTGCGCATGCGCAGTAGTGACCCCGAGTGCGCATGAGCCGTAGTGAGCCCGCGTGCGCATGCGCAGTAGTGACCCCGAGTGCGCATGGGCAGTAGTGACCCCGAGTGCGCATGCGCAGTAGTAAGACCGTGCGCGCATGCGCGGTAGTGCGCCCGTGCGCGCATGCGCAGAAGTGAGCTCGAATGCGCATCCGCAGTAGTGAGTCCGAGTGCGCATGCGCAGTAGCGAGTCCGAGTGCGCAGGAGCAGTAGTGACCCCGAGTGCGCATCCGCAGCAGTGAGTCCGTGTGCGGATGACCAGCAGTGAGGCCGAGTGCGCATGAGCAGTAGTGAGCCCGAGCGCGCATGCGCAGTAGTGAGCCCGATTACGCACCCGCAGTAGTGACCCCGAGTGCGCATGCGCAGTAGTGACCCCGAGTGCGCATGAGCCGTAGTGAGCCCGCGTGCGCATGCGCAGTAGTGACCCCGAGTGCGCATGGGCAGTAGTGACCCCGAGTGCGCATGCGCAGTAGTAAGACCGTGCGCGCATGCGCGGTAGTGCGCCCGTGTGCGCATGCGCAGAAGTGAGCTCGAATGCGCATCCGCAGTAGTGAGCCCGAGTGCGCATGCGCAGCAGTGACGCCGAGTGCGCATGAGCAGTAGTGAGTCCGAGTGCGCATGAGCTGTAATGACCCCGAGTGCGCATGCACAGTAGTGAGCCCGAGTGCTCATGCACAGTGGAGAGCCCGATTGCGCATCCGCAGTAGTGAGCCCGAGTGCGCATGCGCAGCAGTGACGCCGAGTGCGCATGAGCAGTAGTGAGTCCGAGTGCGCATGAGCAGTAGTGACCGCGAGTGCGCATGAGCAGTAGTGTCCCGGAGTGCGCTTGAGCAGTACTGAGCCCGAGTGCGCATGTGCAGGTATGAGCCGGAGTGCGCATGCTTAGTAGTGAGCTTCATTGCGCATCCGCAGTAGTGAGTCCGAGTGCGCATGAGCAGTAGTGAGCCCGAGTGCGCATGAACAGTAGTGTCCCGGAGTGCGCATGCGCAGTAGTGAGTCCGAGTGCACAGGCGCAGTAGTGACCCCGATTGCGCATCCACAGTAGTGAGCCCGAGTGCGCATGCGCAGTACTGACCCCGAATACGCATGAGCAGTAGTGAGTCCGAGTGCGCATGAGCAGTGGTGACCCCGAGTGCGCATGAGCAGTAGTGAGTCCGAGTGCGCATGAGCAGTAGTGACCCCGAGTGCGCATCTACAGTAGCGAGTCCGCGTGCGCATGTCCAGGTATGAGTCGGAGTGCGCATGCGCAGTAGTGAGCTTCATTGCGCATTCGCAGTAGTGAGTTGAAGTGCGCATGATCAGTAGTGAGCCCGAGCGCGCATGCGCAGTAGTGACCCGGAGTGCGCGTGCGCAGCAGTGAGCCCGAGTGCTCATGCACAGTAGAGAGCCCGATTGCGCATGCGCAGTAGTAAGACCGTGCGCGCATGCGCGGTAGTGCGCCCGTGTGCGCATGCGCAGAAGTGAGCTCGAATGCGCATCCGCAGTTGTGTGCCCGAGTGCGCATGCGCAGTAGTGACCCCGAGTGCGCATGAGCAGTAGTGAGCCCGCGTGCGCATGCGCAGTAGTGACCCCAAGTGCGCATGTGCAGTAGTGAGCCCGATTACGTATCCGCAGTAGTGACTCCGAGTGCGCATGCGCAGTAGTGAGCCCGAGCGCGCATGTGCAGTAGTGAGCCCGATTACGTATCCGCAGTAGTGACTCCGAGTGCGCATGCGCAGTAGTGAGCCCGGGCGCGCTTGCGCAGTAGTGAGGCCGAGTGCGCATGTGCAGTAGAGAGCCCGTGTGCGCATGGGCAGTAGTGAGCCCGTGTGCGCATGTGCAGTAGTGACCCCGAGTGCGCATGTGCAGTAGTGAGCCCGAGCGCGCATCCGCAGTAGTGAGTCCGAGTGCACATGTGCAGTAGAGAGCCCGTGTGCGCATGCGCAGTAGTGAGCCCGAGCGCGCATGTGCAGTAGTGAGCCCGATTACGTATCTGCAGTAGTGACCCCGAGTGCGCATGCGCAGTAGTGGGCCCGATTACGCATCCGCAGTAGTGACTCCGAGTGCGCATGCGCAGTAGTGAGCCCGGGCGCGCATGCGCAGTAGTGACGCCGAGTGCGCATGTGCAGTAGAGAGCCCGTGTGCGCATGGGCAGTAGTGAGCCCGTGTGCGCATGTGCAGTAGTGACCCCGAGTGCGCATGTGCAGTATTGAGCCCGAGCGCGCATCCGCAGTAGTGAGTCCGAGTGCACATGTGCAGTAGAGAGCCCGTGTGCGCATGCGCAGTAGTGAGCCCGAGCGCGCATGCGCAGTAGCGAGCCCGAGCGCGCATCCGCAGTAGCGAGCCCGAGTGCGCATGCGCAGTAGTGACCCCGAGTACGCATGAGCAGTAGTGAGTCCGAGTGGGTATGTGCAGTAGTGACCCCGAGTGCGCATGCGCAGTAGTGAGCCCGATTACGCATCAACAGTAGTGACCCCGAGTGCGCATGCGCAGTAGTTAGCCCGTGCGCGCATGCGCAGTAGTGAGGCCGAGTGTGCATGAGCAGTAGTGACCCCGCGTGCGCATGCGCTGTAGTGAGCCCGATTGCGCATCCGCAGTATGGAGTCCGTGTGCGCATGCGCAGTAGTGAGCCCGATTGCGCATGCGCAGTAGTAAGCCCCATGTGCGCATGCACAGTAGTGAGCCCGATTGCGCATGCGCAGTAGTGAGCCCCATGTGCGCATGCGCAGTGGTGAGCTCGAGTGCGCATGGGCAGGTCCGAGCCGGAGTGCGTATGCGCAGTAGTGAGTCCGAGTGCGCAGGGGCAGTAGTGACCCCGAGCGCGCATGCGCATTAGCGAGCGCGATTGCGCATCCGCAGCAGTGAGACCGAGCGCCCATGAGTCGTAGTGAGTCCGAGTACGCATGAGCAGTAGTGAGTCCGAGTGCGCATGAGCAGTAGTGTCCCGGAGTGCGCATGAGCAGTAGTGAGTCCGAGTGCGCATGAGCAGTAGTGACCGCGAGTGCGCATGAGCAGTAGTGTCCCGGAATGCGCTTGAGCAGTACTGAGCCCGAGTGCGCATGTGCAGGTATGAGCCGGAGTGCGCATGCTTAGTAGTGAGCTTGATTGCGCATCCGCAGTAGTGAGTCCGAGTGCGCATGAGCAGTAGTGAGCCCGAGTGCGCATGAACAGTAGTGTCCGGGAGTGCGCATGCGCAGTAGTGAGTCCGAGTGCACATGCGCAGTAGTGAGCCCGATTGCGCATCCACAGTAGTGAGCCCGAGTGCGCATGCGCAGTACTGACCCCGAATACGCATGAGCAGTAGTGAGTCCGAGTGCGCATGAGCAGTGGTGACCCCGTGTGCGCATGAGCAGTAGTGAGTCCGAGTGCGCATGAGCAGTAGTGAGCCCGAGTGCGCATGAACAGTAGTGTCCGGGAGTGCGCATGCACAGTAGTGAGCGCGATTGCGCATCCGCAGCAGTGAGTCCGAGTGCGCATGAGCAGTAGGGACCCCGAGTGCGCATGAGCAGTAGTGAGCCCGAGTGCGCATGAGCAGTAGTGACCCCGAGTGCGCATGCACAGTAGTGAGCGTGATTGCGCATCCGCAGCAGTGAGTCCGAGTGCGCATGAGCAGTAGTGACCCCGAGTGCGCATCCACAGTAGCGAGTCCGTGTGCGCATGCGCAGTACTGAGCCCGAGTGCGCATGTGCAGGTATGAGCCGGAGTGCGCATGCTTAGTAGTGAGCTTCATTGCGCATCCGCAGTAGTGAGCCCGAACTCGCATCCACAGTAGTGAGCCCGAGTGCGCATGCGCAGTACTGACACCGAATACGCATGAGCAGTAGTGAGCCCGAGTGCGCATGCGCAGTACTGACCCCGAATACGCATGAGCAGTAGTGAGTCCGAGTACGCATGAGCAGTAGTGACCCCGAGTGCGCGTCCATAGTAGCGAGTCCGTGTGCGCATGTGCAGTACTGAGCCCGAGTGCGCATGTGCAGGTATGAGCCGGAGTGCGCATGCTTAGTAGTGAGCTTCATTGCGCATCCGCAGTAGTAACCCCGAGCGCGCATCCACAGTACTGAGCCCGAGTGCGCAAGCGCAGTACTGACCCCGAATACGCATGAGCAGTAGTGAGTCCGAGTGCGCATGAGCAGTAGTGACCCCGAGTGCGCATGAGCAGTAGTGAGTCCGAGTGCGCATGAACGGTAGTGACCCCGAGTGCGCATCCACAGTAGCGAGTCCGCGTGCGCATGCGCAGTGCTGAGCCCGAGTGCGCATGTGCAGGTATGAGTCGGAGTGCGCGTGCGCAGTAGTGAGCTTTATTGCGCATTCGCAGTAGTGAGTTCAAGTGCGCATGATCAGTAGTGAGCCCGAGCGCGCATGCGCAGTAGTGACCCCGAGTGCGCATGCGCAGTAATGACCCCGAGTGCGCATGCGCAGTAGAGAGCCCGATTGCGCATGCGCAGTAGTGTGCCCGTGTCAACATGCGCAGTGGTTAGCCCGAGTGCGCATGGGCAGGTCGGAGCCGGAGTGCGTATGCGCAGTAGTGAGTCCGAGTGCGCATAAGCAGTAGCGACCCCGAATGCGCATGCACAGTAGTGAGCCCGAGTACGCATGCGCAGTGGAGAGCCCGATTGCGCATGCGCAGTAGTGAGCTCGTGTGCGCATGCGCAGTGGTGAGCTCGAGTGCGCATGGGCAGGTCGGAGCCGGAGTGCGTATGCGCAGTAGTGAGTCCGAGTGCGCATGAGCAGTAGCGACTCCGAATGCACATGCACAGTAGGGAGCCCGAGTACGCATGCACAGTAGTGAACCCGTGTGCGCATGCGCAGTAGTGACCCCGAGTGCGCATGAGCAGTAATGAGTCCGTGTGGGCATGAGCAGTGATGAGCCCGAGTGCGCATGCACAGTAATGCGCCCGTGTGCGCATGCGCAGAAGTGAGCTCGAGTGCGCATGTGCAGGTCTGAGCCGGTGTGCGCATGCGCAGTAGTGAGCCCGTGTGCGCATGCGCAGTAGTGAGACCGAGTGCTCATGCACAGTAGAGAGCCCGATTGCGCATGCGCAGTAGTAAGACCGTGCGCGAATGCGCAGTAGTGCGCCCGTGTGCGCATGCGCAGAAGTGAGCTCGAATGCGCATCCGCAGTAGTGTGACCGAGTGCGCATGCGCAGTAGTGACCCCGAGTGCGCATGAGCCGTAGTGAGCCCGCGTGCGCATGCGCAGTAGTGACCCCGAGTGCGCATGTGCAGTAGTGAGCCCGATTACGTATCCGCAGTAGTGACTCCGAGTGCGCATGCGCAGTAGTGAGCCCCAGCGCGCATGTGCAGTAGTGAGCCCGATTACGTATCCGCTGTAGTGACCCCGAGTGCGCATGCGCAGTAGTGGGCCCGAATACGTATCCGCAGTAGTGACTCCGAGTGCGCATGCGCAGTAGTGAGCCCGAGCGCGCATCCACAGTAGTGAGGCCGAGTGCGCATGCGCAGTACTGACTCCGAGTACGCATGAGCATTGGTGAGTTCGAGTGCGCATGAGCAGTAGTGACCCCGAGTGCGCATGCGCAGTAGTGAGCCCGATTACGCATCCGCAGTAGTGACCACGAGTGCGCATGGGCAGTAGTGACCCCGAGTGCGCATGCGCAGTAGTAAGACCGTGCGCGCATGCGCGGTAGTGCGCCCGTGTGCGCATGCGCAGAAGTGAGCTCGAATGCGCATCCGCAGTAGTGAGTCCGAGTGCGCATGCGCAGTAGCGAGTCCGAGTGCGCAGGAGCAGTAGTGACCCCGAGTGCGCATCCGCAGCAGTGAGTCCGTGTGCGCATGACCAGTAGTGAGTCCGAGTGGGCATGAGCAGTAATGAGCCCGAGTGCGCATGCACACTAATGCTCCCGTGTGCGCATGCGCAGAAGTGAGCTCGAGTGCGCATGTGCAGGTCTGAGGCGGTGTGCGCATGCGCAGTAGTGACCCCGAGTGCGCATGCGCAGTAGTGAGCCCGAGCGCGCATCTGCAATAGTGAGTCCGAGTGCGCATGTGCAGTAGAGAGCCCGTGTGCGCATGCGCAGTAGTGAGCCCGTGTGCGCATGCGCAGTAGTGACCCCGAGTGCGCATGTGCAGTAGTGAGCCCGATTACGTATCCGCAGTAGTGACCCCGAGTGCGCATGCGCAGTAGTGAGCCCGAGCGCGCATCCGCAGTAGTGAGTCCGAGTGCACATGTGCAGTAGAGAGCCCGTGTGCGCATGCGCAGTAGTGAGCCCGTGTGCGCATGCGCAGTAGTGACCCCGAGTGCGCATGTGCAGTAGTGAGCCCGATTACGTATCCGCAGTAGTGACCCCGAGTGCGCATGCGCAGTAGTGAGCCCGAGCGCGCATCCACAGTAGTGAGGCCGTGTGGGCATGCGCAGCACTGACTCCGAGTACGCATGAGCAGTGGTGAGTTCGAGTGCGCATGAGCAGTAGTGATCCCGAGCGCGCATGCGCAGTAGTGAGCCCGAGCGCGCATCCGCAGTAGTGAGCGCGAGCGCGCATCCGCAGTAGTGAGTCCGAGTGCACATGTGCAGTAGAGAGCCCGTGTGCGCATGCGCAGTAGTGAGCCCGTGCGCGAATGCGCATTAGTGCGCCCGTGTGCGCATGCGCAGAAGTGAGCTCGAATGCGCATCCGCAGTAGTGTGACCGAGTGCGCATGCGCAGTAGTGACCCCGAGTGCGCATGAGCCGTAGTGAGCCCGCGTGCGCATGCGCAGTAGTGACCCCGAGTGCGCATGGGCAGTAGTGACCCCGAGTGCGCATGCGCAGTAGTAAGACCGTGCGCGCATGCGCGGTAGTGCGCCCGTGTGCGCATGCGCAGAAGTGAGCTCGAATGCGCATCCGCAGTAGTGAGTCCGAGTGTGCATGCGCAGTAGCGAGTCCGAGTGCGCAGGAGCAGTAGTGACCCCGAGTGCGCATCCGCAGCAGTGAGTCCGTGTGCGCATGACCAGCAGTGAGGCCGAGTGCGCATGAGCAGTAGTGAGCCCGAGCGCGCATGCGCAGTAGTGAGCCCGATTACGCACCCGCAGTAGTGACCCCGAGTGCGCATGCGCAGTAGTGACCCCGAGTGCGCATGAGCCGTAGTGAGCCCGCGTGCGCATGCGCAGTAGTGACCCCGAGTGCGCATGGGCAGTAGTGACCCCGAGTGCGCATGCGCAGTAGTAAGACCGTGCGCGCATGCGCGGTAGTGCGCCCGTGTGCGCATGCGCAGAAGTGAGCTCGAATGCGCATCCGCAGTAGTGAGCCCGAGTGCGCATGCGCAGCAGTGACGCCGAGTGCGCATGAGCAGTAGTGAGTCCGAGTGCGCATGAGCTGTAATGACCCCGAGTGCGCATGCACAGTAGTGAGCCCGAGTGCTCATGCACAGTGGAGAGCCCGATTGCGCATGCGCAGTAGTGAGCCCGTGTGCGCATGCGCAGTAGTGACCACGAGAGCGCATGCGCAGTAGTGAGCCCGATTACGCATCCGCAGTAGTGACCCCGAGTGCGCATGGGCAGTAGTGACCCCGAGTGCGCCTGCGCAGTAGTGAGCCCGATTACGCACCCGCAGTAGTGACCCCGAGTGCGCATGCGCAGTAGTAAGACCGTGCGCGCATGCGCAGTAGTGCGCCCGTGTGCGCATGCGCAGAAGTGAGCTCGAATGAGCATCCGCAGTAGTGAGCCCGAGTGCGCATGCGCAGTAGCGAGTCCGAGTGCGCAGGAGCAGTAGTGACCCCGAGTGCGCATCCGCAGCAGTGAGTCCGCGTGCGCATGACCAGTAGTGAGGCCGAGTGCGCATGAGCAGTAGTGAGCCCGAGCGCGCATGCGCAGTAGTGAGCTCGATTACGCACCCGCAGTAGTGACCCCGAGTGCGCATGCGCAGTAGTAAGACCGTGCGTGCATGCGCAGTAGTGCGCCCGTGTGCGCATGCGCAGAAGTGAGCTCGAATGCGCATCCGCAGTAGTGAGCCCGAGTGCGCATGCGCAGCAGTGACGCCGAGTGCGCATGAGCAGTAGTGAGTCCGAGTGCGCATGAGCTGTAATGACCCCGAGTGCGCATGCACAGTAGTGAGCCCGAGTGCTCATGCACAGTGGAGAGCCCGATTGCGCATGCGCAGTAGTGAGCCCGTGTGCGCATGCGCAGTGGTGAGCTCGAGTGCGCATGGGCAGGTCGGAGCCGGAGTGCGTATGCGCAGTAGTGAGTCCGAGTGCGCATAAGCAGTAGCGACCCCGAATGCGCATGCACAGTAGTGAGCCCGAGTACGCATGCGCAGTGGAGAGCCCGATTGCGCATGCGCAGTAGTGAGCTCGTGTGCGCATGCGCAGTGGTGAGCTCGAGTGCGCATGGGCAGGTCGGAGCCGGAGTGCGTATGCGCAGTAGTGAGTCCGAGTGCGCATGAGCAGTAGCGACTCCGAATGCACATGCACAGTAGGGAGCCCGAGTACGCATGCACAGTAGTGAACCCGTGTGCGCATGCGCAGTAGTGACCCCGAGTGCGCATGAGCAGTAATGAGTCCGTGTGGGCATGAGCAGTAATGAGCCCGAGTGCGCATGCACAGTAATGCGCCCGTGTGCGCATGCGTAGAAGTGAGCTCGAGTGCGCATGTGCAGGTCTGAGCCGGTGTGCGCATGCGCAGTAGTGAGCCCGTGTGCGCATGCGCAGTAGTGAGACCGAGTGCTCATGCACAGTAGAGAGCCCGATTGCGCATGCGCAGTAGTAAGACCGTGCGCGAATGCGCAGTAGTGCGCCCGTGTGCGCATGCGCAGAAGTGAGCTCGAATGCGCATCCGCAGTAGTGTGACCGAGTGCGCATGCGCAGTAGTGACCCCGAGTGCGCATGAGCCGTAGTGAGCCCGCGTGCGCATGCGCAGTAGTGACCCCGAGTGCGCATGTGCAGTAGTGAGCCCGATTACGTATCCGCAGTAGTGACTCCGAGTGCGCATGCGCAGTAGTGAGCCCCAGCGCGCATGTGCAGTAGTGAGCCCGATTACGTATCCGCTGTAGTGACCCCGAGTGCGCATGCGCAGTAGTGAGCCCGAATACGTATCCGCAGTAGTGACTCCGAGTGCGCATGCGCAGTAGTGAGCCCGAGCGCGCATCCACAGTAGTGAGGCCGAGTGCGCATGCGCAGTACTGACTCCGAGTACGCATGAGCATTGGTGAGTTCGAGTGCGCATGAGCAGTAGTGACCCCGAGTGCGCATGCGCAGTAGTGAGCCCGATTACGCATCCGCAGTAGTGACCACGAGTGCGCATGGGCAGTAGTGACCCCGAGTGCGCATGCGCAGTAGTAAGACCGTGCGCGCATGCGCGCTAGTGCGCCCGTGTGCGCATGCGCAGAAGTGAGCTCGAATGCGCATCCGCAGTAGTGAGTCCGAGTGCGCATGCGCAGTAGCGAGTCCGAGTGCGCAGGAGCAGTAGTGACCCCGAGTGCGCATCCGCAGCAGTGAGTCCGTGTGCGCATGACCAGTAGTGAGTCCGAGTGGGCATGAGCAGTAATGAGCCCGAGTGCGCATGCACACTAATGCTCCCGTGTGCGCATGCGCAGAAGTGAGCTCGAGTGCGCATGTGCAGGTCTGAGGCGGTGTGCGCATGCGCAGTAGTGACCCCGAGTGCGCATGCGCAGTAGTGAGCCCGAGCGCGCATCTGCAATAGTGAGTCCGAGTGCGCATGTGCAGTAGAGAGCCCGTGTGCGCATGCGCAGTAGTGAGCCCGTGTGCGCATGCGCAGTAGTGACCCCGAGTGCGCGTGTGCAGTAGTGAGCCCGATTACGTATCCGCAGTAGTGACCCCGAGTGCGCATGCGCAGTAGTGAGCCCGAGCGCGCATCCGCAGTAGTGAGTCCGAGTGCACATGTGCAGTAGAGAGCCCGTGTGCGCATGCGCAGTAGTGAGCTCGTGTGCGCATGCGCAGTAGTGACCCCGAGTGCGCATGTGCAGTAGTGAGCCCGATTACGTATCCGCAGTAGTGACCCCGAGTGCGCATGCGCAGTAGTGAGCCCGAGCGCGCATCCACAGTAGTGAGGCCGTGTGGGCATGCGCAGCACTGACTCCGAGTACGCATGAGCAATGGTGAGTTCGAGTGCGCATGAGCAGTAGTGATCCCGAGTGCGCATGCGCAGTAGTGAGCCCGAGCGCGCATCCGCAGTAGTGAGTCCGAGTGCACATGTGCAGTAGAGAGCCCGTGTGCGCATGCGCAGTAGTGAGCCCGTGTGCGCATGCGCAGTAGTGACCCCGAGTGCGCCTGCGCAGTAGTGAGCCCGATTACGCACCCGCAGTAGTGACCCCGAGTGCGCATGCGCAGTAGTAAGACCGTGCGCGCATGCGCTGTAGTGCGCCCGTGTGCGCATGCGCAGAAGTGAGCTCGAATGCGCATCCGCAGTAGTGAGCCCGAGTGCGCATGTGCAGGTATGAGCCGGAGTGCGCATGCTTAGTAGTGAGCTTCATTGCGCATCCGCAGTAGTGAGTCCGAGTGCGCATGAGCAGTAGTGACCCCGAGTGCGCATGCACAGTAGTAAGCCCGAGTGTGTATGAGCAGTAGTGACCCCGAGTGCGTATGCACAGTAGTGAGCGCGATTGCGCATCCGCAGCAGTGAGTCCGAGTGCGCATGAGCAGTAGGGACCCCGAGTGCGCATGAGCAGTAGTGAGCCCGAGTGCGCATAAGCAGTAGTGACCCCGAGTGCGCATGCACAGTAGTGAGCGCGATTGCGCATCCGCAGCAGTGAGTCCGAGTGCGCATGAGCAGTAGTGACCCCGAGTGCGCATCCACAGTAGCGAGTCCGTGTGCGCATGCGCAGTACTGAGCCCGAGTGCGCATGTGCAGGTACGAGCCGGAGTGCGCATGCCTAGTAGTGAGCTTCATTGCGCATCCGCAGTAGTGAGCCCGAACGCGCATCCACAGTAGTGAGCCCGAGTGCGCAAGCGCAGTACTGACCCCGAATACGCATGAGCAGTAGTGAGTTCAAGTGCGCATGATCAGTAGTGAGCCCGAGCGCGCGTGCGCAGTCGCGACCCCGAGTGCGCATGCGCAGTAGTGAGCCCGAGTGCGCATCCGCAGTTGTGTGCCCGAGTGCGCATGCGCTGTAGTGAGCCCGATTGCGCATCCGCAGTATGGAGTCCGTGTGCGCATGCGCAGTAGTGTGCCCGTGCCCGCCCGCGCAGTGTTGAGCCCGAGTGCGCATGGTGAAGTCTGAGCCGGAGTGCCCATGCGCAGTAGTGAGCTCGATTGCGCATCCGCAGTAGTGAGGCCGAGTGCCCATGAGCAGTAGTGAGTCCGAGTGCGCATGAGCAGTAGTGACCCCGATTGCGCATGCACAGTAGTGAGCCCATGTGTGCATGCGCAGTAGCGAGCCCGATTGCGCATCAGCAGTAGTGGGTCCGTGTGCGTATGCGCAGTAGTGACCCCGAGTGCGCATGCACAGTAGTGAGCCCGATTGCGCATGCGCAGTAGTGAGCCCCATGTGCGCATGCGCAGTGGTGAGCTCGAGTGCGCATGGGCAGGTCCGAGCCGGAGTGCGTATGCGCAGTAGTGAGTCCGAGTGCGCAGGGGCAGTAGTGACCCCGAGCGCGCATGCACAGTAGTGAGCCCGAGTGTGTATGAGCAGTAGTGACCCCGAGTGCGTATGCACAGTAGTGAGCGCGATTGCGCATCCGCAGCAGTGAGTCCGAGTGCGCATGAGCAGTAGGGACCCCGAGTGCGCGTGAGCAGTAGTGAGCCCGAGTGCGCATAAGCAGTAGTGACCCCGAGTGCGCATGCACAGTAGTGAGCGCGATTGCGCATCCGCAGCAGTGAGTCCGAGTGCGCATGAGCAGTAGTGACCCCGAGTGCGCATGTGCAGTAGTGAGCCCGATTACGTATCCGCAGTAGTGACTCCGAGTGCGCATGCGCAGTAGTGAGCCCCAGCGCGCATGTGCAGTAGTGAGCCCGATTACGTATCCGCTGTAGTGACCCCGAGTGCGCATGCGCAGTAGTGAGCCCGAATACGTATCCGCAGTAGTGACTCCGAGTGCGCATGCGCAGTAGTGAGCCCGAGCGCGCATCCACAGTAGTGAGGCCGAGTGCGCATGCGCAGTACTGACTCCGAGTACGCATAAACATTGGTGAGTTCGAGTGCGCATGAGCAGTAGTGACCCCGAGTGCGCATGCGCAGTAGTGAGCCCGATTACGCATCCGCAGTAGTGACCACGAGTGCGCATGGGCAGTAGTGACCCCGAGTGCGCATGCGCAGTAGTAAGACCGTGCGCGCATGCGCGGTAGTGCGCCCGTGTGCGCATGCGCAGAAGTGAGCTCGAATGCGCATCCGCAGTAGTGAGTCCGAGTGCGCATGCGCAGTAGCGAGTCCGAGTGCGCAGGAGCAGTTGTGACCCCGAGTGCGCATCCGCAGCAGTGAGTCCGTGTGCGCATGACCAGTAGTGAGTCCGAGTGGGCATGAGCAGTAATGAGCCCGAGTGCGCATGCACACTAATGCGCCCGTGTGCGCATGCGCAGAAGTGACCCCGAGTGCGCATGCGCAGTAGTGAGCCCGATTACGCATCCGCAGTAGTGACTACGAGTGCGCATGGGCAGTAGTGACCCCGAGTGCGCATGCGCAGTAGTGAGCCCGAGCGCGCATCCGCAGTAGTGAGTCCGAGTGCACATGTGCAGTAGAGAGCCCGTGTGCGCATGCGCAGTAGTGGTCCCGTGTGCGCATGCGCAGTAGTGACCCCGAGTGCGCATGTGCAGTAGTGAGCCCGATTACGTATCCGCAGTAGTGACCCCGAGTGCGCATGCGCACTAGTGAGCCCGAGCGCGCATCCACAGTAGTGAGGCCGTGTGGGCATGCGCAGCACTGACTCCGAGTACGCATGAGCAGTGGTGAGTTCGAGTGCGCATGAGCAGTAGTGATCCCGAGTGCGCATGCGCAGTAGTGAGCCCGAGCGCGCATCCGCAGTAGTGAGTCCGAGTGCACATGTGCAGTAGAGAGCCCGTGTGCGCATGCGCAGTAGTGAGCCCGTGCGCGAATGCGCATTAGTGCGCCCGTGTGCGCATGCGCATAAGTGAGCTCGAATGCGCATCCGCAGTAGTGTGACCGAGTGCGCATGCGCAGTAGTGACCCCGAGTGCGCATGAGCCGTAGTGAGCCCGCGTGCGCATGCGCAGTAGTGACCCCGAGTGCGCATGTGCAGTAGTGAGCCCGATTACGTATCCGCAGTAGTGACTCCGAGTGCGCATGCGCAGTAGTGAGCCCCAGCGCGCATGTGCAGTAGTGAGCCCGATTACGTATCCGCTGTAGTGACCCCGAGTGCGCATGCGCAGTAGTGAGCCCGATTACGCATCCGCAGTAGTGACCACGAGTGCGCATGGGCAGTAGTGACCCCGAGTGCGCATGCGCAGTAGTAAGACCGTGCGCGCATGCGCGGTAGTGCGCCCGTGTGCGCATGCGCAGAAGTGAGCTCGAATGCGCATCCGCAGTAGTGAGTCCGAGTGCGCATGCGCAGTAGCGAGCCCCAGCGCGCATGTGCAGTAGTGAGCCCGATTACGTATCCGCTGTAGTGACCCCGAGTGCGCATGCGCAGTAGTGAGCCCGATTACGCATCCGCAGTAGTGACCACGAGTGCGCATGGGCAGTAGTGACCCCGAGTGCGCATGCGCAGTAGTAAGACCGTGCGCGCATGCGCGGTAGTGCGCCCGTGTGCGCATGCGCAGAAGTGAGCTCGAATGCGCATCCGCAGTAGTGAGTCCGAGTGCGCATGCGCAGTAGCGAGTCCGAGTGCGCAGGGGCAGTAGTGACCCCGAGTGCGCATGGGCAGTAGTGACCCCGAGTGCGCATGCGCAGTAGTAAGACCGTGCGCGCATGCGCGGTAGTGCGCCCGTGTGCGCATGCGCTGAAGTGAGCTCGAATGCGCATCCGCAGTAGTGAGTCCGAGTGCGCATGCGCAGTAGCGAGTCCGAGTGCGCAGGAGCAGTAGTGACCCCGAGTGCGCATCCGCAGCAGTGAGTCCGTGTGCGCATGACCAGCAGTGAGGCCGAGTGCGCATGAGCAGTAGTGAGCCCGAGCGCGCATGCGCAGTAGTGAGCCCGATTACGCACCCGCAGTAGTGACCCCGAGTGCGCATGCGCAGTAGTAAGACCGTGCGTGCATGCGCAGTAGTGCGCCCGTGTGCGCATGCGCAGAAGTGAGCTCGAATGCGCATCCGCAGTAGTGAGCCCGAGTGCGCATGTGCAGGTATGAGCCGGAGTGCGCATGCTTAGTAGTGAGCTTCATTGCGCATCCGCAGTAGTGAGTCCGAGTGCGCATGAGCAGTAGTGACCCCGAGTGCGCATGCACAGTAGTGAGCCCGAGTGTGTATGAGCAGTAGTGACCCCGAGTGCGTATGCACAGTAGTGAGCGCGATTGCGCATCCGCAGCAGTGAGTCCGAGTGCGCATGAGCAGTAGGGACCCCGAGTGCGCATGAGCAGTAGTGAGCCCGAGTGCGCATAAGCAGTAGTGACCCCGAGTGCGCATGCACAGTAGTGAGCGCGATTGCGCATCCGCAGCAGTGAGTCCGAGTGCGCATGAGCAGTAGTGACCCCGAGTGCGCATCCACAGTAGCGAGTCCGTGTGCGCATGCGCAGTACTGAGCCCGAGTGCGCATGTGCAGGTATGAGCCGGAGTGCGCATGCCTAGTAGTGAGCTTCATTGCGCATCCGCAGTAGTGAGCCCGAACGCGCATCCACAGTAGTGAGCCCGAGTGCGCAAGCGCAGTACTGACCCCGAATACGCATGAGCAGTAGTGAGTTCAAGTGCGCATGATCAGTAGTGAGCCCGAGCGCGCGTGCGCAGTCGCGACCCCGAGTGCGCATGCGCAGTAGTGAGCCCGAGTGCGCATCCGCAGTTGTGTGCCCGAGTGCGCATGCGCTGTAGTGAGCCCGATTGCGCATCCGCAGTATGGAGTCCGTGTGCGCATGCGCAGTAGTGAGCCTGATTGCGCATGCGCAGTAGTGTGCCCGTGCCCGCCCGCGCAGTGTTGAGCCCGAGTGCGCATGGTGAAGTCTGAGCCGGAGTGCCCATGCGCAGTAGTGAGCTCGATTGCGTATCCGCAGTAGTGAGGTCGAGTGCCCATGAGCAGTAGTGAGTCCGAGTGCGCATGAGCAGTAGTGACCCCGATTGCGCATGCACAGTAGTGAGCCCATGTGTGCATGCGCAGTAGCGAGCCCGATTGCGCATCAGCAGTAGTGGGTCCGTGTGCGTATGCGCAGTAGCGACCCCGAGTGCGCATGCACAGTAGTGAGCCCGATTGCGCATGCGCAGTAGTGAGCCCCATGTGCGCATGCGCAGTGGTGAGCTCGAGTGCGCATGGGCAGGTCCGAGCCGGAGTGCGTATGCGCAGTAGTGAGTCCGAGTGCGCAGGGGCAGTAGTGACCCCGAGCGCGCATGCGCATTAGCGAGCGCGATTGCGCATCCGCAGCAGTGAGTCCGAGCGCCCATGAGTCGTAGTGAGTCCGAGTACGCATGAGCAGTAGTGAGTCCGAGTGCGCATGAGCAGTAGTGTCCCGGAGTGCGCATGAGCAGTAGTGAGTCCGAGTGCGCATGAGCAGTAGTGACCCCGAGTGCGCATGCACAGTAGTGAGCGCGATTGCGCATCCGCAGCAGTGAGTCCGAGTGCGCATGAGCAGTAGTGACCCCGAGTGCGCATCCACAGTAGCGAGTCCGTGTGCGCATGCGCAGTACTGAGCCCGAGTGCGCATGTGCAGGTATGAGTCGGAGTGCGCATGCGCAGTAGTGAGCTTTATTGCGCATTCGCAGTAGTGAGTTCAAGTGCGCATGATCAGTAGTGAGCCCGAGCGCGCGTGCGCAGTAGTGACCCCAAGTGCGCATGCGCAGTAGTGAGCCCGAGTGCTCATGCACAGTAGAGAGCCCGATTGCGCATGCGCAGTAGTGCGCCCGTGTGCGCATGCGCAGAAGTGAGCTCGAATGCGCATCCGCAGTTGTGTGCCCGAGTGCGCATGTGCAGTAGTGAGCCCGATTACGTATCCGCAGTAGTGACCCCTAGTGCGCATGCGCAGTAGTGAGCCCGATTACGTATCCGCAGTAGTGACCCCTAGTGCGCATGCGCAGTAGTGAGCCCGATTACGTATCCGCAGTAGTGACTCCGAGTGCGCATGCGCAGTAGTGATCCCGAGCGCGCATCCACAGTAGTGACGCCGAGTGCGCATGCGCAGTACTGACTCCGAGTACGCATGAGCAGTGGTGAGTTCGAGTGCGCATGAGCAGTAGTGAACCCGCGTGCGCATGCGCAGTAGTGACCCCTAGTGCGCATGTGCAGTAGTGAGCCCGATTACGTATCCGCAGTAGTGACTCCGAGTGCGCATGCGCAGTAGTGAGCCCGAGCGCGCATGTGCAGTAGTGAGCCCGATTACGTATCCGCAGTAGTGACCCCTAGTGCGCATGCGCAGTAGTGAGCCCGATTACGTCTCCGCAGTAGTGACTCCCAGTGCGCATGCGCAGTAGTGAGCCCGAGCGCGCATACACAGTAGTGACGCCGAGTGCGCATGCGCAGTACTGACTCCGAGTACGCATGAGCAGTGGTGAGTTCGAGTGCGCATGAGCAGTAGTGAGCCCGATTACTCATCCGCAGTAGTGAGCCCGTGTGCGCATGCGCAGTGGTGACCCTGAGTGCGCATGTGCAGTAGTGAGCCCGATTATGTATCCGCAGTAGTGACCCCGAGTGCGCATGCGCAGTAGTGGGCCCGAGCGCGCATCCACAGTAGTGAGGCCGAGTGGGCATGCGCAGCACTGACTCCGAGTACGCATGAGCAGTGGTGAGTTCGAGTGCGCATGAGTAGTAGTGACCCCGAAAGCGCATGCGCAGTAGTGAGCCCGATTACGCATCCGCAGTAGTGACCCCGAGTGCGCATGGGCAATACTCGGACCGTGCGCGCATGCGCAGTAGTGTGCCCGTGTGCGCATGCGCAGAAGTGAGCTCGAATGCGCATCCGCAGTTGTGTGCCCGAGTGCGCATGTGCAGTAGTGAGCCCGATTACGTATCCGCAGTAGTGACCCCTAGTGCGCATGCGCAGTAGTGAGCCCGATTACGTATCCGCAGTAGTGACCCCTAGTGCGCATGCGCAGTAGTGAGCCCGATTACGTATCCGCAGTAGTGACTCCGAGTGCGCATGCGCAGTAGTGATCCCGAGCGCGCATCCACAGTAGTGACGCCGAGTGCCCATGCGCAGTACTGACTCCGAGTACGCATGAGCAGTGGTGATTTCGAGTGCGCATGAGCAGTAGTGAGCCCGCGTGCGCATGCGCAGTAGTGACCCCTAGTGCGCATGTGCAGTAGTGAGCCCGATTACGTATCCGCAGTAGTGACTCCGAGTGCGCATGCGCAGTAGTGAGCCCGAGCGCGCATGTGCAGTAGTGAGCCCGATTACGTATCCGCAGTAGTGACCCCTAGTGCGCATGCGCAGTAGTGAGCCCGATTACGTCTCCGCAGTAGTGACTCCCAGTGCGCATGCGCAGTAGTGAGCCCGAGCGCGCATACACAGTAGTGACGCCGAGTGCGCATGCGCAGTACTGACTCCGAGTACGCATGAGCAGTGGTGAGTTCGAGTGCGCATGAGCAGTAGTGAGCCCGATTACTCATCCGCAGTAGTGAGCCCGATTGCGCATCCGCAGCAGTGAGTCCGACTGCGCATGAGCAGTAGTGAGGCCGAGTGCGCATGAGCAGTAGTGAGCCCGAGCGCGCATCCGCAGGAGTGAGTCCGAGTGCGCATGTGCAGTAGAGAGCCCGTGTGCGCATGCGCAGTAGTGAGCCCGTGTGCGCATGCGCAGTGGTGACCCTGAGTGCGCATGCGCAGTAGTGGGCCCGAGCGCGCATCCACAGTAGTGAGGCCGAGTGGGCATGCGCAGTACTGACTCCGAGTACGCATGAGCAGTGGTGAGTTCGAGTGCGCATGAGCAGTAGTGACCCCGAGAGCGCATGCGCAGTAGTGAGCCCGATTACGCATCCGCAGTAGTGACCCCGAGTGCGCATGGGCAATACTCGGACCGAGTGCGCATGCACAGTAGTGAGCCCGAGTGCGTATGAGCAGTAGTGACCCCGAGTGCGTATGCACAGTGGAGAGCCCGATTGCGCATGCGCAGTAGTGAGCCCGTGTGCGCATGCGCAGTGGTGAGCTCGAGTGCGCATGGGCAGGTCGGAGCCGGAGTGCGTATGCGCAGTAGTGAGTCCGAGTGCGCATAAGCAGTAGCGACCCCGAATGCGCATGCACAGTAGTGAGCCCGAGTACGCATGCGCAGTGGAGAGCCCGATTGCGCATGCGCAGTAGTGAGCTCGTGTGCGCATGCGCAGTGGTGAGCTCGAGTGCGCATGGGCAGGTCGGAGCCGGAGTGCGTATGCGCAGTAGTGAGTCCGAGTGCGCATGAGCAGTAGCGACTCCGAATGCACATGCACAGTAGGGAGCCCGAGTACGCATGCACAGTAGTGAACCCGTGTGCGCATGCGCAGTAGTGACCCCGAGTGCGCATGAGCAGTAATGAGTCCGTGTGGGCATGAGCAGTAATGAGCCCGAGTGCGCATGCACAGTAATGCGCCCGTGTGCGCATGCGCAGAAGTGAGCTCGAGTGCGCATGTGCAGGTCTGAGCCGGTGTGCGCATGCGCAGTAGTGAGCCCGTGTGCGCATGCGCAGTAGTGAGACCGAGTGCTCATGCACAGTAGAGAGCCCGATTGCGCATGCGCAGTAGTAAGACCGTGCGCGCATGCGCGGTAGTGCGCCCGTGTGCGCATGCGCAGAAGTGAGCTCGAATGCGCATCCGCAGTAGTGAGTCCGAGTGCGCATGCGCAGTAGCGAGTCCGAGTGCGCAGGGGCAGTAGTGACCCCGAGTGCGCATGGGCAGTAGTGACCCCGAGTGCGCATGCGCAGTAGTAAGACCGTGCGCGCATGCGCGGTAGTGCGCCCGTGTGCGCATGCGCTGAAGTGAGCTCGAATGCGCATCCGCAGTAGTGAGTCCGAGTGCGCATGCGCAGTAGCGAGTCCGAGTGCGCAGGAGCAGTAGTGACCCCGAGTGCGCATCCGCAGCAGTGAGTCCGTGTGCGCATGACCAGCAGTGAGGCCGAGTGCGCATGAGCAGTAGTGAGCCCGAGCGCGCATGCGCAGTAGTGAGCCCGATTACGCACCCGCAGTAGTGACCCCGAGTGCGCATGCGCAGTAGTAAGACCGTGCGTGCATGCGCAGTAGTGCGCCCGTGTGCGCATGCGCAGAAGTGAGCTCGAATGCGCATCCGCAGTAGTGAGCCCGAGTGCGCATGTGCAGGTATGAGCCGGAGTGCGCATGCTTAGTAGTGAGCTTCATTGCGCATCCGCAGTAGTGAGTCCGAGTGCGCATGAGCAGTAGTGACCCCGAGTGCGCATGCACAGTAGTGAGCCCGAGTGTGTATGAGCAGTAGTGACCCCGAGTGCGTATGCACAGTAGTGAGCGCGATTGCGCATCCGCAGCAGTGAGTCCGAGTGCGCATGAGCAGTAGGGACCCCGAGTGCGCATGAGCAGTAGTGAGCCCGAGTGCGCATAAGCAGTAGTGACCCCGAGTGCGCATGCACAGTAGTGAGCGCGATTGCGCATCCGCAGCAGTGAGTCCGAGTGCGCATGAGCAGTAGTGACCCCGAGTGCGCATCCACAGTAGCGAGTCCGTGTGCGCATGCGCAGTACTGAGCCCGAGTGCGCATGTGCAGGTATGAGCCGGAGTGCGCATGCCTAGTAGTGAGCTTCATTGCGCATCCGCAGTAGTGAGCCCGAACGCGCATCCACAGTAGTGAGCCCGAGTGCGCAAGCGCAGTACTGACCCCGAATACGCATGAGCAGTAGTGAGTTCAAGTGCGCATGATCAGTAGTGAGCCCGAGCGCGCGTGCGCAGTCGCGACCCCGAGTGCGCATGCGCAGTAGTGAGCCCGAGTGCGCATCCGCAGTTGTGTGCCCGAGTGCGCATGCGCTGTAGTGAGCCCGATTGCGCATCCGCAGTATGGAGTCCGTGTGCGCATGCGCAGTAGTGAGCCTGATTGCGCATGCGCAGTAGTGTGCCCGTGCCCGCCCGCGCAGTGTTGAGCCCGAGTGCGCATGGTGAAGTCTGAGCCGGAGTGCCCATGCGCAGTAGTGAGCTCGATTGCGTATCCGCAGTAGTGAGGTCGAGTGCCCATGAGCAGTAGTGAGTCCGAGTGCGCATGAGCAGTAGTGACCCCGATTGCGCATGCACAGTAGTGAGCCCATGTGTGCATGCGCAGTAGCGAGCCCGATTGCGCATCAGCAGTAGTGGGTCCGTGTGCGTATGCGCAGTAGCGACCCCGAGTGCGCATGCACAGTAGTGAGCCCGATTGCGCATGCGCAGTAGTGAGCCCCATGTGCGCATGCGCAGTGGTGAGCTCGAGTGCGCATGGGCAGGTCCGAGCCGGAGTGCGTATGCGCAGTAGTGAGTCCGAGTGCGCAGGGGCAGTAGTGACCCCGAGCGCGCATGCGCATTAGCGAGCGCGATTGCGCATCCGCAGCAGTGAGTCCGAGCGCCCATGAGTCGTAGTGAGTCCGAGTACGCATGAGCAGTAGTGAGTCCGAGTGCGCATGAGCAGTAGTGTCCCGGAGTGCGCATGAGCAGTAGTGACCCCGAGTGCGCATGCACAGTAGTGAGCGCGATTGCGCATCCGCAGTAGTGAGTCCGAGTGCGCATGAGCAGTAGTGTCCCGGAGTGCGCATGAGCAGTACTGAGCCCGAGTGCGCATGTGCAGGTATGAGTCGGAGTGCGCATGCGCAGTAGTGAGCTTTATTGCGCATTCGCAGTAGTGAGTTCAAGTGCGCATGATCAGTAGTGAGCCCGAGCGCGCGTGCGCAGTAGTGACCCCAAGTGCGCATGCGCAGTAGTGAGCCCGAGTGCTCATGCACAGTAGAGAGCCCGATTGCGCATGCGCAGTAGTGCGCCCGTGTGCGCATGCGCAGAAGTGAGCTCGAATGCGCATCCGCAGTTGTGTGCCCGAGTGCGCATGTGCAGTAGTGAGCCCGATTACGTATCCGCAGTAGTGACCCCTAGTGCGCATGCGCAGTAGTGAGCCCGATTACGTATCCGCAGTAGTGACCCCTAGTGCGCATGCGCAGTAGTGAGCCCGATTACGTATCCGCAGTAGTGACTCCGAGTGCGCATGCGCAGTAATGATCCCGAGCGCGCATCCACAGTAGTGACGCCGAGTGCGCATGCGCAGTACTGACTCCGAGTACGCATGAGCAGTGGTGAGTTCGAGTGCGCATGAGCAGTAGTGAACCCGCGTGCGCATGCGCAGTAGTGACCCCTAGTGCGCATGTGCAGTAGTGAGCCCGATTACGTATCCGCAGTAGTGACTCCGTGTGCGCATGCGCAGTAGTGAGCCCGAGCGCGCATGTGCAGTAGTGAGCCCGATTACGTATCCGCAGTAGTGACCCCTAGTGCGCATGCGCAGTAGTGAGCCCGATTACGTCTCCGCAGTAGTGACTCCCAGTGCGCATGCGCAGTAGTGAGCCCGAGCGCGCATACACAGTAGTGACGCCGAGTGCGCATGCGCAGTACTGACTCCGAGTACGCATGAGCAGTGGTGAGTTCGAGTGCGCATGAGCAGTAGTGAGCCCGATTACTCATCCGCAGTAGTGAGCCCGATTGCGCATCCGCAGCAGTGAGTCCGACTGCGCATGAGCAGTAGTGAGGCCGAGTGCGCATGAGCAGTAGTGAGCCCGAGCGCGCATCCGCAGGAGTGAGTCCGAGTGCGCATGTGCAGTAGAGAGCCCGTGTGCGCATGCGCAGTAGTGAGCCCGTGTGCGCATGCGCAGTGGTGACCCTGAGTGCGCATGTGCAGTAGTGAGCCCGATTATGTATCCGCAGTAGTGACCCCGAGTGCGCATGCGCAGTAGTGGGCCCGAGCGCGCATCCACAGTAGTGAGGCCGAGTGGGCATGCGCAGCACTGACTCCGAGTACGCATGAGCAGTGGTGAGTTCGAGTGCGCATGAGTAGTAGTGACCCCGAAAGCGCATGCGCAGTAGTGAGCCCGATTACGCATCCGCAGTAGTGACCCCGAGTGCGCATGGGCAATACTCGGACCGTGCGCGCATGCGCAGTAGTGTGCCCGTGTGCGCATGCGCAGAAGTGAGCTCGAATGCGCATCCGCAGTTGTGTGCCCGAGTGCGCATGTGCAGTAGTGAGCCCGATTACGTATCCGCAGTAGTGACCCCTAGTGCGCATGCGCAGTAGTGAGCCCGATTACGTATCCGCAGTAGTGACCCCTAGTGCGCATGCGCAGTAGTGAGCCCGATTACGTATCCGCAGTAGTGACTCCGAGTGCGCATGCGCAGTAGTGATCCCGAGCGCGCATCCACAGTAGTGACGCCGAGTGCGCATGCGCAGTACTGACTCCGAGTACGCATGAGCAGTGGTGATTTCGAGTGCGCATGAGCAGTAGTGAGCCCGCGTGCGCATGCGCAGTAGTGACCCCTAGTGCGCATGTGCAGTAGTGAGCCCGATTACGTATCCGCAGTAGTGACTCCGAGTGCGCATGCGCAGTAGTGAGCCCGAGCGCGCATGTGCAGTAGTGAGCCCGATTACGTATCCGCAGTAGTGACCCCTAGTGCGCATGCGCAGTAGTGAGCCCGATTACGTCTCCGCAGTAGTGACTCCCAGTGCGCATGCGCAGTAGTGAGCCCGAGCGCGCATACACAGTAGTGACGCCGAGTGCGCATGCGCAGTACTGACTCCGAGTACGCATGAGCAGTGGTGAGTTCGAGTGCGCATGAGCAGTAGTGAGCCCGATTACTCATCCGCAGTAGTGAGCCCGATTGCGCATCCGCAGCAGTGAGTCCGACTGCGCATGAGCAGTAGTGAGGCCGAGTGCGCATGAGCAGTAGTGAGCCCGAGCGCGCATCCGCAGGAGTGAGTCCGAGTGCGCATGTGCAGTAGAGAGCCCGTGTGCGCATGCGCAGTAGTGAGCCCGTGTGCGCATGCGCAGTGGTGACCCTGAGTGCGCATGCGCAGTAGTGGGCCCGAGCGCGCATCCACAGTAGTGAGGCCGAGTGGGCATGCGCAGTACTGACTCCGAGTACGCATGAGCAGTGGTGAGTTCGAGTGCGCATGAGCAGTAGTGACCCCGAGAGCGCATGCGCAGTAGTGAGCCCGATTACGCATCCGCAGTAGTGACCCCGAGTGCGCATGGGCAATACTCGGACCGAGTGCGCATGCACAGTAGTGAGCCCGAGTGCGTATGAGCAGTAGTGACCCCGAGTGCGTATGCACAGTGGAGAGCCCGATTGCGCATGCGCAGTAGTGAGCCCGTGTGCGCATGCGCAGTGGTGAGCTCGAGTGCGCATGGGCAGGTCGGAGCCGGAGTGCGTATGCGCAGTAGTGAGTCCGAGTGCGCATAAGCAGTAGCGACCCCGAATGCGCATGCACAGTAGTGAGCCCGAGTACGCATGCGCAGTGGAGAGCCCGATTGCGCATGCGCAGTAGTGAGCTCGTGTGCGCATGCGCAGTGGTGAGCTCGAGTGCGCATGGGCAGGTCGGAGCCGGAGTGCGTATGCGCAGTAGTGAGTCCGAGTGCGCATGAGCAGTAGCGACTCCGAATGCACATGCACAGTAGGGAGCCCGAGTACGCATGCACAGTAGTGAACCCGTGTGCGCATGCGCAGTAGTGACCCCGAGTGCGCATGAGCAGTAATGAGTCCGTGTGGGCATGAGCAGTAATGAGCCCGAGTGCGCATGCACAGTAATGCGCCCGTGTGCGCATGCGCAGAAGTGAGCTCGAGTGCGCATGTGCAGGTCTGAGCCGGTGTGCGCATGCGCAGTAGTGAGCCCGTGTGCGCATGCGCAGTAGTGAGACCGAGTGCTCATGCACAGTAGAGAGCCCGATTGCGCATGCGCAGTAGTAAGACCGTGCGCGAATGCGCTGTAGTGCGCCCGTGTGCGCATGCGCAGAAGTGAGCTCGAATGCGCATCCGCAGTAGTGTGACCGAGTGCGCCTGCGCAGTAGTGAGCCCGATTACGCACCCGCAGTAGTGACCCCGAGTGCGCATGCGCAGTAGTAAGACCGTGCGCGCATGCGCTGTAGTGCGCCCGTGTGCGCATGCGCAGAAGTGAGCTCGAATGCGCATCCGCAGTAGTGAGCCCGAGTGCGCATGTGCAGGTATGAGCCGGAGTGCGCATGCTTAGTAGTGAGCTTCATTGCGCATCCGCAGTAGTGAGTCCGAGTGCGCATGAGCAGTAGTGACCCCGAGTGCGAATGCACAGTAGTGAGCCCGAGTGTGTATGAGCAGTAGTGACCCCGAGTGCGTATGCACAGTAGTGAGCGCGATTGCGCATCCGCAGCAGTGAGTCCGAGTGCGCATGAGCAGTAGGGACCCCGAGTGCGCATGAGCAGTAGTGAGCCCGAGTGCGCATAAGCAGTAGTGACCCCGAGTGCGCATGCACAGTAGTGAGCGCGATTGCGCATCCGCAGCAGTGAGTCCGAGTGCGCATGAGCAGTAGTGACCCCGAGTGCGCATCCACAGTAGCGAGTCCGTGTGCGCATGCGCAGTACTGAGCCCGAGTGCGCATGTGCAGGTATGAGCCGGAGTGCGCATGCCTAGTAGTGAGCTTCATTGCGCATCCGCAGTAGTGAGCCCGAACGCGCATCCACAGTAGTGAGCCCGAGTGCGCAAGCGCAGTACTGACCCCGAATACGCATGAGCAGTAGTGAGTTCAAGTGCGCATGATCAGTAGTGAGCCCGAGCGCGCGTGCGCAGTCGCGACCCCGAGTGCGCATGCGCAGTAGTGAGCCCGAGTGCGCATCCGCAGTTGTGTGCCCGAGTGCGCATGCGCTGTAGTGAGCCCGATTGCGCATCCGCAGTATGGAGTCCGTGTGCGCATGCGCAGTAGTGAGCCTGATTGCGCATGCGCAGTAGTGTGCCCGTGCCCGCCCGCGCAGTGTTGAGCCCGAGTGCGCATGGTGAAGTCTGAGCCGGAGTGCCCATGCGCAGTAGTGAGCTCGATTGCGCATCCGCAGTAGTGAGGCCGAGTGCCCATGAGCAGTAGTGAGTCCGAGTGCGCATGAGCAGTAGTGACCCCGATTGCGCATGCACAGTAGTGAGCCCATGTGTGCATGCGCAGTAGCGAGCCCGATTGCGCATCAGCAGTAGTGGGTCCGTGTGCGTATGCGCAGTAGTGACCCCGAGTGCGCATGCACAGTAGTGAGCCCGATTGCGCATGCGCAGTAGTGAGCCCCATGTGCGCATGCGCAGTGGTGAGCTCGAGTGCGCATGGGCAGGTCCGAGCCGGAGTGCGTATGCGCAGTAGTGAGTCCGAGTGCGCAGGGGCAGTAGTGACCCCGAGCGCGCATGCACAGTAGTGAGCCCGAGTGTGTATGAGCAGTAGTGACCCCGAGTGCGTATGCACAGTAGTGAGCGCGATTGCGCATCCGCAGCAGTGAGTCCGAGTGCGCATGAGCAGTAGGGACCCCGAGTGCGCGTGAGCAGTAGTGAGCCCGAGTGCGCATAAGCAGTAGTGACCCCGAGTGCGCATGCACAGTAGTGAGCGCGATTGCGCATCCGCAGCAGTGAGTCCGAGTGCGCATGAGCAGTAGTGACCCCGAGTGCGCATCCACAGTAGCGAGTCCGTGTGCACATGCGCAGTACTGAGCCCGAGTGCGCATGTGCAGGTATGAGCCGGAGTGCGCATGCCTAGTAGTGAGCTTCATTGCGCATCCGCAGTAGTGAGCCCGAACGCGCATCCACAGTAGTGAGCCCGAGTGCGCAAGCGCAGTACTGACCCCGAATACGCATGAGCAGTAGTGAGTTTAAGTGCGCATGATCAGTAGTGAGCCCGAGCGCGCGTGCGCAGTCGCGACCCCGAGTGCGCATGCGCAGTAGTGAGCCCGAGTGCGCATCCGCAGTTGTGTGCCCGAGTGCGCATGCGCTGTAGTGAGCCCGATTGCGCATCCGCAGTATGGAGTCCGTGTGCGCATGCGCAGTAGTGAGCCTGATTGCGCATGCGCAGTAGTGTGCCCGTGCCCGCCCGCGCAGTGTTGAGCCCGAGTGCGCATGGTGAAGTCTGAGCCGGAGTGCCCATGCGCAGTAGTGAGCTCGATTGCGCATCCGCAGTAGTGAGGCCGAGTGCCCATGAGCAGTAGTGAGTCCGAGTGCGCATGAGCAGTAGTGACCCCGATTGCGCATGCACAGTAGTGAGCCCATGTGTGCATGCGCAGTAGCGAGCCCGATTGCGCATCAGCAGTAGTGGGTCCGCGTGCGTATGCGCAGTAGTGACCCCGAGTGCGCATGCACAGTAGTGAGCCCGATTGCGCATGCGCAGTAGTGAGCCCCATGTGCGCATGCGCAGTGGTGAGCTCGAGTGCGCATGGGCAGGTCCGAGCCGGAGTGCGTATGCGCAGTAGTGAGTCCGAGTGCGCAGGGGCAGTAGTGACCCCGAGCGCGCATGCGCATTAGCGAGCGCGATTGCGCATCCGCAGCAGTGAGTCCGAGCGCCCATGAGTCGTAGTGAGTCCGAGTACGCATGAGCAGTAGTGAGTCCGAGTGCGCATGAGCAGTAGTGACCCCGAGTGCGCATGCACAGTAGTGAGCGCGATTGCGCATCCGCAGCAGTGAGTCCGAGTGCGCATGAGCAGTAGTGACCCCGAGTGCGCATCCACAGTAGCGAGTCCGTGTGCGCATGCGCAGTACTGAGCCCGAGTGCGCATGTGCAGGTATGAGTCGGAGTGCGCATGCGCAGTAGTGAGCTTTATTGCGCATTCGCAGTAGTGAGTTCAAGTGCGCATGATCAGTAGTGAGCCCGAGCGCGCGTGCGCAGTAGTGACCCCAAGTGCGCATGCGCAGTAGTGAGCCCGAGTGCTCATGCACAGTAGAGAGCCCGATTGCGCATGCGCAGTAGTGCGCCCGTGTGCGCATGCGCAGAAGTGAGCTCGAATGCGCATCCGCAGTTGTGTGCCCGAGTGCGCATGTGCAGTAGTGAGCCCGATTACGTATCCGCAGTAGTGACCCCTAGTGCGCATGCGCAGTAGTGAGCCCGATTACGTATCCGCAGTAGTGACCCCTAGTGCGCATGCGCAGTAGTGAGCCCGATTACGTATCCGCAGTAGTGACTCCGAGTGCGCATGCGCAGTAGTGATCCCGAGCGCGCATCCACAGTAGTGACGCCGAGTGCGCATGCGCAGTACTGACTCCGAGTACGCATGAGCAGTGGTGAGTTCGAGTGCGCATGAGCAGTAGTGAGCCCGCGTGCGCATGCGCAGTAGTGACCCCTAGTGCGCATGTGCAGTAGTGAGCCCGATTACGTATCCGCAGTAGTGACTCCGAGTGCGCATGCGCAGTAGTGAGCCCGAGCGCGCATGTGCAGTAGTGAGCCCGATTACGTATCCGCAGTAGTGACCCCTAGTGCGCATGCGCAGTAGTGAGCCCGATTACGTCTCCGCAGTAGTGACTCCCAGTGCGCATGCGCAGTAGTGAGCCCGAGCGCGCATACACAGTAGTGACGCCGAGTGCGCATGCGCAGTACTGACTCCGAGTACGCATGAGCAGTGGTGAGTTCGAGTGCGCATGAGCAGTAGTGAGCCCGATTACTCATCCGCAGTAGTGAGCCCGATTGCGCATCCGCAGCAGTGAGTCCGACTGCGCATGAGCAGTAGTGAGGCCGAGTGCGCATGAGCAGTAGTGAGCCCGAGCGCGCATCCGCAGGAGTGAGTCCGAGTGCGCATGTGCAGTAGAGAGCCCGTGTGCGCATGCGCAGTAGTGAGCCCGTGTGCGCATGCGCAGTGGTGACCCTGAGTGCGCATGTGCAGTAGTGAGCCCGATTACGTATCCGCAGTAGTGACTCCGAGTGCGCATGCGCAGTAGTGAGCCCGAGCGCGCATCCACAGTAGTGACGCCGAGTGCGCATGCGCAGTACTGACTCCGAGTACGCATGAGCAGTGGTGAGTTCGAGTGCGCATGAGCAGTAGTGACGCCGAGAGCGCATGCGCAGTAGTGAGCCCGATTACGCATCCGCAGTAGTGACCCCGAGTGCGCATGGGCAATACTCGGACCGAGTGCGCATGCACAGTAGTGAGCCCGAGTGCGTATGAGCAGTAGTGACCCCGAGTGCGTATGCACAGTAGTGAGCGCGATTGCGCATCCGCAGCAGTGAGTCCGAGTGCGCATGAGCAGTAGGACCCCGAGTGCGCATGAGCAGTAGTGAGCCCGAGTGCGCATAAGCAGTAGTGACCCCGAGTGCGCATGCACAGTAGTGAGCGCGATTGCGCATCCGCAGCAGTGAGTCCGAGTGCGCATGCCTAGTAGTGAGCTTCATTGCGCATCCGCAGTAGTGAGCCCGAACGCGCATCCACAGTAGTGAGCCCGAGTGCGCAAGCGCAGTACTGACCCCGAATACGCATGAGCAGTAGTGAGTTCAAGTGCGCATGATCAGTAGTGAGCCCGAGCGCGCGTGCGCAGTAGTGACCCCGAGTGCGCATGCGCAGTAGTGAGCCCGAGTGCGCATCCGCAGTTGTGTGCCCGAGTGCGCATGCGCTGTAGTGAGCCCGATTGCGCATCCGCAGTATGGAGTCCGTGTGCGCATGCGCAGTAGTGAGCCCGATTGCGCATGCGCAGTAGTGTGCCCGTGCCCGCCCGCGCAGTGTTGAACCCGAGTGCGCATGGTGAAGTCTGAGCCGGAGTGCCCATGCGCAGTAGTGAGCCCGATTGCGCATCCGCAGTAGTGAGGCCGAGTGCCCATGAGCAGTAGTGAGTCCGAGTGCGCATGAGCAGTAGTGACCCCGATTGCGCATGCACAGTAGTGAGCCCATGTGTGCATGCGCAGTAGCGAGCCCGATTGCGCATCAGCAGTAGTGTGTCCGTGTGCGCATGCGCAGTAGTGACCCCGAGTGCGCATGCACAGTAGTGAGCCCGATTGCGCATGCGCAGTAGTGAGCCCCATGTGGGCATGCGAAGTGGTGAGCTCGAGTGCGCATGGGCAGGTCCGAGCCGGAGTGCGTATGCGCAGTAGTGAGTCCGAGTGCGCAGGGGCAGTAGTGACCCCGAGCGCGCATGCGCATTAGCAAGCGCGATTGCGCATCCGCAGCAGTGAGTCCGAGCGCCCATGAGTCGTAGTGAGTCCGAGTACGCATGAGCAGTAGTGAGTCCGAGTGCGCATGAGCAGTAGTGTCCCGGAGTGCGCATGAGCAGTAGTGAGTCCGAGTGCGCATGAGCAGTAGTGACCCCGAGTGCGCATCCACAGTAGCGAGTCCGTGTGCGCATGCGCAGTACTGAGCCCGAGTGCGCATGTGCAGGTATGAGCCGGAGTGCGCATGCTTAGTAGTGAGCTTCATTGCGCATCCGCAGTAGTGAGTCCGAGTGCGTATGAGCAGTAGTGACCCCGAGTGCGCATGAGCAGTAGTGACCCCGAGTGCGCATGCACAGTAGTGAGCGCGATTGCGCATCCGCAGCAGTGAGTCCGAGTGCGCATGAGCAGTAGTGAGCCCGAGTGCGCATCCACAGTAGCGAGTCCGTGTGCGCATGCGCAGTACTGAGCCCGAGTGCGCATGTGCAGGTATGAGCCGGAGTGCGCATGCACAGTAGTGAGCGCGATTGCGCATCCGCAGCAGTGAGTCCGAGTGCGCATGAGCAGTAGTGACCTCGAGTGCGCATCCACAGTAGCGAGTCCGTGTGCGCATGCGCACTACTGAGACCGAGTGCGCATGTGCAGGTATGAGTCGGAGTGCGCATGCGCAGTAGTGAGCTTTATTGCGCATTCGCAGTAGTGAGTTCAAGTGCGCATGATCAGTAGTGAGCCCGAGTGCGCATGAGCAGTAGTGAGCTCGCGTGCGCATGCGCAGTAGTGACCCCGAGTGCGCATGTGCAGTAGTGAGCCCGATTACGTATCCGCAGTAGTGACTCCGAGTGCGCATGCGCAGTAGTGAGCCCCAGCGCGCATGTGCAGTAGTGAGCCCGATTACGTATCCGCTGTAGTGACCCCGAGTGCGCATGCGCAGTAGTGAGCCCGAATACGTATCCGCAGTAGTGACTCCGAGTGCGCATGCGCAGTAGTGAGCCCGATTACGTATCCGCAGTACTGACTCCGAGTACGCATGAGCATTGGTGAGTTCGAGTGCGCATGAGCAGTAGTGACCCCGAGTGCGCATGCGCAGTAGTGAGCCCGATTACGTATCCGCAGTAGTGACCCCGAGTGCGCATGCGCAGTAGTGAGCCCGAGCGCGCATCCGCAGTAGTGAGTCCGAGTTCACATGTGCAGTAGAGAGCCCGTGTGCGCATGCGCAGTAGTGAGCCCGTGTGCGCATGCGCAGTAGTGACCCCGAGTGCGCATGTGCAGTAGTGAGCCCGATTACGTATCCGCAGTAGTGACCCCGAGTGCGCATGCGCAGTAGTGAGCCCGAGCGCGCATCCACAGTAGTGAGGCCGTGTGGGCATGCGCAGCACTGACTCCGAGTACGCATGAGCAGTGGTGAGTTCGAGTGCGCATGAGCAGTAGTGATCCCGAGTGCGCATGCGCAGTAGTGAGCCCGAGCGCGCATCCGCAGTAGTGAGTCCGAGTGCACATGTGCAGTAGAGAGCCCGTGTGCGCATGCGCAGTAGTGAGCCCGTGTGCGCATGCGCAGTAGTGACCCCGAGTGCGCCTGCGCAGTAGTGAGCCCGATTACGCACCCGCAGTAGTGACCCCGAGTGCGCATGCGCAGTAGTAAGACCGTGCGCGCATGCGCTGTAGTGCGCCCGTGTGCGCATGCGCAGAAGTGAGCTCGAATGCGCATCCGCAGTAGTGAGCCCGAGTGCGCATGCGCAGTAGCGATTCCGAGTGCGCAGGAGCAGTAGTGACCCCGAGTGCGCATCCGCAGCAGTGAGTCCGTGTGCGCATGACCAGTAGTGAGGCCGAGTGCGCATGAGCAGTAGTGAGCCCGAGCGCGCATCCACAGTAGTGAGGCCGAGTGGGCATGCGCAGCACTGACTCCGAGTACGCATGAGCAGTGGTGAGTTCGAGTGCGCATGAGCAGTAGTGACCCCGAGAGCGCATGCGCAGTAGTGAGCCCGGTTACGCATCCGCAGTAGTGACCCCGAGTGCGCATCCACAGTAGCGAGTCCGTGTGCGCATGCGCAGTACTGAGCCCGAGTGCGCATGTGCAGGTATGAGCCGGAGTGCGCATGCCTAGTAGTGAGCTTCATTGCGCATCCGCAGTAGTGAGTCCGAACGCGCATCCACAGTAGTGAGCCCGAGTGCGCAAGCGCAGTACTGACCCCGAATACGCATGAGCAGTAGTGAGTTCAAGTGCGCATGGTCAGTAGTGAGCCCGAGCGCGCGTGCGCAGTAGTGACCCCGAGTGCGCATGCGCAGTAGTGAGCCCGAGTGCGCATCCGCAGTTGTGTGCCCGAGTGCGCATGCGCTGTAGTGAGCCCGATTGCGCATCCGCAGTATGGAGTCCGTGTGCGCATGCGCAGTAGTGAGCCTGATTGTGCATGCGCAGTAGTGTGCCCGCGCCCGCCCGCGCAGTGTTGAGCCCGAGTGCGCATGGTGAAGTCTGAGCCGGAGTGCCCATGCGCAGTAGTGAGCCCGATTGCGCATCCGCAGTAGTGAGGCCGAGTGCCCATGAGCAGTAGTGAGTCCGAGTGCGCATGAGCAGTAGTGACCCCGAGTGCGCATCCACAGTAGCGAGTCCGTGTGCGCATGCGCAGTACTGAGCCCGAGTGCGCATGTGCAGGTATGAGCCGGAGTGCGCATGCTTAGTAGTGAGCTTCATTGCGCATCCGCAGTAGTGAGTCCGAGTGCGCATGAGCAGTAGTGACCCCGAGTGCGCATGAGCAGTAGTGACCCCGAGTGCGCATGCACAGTAGTGAGCGCGATTGCGCATCCGCAGCAGTGAGTCCGAGTGCGCATGAGCAGTAGTGACCCCGAGTGCGCATGCGCTGTAGTGAGCCCGATTACGCATGCACAGTGGAGAGCCCGATTGCGCATGCGCAGTAGTGAGCCCGAGCGCGCATCCGCAATAGTGAGTCCGAGTGCGCATGTGCAGTAGGGAGCCCGTGTGCGCATGCGCAGTAGTGACCCCGAGTGCGCATGTGCAGTAGTGAGCCCGATTACGTATCCGCAGTAGTGACCCCGAGTGCGCATGCGCAGTAGTGAGCCCGAGCGCGCATCCGCAGTAGTGAGTCCGAGTGCACATGTGCAGTAGAGAGCCCGTGTGCGCATGCGCAGTAGTGACCCCGAGTGCGCATGTGCAGTAGTGAGCCCGATTACGTATCCGCAGTAGTGACCCCGAGTGCGCATGCGCAGTAGTGAGCCCGAGCGCGCATCCACAGTAGTGAGGCCGTGTGGGCATGCGCAGCACTGACTCCGAGTACGCATGAGCAGTGGTGAGTTCGAGTGCGCATGAGCAGTAGTGACCCCGAGAGCGCATGCGCAGTAGTGAGCCCGATTACGCATCCGCAGTAGTGACCCCGAGTGCGCATGGGCAGTAGTGACCCCGAGTGCGCATGCGCTGTAGTGAGCCCGATTACGCACCCGCAGTAGTGACCCCGAGTGCGCATGCGCAGTAGTAAGACCGTGCGCGCATGCGCAGTAGTGCGCCCGTGTGCGCATGCGCAGAAGTGAGCTCGAATGCGCATCCGCAGTAGTGAGCCCGAGTGCGCAAGCGCAGTAGCGAGGCCGAGTGCGCAGGAGCAGTAGTGACCCCGAGTGCGCATCCGCAGCAGTGAGTGCGTGTGCGCATGACCAGTAGTGAGGCCGAGTGCGCATGAGCAGTAGTGAGCCCGAGCGCGCATGCGCAGTAGTGAGCCCGATTACGCACCCGCAGTAGTGACCCCGAGTGCGCATGCGCAGTAGTAAGACCGTGCGTGCATGCGCAGTAGTGCGCCCGTGTGCGCATGCGCAGAAGTGATCTCGAATGCGCATCCGCAGTAGTGAGCCCGAGTGCGCATGCGCAGCAGTGACGCCGAGTGCGCATGAGCAGTAGTGAGTCCGAGTGCGCATGAGCTGTAATGACCCCGAGTGCGCATGCACAGTAGTGAGCCCGAGTGCTCATGCACAGTGGAGAGCCCGATTGCGCATGCGCAGTAGTGAGCCCGTGTGCGCATGCGCAGTGGTGAGCTCGAGTGCGCATGGGCAGGTCGGAGCCGGAGTGCGTATGCGCAGTAGTGAGTCCGAGTGCGCATGAGCAGTAGCGACTCCGAATGCGCATGCACAGTAGTGAGCCCGAGTACGCATGCACAGTAGTGAACCCGTGTGCGCATGCGCAGTAGTGACCCCGAGTGCGCATGAGCAGTACTAAGAGCGTGCGCGCATGCGCAGTAGTGAGCCCGAGCGCGCATCCGCAGTAGTGAGTCCGAGTGCGCATGAGCAGTAATGAGTCCGAGTGGGCATGAGCAGTAATGAGCCCGAGTGTGCCCACGCAGTAGTGAGCCCGATTACGCACCCGCAGTAGTGACCCCGAGTGCGCACGCGCAGTAGTAAGACCGTGCGCGCATGCGCTGTAGTGCGCCCGTGTGCGCATGCGCAGAAGTGAGCTCGAAAGCGCATCCGCAGTAGTGAGCCCGAGTGCGCATGCGCAGTAGCGAGTCCGAGTGCGCAGGAGCAGTAGTGACCCCGAGTGCGCATCCGCAGCAGTGAGTCCGTGTGCGCATGACCAGTAGTGAGGCCGAGTGCGCATGAGCAGTAGTGAGCCCGAGCGCGCATCCACAGTAGTGAGGCCGAGTGGGCATGCGCAGCACTGACTCCGAGTACGCATGAGCAGTGGTGAGTTCGAGTGCGCATGAGCAGTAGTGACCCCGAGAGCGCATGCGCAGTAGTGAGCCCGATTACGCATCCGCAGTAGTGACCCCGAGTGCGCATGGGCAGTAGTGACCCCGAGTGCGCATGCGCTGTAGTGAGCCCGATTACGCACCCGCAGTAGTGACCCCGAGTGCGCATGCGCAGTAGTGAGTCCGAGTGCGCATGAGCTGTAATGACCCCGAGTGCGCATGCACAGTAGTGAGCCCGAGTGCTCATGCACAGTGGAGAGCCCGATTGCGCATGCGCAGTAGTGAGCCCGTGTGCGCATGCGCAGTGGTGAGCTCGAGTGCGCATGGGCAGGTCGGAGCCGGAGTGCGTATGCGCAGTAGTGAGTCCGAGTGCGCATGAGCAGTAGCGACCCCGAATGCGCATGCACAGTAGTGAGCCCGAGTACGCATGCACAGTGGAGAGCCCGATTGCGCATGCGCAGTAGTGAGCTCGTGTGCGCATGCGCAGTGGTGAGCTCGAGTGCGCATGGGCAGGTCGGAGCCGGAGTGCGTATGCGCAGTAGTGAGTCCGAGTGCGCATGAGCAGTAGCGACTCCGAATGCGCATGCACAGTAGTGAGCCCGAGTACGCATGCACAGTAGTGAACCCGTGTGCGCATGCGCAGTAGTGACCCCGAGTGCGCATGAGCAGTAATGAGTCAGAGTGGGCATGAGCAGTAATGAGCCCGAGTGCGCATGCACAGTAATGCACCCGTGTGCGCATGCGCAGAAGTGAGCACGAGTGCGCATGTGCATGTCTGAGCCGGTGTGCGCATGCGCAGTAGTTAGCTCGAGTGCTCATGCACAGTGGAGAGCCCGATTGCGCATGCGCAGTAGTGAGCCCGTGAGCGCATGCGCAGTGGTGAGCTCGAGTGCGTATGGGCAGGTCCGAGCCGGAGTGCGTATGCGCAGTAGTGAGTCCGAGTGCGCAGGAGCAGTAGTGACCTCGTGCGCGCATCCGCAGCAGTGAGTCCGAGTGCGCATGAGCAGTAGTGAGGCCGAGTGCGCATGAGCAGTAGTGAGCCCGAGCGCCCATCCGCAATAGTGAGTCCGAGTGCGCATGTGCAGTAGAGAGCCCGTGTGCGCATGCGCAGTAGTGAGCCCGAGTGCGCATGCGCAGTACTAAGACCGTGCGCGCATGCGCAGTAGTGACCCCGAGTGCGCATGAGCAGTAATGAGTCCGAGTGGGCATGAGCAGTAATGAGCCCGAGTGCGCATGCACAGTAATGCGCCCGTGTGCGCATGCGCAGAAGTGAGCTCGAGTGCGCATGTGCAGGTCTGAGCCGGTGTGCGTATGCGCAGTAGTGAGCCCGAGTGCTCATGCACAGTGGAGAGCCCGATTGCACATGCGCAGTAGTGAGCCCGAGCGCGGATGCGCAGTAGTGACCCCGAGTGCGCATGCGCAGTAGTGACCCCGAGTGCGCATGAGCAGTAGTGAGCCCGCGTGCGCATGCGCAGTAGTGACCCCGAGTGCGCATGTGCAGTAGTGAGCCCGATTACGTATCCGCATTAGTGACTCCGAGTGCGCATGCGCAGTAGTGAGCCCGAGCGCGCATGTGCAGTAGTGAGCCCGATTACGTATCCGCTGTAGTGACCCCGAGTGCGCATGCGCAGTAGTGAGCCCGAATACGTATCCGCAGTAGTGACTCCGAGTGCGCATGCGCAGTAGTGTGCCCGAGCGCGCATCCACAGTAGTGAGGCCGAGTGCGCATGCGCAGTACTGACTCCGAGTACGCATGAGCATTGGTGAGTTCGAGTGCGCATGAGCAGTAGTGACCCCGAGTGCGCATGCGCAGTAGTGAGCCCGATAACGCATCCGCAGTAGTGACCACGAGTGCGCATGAGCAGTAGTGACCCCGAGTGCGCATGCGCAGTAGTGAGCCCGATTACGCATCCGCAGTAGTGAGCCCGATTGCGCATCCGCAGCAGTGAGTCCGAGTGCGCATGAGCAGTAGTGAGGCCGAGTGCGCATGAGCAGTAGTGAGCCCGAGCGCGCATCCGCAGGAGCGAGTCCGAGTGCGCATGTGCAGTAGAGAGCCCGTGTGCGCATGCGCAGTAGTGAGCCCGTGTGCGCATGTGCAGTAGTGACCCCGAGTGCGCATGTGCAGTAGTGAGCCCGAGCGCGCATCCGCAGTAGTGAGTCCGAGTGCACATGTGCAGTAGAGAGCCCGTGTGCGCATGCGCAGTAGTGAGCCCGAGTGCTCATGCACAGTGGAGAGCCCGATTGCGCATGCGCAGTAGTGAGCCCGTGTGCGCATGCGCAGTGGTGAGCTCGAGTGCGCATGGGCAGGTCCGAGCCGGAGTGCGTATGCGCAGTAGCGAGTCCGAGTGCGCAGGAGCAGTAGTGACCCCGAGCGCGCATCCGCAGTAGTGAGGCCGAGTGGGCATGCGCAGCACTGACTCCGAGTACGCATGAGCAGTGGTGAGTTCGAGTGCGCATGAGCAGTAGTGACCCCGAGAGCGCATGCGCAGTAGTGAGCCCGATTACGCATCCGCAGTAGTGACCCCGAGTGCGCATGGGCAGTAGTGACCCCGAGTGCGCATGCGCAGTAGTGAGCCCGATTACGCACCCGCAGTAGTGACCCCGAGTGCGCATGCGCAGTAGTAAGACCGTGCGCGCATGCGCAGTAGTGCGCCCGTGTGCGCATGCGCAGAAGTGAGCTCGAATGCGCATCCGCAGTAGTGACCCCGAGTGCGCATGCGCAGTAGTGACGCCGAGTGCGCATGAGCATTAGTGAGTCCGAGTGCGCATGAGCTGTAATGACCCCGAGTGCGCATGCACAGTAGTGAGCCCGAGTGCTCATGCACAGTGGAGAGCCCGATTGCGCATGCGCAGTAGTGAGCCCGTGTGCGCAGGAGCAGTAGTGACCCCGAGCGCGCATCCGCAGTAGTGAGGCCGAGTGGGCATGCGCAGTACTGACTCCGAGTACGCATGAGCAGTGGTGAGTTCGAGTGCGCATGAGCAGTAGTGAGCCCGCGTGCGCATGCGCAGTAGTGACCCCTAGTGCGCATGTGCAGTAGTGAGCCCGATTACGTATCCGCAGTAGTGACTCCGAGTGCGCATGCGCAGTAGTGAGCCCGAGCGCGCATGTGCAGTAGTGAGCCCGATTACGTATCCGCAGTAGTGACCCCTAGTGCGCATGCGCAGTAGTGAGCCCGATTACGTCTCCGCAGTAGTGACTCCCAGTGCGCATGCGCAGTAGTGAGCCCGAGCGCGCATACACAGTAGTGACGCCGAGTGCGCATGCGCAGTACTGACTCCGAGTACGCATGAGCAGTGGTGAGTTCGAGTGCGCATGAGCAGTAGTGAGCCCGATTACTCATCCGCAGTAGTGAGCCCGATTGCGCATCCGCAGCAGTGAGTCCGACTGCGCATGAGCAGTAGTGAGGCCGAGTGCGCATGAGCAGTAGTGAGCCCGAGCGCGCATCCGCAGGAGTGAGTCCGAGTGCGCATGTGCAGTAGAGAGCCCGTGTGCGCATGCGCAGTAGTGAGCCCGTGTGCGCATGCGCAGTAGTGAGGCCGAGTGGGCATGCGCAGCACTGACTCCGAGTACGCATGAGCAGTGGTGAGTTCGAGTGCGCATGAGTAGTAGTGACCCCGAGAGCGCATGCGCAGTAGTGAGCCCGATTACGCATCCGCAGTAGTGACCCCGAGTGCGCATGGGCAATACTCGGACCGTGCGCGCATGCGCAGTAGTGTGCCCGTGTGCGCATGCGCAGAAGTGAGCTCGAATGCACATCCGGAGTTGTGTGCCCGATTACGTATCCGCAGTAGTGACCCCTAGTGCGCATGCGCAGTAGTGAGCCCGATTACGTATCCGCAGTAGTGACCCCTAGTGCGCATGCGCTGTAGTGAGCCCGATTACGTATCCGCAGTAGTGACTCCGAGTGCGCATGCGCAGTAGTGAGCCCGAGCGCGCATCCACAGTAGTGACGCCGAGTGCGCATGCGCAGTACTGACTCCGAGTACGCATGAGCAGTGGTGAGTTCGAGTGCGCATGAGCAGTAGTGACGCCGAGAGCGCATGCGCAGTAGTGAGCCCGATTACGCATCCGCAGTAGTGACCCCGAGTGCGCATGGGCAATACTCGGACCGAGTGCGCATGCACAGTAGTGAGCCCGAGTGCGTATGAGCAGTAGTGACCCCGAGTGCGTATGCACAGTAGTGAGCGCGATTGCGCATCCGCAGCAGTGAGTCCGAGTGCGCATGAGCAGTAGGACCCCGAGTGCGCATGAGCAGTAGTGAGCCCGAGTGCGCATAAGCAGTAGTGACCCCGAGTGCGCATGCACAGTAGTGAGCGCGATTGCGCATCCGCAGCAGTGAGTCCGAGTGCGCATGTGCAGGTATGAGCCGGAGTGCGCAAGCCTAGTAGTGAGCTTCATTGCGCATCCGCAGTAGTGAGTCCGAGTGCGCATGAGCAGTAGTGACCCCGAGTGCGCATGAGCAGTAGTGACCCCGAGTGCGCATGCACAGTAGTGAGCGCGATTGCGCATCCGCAGCAGTGAGTCCGAGTGCGCATGAGCAGTAGTGAGCCCGAGTGCGCATCCACAGTAGCGAGTCCGTGTGCGCATGCGCAGTACTGAGCCCGAGTGCGCATGTGCAGGTATGAGCCGGAGTGCGCATGCACAGTAGTGAGCGCGATTGCGCATCCGCAGCAGTGAGTCCGAGTGCGCATGAGCAGTAGTGACCTCGAGTGCGCATCCACAGTAGCGAGTCCGTGTGCGCATGCGCAGTACTGAGCCCGAGTGCGCATGTGCAGGTATGAGTCGGAGTGCGCACGCGCAGTAGTGAGCTTTGTTGCGCATTCGCAGTAGTGAGTTCAAGTGCGCATGATCAGTAGTGAGCCCGAGTGCGCATGAGCAGTAGTGAGCTCGCGTGCGCATGCGCAGTAGTGACCCCGAGTGCGCATGTGCAGTAGTGAGCCCGATTACGTATCCGCAGTAGTGACTCCGAGTGCGCATGCGCAGTAGTGAGCCCCAGCGCGCATGTGCAGTAGTGAGCCCGATTACGTATCCGCTGTAGTGACCCCGAGTGCGCATGCGCAGTAGTGAGCCCGAATACGTATCCGCAGTAGTGACTCCGAGTGCGCATGCGCAGTAGTGAGCCCGAGCGCGCAACCACAGTAGTGAGGCCGAGTGCGCATGCGCAGTACTGACTCCGAGTACGCATGAGCATTGGTGAGTTCGAGTGCGCATGAGCAGTAGTGACCCCGAGTGCGCATGCGCAGTAGTGAGCCCGATTACGTATCCGCAGTAGTGACCCCGAGTGCGCATGCGCAGTAGTGAGCCCGAGCGCGCATCCGCAGTAGTGAGTCCGAGTTCACATGTGCAGTAGAGAGCCCGTGTGCGCATGCGCAGTAGTGACCCCGAGTGCGCATGTGCAGTAGTGAGCCCGATTACGTATCCGCAGTAGTGACCCCGAGTGCGCATGCGCAGTAGTGAGCCCGAGCGCGCATCCACAGTAGTGAGGCCGTGTGGGCATGCGCAGCACTGACTCCGAGTACGCATGAGCAGTGGTGAGTTCGAGTGCGCATGAGCAGTAGTGATCCCGAGTGCGCATGCGCAGTAGTGAGCCCGAGCGCGCATCCGCAGTAGTGAGTCCGAGTGCACATGTGCAGTAGAGAGCCCGTGTGCGCATGCGCAGTAGTGAGCCCGTGTGCGCATGCGCAGTAGTGACCCCGAGTGCGCCTGCGCAGTAGTGAGCCCGATTACGCACCCGCAGTAGTGACCCCGAGTGCGCATGCGCAGTAGTAAGACCGTGCGCGCATGCGCTGTAGTGCGCCCGTGTGCGCATGCGCAGAAGTGAGCTCGAATGCGCATCCGCAGTAGTGAGCCCGAGTGCGCATGCGCAGTAGCGAGTCCGAGTGCGCAGGAGCAGTAGTGACCCCGAGTGCGCATCCGCAGCAGTGAGTCCGTGTGCGCATGACCAGTAGTGAGGCCGAGTGCGCATGAGCAGTAGTGAGCCCGAGCGCGCATCCACAGTAGTGAGGCCGAGTGGGCATGCGCAGCACTGACTCCGAGTACGCATGAGCAGTGGTGAGTTCGAGTGCGCATGAGCAGTAGTGACCCCGAGAGCGCATGCGCAGTAGTGAGCCCGGTTACGCATCCGCAGTAGTGACCCCGAGTGCGCATCCACAGTAGCGAGTCCGTGTGCGCATGCGCAGTACTGAGCCCGAGTGCGCATGTGCAGGTATGAGCCGGAGTGCGCATGCCTAGTAGTGAGCTTCATTGCGCATCCGCAGTAGTGAGCCCGAACGCGCATCCACAGTAGTGAGCCCGAGTGCGCAAGCGCAGTACTGACCCCGAATACGCATGAGCAGTAGTGAGTTCAAGTGCGCATGATCAGTAGTGAGCCCGAGCGCGCGTGCGCAGTAGTGACCCCGAGTGCGCATGCGCAGTAGTGAGCCCGAGTGCGCATCCGCAGTTGTGTGCCCGAGTGCGCATGCGCTGTAGTGAGCCCGATTGCGCATCCGCAGTATGGAGTCCGTGTGCGCATGCGCAGTAGTGAGCCTGATTGTGCATGCGCAGTAGTGTGCCCGCGCCCGCCCGCGCAGTGTTGAGCCCGAGTGCGCATGGTGAAGTCTGAGCCGGAGTGCCCATGCGCAGTAGTGAGCCCGATTGCGCATCCGCAGTAGTGAGGCCGAGTGCCCATGAGCAGTAGTGAGTCCGAGTGCGCATGAGCAGTAGTGACCCCGAGTGCGCATCCACAGTAGCGAGTCCGTGTGCGCATGCGCAGTACTGAGCCCGAGTGCGCATGTGCAGGTATGAGCCGGAGTGCGCATGCTTAGTAGTGAGCTTCATTGCGCATCCGCAGTAGTGACCCCGAGTGCGCATGAGCAGTAGTGACCCCGAGTGCGCATGCACAGTAGTGAGCGCGATTGCGCATCCGCAGCAGTGAGTCCGAGTGCGCATGAGCAGTAGTGACCCCGAGTGCGCATGAGCAGTAGTGACCCCGAGTGCGCATGCACAGTAGTGAGCCCGATTACGTATCCGCAGTAGTGACCCCTAGTGCGCATGCGCAGTAGTGAGCCCGATTACGTATCCGCAGTAGTGACTCCGAGTGCGCAAGCGCAGTAGTGATCCCGAGCGCGCATCCACAGTAGTGACGCCGAGTGCGCATGCGCAGTACTGACTCCGAGTACGCATGAGCAGTGGTGAGTTCGAGTGCGCATGAGCAGTAGTGAGCCCGCGTGCGCATGCGCAGTAGTGACCCCTAGCGCGCATGAGCAGTGGTGACCCCGAGAGCGCATGCGCAGTAGTGAGCCCGATTACGCATCCGCAGTAGTGACCCCGAGTGCGCATGGGCAATTCTCGGACCGTGCGCGCAGGCGCAGTAGTGCGCCCGTGTGCGCATGCGCAGAAGTGAGCTCGAATGCACATCCGGAGTTGTGTGCCCGAGTGCGCATGCGCAGTAGTGACCCCGAGTGCGCATGTGCAATAGTGAGCTCGATTACGTATCCGCAGTAGTGACCCCGAGTGCGCATGCGCAGTAGTGACCCCGAGTGCGCATGAGCAGTAGTGAGCCCGCGTGCGCATGAGCAGTAGTGACCCCGAGTGCGCATGCGCAGTAGTGAGCCCGATTGCGCATTCGCAGTTGTGACTCCGAGTGCGCATGCGCAGTAGTGAGCCCGGGCGCGCATCCACAATAGTGAGGCCGAGTGCGCATGCGCAGTAGCGACCCCGAGTGCGCATGAGGAGTAGTGAGCCCGCGTGCGCATGAGCTGTAATGACCCCGAGTGCGCATGCGCAGTAGTGAGCCCGAGTGCTCATGCACAGTGGAGAGCCCGATTGCGCATGCGCAGTAGTGAGCCCGTGTGCGCATGCGCAGTGGTGAGCTCGAGTGCGCATGGGCAGGTCGGAGCCGGAGTGCGTATGCGCAGTAGTGAGTCCGAGTGCGCATGAGCAGTAGCGACCCCGAATGCGCATGCGCAGTAGTGAGCCCGAGTACGCATGCACAGTGGAGAGCCCGATTGCGCATGCGCAGTAGTGAGCCCGAGCGCGCATCCGCAATAGTGAGTCCGAGTGCGCATGTGCAGTAGGGAGCCCGTGTGCGCATGCGCAGTAGTGACCCCGAGTGCGCATGTGCAGTAGTGAGCCCGATTACGTATCCACAGTAGTGACCCCGAGTGCGCATGCGCAGTAGTGAGCCCGAGCGCGCATCCGCAGTAGTGAGTCCGAGTGCACATGTGCAGTAGAGAGCCCGTGTGCGCATGCGCAGTAGTGACCCCGAGTGCGCATGTGCAGTAGTGAGCCCGATTACGTATCCGCAGTAGTGACCCCGAGTGCGCATGCGCAGTAGTGAGCCCGAGCGCGCATCCACAGTAGTGAGGCCGTGTGGGCATGCGCAGCACTGACTCCGAGTACGCATGAGCAGTGGTGAGTTCGAGTGCGCATGAGCAGTAGTGACCCCGAGAGCGCATGCGCAGTAGTGAGCCCGATTACACATCCGCAGTAGTGACCCCGAGTGCGCATGGGGAGTAGTGACCCCGAGTGCGCATGCGCTGTAGTGAGCCCGATTACGCACCCGCAGTAGTGACCCCGAGTGCGCATGCGCAGTAGTAAGACCGTGCGCGCATGCGCAGTAGTGCGCCCGTGTGCGCATGCGCAGAAGTGAGCTCGAATGCGCATCCGCAGTAGTGAGCCCGAGTGCGCAAGCGCAGTAGCGAGTCCGAGTGCGCAGGAGCAGTAGTGACCCCGAGTGCGCATCCGCAGCAGTGAGTGCGTGTGCGCATGACCAGTAGTGAGGCCGAGTGCGCATGCGCAGTAGTGCGCCCGTGTGCGCATGCGCAGAAGTGATCTCGAATGCGCATCCGCAGTAGTGAGCCCGAGTGCGCATGCGCAGCAGTGACGCCGAGTGCGCATGAGCAGTAGTGAGTCCGAGTGCGCATGAGCTGTAATGACCCCGAGTGCGCATGCACAGTAGTGAGCCCGAGTGCTCATGCACAGTGGAGAGCCCGATTGCGCATGCGCAGTAGTGAGCCCGTGTGCGCATGCGCAGTGGTGAGCTCGAGTGCGCATGGGCAGGTCGGAGCCGGAGTGCGTATGTGCAGTAGTGAGTCCGAGTGCGCATGAGCAGTAGCGACTCCGAATGCGCATGCACAGTAGTGAGCCCGAGTACGCATGCACAGTAGTGAACCCGTGTGCGCATGCGCAGTAGTGACCCCGAGTGCGCATGAGCAGTACTAAGACCGTGCGCGCACGCGCAGTAGTAAGACCGTGCGCGCATGCGCTGTAGTGCGCCCGTGTGCGCATGCGCAGAAGTGAGCTCGAAAGCGCATCCGCAGTAGTGAGCCCGAGTGCGCATGCGCAGTAGCGAGTCCGAGTGCGCAGGAGCAGTAGTGACCCCGAGTGCGCATCCGCAGCAGTGAGTCCGTGTGCGCATGACCAGTAGTGAGGCCGAGTGCGCATGAGCAGTAGTGAGCCCGAGCGCGCATCCACAGTAGTGAGGCCGAGTGGGCATGCGCAGCACTGACTCCGAGTACGCATGAGCAGTGGTGAGTTCGAGTGCGCATGAGCAGTAGTGACCCCGAGAGCGCATGCGCAGTAGTGAGCCCGATTACGCATCCGCAGTAGTGACCCCGAGTGCGCATGGGCAGTAGTGACCCCGAGTGCGCATGCGCTGTAGTGAGCCCGATTACGCACCCGCAGTAGTGACCCCGAGTGCGCATGCGCAGTAGTAAGACCGTGCGTGCATGCGCAGTAGTGCGCCCGTGTGCGCATGCGCAGAAGTGATCTCGAATGCGCATCCGCAGTAGTGAGCCCGAGTGCGCATGCGCAGCAGTGACGCCGAGTGCGCATGAGCAGTAGTGAGTCCGAGTGCGCATGAGCTGTAATGACCCCGAGTGCGCATGCACAGTAGTGAGCCCGAGTGCTCATGCACAGTGGAGAGCCCGATTGCGCATGCGCAGTAGTGAGCCCGTGTGCGCATGCGCAGTGGTGAGCTCGAGTGCGCATGGGCAGGTCGGAGCCGGAGTGCGTATGCGCAGTAGTGAGTCCGAGTGCGCATGAGCAGTAGCGACCCCGAATGCGCATGCACAGTAGTGAGCCCGAGTACGCATGCACAGTGGAGAGCCCGATTGCGCATGCGCAGTAGTGAGCTCGTGTGCGCATGCGCAGTGGTGAGCTCGAGTGCGCATGGGCAGGTCGGAGCCGGAGTGCGTATGCGCAGTAGTGAGTCCGAGTGCGCATGAGCAGTAGCGACTCCGAATGCGCATGCACAGTAGTGAGCCCGAGTACGCATGCACAGTAGTGAACCCGTGTGCGCATGCGCAGTAGTGACCCCGAGTGCGCATGAGCAGTAATGAGTCAGAGTGGGCATGAGCAGTAATGAGCCCGAGTGCGCATGCACAGTAATGCACCCGTGTGCGCATGCGCAGAAGTGAGCACGAGTGCGCATGTGCATGTCTGAGCCGGTGTGCGCATGCGCAGTAGTGAGCCCGAGTGCTCATGCACAGTGGAGAGCCCGATTGCGCATGCGCAGTAGTGAGCCCGTGAGCGCATGCGCAGTGGTGAGCTCGAGTGCGTATGGGCAGGTCCGAGCCGGAGTGCGTATGCGCAGTAGTGAGTCCGAGTGCGCAGGAGCAGTAGTGACCTCGTGCGCGCATCCGCAGCAGTGAGTCCGAGTGCGCATGAGCAGTAGTGAGGCCGAGTGCGCATGAGCAGTAGTGAGCCCGAGCGCCCATCCGCAATAGTGAGTCCGAGTGCGCATGTGCAGTAGAGAGCCCGTGTGCGCATGCGCAGTAGTGAGCCCGAGTGCGCATGCGCAGTACTAAGACCGTGCGCGCATGCGCAGTAGTGACCCCGAGTGCGCATGAGCAGTAATGAGTCCGAGTGGGCATGAGCAGTAATGAGCCCGAGTGCGCATGCACAGTAATGCGCCCGTGTGCGCATGCGCAGAAGTGAGCTCGAGTGCGCATGTGCAGGTCTGAGCCGGTGTGCGTATGCGCAGTAGTGAGCCCGAGTGCTCATGCACAGTGGAGAGCCCGATTGCACATGCGCAGTAGTGAGCCCGAGCGCGGATGCGCAGTAGTGACCCCGAGTGCGCATGCGCAGTAGTGACCCCGAGTGCGCATGAGCAGTAGTGAGCCCGCGTGCGCATGCGCAGTAGTGACCCCGAGTGCGCATGTGCAGTAGTGAGCCCGATTACGTATCCGCATTAGTGACTCCGAGTGCGCATGCGCAGTAGTGAGCCCGAGCGCGCATGTGCAGTAGTGAGCCCGATTACGTATCCGCTGTAGTGACCCCGAGTGCGCATGCGCAGTAGTGAGCCCGAATTCGTATCCGCAGTAGTGACTCCGAGTGCGCATGCGCAGTAGTGTGCCCGAGCGCGCATCCACAGTAGTGAGGCCGAGTGCGCATGCGCAGTACTGACTCCGAGTACGCATGAGCATTGGTGAGTTCGAGTGCGCATGAGCAGTAGTGACCCCGAGTGCGCACCCGCAGTAGTGACCCCGAGTGCGCATGCGCAGTAGTAAGACCGTGCGCGCATGCGCAGTAGTGCGCCCGTGTGCGCATGCGCAGAAGTGAGCTCGAATGCGCATCCGCAGTAGTGACCCCGAGTGCGCATGCGCAGTAGTGACGCCGAGTGCGCATGAGCAGTAGTGAGTCCGAGTGCGCATGAGCTGTAATGACCCCGAGTGCGCATGCACAGTAGTGAGCCCGAGTGCTCATGCACAGTGGAGAGCCCGATTGCGCATGCGCAGTAGTGAGCCCGTGTGCGCATGTGCAGTAGTGACCCCGTGTGCGCATGCGCAGTAGTGAGCCCGAGTGCTCATGCACAGTGGAGAGCCCGATTGCGCATGCGCAGTAGTGAGCCCGTGTGCGCATGCGCAGTGGTGAGCTCGAGTGCGCATGGGCAGGTCCGAGCCGGAGTGCGTATGCGCAGTAGCGAGTCCGAGTGCGCAGGAGCAGTAGTGACCCCGAGCGCGCATCCGCAGCAGTGAGTCCGTGTGCGCATGACCAGTAGTGAGGCCGATTGCGCATGAGCAGTAGTGAGCCCGAGCGCGCATCCGCAATAGTGAGTCCGAGTACGCATGCACAGTAGTGAGCCCGTGTGCGCATGGGCAGTAGTGACCCCGAGTGCGCATGAGCAGTAATGAGCCCGAGTGCTCATGCACAGTGGAGAGCCCGATTGCGCATGCGCAGTAGTGAGCCCGTGTGCGCATGCGCAGTAGTGAGCTCGAGTGCGCATGGGCAGGTCCGAGCCGGAGTGCGTATGCGCAGTAGTGAGTCCGACTGCGCAGGAGCAGTAGTGACGCCGAGTGCGCATGAGCAGTAGTGACCCCGAGTGCGCATGAGCAGTAGTGAGCCCGCGTGCGCATGCGCAGTAGTGACCCCGAGTGCGCATGTGCAGTAGTGAGCCCGATTACGTATCCGCAGTAGTGATTCCGAGTGCGCATGCGCAGTAGTGAGCCCCAGCGCGCATATGCAGTAGTGAGCCCGATTACGTATCCGCTGTAGTGACCCCGAGTGCGCATGCGCAGTAGTGAGCCCGAGCGCGCATCCGCAGTAGTGAGTCCGAGTGCACATGTGCAGTAGAGAGCCCGTGTGCGCATGCGCAGTAGTGAGCCCGTGTGCGCATGCGCAGTAGTGACCCCGAGTGCGCCTGCGCAGTAGTGATCCCGATTTCGCACCCGCAGTAGTGACCCCGAGTGCGCATGCGCAGTAGTGAGTCCGAGTGCACATGTGCAGTAGAGAGCCCGTGTGCGCATGCGCAGTAGTGAGCCCGAGTGCTCATGCACAGTGGAGAGCCCGATTGCGCATGCGCAGTAGTGAGCCCGTGTGCGCATGCGCAGTGGTGAGCTCGAGTGCGCATGGGCAGGTCCGAGCCGGAGTGCGTATGCGCAGTAGCGAGTCCGAGTGCGCAGGAGCAGTAGTGACCCCGAGCGCGCATCCGCAGTAGTGAGGCCGAGTGGGCATGCGCAGCACTGACTCCGAGTACGCATGAGCAGTGGTGAGTTCGAGTGCGCATCAGCAGTAGTGAGCCCGATTACGCACCCGCAGTAGTGACCCCGAGTGCGCATGCGCAGTAGTGAGCCCGATTACGCACCCGCAGTAGTGACCCCGAGTGCGCATGCGCAGTAGTAAGACCGTGCGCGCATGCGCAGTAGTGCGCCCGTGTGCGCATGCGCAGAAGTGAGCTCGAATGCGCATCCGCAGTAGTGACCCCGAGTGCGCATGCGCAGTAGTGACGCCGAGTGCGCATGAGCAGTAGTGAGTCCGAGTGCGCATGAGCTGTAATGACCCCGAGTGCGCATGCACAGTAGTGAGCCCGAGTGCTCATGCACAGTGGAGAGCCCGATTGCGCATGCGCAGTAGTGAGCCCGTGTGCGCATGTGCAGTAGTGACCCCGTGTGCGCATGCGCAGTAGTGAGCCCGAGTGCTCATGCACAGTGGAGAGCCCGATTGCGCATGCGCAGTAGTGAGCCCGTGTGCGCATGCGCAGTGGTGAGCTCGAGTGCGCATGGGCAGGTCCGAGCCGGAGTGCGTATGCGCAGTAGCGAGTCCGAGTGCGCAGGAGCAGTAGTGACCCCGAGCGCGCATCCGCAGCAGTGAGTCCGTGTGCGCATGACCAGTAGTGAGGCCGATTGCGCATGAGCAGTAGTGAGCCCGAGCGCGCATCCCCAATAGTGAGTCCGAGTACGCATGCACAGTAGTGAGCCCGTGTGCGCATGGGCAGTAGTGACCCCGAGTGCGCATGAGCAGTAATGAGCCCGAGTGCTCATGCACAGTGGAGAGCCCGATTGCGCATGCGCAGTAGTGAGCCCGTGTGCGCATGCGCAGTAGTGAGCTCGAGTGCGCATGGGCAGGTCCGAGCCGGAGTGCGTATGCGCAGTAGTGAGTCCGACTGCGCAGGAGCAGTAGTGAGCTCGATTACGCATCCGCAGTAGTGACCCCGAGTGCGCATGGGCAGTAGTGACCCCGAGTGCGCATGCGCAGTAGTGAGCCCGATTACGCACCCGCAGTAGTGACCCCGAGTGCGCATGCGCAGTAGTAAGACCGTGCGCGCATGCGCAGTAGTGCGCCCGTGTGCGCATGCGCAGAAGTGAGCTCGAATGCGCATCCGCAGTAGTGAGCCCGAGTGCGCATGCGCAGTAGTGACGCCGAGTGCGCATGAGCAGTAGTGAGTCCGAGTGCGCATGAGCTGTAATGACCCCGAGTGCGCATGCACAGTAGTGAGCCCGAGTGCTCATGCACAGTGGAGAGCCCGATTGCGCATGCGCAGTAGTGAGCCCGTGTGCGCAGGCGCAGTGGTGAGCTCGAGTGCGCATGCACAGTAGTGAGCCCGAGTACGCATGCACAGTAGTGAACCCGTGTGCGCATGCGCAGTAGTGACCCCGAGTGCGCATGAGCAGTAATGAGTCAGAGTGGGCATGAGCAGTAATGAGCCCGAGTGCGCATGCACAGTAATGCACACGTGTGCGCATGCGCAGAAGTGAGCACGAGTGCGCATGTGCATGTCTGAGCCGGTGTGCGCATGCGCAGTAGTGAGCCCGAGTGCTCATGCACAGTGGAGAGCCCGATTGCGCATGCGCAGTGGTGAGCCCATGTGCGCATGCGCAGTGGTGAGCTCGAGTGCGCATGGGCAGGTCCGAGCCGGAGTGCGTATGCGCAGTAGTGAGTCCGAGTGCGCAGGAGCAGTAGTGACCCCGTGCGCGCATCCACAGCAGTGAGTCCGAGTGCGCATGAGCAGTAGTGAGGCCGAGTGCGCATGAGCAGTAGTGAGCCCGAGCGCCCATCCGCAATAGTGAGTCCGAGTGCGCATGTGCAGTAGAGAGCCCGTGTGCGCATGCGCAGTAGTGAGCCCGAGTGCGCATGCACAGTACTAAGACCGTGCGCGCATGCGCAGTAGTGACCCCGAGTGCGCATGAGCAGTAATGAGTCCGAGTGGGCATGAGCAGTAATGAGCCCGAGTGCGCATGCACAGTAATGCGCCCGTGTGCGCATGCGCAGAAGTGAGCTCGAGTGCGCATGTGCAGGTCTGAGCCGGTGTGCGTATGCGCAGTAGTGAGCCCGAGTGCTCATGCACAGTGGAGAGCCCGATTGCACATGCGCAGTAGTGAGCCCGAGCGCGGATGCGCAGTAGTGACCCCGAGTGCGCATGCGCAGTAGTGACCCCGAGTGCGCATGAGCAGTAGTGAGCCCGCGTGCGCATGCGCAGTAGTGACCCCGAGTGCGCATGTGCAGTAGTGAGCCCGATTACGTATCCGCAGTAGTGACTCCGAGTGCGCATGCGCAGTAGTGAGCCCGAGCGCGCATGTGCAGTAGTGAGCCCGATTACGTATCCGCTGTAGTGACCCCGAGTGCGCATGCGCAGTAGTGAGCCCGAATACGTATCCGCAGTAGTGACTCCGAGTGCGCATGCGCAGTAGTGTGCCCGAGCGCGCATCCACAGTAGTGAGGCCGAGTGCGCATGCGCAGTACTGACTGCGAGTACGCATGAGCATTGGGGAGTTCGAGTGCGCATGAGCAGTAGTGACCCCGAGTGCGCATGCGCAGTAGTGAGCCCGATTACGCATCCGCAGTAGTGACCACGAGTGCGCATGAGCAGTAGTGACCCCGAGTGCGCATGCGCAGTAGTGAGCCCGATTACGCATCCGCAGTAGTGAGCCCGATTGCGCATCCGCAGCAGTGAGTCCGAGTGCGCATGTGCAATAGAGAGCCCGTGTGCGCATGCGCATTAGTGAGCCCGTGTGCGCATGTGCAGTAGTGACCCCGAGTGCGCATGTGCAGTAGTGAGCCCGAGCGCGCATCCGCAGTAGTGAGTCCGAGTGCACATGTGCAGTAGAGAGCCCGTGTGCGCATGCGCAGTAGTGAGCCCGAGTGCTCATGCACAGTGGAGAGCCCGATTGCGCATGCGCAGTAGTGAGCCCGTGTGCGCATGCGCAGTGGTGAGCTCGAGTGCGCATGGGCAGGTCCGAGCCGGAGTGCGTATGCGCAGTAGCGAGTCCGAGTGCGCAGGAGCAGTAGTGACCCCGAGCGCGCATCCGCAGCAGTGAGTCCGTGTGCGCATGACCAGTAGTGAGGCCGATTGCGCATGAGCAGTAGTGATCCCGAGCGCGCATCCGCAATAGTGAGTCCGAGTACGCATGCACAGTAGTGAGCCCGTGTGCGCATGGGCAGTAGTGACCCCGAGTGCGCATGAGCAGTAATGAGCCCGAGTGCTCATGCACAGTGGAGAGCCCGATTGCGCATGCGCAGTAGTGAGCCCGTGTGCGCATGCGCAGTAGTGAGCTCGAGTGCGCATGGGCAGGTCCGAGCCGGAGTGCGTATGCGCAGTAGTGAGTCCGACTGCGCAGGAGCTGTAGTGACGCCGAGTGCGCATGAGCAGTAGTGAGTCCGTGTGCGCATGAGCTGTAATGACCCCGAGTGCGCATGCACAGTAGTGCGCCCGTGTGCGCATGCGCAGAAGTGAGCTCGAGTGCGCATGTGCAGGTCTGAGCCGGTGTGCGCATGCGCAGGAGTGACCCCGAGTGCGCATGCGCAGTAGTGAGCCCGAGTGCTCATGCACAGTAGAGATCCCGGTAGCGCATGCGCAGTAGTGAGCCCGTGCGCGCATGCGCAGTGGTGAGCTCGAGTGCGCATGGGCAGGTCGGAGCCGGGGTGCGTATGTGCAGTAGTGAGTCCGAGTGCGCATGAGCAGTAGCGACCCCGAATGCGCATGCACAGTAGTGAGCCCGAGTACGCATGCACAGTAGTGAGCCCGCGTGCGCATGCACAGTAGTGACCCCGAGTGCGCATGCACAGTAGTGAGCCCCTGTACACATGTGCAGTAGTGAGCCCGAGCGCGCATGCACAGTAGTGGGCCCGATTGCGCATCCGCAGTAGTGAGTCCCAGTGCGAATGGGCAGTAGTGACCCCGAGTGCGCATGCACAGTAGTGACCCCGAGTGCGCATGCACAGTAGTGAGCCCCTGTACACATGTGCAGTAGTGAGCCCGAGCGCGCATGCGCAGTAGTGCGCCCGCGTGCGCATGCGCAGTAGTGAGCCCGAGTGCGCGTGCGCAGTATTGACCCCGAGTGCGCATGTGCAGTAGTGAGCCCGAGCGCGCATCCGCAGTAGTGGGTCCGAGTGCGCATGTGCAGTAGAGAGCCCGTGTGCGCATCCGCAGTAGTGACCCCGAGTGCGCATGCGCAGTAGTGAGACCGTGCGCGCATGCGCAGTAGTGCGCCCGTGTGCGCATGCGCAGAAGTGAGCCCGATTACGTATCCGCAGTAGTGACCCCGAGTGCGCATGCGCAGTAGTGAGCCCGAGCGCGCATCCGCAGTAGTGAGTCTGAGTGCACATGTGCAGTAGAGATCCCGTGTGCGCATGCGCAGTAGTGAGCCCGTGTGCGCATGCGCAGTAGTGAGCCCGATTACGTATCCGCAGTAGTGCCCCCGAGTGCGCATGCGCAGTAGTGAGCCCGAGCGCGCATCCACAGTAGTGAGGCCGTGTGGGCATGCGCAGCACTGACTCTGAGTACGCATGAGCAGTGGTGAGTTCGAGTGCGCATGGGCAGTAGTGACCCCGAGAGCGCATGCGCAGTAGTGAGCCCGATTACGCATCCGCAGTAGTGACCCCGAGTGCGCATGGGCAGTAGTGACCCCGAGTGCGCCTGCGCAGTAGTGAGCCCGATTACGCATGCGCAGTAGTAAGACCGTGCGCGCATGCGCAGTAGTGCGCCCGTGTGCGCATGCGCAGAAGTGAGCTCGAATGCGCATCCGCAGTAGTGACCCCGAGTGCACATGCGCAGTAGTGAGCCCAATTACGCATCCGCAGTAGTGACCCCGAGTGCGCATGGGCAGTAGTGACCCCGAGTGCGCATGCGCAGTAGTGACCCCGAGTGCGCATGAGCAGTAGCGACCCCGAATGCGCATGCACAGTAGTGAGCCCGAGTACGCATGCACAGTAGTGAGCCCGTGTGCGCATGGGCAGTAGTGACCCCGAGTGCGCATGAGCAGTAATGAGCCCGAGTGCTCATGCACAGTGGAGAGCCCGATTGCGCATGCGCAGTAGTGAGCCCGTGTGCGCATGCGCAGTAGTGAGCTCGAGTGCGCATGGGCAGGTCCGAGCCGGAGTGCGTATGCGCTGTAGTGAGTCCGACTGCGCAGGAGCAGTAGTGACGCCGAGTGCGCATGAGCAGTAGTGAGTCCGAGTGCGCATGGGCTGTAATGACCCCAAGTGCGCATGCAGAGTAGTGCGCCCGTGTGCGCATGCGCAGAAGTGAGCTCGAGTGCGCATGTGCAGGTCTGAGCCGGTGTGCGCATGCGCAGGAGTGACCCCGAGTGCGCATGCGCAGTAGTGAGCCCGTGTGCGCATGCGCAGTGGTGAGCTCGAGTGCGCATGGGCTGGTCGGAGCCGGGGTGCGTATGCGCAGTAGTGAGTCCGAGTGCGCATGAGCAGTAGCGACCCCGAATGCGCATGCACAGTAGTGAGCCCGAGTACGCATGCACAGTAGTGAGCCCGCGTGCGCATGCGCAGTAGTGACCCCGAGTGCGCATGAGCAGTAATGAGCCCGAGTGCGCAAGCACAGTAGTGCGCCCGTGTGCGCATGCGCAGTAGTGACCCCGAGTGCGCATGCGCAGTAGTGAGCCCGTGTGCGCATGCGCAGTGGTGAGCTCGAGTGCGCATGGGCAGGTCCGAGCCGGAGTGCGTATGCGCAGTAGTGAGTCCGAGTGCGCAGGAGCAGTAGTGACCCCGAGCGCGCATCCGCAGCTGTGAGTCCGAGTGCGCATGAGCAGTAGTGAGGCCGATTACGCATCCGCAGTAGTGACCCCGAGTGCGAATGTGCAGTAGTGAGCCCGATTACGCATCCGCAGTAGTGATCCCGAGTGCGCATGTGCAGTAGTGAGCCCGAGCGCGCATCCGCAGTAGTGAGTCCGAGTGCGCATGCGCAGTAGTGAGCCCGTGTGCGCATGCGCAGTATTGACCCCGAGTGTGCATGGGCAGAAGTGAGCTCGAGTGCGCATGTACAGGTCTGAGCAGGTGTGCGCATGCGCAGTTGTGAGCCCGAGTGCTCATGCACAGTAGAGATCCCGGTAGCGCATGCGCAGTAGTGAGCCCGTGTGCGCATGCGCAGTGGTGAGCTCGAGTGCGCGTGGGCAGGTCCGAGCCGGAGTGCGTATGCGCAGTAGTGAGTCCGAGTGCGCAGGAGCAGTAGTGACCCCGAGCGCGCATGCGCATTAGCGAGCGCGATTGCGCATCCGCAGCAGTGAGTCCGAGTGCGCATGAGCAGTGGTGACCCCGAGTGCGCATGAGCAGTAGCGACCCCGAATGCGCATGCACAGTAGTGTGCCCGAGTGCGCATGCACAGTAGTGTGCCCGTGCGCGCATGCGCAGTAGCGACCCCGAGTGCGCATGAGCAGTAGTGAGTCCGGGTGGGCACGAGCAGTAGTGACCCCGAGTGCGCATGCGCAGTAGTGAGCCCGATTACGCACCCGCAGTAGTGACCCCGAGTGCGCATGCGCAGTAGTGAGCCCGATTACGCACCCGCAGTAGTGACCCCGAGTGCGCATGCGCAGTAGTAAGACCGTGCGCGCATGCGCAGTAGTGCGCCCGTGTGCGCATGCGCAGAAGTGAGCTCGAATGCGCATCCGCAGTAGTGAGCCCGAGTGCGCAAGCGCAGTAGCGAGTCCGAGTGCGCAGGAGCAGTAGTGACCCCGAGTGCGCATCCGCAGCAGTGAGTCCGTGTGCGCATGACCAGTAGTGAGGCCGAGTGCGCATGAGCAGTAGTGAGCCCGAGCGCGCATCCACAGTAGTCAGGCCGAGTGGGCATGCGCAGCACTGACTCCGAGTACGCATGAGCAGTGGTGAGTTCGAGTGCGCACGAGCAGTAGTGACCCCGAGAGCGCATGCGCTGTAGTGAGGCCGATTACGCATCCGCAGTAGTGACCCCGAGTGCGCATGGGCAGTAGTGACCCCGAGTGCGCATGCGCAGTAGTGACGCCGAGTGCGCATGTGCAGTAGTGAGCCCGATTACGTATCCGCAGTAGTGACCCCGAGTGCGCATGCGCAGTACTGAGCCCGAGCGCGCATCCACAGTAGTGAGGCCGTGTGGGCATGCGCAGCACTGACTCCGAGTACGCATGAGCAGTGGTGAGTTCGAGTGCGCATGAGCAGTAGTGACCCCGAGAGCGCATGCGCAGTAGTGAGCCCGATTACGCATCCGCAGTAGTGACCCCGAGTGCGCATGGGCAGTAGTGACCCCGAGTGCGCCTGCGCAGTAGTGAGTCCGAGTGCGCAGGAGCAGTAGTGACCCCGAGCGCACATGCGCATTAGCGAGCGCGATTGCGCATCCGCAGCAGTGAGTCCGAGTGCGCATGAGCAGTGGTGACCCCGAGTGCGCATGAGCAGCAGCGACCCCGAATGCGCATGCACAGTAGTGAGCCCGAGTGCGCACGCACAGTAGTGAGCCCGTGCGCGCATGCGCAGTAGCGACCCCGAGTGCGCATGAGCAGTAGTGAGTCCGGGTGGGCACGAGCAGTAGTGACACCGAGTTCGCATGCACAGTAGTGGGCCCGATTGCGCATCCCCAGTAGTGAGTCCCAGTGCGAATGGGCAGTAGTGACCCCGAGTGCGCATGCACAGTAGTGACCCCGAGTGCGCATGCACAGTAGTGAGCCCCTGTACACATGTGCAGTAGTGAGCCCGAGCGCGCATGCGCAGTAGTGCGCCCGCGTGCGCATGCGCAGTAGTGAGCCCGAGTGCGCGTGCGCAGTATTGACCCCGAGTGCGCATGTGCAGTAGTGAGCCCGAGCGCGCATCCGCAGTAGTGGGTCCGAGTGCGCATGTGCAGTAGAGAGCCCGTGTGCGCATCCGCAGTAGTGACCCCGAGTGCGCATGCGCAGTAGTAAGACCGTGCGCGCATGCGCAGTAGTGCGCCCGTGTGCGCATGCGCAGAAGTGAGCTCGAACGCGTATCCGCACTAGTGAGCCCGAGCGCGGATGCGCAGTAGTGACCCCGAGTGCGCATGCGCAGTAGTGAGCCCGAGTGCTCATGCACAGTAGAGAGCCCGATTGCGCATGCGCAGTAGTAAGACCGTGCGCGCATGCGCAGTAGTGCGCCCGTGTGTGCATGCGCAGAAGTGAGCTCGAATGCGTATCCGCAGTAGTGTGCCCGAGTGCGCATGCGCAGTAGCGACCCCGAGTGCGCATGAGCAGTAGTGAGCCCGCGTGCGCATGAGCTGTAATGACCCCGAGTGCGCCTGCGCAGTAGTGAGCCCGAGTGCTCATGCACAGTGGAGAGCCCGATTGCGCATGCGCAGTAGTGAGCCCGTGTGCGCATGCGCAGTGGTGAGCTCGAGTGCGCATGGGCAGGTCGGAGCCGGAGTGCGTATGCGCAGTAGTGAGTCCGAGTGCGCATGAGCAGTAGCGACCCCGAATGCGCATGCACAGTAGTGAGCCCGAGTACGCATGCACAGTGGAGAGCCCGATTGCGCATGCGCAGTAGTGAGCCCGAGCGCGCATCCGCAATAGTGAGTCCGAGTGCGCATGTGCAGTAGAGAGCCCGTGTGCGCATGCGCAGTAGTGAGCCCGTGTGCGCATGCGCAGTAGTGACCCCGAGTGCGCATGTGCAGTAGTGAGCCCGATTACGTATCCGCAGTAGTGACCCCGAGTGCGCATGCGCAGTAGTGAGCCCGAGCGCGCATCCGCAGTAGTGAGTCCGAGTGCACATGTGCAGTAGAGAGCCCGTGTGCGCATGCGCAGTAGTGACCCCGAGTGCGCATGTGCAGTAGTGAGCCCGATTACGTATCCGCAGTAGTGACCCCGAGTGCGCATGCGCAGTAGTGAGCCCGAGCGCGCATCCACAGTAGTGAGGCCGTGTGGGCATGCGCAGCACTGACTCCGAGTACGCATGAGCAGTGGTGAGTTCGAATGCGCATGAGCAGTAGTGACCCCGAGAGCGCATGCGCAGTAGTGAGCCCGATTACGCATCCGCAGTAGTGACCCCGAGTACGCATGGGCAGTAGTGACCCCGTGTGCGCATGCGCTGTAGTGAGCCCGATTACGCACCCGCAGTAGTGACCCCGAGTGCGCATGCGCAGTAGTAAGACCGTGCGCGCATGCGCAGTAGTGCGCCCGTGTGCGCATGCGCAGAAGTGAGCTCGAATGCGCATCCGCAGTAGTGAGCCCGAGTACGCATGCACAGTTGTGAACCCGTGTGCGCACCCGCAGTAGTGACCCCGAGTGCGCATGCGCAGTAGTAAGACCGTGCGTGCATGCGCAGTAGTGCGCCCGTGTGCGCATGCGCAGAAGTGAGCTCGAATGCGCATCCGCAGTAGTGAGCCCGAGTGCGCATGCGCAGCAGTGAAGCCGAGTGCGCATGAGCAGTAGTGAGTCCGAGTGCGCATGAGCTGTAATGACCCCGAGTGCGCATGCACAGTAGTGAGCCCGAGTGCTCATGCACAGTGGAGAGCCCGACTGCGCATGCGCAGTAGTGAGCCCGTGTGCGCATGCGCAGTGGTGAGCTCGAGTGCGCATGGGCAGGTCGGAGCCGGAGTGCGTATGCGCAGTAGTGAGTCCGAGTGCGCATGAGCAGTAGCGACCCCGAATGCGCATGCACAGTAGTGAGCCCGAGTACGCATGCACAGTGGAGAGCCCGATTGCGCATGCGCAGTAGTGAGCTCGTGTGCGCATGCGCAGTGGTGAGCTCGAGTGCGCATGGGCAGGTCGGAGCCGGAGTGCGATTGCGCAGTAGTGAGTCCGAGTGCGCATGAGCAGTAGCGACTCCGAATGCGCATGCACAGTAGTGAGCCCGAGTACGCATGCACAGTAGTGAACCCGTGTGCGCATGCGCAGTAGTGACCCCGAGTGCGCATGAGCAGTAATGAGTCCGAGTGGGCATGAGCAGTAATGAGCCCGAGTGCGCATGCACAGTAATGCGCCCGTGTGCGCATGCGCAGAAGTGAGCTCGAATGCGCATCCGCAGTAGTGTGACCGAGTGCGCATGCGCAGTAGTGACCCCGAGTGCGCATGAGCAGTAGTGAGCCCGCGTGCGCATGCGCAGTAGTGACCCCGAGTGCGCATGTGCAGTAGTGAGCCCGATTACGTATCCGCAGTAGTGACTCCGAGTGCGCATGCGCAGTAGTGAGCCCCAGCGCGCACGTGCAGTAGTGAGCCCGATTACGTATCCGCTGTAGTGACTCCGAGTGCGCATGCGCAGTAGTGAGCCCGAATACGTATCCGCAGTAGTGACTCCGAGTGCGCATGCGCAGTAGTGAGCCCGAGCGCGCATCCACAGTAGTGAGGCCGAGTGCGCATGCGCAGTACTGACTCCGAGTACGCATGAGCATTGGTGAGTTCGAGTGCGCATGAGCAGTAGTGACCCCGAGTGCGCATGCGCAGTAGTGAGCCCGATTACGCATCCGCAGTAGTGACCACGAGTGCGCATGGGCAGTAGTGACACCGAGTGCGCATGCGCAGTAGTGAGCCCGATTACGTATCCGCAGTAGTGACCCCGAGTGCGCATGCGCAGTAGTGAGCCCGAGTGCGCATGCGCAGTAGTGAGCCCGATTACGTATCCGCAGTAGTGACCCCGAGTGCGCATGCGCAGTAGTGAGCCCGAGCGCGCATCCGCAATAATGAGTCCGAGTGCGCATGTGCAGTAGAGAGCCCGTGTGCGCATGCGCAGTAGTGAGCCCGTGTGCGCATGCGCAGTAGTGACCCCGAGTGCGCATGTGCAGTAGTGAGCCCGATTACGTATCCGCAGTAGTGACCCCGAGTGCGCATGCGCAGTAGTGAGCCTGAGCGCGCATCCGCAGTAGTGAGTCCGAGTGCACATGTGCAGTAGAGAGCCCGTGTGCGCATGCGCAGTAGTGAGCCCGTGTGCGCATGCGCAGTAGTGACCCCGAGTGCGCATGTGCAGTAGTGAGCCCGATTACGTATCCGCAGTAGTGACCCCGAGTGCGCATGCGCAGTAGTGAGCCCGAGCGCGCATCCACAGTAGTGAGGCCGTGTGGGCATGCGCAGCACTGACTCCGAGTACGCATGAGCAGTGGTGAGTTCGAGTGCGCATGAGCAGTGGTGACCCCGAGTGCGCATGCGCAGTAGTGAGCCCGAGCGCGCATCCGCAGTAGTGAGTCCGAGTGCACATGTGCAGTAGAGAGCCCGTGTGCGCATGCGCAGTAGTGAGCCCGTGTGCGCATGCGCAGTAGTGACCCCGAGTGCGCCTGCGCAGTAGTGAGCCCGAGTGCGCAGGAGCAGTACTGACCCCGAGTGCGCATCCGCAGCAGTGAGTCCGTGTGCGCATGACCAGTAGTGAGGCCGAGTGCGCATGAGCAGTAGTGAGCCCGAGCGCGCATCCACAGTAGTGAGGCCGAGTGGGCATGCGCAGCACTGACTCCGAGTACGCATGAGCAGTGGTGAGTTCGAGTGCGCATGAGCAGTAGTGACCCCGAGAGCGCATGCGCAGTAGTGAGCCCGAGTACGCATGCACAGTAGTGAACCCGTGTGCGCATGCGCAGTAGTGACCCCGAGTGCGCATGAGCAGTAATGAGTCAGAGTGGGCATGAGCAGTAATGAGCCCGAGTGCGCATGCACAGTAATGCACCCGTGTGCGCATGCGCAGAAGTGAGCACGAGTGCGCATGCGCGTGTCTGAGCCGGTGTGCGCATGCGCAGTAGTGAGCCCGAGAGCTCATGCACAGTGGAGAGCCCGATTGCGCATGCGCAGTAGTGAGCCCGTGTGCGCATGCGCAGTGGTGAGCTCGAGTGCGCATGGGCAGGTCGGAGCCGGAGTGCGTATGCGCAGTAGTGAGTCCGAGTGCGCATGAGCAGTAGCGACTCCGAATGCGCATGCACAGTAGTGAGCCCGAGTACGCATGCACAGTAGTGAACCCGTGTGCGCATGCGCAGTAGTGACCCCGAGTGCGCATGAGCAGTAATGAGTCAGAGTGGGCATGAGCAGTAATGAGCCCGAGTGCGCATGCACAGTAATGCACCCGTGTGCGCATGCGCAGAAGTGAGCACGAGTGCGCATGTGCATGTCTGAGCCGGTGTGCGCATGCGCAGTAGTGAGCCCGAGTGCTCATGCACAGTGGAGAGCCCGATTGCGCATGCGCAGTAGTGAGCCCGTGTGCGCATGCGCAGTGGTGAGCTCGAGTGCGCATGGGCAGGTCCGAGCCGGAGTGCGTATGCGCAGTAGTGAGTCCGAGTGCGCAGGAGCAGTAGTGACCCCGTGCGCGCATCCGCAGCAGTGAGTCCGAGTGCGCATGAGCAGTAGTAAGGCCGAGTGCGCATGAGGAGTAGTGAGCCCGAGCGCCCATCCGCAATAGTGAGTCCGAGTGCGCATGTGCAGTAGAGAGCCCGTGTGCGCATGCGCAGTAGTGAGCCCGAGTGCGCATGCGCAGTACTAAGACCGTGCGCGCATGCGCAGTAGTGAGCCCGAGCGCGCATCCGCAGTAGTGAGTCCGAGTGCGCATGAGCAGTAGCGACCCCGAATGCGCATGCACAGTACTGAGCCCGAGTACGCATGCACAGTAGTGAACCCGTGTGCGCATGCGCAGTAGTGACCCCGAGTGCGCATGAGCAGTAATGAGTCCGAGTGGGTATGAGCAGTAATGAGCCCGAGTGCGCATGCACAGTAATGCGCCCGTGTGCGCGTGCGCAGAAGTGAGCTCGAGTGCGCATGTGCAGGTCTGAGCCGGTGTGCGTATGCGCAGTAGTGAGCCCGAGTGCTCATGCACAGTGGAGAGCCCGATTACGTATCCGCAGTAGTGACTCCGAGTGCGCATGCGCAGTAGTGAGCCCGAGCGCGCATGTGCAGTAGTGAGCCCGATTACGTATCCGCTGTAGTGACCCCGAGTGCGCATGCGCAGTAGTGAGCCCGAATACGTATCCGCAGTAGTGATTCCGAGTGCGCATGCGCAGTAGTGTGCCCGAGCGCGCATCCACAGTAGTGAGGCCGAGTGCGCATGCGCAGTACTGACTCCGAGTACGCATGAGCATTGGTGAGTTCGAGTGCGCATGAGCAGTAGTGACCCCGAGTGCGCATGCGCAGTAGTGAGCCCGATTACGCATCCGCAGTAGTGAGCCCGAGCGCGCATCCGCAGTAGTGAGTCCGAGTGCACATGTGCAGTAGAGAGCCCGTGTGCGCATGCGCAGTAGTGAGCCCGAGTGCTCATGCACAGTGTAGAGCCCGATTGCGCATGCGCAGTAGTGAGCCCGTGTGCGCATGCGCAGTGGTGAGCTCGAGTGCGCATGGGCAGGTCCGAGCCGGAGTGCGTATGCGCAGTAGCGAGTCCGAGTGCGCAGGAGCAGTAGTGACCCCGAGCGCGCATCCGCAGCAGTGAGTCCGTGTGCGCATGACCAGTAGTGAGGCCGATTGCGCATGAGCAACAGTGAGCCCGAGCGCGCATCCGCAATAGTGAGTCCGAGTACGCATGCACAGTAGTGAGCCCGTGTGCGCATGCGCAGTAGTGACCCCGAGTGCGCATGAGCAGTAATGAGCCCGAGTGCTCATGCACAGTGGAGAACCCGATTGCGCATGCGCAGTAGTGAGCCCGTGTGCGCATGCGCAGTAGTGAGCTCGAGAGCGCATGGGCAGGTCCGAGCCGGAGTGCGTATGCGCAGTAGTGAGTCCGACTGCGCAGGAGCAGTAGTGACGCCGAGTGCGCATGAGCAGTAGTGACTCCGAGTGCGCATGAGCTGTAATGACCCCGAGTGCGCATGCACAGTAGTGCGCCCGTGTGCGCATGCGCAGAAGTGAGCTCGAGTGCGCATGTGCAGGTCTGAGCCGGTGTGCGCATGCGCAGTAGTGACCCCGAGTGCGCATGCGCAGTAGTGAGCCCGAGTGCTCATGCACAGTAGAGATCCCGGTAGCGCATGCGCAGTAGTGAGCCCGTGTGCGCATGCGCAGTGGTGAGCTCGAGTGCGCATGGGCAGGTCGGAGCCGGGGTGCGTATGTGCAGTAGTGAGTCCGAGTGCGCATGAGCAGTAGCGGCCCCGAATGCGCATGCACAGTAATGAGCCCGAGTACGCATGCACAGTAGTGAGCCCGCGTGCGCATGCACAGTAGTGACCCCGAGTGCGCATGCACAGTAGTAAGACCGTGCGCACATGCGCAGTAGTGCGCCCGTGTGCGCATGCGCAGAAGTGAGCTCGAATGCGCATCCGCAGTAGTGAGCCCGAGTGCGCAAGCGCAGTAGCGAGTCCGAGTGCGCAGGAGCAGTAGTGACCCCGAGTGCGCATCCGCAGCAGTGAGTCCGTGTGCGCATGACCAGTAGTGAGGTCGAGTGCGCATGCGCAGTAGTGAGCCCGAGCGCGCATCCGCAGTAGTGAGTCCGAGTGCACATGTGCAGTAGAGAGCCCGTGTGCGCATGCGCAGTAGTGAGCCCGTGTGCGCATGCGCAGTAGTGACCCCGAGTGCGCATGTGCAGTAGTGAGCCCGATTACGTATCCGCAGTAGTGACCCCGAGTGCGCATGCGCAGTAGTGAGCCCGAGCGCGCATCCACAGTAGTGAGGCCGTGTGGGCATGCGCAGCACTGACTCCGAGTACGCATGAGCAGTGGTGAGTTCGAGTGCGCATGAGCAGTGGTGACCCCGAGTGCGCATGCGCAGTAGTGAGCCCGAGCGCGCATCCGCAGTAGTGAGTCCGAGTGCACATGTGCAGTAGAGAGCCCGTGTGCGCATGCGCAGTAGTGAGCCCGTGTGCGCATGCGCAGTAGTGACCCCGAGTGCGCCTGCGCAGTAGTGAGCCCGAGTGCGCAGGAGCAGTACTGACCCCGAGTGCGCATCCGCAGCAGTGAGTCCGTGTGCGCATGACCAGTAGTGAGGCCGAGTGCGCATGAGCAGTAGTGAGCCCGAGCGCGCATCCACAGTAGTGAGGCCGAGTGGGCATGCGCAGCACTGACTCCGAGTACGCATGAGCAGTGGTGAGTTCGAGTGCGCATGAGCAGTAGTGACCCCGAGAGCGCATGCGCAGTAGTGAGCCCGAGTACGCATGCACAGTAGTGAACCCGTGTGCGCATGCGCAGTAGTGACCCCGAGTGCGCATGAGCAGTAATGAGTCAGAGTGGGCATGAGCAGTAATGAGCCCGAGTGCGCATGCACAGTAATGCACCCGTGTGCGCATGCGCAGAAGTGAGCACGAGTGCGCATGCGCATGGCTGAGCCGGTGTGCGCATGCGCAGTAGTGAGCCCGAGAGCTCATGCACAGTGGAGAGCCCGATTGCGCATGCGCAGTAGTGAGCCCGTGTGCGCATGCGCAGTGGTGAGCTCGAGTGCGCATGGGCAGGTCGGAGCCGGAGTGCGTATGCGCAGTAGTGAGTCCGAGTGCGCATGAGCAGTAGCGACTCCGAATGCGCATGCACAGTAGTGAGCCCGAGTACGCATGCACAGTAGTGAACCCGTGTGCGCATGCGCAGTAGTGACCCCGAGTGCGCATGAGCAGTAATGAGTCAGAGTGGGCATGAGCAGTAATGAGCCCGAGTGCGCATGCACAGTAATGCACCCGTGTGCGCATGCGCAGAAGTGAGCACGAGTGCGCATGTGCATGTCTGAGCCGGTGTGCGCATGCGCAGTAGTGAGCCCGAGTGCTCATGCACAGTGGAGAGCCCGATTGCGCATGCGCAGTAGTGAGCCCGTGTGCGCATGCGCAGTGGTGAGCTCGAGTGCGCATGGGCAGGTCCGAGCCGGAGTGCGTATGCGCAGTAGTGAGTCCGAGTGCGCAGGAGCAGTAGTGACCCCGTGCGCGCATCCGCAGCAGTGAGTCCGAGTGCGCATGAGCAGTAGTAAGGCCGAGTGCGCATGAGGAGTAGTGAGCCCGAGCGCCCATCCGCAATAGTGAGTCCGAGTGCGCATGTGCAGTAGAGAGCCCGTGTGCGCATGCGCAGTAGTGGGCCCGAGTGCGCATGCGCAGTACTAAGACCGTGCGCGCATGCGCAGTAGTGAGCCCGAGCGCGCATCCGCAGTAGTGAGTCCGAGTGCGCATGAGCAGTAGCGACCCCGAATGCGCATGCACAGTACTGAGCCCGAGTACGCATGCACAGTAGTGAACCCGTGTGCGCATGCGCAGTAGTGACCCCGAGTGCGCATGAGCAGTAATGAGTCCGAGTGGGTATGAGCAGTAATGAGCCCGAGTGCGCATGCACCGTAATGCGCCCGTGTGCGCGTGCGCAGAAGTGAGCTCGAGTGCGCATGTGCAGGTCTGAGCCGGTGTGCGTATGCGCAGTAGTGAGCCCGAGTGCTCATGCACAGTGGAGAGCCCGATTACGTATCCGCAGTAGTGACTCCGAGTGCGCATGCGCAGTAGTGAGCCCGAGCGCGCATGTGCAGTAGTGAGCCCGATTACGTATCCGCTGTAGTGACCCCGAGTGCGCATGCGCAGTAGTGAGCCCGAATACGTATCCGCAGTAGTGATTCCGAGTGCGCATGCGCAGTAGTGTGCCCGAGCGCGCATCCACAGTAGTGAGGCCGAGTGCGCATGCGCAGTACTGACTCCGAGTACGCATGAGCATTGGTGAGTTCGAGTGCGCATGAGCAGTAGTGACCCCGAGTGCGCATGCGCAGTAGTGAGCCCGATTACGCATCCGCAGTAGTGACCACGAGTGCGCATGAGCAGTAGTGACCCCGAGTGCGCATGCGCAGTAGTGAGCCCGATTACGCATCCGCAGTAGTGAGCCCGATTGCGCATCCGCAGCAGTGATTCCGAGTGCGCATGAGCAGTAGTGAGGCCGAGTGCGCATGAGCAGTAGTGAGCCCGAGCGCGCATCCGCAGGAGCGAGTCCGAGTGCGCATGTGCAGTAGAGAGCCCGTGTGCGCATGCGCAGTAGTGAGCCCGTGTGCGCATGTGCAGTAGTGACCCCGAGTGCGCATGTGCAGTAGTGAGCCCGAGCGCGCATCCGCAGTAGTGAGTCCGAGTGCACATGTGCAGTAGAGAGCCCGTGTGCGCATGCGCAGTAGTGAGCTCGAGTGCTCATGCACAGTGTAGAGCCCGATTGCGCATGCGCAGTAGTGAGCCCGTGTGCGCATGCGCAGTGGTGAGCTCGAGTGCGCATGGGCAGGTCCGAGCTGGAGTGCGTATGCGCAGTAGCGAGTCCGAGTGCGCAGGAGCAGTAGTGACCCCGAGCGCGCATCCGCAGCAGTGAGTCCGTGTGCGCATGACCAGTAGTGAGGCCGATTGCGCATGAGCAATAGTGAGCCCGAGCGCGCATCCGCAATAGTGAGTCCGAGTACGCATGCACAGTAGTGAGCCCGTGTGCGCATGCGCAGTAGTGACCCCGAGTGCGCATGAGCAGTAATGAGCCCGAGTGCTCATGCACAGTGGAGAACCCGATTGCGCATGCGCAGTAGTGAGCCCGTGTGCGCATGCGCAGTAGTGAGCTCGAGAGCGCATGGGCAGGTCCGAGCCGGAGTGCGTATGCGCAGTAGTGAGTCCGACTGCGCAGGAGCAGTAGTGACGCCGAGTGCGCATGAGCAGTAGTGACTCCGAGTGCGCATGAGCTGTAATGACCCCGAGTGCGCATGCACAGTAGTGCGCCCGTGTGCGCATGCGCAGAAGTGAGCTCGAGTGGGCATGTGCAGGTCTGAGCCGGTGTGCGCATGCGCAGTAGTGACCCCGAGTGCGCATGTGCAGTAGTGAGCCCGAGTGCTCATGCACAGTAGAGATCCCGGTAGCGCATGCGCAGTAGTGAGCCCGTGTGCGCATGCGCAGTGATGAGCTCGAGTGCGCATGGGCAGGTCGGAGCCGGGGTGCGTATGTGCAGTAGTGAGTCCGAGTGCGCATGAGCAGTAGCGGCCCCGAATGCGCATGCACAGTAATGAGCCCGAGTACGCATGCACAGTAGTGAGCCCGCGTGCGCATGCACAGTAGTGACCCCGAGTGCGCATGCACAGTAGTAAGACCGTGCGCACATGCGCAGTAGTGCGCCCGTGTGCGCATGCGCAGAAGTGAGCTCGAATGCGCATCCGCAGTAGTGAGCCCGAGTGCGCAAGCGCAGTAGCGAGTCCGAGTGCGCAGGAGCAGTAGTGACCCCGAGTGCGCATCCGCAGCAGTGAGTCCGTGTGCGCATGACCAGTAGTGAGGTCGAGTGCGCATGAGCAGTAGTGAGCCCGAGCGCGCATCCGCAGTAGTGGGTCCGAGTGCGCATGTGCAGTAGAGAGCCCGTGTGCGCATCCGCAGTAGTGACCCCGAGTGCGCATGCGCAGTAGTAAGACCGTGCGCGCATGCGCAGTAGTGCGCCCGTGTGCGCATGCGCAGAAGTGAGCCCGATTACGTATCCGCAGTAGTGACCCCGAGTGCGCATGCGCAGTAGTGACCCCGAGCGCGCATCCACAGTAGTGAGGCCGTGTGGGCATGCGCAGCACTGACTCCGAGTACGCATGAGCAGTGGTGAGTTCGAGTGCGCATGAGCAGTAGTGACCCCGAGAGCGCATGCGCAGTAGTGAGTCCGATTACGCATCCGCAGTAGTGACCCCGAGTGCGCATGTGCAGTAGTGAGCCCGATTACGCATCCGCAGTAGTGATCCCGAGTGCGCATGTGCAGTAGTGAGCCCGAGCGCGCATCCGCAGTAGTAAGACCGTGCGCGCATGCGCAGTAGTGCGCCCGTGTGCGCATGCGCAGAAGTGAGCTCGAATGCGCATCCGCAGTAGTGAGCCCGAGTGCGCAAGCGCAATAGCGAGTCCGAGTGCGCAGGAGCAGTAGTGACCCCGAGTGCGCATCCGCAGCAGTGAGTCCGTGTGCGCATGACCAGTAGTGAGGCCGAGTGCGCATGAGCAGTAGTGAGCCCGAACGCGCATCCACAGTAGTCAGGCCGAGTGGGCATGCGCAGCACTGACTCCGAGTACGCATGAGCAGTGGTGAGTTCGAGTGCACACGAGCAGTAGTGACCCCGAGAGCGCATGCGCTGAAGTGAGCCCGATTACGCATCCGCAGTAGTGACCCCGAGTGCGCATGGGCAGTAGTGACCCCGAGTGCGCATGCGCAGTAGTGACGCCGAGTGCGCATGTGCAGTAGTGAGCCCGATTACGTATCCGCAGTAGTGACCCCGAGTGCGCATGCGCAGTAGTGAGCCCGAGCGCGCATCCACAGTAGTGAGGCCGTGTGGGCATGCGCAGCACTGACTCCGAGTACGCATGAGCAGTGGTGAGTTCGAGTGCGCATGAGCAGTAGTGACCCCGAGAGCGCATGCGCAGTAGTGAGCCCGATTACGCATCCGCAGTAGTGACCCCGAGTGCGCATGGGCAGTAGTGAGCCCGATTGCGCATCCGCAGCAGTGAGTCCGAGTGCGCATGAGCAGTAGTGAGGCCGAGTGCGCATGAGCAGTAGTGAGCCCGAGCGCGCATCCGCAGGAGCGAGTCCGAGTGCGCATGTGCAGTAGAGAGCCCGTGTGCGCATGCGCAGTAGTGAGCCCGTGTGCGCATGTGCAGTAGTGACCCCGAGTGCGCATGTGCAGTAGTGAGCCCGAGCGCGCATCCGCAGTAGTGAGTCCGAGTGCACATGTGCAGTAGAGCGCCCATGTGCGCATGCGCAGTAGTGAGGACGAGTGCTCATGCACAGTGGAGAGCCCGATTGCGCATGCGCAGTAGTGAGCCCGTGTGCGCATGCGCAGTGGTGAGATCGAGTGCGCATGGGCAGGTCCGAGCCGGAGTGCGTATGCGCAGTAGTGAGTCCGAGTGCGCAGGAGCAGTAGTGACCCCGAGCGCGCATCCGCAGCAGTGAGTCCGTGTGCGCATGACCAGTAGTGAGGCCGAGTGCGCATGAGCAGTAGTGAGCCTGAGCGCGCATCCGCAGTAGTGAGGCTGAGTGGGCATGCGCAGTACTGACTCCGAGTACGCATGAGCTGAGGTGAGTTCGAGTGCGCATGAGCAGTAATGACCCCGAGTGCACATGCGCAGTAGTGGGCCCAATTACGCATCCGCAGTAGTGACCCCGAGTGCACATGGGCAGTAGTGACCCCGAGTGCGCATGCGCAGTAGTGAGCCCGATTACGCATCTGCTGTAGTGAGCCCGCGTGCGCGTGCGCAGTAGTGACCCTGAGTGCGCGTGTGCAGTAGTGAGCCCGATTACGTATCCGCAGTAGTGACTCCGAGCGCGCATGCGCAGTGGTGAGCCCGAGCGCGCATCCACAGTAGTGATGCCGAGTGCGCATGCGCAGCACTGACTCCGAGTACGCATGAGCAGTAGTGAGTCCGAGTGCGCATGCGCAGTAGTGACGCCGAGTGCGCATGTGCAGTAGTGAACCCGATTACGTATCCGCAGTAGTGACCCCGAGTGCGCATGCGCAGTACTGAGCCCGAGCGCGCATCCACAGTAGTGAGGCCGTGTGGGCATGCGCAGCACTGACTCCGAGTACGCATGAGCAGTGGTGAGTTCGAGTGCGCATGGGCAGTAGTGACCCCGAGTGCGCCTGCGCAGTAGTGAGTCCGAGTGCGCAGGAGCAGTAGTGACCCCGAGCGCACATGCGCATTAGCGAGCGCGATTGCGCATCCGCAGCAGTGAGTCCGAGTGCGCATGAGCAGTGGTGACCCCGAGTGCGCATGAGCAGCAGCGACCCCGAATGCGCATGCACAGTAGTGAGCCCGAGTGCGCACGCACAGTAGTGAGCCCGTGCACGCATGCGCAGTAGCGACCCCGAGTGCGCATGAGCAGTAGTGAGTCCGGGTGGGCACGAGCAGTAGTGACACCGAGTTCGCATGCACAGTAGTGGGCCCGATTGCGCATCCCCAGTAGTGAGTCCCAGTGCGAATGGGCAGTAGTGACCCCGAGTGCGCATGCACAGTAGTGACCCCGAGTGCGCATGCACAGTAGTGAGCCCCTGTACACATGTGCAGTAGTGAGCCCGAGCGCGCATGCGCAGTAGTGCGCCCGCGTGCGCATGCGCAGTAGTGAGCCCGAGTGCGCGTGCGCAGTATTGACCCCGAGTGCGCATGTGCAGTAGTGAGCCCGAGCGCGCATCCGCAGTAGTGGGTCCGAGTGCGCATGTGCAGTAGAGAGCCCGTGTGCGCATCCGCAGTAGTGACCCCGAGTGCGCATGCGCAGTAGTAAGACCGTGCGCGCATGCGCAGTAGTGCGCCCGTGTGCGCATGCGCAGAAGTGAGCTCGAACGCGTATCCGCAGTAGTGAGCCCGAGCGCGGATGCGCAGTAGTGACCCCGAGTGCGCATGCGCAGTAGTGAGCCCGAGTGCTCATGCACAGTAGAGAGCCCGATTGCGCATGCGCAGTAGTAAGACCGTGCGCGCATGCGCAGTAGTGCGCCCGTGTGTGCATGCGCAGAAGTGAGCTCGAATGCGTATCCGCAGTAGTGTGCCCGAGTGCGCATGCGCAGTAGCGACCCCGAGTGCGCATGAGCAGTAGTGAGCCCGCGTGCGCATGAGCTGTAATGACCCCGAGTGCGCCTGCGCAGTAGTGAGCCCGAGTGCTCATGCGCAGTGGAGAGCCCGATTGCGCATGCGCAGTAGTGAGCCCGTGTGCGCATGCGCAGTGGTGAGCTCGAGTGCGCATGGGCAGGTCGGAGCCGGAGTGCGTATGCGCAGTAGTGAGTCCGAGTGCGCATGAGCAGTAGCGACCCCGAATGCGCATGCACAGTAGTGAGCCCGAGTACGCATGCACAGTGGAGAGCCCGATTGCGCATGCGCAGTAGTGAGCCCGAGCGCGCATCCGCAATAGTGAGTCCGAGTGCGCATGTGCAGTAGAGAGCCCGATTGCGCATGCGCAGTAGTGAGCCCGTGTGCGCATGCGCAGTGGTGAGCTCGAGTGCGCATGGGCAGGTCGGAGCCGGAGTGCGTATGCGCAGTAGTGAGTCCGAGTGCGCATGAGCAGTAGCGACCCCGAATGCGCATGCGCAGTAGTGACCCCGAGTGCGCATGTGCAGTAGTGAGCCCGATTACGTATCCGCAGTAGTGACCCCGAGTGCGCATGCGCAGTAGTGAGCCCGAGCGCGCATCCGCAGTAGTGAGTCCGAGTGCACATGTGCAGTAGAGAGCCCGTGTGCGCATGCGCAGTAGTGACCCCGAGAGCGCATGCGCAGTAGTGAGCCCGATTACGCATCCGCAGTAGTGACCCCGAGTACGCATGGGCAGTAGTGACCCCGTGTGCGCATGCGCTGTAGTGAGCCCGATTACGCACCCGCAGTAGTGACCCCGAGTGCGCATGCGCAGTAGTAAGACCGTGCGCGCATGTGCAGTAGAGAGCCCGTGTGCGCATGCGCAGTAGTGAGCCCGTGTGCGCATGCGCAGTAGTGACCCCGAGTGCGCCTGCGCAGTAGTGAGCCCGAGTGCGCAGGAGCAGTACTGACACCGAGTGCGCATCCGCAGCAGTGAGTCCGTGTGCGCATGACCAGTAGTGAGGCCGAGTGCGCATGAGCAGTAGTGAGCCCGAGCGCGCATCCACAGTAGTGAGGCCGAGTGGGCATGCGCAGCACTGACTCCGAGTACGCATGAGCAGTGGTGAGTTCGAGTGCGCATGAGCAGTAGTGACCCCGAGAGCGCATGCGCAGTAGTGAGCCCGAGTACGCATGCACAGTAGTGAACCCGTGTGCGCATGCGCAGTAGTGACCCCGAGTGCGCATGAGCAGTAATGAGTCAGAGTGGGCATGAGCAGTAATGAGCCCGAGTGCGCATGCACAGTAATGCACCCGTGTGCGCATGCGCAGAAGTGAGCACGAGTGCGCATGTGCATGTCTGAGCCGGTGTGCGCATGCGCAGTAGTGAGCCCGAGAGCTCATGCACAGTGGAGAGCCCGATTGCGCATGCGCAGTAGTGAGCCCGTGTGCGCATGCGCAGTGGTGAGCTCGAGTGCGCATGGGCAGGTCGGAGCCGGAGTGCGTATGCGCAGTAGTGAGTCCGAGTGCGCATGAGCAGTAGCGACTCCGAATGCGCATGCACAGTAGTGAGCCCGAGTACGCATGCACAGTAGTGAACCCGTGTGCGCATGCGCAGTAGTGACCCCGAGTGCGCATGAGCAGTAATGAGTCAGAGTGGGCATGAGCAGTAATGAGCCCGAGTGCGCATGCACAGTAATGCACCCGTGTGCGCATGCGCAGAAGTGAGCACGAGTGCGCATGTGCATGTCTGAGCCGGTGTGCGCATGCGCAGTAGTGAGCCCGAGTGCTCATGCACAGTGGAGAGCCCGATTGCGCATGCGCAGTAGTGAGCCCGTGTGCGCATGCGCAGTGGTGAGCTCGAGTGCGCATGGGCAGGTCCGAGCCGGAGTGCGTATGCGCAGTAGTGAGTCCGAGTGCGCAGGAGCAGTAGTGACCCCGTGCGCGCATCCGCAGCAGTGAGTCCGAGTGCGCATGAGCAGTAGTAAGGCCGAGTGCGCATGAGGAGTAGTGAGCCCGAGCGCCCATCCGCAATAGTGAGTCCGAGTGCGCATGTGCAGTAGAGAGCCCGTGTGCGCATGCGCAGTAGTGAGCCCGAGTGCGCATGCGCAGTACTAAGACCGTGCGCGCATGCGCAGTAGTGAGCCCGAGCGCGCATCCGCAGTAGGGAGTCCGAGTGCGCATGCGCAGTAGCGACCCCGAATGCGCATGCACAGTACTGAGCCCGAGTACGCATGCACAGTAGTGAACCCGTGTGCGCATGCGCAGTAGTGACCCCGAGTGCGCATGAGCAGTAATGAGTCCGAGTGGGTATGAGCAGTAATGAGCCCGAGTGCGCATGCACAGTAATGCGCCCGTGTGCGCGTGCGCAGAAGTGAGCTCGAGTGCGCATGTGCAGGTCTGAGCCGGTGTGCGTATGCGCAGTAGTGAGCCCGAGTGCTCATGCACAGTGGAGAGCCCGATTACGTATCCGCAGTAGTGACTCCGAGTGCGCATGCGCAGTAGTGAGCCCGAGCGCGCATGTGCAGTAGTGAGCCCGATTACGTATCCGCTGTAGTGACCCCGAGTGCGCATGCGCAGTAGTGAGCCCGAATACGTATCCGCAGTAGTGATTCCGAGTGCGCATGCGCAGTAGTGTGCCCGAGCGCGCATCCACAGTAGTGAGGCCGAGTGCGCATGCGCAGTACTGACTCCGAGTACGCATGAGCATTGGTGAGTTCGAGTGCGCATGAGCAGTAGTGACCCCGAGTGCGCATGCGCAGTAGTGAGCCCGATTACGCATCCGCAGTAGTGACCACGAGTGCGCATGAGCAGTAGTGACCCCGAGTGCGCATGCGCAGTAGTGAGCCCGATTACGCATCCGCAGTAGTGAGCCCGATTGCGCATCCGCAGCAGTGATTCCGAGTGCGCATGAGCAGTAGTGAGGCCGAGTGCGCATGAGCAGCAGTGAGCCCGAGCGCGCATCCGCAGGAGCGAGTCCGAGTGCGCATGTGCAGTAGAGAGCCCGTGTGCGCATGCGCAGTAGTGAGCCCGTGTGCGCATGTGCAGTAGTGACCCCGAGTGCGCATGTGCAGTAGTGAGCCCGAGCGCGCATCCGCAGTAGTGAGTCCGAGTGCACATGTGCAGTAGAGAGCCCGTGTGCGCATGCGCAGTAGTGAGCCCGAGTGCTCATGCACAGTGGAGAGCCCGATTGCGCATGCGCAGTAGTGAGCCCGTGTGCGCATGCGCAGTGGTGAGCTCGAGTGCGCATGGGCAGGTCCGAGCCGGAGTGCGTATGCGCAGTAGCGAGTCCGAGTGCGCAGGAGCAGTAGTGACCCCGAGCGCGCATCCGCAGCAGTGAGTCCGTGTGCGCATGACCAGTAGTGAGGCCGATTGCGCATGAGCAATAGTGAGCCCGAGCGCGCATCCGCAATAGTGAGTCCGAGTACGCATGCACAGTAGTGAGCCCGTGTGCGCATGGGCAGTAGTGACCCCGAGTGCGCATGAGCAGTAATGAGCCCGAGTGCTCATGCACAGTGGAGAACCCGATTGCGCATGCGCAGTAGTGAGCCCGTGTGCGCATGCGCAGTAGTGAGCTCGAGAGCGCATGGGCAGGTCCGAGCCGGAGTGCGTATGCGCAGTAGTGAGTCCGACTGCGCAGGAGCAGTAGTGACGCCGAGTGCGCATGAGCAGTAGTGACTCCGAGTGCGCATGAGCTGTAATGACCCCGAGTGCGCATGCACAGTAGTGCGCCCGTGTGCGCATGCGCAGAAGTGAGCTCGAGTGCGCATGTGCAGGTCTGAGCCGGTGTGCGCATGCGCAGTAGTGACCCCGAGTGCGCATGCGCAGTAGTGAGCCCGAGTGCTCATGCACAGTAGAGATCCCGGTAGCGCATGCGCAGTAGTGAGCCCGTGTGCGCATGCGCAGTGGTGAGCTCGAGTGCGCATGGGCAGGTCGGAGCCGGGGTGCGTATGTGCAGTAGTGAGTCCGAGTGCGCATGAGCAGTAGCGGCCCCGAATGCGCATGCACAGTAATGAGCCCGAGTACGCATGCACAGTAGTGAGCCCGCGTGCGCATGCACAGTAGTGACCCCGAGTGCGCATGCACAGTAGTAAGACCGTGTGGGCATGCGCAGCACTGACTCCGAGTACGCATGAGCAGTGGTGAGTTCGAGTGCGCATGAGCAGTAGTGACCCCGAGAGCGCATGCGCAGTAGTGAGTCCGATTACGCATCCGCAGTAGTGACCCCGAGTGCGCATGTGCAGTAGTGAGCCCGATTACGCATCCGCAGTAGTGATCCCGAGTGCGCATGTGCAGTAGTGAGCCCGAGCGCGCATCCGCAGTAGTAAGACCGTGCGCGCATGCGCAGTAGTGCGCCCGTGTGCGCATGCGCAGAAGTGAGCTCGAATGCGCATCCGCAGTAGTGAGCCCGAGTGCGCAAGCGCAGTAGCGAGTCCGAGTGCGCAGGAGCAGTAGTGACCCCGAGTGCGCATCCGCAGCAGTGAGTCCGTGTGCGCATGACCAGTAGTGAGGCCGAGTGCGCATGAGCAGTAGTGAGCCCGAACGCGCATCCACAGTAGTCAGGCCGAGTGGGCATGCGCAGCACTGACTCCGAGTACGCATGAGCAGTGGTGAGTTCGAGTGCACACGAGCAGTAGTGACCCCGAGAGCGCATGCGCTGAAGTGAGCCCGATTACGCATCCGCAGTAGTGACCCCGAGTGCGCATGGGCAGTAGTGACCCCGAGTGCGCATGCGCAGTAGTGACGCCGAGTGCGCATGTGCAGTAGTGAGCCCGATTACGTATCCGCAGTAGTGACCCCGAGTGCGCATGCGCAGTAGTGAGCCCGAGCGCGCATCCACAGTAGTGAGGCCGTGTGGGCATGCGCAGCACTGACTCCGAGTACGCATGAGCAGTGGTGAGTTCGAGTGCGCATGAGCAGTAGTGACCCCGAGAGCGCATGCGCAGTAGTGAGCCCGATTACGCATCCGCAGTAGTGACCCCGAGTGCGCATGGGCAGTAGTGAGCCCGATTACGCATCCGCAGTAGTGAGCCCGATTGCGCATCCGCAGCAGTGAGTCCGAGTGCGCATGAGCAGTAGTGAGGCCGAGTGCGCATGAGCAGTAGTGAGCCCGAGCGCGCATCCGCAGGAGCGAGTCCGAGTGCGCATGTGCAGTAGAGAGCCCGTGTGCGCATGCGCAGTAGTGAGCCCGTGTGCGCATGTGCAGTAGTGACCCCGAGTGCACATGTGCAGTAGTGAGCCCGAGCGCGCATCCGCAGTAGTGAGTCCGAGTGCACATGTGCAGTAGAGCGCCCATGTGCGCATGCGCAGTAGTGAGGACGAGTGCTCATGCACAGTGGAGAGCCCGATTGCGCATGCGCAGTAGTGAGCCCGTGTGCGCATGCGCAGTGGTGAGATCGAGTGCGCATGGGCAGGTCCGAGCCGGAGTGCGTATGCGCAGTAGTGAGTCCGAGTGCGCAGGAGCAGTAGTGACCCCGAGCGCGCATCCGCAGCAGTGAGTCCGTGTGCGCATGACCAGTAGTGAGGCCGAGTGCGCATGAGCAGTAGTGAGCCCGAGCGCGCATCCGCAGTAGTGAGGCCGAGTGGGCATGCGCAGTACTGACTCCGAGTACGCATGAGCTGAGGTGAGTTCGAGTGCGCATGAGCAGTAGTGACCCCGAGTGCACATGCGCAGTAGTGGGCCCAATTACGCATCCGCAGTAGTGACCCCGAGTGCGCATGGGCAGTAGTGACCCCGAGTGCGCATGCGCAGTAGTGAGCCCGATTACGCATCTGCTGTAGTGAGCCCGCGTGCGCGTGCGCAGTAGTGACCCTGAGTGCGCGTGTGCAGTAGTGAGCCCGATTACGTATCCGCAGTAGTGACTCCGAGCGCGCATGCGCAGTGGTGAGCCCGAGCGCGCATCCACAGTAGTGATGCCGAGTGCGCATGCGCAGCACTGACTCCGAGTACGCATGAGCAGTGGTGAGTTCGAGTGCGCATGGGCAGTAGTGACCCCGAGTGCGCATGCGCAGTAGTGAGCCCGATTACGCATCCGCAGTAGTGACCCCGAGTGCGCATGGGCAGTAGCGACCCCGAATGCGCATGCACAGTAGTGAGCCCGAGTACGCATGCACAGAAGTGAGCCCGTGTGCGCATGCGCAGTAGTGACCCCGAGTGCACATGAGCAGTAATGAGTCCGAGTGCGCATGAGCAGTAATGAGCTCGAGTGCGCATGCACAGTAGTGCGCCCGTGTGCGCATGCGCAGTAGTGACCCCGAGTGCGCATGCGCAGTAGTGAGCCCGTGTGCGCATGCGCAGTGGTGAGCTCGAGTGCGCATGGGCAGGTCCGAGCCGGAGTGCGTATGCGCAGTAGTGAGTCCGAGTGCGCGGGAGCAGTAGTGACCCCGAGCGCGCATCCGCAGCTGTGAGTCCGAGTGCGCATGAGCAGTAGTGAGTCCGATTACGCATCCGCAGTAGTGACCCCGAGTGCGCATGTGCAGTAGTGAGCCCGATTACGCATCCGCAGTAGTGATCCCGAGTGCGCATGTGCAGTAGTGAGCCCGAGCGCGCATCCGCAGTAGTGAGTCCGAGTGCGCATGCGCAGTAGTGAGCCCGTGTGCGCATGCGCAGTGGTGAGCTCGAGTGCGCATGGGCAGGTCCGAGGCGGAGTGCGTATGCGCAGTAGTGAGTCCGAGTGCGCAGGAGCAGTAGTGACCCCGAGCGCGCATCCGCAGCTGTGAGTCCGAGTGCGCATGAGCAGTAGTGAGTCCAATTACGCATCCGCAGTAGTGACCCCGAGTGCGCATGTGCAGTAGTGAGCCCGAGCGCGCATCCGCAGTAGTGGGTCCGAGTGCGCATGTGCAGTAGAGAGCCCGTGTGCGCATCCGCAGTAGTGACCCCGAGTGCGCATGCGCAGTAGTGCGCCCGTGTGTGCATGCGCAGAAGTGAGCTCGAACGCGCATCCGCAGTAGTGAGCCCGAGTGCGCATGCGCAGTAGTGACGCCGAGTGCGTATGAGCAGTAGTGAGTCCGAGTGCGCATGAGCAGTAATGACCCCGAGTGCGCATGCACAGTAGTGCGCCCGTGTGCGCATGCGCAGAAGTGAGCTCGAGTGCGCATGTACAGGTCTGAGCAGGTGTGCGCATGCGCAGTAGTGAGCCCGAGTGATCTTACACAGTAGAGAGCCCGATTGCGCATGCGCAGTAGTGAGCCCGTGTGCGCATGCGCAGTGGTGAGCTCGAGTGCGCGTGGGCAGGTCCGAGCCGGAGTGCGTATGCGCAGTAGTGAGTCCGAGTGCGCAGGAGCAGTAGTGACCCCGAGCGCGCATGCGCATTAGCGAGCGCGATTGCGCATCCGCAGCAGTGAGTCCGAGTGCGCATGAGCAGTGGTGACCCCGAGTGCGCATGAGCAGTAGCGACCCCGAATGCGCATGCACAGTAGTGAGCCCGAGTGCGCATGCGCAGTGGTGAGCTCGAGTGCGCATGGGCAGGTCCGAGGCGGAGTGCGTATGCGCAGTAGTGAGTCCGAGTGCGCAGGAGCAGTAGTGACCCCGAGCGCGCATCCGCAGCTGTGAGTCCGAGTGCGCATGAGCAGTAGTGAGTCCAATTACGCATCCGCAGTAGTGACCCCGAGTGCGCATGTGCAGTAGTGAGCCCGAGCGCGCATCCGCAGTAGTGGGTCCGAGTGCGCATGTGCAGTAGAGAGCCCGTGTGCGCATCCGCAGTAGTGACCCCGAGTGCGCATGCGCAGTAGTGCGCCCGTGTGTGCATGCGCAGAAGTGAGCTCGAACGCGCATCCGCAGTAGTGAGCCCGAGTGCGCATGCGCAGTAGTGACGCCGAGTGCGTATGAGCAGTAGTGAGTCCGAGTGCGCATGAGCAGTAATGACCCCGAGTGCGCATGCACAGTAGTGCGCCCGTGTGCGCATGCGCAGAAGTGAGCTCGAGTGCGCATGTACAGGTCTGAGCAGGTGTGCGCATGCGCAGTAGTGAGCCCGAGTGATCTTACACAGTAGAGAGCCCGATTGCGCATGCGCAGTAGTGAGCCCGTGTGCGCATGCGCAGTGGTGAGCTCGAGTGCGCGTGGGCAGGTCCGAGCCGGAGTGCGTATGCGCAGTAGTGAGTCCGAGTGCGCAGGAGCAGTAGTGACCCCGAGCGCGCATGCGCATTAGCGAGCGCGATTGCGCATCCGCAGCAGTGAGTCCGAGTGCGCATGAGCAGTGGTGACCCCGAGTGCGCATGAGCAGTAGCGACCCCGAATGCGCATGCACAGTAGTGAGCCCGAGTGCGCATGCACAGTAGTGAGCCCGTGCGCGCATGCGCAGTGGTGAGTTCGAGTGCACACGAGCAGTAGTGACCCCGAGAGCGCATGCGCTGTAGTGAGCCCGATTACGCATCCGCAGTAGTGACCCCGAGTGCGCATGGGCAGTAGTGACCCCGAGTGCGCATGAGCAGTAATGAGCCCGAGTGCTCATGCACAGTGGAGAGCCCGATTGCGCATGCGCAGTAGTGAGCCCGTGTGCGCATGCGCAGTAGTGAGCTCGAGTGCGCATGGGCAGGTCCGAGCCGGAGTGCGTATGCGCAGTAGTGAGTCCCACTGCGCAGGAGCAGTAGTGACGCCGAGTGCGCATGAGCAGTAGTGAGTCCGAGTGCGCATGAGCTGTAATGACCCCGAGTGCGCATGCACAGTAGTGCGCCCGTGTGCGCATGCGCAGAAGTGAGCTCGAGTGCGCATGTGCAGGTCTGAGCCGGTGTGCGCATGCGCAGGAGTGACCCCGAGTGCGCATGCGCAGGAGTGACCCCGAGTGCGCATGCGCAGTAGTGAGCCCGAGTGCTCATGCACAGTAGAGATCCCGGTAGCGCATGCGCAGTAGTGAGCCCGTGCGCGCATGCGCAGTGGTGAGCTCGAGTGCGCATGGGCAGGTCGGAGCCGGGGTGCGTATGTGCAGTAGTGAGTCCGAGTGCGCATGAGCGGTAGCGACCCCGAATGCGCATGCACAGTAGTGAGCCCGAGTACGCATGCACAGTAGTGAGCCCGCGTGCGCATGCACAGTAGTGACCCCGAGTGCGCATGCACAGTAGTGAGCCCCTGTACACATGTGCAGTAGTGAGCCCGAGCGCGCATGCGCAGTAGTGCGCCCGCGTGCGCATGCGCAGTAGTGAGCCCGAGTGCGCGTGCGCAGTATTGACCCCGAGTGCGCATGTGCAGTAGTGAGCCCGAGCGCGCATCCGCAGTAGTGGGTCCGAGTGCGCATGTGCAGTAGAGAGCCCGTGTGCGCATCCGCAGTAGTGACCCCGAGTGCGCATGCGCAGTAGTGAGACCGTGCGCGCATGCGCAGTAGTGCGCCCGTGTGCGCATGCTCAGAAGTGAGCCCGATTACGTATCCGCAGTAGTGACCCCGAGTGCGCATGCGCAGTAGTGAGCCCGAGCGCGCATCCGCAGTAGTGAGTCTGAGTGCACATGTGCAGTAGAGATCCCGTGTGCGCATGCGCAGTAGTGAGCCCGTGTGCGCATGCGCAGTAGTGACCCCGAGTGCGCATGTGCAGTAGTGAGCCCGATTACGTATCCGCAGTAGTGCCCCCGAGTGCGCATGCGCAGTAGTGAGCCCGAGCGCGCATCCACAGTAGTGAGGCCGTGTGGGCATGCGCAGCACTGACTCCGAGTACGCATGAGCAGTGGTGAGTTCGAGTGCGCATGGGCAGTAGTGACCCCGAGAGCGCATGCGCAGTAGTGAGCCCGATTACGCATCCGCAGTAGTGACCCCGAGTGCGCCTGCGCAGTAGTGAGCCCGATTACAGATGCGCAGTAGTAAGACCGTGCGCGCATGCGCAGTAGTGCGCCCGTGTGCGCATGCGCAGAAGTGAGCTCGAATGCGCATCCGCAGTAGTGACCCCGAGTGCACATGCGCAGTAGTGAGCCCAATTACGCATCCGCAGTAGTGACCCCGAGTACGCATGCACAGAAGTGAGCCCGTGTGCGCATGCGCAGTAGTGACCCCGAGTGCACATGAGCAGTAATGAGTCCGAGTGCGCATGAGCAGTAATGAGCTCGAGTGCGCATGCACAGTAGTGCGCCCGTGTGCGCATGCGCAGTAGTGACCCCGAGTGCGCATGCGCAGTAGTGAGCCCGTGTGCGCATGCGCAGTGGTGAGCTCGAGTGCGCATGGGCAGGTCCGAGCCGGAGTGCGTATGCGCAGTAGTGAGTCCGAGTGCGCGGGAGCAGTAGTGACCCCGAGCGCGCATCCGCAGCTGTGAGTCCGAGTGCGCATGAGCAGTAGTGAGTCCGATTACGCATCCGCAGTAGTGACCCCGAGTGCGCATGTGCAGTAGTGAGCCCGATTACGCATCCGCAGTAGTGATCCCGAGTGCGCATGTGCAGTAGTGAGCCCGAGCGCGCATCCGCAGTAGTGAGTCCGAGTGCGCATGCGCAGTAGTGAGCCCGTGTGCGCATGCGCAGTGGTGAGCTCGAGTGCGCATGGGCAGGTCCGAGGCGGAGTGCGTATGCGCAGTAGTGAGTCCGAGTGCGCAGGAGCAGTAGTGACCCCGAGCGCGCATCCGCAGCTGTGAGTCCGAGTGCGCATGAGCAGTAGTGAGTCCAATTACGCATCCGCAGTAGTGACCCCGAGTGCGCATGTGCAGTAGTGAGCCCGAGCGCGCATCCGCAGTAGTGGGTCCGAGTGCGCATGTGCAGTAGAGAGCCCGTGTGCGCATCCGCAGTAGTGACCCCGAGTGCGCATGCGCAGTAGTGCGCCCGTGTGTGCATGCGCAGAAGTGAGCTCGAACGCGCATCCGCAGTAGTGAGCCCGAGTGCGCATGCGCAGTAGTGACGCCGAGTGCGTATGAGCAGTAGTGAGTCCGAGTGCGCATGAGCAGTAATGACCCCGAGTGCGCATGCACAGTAGTGCGCCCGTGTGCGCATGCGCAGAAGTGAGCTCGAGTGCGCATGTACAGGTCTGAGCAGGTGTGCGCATGCGCAGTAGTGAGCCCGAGTGATCTTACACAGTAGAGAGCCCGATTGCGCATGCGCAGTAGTGAGCCCGTGTGCGCATGCGCAGTGGTGAGCTCGAGTGCGCGTGGGCAGGTCCGAGCCGGAGTGCGTATGCGCAGTAGTGAGTCCGAGTGCGCAGGAGCAGTAGTGACCCCGAGCGCGCATGCGCATTAGCGAGCGCGATTGCGCATCCGCAGCAGTGAGTCCGAGTGCGCATGAGCAGTGGTGACCCCGAGTGCGCATGAGCAGTAGCGACCCCGAATGCGCATGCACAGTAGTGAGCCCGAGTGCGCATGCGCAGTGGTGAGCTCGAGTGCGCATGGGCAGGTCCGAGGCGGAGTGCGTATGCGCAGTAGTGAGTCCGAGTGCGCAGGAGCAGTAGTGACCCCGAGCGCGCATCCGCAGCTGTGAGTCCGAGTGCGCATGAGCAGTAGTGAGTCCAATTACGCATCCGCAGTAGTGACCCCGAGTGCGCATGTGCAGTAGTGAGCCCGAGCGCGCATCCGCAGTAGTGGGTCCGAGTGCGCATGTGCAGTAGAGAGCCCGTGTGCGCATCCGCAGTAGTGACCCCGAGTGCGCATGCGCAGTAGTGCGCCCGTGTGTGCATGCGCAGAAGTGAGCTCGAACGCGCATCCGCAGTAGTGAGCCCGAGTGCGCATGCGCAGTAGTGACGCCGAGTGCGTATGAGCAGTAGTGAGTCCGAGTGCGCATGAGCAGTAATGACCCCGAGTGCGCATGCACAGTAGTGCGCCCGTGTGCGCATGCGCAGAAGTGAGCTCGAGTGCGCATGTACAGGTCTGAGCAGGTGTGCGCATGCGCAGTAGTGAGCCCGAGTGATCTTACACAGTAGAGAGCCCGATTGCGCATGCGCAGTAGTGAGCCCGTGTGCGCATGCGCAGTGGTGAGCTCGAGTGCGCGTGGGCAGGTCCGAGCCGGAGTGCGTATGCGCAGTAGTGAGTCCGAGTGCGCAGGAGCAGTAGTGACCCCGAGCGCGCATGCGCATTAGCGAGCGCGATTGCGCATCCGCAGCAGTGAGTCCGAGTGCGCATGAGCAGTGGTGACCCCGAGTGCGCATGAGCAGTAGCGACCCCGAATGCGCATGCACAGTAGTGAGCCCGAGTGCGCATGCACAGTAGTGAGCCCGTGCGCGCATGCGCAGTGGTGAGTTCGAGTGCACACGAGCAGTAGTGACCCCGAGAGCGCATGCGCTGTAGTGAGCCCGATTACGCATCCGCAGTAGTGACCCCGAGTGCGCATGGGCAGTAGTGACCCCGAGTGCGCATGAGCAGTAATGAGCCCGAGTGCTCATGCACAGTGGAGAGCCCGATTGCGCATGCGCAGTAGTGAGCCCGTGTGCGCATGCGCAGTAGTGAGCTCGAGTGCGCATGGGCAGTAGTGACCCCGAGTGCGCATGAGCTGTAATGACCCCGAGTGCGCATGCACAGTAGTGCGCCCGTGTGCGCATGCGCAGAAGTGAGCTCGAGTGCGCATGTACAGGTCTGAGCAGGTGTGCGCATGCGCAGTAGTGAGCCCGAGTGATCTTACACAGTAGAGAGCCCGATTGCGCATGCGCAGTAGTGAGCCCGTGTGCGCATGCGCAGTGGTGAGCTCGAGTGCGCGTGGGCAGGTCCGAGCCGGAGTGCGTATGCGCAGTAGTGAGTCCGAGTGCGCAGGAGCAGTAGTGACCCCGAGAGCGCATGCGCTGTAGTGAGCCCGATTACGCATCCGCAGTAGTGACCCCGAGTGCGCATGGGCAGTAGTGACCCCGAGTGCGCATGAGCTGTAATGACCCCGAGTGCGCATGCACAGTAGTGCGCCCGTGTGCGCATGCGCAGAAGTGAGCTCGAGTGCGCATGTGCAGGTCTGAGCCGGTGTGCGCATGCGCAGGAGTGACCCCGAGTGCGCATGCGCAGGAGTGACCCCGAGTGCGCATGCGCAGTAGTGAGCCCGAGTGCTCATGCACAGTAGAGATCCCGGTAGCGCATGCGCAGTAGTGAGCCCGTGCGCGCATGCGCAGTGGTGAGCTCGAGTGCGCATGGGCAGGTCGGAGCCGGGGTGCGTATGTGCAGTAGTGAGTCCGAGTGCGCATGAGCGGTAGCGACCCCGAATGCGCATGCACAGTAGTGAGCCCGAGTACGCATGCACAGTAGTGAGCCCGCGTGCGCATGCACAGTAGTGACCCCGAGTGCGCATGCACAGTAGTGAGCCCCTGTACACATGTGCAGTAGTGAGCCCGAGCGCGCATGCGCAGTAGTGCGCCCGCGTGCGCATGCGCAGTAGTGAGCCCGAGTGCGCGTGCGCAGTATTGACCCCGAGTGCGCATGTGCAGTAGTGAGCCCGAGCGCGCATCCGCAGTAGTGGGTCCGAGTGCGCATGTGCAGTAGAGAGCCCGTGTGCGCATCCGCAGTAGTGACCCCGAGTGCGCATGCGCAGTAGTGAGACCGTGCGCGCATGCGCAGTAGTGCGCCCGTGTGCGCATGCGCAGAAGTGAGCCCGATTACGTATCCGCAGTAGTGACCCCGAGTGCGCATGCGCAGTAGTGAGCCCGAGCGCGCATCCGCAGTAGTGAGTCTGAGTGCACATGTGCAGTAGAGATCCCGTGTGCGCATGCGCAGTAGTGAGCCCGTGTGCGCATGCGCAGTAGTGACCCCGAGTGCGCATGTGCAGTAGTGAGCCCGATTACGTATCCGCAGTAGTGCCCCCGAGTGCGCATGCGCAGTAGTGAGCCCGAGCGCGCATCCACAGTAGTGAGGCCGTGTGGGCATGCGCAGCACTGACTCCGAGTACGCATGAGCAGTGGTGAGTTCGAGTGCGCATGGGCAGTAGTGACCCCGAGAGCGCATGCGCAGTAGTGAGCCCGATTACGCATCCGCAGTAGTGACCCCGAGTGCGCCTGCGCAGTAGTGAGCCCGATTACAGATGCGCAGTAGTAAGACCGTGCGCGCATGCGCAGTAGTGCGCCCGTGTGCGCATGCGCAGAAGTGAGCTCGAATGCGCATCCGCAGTAGTGACCCCGAGTGCACATGCCCAGTGAGCCCAATTACGCATCCGCAGTAGTGACCCCGAGTGCGCATGGGCAGTAGTGACCCCGAGTGCGCATGCGCAGTAGTGAGCCCGATTACGCATCCGCAGTAGTGAGCCCGCGTGCGCATGCGCAGTAGTGACCCCGAGTGCGCATGTGCAGTAGTGAGCCCGATTACGTATCCGCAGTAGTGACTCCGAGTGCGCATGCGCAGTGGTGAGCCCGAGCGCGCATCCACAGCAGTGATGCCGAGTGCGCATGCGCAGCACTGACTCCGAGTACGCATGAGCAGTGGTGAGTTCGAGTGCGCATGAGCAGTAGTGACCCCGAGTGCGCATGCGCAGTAGTGAGCCCGAATACGCATCCGCAGTAGTGACCCCGAGTGCGCATGAGCAGTAGCGACCCCGAATGCGCATGCACAGTAGTGAGCCCGAGTACGCATGCACAGTAGTGAGCCCGTGTGCGCATGGGCAGTAGTGACCCCGAGTGCGCATGAGCAGTAATGAGCCCGAGTGCTCATGCACAGTGGAGAGCCCGATTGCGCATGCGCAGTAGTGAGCCCGTGTGCGCATGCGCAGTAGTGAGCTCGAGTGCGCATGGGCAGGTCCGAGCCGGAGTGCGTATGCGCTGTAGTGAGTCCGACTGCGCAGGAGCAGTAGTGACGCCGAGTGCGCATGAGCAGTAGTGAGTCCGAGTGCGCAAGTGCAGGTCTGAGCCGGTGTGCGCATTCGCAGGAGTGACCCCGAGTGCGCATGCGCAGTAGTGAGCCCGAGTGCTCATGCACAGTAGAGATCCCGGTAGCGCATGCGCAGTAGTGAGCCCGTGTGCGCATGCGCAGTGGTGAGCTCGTGTGCGCATGGGCAGGTCGGAGCCGGGGTGCGTATGCGCAGTAGTGAGTCCGAGTGCGCATGAGCAGTAGCGACCCCGAATGCGCATGCACAGTAGTGAGCCCGAGTACGCATGCACAGTAGTGAGCCCGCGTGCGCATGCGCAGTAGTGACCCCGAGTGCGCATGAGCAGTAATGAGCCCGAGTGCGCAAGCACAGTAGTGCGCCCGTGTGCGCATGCGCAGTAGTGACCCCGAGTGCGAATGTGCAGTAGTGAGCCCGATTACGCATCCGCAGTAGTGATCCCGAGTGCGCATGTGCAGTAGTGAGCCCGAGCGCGCATCCGCAGTAGTGAGTCCGTGTGCGCATGCGCAGTAGTGAGCCCGTGTGCGCATGCGCAGTATTGACCCCGAGTGTGCATGGGCAGAAGTGAGCTCGAGTGCGCATGTACAGGTCTGAGCAGGTGTGCGCATGCGCAGTTGTGAGCCCGAGTGCTCATGCACAGTAGAGATCCCGGTAGCGCATGCGCAGTAGTGAGCCCGTGTGCGCATGCGCAGTGGTGAGCTCGAGTGCGCATGGGCAGGTCGGAGCCGGGGTGCGTATGCGAAGTAGTGAGTCCGAGTGCGCATGAGCAGTAGCGACCCCGAATGCGCATGCACAGTAGTGAGGCCGAGTACGCATGCACAGTAGTGAGCCCGCGTGCGCATGCGCAGTAGTGACCCCGAGTGCGCATGAGCAGTAATGAGCCCGAGTGCGCAAGCACAGTAGTGCGCCCGTGTGCGCATGCGCAGTAGTGACCCCGAGTGCGCATGCGCAGTAGTGAGCCCGTGTGCGCATGCGCAGTGGTGAGCTCGAGTGCGCATGGGCAGGTCCGAGCCGGAGTGCGTATGCGCAGTAGTGAGTCCCAGTGCGCAGGAGCAGTAGTGACCCCGAGCGCGCATCCGCAGCTGTGAGTCCGAGTGCGCATGAGCAGTAGTGAGGCCGATTACGCATCTGCAGTAGTGACCCCGAGTGCGAATGTGCAGTAGTGAGCCCGATTACGCATCCGCAGTAGTGATCCCGAGTGCGCATGTGCAGTAGTGAGCCCGAGCGCGCATCCGCAGTAGTGAGTCCGAGTGCGCATGCGCAGTAGTGAGCCCGTGTGCGCATGCGCAGTATTGACCCCGAGTGTGCTTGGGCAGAAGTGAGCTCGAGTGCGCATGTACAGGTCTGAGCAGGTGTGCGCATGCGCAGTTGTGAGCCCGAGTGCTCATACACAGTAGAGAGCCCGATTGCGCATGCGCAGTAGTGAGCCCGTGTGCGCATGCGCAGTGGTGAGCTCGAGTGCGCGTGGGCAGGTCCGAGCCGGAGTGCGTATGCGCAGTAGTGAGTCCGAGTGCGCAGGAGCAGTAGTGACCCCGAGCGCGCATGCGCATTAGCGAGCGCGATTGCGCATCCGCAGCAGTGAGTCCGAGTGCGCATGAGCAGTGGTGACCCCGAGTGCGCATGAGCAGTAGCGACCCCGAATGCGCATGCACAGTAGTGAGCCCGAGTGCGCATGCACAGTAGTGAGCCCGTGCGCGCATGCGCAGTAGCGACCCCGAGTGCGCATGAGCAGTAGTGAGTCCGGGTGGGCACGAGCAGTAGTGACACCGAGTTCGCATGCACAGTAGTGGGCCCGATTGCGCATCCCCAGTAGTGAGTCCCAGTGCGAATGGGCAGTAGTGACCCCGAGTGCGCATGCACAGTAGTGACCCCGAGTGCGCATGCACAGTAGTGAGCCCCTGTACACATGTGCAGTAGTGAGCCCGAGCGCGCATGCACAGTAGTGGGCCCGATTGCGCATCCGCAGTAGTGAGTCCCAGAGCGAATGGGCAGTAGTGACCCCGAGTGCACATGCACAGTAGTGACCCCGAGTGCGCATGCACAGTAGTGAGCCCCTGTACACATGTGCAGTAGTGAGCCCGAGCGCGCATGCGCAGTAGTGCGCCCGCGTGCGCATGCGCAGTCGTGAGCCCGAGTGCGCGTGCGCAGTATTGACCCCGAGTGCGCATGTGCAGTAGTGAGCCCGAGCGCGTATCCGCAGTAGTGGGTCCGAGTGCGCATGTGCAGTAGTGACCCCGAGTGCGCATGCGCAGTAGTGAGCCCGATTACGCACCCGCAGTAGTGACCCCGAGTGCGCATGCGCAGTAGTGCGCCCGTGTGCGCATGCGCAGAAGTGAGCTCGAATGCGCATCCGCAGTAGTGAGCCCGAGTGCGCAAGCGCAGTAGCGAGTCCGAGTGCGCAGGAGCAGTAGTGACCCCGAGTGCGCATCCGCAGCAGTGAGTCCGTGTGCGCATGACCAGTAGTGAGGGCGAGTGCGCATGAGCAGTAGTGAGCCCGAGCGCGCATCCACAGTAGTCAGGCCGAGTGGGCATGCGCAGCACTGACTCCGAGTACGCATGAGCAGTGGTGAGTTCGAGTGCGCACGAGCAGTAGTGACCCCGAGAGCGCATGCGCAGTAGTGAGCCCGATTACGCATCCGCAGCAGTGAGTCCGAGTGCGCATGAGCAGTGGTGACCCCGAGTGCGCATGAGCAGCAGCGACCCCGAATGCGCATGCACAGTAGTGAGCCCGAGTGCGCATGCACAGTAGTGAGCCCGTGCGCGCATGCGCAGTAGCGACCCCGAGTGCGCATGAGCAGTAGTGAGTCCGGGTGGGCACGAGCAGTAGTGACACCGAGTGCGCATGCACAGTAGTGACCCCGAGTGCGCATGCACAGTAGTGAGCCCCTGTACACATGTGCAGTAGTGAGCCCGAGCGCGCATGCGCAGTAGTGCGCCCGCGTGCGCATGCGCAGTAGTGAGCCCGAGTGCGCGTGCGCAGTATTGACCCCGAGTGCGCATGTGCAGTAGTGAGCCCGAGCGCGCATCCGCAGTAGTGGGTCCGAGTGCGCATGTGCAGTAGTGACCCCGAGTGCGCATGCGCAGTAGTGAGCCCGATTACGCACCCGCAGTGCGCATGGGCAGTAGTGACCCCGAGTGCGCATGCGCAGTAGTGACGCCGAGTGCGCATGTGCAGTAGTGAGCCCGATTACGTATCCGCAGTAGTGACCCCGAGTGCGCATGCGCAGTACTGAGCCCGAGCGCGCATCCACAGTAGTGAGGCCGTGTGGGCATGCGCAGCACTGACTCCGAGTACGCATGAGCAGTGGTGAGTTCGAGTGCGCATGGGCAGTAGTGACCCCGAGAGCGCATGCGCAGTAGTGAGCCCGATTACGCATCCGCAGTAGTGACCCCGAGTGCGCCTGCGCAGTAGTGAGCCCGATTACAGATGCGCAGTAGTAAGACCGTGCGCGCATGCGCAGTAGTGCGCCCGTGTGCGCATGCGCAGAAGTGAGCTCGAATGCGCATCCGCAGTAGTGACCCCGAGTGCACATGCGCAGTAGTGAGCCCAATTACGCATCCGCAGTAGTGACCCCGAGTGCGCATGGGCAGTAGTGACCCCGAGTGCGCATGCGCAGTAGTGAGCCCGATTACGCATCCGCAGTAGTGAGCCCGCGTGCGCATGCGCAGTAGTGACCCCGAGTGCGCATGTGCAGTAGTGAGCCCGATTACGTATCCGCAGTAGTGACTCCGAGTGCGCATGCGCAGTGGTGAGCCCGAGCGCGCATCCACAGCAGTGATGCCGAGTGCGCATGCGCAGCACTGACTCCGAGTACGCATGAGCAGTGGTGAGTTCGAGTGCGCATGAGCAGTAGTGACCCCGAGTGCGCATGCGCAGTAGTGAGCCCGAATACGCATCCGCAGTAGTGACCCCGAGTGCGCATGAGCAGTAGCGACCCCGAATGCGCATGCACAGTAGTGAGCCCGAGTACGCATGCACAGTAGTGAGCCCGTGTGCGCATGGGCAGTAGTGACCCCGAGTGCGCATGAGCAGTAATGAGCCCGAGTGCTCATGCACAGTGGAGAGCCCGATTGCGCATGCGCAGTAGTGAGCCCGTGTGCGCATGCGCAGTAGTGAGCTCGAGTGCGCATGGGCAGGTCCGAGCCGGAGTGCGTATGCGCTGTAGTGAGTCCGACTGCGCAGGAGCAGTAGTGACGCCGAGTGCGCATGAGCAGTAGTGAGTCCGAGTGCGCAAGTGCAGGTCTGAGCCGGTGTGCGCATTCGCAGGAGTGACCCCGAGTGCGCATGCGCAGTAGTGAGCCCGAGTGCTCATGCACAGTAGAGATCCCGGTAGCGCATGCGCAGTAGTGAGCCCGTGTGCGCATGCGCAGTGGTGAGCTCGTGTGCGCATGGGCAGGTCGGAGCCGGGGTGCGTATGCGCAGTAGTGAGTCCGAGTGCGCATGAGCAGTAGCGACCCCGAATGCGCATGCACAGTAGTGAGCCCGAGTACGCATGCACAGTAGTGAGCCCGCGTGCGCATGCGCAGTAGTGACCCCGAGTGCGCATGAGCAGTAATGAGCCCGAGTGCGCAAGCACAGTAGTGCGCCCGTGTGCGCATGCGCAGTAGTGACCCCGAGTGCGAATGTGCAGTAGTGAGCCCGATTACGCATCCGCAGTAGTGATCCCGAGTGCGCATGTGCAGTAGTGAGCCCGAGCGCGCATCCGCAGTAGTGAGTCCGTGTGCGCATGCGCAGTAGTGAGCCCGTGTGCGCATGCGCAGTATTGACCCCGAGTGTGCATGGGCAGAAGTGAGCTCGAGTGCGCATGTACAGGTCTGAGCAGGTGTGCGCATGCGCAGTTGTGAGCCCGAGTGCTCATGCACAGTAGAGATCCCGGTAGCGCATGCGCAGTAGTGAGCCCGTGTGCGCATGCGCAGTGGTGAGCTCGAGTGCGCATGGGCAGGTCGGAGCCGGGGTGCGTATGCGAAGTAGTGAGTCCGAGTGCGCATGAGCAGTAGCGACCCCGAATGCGCATGCACAGTAGTGAGGCCGAGTACGCATGCACAGTAGTGAGCCCGCGTGCGCATGCGCAGTAGTGACCCCGAGTGCGCATGAGCAGTAATGAGCCCGAGTGCGCAAGCACAGTAGTGCGCCCGTGTGCGCATGCGCAGTAGTGACCCCGAGTGCGCATGCGCAGTAGTGAGCCCGTGTGCGCATGCGCAGTGGTGAGCTCGAGTGCGCATGGGCAGGTCCGAGCCGGAGTGCGTATGCGCAGTAGTGAGTCCGAGTGCGCAGGAGCAGTAGTGACCCCGAGCGCGCATCCGCAGCTGTGAGTCCGAGTGCGCATGAGCAGTAGTGAGGCCGATTACGCATCTGCAGTAGTGACCCCGAGTGCGAATGTGCAGTAGTGAGCCCGATTACGCATCCGCAGTAGTGATCCCGAGTGCGCATGTGCAGTAGTGAGCCCGAGCGCGCATCCGCAGTAGTGAGTCCGAGTGCGCATGCGCAGTAGTGAGCCCGTGTGCGCATGCGCAGTATTGACCCCGAGTGTGCTTGGGCAGAAGTGAGCTCGAGTGCGCATGTACAGGTCTGAGCAGGTGTGCGCATGCGCAGTTGTGAGCCCGAGTGCTCATACACAGTAGAGAGCCCGATTGCGCATGCGCAGTAGTGAGCCCGTGTGCGCATGCGCAGTGGTGAGCTCGAGTGCGCGTGGGCAGGTCCGAGCCGGAGTGCGTATGCGCAGTAGTGAGTCCGAGTGCGCAGGAGCAGTAGTGACCCCGAGCGCGCATGCGCATTAGCGAGCGCGATTGCGCATCCGCAGCAGTGAGTCCGAGTGCGCATGAGCAGTGGTGACCCCGAGTGCGCATGAGCAGTAGCGACCCCGAATGCGCATGCACAGTAGTGAGCCCGAGTGCGCATGCACAGTAGTGAGCCCGTGCGCGCATGCGCAGTAGCGACCCCGAGTGCGCATGAGCAGTAGTGAGTCCGGGTGGGCACGAGCAGTAGTGACACCGAGTTCGCATGCACAGTAGTGGGCCCGATTGCGCATCCGCAGTAGTGAGTCCCAGAGCGAATGGGCAGTAGTGACCCCGAGTGCGCATGCACAGTAGTGACCCCGAGTGCGCATGCACAGTAGTGAGCCCCTGTACACATGTGCAGTAGTGAGCCCGAGCGCGCATGCGCAGTAGTGCGCCCGCGTGCGCATGCGCAGTCGTGAGCCCGAGTGCGCGTGCGCAGTATTGACCCCGAGTGCGCATGTGCAGTAGTGAGCCCGAGCGCGTATCCGCAGTAGTGGGTCCGAGTGCGCATGTGCAGTAGTGACCCCGAGTGCGCATGCGCAGTAGTGAGCCCGATTACGCACCCGCAGTAGTGACCCCGAGTGCGCATGCGCAGTAGTGCGCCCGTGTGCGCATGCGCAGAAGTGAGCTCGAATGCGCATCCGCAGTAGTGAGCCCGAGTGCGCAAGCGCAGTAGCGAGTCCGAGTGCGCAGGAGCAGTAGTGACCCCGAGTGCGCATCCGCAGCAGTGAGTCCGTGTGCGCATGACCAGTAGTGAGGGCGAGTGCGCATGAGCAGTAGTGAGCCCGAGCGCGCATCCACAGTAGTCAGGCCGAGTGGGCATGCGCAGCACTGACTCCGAGTACGCATGAGCAGTGGTGAGTTCGAGTGCGCACGAGCAGTAGTGACCCCGAGAGCGCATGCGCAGTAGTGAGCCCGATTACGCATCCGCAGCAGTGAGTCCGAGTGCGCATGAGCAGTGGTGACCCCGAGTGCGCATGAGCAGCAGCGACCCCGAATGCGCATGCACAGTAGTGAGCCCGAGTGCGCATGCACAGTAGTGAGCCCGTGCGCGCATGCGCAGTAGCGACCCCGAGTGCGCATGAGCAGTAGTGAGTCCGGGTGGGCACGAGCAGTAGTGACACCGAGTGCGCATGCACAGTAGTGACCCCGAGTGCGCATGCACAGTAGTGAGCCCCTTTACAAATGTGCAGTAGTGAGCCCGAGCGCGCATGCGCAGTAGTGCGCCCGCGTGCGCATGCGCAGTAGTGAGCCCGAGTGCGCGTGCGCAGTATTGACCCCGAGTGCGCATGTGCAGTAGTGAGCCCGAGCGCGCATCCGCAGTAGTGGGTCCGAGTGCGCATGTGCAGTAGTGACCCCGAGTGCGCATGCGCAGTAGTGAGCCCGATTACGCACCCGCAGTGCGCATGGGCAGTAGTGACCCCGAGTGCGCATGCGCAGTAGTGACCCCGAGTGCGAATGTGCAGTAGTGAGCCCGATTACGCATCCGCAGTAGTGATCCCGAGTGCGCATGTGCAGTAGTGAGCCCGAGCGCGCATCCGCAGTAGTGAGTCCGTGTGCGCATGCGCAGTAGTGAGCCCGTGTGCGCATGCGCAGTATTGACCCCGAGTGTGCATGGGCAGAAGTGAGCTCGAGTGCGCATGTACAGGTCTGAGCAGGTGTGCGCATGCGCAGTTGTGAGCCCGAGTGCTCATGCACAGTAGAGATCCCGGTAGCGCATGCGCAGTAGTGAGCCCGTGTGCGCATGCGCAGTGGTGAGCTCGAGTGCGCATGGGCAGGTCGGAGCCGGGGTGCGTATGCGAAGTAGTGAGTCCGAGTGCGCATGAGCAGTAGCGACCCCGAATGCGCATGCACAGTAGTGAGGCCGAGTACGCATGCACAGTAGTGAGCCCGCGTGCGCATGCGCAGTAGTGACCCCGAGTGCGCATGAGCAGTAATGAGCCCGAGTGCGCAAGCACAGTAGTGCGCCCGTGTGCGCATGCGCAGTAGTGACCCCGAGTGCGCATGCGCAGTAGTGAGCCCGTGTGCGCATGCGCAGTGGTGAGCTCGAGTGCGCATGGGCAGGTCCGAGCCGGAGTGCGTATGCGCAGTAGTGAGTCCGAGTGCGCAGGAGCAGTAGTGACCCCGAGCGCGCATCCGCAGCTGTGAGTCCGAGTGCGCATGAGCAGTAGTGAGGCCGATTACGCATCTGCAGTAGTGACCCCGAGTGCGAATGTGCAGTAGTGAGCCCGATTACGCATCCGCAGTAGTGATCCCGAGTGCGCATGTGCAGTAGTGAGCCCGAGCGCGCATCCGCAGTAGTGAGTCCGAGTGCGCATGCGCAGTAGTGAGCCCGTGTGCGCATGCGCAGTATTGACCCCGAGTGTGCTTGGGCAGAAGTGAGCTCGAGTGCGCATGTACAGGTCTGAGCAGGTGTGCGCATGCGCAGTTGTGAGCCCGAGTGCTCATACACAGTAGAGAGCCCGATTGCGCATGCGCAGTAGTGAGCCCGTGTGCGCATGCGCAGTGGTGAGCTCGAGTGCGCGTGGGCAGGTCCGAGCCGGAGTGCGTATGCGCAGTAGTGAGTCCGAGTGCGCAGGAGCAGTAGTGACCCCGAGCGCGCATGCGCATTAGCGAGCGCGATTGCGCATCCGCAGCAGTGAGTCCGAGTGCGCATGAGCAGTGGTGACCCCGAGTGCGCATGAGCAGTAGCGACCCCGAATGCGCATGCACAGTAGTGAGCCCGAGTGCGCATGCACAGTAGTGAGCCCGTGCGCGCATGCGCAGTAGCGACCCCGAGTGCGCATGAGCAGTAGTGAGTCCGGGTGGGCACGAGCAGTAGTGACACCGAGTTCGCATGCACAGTAGTGGGCCCGATTGCGCATCCGCAGTAGTGAGTCCCAGAGCGAATGGGCAGTAGTGACCCCGAGTGCGCATGCACAGTAGTGACCCCGAGTGCGCATGCACAGTAGTGAGCCCCTGTACACATGTGCAGTAGTGAGCCCGAGCGCGCATGCGCAGTAGTGCGCCCGCGTGCGCATGCGCAGTCGTGAGCCCGAGTGCGCGTGCGCAGTATTGACCCCGAGTGCGCATGTGCAGTAGTGAGCCCGAGCGCGTATCCGCAGTAGTGGGTCCGAGTGCGCATGTGCAGTAGTGACCCCGAGTGCGCATGCGCAGTAGTGAGCCCGATTACGCACCCGCAGTAGTGACCCCGAGTGCGCATGCGCAGTAGTGCGCCCGTGTGCGCATGCGCAGAAGTGAGCTCGAATGCGCATCCGCAGTAGTGAGCCCGAGTGCGCAAGCGCAGTAGCGAGTCCGAGTGCGCAGGAGCAGTAGTGACCCCGAGTGCGCATCCGCAGCAGTGAGTCCGTGTGCGCATGACCAGTAGTGAGGGCGAGTGCGCATGAGCAGTAGTGAGCCCGAGCGCGCATCCACAGTAGTCAGGCCGAGTGGGCATGCGCAGCACTGACTCCGAGTACGCATGAGCAGTGGTGAGTTCGAGTGCGCACGAGCAGTAGTGACCCCGAGAGCGCATGCGCAGTAGTGAGCCCGATTACGCATCCGCAGCAGTGAGTCCGAGTGCGCATGAGCAGTGGTGACCCCGAGTGCGCATGAGCAGCAGCGACCCCGAATGCGCATGCACAGTAGTGAGCCCGAGTGCGCATGCACAGTAGTGAGCCCGTGCGCGCATGCGCAGTAGCGACCCCGAGTGCGCATGAGCAGTAGTGAGTCCGGGTGGGCACGAGCAGTAGTGACACCGAGTGCGCATGCACAGTAGTGACCCCGAGTGCGCATGCACAGTAGTGAGCCCCTTTACAAATGTGCAGTAGTGAGCCCGAGCGCGCATGCGCAGTAGTGCGCCCGCGTGCGCATGCGCAGTAGTGAGCCCGAGTGCGCGTGCGCAGTATTGACCCCGAGTGCGCATGTGCAGTAGTGAGCCCGAGCGCGCATCCGCAGTAGTGGGTCCGAGTGCGCATGTGCAGTAGTGACCCCGAGTGCGCATGCGCAGTAGTGAGCCCGATTACGCACCCGCAGTGCGCATGGGCAGTAGTGACCCCGAGTGCGCATGCGCAGTAGTGACGCCGAGTGCGCATGTGCAGTAGTGAGCCCGATTACGTATCCGCAGTAGTGACCCCGAGTGCGCATGCGCAGTACTGAGCCCGAGCGCGCATCCACAGTAGTGAGCCCGCGTGCGCATGCGCAGTAGTGACCCCGAGTGCGCATGAGCAGTAATGAGCCCGAGTGCGCAAGCACAGTAGTGCGCCCGTGTGCGCATGCGCAGTAGTGACCCCGAGTGCGCATGCGCAGTAGTGAGCCCGTGTGCGCATGCGCAGTGGTGAGCTCGAGTGCGCATGGGCAGGTCCGAGCCGGAGTGCGTATGCGCAGTAGTGAGTCCGAGTGCGCAGGAGCAGTAGTGACCCCGAGCGCGCATCCGCAGCTGTGAGTCCGAGTGCGCATGAGCAGTAGTGAGGCCGATTACGCATCTGCAGTAGTGACCCCGAGTGCGAATGTGCAGTAGTGAGCCCGATTACGCATCCGCAGTAGTGATCCCGAGTGCGCATGTGCAGTAGTGAGCCCGAGCGCGCATCCGCAGTAGTGAGTCCGAGTGCGCATGCGCAGTAGTGAGCCCGTGTGCGCATGCGCAGTATTGACCCCGAGTGTGCTTGGGCAGAAGTGAGCTCGAGTGCGCATGTACAGGTCTGAGCAGGTGTGCGCATGCGCAGTTGTGAGCCCGAGTGCTCATACACAGTAGAGAGCCCGATTGCGCATGCGCAGTAGTGAGCCCGTGTGCGCATGCGCAGTGGTGAGCTCGAGTGCGCGTGGGCAGGTCCGAGCCGGAGTGCGTATGCGCAGTAGTGAGTCCGAGTGCGCAGGAGCAGTAGTGACCCCGAGCGCGCATGCGCATTAGCGAGCGCGATTGCGCATCCGCAGCAGTGAGTCCGAGTGCGCATGAGCAGTGGTGACCCCGAGTGCGCATGAGCAGTAGCGACCCCGAATGCGCATGCACAGTAGTGAGCCCGAGTGCGCATGCACAGTAGTGAGCCCGTGCGCGCATGCGCAGTAGCGACCCCGAGTGCGCATGAGCAGTAGTGAGTCCGGGTGGGCACGAGCAGTAGTGACACCGAGTTCGCATGCACAGTAGTGGGCCCGATTGCGCATCCCCAGTAGTGAGTCCCAGTGCGAATGGGCAGTAGTGACCCCGAGTGCGCATGCACAGTAGTGACCCCGAGTGCGCATGCACAGTAGTGAGCCCCTGTACACATGTGCAGTAGTGAGCCCGAGCGCGCATGCACAGTAGTGGGCCCGATTGCGCATCCGCAGTAGTGAGTCCCAGAGCGAATGGGCAGTAGTGACCCCGAGTGCGCATGCACAGTAGTGACCCCGAGTGCGCATGCACAGTAGTGAGCCCCTGTACACATGTGCAGTAGTGAGCCCGAGCGCGCATGCGCAGTAGTGCGCCCGCGTGCGCATGCGCAGTCGTGAGCCCGAGTGCGCGTGCGCAGTATTGACCCCGAGTGCGCATGTGCAGTAGTGAGCCCGAGCGCGTATCCGCAGTAGTGGGTCCGAGTGCGCATGTGCAGTAGTGACCCCGAGTGCGCATGCGCAGTAGTGAGCCCGATTACGCACCCGCAGTAGTGACCCCGAGTGCGCATGCGCAGTAGTGCGCCCGTGTGCGCATGCGCAGAAGTGAGCTCGAATGCGCATCCGCAGTAGTGAGCCCGAGTGCGCAAGCGCAGTAGCGAGTCCGAGTGCGCAGGAGCAGTAGTGACCCCGAGTGCGCATCCGCAGCAGTGAGTCCGTGTGCGCATGACCAGTAGTGAGGGCGAGTGCGCATGAGCAGTAGTGAGCCCGAGCGCGCATCCACAGTAGTCAGGCCGAGTGGGCATGCGCAGCACTGACTCCGAGTACGCATGAGCAGTGGTGAGTTCGAGTGCGCACGAGCAGTAGTGACCCCGAGAGCGCATGCGCAGTAGTGAGCCCGATTACGCATCCGCAGCAGTGAGTCCGAGTGCGCATGAGCAGTGGTGACCCCGAGTGCGCATGAGCAGCAGCGACCCCGAATGCGCATGCACAGTAGTGAGCCCGAGTGCGCATGCACAGTAGTGAGCCCGTGCGCGCATGCGCAGTAGCGACCCCGAGTGCGCATGAGCAGTAGTGAGTCCGGGTGGGCACGAGCAGTAGTGACACCGAGTGCGCATGCACAGTAGTGACCCCGAGTGCGCATGCACAGTAGTGAGCCCCTGTACACATGTGCAGTAGTGAGCCCGAGCGCGCATGCGCAGTAGTGCGCCCGCGTGCGCATGCGCAGTAGTGAGCCCGAGTGCGCGTGCGCAGTATTGACCCCGAGTGCGCATGTGCAGTAGTGAGCCCGAGCGCGCATCCGCAGTAGTGGGTCCGAGTGCGCATGTGCAGTAGTGACCCCGAGTGCGCATGCGCAGTAGTGAGCCCGATTACGCACCCGCAGTGCGCATGGGCAGTAGTGACCCCGAGTGCGCATGCGCAGTAGTGACGCCGAGTGCGCATGTGCAGTAGTGAGCCCGATTACGTATCCGCAGTAGTGACCCCGAGTGCGCATGCGCAGTACTGAGCCCGAGCGCGCATCCACAGTAGTGAGGCCGTGTGGGCATGCGCAGCACTGACTCCGAGTACGCATGAGCAGTGGTGAGTTCGAGTGCGCATGGGCAGTAGTGACCCCGAGAGCGCATGCGCAGTAGTGAGCCCGATTACGCATCCGCAGTAGTGACCCCGAGTGCGCCTGCGCAGTAGTGAGCCCGATTACAGATGCGCAGTAGTAAGACCGTGCGCGCATGCGCAGTAGTGCGCCCGTGTGCGCATGCGCAGAAGTGAGCTCGAATGCGCATCCGCAGTAGTGACCCCGAGTGCACATGCGCAGTAGTGAGCCCAATTACGCATCCGCAGTAGTGACCCCGAGTGCGCATGGGCAGTAGTGACCCCGAGTGCGCATGCGCAGTAGTGAGCCCGATTACGCATCCGCAGTAGTGAGCCCGCGTGCGCATGCGCAGTAGTGACCCCGAGTGCGCATGTGCAGTAGTGAGCCCGATTACGTATCCGCAGTAGTGACTCCGAGTGCGCATGCGCAGTGGTGAGCCCGAGCGCGCATCCACAGCAGTGATGCCGAGTGCGCATGCGCAGCACTGACTCCGAGTACGCATGAGCAGTGGTGAGTTCGAGTGCGCATGAGCAGTAGTGACCCCGAGTGCGCATGCGCAGTAGTGAGCCCGAATACGCATCCGCAGTAGTGACCCCGAGTGCGCATGAGCAGTAGCGACCCCGAATGCGCATGCACAGTAGTGAGCCCGAGTACGCATGCACAGTAGTGAGCCCGTGTGCGCATGGGCAGTAGTGACCCCGAGTGCGCATGAGCAGTAATGAGCCCGAGTGCTCATGCACAGTGGAGAGCCCGATTGCGCATGCGCAGTAGTGAGCCCGTGTGCGCATGCGCAGTAGTGAGCTCGAGTGCGCATGGGCAGGTCCGAGCCGGAGTGCGTATGCGCTGTAGTGAGTCCGACTGCGCAGGAGCAGTAGTGACGCCGAGTGCGCATGAGCAGTAGTGAGTCCGAGTGCGCAAGTGCAGGTCTGAGCCGGTGTGCGCATTCGCAGGAGTGACCCCGAGTGCGCATGCGCAGTAGTGAGCCCGAGTGCTCATGCACAGTAGAGATCCCGGTAGCGCATGCGCAGTAGTGAGCCCGTGTGCGCATGCGCAGTGGTGAGCTCGTGTGCGCATGGGCAGGTCGGAGCCGGGGTGCGTATGCGCAGTAGTGAGTCCGAGTGCGCATGAGCAGTAGCGACCCCGAATGCGCATGCACAGTAGTGAGCCCGAGTACGCATGCACAGTAGTGAGCCCGCGTGCGCATGCGCAGTAGTGACCCCGAGTGCGCATGAGCAGTAATGAGCCCGAGTGCGCAAGCACAGTAGTGCGCCCGTGTGCGCATGCGCAGTAGTGACCCCGAGTGCGAATGTGCAGTAGTGAGCCCGATTACGCATCCGCAGTAGTGATCCCGAGTGCGCATGTGCAGTAGTGAGCCCGAGCGCGCATCCGCAGTAGTGAGTCCGTGTGCGCATGCGCAGTAGTGAGCCCGTGTGCGCATGCGCAGTATTGACCCCGAGTGTGCATGGGCAGAAGTGAGCTCGAGTGCGCATGTACAGGTCTGAGCAGGTGTGCGCATGCGCAGTTGTGAGCCCGAGTGCTCATGCACAGTAGAGATCCCGGTAGCGCATGCGCAGTAGTGAGCCCGTGTGCGCATGCGCAGTGGTGAGCTCGAGTGCGCATGGGCAGGTCGGAGCCGGGGTGCGTATGCGAAGTAGTGAGTCCGAGTGCGCATGAGCAGTAGCGACCCCGAATGCGCATGCACAGTAGTGAGGCCGAGTACGCATGCACAGTAGTGAGCCCGCGTGCGCATGCGCAGTAGTGACCCCGAGTGCGCATGAGCAGTAATGAGCCCGAGTGCGCAAGCACAGTAGTGCGCCCGTGTGCGCATGCGCAGTAGTGACCCCGAGTGCGCATGCGCAGTAGTGAGCCCGTGTGCGCATGCGCAGTGGTGAGCTCGAGTGCGCATGGGCAGGTCCGAGCCGGAGTGCGTATGCGCAGTAGTGAGTCCGAGTGCGCAGGAGCAGTAGTGACCCCGAGCGCGCATCCGCAGCTGTGAGTCCGAGTGCGCATGAGCAGTAGTGAGGCCGATTACGCATCTGCAGTAGTGACCCCGAGTGCGAATGTGCAGTAGTGAGCCCGATTACGCATCCGCAGTAGTGATCCCGAGTGCGCATGTGCAGTAGTGAGCCCGAGCGCGCATCCGCAGTAGTGAGTCCGAGTGCGCATGCGCAGTAGTGAGCCCGTGTGCGCATGCGCAGTATTGACCCCGAGTGTGCTTGGGCAGAAGTGAGCTCGAGTGCGCATGTACAGGTCTGAGCAGGTGTGCGCATGCGCAGTTGTGAGCCCGAGTGCTCATACACAGTAGAGAGCCCGATTGCGCATGCGCAGTAGTGAGCCCGTGTGCGCATGCGCAGTGGTGAGCTCGAGTGCGCGTGGGCAGGTCCGAGCCGGAGTGCGTATGCGCAGTAGTGAGTCCGAGTGCGCAGGAGCAGTAGTGACCCCGAGCGCGCATGCGCATTAGCGAGCGCGATTGCGCATCCGCAGCAGTGAGTCCGAGTGCGCATGGGCAGTGGTGACCCCGAGTGCGCATGAGCAGTAGCGACCCCGAATGCGCATGCACAGTAGTGAGCCCGAGTGCGCATGCACAGTAGTGAGCCCGTGCGCGCATGCGCAGTAGCGACCCCGAGTGCGCATGAGCAGTAGTGAGTCCGGGTGGGCACGAGCAGTAGTGACACCGAGTTCGCATGCACAGTAGTGGGCCCGATTGCGCATCCCCAGTAGTGAGTCCCAGTGCGAATGGGCAGTAGTGACCCCGAGTGCGCATGCACAGTAGTGACCCCGAGTGCGCATGCACAGTAGTGAGCCCCTGTACACATGTGCAGTAGTGAGCCCGAGCGCGCATGCACAGTAGTGGGCCCGATTGCGCATCCGCAGTAGTGAGTCCCAGAGCGAATGGGCAGTAGTGACCCCGAGTGCGCATGCACAGTAGTGACCCCGAGTGCGCATGCACAGTAGTGAGCCCCTGTACACATGTGCAGTAGTGAGCCCGAGCGCGCATGCGCAGTAGTGCGCCCGCGTGCGCATGCGCAGTCGTGAGCCCGAGTGCGCGTGCGCAGTATTGACCCCGAGTGCGCATGTGCAGTAGTGAGCCCGAGCGCGTATCCGCAGTAGTGGGTCCGAGTGCGCATGTGCAGTAGTGACCCCGAGTGCGCATGCGCAGTAGTGAGCCCGATTACGCACCCGCAGTAGTGACCCCGAGTGCGCATGCGCAGTAGTGCGCCCGTGTGCGCATGCGCAGAAGTGAGCTCGAATGCGCATCCGCAGTAGTGAGCCCGAGTGCGCAAGCGCAGTAGCGAGTCCGAGTGCGCAGGAGCAGTAGTGACCCCGAGTGCGCATCCGCAGCAGTGAGTCCGTGTGCGCATGACCAGTAGTGAGGGCGAGTGCGCATGAGCAGTAGTGAGCCCGAGCGCGCATCCACAGTAGTCAGGCCGAGTGGGCATGCGCAGCACTGACTCCGAGTACGCATGAGCAGTGGTGAGTTCGAGTGCGCACGAGCAGTAGTGACCCCGAGAGCGCATGCGCAGTAGTGAGCCCGATTACGCATCCGCAGCAGTGAGTCCGAGTGCGCATGAGCAGTGGTGACCCCGAGTGCGCATGAGCAGCAGCGACCCCGAATGCGCATGCACAGTAGTGAGCCCGAGTGCGCATGCACAGTAGTGAGCCCGTGCGCGCATGCGCAGTAGCGACCCCGAGTGCGCATGAGCAGTAGTGAGTCCGGGTGGGCACGAGCAGTAGTGACACCGAGTGCGCATGCACAGTAGTGACCCCGAGTGCGCATGCACAGTAGTGAGCCCCTGTACACATGTGCAGTAGTGAGCCCGAGCGCGCATGCGCAGTAGTGCGCCCGCGTGCGCATGCGCAGTAGTGAGCCCGAGTGCGCGTGCGCAGTATTGACCCCGAGTGCGCATGTGCAGTAGTGAGCCCGAGCGCGCATCCGCAGTAGTGGGTCCGAGTGCGCATGTGCAGTAGTGACCCCGAGTGCGCATGCGCAGTAGTGAGCCCGATTACGCACCCGCAGTGCGCATGGGCAGTAGTGACCCCGAGTGCGCATGCGCAGTAGTGACGCCGAGTGCGCATGTGCAGTAGTGAGCCCGATTACGTATCCGCAGTAGTGACCCCGAGTGCGCATGCGCAGTACTGAGCCCGAGCGCGCATCCACAGTAGTGAGGCCGTGTGGGCATGCGCAGCACTGACTCCGAGTACGCATGAGCAGTGGTGAGTTCGAGTGCGCATGAGCAGTAGTGACCCCGAGAGCGCATGCGCAGTAGTGAGCCCGATTACGCATCCGCAGTAGTGACCCCGAGTGCGCATGGGCAGTAGTGACCCCGAGTGCGCCTGCGCAGTAGTGAGCCCGATTACGCATGCGCAGTAGTAAGACCGTGCGCGCATGCGCAGTAGTGCGCTCGTGTGCGCATGCGCAGAAGTGAGCTCGAGCGCGCATCCACAGTAGTGAGGCCGAGTGCGCATGTGCAGTAGTGAGCCCGATTACGTATCCGCAGTAGTGACCCCGAGTGCGCATGCGCAGTAGTGAGCCCGAGCGCGCATCCACAGTAGTGAGGCCGTGTGGGCATGCGCAGCACTGACTCCGAGTACGCATGAGCAGTGGTGAGTTCGAGTGCGCATGAGCAGTAGTGACCCCGAGAGCGCATGCGCAGTAGTGCGCCCGATTGCGCATCCGCAGCAGTGAGTCCGAGTGCGCATGAGCAGTAGTGAGTCCGAGTGCGCAGGAGCAGTAGTGACCCCGAGCGCACATGCGCATTAGCGAGCGCGATTGCGCATCCGCAGCAGTGAGTCCGAGTGCGCATGAGCAGTAGCGACCCCGAATGCGCATGCGCAGTAGTGACCCCGAGTGCGCATGTGCAGTAGTGAGCCCGATTACGTATCCGCAGTAGTGACCCCGAGTGCGCATGCGCAGTAGTGAGCCCGAGCGCGCATCCGCAGTAGTGAGTCCGAGTGCACATGTGCAGTAGAGAGCCCGTGTGCGCATGCGCAGTAGTGACCCCGAGAGCGCATGCGCAGTAGTGAGCCCGATTACGCATCCGCAGTAGTGACCCCGAGTACGCATGGGCAGTAGTGACCCCGTGTGCGCATGCGCTGTAGTGAGCCCGATTACGCACCCGCAGTAGTGACCCCGAGTGCGCATGCGCAGTAGTAAGACCGTGCGCGCATGCGCAGTAGTGCGCCCGTGTGCGCATGCGCAGAAGTGAGCTCGAATGCGCATCCGCAGTAGTGAGCCCGAGTGCGCAAGCGCAGTAGCGAGTCCGAGTGCGCAGGAGCAGTAGTGACCCCGAGTGCGCATCCGCAGCAGTGAGTCCGTGTGCGCATGACCAGTAGTGAGGCCGAGTGCGCATGAGCAGTAGTGAGCCCGAGCGCGCATCCACAGTAGTGAGGCCGAGTGGGCATGCGCAGCACTGACTCCGAGTACGCATGACCAGTGGTGAGTTCGACTGCGCATGAGCAGTAGTGACCTCGAGAGCGCATGCACAGTAGTGAGCCCGAGTACGCATGCACAGTAGTGAACCCGTGTGCGCACCCGCAGTAGTGACCCCGAGTGCGCATGCGCAGTAGTAAGACCGTGCGTGCATGCGCAGTAGTGCGCCCGTGTGCGCATGCGCAGAAGTGAGCTCGAATGCGCATCCGCAGTAGTGAGCCCGAGTGCGCATGCGCAGCAGTGAAGCCGAGTGCGCATGAGCAGTAGTGAGTCCGAGTGCGCATGAGCTGTAATGACCCCGAGTGCGCATGCACAGTAGTGAGCCCGAGTGCTCATGCACAGTGGAGAGCCCGACTGCGCATGCGCAGTAGTGAGCCCGTGTGCGCATGCGCAGTGGTGAGCTCGAGTGCGCATGGGCAGGTCGGAGCCGGAGTGCGTATGCGCAGTAGTGAGTCCGAGTGCGCATGAGCAGTAGCGACCCCGAATGCGCATGCACAGTAGTGAGCCCGAGTACGCATGCACAGTGGAGAGCCCGATTGCGCATGCGCAGTAGTGAGCTCGTGTGCGCATGCGCAGTGGTGAGCTCGAGTGCGCATGGGCAGGTCGGAGCCGGAGTGCGATTGCGCAGTAGTGAGTCCGAGTGCGCATGAGCAGTAGCGACTCCGAATGCGCATGCACAGTAGTGAGCCCGAGTACGCATGCACAGTAGTGAACCCGTGTGCGCATGCGCAGTAGTGACCCCGAGTGCGCATGAGCAGTAATGAGTCAGAGTGGGCATGAGCAGTAATGAGCCCGAGTGCGCATGCGCAGTACTAAGACCGTGCGCGCATGCGCAGTAGTGAGCCCGCGCGCGCATCCGCAGTAGTGAGTCCGAGTGCGCATGAGCAGTAGCGACCCCGAATGCGCATGCACAGTAGTGAGCCCGAGTACGCATGCACAGTAGTGAACCCGTGTGCGCATGCGCAGTAGTGACCCCGAGTGCGCATGAGCAGTAATGAGTCCGAGTGGGCATGAGCAGTAATGAGCCCGAGTGCGCATGCACAGTAATGCGCCCGTGTGCGCATGCGCAGAAGTGAGCTCGAATGCGCATCCGCAGTAGTGTGACCGAGTGCGCATGCGCAGTAGTGACCCCGAGTGCGCATGAGCAGTAGTGAGCCCGCGTGCGCATGCGCAGTAGTGACCCCGAGTGCGCATGTGCAGTAGTGAGCCCGATTACGTATCCGCAGTAGTGACTCCGAGTGCGCATGCGCAGTAGTGAGCCCCAGCGCGCACGTGCAGTAGTGAGCCCGATTACGTATCCGCTGTAGTGACCCCGAGTGCGCATGCGCAGTAGTGAGCCCGAATACGTATCCGCAGTAGTGACTCCGAGTGCGCATGCGCAGTAGTGAGCCCGAGCGCGCATCCACAGTAGTGAGGCCGAGTGCGCATGCGCAGTACTGACTCCGAGTACGCATGAGCATTGGTGAGTTCGAGTGCGCATGAGCAGTAGTGACCCCGAGTGCGCATGCGCAGTAGTGAGCCCGATTACGCATCCGCAGTAGTGACCACGAGTGCGCATGGGCAGTAGTGACACCGAGTGCGCATGCGCAGTAGTGAGCCCGATTACGTATCCGCAGTAGTGACCCCGAGTGCGCATGCGCAGTAGTGAGCCCGAGTGCGCATGCGCAGTAGTGAGCCCGATTACGTATCCGCAGTAGTGACCCCGAGTGCGCATGCGCAGTAGTGAGCCCGAGCGCGCATCCGCAATAATGAGTCCGAGTGCGCATGTGCAGTAGAGAGCCCGTGTGCGCATGCGCAGTAGTGAGCCCGTGTGCGCATGCGCAGTAGTGACCCCGAGTGCGCATGTGCAGTAGTGAACCCGTGTGCGCATGCGCAGTAGTGACCCCGAGTGCGCATGAGCAGTAATGAGTCAGAGTGGGCATGAGCAGTAATGAGCCCGAGTGCGCATGCGCAGTACTAAGACCGTGCGCGCATGCGCAGTAGTGAGCCCGCGCGCGCATCCGCAGTAGTGAGTCCGAGTGCGCATGAGCAGTAGCGACCCCGAATGCGCATGCACAGTAGTGAGCCCGAGTACGCATGCACAGTAGTGAACCCGTGTGCGCATGCGCAGTAGTGACCCCGAGTGCGCATGAGCAGTAATGAGTCCGAGTGGGCATGAGCAGTAATGAGCCCGAGTGCGCATGCACAGTAATGCGCCCGTGTGCGCATGCGCAGAAGTGAGCTCGAATGCGCATCCGCAGTAGTGTGACCGAGTGCGCATGCGCAGTAGTGACCCCGAGTGCGCATGAGCAGTAGTGAGCCCGCGTGCGCATGCGCAGTAGTGACCCCGAGTGCGCATGTGCAGTAGTGAGCCCGATTACGTATCCGCAGTAGTGACTCCGAGTGCGCATGCGCAGTAGTGAGCCCCAGCGCGCACGTGCAGTAGTGAGCCCGATTACGTATCCGCTGTAGTGACCCCGAGTGCGCATGCGCAGTAGTGAGCCCGAATACGTATCCGCAGTAGTGACTCCGAGTGCGCATGCGCAGTAGTGAGCCCGAGCGCGCATCCACAGTAGTGAGGCCGAGTGCGCATGCGCAGTACTGACTCCGAGTACGCATGAGCATTGGTGAGTTCGAGTGCGCATGAGCAGTAGTGACCCCGAGTGCGCATGCGCAGTAGTGAGCCCGATTACGCATCCGCAGTAGTGACCACGAGTGCGCATGGGCAGTAGTGACACCGAGTGCGCATGCGCAGTAGTGAGCCCGATTACGTATCCGCAGTAGTGACCCCGAGTGCGCATGCGCAGTAGTGAGCCCGAGTGCGCATGCGCAGTAGTGAGCCCGATTACGTATCCGCAGTAGTGACCCCGAGTGCGCATGCGCAGTAGTGAGCCCGAGCGCGCATCCGCAATAATGAGTCCGAGTGCGCATGTGCAGTAGAGAGCCCGTGTGCGCATGCGCAGTAGTGAGCCCGTGTGCGCATGCGCAGTAGTGACCCCGAGTGCGCATGTGCAGTAGTGAGCCCGATTACGTATCCGCAGTAGTGACCCCGAGTGCGCATGCGCAGTAGTGAGCCCGAGCGCGCATCCGCAGTAGTGAGTCCGAGTGCACATGTGCAGTAGAGAGCCCGTGTGCGCATGCGCAGTAGTGAGCCCGTGTGCGCATGCGCAGTAGTGACCCCGAGTGCGCATGTGCAGTAGTGAGCCCGATTACGTATCCGCAGTAGTGACCCCGAGTGCGCATGCGCAGTAGTGAGCCCGAGCGCGCATCCACAGTAGTGAGGCCGTGTGGGCATGCGCAGCACTGACTCCGAGTACGCATGAGCAGTGGTGAGTTCGAGTGCGCATGAGCAGTGGTGACCCCGAGTGCGCATGCGCAGTAGTGAGCCCGAGCGCGCATCCGCAGTAGTGAGTCCGAGTGCACATGTGCAGTAGAGAGCCCGTGTGCGCATGCGCAGTAGTGAGCCCGTGTGCGCATGCGCAGTAGTGACCCCGAGTGCGCCTGCGCAGTAGTGAGCCCGAGTGCGCAGGAGCAGTACTGACACCGAGTGCGCATCCGCAGCAGTGAGTCCGTGTGCGCATGACCAGTAGTGAGGCCGAGTGCGCATGAGCAGTAGTGAGCCCGAGCGCGCATCCACAGTAGTGAGGCCGAGTGGGCATGCGCAGCACTGACTCCGAGTACGCATGAGCAGTGGTGAGTTCGAGTGCGCATGAGCAGTAGTGACCCCGAGAGCGCATGCGCAGTAGTGAGCCCGAGTACGCATGCACAGTAGTGAACCCGTGTGCGCATGCGCAGTAGTGACCCCGAGTGCGCATGAGCAGTAATGAGTCAGAGTGGGCATGAGCAGTAATGAGCCCGAGTGCGCATGCACAGTAATGCACCCGTGTGCGCATGCGCAGAAGTGAGCACGAGTGCGCATGTGCATGTCTGAGCCGGTGTGCGCATGCGCAGTAGTGAGCCCGAGAGCTCATGCACAGTGGAGAGCCCGATTGCGCATGCGCAGTAGTGAGCCCGTGTGCGCATGCGCAGTGGTGAGCTCGAGTGCGCATGGGCAGGTCGGAGCCGGAGTGCGTATGCGCAGTAGTGAGTCCGAGTGCGCATGAGCAGTAGCGACTCCGAATGCGCATGCACAGTAGTGAGCCCGAGTACGCATCACAGTAGTGAACCCGTGTGCGCATGCGCAGTAGTGACCCCGAGTGCGCATGAGCAGTAATGAGTCAGAGTGGGCATGAGCAGTAATGAGCCCGAGTGCGCATGCACAGTAATGCACCCGTGTGCGCATGCGCAGAAGTGAGCACGAGTGCGCATGTGCATGTCTGAGCCGGTGTGCGCATGCGCAGTAGTGAGCCCGAGTGCTCATGCACAGTGGAGAGCCCGATTGCGCATGCGCAGTAGTGAGCCCGTGTGCGCATGCGCAGTGGTGAGCTCGAGTGCGCATGGGCAGGTCCGAGCCGGAGTGCGTATGCGCAGTAGTGAGTCCGAGTGCGCAGGAGCAGTAGTGACCCCGTGCGCGCATCCGCAGCAGTGAGTCCGAGTGCGCATGAGCAGTAGTAAGGCCGAGTGCGCATGAGGAGTAGTGAGCCCGAGCGCCCATCCGCAATAGTGAGTCCGAGTGCGCATGTGCAGTAGAGAGCCCGTGTGCGCATGCGCAGTAGTGAGCCCGAGTGCGCATGCGCAGTACTAAGACCGTGCGCGCATGCGCAGTAGTGAGCCCGAGCGCGCATCCGCAGTAGGGAGTCCGAGTGCGCATGCGCAGTAGCGACCCCGAATGCGCATGCACAGTACTGAGCCCGAGTACGCATGCACAGTAGTGAACCCGTGTGCGCATGCGCAGTAGTGACCCCGAGTGCGCATGAGCAGTAATGAGTCCGAGTGGGTATGAGCAGTAATGAGCCCGAGTGCGCATGCACAGTAATGCGCCCGTGTGCGCGTGCGCAGAAGTGAGCTCGAGTGCGCATGTGCAGGTCTGAGCCGGTGTGCGTATGCGCAGTAGTGAGCCCGAGTGCTCATGCACAGTGGAGAGCCCGATTACGTATCCGCAGTAGTGACTCCGAGTGCGCATGCGCAGTAGTGAGCCCGAGCGCGCATGTGCAGTAGTGAGCCCGATTACGTATCCGCTGTAGTGACCCCGAGTGCGCATGCGCAGTAGTGAGCCCGAATACGTATCCGCAGTAGTGATTCCGAGTGCGCATGCGCAGTAGTGTGCCCGAGCGCGCATCCACAGTAGTGAGGCCGAGTGCGCATGCGCAGTACTGACTCCGAGTACGCATGAGCATTGGTGAGTTCGAGTGCGCATGAGCAGTAGTGACCCCGAGTGCGCATGCGCAGTAGTGAGCCCGATTACGCATCCGCAGTAGTGACCACGAGTGCGCATGAGCAGTAGTGACCCCGAGTGCGCATGCGCAGTAGTGAGCCCGATTACGCATCCGCAGTAGTGAGCCCGATTGCGCATCCGCAGCAGTGATTCCGAGTGCGCATGAGCAGTAGTGAGGCCGAGTGCGCATGAGCAGTAGTGAGCCCGAGCGCGCATCCGCAGGAGCGAGTCCGAGTGCGCATGTGCAGTAGAGAGCCCGTGTGCGCATGCGCAGTAGTGAGCCCGTGTGCGCATGTGCAGTAGTGACCCCGAGTGCGCATGTGCAGTAGTGAGCCCGAGCGCGCATCCGCAGTAGTGAGTCCGAGTGCACATGTGCAGTAGAGAGCCCGTGTGCGCATGCGCAGTAGTGAGCCCGAGTGCTCATGCACAGTGGAGAGCCCGATTGCGCATGCGCAGTAGTGAGCCCGTGTGCGCATGCGCAGTGGTGAGCTCGAGTGCGCATGGGCAGGTCCGAGCCGGAGTGCGTATGCGCAGTAGCGAGTCCGAGTGCGCAGGAGCAGTAGTGACCCCGAGCGCGCATCCGCAGCAGTGAGTCCGTGTGCGCATGACCAGTAGTGAGGCCGATTGCGCATGAGCAATAGTGAGCCCGAGCGCGCATCCGCAATAGTGAGTCCGAGTACGCATGCACAGTAGTGAGCCCGTGTGCGCATGGGCAGTAGTGACCCCGAGTGCGCATGAGCAGTAATGAGCCCGAGTGCTCATGCACAGTGGAGAACCCGATTGCGCATGCGCAGTAGTGAGCCCGTGTGCGCATGCGCAGTAGTGAGCTCGAGAGCGCATGGGCAGGTCCGAGCCGGAGTGCGTATGCGCAGTAGTGAGTCCGACTGCGCAGGAGCAGTAGTGACGCCGAGTGCGCATGAGCAGTAGTGACTCCGAGTGCGCATGAGCTGTAATGACCCCGAGTGCGCATGCACAGTAGTGCGCCCGTGTGCGCATGCGCAGAAGTGAGCTCGAGTGCGCATGTGCAGGTCTGAGCCGGTGTGCGCATGCGCAGTAGTGACCCCGAGTGCGCATGCGCAGTAGTGAGCCCGAGTGCTCATGCACAGTAGAGATCCCGGTAGCGCATGCGCAGTAGTGAGCCCGTGTGCGCATGCGCAGTGGTGAGCTCGAGTGCGCATGGGCAGGTCGGAGCCGGGGTGCGTATGTGCAGTAGTGAGTCCGAGTGCGCATGAGCAGTAGCGGCCCCGAATGCGCATGCACAGTAATGAGCCCGAGTACGCATGCACAGTAGTGAGCCCGCGTGCGCATGCACAGTAGTGACCCCGAGTGCGCATGCACAGTAGTAAGACCGTGTGGGCATGCGCAGCACTGACTCCGAGTACGCATGAGCAGTGGTGAGTTCGAGTGCGCATGAGCAGTAGTGACCCCGAGAGCGCATGCGCAGTAGTGAGTCCGATTACGCATCCGCAGTAGTGACCCCGAGTGCGCATGTGCAGTAGTGAGCCCGATTACGCATCCGCAGTAGTGATCCCGAGTGCGCATGTGCAGTAGTGAGCCCGAGCGCGCATCCGCAGTAGTAAGACCGTGCGCGCATGCGCAGTAGTGCGCCCGTGTGCGCATGCGCAGAAGTGAGCTCGAATGCGCATCCGCAGTAGTGAGCCCGAGTGCGCAAGCGCAGTAGCGAGTCCGAGTGCGCAGGAGCAGTAGTGACCCCGAGTGCGCATCCGCAGCAGTGAGTCCGTGTGCGCATGACCAGTAGTGAGGCCGAGTGCGCATGAGCAGTAGTGAGCCCGAACGCGCATCCACAGTAGTCAGGCCGAGTGGGCATGCGCAGCACTGACTCCGAGTACGCATGAGCAGTGGTGAGTTCGAGTGCACACGAGCAGTAGTGACCCCGAGAGCGCATGCGCTGAAGTGAGCCCGATTACGCATCCGCAGTAGTGACCCCGAGTGCGCATGGGCAGTAGTGACCCCGAGTGCGCATGCGCAGTAGTGACGCCGAGTGCGCATGTGCAGTAGTGAGCCCGATTACGTATCCGCAGTAGTGACCCCGAGTGCGCATGCGCAGTAGTGAGCCCGAGCGCGCATCCACAGTAGTGAGGCCGTGTGGGCATGCGCAGCACTGACTCCGAGTACGCATGAGCAGTGGTGAGTTCGAGTGCGCATGAGCAGTAGTGACCCCGAGAGCGCATGCGCAGTAGTGAGCCCGATTACGCATCCGCAGTAGTGACCCCGAGTGCGCATGGGCAGTAGTGAGCCCGATTACGCATCCGCAGTAGTGAGCCCGATTGCGCATCCGCAGCAGTGAGTCCGAGTGCGCATGAGCAGTAGTGAGGCCGAGTGCGCATGAGCAGTAGTGAGCCCGAGCGCGCATCCGCAGGAGCGAGTCCGAGTGCGCATGTGCAGTAGAGAGCCCGTGTGCGCATGCGCAGTAGTGAGCCCGTGTGCGCATGTGCAGTAGTGACCCCGAGTGCACATGTGCAGTAGTGAGCCCGAGCGCGCATCCGCAGTAGTGAGTCCGAGTGCACATGTGCAGTAGAGCGCCCATGTGCGCATGCGCAGTAGTGAGGACGAGTGCTCATGCACAGTGGAGAGCCCGATTGCGCATGCGCAGTAGTGAGCCCGTGTGCGCATGCGCAGTGGTGAGATCGAGTGCGCATGGGCAGGTCCGAGCCGGAGTGCGTATGCGCAGTAGTGAGTCCGAGTGCGCAGGAGCAGTAGTGACCCCGAGCGCGCATCCGCAGCAGTGAGTCCGTGTGCGCATGACCAGTAGTGAGGCCGAGTGCGCATGAGCAGTAGTGAGCCCGAGCGCGCATCCGCAGTAGTGAGGCCGAGTGGGCATGCGCAGTACTGACTCCGAGTACGCATGAGCTGAGGTGAGTTCGAGTGCGCATGAGCAGTAGTGACCCCGAGTGCACATGCGCAGTAGTGGGCCCAATTACGCATCCGCAGTAGTGACCCCGAGTGCGCATGGGCAGTAGTGACCCCGAGTGCGCATGCGCAGTAGTGAGCCCGATTACGCATCTGCTGTAGTGAGCCCGCGTGCGCGTGCGCAGTAGTGACCCTGAGTGCGCGTGTGCAGTAGTGAGCCCGATTACGTATCCGCAGTAGTGACTCCGAGCGCGCATGCGCAGTGGTGAGCCCGAGCGCGCATCCACAGTAGTGATGCCGAGTGCGCATGCGCAGCACTGACTCCGAGTACGCATGAGCAGTGGTGAGTTCGAGTGCGCATGGGCAGTAGTGACCCCGAGTGCGCATGCGCAGTAGTGAGCCCGATTACGCATCCGCAGTAGTGACCCCGAGTGCGCATGGGCAGTAGCGACCCCGAATGCGCATGCACAGTAGTGAGCCCGAGTACGCATGCACAGAAGTGAGCCCGTGTGCGCATGCGCAGTAGTGACCCCGAGTGCACATGAGCAGTAATGAGTCCGAGTGCGCATGAGCAGTAATGAGCTCGAGTGCGCATGCACAGTAGTGCGCCCGTGTGCGCATGCGCAGTAGTGACCCCGAGTGCGCATGCGCAGTAGTGAGCCCGTGTGCGCATGCGCAGTGGTGAGCTCGAGTGCGCATGGGCAGGTCCGAGCCGGAGTGCGTATGCGCAGTAGTGAGTCCGAGTGCGCGGGAGCAGTAGTGACCCCGAGCGCGCATCCGCAGCTGTGAGTCCGAGTGCGCATGAGCAGTAGTGAGTCCGATTACGCATCCGCAGTAGTGACCCCGAGTGCGCATGTGCAGTAGTGAGCCCGATTACGCATCCGCAGTAGTGATCCCGAGTGCGCATGTGCAGTAGTGAGCCCGAGCGCGCATCCGCAGTAGTGAGTCCGAGTGCGCATGCGCAGTAGTGAGCCCGTGTGCGCATGCGCAGTGGTGAGCTCGAGTGCGCATGGGCAGGTCCGAGGCGGAGTGCGTATGCGCAGTAGTGAGTCCGAGTGCGCAGGAGCAGTAGTGACCCCGAGCGCGCATCCGCAGCTGTGAGTCCGAGTGCGCATGAGCAGTAGTGAGTCCAATTACGCATCCGCAGTAGTGACCCCGAGTGCGCATGTGCAGTAGTGAGCCCGAGCGCGCATCCGCAGTAGTGGGTCCGAGTGCGCATGTGCAGTAGAGAGCCCGTGTGCGCATCCGCAGTAGTGACCCCGAGTGCGCATGCGCAGTAGTGCGCCCGTGTGTGCATGCGCAGAAGTGAGCTCGAACGCGCATCCGCAGTAGTGTGCCCGAGTGCGCATGCGCAGTAGTGACGCCGAGTGCGTATGAGCAGTAGTGAGTCCGAGTGCGCATGAGCAGTAATGACCCCGAGTGCGCATGCACAGTAGTGCGCCCGTGTGCGCATGCGCAGAAGTGAGCTCGAGTGCGCATGTACAGGTCTGAGCAGGTGTGCGCATGCGCAGTAGTGAGCCCGAGTGATCTTACACAGTAGAGAGCCCGATTGCGCATGCGCAGTAGTGAGCCCGTGTGCGCATGCGCAGTGGTGAGCTCGAGTGCGCGTGGGCAGGTCCGAGCCGGAGTGCGTATGCGCAGTAGTGAGTCCGAGTGCGCAGGAGCAGTAGTGACCCCGAGCGCGCATGCGCATTAGCGAGCGCGATTGCGCATCCGCAGCAGTGAGTCCGAGTGCGCATGAGCAGTGGTGACCCCGAGTGCGCATGAGCAGTAGCGACCCCGAATGCGCATGCACAGTAGTGAGCCCGAGTGCGCATGCGCAGTGGTGAGCTCGAGTGCGCATGGGCAGGTCCGAGGCGGAGTGCGTATGCGCAGTAGTGAGTCCGAGTGCGCAGGAGCAGTAGTGACCCCGAGCGCGCATCCGCAGCTGTGAGTCCGAGTGCGCATGAGCAGTAGTGAGTCCAATTACGCATCCGCAGTAGTGACCCCGAGTGCGCATGTGCAGTAGTGAGCCCGAGCGCGCATCCGCAGTAGTGGGTCCGAGTGCGCATGTGCAGTAGAGAGCCCGTGTGCGCATCCGCAGTAGTGACCCCGAGTGCGCATGCGCAGTAGTGCGCCCGTGTGTGCATGCGCAGAAGTGAGCTCGAACGCGCATCCGCAGTAGTGAGCCCGAGTGCGCATGCGCAGTAGTGACGCCGAGTGCGTATGAGCAGTAGTGAGTCCGAGTGCGCATGAGCAGTAATGACCCCGAGTGCGCATGCACAGTAGTGCGCCCGTGTGCGCATGCGCAGAAGTGAGCTCGAGTGCGCATGTACAGGTCTGAGCAGGTGTGCGCATGCGCAGTAGTGAGCCCGAGTGATCTTACACAGTAGAGAGCCCGATTGCGCATGCGCAGTAGTGAGCCCGTGTGCGCATGCGCAGTGGTGAGCTCGAGTGCGCGTGGGCAGGTCCGAGCCGGAGTGCGTATGCGCAGTAGTGAGTCCGAGTGCGCAGGAGCAGTAGTGACCCCGAGCGCGCATGCGCATTAGCGAGCGCGATTGCGCATCCGCAGCAGTGAGTCCGAGTGCGCATGAGCAGTGGTGACCCCGAGTGCGCATGAGCAGTAGCGACCCCGAATGCGCATGCACAGTAGTGAGCCCGAGTGCGCATGCACAGTAGTGAGCCCGTGCGCGCATGCGCAGTGGTGAGTTCGAGTGCACACGAGCAGTAGTGACCCCGAGAGCGCATGCGCTGTAGTGAGCCCGATTACGCATCCGCAGTAGTGACCCCGAGTGCGCATGGGCAGTAGTGACCCCGAGTGCGCATGAGCAGTAATGAGCCCGAGTGCTCATGCACAGTGGAGAGCCCGATTGCGCATGCGCAGTAGTGAGCCCGTGTGCGCATGCGCAGTAGTGAGCTCGAGTGCGCATGGGCAGGTCCGAGCCGGAGTGCGTATGCGCAGTAGTGAGTCCCACTGCGCAGGAGCAGTAGTGACGCCGAGTGCGCATGAGCAGTAGTGAGTCCGAGTGCGCATGAGCTGTAATGACCCCGAGTGCGCATGCACAGTAGTGCGCCCGTGTGCGCATGCGCAGAAGTGAGCTCGAGTGCGCATGTGCAGGTCTGAGCCGGTGTGCGCATGCGCAGGAGTGACCCCGAGTGCGCATGCGCAGGAGTGACCCCGAGTGCGCATGCGCAGTAGTGAGCCCGAGTGCTCATGCACAGTAGAGATCCCGGTAGCGCATGCGCAGTAGTGAGCCCGTGCGCGCATGCGCAGTGGTGAGCTCGAGTGCGCATGGGCAGGTCGGAGCCGGGGTGCGTATGTGCAGTAGTGAGTCCGAGTGCGCATGAGCGGTAGCGACCCCGAATGCGCATGCACAGTAGTGAGCCCGAGTACGCATGCACAGTAGTGAGCCCGCGTGCGCATGCACAGTAGTGACCCCGAGTGCGCATGCACAGTAGTGAGCCCCTGTACACATGTGCAGTAGTGAGCCCGAGCGCGCATGCGCAGTAGTGCGCCCGCGTGCGCATGCGCAGTAGTGAGCCCGAGTGCGCGTGCGCAGTATTGACCCCGAGTGCGCATGTGCAGTAGTGAGCCCGAGCGCGCATCCGCAGTAGTGGGTCCGAGTGCGCATGTGCAGTAGAGAGCCCGTGTGCGCATCCGCAGTAGTGACCCCGAGTGCGCATGCGCAGTAGTGAGACCGTGCGCGCATGCGCAGTAGTGCGCCCGTGTGCGCATGCGCAGAAGTGAGCCCGATTACGTATCCGCAGTAGTGACCCCGAGTGCGCATGCGCAGTAGTGAGCCCGAGCGCGCATCCGCAGTAGTGAGTCTGAGTGCACATGTGCAGTAGAGATCCCGTGTGCGCATGCGCAGTAGTGAGCCCGTGTGCGCATGCGCAGTAGTGACCCCGAGTGCGCATGTGCAGTAGTGAGCCCGATTACGTATCCGCAGTAGTGCCCCCGAGTGCGCATGCGCAGTAGTGAGCCCGAGCGCGCATCCACAGTAGTGAGGCCGTGTGGGCATGCGCAGCACTGACTCCGAGTACGCATGAGCAGTGGTGAGTTCGAGTGCGCATGGGCAGTAGTGACCCCGAGAGCGCATGCGCAGTAGTGAGCCCGATTACGCATCCGCAGTAGTGACCCCGAGTGCGCCTGCGCAGTAGTGAGCCCGATTACAGATGCGCAGTAGTAAGACCGTGCGCGCATGCGCAGTAGTGCGCCCGTGTGCGCATGCGCAGAAGTGAGCTCGAATGCGCATCCGCAGTAGTGACCCCGAGTGCACATGCGCAGTAGTGAGCCCAATTACGCATCCGCAGTAGTGACCCCGAGTGCGCATGGGCAGTAGTGACCCCGAGTGCGCATGCGCAGTAGTGAGCCCGATTACGCATCCGCAGTAGTGAGCCCGCGTGCGCATGCGCAGTAGTGACCCCGAGTGCGCATGTGCAGTAGTGAGCCCGATTACGTATCCGCAGTAGTGACTCCGAGTGCGCATGCGCAGTGGTGAGCCCGAGCGCGCATCCACAGCAGTGATGCCGAGTGCGCATGCGCAGCACTGACTCCGAGTACGCATGAGCAGTGGTGAGTTCGAGTGCGCATGAGCAGTAGTGACCCCGAGTGCGCATGCGCAGTAGTGAGCCCGAATACGCATCCGCAGTAGTGACCCCGAGTGCGCATGAGCAGTAGCGACCCCGAATGCGCATGCACAGTAGTGAGCCCGAGTACGCATGCACAGTAGTGAGCCCGTGTGCGCATGGGCAGTAGTGACCCCGAGTGCGCATGAGCAGTAATGAGCCCGAGTGCTCATGCACAGTGGAGAGCCCGATTGCGCATGCGCAGTAGTGAGCCCGTGTGCGCATGCGCAGTAGTGAGCTCGAGTGCGCATGGGCAGGTCCGAGCCGGAGTGCGTATGCGCTGTAGTGAGTCCGACTGCGCAGGAGCAGTAGTGACGCCGAGTGCGCATGAGCAGTAGTGAGTCCGAGTGCGCAAGTGCAGGTCTGAGCCGGTGTGCGCATTCGCAGGAGTGACCCCGAGTGCGCATGCGCAGTAGTGAGCCCGAGTGCTCATGCACAGTAGAGATCCCGGTAGCGCATGCGCAGTAGTGAGCCCGTGTGCGCATGCGCAGTGGTGAGCTCGTGTGCGCATGGGCAGGTCGGAGCCGGGGTGCGTATGCGCAGTAGTGAGTCCGAGTGCGCATGAGCAGTAGCGACCCCGAATGCGCATGCACAGTAGTGAGCCCGAGTACGCATGCACAGTAGTGAGCCCGCGTGCGCATGCGCAGTAGTGACCCCGAGTGCGCATGAGCAGTAATGAGCCCGAGTGCGCAAGCACAGTAGTGCGCCCGTGTGCGCATGCGCAGTAGTGACCCCGAGTGCGAATGTGCAGTAGTGAGCCCGATTACGCATCCGCAGTAGTGATCCCGAGTGCGCATGTGCAGTAGTGAGCCCGAGCGCGCATCCGCAGTAGTGAGTCCGTGTGCGCATGCGCAGTAGTGAGCCCGTGTGCGCATGCGCAGTATTGACCCCGAGTGTGCATGGGCAGAAGTGAGCTCGAGTGCGCATGTACAGGTCTGAGCAGGTGTGCGCATGCGCAGTTGTGAGCCCGAGTGCTCATGCACAGTAGAGATCCCGGTAGCGCATGCGCAGTAGTGAGCCCGTGTGCGCATGCGCAGTGGTGAGCTCGAGTGCGCATGGGCAGGTCGGAGCCGGGGTGCGTATGCGAAGTAGTGAGTCCGAGTGCGCATGAGCAGTAGCGACCCCGAATGCGCATGCACAGTAGTGAGGCCGAGTACGCATGCACAGTAGTGAGCCCGCGTGCGCATGCGCAGTAGTGACCCCGAGTGCGCATGAGCAGTAATGAGCCCGAGTGCGCAAGCACAGTAGTGCGCCCGTGTGCGCATGCGCAGTAGTGACCCCGAGTGCGCATGCGCAGTAGTGAGCCCGTGTGCGCATGCGCAGTGGTGAGCTCGAGTGCGCATGGGCAGGTCCGAGCCGGAGTGCGTATGCGCAGTAGTGAGTCCGAGTGCGCAGGAGCAGTAGTGACCCCGAGCGCGCATCCGCAGCTGTGAGTCCGAGTGCGCATGAGCAGTAGTGAGGCCGATTACGCATCTGCAGTAGTGACCCCGAGTGCGAATGTGCAGTAGTGAGCCCGATTACGCATCCGCAGTAGTGATCCCGAGTGCGCATGTGCAGTAGTGAGCCCGAGCGCGCATCCGCAGTAGTGAGTCCGAGTGCGCATGCGCAGTAGTGAGCCCGTGTGCGCATGCGCAGTATTGACCCCGAGTGTGCTTGGGCAGAAGTGAGCTCGAGTGCGCATGTACAGGTCTGAGCAGGTGTGCGCATGCGCAGTTGTGAGCCCGAGTGCTCATACACAGTAGAGAGCCCGATTGCGCATGCGCAGTAGTGAGCCCGTGTGCGCATGCGCAGTGGTGAGCTCGAGTGCGCGTGGGCAGGTCCGAGCCGGAGTGCGTATGCGCAGTAGTGAGTCCGAGTGCGCAGGAGCAGTAGTGACCCCGAGCGCGCATGCGCATTAGCGAGCGCGATTGCGCATCCGCAGCAGTGAGTCCGAGTGCGCATGAGCAGTGGTGACCCCGAGTGCGCATGAGCAGTAGCGACCCCGAATGCGCATGCACAGTAGTGAGCCCGAGTGCGCATGCACAGTAGTGAGCCCGTGCGCGCATGCGCAGTAGCGACCCCGAGTGCGCATGAGCAGTAGTGAGTCCGGGTGGGCACGAGCAGTAGTGACACCGAGTTCGCATGCACAGTAGTGGGCCCGATTGCGCATCCCCAGTAGTGAGTCCCAGTGCGAATGGGCAGTAGTGACCCCGAGTGCGCATGCACAGTAGTGACCCCGAGTGCGCATGCACAGTAGTGAGCCCCTGTACACATGTGCAGTAGTGAGCCCGAGCGCGCATGCACAGTAGTGGGCCCGATTGCGCATCCGCAGTAGTGAGTCCCAGAGCGAATGGGCAGTAGTGACCCCGAGTGCGCATGCACAGTAGTGACCCCGAGTGCGCATGCACAGTAGTGAGCCCCTGTACACATGTGCAGTAGTGAGCCCGAGCGCGCATGCGCAGTAGTGCGCCCGCGTGCGCATGCGCAGTCGTGAGCCCGAGTGCGCGTGCGCAGTATTGACCCCGAGTGCGCATGTGCAGTAGTGAGCCCGAGCGCGTATCCGCAGTAGTGGGTCCGAGTGCGCATGTGCAGTAGTGACCCCGAGTGCGCATGCGCAGTAGTGAGCCCGATTACGCACCCGCAGTAGTGACCCCGAGTGCGCATGCGCAGTAGTGCGCCCGTGTGCGCATGCGCAGAAGTGAGCTCGAATGCGCATCCGCAGTAGTGAGCCCGAGTGCGCAAGCGCAGTAGCGAGTCCGAGTGCGCAGGAGCAGTAGTGACCCCGAGTGCGCATCCGCAGCAGTGAGTCCGTGTGCGCATGACCAGTAGTGAGGGCGAGTGCGCATGAGCAGTAGTGAGCCCGAGCGCGCATCCACAGTAGTCAGGCCGAGTGGGCATGCGCAGCACTGACTCCGAGTACGCATGAGCAGTGGTGAGTTCGAGTGCGCACGAGCAGTAGTGACCCCGAGAGCGCATGCGCAGTAGTGAGCCCGATTACGCATCCGCAGCAGTGAGTCCGAGTGCGCATGAGCAGTGGTGACCCCGAGTGCGCATGAGCAGCAGCGACCCCGAATGCGCATGCACAGTAGTGAGCCCGAGTGCGCATGCACAGTAGTGAGCCCGTGCGCGCATGCGCAGTAGCGACCCCGAGTGCGCATGAGCAGTAGTGAGTCCGGGTGGGCACGAGCAGTAGTGACACCGAGTGCGCATGCACAGTAGTGACCCCGAGTGCGCATGCACAGTAGTGAGCCCCTGTACACATGTGCAGTAGTGAGCCCGAGCGCGCATGCGCAGTAGTGCGCCCGCGTGCGCATGCGCAGTAGTGAGCCCGAGTGCGCGTGCGCAGTATTGACCCCGAGTGCGCATGTGCAGTAGTGAGCCCGAGCGCGCATCCGCAGTAGTGGGTCCGAGTGCGCATGTGCAGTAGTGACCCCGAGTGCGCATGCGCAGTAGTGAGCCCGATTACGCACCCGCAGTGCGCATGGGCAGTAGTGACCCCGAGTGCGCATGCGCAGTAGTGACGCCGAGTGCGCATGTGCAGTAGTGAGCCCGATTACGTATCCGCAGTAGTGACCCCGAGTGCGCATGCGCAGTACTGAGCCCGAGCGCGCATCCACAGTAGTGAGGCCGTGTGGGCATGCGCAGCACTGACTCCGAGTACGCATGAGCAGTGGTGAGTTCGAGTGCGCATGAGCAGTAGTGACCCCGAGAGCGCATGCGCAGTAGTGAGCCCGATTACGCATCCGCAGTAGTGACCCCGAGTGCGCATGGGCAGTAGTGACCCCGAGTGCGCCTGCGCAGTAGTGAGCCCGATTACGCATGCGCAGTAGTAAGACCGTGCGCGCATGCGCAGTAGTGCGCTCGTGTGCGCATGCGCAGAAGTGAGCTCGAGCGCGCATCCACAGTAGTGAGGCCGAGTGCGCATGTGCAGTAGTGAGCCCGATTACGTATCCGCAGTAGTGACCCCGAGTGCGCATGCGCAGTAGTGAGCCCGAGCGCGCATCCACAGTAGTGAGGCCGTGTGGGCATGCGCAGCACTGACTCCGAGTACGCATGAGCAGTGGTGAGTTCGAGTGCGCATGAGCAGTAGTGACCCCGAGAGCGCATGCGCAGTAGTGCGCCCGATTGCGCATCCGCAGCAGTGAGTCCGAGTGCGCATGAGCAGTAGTGAGTCCGAGTGCGCAGGAGCAGTAGTGACCCCGAGCGCACATGCGCATTAGCGAGCGCGATTGCGCATCCGCAGCAGTGAGTCCGAGTGCGCATGAGCAGTGGTGACCCCGAGTGCGCATGAGCAGCAGCGACCCCGAATGCGCATGCACAGTAGTGAGCCCGAGTGCGCATGCACAGTAGTGAGCCCGTGCGCGCATGCGCAGTAGCGACCCCGAGTGCGCATGAGCAGTAGTGAGTCCGGGTGGGCACGAGCAGTAGTGGCACCGAGTTCGCATGCACAGTAGTGGGCCCGATTGCGCATCCCCAGTAGTGAGTCCCAGTGCGAATGGGCAGTAGTGACCCCGAGTGCGCATGCACAGTAGTGACCCCGAGTGCGCATGCACAGTAGTGAGCCCCTGTACACATGTGCAGTAGTGAGCCCGAGCGCGCATGCGCAGTAGTGCGCCCGCGTGCGCATGCGCAGTAGTGAGCCCGAGTGCGCGTGCGCAGTATTGACCCCGAGTGCGCATGTGCAGTAGTGAGCCCGAGCGCGCATCCGCAGTAGTGGGTCCGAGTGCGCATGTGCAGTAGAGAGCCCGTGTGCGCATCCGCAGTAGTGACCCCGAGTGCGCATGCGCAGTAGTAAGACCGTGCGCGCATGCGCAGTAGTGCGCCCGTGTGCGCATGCGCAGAAGTGAGCTCGAACGCGTATCCGCAGTAGTGAGCCCGAGCGCGGATGCGCAGTAGTGACCCCGAGTGCGCATGCGCAGTAGTGAGCCCGAGTGCTCATGCACAGTAGAGAGCCCGATTGCGCATGCGCGGTAGTAAGACCGTGCGCGCATGCGCAGTAGTGCGCCCGTGTGTGCATGCGCAGAAGTGAGCTCGAATGCGTATCCGCAGTAGTGTGCCCGAGTGCGCATGCGCTGTAGCGACCCCAAGTGCGCATGAGCAGTAGTGAGCCCGCGTGCGCATGAGCTGTAATGACCCCGAGTGCGCCTGCGCAGTAGTGAGCCCGAGTGCTCATGCATAGTGGAGAGCCCGATTGCGCATGCGCAGTAGTGAGCCCGTGTGCGCATGCGCAGTGGTGAGCTCGAGTGCGCATGGGCAGGTCGGAGCCGGAGTGCGTATGCGCAGTAGTGAGTCCGAGTGCGCATGAGCAGTAGCGACCCCGAATGCGCATGCACAGTAGTGAGCCCGAGTACGCATGCACAGTGGAGAGCCCGATTGCGCATGCGCAGTAGTGAGCCCGAGCGCGCATCCGCAATAGTGAGTCCGAGTGCGCATGTGCAGTTGAGAGCCCGTGTGCGCATGCGCAGTAGTGAGCCCATGTGCGCATGCGCAGTAGTGACCCCGAGTGCGCATGTGCAGTAGTGAGCCCGATTACGTATCCGCAGTAGTGACCCCGAGTGCGCATGCGCAGTAGTGAGCCCGAGCGCGCATCCACAGTAGTGAGGCCGTGTGGGCATGCGCAGCACTGACTCCGAGTACGCATGAGCAGTGGTGAGTTCGAATGCGCATGAGCAGTAGTGACCCCGAGAGCGCATGCGCAGTAGTGAGCCCGATTACGCATCCGCAGTAGTGACCCCGAGTGCGCATGGGCAGTAGTGACCCCGTGTGCGCATGCGCTGTAGTGAGCCCGATTACGCACCCGCAGTAGTGACCCCGAGTGCGCATGCGCAGTAGTAAGACCGTGCGCGCATGCGCAGTAGTGCGCCCGTGTGCGCATGCGCAGAAGTGAGCTCGAATACGCATCCGCAGTAGTGAGCCCGAGTGCGCAAGCGCAGTAGCGAGTCCGAGTGCGCAGGAGCAGTAGTGACCCCGAGTGCGCATCCGCAGCAGTGAGTCCGTGTGCGCATGACCAGTAGTGAGGCCGAGTGCGCATGAGCAGTAGTGAGCCCGAGCGCGCATCCACAGTAGTGAGGCCGAGTGGGCATGCGCAGCACTGACTCCGAGTACGCATGACCAGTGGTGAGTTCGAGTGCGCATGAGCAGTAGTGACCTCGAGAGCGCATGCACAGTAGTGAGCCCGAGTACGCATGCACAGTAGTGAACCCGTGTGCGCACCCGCAGTAGTGACCCCGAGTGCGCATGCGCAGTAGTGAGCCCGAGTACGCATGCACAGTTGTGAACCCGTGAGCGAACCGCAGTAGTGACCCCGAGTGCGCATGCGCAGTAGTAAGACCGTGCGTGCATGCGCAGTAGTGCGCCCGTGTGCGCATGCGCAGTAGTGAGCCCGAGTGCGCGTGCGCAGTATTGACCCCGAGTGCGCATGTGCAGTAGTGAGCCCGAGCGCGCATCCGCAGTAGTGGGTCCGAGTGCGCATGTGCAGTAGAGAGCCCGTGTGCGCATCCGCAGTAGTGACCCCGAGTGCGCATGCGCAGTAGTAAGACCGTGCGCGCATGCGCAGTAGTGCGCCCGTGTGCGCATGCGCAGAAGTGAGCTCGAACGCGTATCCGCAGTAGTGAGCCCGAGCGCGGATGCGCAGTAGTGACCCCGAGTGCGCATGCGCAGTAGTGAGCCCGAGTGCTCATGCACAGTAGAGAGCCCGATTGCGCATGCGCGGTAGTAAGACCGTGCGCGCATGCGCAGTAGTGCGCCCGTGTGTGCATGCGCAGAAGTGAGCTCGAATGCGTATCCGCAGTAGTGTGCCCGAGTGCGCATGCGCTGTAGCGACCCCAAGTGCGCATGAGCAGTAGTGAGCCCGCGTGCGCATGAGCTGTAATGACCCCGAGTGCGCCTGCGCAGTAGTGAGCCCGAGTGCTCATGCATAGTGGAGAGCCCGATTGCGCATGCGCAGTAGTGAGCCCGTGTGCGCATGCGCAGTGGTGAGCTCGAGTGCGCATGGGCAGGTCGGAGCCGGAGTGCGTATGCGCAGTAGTGAGTCCGAGTGCGCATGAGCAGTAGCGACCCCGAATGCGCATGCACAGTAGTGAGCCCGAGTACGCATGCACAGTGGAGAGCCCGATTGCGCATGCGCAGTAGTGAGCCCGAGCGCGCATCCGCAATAGTGAGTCCGAGTGCGCATGTGCAGTTGAGAGCCCGTGTGCGCATGCGCAGTAGTGAGCCCATGTGCGCATGCGCAGTAGTGACCCCGAGTGCGCATGTGCAGTAGTGAGCCCGATTACGTATCCGCAGTAGTGACCCCGAGTGCGCATGCGCAGTAGTGAGCCCGAGCGCGCATCCACAGTAGTGAGGCCGTGTGGGCATGCGCAGCACTGACTCCGAGTACGCATGAGCAGTGGTGAGTTCGAATGCGCATGAGCAGTAGTGACCCCGAGAGCGCATGCGCAGTAGTGAGCCCGATTACGCATCCGCAGTAGTGACCCCGAGTGCGCATGGGCAGTAGTGACCCCGTGTGCGCATGCGCTGTAGTGAGCCCGATTACGCACCCGCAGTAGTGACCCCGAGTGCGCATGCGCAGTAGTAAGACCGTGCGCGCATGCGCAGTAGTGCGCCCGTGTGCGCATGCGCAGAAGTGAGCTCGAATACGCATCCGCAGTAGTGAGCCCGAGTGCGCAAGCGCAGTAGCGAGTCCGAGTGCGCAGGAGCAGTAGTGACCCCGAGTGCGCATCCGCAGCAGTGAGTCCGTGTGCGCATGACCAGTAGTGAGGCCGAGTGCGCATGAGCAGTAGTGAGCCCGAGCGCGCATCCACAGTAGTGAGGCCGAGTGGGCATGCGCAGCACTGACTCCGAGTACGCATGACCAGTGGTGAGTTCGAGTGCGCATGAGCAGTAGTGACCTCGAGAGCGCATGCACAGTAGTGAGCCCGAGTACGCATGCACAGTAGTGAACCCGTGTGCGCACCCGCAGTAGTGACCCCGAGTGCGCATGCGCAGTAGTGAGCCCGAGTACGCATGCACAGTTGTGAACCCGTGAGCGAACCGCAGTAGTGACCCCGAGTGCGCATGCGCAGTAGTAAGACCGTGCGTGCATGCGCAGTAGTGCGCCCGTGTGCGCATGCGCAGAAGTGAGCTCGAATGCGCATCCGCAGTAGTGAGCCCGAGTGCGCATGCGCAGCAGTGAAGCCGAGTGCGCATGAGCAGTAGTGAGTCCGAGTGCGCATGAGCTGTAATGAGCCCGATTACGCATCCGCAGTAGTGACCACGAGTGCGCATGGGCAGTAGTGACCCCGAGTGCGCATGCGCAGTAGTGAGCCCGATTACGTATCCGCAGTAGTGACCCCGAGTGCGCATGCGCAGTAGTGAGCCCGAGCGCGCATCCGCAATAGTGAGTCCGAGTGCGCATGTGCAGTAGAGAGCCCGTGTGCGCATGCGCAGTAGTGAGCCCGTGTGCGCATGCGCAGTAGTGACCCCGAGTGCGCATGTGCAGTAGTGAGCCCGATTACGTATCCGCAGTAGTGACCCCGAGTGCGCATGCGCAGTAGTGAGCCCGAGCGCGCATCCGCAGTAGTGAGTCCGAGTGCACATGTGCAGTAGAGAGCCCGTGTGCGCATGCGCAGTAGTGAGCCCGTGTGCGCATGCGCAGTAGTGACCCCGAGTGCGCCTGCGCAGTAGTGAGCCCGAGTGCGCAGGAGCAGTACTGACCCCGAGTGCGCATCCGCAGCAGTGAGTCCGTGTGCGCATGACCAGTAGTGAGGCCGAGTGCGCATGAGCAGTAGTGAGCCCGAGCGCGCATCCACAGTAGTGAGGCCGAGTGGGCATGCGCAGCACTGACTCCGAGTACGCATGAGCAGTGGTGAGTTCGAGTGCGCATGAGCAGTAGTGACCCCGAGAGCGCATGCGCAGTAGTGAGCCCGATTACGCATCCGCAGTAGTGACCCCGAGTGCGCATGGGCAGTAGTGACCCCGAGTGCGCATGCGCAGTAGTGAGCCCGATTACGCACCCGCAGTAGTGACCCCGAGTGCGCATGCGCAGTAGTAAGACCGTGCGCGCATGCGCAGTAGTGCGCCCGTGTGCGCATGCGCAGAAGTGAGCTCGAATGCGCATCCGCAGTAGTGAGCCCGAGTGCGCATGCGCAGTAGTGACGCCGAGTGCGCATGAGCAGTAGTGAGTCCGAGTGCGCATGAGCGGTAATGACCCCGAGTGCGCATGCACAGTAGTGAGCCCGAGTGCTCATGCACAGTGGAGAGCCCGATTGCGCATGCGCAGTAGTGAGCCCGTGTGCGCATGAGCAGTAGTGATCCCGAGTGCGCATGCGCAGTAGTGAGCCCGAGCGCGCATGTGCAGTAGTGAGCCCGATTACGTATCCGCTGTAGTGACCCCGAGTGCGCATGCGCAGTAGTGAGCCCGAATACGTATCCGCAGCAGTGATTCCGAGTGCGCATGCGCAGTAGTGTGCCCGAGCGCGCATCCACAGTAGTGAGGCCGAGTGCGCATGCGCAGTACTGACTCCGAGTACGCATTAGCATTGGTGAGTTCGAGTGCGCATGAGCAGTAGTGACCCCGAGTGCGCATGGGCAGTAGTGACCCCGAGTGCGCCTACGCAGTAGTGAGCCCGATTACGCATGCGCAGTAGTAAGACCGTGCGCGCATGCGCAGTAGTGCGCCCGTGTGCGCATGCGCAGAAGTGAGCTCGAATGCGCATCCGCAGTAGTGAGCCCGAGTGCGCATGCGCAGTAGCGAGTCCGAGTGCGCAGGAGCAGTAGTGACCCCGAGTGCGCATCCGCAGCAGTGAGTCCGTGTGCGCATGACCAGTAGTGAGGTCGAGTGCGCATGAGCAGTAGTGAGCCCGAGCGCGCATCCACAGTAGTCAGGCCGAGTGGGCATGCGCAGCACTGACTCCGAGTACGCATGAGCAGTGGTGAGTTCGAGTGCGCACGAGCAGTAGTGACCCCGAGAGCGCATGCGCTGTAGTGAGCCCGATTACGCATCCGCAGTAGTGAGTCCGAGTGCACATGTGCAGTAGAGCGCCCGTGTGCGCATGCGCAGTAGTGAGCCCGAGTGCTCATGCACAGTGGAGAGCCCGATTGCGCATGCGCAGTAGTGAGCCCGTGTGCGCATGCGCAGTGGTGAGGCCGAGTGCGCATGAGCAGTAGTGAGCCCGAGCGCGCATCCGCAGCAGTGAGTCCGAGTGCGCATGAGCAGTAGTGAGGCCGAGTGCGCATGAGCAGTAGTGAGCCCGAGCGCGCATCCGCAGGAGCGAGTCCGAGTGCGCATGTGCAGTAGAGAGCCCGTGTGCGCATGCGCAGTAGTGAGCCCGTGTGCGCATGTGCAGTAGTGACCCCGAGTGCGCATGTGCAGTAGTGAGCCCGAGCGCGCATCCGCAGTAGTGAGTCCGAGTGCACATGTGCAGTAGAGCGCCCGTGTGCGCATGCGCAGTAGTGAGCCCGAGTGCTCATGCACAGTGGAGAGCCCGATTGCGCATGCGCAGTAGTGAGCCCGTGTGCGCATGCGCAGTGGTGAGCTCGAGTGCGCATGGGCAGGTCCGAGCCGGAGTGCGTATGCGCAGTAGTGAGTCCGAGTGCGCAGGAGCAGTAGTGATCCCGAGCGCGCATCCGCAGCAGTGAGTCCGTGTGCGCATGACCAGTGGTGAGGCCGAATGCGCATGAGCAGTAGTGAGCCCGAGCGCGCATCCGCAATAGTGAGTCCGAGTGCGCATGTGCAGTAGAGAGCCCGTGTGCGCATGCGCAGTAGTGAGCCCGTGTGCGCATGCGCAGTAGTGACCCCGAGTGCGCATGTGCAGTAGTGAGCCCGATTACGTATCCGTAGTAGTGACCCCGAGTGCGCATGCGCAGTAGTGACCCCGAGTGCGCATGCACAGTAGTGACCCCGAGTGCGCATGAGCAGTAATGACCCCGAGTGCGCATGCACAGTAGTGCGCCCGTGTGCGCATGCGCAGAAGTGAGCTCGAGTGCGCATGTGCAGGTCTGAGCAGGTGTGCGCATGCGCAGTGGTGAGCTCGAGTGCGCATGGGCAGGTCCGAGCCGGAGTGCGTATGCGCAGTAGTGAGTCCGAGTGCGCAGGAGCAGTAGTGACCCCGGGCGCGCATGCGCATTAGCGAGCGCGATTGCGCATCCGCAGCAGTGAGTGCGAGTGCGCATGAGCAGTGGTGACCCCGAGTGCGCATGAGCAGTAGCGACCCCGAATGCGCATGCACAGTAGTGAGCCCGAGTGCGCATGCACAGTAGTGAGCCCGTGTGCGCAGGAGCAGTAGTGACCCGGAGCGCGCATGCGCATTAGCGAGCGCGATTGCGCATCCGCAGCAGTGAGTCCGAGTGCGCATGAGCAGTAGTGACCCCGAGTGCGCATGAGCAGTAGCGAGGCCGAGTGCGCATACACAATACTGAGCCCGTGCGCGCATGCGAAGTAGTGAGCCCGTGTGCCCATGCGCAGTAGTGAGCCCGAGCGCGCATCCACAGTAGTGAGCCCGAGTGCGCATGCGCAGTACTCACCTCGAGTACGCATGAGCAGTAGTGAGCCCGATTACGCATCCGCAGTAGTGACCCCGAGTGCGAATGCGCAGTAGTGCGCAGGTGTGCGCATGCGCAGAAGTGAGCTCGAATGCGCATGTGCAGGTCTGAGCCCGTGGCTGCATACGCAGTAGTGAGCCCGATTGCGCATGCGCAGTAGCGAGTCCGAGTGCGCAGGAGCAGTAGTGACCCCGAGTGCGCATCCGCAGCAGTGAGTCCGTGTGCGCATGACCAGTAGTGAGGTCGAGTGCGCATGAGCAGTAGTGAGCCCGAGCGCGCATCCACAGTAGTCAGGCCGAGTGGGCATGCGCAGCACTGACTCCGAGTACGCACAAGCAGTGGTGAGTTCGAGTGCGCACGAGCAGTAGTGACCCCGAGAGCGCATGCGCTGTAGTGAGCCCGATTACGCATCCGCAGTAGTGACCCCGAGTGCGCATGGGCAGTAGTGACCCCGAGTGCGAATGCGCAGTAGTGACGCCGAGTGCGCATGTGCAGTAGTGAGCCCGATTACGTATCCGCAGTAGTGACCCCGAGTGCGCATGCGCAGTAGTGAGCCCGAGCGCGCATCCACAGTGGTGAGGCCGTGTGGGTATGCGCAGCACTGACTCCGAGTACGCATGAGCAGTGGTGAGTTCGAGTGCGCATGAGCAGTAGTGACCCCGAGAGCGCATGCGCAGTAGTGAGCCCGATTACGCATCCGCAGTAGTGACCCCGAGTGCGCATGGGCAGTAGTGAGCCCGATTACGCATCCGCAGTAGTGAGCCCGATTGCGCATCCGCAGCAGTGAGTCCGAGTGCGCATGAGCAGTAGTGAGGCCGAGTGCGCATGAGCAGTAGTGAGCCCGAGCGCGCATCCGCAGGAGCGAGTCCGAGTGCGCATGTGCAGTAGAGAGCCCGTGTGCGCATGCGCAGTAGTGAGCCCGTGTGCGCATGTGCAGTAGTGACCCCGAGTGCGCATGTGCAGTAGTGAGCCCGAGCGCGCATCCGCAGTAGTGAGTCCGAGTGCACATGTGCAGTAGAGCGCCCGTGTGCGCATGCGCAGTAGTGAGGACGAGTGCTCATGCACAGTGGAGAGCCCGATTGCGCATGCGCAGTAGTGAGCCCGTGTGCGCATGCGCAGTGGTGAGATCGAGTGCGCATGGGCAGGTCCGAGCCGGAGTGCGTATGCGCAGTAGTGAGTCCGAGTGCGCAGGAGCAGTAGTGACCCCGAGCGCGCATCCGCAGCTGTGAGTCCGAGTGCGCATGAGCAGTAGTGAGTCCGATTACGCATCCGCAGTAGTGACCCCGAGTGCGCATGTGCAGTAGTGAGCCCGATTACGCATCCGCAGTAGTGATCCCGAGTGCGCATGTGCAGTAGTGAGCCCGAGCGCGCATCCGCAGTAGTGAGTCCGAGTGCGCATGCGCAGTAGTGAGCCCGTGTGCGCATGCGCAGTGGTGAGCTCGAGTGCGCATGGGCAGGTCCGAGGCGGAGTGCGTATGCGCAGTAGTGAGTCCGAGTGCGCAGGAGCAGTAGTGACCCCGAGCGCGCATCCGCAGCTGTGAGTCCGAGTGCGCATGAGCAGTAGTGAGTCCAATTACGCATCCGCAGTAGTGACCCCGAGTGCGCATGTGCAGTAGTGAGCCCGATTACGCATCCGCAGTAGTGAGCCCGAGCGCGCATCCGCAGTAGTGAGTCCGAGTGCGCATGCGCATTAGTGAGCCCGTGTGCGCATGCGCAGTATTGACCCCGAGTGCGCATGTGCAGTAGTGAGCCCGAGCGCGCATCCGCAGTAGTGGGTCCGAGTGCGCATGTGCAGTAGAGAGCCCGTGTGCGCATCCGCAGTAGTGACCCCGAGTGCGCATGCGCAGTAGTGCGCCCGTGTGTGCATGCGCAGAAGTGAGCTCGAACGCGCATCCGCAGTAGTGAGCCCGAGTGCGCATGCGCAGTAGTGACGCCGAGTGCGTATGAGCAGTAGTGAGTCCGAGTGCGCATGAGCAGTAATGACCCCGAGTGCGCATGCACAGTAGTGCGCCCGTGTGCGCATGCGCAGAAGTGAGCTCGAGTGCGCATGTACAGGTCTGAGCAGGTGTGCGCATGCGCAGTAGTGAGCCCGAGTGATCATACACAGTAGAGAGCCCGATTGCGCATGCGCAGTAGTGAGCCCGTGTGCGCATGCGCAGTGGTGAGCTCGAGTGCGCGTGGGCAGGTCCGAGCCGGAGTGCGTATGCGCAGTAGTGAGTCCGAGTGCGCAGGAGCAGTAGTGACCCCGAGCGCGCATGCGCATTAGCGAGCGCGATTGCGCATCCGCAGCAGTGAGTCCGAGTGCGCATGAGCAGTGGCGACCCCGAGTGCGCATGAGCAGTAGCAACCCCGAATGCGCATGCACAGTAGTGAGCCCGAGTGCGCATGCACAGTAGTGAGCCCGTGCGCGCATGCGCAGTGGTGAGTTCGAGTGCACACGAGCAGTAGTGACCCCAAGAGCGCATGCGCTGTAGTGAGCCCGATTACGCATCCGCAGTAGTGACCCCGAGTGCGCATGGGCAGTAGTGACCCCGAGTGCGCATGCGCAGTAGTGACGCCGAGTGCGCATGTGCAGTAGTGAGCCCGATTACGTATCCGCAGTAGTGACCCCGAGTGCGCATGCGCAGTACTGAGCCCGTGTGCGCATGCGCAGTGGTGAGCTCGAGTGCGCATGGGCAGGTCCGAGCCGGAGTGCGTATGCGCAGTAGTGAGTCCGCGTGCGCGTGCGCAGTAGTGACCCTGAGTGCGCGTGTGCAGTAGTGAGCCCGATTACGTATCCGCAGTAGTGACTCCGAGCGCGCATGCGCAGTGGTGAGCCCGAGCGCGCATCCACAGTAGTGATGCCGAGTGCGCATGCGCAGCACTGACTCCGAGTACGCATGAGCAGTGGTGAGTTCGAGTGCGCATGGGCAGTAGTGACCCCGAGTGCGCATGCGCAGTAGTGAGACGGATTACGCATCCGCAGTAGTGACCCCGAGTGCGCATGGGCAGTAGCGACCCCGAATGCGCATGCACAGTAGCGAGCCCGAGTACGCATGCACAGTAGTGAGCCCGTGTGCGCATGCGCAGTAGTGACCCCGAGTGCGCATGTGCAGTAGTGAGCCCGGTTACGCATCCGCAGTAGTGATCCCGAGTGCGCATGTGCAGTAGTGAGCCCGAGCGCGCATCCGCAGTAGTGAGTCCGAGTGCGCATGCGCAGTGGTGAGCTCGAGTGCGCATGGGCAGGTCCGAGGCGGAGTGCGTATGCGCAGTAGTGAGTCCGAGTGCGCAGGAGCAGTAGTGACCCCGAGCGCGCATCCGCAGCTGTGAGTCCGAGTGCGCATGAGCAGTAGTGAGTCCAATTACGCATCCGCAGTAGTGACCCCGAGTGCGCATGTGCAGTAGTGAGCCCGATTACGCATCCGCAGTAGTGATCCCGAGTGCGCATGTGCAGTAGTGAGCCCGAGCGCGCATCCGCAGTAGTGGGTCCGAGTGCGCATGTGCAGTAGAGAGCCCGTGTGCGCATCCGCAGTAGTGACCCCGAGTGCGCATGCGCAGTAGTGCGCCCGTGTGTGCATGCGCAGAAGTGAGCTCGAACGCGCATCCGCAGTAGTGAGCCCGAGTGCGCATGCGCAGTAGTGACGCCGAGTGCGTATGAGCAGTAGTGAGTCCGAGTGCGCATGAGCAGTAATGACCCCGAGTGCGCATGCACAGTAGTGCGCCCGTGTGCGCATGCGCAGAAGTGAGCTCGAGTGCGCATGTACAGGTCTGAGCAGGTGTGCGCATGCGCAGTAGTGAGCCCGAGTGATCATACACAGTAGAGAGCCCGATTGCGCATGCGCAGTAGTGAGCCCGTGTGCGCATGCGCAGCGGTGAGCTCGAGTGCGCGTGGGCAGGTCCGAGCCGGAGTGCGTATGCGCAGTAGTGAGTCCGAGTGCGCAGGAGCAGTAGTGACCCCGAGCGCGCATGCGCATTAGCGAGCGCGATTGCGCATCCGCAGCAGTGAGTCCGAGTGCGCATGAGCAGTGGTGACCCCGAGTGCGCATGAGCAGTAGCAACCCCGAATGCGCATGCACAGTAGTGAGCCCGAGTGCGCATGCACAGTAGTGAGCCCGTGCGCGCATGCGCAGTGGTGAGTTCGAGTGCACACGAGCAGTAGTGACCCCGAGAGCGCATGCGCTGTAGTGAGCCCGATTACGCATCCGCAGTAGTGACCCCGAGTGCGCATGGGCAGTAGTGACCCCGAGTGCGCATGAGCAGTAGTGAGCCCGAGCGCGCATCCGCAGTAGTGGGTCCGAGTGCGCATGTGCAGTAGAGAGTCCGTGTGCGCATCCGCAGTAGTGACCCCGAGTGCGCATGCGCAGTAGTGCGCCCGTGTGTGCATGCGCAGAAGTGAGCTCGAACGCGCATCCGCAGTAGTGAGCCCGAGTGCGCATGCGCAGTGGTGAGCTCGAGTGCGCGTGGGCAGGTCCGAGCCGGAGTGCGTATGCACAGTAGTGAGCCCGAGTGCGCATGCACAGTAGTGAGCCCGTGCGCGCATGCGCAGTGGTGAGTTCGAATGCGCACGAGCAGTAGTGACCCCGAGAGCGCATGCGCTGTAGTGAGCCCGATTACGCATCCGCAGTAGTGACCCCGAGTGCGCATGGGCAGTAGTGACCCCGAGTGCGCATGCGCAGTAGTGACGCCGAGTGCGCATGTGCAGTAGTGAGCCCGATTACGTATCCGCAGTAGTGACCCCGAGTGCGCATGCGCAGTACTGAGCCCGAGCGCGCATCCACAGTAGTGAGGCCGTGTGGGCATGCGCAGCACTGACTCCGAGTACGCATGAGCAGTGGTGAGTTCGAGTGCGCATGAGCAGTAGTGACCCCGAGAGCGCATGCGCAGTAGTGAGCCCGATTACGCATCCGCAGTAGTGACCCCGAGTGCGCATGGGCAGTAGTGACCCCGAGTGCGCCTACGCAGTAGTGAGCCCGATTACGCATGCGCAGTAGTAAGACCGTGCGCGCATGCGCAGTAGTGCGCCCGTGTGCGCATGCGCAGAAGTGAGCTCGAATGCGCATCCGCAGTAGTGAGCCCGAGTGCGCATGCGCAGTAGCGAGTCCGAGTGCGCAGGAGCAGTAGTGACCCCGAGTGCGCATCCGCAGCAGTGAGTCCGTGTGCGCATGACCAGTAGTGAGGTCGAGTGCGCATGAGCAGTAGTGAGCCCGAGCGCGCATCCACAGTAGTCAGGCCGAGTGGGCATGCGCAGCACTGACTCCGAGTACGCATGAGCAGTGGTGAGTTCGAGTGCGCACGAGCAGTAGTGACCCCGAGAGCGCATGCGCTGTAGTGAGCCCGATTACGCATCCGCAGTAGTGAGTCCGAGTGCACATGTGCAGTAGAGCGCCCGTGTGCGCATGCGCAGTAGTGAGCCCGAGTGCTCATGCACAGTGGAGAGCCCGATTGCGCATGCGCAGTAGTGAGCCCGTGTGCGCATGCGCAGTGGTGAGGCCGAGTGCGCATGAGCAGTAGTGAGCCCGAGCGCGCATCCGCAGCAGTGAGTCCGAGTGCGCATGAGCAGTAGTGAGGCCGAGTGCGCATGAGCAGTAGTGAGCCCGAGCGCGCATCCGCAGGAGCGAGTCCGAGTGCGCATGTGCAGTAGAGAGCCCGTGTGCGCATGCGCAGTAGTGAGCCCGTGTGCGCATGTGCAGTAGTGACCCCGAGTGCGCATGTGCAGTAGTGAGCCCGAGCGCGCATCCGCAGTAGTGAGTCCGAGTGCACATGTGCAGTAGAGCGCCCGTGTGCGCATGCGCAGTAGTGAGCCCGAGTGCTCATGCACAGTGGAGAGCCCGATTGCGCATGCGCAGTAGTGAGCCCGTGTGCGCATGCGCAGTGGTGAGCTCGAGTGCGCATGGGCAGGTCCGAGCCAGAGTGCGTATGCGCAGTAGTGAGTCCGAGTGCGCAGGAGCAGTAGTGATCCCGAGCGTGCATCCGCAGCAGTGAGTCCGTGTGCGCATGACCAGTGGTGAGGCCGAGTGCGCATGAGCAGTAGTGAGCCCGAGCGCGCATCCGCAATAGTGAGTCCGAGTGCGCATGTGCAGTAGAGAGCCCGTGTGCGCATGCGCAGTAGTGAGCCCGTGTGCGCATGCGCAGTAGTGACCCCGAGTGCGCATGTGCAGTAGTGAGCCCGATTACGTATCCGCAGTAGTGACCCCGAGTGCGCATGCGCAGTAGTGACCCCGAGTGCGCATGCACAGTAGTCACCCCGAGTGCGCATGAGCAGTAATGACCCCGAGTGCGCATGCACAGTAGTGCGCCCGTGTGCGCATGCGCAGAAGTGAGCTCGAGTGCGCATGTGCAGGTCTGAGCAGGTGTGCGCATGCGCAGTGGTGAGCTCGAGTGCGCATGGGCAGGTCCGAGCCGGAGTGCGCATGAGCAGTAGTGAGCCCGAGCGCGCATCCGCAGGAGCGAGTCCGAGTGCGCATGTGCAGTAGAGAGCCCGTGTGCGCATGCGCAGTAGTGAGCCCGTGTGCGCATGTGCAGTAGTGACCCCGAGTGCGCATGTGCAGTAGTGAGCCCGAGCGCGCATCCGCAGTAGTGAGTCCGAGTGCACATGTGCAGTAGAGCGCCCGTGTGCGCATGCGCAGTAGTGAGCCCGAGTGCTCATGCACAGTGGAGAGCCCGATTGCGCATGCGCAGTAGTGAGCCCGTGTGCGCATGCGCAGTGGTGAGCTCGAGTGCGCATGGGCAGGTCCGAGCCGGAGTGCGTATGCGCAGTAGTGAGTCCGAGTGCGCAGGAGCAGTAGTGATCCCGAGCGCGCATCCGCAGCAGTGAGTCCGTGTGCGCATGACCAGTGGTGAGGCCGAGTGCGCATGAGCAGTAGTGAGCCCGAGCGCGCATCCGCAATAGTGAGTCCGAGTGCGCATGTGCAGTAGAGAGCCCGTGTGCGCATGCGCAGTAGTGAGCCCGTGTGCGCATGCGCAGTAGTGACCCCGAGTGCGCATGTGCAGTAGTGAGCCCGATTACGTATCCGCAGTAGTGACCCCGAGTGCGCATGCGCAGTAGTGACCCCGAGTGCGCATGCACAGTAGTCACCCCGAGTGCGCATGAGCAGTAATGACCCCGAGTGCGCATGCACAGTAGTGCGCCCGTGTGCGCATGCGCAGAAGTGAGCTCGAGTGCGCATGTGCAGGTCTGAGCAGGTGTGCGCATGCGCAGTGGTGAGCTCGAGTGCGCATGGGCAGGTCCGAGCCGGAGTGCGTATGCGCAGTAGTGAGTCCGAGTGCGCAGGAGCAGTAGTGACCCCGGGCGCGCATGCGCATTAGCGAGCGCGATTGCGCATCCGCAGCAGTGAGTGCGAGTGCGCATGAGCAGTGGTGACCCCGAGTGCGCATGTGCAGTAGTGACCCCGAGTGCGCATGTGCAGTAGTGAGCCCGAGCGCGCATCCGCAGTAGTGAGTCCGAGTGCACATGTGCAGTAGAGCGCCCGTGTGCGCATGCGCAGTAGTGAGCCCGAGTGCTCATGCACAGTGGAGAGCCCGATTGCGCATGCGCAGTAGTGAGCCCGTGTGCGCATGCGCAGTAGTGAGCCCGATTGCGCATGCGCAGTAGCGAGTCCGAGTGCGCAGGAGCAGTAGTGACCCCGAGTGCGCATCCGCAGCAGTGAGTCCGTGTGCGCATGACCAGTAGTGAGGTCGAGTGCGCATGAGCAGTAGTGAGCCCGAGCGCGCATCCACAGTAGTCAGGCCGAGTGGGCATGCGCAGCACTGACTCCGAGTACGCATGAGCAGTGGTGAGTTCGAGTGCGCACGAGCAGTAGTGACCCCGAGAGCGCATGCGCTGTAGTGAGCCCGATTACGCATCCGCAGTAGTGACCCCGAGTGCGCATGGGCAGTAGTGACCCCGAGTGCGAATGCGCAGTAGTGACGCCGAGTGCGCATGTGCAGCAGTGAGCCCGATTACGTATCCGCAGTAGTGACCCCGAGTGCGCATGCGCAGTAGTGAGCCCGAGCGCGCATCCACAGTAGTGAGGCCGTGTGGGCATGCGCAGCACTGACTCCGAGTACGCATGAGCAGTGGTGAGTTCGAGTGCGCATGAGCAGTAGTGACCCCGAGAGCGCATGCGCAGTATTGACCCCGAGTGCGCATGTGCTGTAGTGAGCCCGAGCGCGCATCCGGAGTAGTGGGTCCGAGTGCGCATGTGCAGTAGAGAGCCCGTGTGCGCATCCGCAGTAGTGACCCCGAGTGCGCATGCGCAGTAGTGCGCCCGTGTGTGCATGCGCAGAAGTGAGCTCGAACGCGCATCCGCAGTAGTGAGCCCGAGTGCGCATGCGCAGTAGTGACGCCGAGTGCGTATGAGCAGTAGTGAGTCCGAGTGCGCATGAGCAGTAATGACCCCGAGTGCGCATGCACAGTAGTGCGCCCGTGTGCGCATGCGCAGAAGTGAGCTCGAGTGCGCATGTACAGGTCTGAGCAGGTGTGCGCATGCGCAGTAGTGAGCCCGAGTGATCATACACAGTAGAGAGCCCGATTGCGCATGCGCAGTAGTGAGCCCGTGTGCGCATGCGCAGTGGTGAGCTCGAGTGCGCGTGGGCAGGTCCGAGCCGGAGTGCGTATGCGCAGTAGTGAGTCCGAGTGCGCAGGAGCAGTAGTGACCCCGAGCGCGCATGCGCATTAGCGAGCGCGATTGCGCATCCGCAGCAGTGAGTCCGAGTGCGCATGAGCAGTGGTGACCCCGAGTGCGCATGAGCAGTAGCAACCCCGAATGCGCATGCACAGTAGTGAGCCCGAGTGCGCATGCACAGTAGTGAGCCCGTGCGCGCATGCGCAGTGGTGAGTTCGAGTGCACACGAGCAGTAGTGACCCCGAGAGCGCATGCGCTGTAGTGAGCCCGATTACGCATCCGCAGTAGTGACCCCGAGTGCGCATGGGCAGTAGTGACCCCGAGTGCGCATGCGCAGTAGTGACGCCGAGTGCGCATGTGCAGTAGTGAGCCCGATTACGTATCCGCAGTAGTGACCCCGAGTGCGCATGGGCAGTAGTGACCCCGAGTGCGCATGCGCAGTAGTGAGCCCGATTACGCATCCGCAGTAGTGACCCCGAGTGCGCATGGGCAGTAGCGACCCCGAATGCGCATGCACAGTAGTGAGCCCGAGTACGCATGCACAGTAGTGAGCCCGTGTGCGCATGCGCAGTAGTGACCCCGAGTGCGCATGTGCAGTAGTGAGCCCGGTTACGCATCCGCAGTAGTGATCCCGAGTGCGCATGTGCAGTAGTGAGCCCGAGCGCGCATCCGCAGTAGTGAGTCCGAGTGCGCATGCGCAGTAGTGAGCCCGTGTGCGCATGCGCAGTGGTGAGCTCGAGTGCGCATGGGCAGGTCCGAGGCGGAGTGCGTATGCGCAGTAGTGAGTCCGAGTGCGCAGGAGCAGTAGTGACCCCGAGCGCGCACCCGCAGCTGTGAGTCCGAGTGCGCATGAGCAGTAGTGAGTCCGATTACGCATCCGCAGTAGTGACCCCGAGTGCGCATGTGCAGTAGTGAGCCCGATTACGCATCCGCAGTAGTGATCCCGAGTGCGCATGTGCAGTAGTGAGCCCGAGCGCGCATCCGCAGTAGTGGGTCCGAGTGCGCATGTTCAGTAGAGAGCCCGTGTGCGCATCCGCAGTAGTGGCCCCGAGTGCGCATGCGCAGTAGTGCGCCCGTGTGCGCATGCGCAGAAGTGAGCTCGAGTGCGCATGTACAGGTCTGAGCAGGTGTGCGCATGCGCAGTAGTGAGCCCGAGTGATCATACACAGTAGAGAGCCCGATTGCGCATGCGCAGTAGTGAGCCCGTGTGCGCATGCGCAGTAGCGACCCCGAGTGCGCATGAGCAGTAGCGACCCCGAGTGCGCATGAGCAGTAATGAGTCGGAGTGCGCATGAGCAGTAATGAGCCCGAGTGCGCATGCACAGTAGTGAGCCCGTGCGCGCATGCGCAGTAGTGAGCCCGTGTGCGCATGTGCAGTGGTGAGCCCGAGCGTGCATCCGCAGTAGTGACCCCGAGTGCGCATGAGCAGTAGTGAGTCCGGGTGGGCATGAGCAGTAGTGACACCGAGTGCGCATGCACAGTAGTGGGCCCGATTGCACATCCGCAGTAGTGAGTCCCAGTGCGAATGGGCAGTAGTGACCCCGAGTGCGCATGCACAGTAGTGACCCCGAGTGCGCATGCACAGTAGTGAGCCCCTGTACACATGTGCAGTAGTGAGCCCGAGCGCGCATGCGCAGTAGTGCGCCCGCGTGCGCATGCGCAGTAGTGAGCCCGAGTGCGCGTGCGCAGTATTGACCCCGAGTGCGCATGTGCAGTAGTGAGCCCGAGCGCGCATCCGCAGTAGTGGGTCCGAGTGCGCATGTGCAGTAGAGAGCCCGTGTGCGCATCCGCAGTAGTGACCCCGAGTGCGCATGCGCAGTAGTAAGACCGTGCGCGCATGCGCAGTAGTGATCCCGTGTGCGCATGTGCAGTGGTGAGCCCGAGCGTGCATCCGCAGTAGTGACCCCGAGTGCGCATGAGCAGTAGTGAGTCCTGGTGGGCATGAGCAGTAGTGACATCGAGTGCGCATGCACAGTAGTGGGCCCGATTGCGCATCCGCAGTAGTGAGTCCCAGTGCGAATGGGCAGTAGTGACCCCGAGTGCGCATGCACAGTAGTGACCCCGAGTGCGCATGCACAGTAGTGAGCCCCTGTACACATGTGCAGTAGTGAGCCCGAGCGCGCATGCGCAGTAGTGGGTCCGAGTGCGCATGTGCAGTAGAGAGCCCGTGTGCGCATCCGCAGTAGTGACCCCGAGTGCCCATGTGCAGTAGTGAGCCCGAGCGCGCATCCGCAGTAGTGGGTCCGAGTGCGCATGTGCAGTAGAGAGCCCGTGTGCGCATCCGCAGTAGTGACCCCGAGTGCGCATGCGCAGTAGTAAGACCGTGCGCGCATGCGCAGTAGTGCGCCCGTGTGCGCATGCGCAGAAGTGAGCTCGAACGCGCATCCGCAGTAGTGAGCCCGAGTGCGCATGCGCAGTATTGACGCCGAGTGCGTATGAGCAGTAGTGAGTCCGAGTGCGCATGAGCAGTAATGACCCCGAGCGCGCATGCGCAGTAGTGCGCCCGCGTGCGCATGCGCAGTAGTGAGCCCGAGTGCGCGTGCGCAGTAGTGACCCCGAGTGCGCATGAGTAGTAATGAGTCCGAGCGCGCACTGCAGTAGTGAGACCGAGTGCGCATGCGGAGTAGTGAGTCCGTGCGCGCATTCGCTGTAGTGCGCCCGTGTGCGCATGCGCAGAAGTGAGCTCGAGTGCGTATATGCAGGTGTGAGCCGGACTGCCCATGCGCAGTAGTGAGGCCGTGTGCGCATGCGCAGTAGTGACCCTGATTGTGCATGCGCAGTGGTGAGCTCGATTACGCATCCGCAATAGTGACCCCGAGTGCGCATGCGCAGTAGTGAGCACGTGCGCGCATGCGCAGAAGTGAGCCCGAGTGCGCATGCGTAGTAGCGACCCCGAGCGCGCGTGCATAGTGGTGACCGCGAGCGCATGTGCGCAGTAGTGAGCCCGATTGCGCATGCTCAGTAGAGAGCCCGATTGCGCGCATGCGCAGTAGTGAGCCCGAGCGCGCATCCGCAGTAGTGAGCCCGAGTGCGCATGCGCAGTAGTGACCCCGAGTACGCATGAGCAGTAGTGAGTCCGAGTGCGCATGAGCAGTAGTGACCCCGAGTACGTATGCGCAGTAGTGAGCCCGATTACGCATCCGCAGTAGTGTCCCCGAGTGCGCAAGCGCAGTAGTGAGCCCGATTTCGCATCCTTAGTAGTGACCCCGAGTGCGCATGCGCAGTAGTGAGCCCGATTTCGCATCCGCAGTAGTGACCACGAGTGCGCATGGGCAGTAGTGACCCCGAGTGCGCCTGCGCAGTAGTGAGCCCGATTACGGACCCGCAGTAGTGACCCCGAGTGCGCATGCGCAGTAGTAAGACCGTGCGCGCATGCGCAGTAGTGCGCCCGTGTGCGCATGCGCAGAAGTGAGCTCGAATGCGCATCCGCAGTACTGAGCCCGAGTGCGCAAGCGCAGTAGCGAGTCCGAGTGCGCAGGAGCAGTAGTGACCCCGAGTGCGCATCCACAGCAGTGAGTCCGTGTGCGCATGACCAGTAGTGAGGCCGAGTGCGCATGAGCAGTAGTGAGCCCGAGCGCGCATCCACAGTAGTCAGGCCGAGTGGGCATGCGCAGCACTGACTCCGAGTACGCATGAGCAGTGGTGAGTTCGAGTGCGCATGAGCAGTAGTGACCCCGAGAGCGCATGCGCAGAAGTGAGCTCGAATGCGCATCCGCAGTAGTGAGCCCGAGTGCGCATGCGAAGTAGTGACGCCGAGTGCGCATGAGCAGTAGTGAGTCCGAGTGCGCATGAGCTGTAACGACCCCGAGTGCGCATGCACAGTAGTGAGCAAGAGTGCTCATGCACTGTGGAGAGCCCGATTGCGCATGCGCCGTAGTGAGCCCGTGTGCGCATGCGCAGTGGTGAGCTCGAGTGCGCATGGGCAGGTCGGAGCCGGAGTGCGTATGCGCAGTAGTGAGTCCGAGTGCGCATGAGCAGTAGCGACCCCGAATGCGCATCCGCAGTAGTGAGCCCGATTGCGCATCCGCAGCAGTGAGTCCGAGTGCGCATGAGCAGTAGTGAGTCCGAGTGCGCAGGAGCAGTAGTGAGCCCGAGCGCGCATCCGCAATAGTGAGTCCGAGTGCGCATGTGCAGTAGAGAGCCCGTGTGCGCATGCGCAGTAGTGAGCCCGTGTGCGCATGCGCAGTAGTGACCCCGAGTGCGCATGTGCAGTAGTGAGCCCGATTACGTATCCGCAGTAGTGACCCCGAGTGCGCATGCGCAGTAGTGACCCCGAGTGCGCATGCACAGTAGTGACCCCGAGTGCGCATGAGCAGTAGTGCGCCCGTGTGCGCATGCGCAGAAGTGAGCTCGAGTGCGCATGTGCAGGTCTGAGCAGGTGTGCGCATGCGCAGTGGTGAGCTCGAGTGCGCATGGGCAGGTCCGAGCCGGAGTGCGTATGCGCAGTAGTGAGTCCGGGTGCGCAGGAGCAGTAGTGACCCCGGGCGCGCATGCGCATTAGCGAGCGCGATTGCGCATCCGCAGCAGTGAGTGCGAGTGCGCATGAGCAGTGGTGACCCCGAGTGCGCATGAGCAGTAGCGACCCCGAATGCGCATGCACAGTAGTGAGCCCGAGTGCGCATGCACAGTAGTGAGCCCGTGTGCGCAGGAGCAGTAGTGACCCGGAGCGCGCATGCGCATTAGCGAGCGCGATTGCGCATCCGCAGCAGTGAGTCCGAGTGCGCATGAGCAGTAGTGACCCCGAGTGCGCATGAGCAGTAGCGACCCCGAGTGCGCATACACAATACTGAGCCCGTGCGCGCATGCGAAGTAGTGAGCCCGTGTGCCCATGCGCAGTAGTGAGCCCGAGCGCGCATCCACAGTAGTGAGCCCGAGTGCGCATGCGCAGTACTCACCTCGAGTACGCATGAGCAGTAGTGAGCCCGATTACGCATCCGCAGTAGTGACCCCGAGTGCGAATGCGCAGTAGTGCGCAGGTGTGCGCATGCGCAGAAGTGAGCTCGAATGCGCATGTGCAGGTCTGAGCCCGTGTGCGCATACGCAGTAGTGAGCCCGAGCGCGCATAAGCAGTAGTGAGCCCGAGTGCGCCTGAGCAGTACTGAGTCGGAGTGCGCATGTGCAGTAGAGAGCTCGTGTGCACATGCGCAGAGTTGAGGCCGTGCGCGCATGCGCAGTAGTGAGCCCGTGTGCGCATACGCAGTAGTGAGCCCGAGCGCGCATCCGCAGTAGTGAGCCCGAGTGCGCATGAGCAGTAATGAGCCCGAGCGCGCATCCGCAGTAGTGAGTCGGAGTGCGCATGTGCAGTAGAGAGCTCGTGTGCGCATGCGCAGTAGTGAGCCCTATTACGCATCCGCAATAGTGACCCCGAGTGCGCAAGCGCATTAGTGAGCCCGTGCGCGCATGGGCAGTAGTGCGCCCGTGCGCGCATGCGCAGTAGTGAGCCCGAGTGCGCATGCGTAGTAGCGACCCCGAGTGCGCATGCGCAGTAGTGAGCCCGAGTGCGCATGCACAGTAGTGAGCCCGTGTGCGCAGGAGCAGTAGTGACCCCGGGCGCGCATGCGCATTAGCGAGCGCGATTGCGCATCCGCAGCAGTGAGTGCGAGTGCGCATGAGCAGTGGTGACCCCGAGTGCGCATGAGCAGTAGCGACCCCGAATGCGCATGCACAGTAGTGAGCCCGAGTGCGCATGCACAGTAGTGAGCCCGTGTGCGCAGGAGCAGTAGTGAGCCCGAGCGCGCATCCACAGTAGTGAGCCCGAGTGCGCATGCGCAGTACTCACCTCGAGTACGCATGAGCAGTAGTGAGCCCGATTACGCATCCGCAGTAGTGACCCCGAGTGCGAATGCGCAGTAGTGCGCAGGTGTGCGCATGCGCAGAAGTGAGCTCGAATGCGCATGTGCAGGTCTGAGCCCGTGTGCGCATACGCAGTAGTGAGCCCGAGCGCGCATAAGCAGTAGTGAGCCCGAGTGCGCCTGAGCAGTAGCGACCCCGAATGCGCATGCACAGTAGTGAGCCCGAGTGCGCGTGCGCAGTATTGACCCCGAGTGCCCATGTGCAGTAGTGAGCCCGAGCGCGCATCCGCAGTAGTGGGTCCGAGTGCGCATGTGCAGTAGAGAGCCCGTGTGCGCATCCGCAGTAGTGACCCCGAGTGCGCATGCGCAGTAGTAAGACCGTGCGCGCATGCGCAGTAGTGCGCCCGTGTGCGCATGCGCAGAAGTGAGCTCGAACGCGCATCCGCAGTAGTGAGCCCGAGTGCGCATGCGCAGTAGTGACGCCGAGTGCGTATGAGCAGTAGTGAGTCCGAGTGCGCATGAGCAGTAATGACCCCGAGTGCGCATGCACAGTAGTACGCCCGTGTGCGCATGCGCAGAAGTGAGCTCGAGTGCGCATGTGCAGGTCTGAGCAGGTGTGCACATGCGCAGTAGTGAGCCCGAGTGCTCATACACAGTAGAGAGCCCGATTGCGCATGCGCAGTAGTGAGCCCGTGTGCGCATGCGCAGTGGTGAGCTCGAGTGCGCGTGGGCAGGTCCGAGCCGGAGTGCGTATGCGCAGTAGTGAGTCCGAGTGCGCAGGAGCAGTAGTGACCACGAGCGCGCATGCGCATTAGCGACCCCGAATGCGCATGCACAGTAGTGAGCCCGAGCGCGCATGCGCAGTAGTGCGCCCGCGTGCGCATGCGCAGTAGTGAGCCCGAGTGCGCGTGCGCAGTAGTGACCCCGAGTGCGCATGAGCAGTAATGAGTCCGAGCGCGCACTGCAGTAGTGAGACCGAGTGCGCATGCGGAGTAGTGAGCCCGTGCGCGCATTCGCTGTAGTGCGCCCGTGTGCGCATGCGCAGAAGTGAGCTCGAGTGCGTATATGCAGGTGTGAGCCGGACTGCCCATGCGCAGTAGTGAGGCCGTGTGCGCATGCGCAGTAGTGACCCTGAGTGTGCATGCGCAGTGGTGAGCCCGATTACGCATCCGCAATAGTGACCCCGAGTGCGCATGCGCAGTAGTGAGCACGTGCGCGCATGCGCAGAAGTGAGCCCGAGTGCGCATGCGTAGTAGCGACCCCGAGCGCGCATGCATAGTGGTGACCGCGAGCGCATGTGCGCAGTAGTGAGCCCGATTGCGCATGCTCAGTAGAGAGCCCGATTGCGCGCATGCGCAGTAGTGAGCCCGAGCGCGCATCCGCAGTAGTGAGCCCGAGTGCGCATGCGCAGTAGTGACCCCGAGTACGCATGAGCAGTAGTGAGTCCGAGTGCGCATGAGCAGTAGTGACCCCGAGTACGTATGCGCAGTAGTGAGCCCGATTGCGCATCCGCAGTAGTGTCCCCGAGTGCGCAAGCGCAGTAGTGAGCCCGATTTCGCATCCTTAGTAGTGACCCCGAGTGCGCATGCGCAGTAGTGAGCCCGATTTCGCATCCGCAGTAGTGACCACGAGTGCGCATGGGCAGTAGTGACCCCGACTGCGCCTGAGCAGTAGTGAGCCCGATTACGGACCCGCAGTAGTGACCCCGAGTGCGCATGCGCAGTAGTAAGACCGTGCGCGCATGCGCAGTAGTGCGCCCGTGTGCGCATGCGCAGAAGTGAGCTCGAACGCGCATCCGCAGTAGTGAGCCCGAGTGCGCATGCGCAGTAGTGACGCCGAGTGCGTATGAGCAGTAATGAGTCCGAGTGCGCATGAGCAGTAATGACCCCGAGTGCGCATGCACAGTAGTACGCCCGTGTGCGCATGCGCAGAAGTGAGCTCGAGTGCGCATGTGCAGGTCTGAGCAGGTGTGCACATGCGCAGTAGTGAGCCCGAGTGCTCATACACAGTAGAGAGCCCGATTGCGCATGCGCAGTAGTGAGCCCGTGTGCGCATGCGCAGTGGTGAGCTCGAGTGCGCGTGGGCAGGTCCGAGCCGGAGTGCGTATGCGCAGTAGTGAGTCCGAGTGCGCAGGAGCAGTAGTGACCACGAGCGCGCATGCGCATTAGCGACCCCGAATGCGCATGCACAGTAGTGAGCCCGAGCGCGCATGCGCAGTAGTGCGCCCGCGTGCGCATGCGCAGCAGTGAGCCCGAGTGCGCGTGCGCAGTAGTGACCCCGAGTGCGCATGAGCAGTAATGAGTCCGAGCGCGCACTGCAGTAGTGAGACCGAGTGCGCATGCGGAGTAGTGAGCCCGTGCGCGCATTCGCTGTAGTGCGCCCGTGTGCGCATGCGCAGAAGTGAGCTCGAGTGCGTATATGCAGGTGTGAGCCGGACTGCCCATGCGCAGTAGTGAGGCCGTGTGCGCATGCGCAGTAGTGACCCTGAGTGTGCATGCGCAGTGGTGAGCCCGATTACGCATCCGCAATAGTGACCCCGAGTGCGCATGCGCAGTAGTGAGCACGTGCGCGCATGCGCAGAAGTGAGCCCGAGTGCGCATGCGTAGTAGCGACCCCGAGCGCGCATGCATAGTGGTGACCGCGAGCGCATGTGCGCAGTAGTGAGCCCGATTGCGCATGCTCAGTAGAGAGCCCGATTGCGCGCATGCGCAGTAGTGAGCCCGAGCGCGCATCCGCAGTAGTGAGCCCGAGTGCGCATGCGCAGTAGTGACCCCGAGTACGCATGAGCAGTAGTGAGTCCGAGTGCGCATGAGCAGTAGTGACCCCGAGTACGTATGCGCAGTAGTGAGCCCGATTGCGCATCCGCAGTAGTGTCCCCGAGTGCGCAAGCGCAGTAGTGAGCCCGATTTCGCATCCTTAGTAGTGACCCCGAGTGCGCATGCGCAGTAGTGAGCCCGATTTCGCATCCGCAGTAGTGACCACGAGTGCGCATGGGCAGTAGTGACCCCGACTGCGCCTGCGCAGTAGTGAGCCCGATTACGGACCCGCAGTAGTGACCCCGAGTGCGCATGCGCAGTAGTAAGACCGTGCGCGCATGCGCAGTAGTGCGCCCGTGTGCGCATGCGCAGAAGTGAGCTCGAATGCGCATCCGCAGTAGTGAGCCCGAGTGCGCATGCGCAGTAGCGAGTCCGAGTGCGCAGGAGCAGTAGTGACCCCGAGTGCGCATCCGCAGCAGTGAGTCCGTGTGCGCATGACCAGTAGTGAGGCCGAGTGCGCATGAGCAGTAGTGAGCCCGAGCGCGCATCCACAGTAGTGAGGCCGAGTGGGCATGCGCAGCACTGACTCCGAGTACGCATGAGCAGTGGTGAGTTCGAGTGCGCATGAGCAGTAGTGACCCCGAGAGCGCATGCGCAGTAGTGAGCCCGATTACGCATCCGCAGTAGTGACCACGAGTGCGCATGGGCAGTTGTGACCCCGAGTGCGCCTGCGCAGTAGTGAGCCCGATTACGGACCCGCAGTAGTGACCCCGAGTGCGCATGCGCAGTAGTAAGACCGTGCGCGCATGCGCAGTAGTGCGCCCGTGTGCGCATGCGCAGAAGTGAGCTCGAATGCGCATCCGCAGTAGTGAGCCCGAGTGCGCATGCGCAGTAGTGAGCCCGTGTGCGCATGCGCAGTGGTGAGCTCGAGTGCGCGTGGGCAGGTCCGAGCCGGAGTGCGTATGCGCAGTAGTGAGTCCGAGTGCGCAGGAGCAGTAGTGACCACGAGCGCGCATGCGCATTAGCGACCCCGAATGCGCATGCACAGTAGTGAGCCCGAGCGCGCATGCGCAGTAGTGCGCCCGCGTGCGCATGCGCAGCAGTGAGCCCGAGTGCGCGTGCGCAGTAGTGACCCCGAGTGCGCATGAGCAGTAATGAGTCCGAGCGCGCACTGCAGTAGTGAGACCGAGTGCGCATGCGGAGTAGTGAGCCCGTGCGCGCATTCGCTGTAGTGCGCCCGTGTGCGCATGCGCAGAAGTGAGCTCGAGTGCGTATATGCAGGTGTGAGCCGGACTGCCCATGCGCAGTAGTGAGGCCGTGTGCGCATGCGCAGTAGTGACCCTGAGTGTGCATGCGCAGTGGTGAGCCCGATTACGCATCCGCAATAGTGACCCCGAGTGCGCATGCGCAGTAGTGAGCACGTGCGCGCATGCGCAGAAGTGAGCCCGAGTGCGCATGCGTAGTAGCGACCCCGAGCGCGCATGCATAGTGGTGACCGCGAGCGCATGTGCGCAGTAGTGAGCCCGATTGCGCATGCTCAGTAGAGAGCCCGATTGCGCGCATGCGCAGTAGTGAGCCCGAGCGCGCATCCGCAGTAGTGAGCCCGAGTGCGCATGCGCAGTAGTGACCCCGAGTACGCATGAGCAGTAGTGAGTCCGAGTGCGCATGAGCAGTAGTGACCCCGAGTACGTATGCGCAGTAGTGAGCCCGATTGCGCATCCGCAGTAGTGTCCCCGAGTGCGCAAGCGCAGTAGTGAGCCCGATTTCGCATCCTTAGTAGTGACCCCGAGTGCGCATGCGCAGTAGTGAGCCCGATTTCGCATCCGCAGTAGTGACCACGAGTGCGCATGGGCAGTAGTGACCCCGACTGCGCCTGCGCAGTAGTGAGCCCGATTACGGACCCGCAGTAGTGACCCCGAGTGCGCATGCGCAGTAGTAAGACCGTGCGCGCATGCGCAGTAGTGCGCCCGTGTGCGCATGCGCAGAAGTGAGCTCGAATGCGCATCCGCAGTAGTGAGCCCGAGTGCGCATGCGCAGTAGCGAGTCCGAGTGCGCAGGAGCAGTAGTGACCCCGAGTGCGCATCCGCAGCAGTGAGTCCGTGTGCGCATGACCAGTAGTGAGGCCGAGTGCGCATGAGCAGTAGTGAGCCCGAGCGCGCATCCACAGTAGTGAGGCCGAGTGGGCATGCGCAGCACTGACTCCGAGTACGCATGAGCAGTGGTGAGTTCGAGTGCGCATGAGCAGTAGTGACCCCGAGAGCGCATGCGCAGTAGTGAGCCCGATTACGCATCCGCAGTAGTGACCACGAGTGCGCATGGGCAGTTGTGACCCCGAGTGCGCCTGCGCAGTAGTGAGCCCGATTACGGACCCGCAGTAGTGACCCCGAGTGCGCATGCGCAGTAGTAAGACCGTGCGCGCATGCGCAGTAGTGCGCCCGTGTGCGCATGCGCAGAAGTGAGCTCGAATGCGCATCCGCAGTAGTGAGCCCGAGTGCGCATGCGCAGTAGCGAGTCCGAGTGCGCAGGAGCAGTAGTGACCCCGAGTGCGCATCCGCAGCAGTGAGTCCGTGTGCGCATGACCAGTAGTGAGGCCGAGTGTGCATGAGCAGTAGTGAGCCCGAGCGCGCATCCACAGTAGTCAGGCCGAGTGGGCATGCGCAGCACTGACTCCGAGTACGCATGAGCAGTGGTGAGTTCGAGTGCGCATGAGCAGTAGTGACCCCGAGAGCGCATGCGCAGAAGTGAGCTCGAATGCGCATCCGCAATAGTGAGCCCGAGTGCGCATGCGCAGTAGTGACGCCGAGTGCGCATGAGCAGTAGTGAGTCCGAGTGCGCATGAGCTGTAATGACCCCGAGTGCGCATGCACAGTAGTGAGCAAGAGTGCTCATGCACTGTGGAGAGCCCGATTGCGCATGCGCAGTAGTGAGCCCGTGTGCGCATGCGCAGTGGTGAGCTCGAGTGCGCATGGGCAGGTCGGAGCCGGAGTGCGTATGCGCAGTAGTGAGTCCGAGTGCGCATGAGCAGTAGCGACCCCGAATGCGCATCCGCAGTAGTGAGCCCGATTGCGCATCCGCAGCAGTGAGTCCGAGTGCGCATGAGCAGTAGTGAGGCCGAGTGCGCATGAGCAGTAGTGAGCCCGAGCGCGCATCCGCAGGAGCGAGTCCGAGTGCGCATGTGCAGTAGAGAGCCCGTGTGCGCATGCGCAGTAGTGAGCCCGTGTGCGCATGTGCAGTAGTGACCCCGAGTGCGCATGTGCAGTAGTGAGCCCGAGCGCGCATCCGCAGTAGTGAGTCCGAGTGCACATGTGCAGTAGAGCGCCCGTGTGCGCATGCGCAGTAGTGAGCCCGAGTGCTCATGCACAGTGGAGAGCCCGATTGCGCATGCGCAGTAGTGAGCCCGTGTGCGCATGCGCAGTGGTGAGCTCGAGTGCGCACGGGCAGGTCCGAGCCGGAGTGCGTATGCGCAGTAGTGAGTCCGAGTGCGCAGGAGCAGTAGTGATCCCGAGCGCGCATCCGCAGCAGTGAGTCCGTGTGCGCATGACCAGTGGTGAGGCCGAGTGCGCATGAGCAGTAGTGAGCCCGAGCGCGCATCCGCAATAGTGAGTCCGAGTGCGCATATGCAGTAGAGAGCCCGTTTGCGCATGCGCAGTAGTGAGCCCGTGTGCGCATGCGCAGTAGTGACCCCGAGTGCGCATGTGCAGTAGTGAGCCCGATTACGTATCCGCAGTAGTGACCCCGAGTGCGCATGCGCAGTAGTGACCCCGAGTGCGCATGCACAGTAGTGACCCCGAGTGCGCATGAGCAGTAATGACCCCGAGTGCGCATGCACAGTAGTGCGCCCGTGTGCGCATGCGCAGAAGTGAGCTCGAGTGCGCATGTGCAGGTCTGAGCAGGTGTGCGCATGCGCAGTGGTGACCACGAGTGCGCATGCGCAGTAGTGAGCCCGTGTGCCCATGCGCAGTAGTAAGCCCGAATGCGCATGTGCAGGTCTGACTGGAGTGCGCGTGCGCAGTAGTGAGCCCGACTGCTCGCATGCGCAGTAGTGAGCCCGAGCGCGCACCCGCAGTAGTGAGACCGAGTGCGCATGCGCAGTAGTGAGCCGGTGCGCGCATTCGCTGTAGTGCGCCCGTGTGCGCATGCGCTGAAGTGAGCTCGAGTGCGTATGTGCAGGTGTGATCCGGACTGCCCATGCGCAGTAGTGATGCCGTGTGCGCATTCGCAGTGATGTGCCCGAGTGCGCATGGGCAGGTCTGAGCCGTCCTGCGCATGCGCAGTAGTGAGCCCGTGTGCGCATGCGCAGTAGTGACCCCGAGCGCGCATGCGCATTAGCGAGCGCGACTGCGCATGCGCAGTAGTGAGCCCCATTACGCATCCGCAGTAGTGTCCCCGAGTGCGCATGCGCAGTAGTGAGCCCGATCGCGCATCCACAGTAGTGAGCCCGAGTGCGCATACGCAGTACTCACCCCGAGTGCGCATGAGCAGTAGTGAGCCCGATTCCGCATCCGCAGTAGTGACCCCGAGTGCGCATGCGCAGTAGGGAGCCCGCTTACCAATCCGCAGTAGTGATCCCGAGTGTGCATGCACAGTAGTGAGCCCGTGCGCGCATGCGCAGTGGTGAGCCCGTGTGCGCATGTGCAGGTCCGACTGGAGTGCGCATGCGCAGTACTGAGCGCGATTGCGCGCATGCGCAGTAGTGAGCCCGTGTGCGCATGCGCAGTGGTGAGCTCGAGTGCGCATTGGCAGTCCGAGCCGGAGTGCGTATGCGTAGTAGTGAGTCCGAGTGCGCAGGAGCAGTAGTGACCCCGAGCGCGCATGCGCATTGGCGAGCGCGATTGCGCATCCGCAGCAGTGAGTCCGAGTGCGCATGAGCAGTAGTGTCCCCGAGTGCGCATGATCAGTAGCCACCCCGAGTGCGCATGCACAATACTGAGCCCGAGTGCGCATGCACAGTAGTGAGCCCGTGTGCGCATGCGCAGTAGTGAGCCCGAGTGCGCATGCGCAGTAGTGAGCCCGATTGCGCATGCGCAGTAGTGAGCCCGATTGTGCATCCGCAGTAGTGAGTCCGAGTGCGCATGATCAGTAGTGAGTCCGAGTGCGCATGAGCAGTAGTCACCCCGAGTGAGCATGCGCAGTAGTGAGCCCATGTGCCCATGCGCAGTAGTAAGCCCGAGTGCGCATGTGCAGGTCTGACTGGAGTGCGCATGCGCAGTAGTGAGCCCGATTGCGCGCATGCGCAGTAGTGAGCCCGAGCGCGCATCCGCAGTTGCGAGCCCAAGTGCGCATGCGCAGTACTGACACCGAGTACGCATGAGTAGTAGTGAGTCCGAGTGCGCATGCGCAGTAGTGAGCCCGCTTACGAATCCGCAGTAGTGATCCCGAGTGCGCATGCACAGTAGTGAGCCCGTGCGCGCATGCGCAGTGGTGAGTCCGTGTGCGCATGTGCAGGTCTGACTGGAGTGCGCATGCGCAGTACTGAGGCCGATTGCGCGCATGCGCAGTAGTGAGCCCGTGCGCGCATGCGCAGTAGTGAGCGCGTGTGCGCATGCGCAGTAGTGAGCCCGAGCGCGCATCCGCAGTAATGACCCCGAGTGCGCCTGAGCAATAGTGAGTCCGAGTGGGCATGAGCAGTAGTGACACCGAGTGCGCATGCACTGTAGTAGGCCCGATTGCGCATCCGCAGTAGTGAGCCCGTGTGCCCTTGCGCAGTAGTAAGCCCGAATGCGCATGTGCAGGTCTGACTGCAGTGCGCGTGCGCAGTAGTGAGCCCGATTGCTCGCATGCGCAGTAGTGAGCCCGAGCGCGCACCCGCAGTAGTGAGACCGAGTGCGCATGCGCAGTAGTGAGCCCGTGCGCGCATTCGCTGTAGTGCGCCCGTGTGCGCATGAGCAGTAGTGACCCCGAGTGCGCATGCACAGTAGTGGGCCCGATTGCGCATCCGCAGTAGTGAGCCCGTGCGCGCATTCGCTGTAGTGCGCCCGCGTGCGCATGGCAGAAGTGAGCTCGAGTGCGTATGTGCAGGTGTGAGCCGGACTGCCCATGCGCAGTAGTGAGGCCGATTGCGCGCATGCGCAGTAGTGAGCCCGTGCGCGCCTGCGCAGTAGTGAGCCCGTGTGCGCATGCGCAGTAGTGAGCCCGCTTACGAATCCGCAGTAGTGACCCCGAGTGCGCATGCGCAGTAGTGAGCCTGTGTGCGCATGCGCAGTGGTGAGCTCGAGTGCGCATGGGCAGGTCCGAGCCGGAGTGCGTATGCGCAGAAGTGAGTCCGAGTGCGCAGGAGCAGTAGTGACCCCGAGCGCGCATCCGCAGCTGTGAGTCCGAGTGCGCATGTGCAGTAGTGAGTCCGAGTGCGCATGTGCAGTAGTGACCCCGAGTTCGTATGAGCAGTAGTGACCCCGAGTACGCGTGAGCAGTAGTGAGTCCGAGTGCGCATGCGCAGTAGTGAGCCCGATTACACATCCGCAGTAGTGATCCCGAGTGCGCATGCACAGTAGTGAGCCCGTGCGCGCATGCGCAGTGGTGAGTCCGTGTGCGCATGTGCAGGTCTGACTGGAGTGCGCATGCGCAGTACTGAGGCCGATTGCGCGCATGCGCAGTAGTGAGCCCGTGCGCACATGCGCAATAGTGAGCCCGTGTGCGCATGCGCAGTAGTGAGCCCGAGTGCGCATGCGCAGTAGTGAGCCCGATTGCGCATGCGCAGTAGTGAGCCCGATTGTGCATCCGCAGTAGTGAGTCCGAGTGCGCATGATCAGTAGTGAGTCCGAGTGCGCATGAGCAGTAGTCACCCCGAGTGAGCATGCGCAGTAGTGAGCCCATGTGCCCATGCGCAGTAGTAAGCCCGAGTGCGCATGTGCAGGTCTGACTGGAGTGCGCATGCGCAGTAGTGAGCCCGATTGCGCGCATGCGCAGTAGTGAGCCCGAGCGCGCATCCGCAGTTGCGAGCCCAAGTGCGCATGCGCAGTACTGACACCGAGTACGCATGAGCAGTAGTGAGTCCGAGTGCGCATGCGCAGTAGTGAGCCCGCTTACGAATCCGCAGTAGTGATCCCGAGTGCGCATGCACAGTAGTGAGCCCGTGCGCGCATGCGCAGTAGTAAGCCCGAATGCGCATGTGCAGGTCTGACTGGAGTGCGCATGCGCAGTACTGAGGCCGATTGCGCGCATGCGCAGTAGTGAGCCCGTGCGCGCATGCGCAGTAGTGAGCGCGTGTGCGCATGCGCAGTAGTGAGCCCGAGCGCGCATCCGCAGTAATGACCCCGAGTGCGCCTGAGCAATAGTGAGTCCGAGTGGGCATGAGCAGTAGTGACACCGAGTGCGCATGCACAGTAGTAGGCCCGATTGCGCATCCGCAGTAGTGAGCCCGTGTGCCCATGCGCAGTAGTAAGCCCGAATGCGCATGTGCAGGTCTGACTGCAGTGCGTGTGCGCAGTAGTGAGCCCGATTGCTCGCATGCGCAGTAGTGAGCCCGAGCGCGCACCCGCAGTAGTGAGACCGAGTGCGCATGCGCAGTAGTGAGCCCGTGCGCGCATGCGCAGTAGTGAGCCCGTGTGCGCATGCGCAGTAGTGAGCCCGCTTACGAATCCGCAGTAGTGACCCCGAGTGCGCATGCGCAGTAGTGAGCCTGTGTGCGCATGCGCAGTGGTGAGCTCGAGTGCGCATGGGCAGGTCCGAGCCGGAGTGCGTATGCGCAGAAGTGAGTCCGAGTGCGCAGGAGCAGTACTGACCCCGAGCGCGCATCCGCAGCTGTGAGTCCGAGTGCGCATGTGCAGTAGTGAGTCCGAGTGCGCATGCGCAATAGTGACCCCGAGTACGCATGAGCAGTAGTGAGTCCGAGTGCGCATGAGCAGTAGTGACCCCGAGTGCGCATGTGCAGTAGTGAGCCCGATTATGCATCCGCAATAGTGTCCCCGAGTGCGCATGCGCAGTAGTGAGCCCGATCGCGCATCCACAGTAGTGAGCCCGAGTGCGCATGCGCAGTAGTGAGCCCGATTACGCATCCGCAGTAGTGACCCCGAATGCGCATGCGCAGTAGTGAGCCCGCTTACCAATCCGCAGTAGTGATCCCGAGTGCGCATGCACAGTAGTGAGCCCGTGCGCGCATGCGCAGTGGTGAGTCCGTGTGCGCATGTGCAGGTCCGACTGGAGTGCGCATGCGCAGTACTGAGCCCGACTGCGCGCATGCGCAGTAGTGAGCCCGTGTGCGCATGCGCAGTGGTGAGCTCGACTCCGCATGGACAGGTCCGTGCCGGAGTGCGTATGCGCAGTAGTGAGTCCGAGTGCGCAGGAGCAGTAGTGACCCCGAGCGCGCATGCGCATTAGCGAGCGCGATTGCGCATCCGCAGCAGTGAGTCCGAGTGCGCATGAGCAGTAGTGACCCCGAGTGCGCATGAGCAGTAGCCACCCAGAGTGCGCATGCGCAATACTGAGTCCGAGTGCGCATGCACAGTAGTGAGCCCGTGTGCAAATGCGCAGTAGTGAGCCCGAGTGCGCATGGGCAGTAGTGAGCCCGATTGCGCGCATGCGCAGTAGTGAGCCCCAGCGCGCATCCGCAGTTGCGAGCCCAAATGCGCATGCGCAGTACTGACACCGAGTACGCATGAGCAGTAGTGAGTCCGAGTGCGCATGCGCAGTAGTGAGCCCGCTTACGAATCCGCAGTAGTGATCCCGAGTGCGCATGCACAGTAGTTAGCCCGTGCGCGCATGCGCAGTGGTGAGTCCGTGTGCGCATGTGCAGGTCTGACTGGAGTGCGCATGCGCAGTACTGAGGCCGATTGCGCGCATGCGCAGTAGTGAGCCCGTGTGCGCATGCGCAGTAGTGAGCCCGCTTACGAATCCGCAGTAGTGACCCCGAGTGCGCATGCGCAGTAGTGAGCCTGTGTGCGCATGCGCAGTGGTGAGCTCGAGTGCGCATGGGCAGGTCCGAGCCGGAGTGCGTATGCGCAGTAGTGAGTCCGAGTGCGCAGTAGCAGTAGTGACCCCGAGCGCGCATCCGCAGCTGTGAGTCCGAGCGCGCACCCGCAGTAGTGAGACCGAGTGCGCATGCGCAGTAGTGAGCTCGTGCGCGCATTCGCTGTAGTGCGCCCGCGTGCGCATGAGCAGTAGTGACCCCGAGTGCGCATGCACAGTAGTGGGCCCGATTGCGCATCCGCAGTAGTGAGCCCGTGCGCGCATTCGCTGTAGTGCGCCCGCGTGCGCATGCGCAGAAGTGAGCTCGAGTGCGTATGTGCAGGAGTGAGCCGGACTGCCCATGCGCAGTAGTGAGGCCGATTGCGCGCATGCGCAGTAGTGAGCCCGTGCGCGCATGCGCAGTAGTGAGCCCGTGTGCGCATGCGCAGTAGTGAGCCCGCTTACGAATCCGCAGTAGTGACCCCGAGTGCGCATGCGCAGTGGTGAGCTCGAGTGCGCATGGGCAGGTCCGAGCCGGAGTGCGTATGCGCAGAAGTGAGTCCGAGTGCGCAGGAGCAGTACTGACCCCGAGCGCGCATCCGCAGCTGTGAGTCCGAGTGCGCATGTGCTGTAGTGAGTCCGAGTGCGCATGCGCAATAGTGACCACGAGTACGCATGAGCAGTAGTGAGTCCGAGTGCGCATGAGCAGTAGTGACCCCGAGTGCGCATGTGCAGTAGTGAGCCCGATTATGTATCCGCAATAGTGTCCCCGAGTGCGCATGCGCAGTAGTGAGCCCGATCGCGCATCCACAGTAGTGAGCCCGAGTGCGCATGCGCAGTAGTGAGCCCGATTACGCATCCGCAGTAGTGACCCCGAATGCGCATGCGCAGTAGTGAGCCCGCTTACCAATCCGCAGTAGTGATCCCGAGTGCGCATGCACAGTAGTGAGCCCGTGCGCGCATGCGCAGTGGTGAGTCCGTGTGCGCATGTGCAGGTCCGACTGGAGTGCGCATGCGCAGTACTGAGCCCGATTGCGCGCATGCGCAGTAGTGAGCCCGTGTGCGCATGCGCAGTGGTGAGCTCGAGTCCGCATGGACAGGTCCGAGCCGGAGTGCGTATGCGCAGTAGTGAGTCCGAGTGCGCAGGAGCAGTAGTGACCCCGAGCGCGCATGCGCATTAGCGAGCGCGATTGCGCATCCGCAGCAGTGAGTCCGAGTGCGCATGAGCAGTAGTGACCCCGAGTGCGCATGAGCAGTAGCCACCCAGAGTGCGCATGCACAATACTGAGTCCGAGTGCGCATGCACAGTAGTGAGCCCGTGTGCAAATGCGCAGTAGTGAGCCCGAGTGCGCATGGGCAGTAGTGAGCCCGATTGCGCGCATGCGCAGTAGTGAGCCCGAGCGCGCATCCGCAGTTGCGAGCCCAAATGCGCATGCGCAGTACTGACACCGAGTACGCATGAGCGGTAGTGAGTCCGAGTGCGCATGCGCAGTAGTGAGCCCGCTTACGAATCCGCAGTAGTGATCCCGAGTGCGCATGCACAGTAGTTAGCCCGTGCGCGCACGCGCAGTGGTGAGTCCGTGTGCGCATGTGCAGGTCTGACTGGAGCGCGCATGCGCAGTACTGAGGCCGATTGCGCGCATGCGCAGTAGTGAGCCCGTGCGCGCATGCGCAGTAGTGAGCCCGTGTGCGCATGCGCAGTAGCGAGCCCGCTTACGAATCCGCAGTAGTGACCCCGAGTGCGCATGCGCAGTAGTGAGCCTGTGTGCGCATGCGCAGTGGTGAGCTCGAGTGCGCATGGGCAGGTCCGAGCCGGAGTGCGTATGCGCAGTAGTGACCCCGAGCGCGCATCCGCAGCTGTGAGTCCGAGCGCGCACCCGCAGTAGTGAGACCGAGTGCGCATGCGCAGTAGTGAGCTCGTGCGCGCATTCGCTGTAGTGCGCCCGCGTGCGCATGAGCAGTAGTGACCCCGAGTGCGCATGCACAGTAGTGGGCCCGATTGCGCATCCGCAGTAGTGAGCCCGTGCGCGCATTCGCTGTAGTGCGCCCGCGTGCGCATGCGCAGAAGTGAGCTCGAGTGCGTATGTGCAGGAGTGAGCCGGACTGCCCATGCGCAGTAGTGAGGCCGATTGCGCGCATGCGCAGTAGTGAGCCCGTGCGCGCATGCGCAGTAGTGAGCCCGTGTGCGCATGCGCAGTAGTGAGCCCGCTTACGAATCCGCAGTAGTGACCCCGAGTGCGCATGCGCAGTAGTGAGCCTGTGTGCGCATGCGCAGTGGTGAGCTCGAGTGCGCATGGGCAGGTCCGAGCCGGAGTGCGTATGCGCAGTAGTGAGTCCGAGTGCGCAGGAGCAGTAGTGACCCCGAGCGCGCATCCGCAGCTGTGAGTCCGAGTGCGCATGAGCAGTAGTGAGGCCGATTACGCATCCGCAGTAGTGACCCCGAGTGCGCATGCGCAGTAGTGAGCCTGTGTGCGCATGCGCAGAAGTGAGCTCGAGTGCGTATGTGCAGGAGTGAGCCGGACTGCCCATGCGCAGTAGTGAGGCCGATTGCGCGCATGCGCAGTAGTGAGCCCGTGTGCGCATGCGCAGTAGTGAGCCCGCTTACGAATCCGCAGTAGTGACCCCGAGTGCGCATGCGCAGTAGTGAGTCCGAGTGCGCATGCGCAATAGTGACCCCGAGTACGCATGAGCAGTAGTGAGTCCGAGTGCGCATGAGCAGTAGTGACCCCGAGTGCGCATGTGCAGTAGTGAGCCCGATTATGCATCCGCAATAGTGTCCCCGAGTGCGCATGCGCAGTAGTGAGCCCGATCGCGCATCCACAGTAGTGAGCCCGAGTGCGCATGCGCAGTACTCACCCCGAGTGCGCATGAGCAGTAGTGAGCCCGATTACGCATCCGCAGTAGTGACCCCGAATGCGCATGCGCAGTAGTGAGCCCGCTTACCAATCCGCAGTAGTGATCCCGAGTGCGCATGCACAGTAGTGAGCCCGTGCGCGCATGCGCAGTGGTGAGTCCGTGTGCGCATGTGCAGGTCCGACTGGAGTGCGCATGCGCAGTACTGAGCCCGATTGCGCGCATGCGCAGTTGTGAGCCCGTGTGCGCATGCGCAGTGGTGAGCTCGAGTGCGCATGGACAGGTCCGAGCCGGAGTGCGTATGCGCAGCAGTGAGTCCGAGTGCGCATGAGCAGTAGTGACCCCGAGTGCGCATGAGCAGTAGCGACCCCGAGTGCGCATACACAATACTGAGCCCGTGTGCGCATGCACAGTAGTGAGCCCGTGTGCGCATCCGGAGTAGTGAGCCCGAGTGCGCATGAGCAGTAGTGAGGCCGAGTGCGCATGAGCAGGTCTGAGCCGGTGTGCGCATGCGCAGTAGTGACCCCGAGTGCGCATGTGCAGTAGTGAGCCCGAGCGCGCATCCGCAGTAGTGTGTCGGAGTGCGCATGTGCAGTAGAGAGCTCGTGTGCGCATGCGCAGTAGTTAGCCCGTGCGCGCATGCGCAGTAGTGAGCCCGTGTGCCCATGCGCAGTAGTGAGCCCGAGCGCGCATCCACAGTAGTGAGCCCGAGTGCGCATGCGCAGTACTCACCTCGAGTACGCATGAGCAGTAGTGAGCCCGATTACGCATCCGCAGTAGTGACCCCGAGTGCGAATGCGCAGTAGTGCGCAGGTGTGCGCATGCGCAGAAGTGAGCTCGAATGCGCATGTGCAGGTCTGAGCCCGTGTGCGCATACGCAGTAGTGAGCCCGAGCGCGCATAAGCAGTAGTGAGCCCGAGTGCGCCTGAGCAGTAGTGAGTCGGAGTGCGCATGTGCAGTAGAGAGCTCGTGTGCACATGCGCAGAGTTGAGGCCGTGCGCGCATGCGCAGTAGTGCGCCCGTGTGCGCATACGCAGTAGTGAGCCCGAGCGCGCATCCGCAGTAGTGAGCCCGAGTGCGCATGAGCAGTAGTGAGGCCGAGTGCGCATGAGCAGTAGTGAGCCCGAGCGCGCATCCGCAGTAGTGAGTCGGAGTGCGCATGTGCAGTAGAGAGCTCGTGTGCGCATGCGCAGTAGTGAGCCCTATTACGCATCCGCAATAGTGACCCCGAGTGCGCAAGCGCAGTAGTGAGCCCGTGCGCGCATGGGCAGTAGTGCGCCAGTGCGCGCATGCGCTGTAGTGAGCCCGAGTGCGCATGCGTAGTAGCGACCCCGAGTGCGCATGCGCAGTAGTGAGCCCGAGCGCGCATCAACAGTAGTGAGCCGGAGCGCGCATCCGCAGTAGTGACCCCGAGTGCGCATGCGCAGTAGTGCGCCCGTGTGCGCATGCGCAGGAGTGAGCTCGAGTGCGCATATGCAGGTCTGACCCGGTGTGCGCATGCGCTGTAGTGACCACGAGTGCGCATGCGCAGTAGTGAGCCCGTGTGCCCATGCGCAGTAGTAAGCCCGAATGCGCATGTGCAGGTCTGACTGGAGTGCGCGTGCGCAGTAGTGAGCCCGACTGCTCGCATGCGCAGTAGTGAGCCCGAGCGCGCACCCGCAGTAGTGAGACCGAGTGCGCATGCGCAGTAGTGAGCCCGTGCGCGCATTCGCTGTAGTGCGCCCGTGTGCGCATGCGCAGCAGTGAGCCCGTGCGCGCATGCGCAGTGGTGAGTCCGTGTGCGCATGTGCAGTCCGACTGGAGTGCGCATGCGCAGTACTGAGCCTGATTGCGCGCATGCGCAGTAGTTAGCCCGTGTGCGCATGCGCAGTGGTGAGCTCGAGTGCGCATGGGCAGGTCCGAGCCGGAGTGCGTATGCGCAGTAGTGAGTCCGAGTGCGCAGGAGCAGTAGTGACCCCGAGCGCGCATGCGCATTGGCGAGCGCGATTGCGCATCCGCAGCAGTGAGTCCGAGTGCGCATGAGCAGTAGTGTCCCCGAGTGCGCATGATTAGTAGCCACCCCGTGTGCGCATGCACAATACTGAGCCCGAGTGCGCATGCACAGTAGTGAGCCCGTGTGCGCATGCGCAGTAGTGAGCCCGAGTGCGCATGCGCAGTAGTGAGCCCGATTGCGCTTCCGCAGTAGTGAGTCCGTGTGCGCATGTACAGGTCTGAGCCGGAGTGTGCATGCGCAGTAGTGAGCCCGATTGTGCATCCGCAGCAGTGAGTCCGAGTGCGCATGATCAGTAGTGAGTCCGAGTGCGCATGAGCAGTAGTCACCCCGAGTGAGCATGCGCAGTAGTGAGCCCATGTGCCCATGCGCAGTAGTAAGCCCGAGTGCGCATGTGCAGGTCTGACTGGAGTGCGCATGCGCAGTAGTGAGGCCGATTGCGCGCATGCGCAGTAGTGAGCCCGAGCGCGCATCCGCAGTTGCGAGCCCAAGTGCGCATGCGCAGTACTGACACCGAGTACGCATGAGCAGTAGTGAGTCCGAGTGCGCATGCGCAGTAGTGAGCCCGAGTGCGCATGAGCAGTAGTGAGTCCGAGTGGGCATGAGCAGTAGTGACCCCGAGTGCGCATGCACAGTAGTAGGCCCGATTGCGCATCCGCAGTAGTGAGCCCGTGTGCCCATGCGCAGTAGCAAGCCCGAATGCGCATGTGCAGGTCTGACTGCAGTGCGCGTGCGCAGTAGTGAGCCCGATTGCTCGCATGCGCAGTAGTGAGCCCGAGTGCGCACCCGCAGTAGTGAGACCGAGTGCGCATGCGCAGTAGTGAGCCCGTGCGTGCATTCGCAGAAGTGAGCTCGAGTGCGTATGTGTAGGTCCGAGCCGGAGTGCGTATGCGCAGTAGTGAGTCCGAGTGCGCAGGAGCAGTAGTGACCCCGAGCGCGCATGTGCATTAGCGAGCGCGATTGCGCATCCGCAGCAGTGAGTCCGAGTGCGCATGAGCAGTAGTGACCCCGAGTGCGCATGAGCAGTAGCCACCCAGAGTGCGCATGCACAATACTGAGTCCGAGTGCGCATGCACAGTAGTGAGCCCGTGTGCAAATGCGCAGTAGTGAGCCCGAGTGCGCATGGGCAGTAGTGAGCCCGATTGCGCGCATGCGCAGTAGTGAGCCCGAGCGCGCATCCGCAGTTGCGAGCCCAAATGCGCATGCGCAGTACTGACACCGAGTACGCATGAGCAGTAGTGAGTCCGAGTGCGCATGCGCAGTAGTGAGCCCGCTTACGAATCCGCAGTAGTGATCCCGAGTGCGCATGCACAGTAGTTAGCCCGTGCGCGCATGCGCAGTGGTGAGTCCGTGTGCGCATGTGCAGGTCTGACTGGAGTGCGCATGCGCAGTACTGAGGCCGATTGCGCGCATGCGCAGTAGTGAGCCCGTGCGCGCATGCGCAGTAGTGAGCCCGTGTGCGCATGCGCAGTAGTGAGCCCGCTTACGAATCCGCAGTAGTGACCCCGAGTGCGCATGCGCAGTAGTGAGCCTGTGTGCGCATATGCAGTGGTGAGCTCGAGTGCGCATGGGCAGGTCCGAGCCGGAGTGCGTATGCGCAGTTGTGAGTCCGAGTGCGCAGTAGCAGTAGTGACCCCGAGCGCGCATCCGCAGCTGTGAGTCCGAGCGCGCACCCGCAGTAGTGAGACCGAGTGCGCATGCGCAGTAGTGAGCCAGTGCGCGCATTCGCTGTAGTGCGCCCGTGTGCGCATGAGCAGTAGTGACCCCGAGTGCGCATGCACAGTAGTGGGCCCGATTGCGCATCCGCAGTAGTGAGCCCGTGCGCGCATTCGCTGTAGTGCGCCCGCGTGCGCATGCGCAGGAGTGAGCTCGAGTGCGTATGTGCAGGAGTGAGCCGGACTGCCCATGCGCAGTAGTGAGGCCGATTGCGCGCATGCGCAGTAGTGAGCCCGTGCGCGCATGCGCAGTAGTGAGCCCGTGTGCGCATGCGCAGTAGTGAGCCCGCTTACGAATCCGCAGTAGTGACCCCGAGTGCGCATGCGCAGTAGTGAGCCTGTGTGCGCATGCGCAGTGGTGAGCTCGAGTGCGCATGGGCAGGTCCGAGCCGGAGTGCGTATGCGCAGTAGTGAGTCCGAGTGCGCAGGAGCAGTAGTGACCCCGAGCGCGCATCCGCAGCTGTGAGTCCGAGTGCGCATGAGCAGTAGTGAGGCCGATTACGCATCCGCAGTAGTGACCCCGAGTGCGCATGCGCAGTAGTGAGTCCGAGTGCGCATGCGCAATAGTGACCCCGAGTACGCATGAGCAGTAGTGAGTCCGAGTGCGCATGAGCAGTAGTGACCCCGAGTGCGCATGTGCAGTAGTGAGCCCGATTATGCATCCGCAATAGTGTCCCCGAGTGCGCATGCGCAGTAGTGAGCCCGATCGCGCATCCACAGTAGTGAGCCCGAGTGCGCATGCGCAGTACTCACCCCGAGTGCGCATGAGCAGTAGTGAGCCCGATAACGCATCCGCAGTAGTGACCCCGAATGCGCATGCGCAGTAGTGAGCCCGCTTACCAATCCGCAGTAGTGATCCCGAGTGCGCATGCACAGTAGTGAGCCCGTGCGCGCATGCGCAGTGGTGAGTCCGTGTGCGCATGTGCAGGTCCGACTGGAGTGCGCATGCGCAGTACTGGGCCCGATTGCGCGCATGCGCAGTAGTGAGCCCGTGTGCGCATGCGCAGTGGTGAGCTCGAGTGCGCATGGTCAGGTCCGAGCCGGAGTGCGTATGCGCAGTAGTGAGTCCGAGTGCGCAGGAGCAGTAGTGACCCCGAGCGCGCTTGCGCATTAGCGAGCGCGATTGCGCATCCGCAGCAGTGAGTCCGAGTGCGCATGAGCAGTAGTGACCCCGAGTGCGCATGAGCAGTAGCCACCCAGAGTGCGCATGCACAATACTGAGCCCGAGTGCGCATGCACAGTAGTTAGCCCGTGTGCAAATGCGCAGAAGTGAGCCCGAGTGCGCATGGGCAGTAGTGAGCCCGATTGCGCGCATGCGCAGTAGTGAGCCCGAGCGCGCATCCGCAGTTGCGAGCCCAAATGCGCATGCGCAGTACTGACACCGAGTACGCATGAGCAGTAGTGAGTCCGAGTGCGCATGCGCAGTAGTGACCACGAGTGCGCATGCGCAGTAGTGAGCCCGTGTGCCCATGAGCAGTAGTAAGCCCGAATGCGCATGTGCAGGTCTGACTGGAGTGCGCGTGCGCAGTAGTGAGCCCGACTGCTCGCATGCGCAGTAGTGAGCCCGAGCGCGCACCCGCAGTAGTGAGACCGAGTGCGCATGCGCAGTAGTGAGCCCGTGCGCGCATTCGCTGTAGTGCGCCCGTGTGCGCATGCGCAGAAGTGAGCCCGTGCGCGCATGCGCAGTGGTGAGTCCGTGTGCGCATGTGCAGTCCGACTGGAGTGCGCATGCGCAGTACTGAGCCTGATTGCGCGCATGCGCAGTAGTTAGCCCGTGTGCGCATGCGCAGTGGTGAGCTCGAGTGCGCATGGGCAGGTCCGAGCCGGAGTGCGTATGCGCAGTAGTGAGTCCGAGTGCGCAGGAGCAGTAGTGACCCCGAGCGCGCATGCGCATTGGCGAGCGCGATTGCGCATCCGCAGCAGTGAGTCCGAGTGCGCATGATCAGTAGTGAGTCCGAGTGCGCATGAGCAGTAGTCACCCCGAGTGAGCATGCGCAGTAGTGAGCCCATGTGCCCATGCGCAGTAGTAAGCCCGAGTGCGCATGTGCAGGTCTGACTGGAGTGCGCATGCGCAGTAGTGAGCCCGATTGCGCGCATGCGCAGTAGTGAGCCCGAGCGCGCATCCGCAGTTGCGAGCCCAAGTGCACATGCGCAGTACTGACACCGAGTACGCATGAGCAGTAGTGAGTCCGAGTGCGCATGCGCAGTAGTGAGCCCGAGTGCGCATGAGCAGTAGTGAGTCCGAGTGGGCATGAGCAGTAGTGACCCCGAGTGCGCATGCACAGTAGTAGGCGCGATTGCGCATCCGCAGTAGTGAGCCCGTGTGCCCATGCGCAGTAGCAAGCCCGAATGCGCATGTGCCGGTCTGACTGCAGTGCGCGTGCGCAGTAGTGAGCCCGATTGCTCGCATGCGCAGTAGTGAGACCGAGTGCGCATGCGCAGTAGTGAGCCCGTGCGCGCAATCGCTGTAGTGCGCCCATGTGCGCATGCGCAGAAGTGAGCTCGAGTGCGTATGTGCAGGTGTGAGCCGGACTGCCCATGCGCAGTGGTGTGCCCGCGTGCGCATGGGCAGGTCTGAGCCGGCGTGCGCATGCGCAGTAGTGGGCCCGTGTGCGCATGCGCAGTAGTGACCCCGAGTGTGCATGCGCAGTGGTGAGCCCGATTACGCATCCGCAATAGTGACCCCGAGTGCGCATGCGCAGTAGCGAGCCCGTGCGCGCATGCGCAGTAGTGAGCTCGATTGCGCATGCGTAGTAGCGACCCCGTGCGCGCGTGCATAGTGGTGACCGCGAGCGCATGTGCGCAGTAGTGAGCCCGATTGCGCATGCTCAGTAGAGAGCCCGATTGCGCGCATGCGCAGTAGTGAGCCCGAGCGCGCATCCGCAGTAGTGAGCCCGAGTGCGCATGTGCAGTAGTGACCCCGAGTTCGTATGAGCAGTAGTGACCCCGAGTACGCGTGAGCAGTAGTGAGTCCGAGTGCGCATGCGCAGTAGTGAGCCCGATTACACATCCGCAGTAGTGATCCCGAGTGCGCATGCACAGTAGTGAGCCCGTACGCGCATGCGCAGTGGTGAGTCCGTGTGCGCATGTGCAGGTCTGACTGGAGTGCGCATGCGCAGTACTGAGGCCGATTGCGCGCATGCGCAGTAGTGAGCCCGTGCGCACATGCGCAATAGTGAGCCCGTGTGCGCATGCGCAGTAGTGACCCCGAGTGCCAATGCGCAGTAGTGAGTCCGAGTGCGCATGAGCAGTAGTGACTCCGAGTGCGCATGAGCAGTAGTGACCCCGATTGCGCATCCACAGTAACGAGTCCCTGTGCGCATGCGCAGTAGTGAGCCCGAGTGCGCATGTGCAGGTCTGAGCCCGAGTGCGCATCCGCAGTAGTGACACCGAGTGCGCATGAGCAGTAGTGACTCCGAGTGCGCATGCGCAGTAGTGATCCCGATTACGCATCCGCAGTAGTGTCCCCAGGTGCGCATGCGCAGTAGTGAGCCCGAGCGCGCATCCACAGTAGTGAGCCCGAGTGCGCATGCGCAGTACTCATCCCGAGTACGCATGAGCAGTAGTGAGCTCGATTACGCATCCGCACTAGTGACCCCGAGTGCGCATGCGCAGTAGTACGCCCGTGTGCACATGCGCAGTAGTGAGCCCGAGCGCGCATCCACAGTAGTGAGCACGAGTGCGCATGCGCAGTACTCACCCCGAGTGCGCATGAGCAGTAGTGAGCCCGATTACGCATCCGCAGTAGTGACCCCGAGTGCGCATGCGCAGTAGTGAGTCCGAGTGCGCATGCGCAGTAGTGACCCCGAGTGCGCATGCGCAGTAGTGAGCCCGTGTGCCCATGCGCAGTAGTAAGCCCGAATGCGCATGTGCAGGTCTGACTGGAGTGCGCGTGCGCAGTAGTGAGCCCGACTGCTCGCATGCGCAGTAGTGAGCCCGAGCGCGCACCCGCAGTAGTGAGACCGAGTGCGCATGCGCAGTAGTGAGCCCGTGCGCGCATTCGCTGTAGTGCGCCCGTGTGCGCATGCGCAGAAGTGAGCCCGTGCGCGCATGCGCAGTGGTGAGTCCGTGTGCGCATGTGCAGTCCGACTGGAGTGCGCATGCGCAGTACTGAGCCTGATTGCGCGCATGCGCAGTAGTTAGCCCGTGTGCGCATGCGCAGTGGTGAGCTCGAGTGCGCATGGGCAGGTCCGAGCCGGAGTGCGTATGCGCAGTAGTGAGTCCGAGTGCGCAGGAGCAGTAGAGACCCCGAGCGCGCATGCGCATTGGCGAGCGCGATTGCGCATCCGCAGCAGTGAGTCCGAGTGCGCATGAGCAGTAGTGTCCCCGAGTGCGCATGATTAGTAGCCACCCCGTGTGCGCATGCACAATACTGAGCCCGAGTGCGCATGCACAGTAGTGAGCCCGTGTGCGCATGCGCAGTAGTGAGCCCGAGTGCGCATGCGCAGTAGTGAGCCCGATTGCGCATCCACAGTAGTGAGTCCGTGTGCGCATGTACAGGTCTGAGCCGGAGTGTGCATGCGCAGTAGTGAGCCCGATTGTGCATCCGCAGTAGTGAGTCCGAGTGCGCATGATCAGTAGTGAGTCCGAGTGCGCATGAGCAGTAGTCACCCCGAGTGAGCATGCGCAGTAGTGAGCCCATGTGCCCATGCGCAGTAGTAAGCCCGAGTGCGCATGTGCAGGTCTGACTGGAGTGCGCATGCGCAGTAGTGAGCCCGATTGCGCGCATGCGCAGTAGTGAGCCCGAGCGCGCATCCGCAGTTGCGAGCCCAAGTGCGCATGCGCAGTACTGACACCGAGTACGCATGAGCAGTAGTGAGTCCGAGTGCGCATGCGCAGTAGTGAGCCCGAGTGCGCATGAGCAGTAGTGAGTCCGAGTGGGCATGAGCAGTAGTGACCCCGAGTGCGCATGCACAGTAGTAGGCCCGATTACGCATCCGCAGTAGTGAGCCCGTGTGCCCATGCGCACTAGCAAGCCCGAATGCGCATGTGCAGGTCTGACTGCAGTGCGCGTGCGCAGTAGTGAGCCCGATTGCTCGCATGCGCAGTAGTGAGACCGAGTGCGCATGCGCAGTAGTGAGCCCGTGCGCGCATTCGCTGTAGTGCGCCCATGTGCGCATGCGCAGAAGTGAGCTCGAGTGCGTATGTGCAGGTGTGAGCCGGACTGCCCATGCGCAGTGGTGTGCCCGCGTGCGCATGGGCAGGTCTGAGCCGGCGTGCGCATGCGCAGTAGTGGGCCCGTGTGCGCATGCGCAGTAGTGACCCCGAGTGTGCATGCGCAGTGGTGAGCCCGATTACGCATCCGCAATAGTGACCCCGAGTGCGCATGCGCAGTAGCGAGCCCGTGCGCGCATGCGCAGTAGTGAGCTCGATTGCGCATGCGTAGTAGCGACCCCGTGCGCGCGTGCATAGTGGTGACCGCGAGCGCATGTGCGCAGTAGTGAGCCCGATTGCGCATGCTCAGTAGAGAGCCCGATTGCGCGCATGCGCAGTAGTGAGCCCGAGCGCACATCCGCAGTAGTGAGCCCGAGTGCGCATGTGCAGTAGTGACCCCGAGTACGCGTGAGCAGTAGTGAGTCCGAGTGCGCATGCGCAGTAGTGAGCCCGATTACACATCCGCAGTAGTGATCCCGAGTGCGCATGCACAGTAGTGAGCCCGTGCGCGCATGCGCAGTGGTGAGTCCGTGTGCGCATGTGCAGGTCCGACTGGAGTGCGCATGCGCAGTACTGAGCCCGATTGCGCGCTTGCGCAGTAGTGAGCCCGTGTGCGCATACGCAGTGGTGAGCTCGAGTGCGCATGGGCAGGTCCGAGCAGGAGTGCGTATGCGCAGTAGTGAGTCCGAGTGCGCAGGAGCAGTAGTGACCCCGAGCGCGCATGCGCATTAGCGAGCGCGATTGCGCATCCGCAGCAGTGAGTCCGAGTGCGCATGAGCAGTAGTGACCCCGAGTGCGCATGAGCAGTAGCCACCCCGAGTGCGCATGCACAATACTGAGCCCGAGTGCGCATGCACAGTAGTGAGCCCGTGTGCGCATGCGCAGTAGTGAGCCCGAGTGCGCATGCGCAGTAGTGAGCCTGATTGCGCATCCGCAGTAGTGAGTCCGTGTGCGCATGTACAGGTCTGAGCCGGAGTGCGCATGCGCAGTAGTGAGCCCGATTGTGCATCCGCAGTAATGAGTCCGAGTGCGCATGATCAGTAGTGAGTCCGAGTGCGCATGAGCAGTAGTCACCCCGAGTGAACATGCGCAGTAGTGAGCTCATGTGCCCATGCGCAGTGGTAAGCCCGAGAGCGCACGTGCAGGTCTGACTGGAGTGCGCATGCGCAGTAGTGAGACCGATTGCGCGCATGCGCAGTAGTGAGCCCGAGCGCGCATCCGCAGTTGCGAGCCCAAGTGCGCATGCGCAGTACTGACACCGAGTACGCATGAGCATTAGTGAGTCCGGGTGCGCATGCGCAGTAGTGAGCCCGCTTACGAATCCGCAGTAGTGATCCCGAGTGCGCATGGACAGTAGTGAGCCCGTGCGCGCATGCGCAGTGGTGAGTCCGTGTGCGCATGTGCAGGTCTGACTGGAGTGCGCATGCGCAGTACTGAGGCCGATTGCGCGCATGCGCAGTAGTGAGCCCGTGCGCGCATGCGCAGTAGTGAGCCCGTGTGCGCATGCGCAGTAGTGAGCCCGAGCGCGCATCCGCAGTAGTGACCCCGAGTGCGCATGAGCAGTAGTGAGTCCGTGTGCGCATGCGCAGTAGTAAGACCGTGCGCGCATGCGCAGTAGTGCGCCCGTGTGCGCATGCGCAGAAGTGAGCTCAAGTGCGCATGGGCAGGTCGGAGCCGGAGTGCGTATGCGCAGTAGTGAGTCCGAGTGCGCATGAGCAGTAGTGACCCCGAGTGCGCATGAGCAGTAGCGACCCCGAATGCGCATGCACAGTAGTGAGCCCGCGAGCGCATGCGCAGTAGTGAGCTCGAGTGCGCATGTGCAGGTCTGAGCCGGTGTGCGCATGCGCAGTAGTGAGCCCGAGCGCGCATGCGCAGTAGTGACCCCGAGTGCGCATGCGCAGTAGTGAGCCCGTGTGCTCATGCACAGTGGAGAGCCCTATTGCGCATGCGCAGTAGTGAGCCCGTGTGCGCATGCGCAGTGGTGAGCTCGAGTGCACATGGGCAGGTCCGAGCCGGAGTGCGTATGCGCAGTAGTGAGTCCGAGTGCGCAGGAGCAGTAGTGACCCCGAGCGCGCATCCGCAGCAGTGAGTCCGAGTGCGCATGAGCAGTAGTGAGGCCGATTACGCATGAGCAGTAGTGAGTCCGAGTGCGCACGAGCAGTAGTGACCCCGAGTGCGCATGTGCAGGTCTGAGCCCCAGTGCGCATCCGCAGTAGTGACCCCGAGTACGCATGCACAGTAGTGGGCCCGATTGCGCATCCGCAGTAGTGAGCCCGTGCGCGCATTCGCTGTAGTGCGCCCGCGTGCGCATGCGCAGAAGTGAGCTCGAGTGCGCATGGGCAGGTCGGAGCCGGAGTGCGCATGCGCAGTAGTGAGCCCGAGCGCGCACCCGCAGTAGTGAGACCGAGTGCGCATGCGCAGTAGTGAGCTCGTGCGCGCATTCGCTGTAGTGCGCCCGCGTGCGCATGAGCAGTAGTGACCCCGAGTGCGCATGCACAGTAGTGGGCCCGATTGCGCATCCGCAGTAGTGAGCCCGTGCGCGCATTCGCTGTAGTGCGCCCGCGTGCGCATGCGCAGAAGTGAGCTCGAGTGCGTATGTGCAGGAGTGAGCCGGACTGCCCATGCGCAGTAGTGAGGCCGATTGCGCGCATGCGCAGTAGTGAGCCCGTGCGCGCAAGCGCAGTAGTGAGCCCGTGTGCGCATGCGCAGTAGTGAGCCCGCTTACGAATCCGCAGTAGTGACCCCGAGTGCGCATGCGCAGTAGTGAGCCTGTGTGCGCATGCGCAGTGGTGAGCTCGAGTGCGCATGGGCAGGTCCGAGCCGGAGTGCGTATGCGCAGTAGTGAGTCCGAGTGCGCAGGAGCAGTAGTGACCCCGAGCGCGCATCCGCAGCTGTGAGTCCGTGTGCGCATGAGCAGTAGTGAGGCCGATTACGCATCCGCAGTAGTGACCCCGAGTGCGCATGCGCAGTAGTGAGTCCGAGTGCGCATGCGCAATAGTGACCCCGAGTACGCATGAGCAGTAGTGAGTCCGAGTGCGCATGAGCAGTAGTGACCCCGAGTGCGCATGTGCAGTAGTGAGCCCGATTATGCATCCGCAATAGTGTCCCCGAGTGCGCATGCGCAGTAGTGAGCCCGATCGCGCATCCACAGTAGTGAGCCCGAGTGCGCATGCGCAGTACTCACCCCGAGTGCGCATGAGCAGTAGTGAGCCCGATTACGCATCCGCAGTAGTGACCCCGAATGCGCATGCGCAGTAGTGAGCCCGCTTACCAATCCGCAGTAGTGATCCCGAGTGCGCATGCACAGTAGTGAGCCCGTGCGCGCATGCGCAGTGGTGAGTCCGTGTGCGCATGTGCAGGTCCGACTGGAGTGCGCATGCGCAGTACTGAGCCCGATTGCGCGCATGCGCAGTAGTGAGCCCGTGTGCGCATGCGCAGTGGTGAGCTCGAGTGCGCATGGACAGGTCCGAGCCGGAGTGCGTATGCGCAGCAGTGAGTCCGAGTGCGCATGAGCAGTAGTGACCCCGAGTGCGCATGAGCAGTAGCGACCCCGAGTGCGCATACACAATACTGAGCCCGTGTGCGCATGCACAGTAGTGAGCCCGTGTGCGCATCCGGAGTAGTGAGCCCGAGTGCGCATGAGCAGTAGTGAGGCCGAGTGCGCATGAGCAGGTCTGAGCCGGTGTGCGCATGCGCAGTAGTGACCCCGAGTGCGCATGTGCAGTAGTGAGCCCGAGCGCGCATCCGCAGTAGTGTGTCGGAGTGCGCATGTGCAGTAGAGAGCTCGTGTGCGCATGCGCAGTAGTGAGCCCGTGCGCGCATGCGCAGTAGTGAGCCCGTGTGCCCATGCGCAGTAGTGAGCCCGAGCGCGCATCCACAGTAGTGAGCCCGAGTGCGCATGCGCAGTACTCACCTCGAGTACGCATGAGCAGTAGTGAGCCCGATTACGCATCCGCAGTAGTGACCCCGAGTGCGAATGCGCAGTAGTGCGCAGGTGTGCGCATGCGCAGAAGTGAGCTCGAATGCGCATGTGCAGGTCTGAGCCCGTGTGCGCATACGCAGTAGTGAGCCCGAGCGCGCATAAGCAGTAGTGAGCCCGAGTGCGCCTGAGCAGTAGTGAGTCGGAGTGCGCATGTGCAGTAGAGAGCTCGTGTGCACATGCGCAGAGTTGAGGCCGTGCGCGCATGCGCAGTAGTGCGCCCGTGTGCGCATACGCAGTAGTGAGCCCGAGCGCGCATCCGCAGTAGTGAGCCCGAGTGCGCATGAGCAGTAGTGAGGCCGAGTGCGCATGAGCAGTAGTGAGCCCGAGCGCGCATCCGCAGTAGTGAGTCGGAGTGCGCATGTGCAGTAGAGAGCTCGTGTGCGCATGCGCAGTAGTGAGCCCTATTACGCATCCGCAATAGTGACCCCGAGTGCGCAAGCGCAGTAGTGAGCCCGTGCGCGCATGGGCAGTAGTGCGCCCGTGCGCGCATGCACTGTAGTGAGCCCGAGTGCGCATGCGTAGTAGCGACCCCGAGTGCGCATGCGCAGTAGTGAGCCCGAGCGCGCATCAAGAGTAGTGAGCCGGAGCGCTCATCCGCAGTAGTGACCCCGAGTGCGCATGCGCAGTAGTGCGCCCGTGTGCGCATGCGCAGGGGTGAGCTCGAGTGCGCATATGCAGGTCTGACCCGGTGTGCGCATGCGCTGTAGTGACCACGAGTGCGCATGCGCAGTAGTGAGCCCGTGTGCCCATGCGCAGTAGCAAGCCCGAATGCGCATGTGCAGGTCTGACTGGAGTGCGCGTGCGCAGTAGTGAGCCCGACTGCTCGCATGCGCAGTAGTGAGCCCGAGCGCGCACCCGCAGTAGTGAGACCGAGTGCGCATGCGCAGTAGTGAGCCCGTGCGCGCATTCGCTGTAGTGCGCCCGTGTGCGCATGCGCAGCAGTGAGCCCGTGCGCGCATGCGCAGTGGTGAGTCCGTGTGCGCATGTGCAGTCCGACTGGAGTGCGCATGCGCAGTACTGAGCCTGATTGCGCACATGCGCAGTAGTTAGCCCGTGTGCGCATGCGCAGTGGTGAGCTCGAGTGCGCATGGGCAGGTCCGAGCCGGAGTGCGTATGCGCAGTAGTGAGTCCGAGTGCGCATGAGCAGTAGTCACCCCGAGTGAGCATGCGCAGTAGTGAGCCCATGTGCCCATGCGCAGTAGTAAGCCCGAGTGCGCATGTGCAGGTCTGACTGGAGTGCGCATGCGCAGTAGTGAGGCCGATTGCGCGCATGCGCAGTAGTGAGCCCGAGCGCGCATCCGCAGTTGCGAGCCCAAGTGCGCATGCGCAGTACTGACACCGAGTACGCATGAGCAGTAGTGAGTCCGAGTGCGCATGCGCAGTAGTGAGCCCGAGTACGCATGAGCAGTAGTGAGTCCGAGTGCGCATGCGCAGTAGTGAGCCCGTGTGCCCATGCGCAGTAGCAAGCCCGAATGCGCATGTGCAGGTCTGACTGCAGTGCGCGTGCGCAGTAGTGAGCCCGATTGCTCGCATGCGCAGTAGTGAGCCCGAGTGCGCACCCGCAGTAGTGAGACCGAGTGCGCATGCGCAGTAGTGAGCCCGTGCGTGCATTCGCAGAAGTGAGCTCGAGTGCGTATGTGCAGGTCCGAGCCGGAGTGCGTATGCGCAGTAGTGAGTCCGAGTGCGCAGGAGCAGTAGTGACCCCGAGCGCGCATGTGCATTAGCGAGCGCGATTGCGCATCCGCAGCAGTGAGTCCGAGTGCGCATGAGCAGTAGTGACCCCGAGTGCGCATGAGCAGTAGCCACCCAGAGTGCGCATGCACAATACTGAGTCCGAGTGCGCATGCACAGTAGTGAGCCCGTGTGCAAATGCGCAGTAGTGAGCCCGAGTGCGCATGGGCAGTAGTGAGCCCGATTGCGCGCATGCGCAGTAGTGAGCCCGAGCGCGCATCCGCAGTTGCGAGCCCAAATGCGCATGCGCAGTACTGACACCGAGTACGCATGAGCAGTAGTGAGTCCGAGTGCGCATGCGCAGTAGTGAGCCCGCTTACGAATCCGCAGTAGTGATCCCGAGTGCGCATGCACAGTAGTTAGCCCGTGCGCGCATGCGCAGTGGTGAGTCCGTGTGCGCATGTGCAGGTCTGACTGGAGTGCGCATGCGCAGTACTGAGGCCGATTGCGCGCATGCGCAGTAGTGAGCCCGTGCGCGCATGCGCAGTAGTGAGCCCGTGTGCGCATGCGCAGTAGTGAGCCCGCTTACGAATCCGCAGTAGTGACCCCGAGTGCGCATGCGCAGTAGTGAGCCTGTGTGCGCATGCGCAGTGGTGAGCTCGAGTGCGCATGGGCAGGTCCGAGCCGGAGTGCGTATGCGCAGTAGTGAGTCCGAGTGCGCAGTAGCAGTAGTGACCCCGAGCGCGCATCCGCAGCTGTGAGTCCGAGCGCGCACCCGCAGTAGTGAGACCGAGTGCGCATGCGCAGTAGTGAGCCCGTGCGCGCATTCGCTGTAGTGCGCCCGTGTGCGCATGAGCAGTAGTGACCCCGAGTGCGCATGCACAGTAGTGGGCCCGATTGCGCATCCGCAGTAGTGAGCCCGTGCGCGCATTCGCTGTAGTGCGCCCGCGTGCGCATGCGCAGGAGTGAGCTCGAGTGCGTATGTGCAGGAGTGAGCCGGACTGCCCATGCGCAGTAGTGAGGCCGATTGCGCGCATGCGCAGTAGTGAGCCCGTGCGCGCATGCGCAGTAGTGAGCCCGTGTGCGCATGCGCAGTAGTGAGCCCGCTTACGAATCCGCAGTAGTGACCCCGAGTGCGCATGCGCAGTGGTGAGCTCGAGTGCGCATGGGCAGGTCCGAGCCGGAGTGCGTATGCGCAGTAGTGAGTCCGAGTGCGCAGGAGCAGTAGTGAGCCCGATTACGCATCCGCAGTAGTGACCCCGAATGCGCATGCGCAGTAGTGAGCCCGCTTACCAATCCGCAGTAGTGATCCCGAGTGCGCATGCACAGTAGTGAGCCCGTGCGCGCATGCGCAGTGGTGAGTCCGTGTGCGCATGTGCAGGTCCGACTGGAGTGCGCATGCGCAGTACTGAGCCCGATTGCGCGCATGCGCAGTAGTGAGCCCGTGTGCGCATGCGCAGTGGTGAGCTCGAGTGCGCATGGTCAGGTCCGAGCCGGAGTGCGTATGCGCAGTAGTGAGTCCGAGTGCGCAGGAGCAGTAGTGACCCCGAGCGCGCATGCGCATTAGCGAGCGCGATTGCGCATCCGCAGCAGTGAGTCGGAGTGCGCATGAGCAGTAGTGACCCCGAGTGCGCATGGGCAGGTCTGACTGGAGTGCGCGTGCGCAGTAGTGAGCCCGACTGCTCGCATGCGCAGTAGTGAGCCCGAGCGCGCACCCGCAGTAGTGAGACCGAGTGCGCATGCGCAGTGGTGAGTCCGTGTGCGCATGTGCAGTCCGACTGGAGTGCGCATGCGCAGTACTGAGCCTGATTGCGCGCATGCGCAGTAGTTAGCCCGTGTGCGCATGCGCAGTGGTGAGCTCGAGTGCGCATGGGCAGGTCCGAGCCGGAGTGCGTATGCGCAGTAGTGAGTCCGAGTGCGCATGAGCAGTAGTGTCCCCGAGTGCGCATGATTAGTAGCCACCCCGTGTGCGCATGCACAATACTGAGCCCGAGTGCGCATGCACAGTAGTGAGCCCGTGTGCGCATGCGCAGTAGTGAGCCCGAGTGCGCATGCGCAGTAGTGAGCCCGATAGCGCATCCGCAGTAGTGAGTCCGTGTGCGCATGTACAGGTCTGAGCCGGAGTGTGCATGCGCAGTAGTGAGCCCGATTGTGCATCCGCAGTAGTGAGTCCGAGTGCGCATGATCAGTAGTGAGTCCGAGTGCGCATGAGCAGTAGTCACCCCGAGTGAGCATGCGCAGTAGTGAGCCCATGTGCCCATGCGCAGTAGTAAGCCCGAGTGCGCATGTGCAGGTCTGACTGGAGTGCGCATGCGCAGTAGTGAGCCCGTTTGCGCGCATGCGCAGTAGTGAGCCCGAGCGCGCATCCGCAGTTGCGAGCCCAAGTGCGCATGCGCAGTACTGACACCGAGTACGCATGAGCAGTAGTGAGTCCGAGTGCGCATGCGCAGTAGTGAGCCCGAGTGCGCATGAGCAGTAGTGAGTCCGAGTGGGCATGAGCAGTAGTGACCCCGAGTGCGCATGCACAGTAGTAGGCCCGATTGCGCATCCGCAGTAGTGAGCCCGTGTGCCCATGCGCAGTAGCAAGCCCGAATGCGCATGTGCAGGTCTGACTGCAGTGCGCGTGCGCAGTAGTGAGCCCGATTGCTCGCATGCGCAGTAGTGAGACCGAGTGCGCATGCGCAGTAGTGAGCCCGTGCGCGCATTCGCTGTAGTGCGCCCATGTGCGCATGCGCAGAAGTGAGCTCGAGTGCGTATGTGCAGGTGTGAGCCGGACTGCCCATGCGCAGTGGTGTGCCCGCGTGCGCATGGGCAGGTCTGAGCCGGCGTGCGCATGCGCAGTAGTGGGCCCGTGTGCGCATGCGCAGTAGTGACACCGAGTGTGCATGCGCAGTGGTGAGCCCGATTACGCATCCGCAATAGTGACCCCGAGTGCGCATGCGCAGTAGCGAGCCCGTGCGCGCATGCGCAGTAGTGAGCTCGATTGCGCATGCGTAGTAGCGACCCCGTGCGCGCGTGCATAGTGGTGACCGCGAGCGCATGTGCGCAGTAGTGAGCCCGATTGCGCATGCTCAGTAGAGAGCCCGATTGCGCGCATGCGCAGTAGTGAGCCCGAGCGCGCATCCGCAGTAGTGAGCCCGAGTGCGCATGCGCAGTAGTGACCCCGAGTACGCATGAGCAGTAGTCAGTCCGAGTGCGCATGTGCAGTAGTGACCCCGAGTTCGTATGAGCAGTAGTGACCCCGAGTACGCGTGAGCAGTAGTGAGTCCGAGTGCGCATGCGCAGTAGTGAGCCCGATTACACATCCGCAGTAGTGATCCCGAGTGCGCATGCACAGTAGTGAGGCCGTGCGCGCATGCGCAGTGGTGAGTCCGTGTGCGCATGTGCAGGTCTGACTGGAGTGCGCATGCGCAGTACTGAGGCCGATTGCGCGCATGCGCAGTAGTGAGCCCGTGCGCACATGCGCAATAGTGAGCCCGTGTGCGCATGCGCAGTAGTGACCCCGAGTGCCAATGCGCAGTAGTGAGTCCGAGTGCGCATGAGCAGTAGTGACTCCGAGTGCGCATGAGCAGTAGTGACCCCGATTGCGCATCCACAGTAACGAGTCCCTGTGCGCATGCGCAGTAGTGAGCCCGAGTGCGCATGTGCAGGTCTGAGCCTGAGTGCGCATCCGCAGTAGTGACCCCGAGTACGCATGGGCAGTAGTGAGCCCGAGTGCGCATGAGCAGTAGTGACTCCGAGTGCGCATGCGCAGTAGTGATCCCGATTACGCATCCGCAGTAGTGTCCCCAAGTGCGCATGCGCAGTAGTGAGCCCGAGCGCGCATCCACAGTAGTGAGCCCGAGTGCGCATGCGCAGTACTCATCCCGAGTACGCATGAGCAGTAGTGAGCTCGATTACGCATCCGCACTAGTGACCCCGAGTGCGCATGCGCAGTAGTACGCCCGTGTGCACATGCGCAGTAGTGAGCCCGAGCACGCATCCACAGTAGTGAGCACGAGTGCGCATGCGCAGTACTCACCCCGAGTGCGCATGAGCAGTAGTGAGCCCGATTACGCATCCGCAGTAGTGACTCCGAGTGCGCATGCGCAGTGGTGAGCCCGCTTACAAATCCGCAGTAGTGATCCCGAGTGCGCATGCACAGTAGTGAGCCCGTGCGCGCATACGCAGTGGTGAGCTCGAGTGCGCATGGGCAGGTCCGAGCAGGAGTGCGTATGCGCAGTAGTGAGTCCGAGTGCGCATGATCAGTAGTGAGTCCGAGTGCGCATGAGCAGTAGTCACCCCGAGTGAGCATGCGCAGTAGTGAGCTCATGTGCCCATGCGCAGTAGTAAGCCCGAGAGCGCACGTGCAGGTCTGACTGGAGTGCGCATGCGCAGTAGTGAGCCCGATTGCGCGCATGCGCAGTAGTGAGCCCGAGCGCGCATCCGCAGTTGCGAGCCCAAGTGCGCATGCGCAGTACTGACACCGAGTACGCATGAGCATTAGTGAGTCCGAGTGCGCATGCGCAGTAGTGAGCCCGCTTACGAATCCGCAGTAGTGATCCCGAGTGCGCATGCACAGTAGTGAGCCCGTGCGCGCATGCGCAGTGGTGAGTCCGTGTGCGCATGTGCAGGTCTGACTGGAGTGCGCATGCGCAGTACTGAGGCCGATTGCGCGCATGCGCAGTAGTGAGCCCGTGCGCGCATGCGCAGTAGTGAGCCCGTGTGCGCATGCGCAGTAGTGAGCCCGAGCGCGCATCCGCAGCAGTGAGTCCGAGTGCGCATGAGCAGTTGTGAGGCCGATTACGCATGAGCAGTAGTGAGTCCGAGTGCGCACGAGCAGTAGTGACCCCGAGTGCGCATGTGCAGGTCTGAGCCCCAGTGCGCATCCGCAGTAGTGACCCCGAGTACGCATGAGTAGTAGTGAGGCCGAGTGCGCATGAGCAGTAGTGAGCCCGAGCGAGCATCCGCAGGAGTGAGTCCGACTGCGCATGTGCAGTAGAGAGCCCGTGTGCGCATGCGCAGTAGTGAGCCCCTGTGCGCATGTGCAGTAGTGACCCCGAGTGCGCATGTGCAGTAGTGAGCCCGAGCGCGCATCCGCAGTAGTGAGTCCGAGTGCACATGTGCAGTAGAGAGCCCGTGTGCGCATGCGCAGTAGTGAGCCCGTGTGCGCATGCGCAGTAGTGACCCCGAGTGCGCATGTGCAGTAGTGAGCCCGATTACGTATCCGCAGTAGTGACCCCGAGTGCGCATGCGCAGTAGTGAGCCCGTGCGCGCATCCACAGTAGTGAGGCCGAGTCGGCATGCGCAGCACTGACTCCGAGTACGCATGAGCAGTGGTGAGTTCGAGTGCGCATGGGCTGTAGTGGCCCCGAGCGCGCATGAGCAGTAGTGAGCCCGCGTGCGCATGCGCAGTAGTGACCCCGAGTGCGCATGTGCAGTAGTGAGCCCGATTACGTATCCGCAGTAGTGACTCCGAGTGCGGCTGCGCAGTAGTGAGCCCGAGCGCGCATGCGCAGTAGTGAGCCCAATTACGCATCCGCAGTAGTGACCCCGAGTGCGCATGAGCAGTAGTGACCCCGAGTGCGCATGCGCAGTAGTGAGCCCGATTACGCATCCGCAGTAGTGTGCCCGATTGCGCATCCGCAGCAGTGAGCCCGAGTGCGCATGCGCAGTACTCACCCCGAGTACGCATGAACAGTAGTGAGCCCGATTACGCATCCGCAGTAGTGTCCCCGAGTGCGCATGCGCAGTAGTGAGCCCGATTACGCATCCGCAATAATGACCCCGAGTGCGCATGCGCAGTAGTGAGCTCGTGCGCGCATGCGCAGTAGTGAGCCCGAGTGCGCATGCGCAGTAGTGACCCCGAGTACGCATGAGCAGTAGTGAGCTCGATTACGCATCCGCAGTAGTGACCCCGAGTGCGCGTGCGCAGTAGTGAGCCCGAGCGCGCATCCACAGTAGTGAGCCCGAGTGCGCATGCGCAGTACTCACCCCGAGTACGCATGAACAGTAGTGAGCCCGATTACGCATCCGCAGTAGTGTCCCCGAGTGCGCAAGCGCAGTAGTGAGCCCGATTACGCATCCACAATAGTGAGGCTGAGTGCGCATGCGCAGTACTGACTCCGAGTACGCATGAGCAGTGGTGAGTTCGAGTGCGCATGAGCAGTAGTGACCCCGAGTGCGCATGCGCAGTAGTGAGCCCCATTACACATCCGCAGTAGTGACCCCGAGTGCGCATGAGCAGTAGTGACCCCGAGTGCGCATGCGCAGTAGTGAGCCCGATTACGCATCCGCAGTAGTGTGCCCGAGTGCGCATGCGCAGTAGTGAGCCCGAGCGCGCATCCACACTAGTGAGCCCGAGTGCACATGCGCAGTACTCACCCCGAGTACGCATGAGCAGTAGTGAGCTCGATTACGCATCCGCAGTAGTGACCCCGAGTGCGTGTGCGCAGTAGTGAGCCCGAGCGCGCATCCACAGTAGTGAGCCCGAGTGCGCATGCGCAGTACTCACCCCGAGTACGCATGAACAGTAGTGAGCCCGATTACGCATCCGCAGTAGTGTCCCCGAGTGCGCAAGCGCAGTAGTGAGCCCGATTACGCATCCGCAGTAGTGACCCCGAGTACGCATGAGCAGTAGTGAGTCCGAGTGCGCATGAGCAGTAGTGAATCCGAGTGCGCATGAGCAGTAGTGACCCCGAGTGCGCATGTGCAGTAGTGAGCCCGATTACGCATCCGCAATAATGACCCCGAGTGCGCATGCGCAGTAGTGAGCTCGTGCGCGCATGCGCAGTAGTGAGCCCGTGTGCGCATGCGTAGTAGCGACCCCGAGCGCGCGTGCGCAGTAGTGACCCCGAGCGCTTATGCGCAGTAGTGAGCCCGAGTGCGCATGCGCAGTAGTGACCCCGAGTACGCATGAGCAGTGGTGAGTCCGAGGGCGCGTGCGCAGTAGTGACCGCCAGCGCTTATGCGCAGTAGTGGACGCGATTGCGCATGCGCACTAGTGGGAGCGATTGCGCATGCGCTGTAGTGAGCCCGTGTGCGCATGCAGAGTATTGAGCCCGTGTGTCCATGAGCAGTAGTGAGTCCGAGTGCGCATGAGCAGTAGTGACTCCGAGTGCGCATGAGCAGTAGTGACCCCGATTGCGCATGCACAGTAATGAGCCCATGTGTGCATGCGCAGTAGCGAACCCGAATGCGCGTCTGCAGTAGTGACCCCGAGTGCGCAAGCACAGTAGCGACCGCGAGCGCATATGCGCAGTAGTGAGCCCGATTGCGCATCCACAGTAGTGCGCCCGTGTGCGCATGCGCAGGAGTGAGCTCGAGTGCGCATATGCAGGTCTGACCCGATGTGCGCATGCGCTGTAGTGACCACGAGTGCGCATGCGCAGTAGTGAGCCCGTGTGGCCATTCGCAGTAGTAAGCCCGAATGCGCATGTGCAGGTCTGACTGGAGTGCGCGTGCGCAGTAGTGAGCCCGATTGCTCGCATGCGCAGTAGTGAGCCCGAGCGCGCACCCGCAGTAGTGAGACCGAGTGCGCATGCGTAGTAGTGAGCCCGTGCGCGCATTCGCTGTAGTGCACCCGTGTGCGCATGCGCTGAAGTGAGCTCGAGTGCGTATGTGCAGGTGTGAGCCGGACTGCCCATGCGCAGTAGTGAGGCCGTGTGCGCATGCGCAGTGGTGTGCCCGAGTGCGCATGGGCAGGTCTGAGCCGGCGTGCGCATGCGCAGTAGTGAGCCCGTGTGCGCATGCGCAGTAGCGACCCCGAGTGTGCATGCGCAATGGTGAGCCCGATTACGCACCCGCAATAGTGACCCCCAGTGCGCATGCGCAGTAGTGAGTCCGAGTGCGCATGAGCAGTAGCGACTCCGAATGCGCATGCACAGTAGTGAGCCCGAGTACGCATGCACAGTAGTGAACCCGTGTGCGCATGCGCAGTAGTGACCCCGAGTGCGCATGAGCAGTAATGAGTCAGAGTGGGCATGAGCAGTAATGAGCCCGAGTGCGCATGCACAGTAATGCACCCGTGTGCGCATGCGCAGAAGTGAGCACGAGTGCGCATGTGCATGTCTGAGCCGGTGTGCGCATGCGCAGTAGTGAGCCCGAGAGCTCATGCACAGTGGAGAGCCCGATTGCGCATGCGCAGTAGTGAGCCCGTGTGCGCATGCGCAGTGGTGAGCTCGAGTGCGCATGGGCAGGTCGGAGCCGGAGTGCGTATGCGCAGTAGTGAGTCCGAGTGCGCATGAGCAGTAGCGACTCCGAATGCGCATGCACAGTAGTGAGCCCGAGTACGCATGCACAGTAGTGAACCCGTGTGCGCATGCGCAGTAGTGACCCCGAGTGCGCATGAGCAGTAATGAGTCAGAGTGGGCATGAGCAGTAATGAGCCCGAGTGCGCATGCACAGTAATGCATCCGTGTGCGCATGCGCAGAAGTGAGCACGAGTGCGCATGTGCATGTCTGAGCCGGTGTGCGCATGCGCAGTAGTGAGCCCGAGTGCTCATGCACAGTGGAGAGCCCGATTGCGCATGCGCAGTAGTGAGCCCGTGTGCGCATGCGCAGTGGTGAGCTCGAGTGCGCATGGGCAGGTCCGAGCCGGAGTGCGTATGCGCAGTAGTGGGTCCGAGTGCGCAGGAGCAGTAGTGACCCCGTGCGCGCATCCGCAGCAGTGAGTCCGAGTGCGCATGAGCAGTAGTAAGGCCGAGTGCGCATGAGCAGTTGTGAGCCCGAGCGCCCATCCGCAATAGTGAGTCCGAGTGCGCATGTGCAGTAGAGAGCCCGTGTGCGCATGCGCAGTAGTGAGCCCGAGTGCGCATGCGCAGTACTAAGACCGTGCGCGCATGCGCAGTAGTGAGCCCGAGCGCGCATCCGCAGTAGTGAGTCCGAGTGCGCATGAGCAGTAGCGACCCCGAATGCGCATGCACAGTAGTGAGCCCGAGTACGCATGCACAGTAGTGAACCCGAGCGCGCATCCGCAGTAGTGAGTCCGAGTGCACATGTGCAGTAGAGAGCCCGTGTGCGCATGCGCAGTAGTGAGCCCGAGTGCTCATGCACAGTGGAGAGCCCGATTGCGCATGCGCAGTAGTGTGCCCGTGTGCGCATGCGCAGTGGTGAGCTCGAGTGCGCATGGGCAGGTCCGAGCCGGAGTGCGTATGCGCAGTAGCGAGTCCGAGTGCGCAGGAGCAGTAGTGACCCCGAGCGCGCATCCGCAGCAGTGAGTCCGTGTGCGCATGACCAGTAGTGAGGCCGATTGCGCATGAGCAGTAGTGAGCCCGAGCGCGCATCCGCAATAGTGAGTCCGAGTACGCATGCACAGTAGTGAGCCCGTGTGCGCATGGGCAGTAGTGACCCCGAGTGCGCATGAGCAGTAATGAGCCCGAGTGCTCATGCACAGTGGAGAGCCCGATTGCGCATGCGCAGTAGTGAGCCCGTGTGCGCATGCGCAGTAGTGAGCTCGAGTGCGCATGGGCAGGTCCGAGCCGGAGTGCGTATGCGCATTAGTGAGTCCGACTGCGCAGGAGCAGTAGTGACGCCGAGTGCGCATGAGCTGTAATGACCCCGAGTGCGCATGCACAGTAGTGCGTCCGTGTGCGCATGCGCAGAAGTGAGCTCGAGTGCGCATGTGCAGGTCTGAGCCGGTGTGCGCATGCGCAGTAGTGACCCCGAGTGCGCATGCGCAGTAGTGAGCCCGAGTGCTCATGCACAGTAGAGATCCCGGTAGCGCATGCGCAGTAGTGAGCCCGTGTGCGCTTGCGCAGTGGTGAGCTCGAGTGCGCATGGGCAGGTCGGAGCCGGGGTGCGTATGTGCAGTAGTGAGTCCGAGTGCGCATGAGCAGTAGCGACCCCGAATGCGCATGCACAGTAGTGAGCCCGAGTACGCATGCACAGTAGTGAGCCAACGTGCGCATGCACAGTAGTGACCCCGAGTGCGCATGCACAGTAGTAAGACCGTGCGCGCATGCGCAGTAGTGCGCCCGTGTGCGCATGCGCAGAAGTGAGCTCGAATGCGCATCCGCAGTAGTGAGCCCGAGTGCGCAAGCGCAGTAGCGAGTACGAGTGCGCAGGAGCAGTAGTGACCCCGAGTGCGCATCCGCAGCAGTGAGTCCGTGTGCGCATGACCAGTAGTGAGGTCGAGTGCGCATGAGCAGTAGTGAGCCCGAGCGCGCATCCACAGTAGTGAGGCCGAGTGGGCATGCGCAGCACTGACTCCGAGTACGCATGAGCAGTGGTGAGTTCGAGTGCGCATGAGCAGTAGTGACCCCGAGTGCGCATGCGCAGTAGCGACCCCGAATGAGCATGCACAGTAGTGAGCCCGAGTACGCATGCACAGTAGTGAGCCCGTGTGCGCATGGGCAGTAGTGACCCCGAGTGCGCATGCGCAGTAATGAGCCCGAGTGCTCATGCACAGTGGAGAGCCCGATTGCGCATGCGCGGTAGTGAGCCCGTGTGCGCATGCGCAGTAGTGAGCTCGAGTGCGCATGGGCAGGTCCGAGCCGGAGTGCGTATGCGCTGTAGTGAGTCCGACTGCGCACGAGCAGTAGTGACGCCGAGTGCGCATGAGCAGTAGTGAGTCCGAGTGCGCATGAGCTGTAATGACCCCGAGTGCGCATGCACAGTAGTGCGCCCGTGTGCGCATGCGCAGAAGTGAGCTCGAGTGCGCATGTGCAGGTCTGAGCCGGAGTGCGCATGCGCAGTAGTGACCCCGAGTGCGCATGCGCAGTAGTGTGCCCGAGTGCTCATGCACAGTAGAGATCCCGGTAGCGCATGCGCAGTAGTGAGCCCGTGTGCGCATGCGCAGTGGTGAGCTCGAGTGCGCATGGGAGGTCGGAGCCGGGGTGCGTATGCGCAGTAGTGAGTCCGAGTGCGCATGAGCAGTAGCGACCCCGAATGCGCATGCACAGTAGTGAGCCCGAGTACGCATGCACAGTAGTGAGCCCGCGTGCGCATGCGCAGTAGTGACCCCGAGTGCGCATGAGCAGTAATGAGCCCGAGTGCGCAAGCACAGTAGTGCGCCCGTGTGCGCATGCGCAGTAGCGACCCCGAGTGCGCATGAGCAGTAGTGAGTCCGGGTGGGCACGAGCAGTAGTGACACCGAGTGCGCATGCACAGTAGTGGGCCCGATTGCGCATCCCCAGTAGTGAGTCCCAGTGCGAATGGGCAGTAGTGACCCCGAGTGTGCATGCACAGTAGTGACCCCGAGTGCGCATGCACAGTAGTGAGCCCCTGTACACATGTGCAGTAGTGAGCCCGAGCGCGCATGCACAGTAGTGGGCCCGATTGCGCATCCGCAGTAGTGAGTCCCAGAGCGAATGGGCAGTAGTGACCCCGAGTGCGCATGCACAGTAGTGACCCCGAGTGCGCATGCACAGTAGTGAGCCCCTGTACACATGTGCAGTAGTGAGCCCGAGCGCGCATGCGCAGTAGTGCGCCCGCGTGCGCATGCGCAGTAGTGAGCCCGAGTGCGCGTGCGCAGTATCGACCCCGAGTGCGCATGTGCAGTAGTGAGCCCGAGCGCGCATCCGCAGTAGTGGGTCCGAGTGCGCATGTGCAGTAGAGAGCCCGTGTGCGCATCCGCAGTAGTGACCCCGAGTGCGCATGCGCAGTAGTAAGACCGTGCGCGCATGCGCAGTAGTGCGCCCGTGTGCGCATGCGCAGAAGTGTGCCCGATTACGTATCCGCAGTAGTGACCCCGAGTGCGCATGCGCAGTAGTGAGCCCGAGCGCGCATCCGCAGTAGTGAGTCCGAGTGCACATGTGCAGTAGAGAGCCCGATTACGTATCCGCAGTAGTGACCCCGAGTGCGCATGCGCAGTAGTGACCCCGAGCGCGCATCCACAATAGTGAGGCCGTGTGGGCATGCGCAGTACTGACTCCGAGTACGCATGAGCATTGGTGAGTTCGAGTGCGCATGAGCAGTAGTGACCCCGAGTGCGCATGCGCAGTAGTGAGCCCGATTACGCATCCGCAGTAGTGACCACGAGTGCGCATGAGCAGTAGTGACCCCGAGTGCGCATGCGCAGTAGTGAGCCCGATTACGCATCCGCAGTAGTGAGCCCGATTGCGCATCCGCAGCAGTGAGTCCGAGTGCGCATGAGCAGTAGTGAGGCCGAGTGCGCATGAGCAGTAGTGAGCCCGAGCGCGCATCCGCAGGAGCGAGTCCGAGTGCGCATGTGCAGTAGAGAGCCCGTGTGCGCATGCGCAGTAGTAAACCTGTGTGCGCATGTGCAGTAGTGATTCCGAGTGCGCATGTGCAGTAGTGAGCCCGAGCGCGCATCCGCAGTAGTGAGTCCGAGTGCACATGTGCAGTAGAGAGCCCGTGTGCGCATGCGCAGTAGTGAGCCCGAGTGCTCATGCACAGTGGAGAGCCCGATTGCGCATGCGCAGTAGTGAGCCCGTGTGCGCATGCGCAGTGGTGAGCTCGAGTGCGCATGGGCAGGTCCGAGCCGGAGTGCGTATGCGCAGTAGCGAGTCCGAGTGCGCAGGAGCAGTAGTGACCCCGAGCGCGCATCCGCAGCAGTGAGTCCGTGTGCGCATGACCAGTAGTGAGGCCGATTGCGCATGAGCAGTAGTGAGCCCGAGCGCGCATCCGCAATAGTGAGTCCGAGTACGCATGCACAGTAGTGAGCCCGTGTGCGCATGGGCAGTAGTGACCCCGAGTGCGCATGAGCAGTAATGAGCCCGAGTGCTCATGCACAGTGGAGAGCCCGATTGCGCATGCGCAGTAGTGAGCCCGTGTGCGCATGCGCAGTGGTGAGCTCGAGTGCGCATGGGCAGGTCCGAGCCGGAGTGCGTATGCGCATTAGTGAGTCCGACTGCGCAGGAGCAGTAGTGACGCCGAGTGCGCATGAGCAGTAGTGAGTCCGAGTGCGCATGAGCTGTAATGACCCCGAGTGCGCATGCACAGTAGTGCGTCCGTGTGCGCATGCGCAGAAGTGAGCTCGAGTGCGCATGTGCAGGTCTGAGCCGGTGTGCGCATGCGCAGTAGTGACCCCGAGTGCGCATGCGCAGTAGTGAGCCCGAGTGCTCATGCACAGTAGAGATCCCGGTAGCGCATGCGCAGTAGTGAGCCCGTGTGCGCTTGCGCAGTGGTGAGCTCGAGTGCGCATGGGCAGGTCGGAGCCGGGGTGCGTATGTGCAGTAGTGAGTCCGAGTGCGCATGAGCAGTAGCGACCCCGAATGCGCATGCACAGTAGTGAGCCCGAGTACGCATGCACAGTAGTGAGCCAACGTGCGCATGCACAGTAGTGACCCCGAGTGCGCATGCACAGTAGTAAGACCGTGCGCGCATGCGCAGTAGTGCGCCCGTGTGCGCATGCGCAGAAGTGAGCTCGAATGCGCATCCGCAGTAGTGAGCCCGAGTGCGCAAGCGCAGTAGCGAGTACGAGTGCGCAGGAGCAGTAGTGACCCCGAGTGCGCATCCGCAGCAGTGAGTCCGTGTGCGCATGACCAGTAGTGAGGTCGAGTGCGCATGAGCAGTAGTGAGCCCGAGCGCGCATCCACAGTAGTGAGGCCGAGTGGGCATGCGCAGCACTGACTCCGAGTACGCATGAGCAGTGGTGAGTTCGAGTGCGCATGAGCAGTAGTGACCCCGAGTGCGCATGCGCAGTAGCGATCCCGAATGAGCATGCACAGTAGTGAGCCCGAGTACGCATGCACAGTAGTGAGCCCGTGTGCGCATGGGCAGTAGTGACCCCGAGTGCGCATGCGCAGTAATGAGCCCGAGTGCTCATGCACAGTGGAGAGCCCGATTGCGCATGCGCGGTAGTGAGCCCGTGTGCGCATGCGCAGTAGTGAGCTCGAGTGCGCATGGGCAGGTCCGAGCCGGAGTGCGTATGCGCTGTAGTGAGTCCGACTGCGCACGAGCAGTAGTGACGCCGAGTGCGCATGAGCAGTAGTGAGTCCGAGTGCGCATGAGCTGTAATGACCCCGAGTGCGCATGCACAGTAGTGCGCCCGTGTGCGCATGCGCAGAAGTGAGCTCGAGTGCGCATGTGCAGGTCTGAGCCGGAGTGCGCATGCGCAGTAGTGACCCCGAGTGCGCATGCGCAGTAGTGTGCCCGAGTGCTCATGCACAGTAGAGATCCCGGTAGCGCATGCGCAGTAGTGACCCCGAGTGTGCATGCACAGTAGTGACCCCGAGTGCGCATGCACAGTAGTGAGCCCCTGTACACATGTGCAGTAGTGAGCCCGAGCGCGCATGCACAGTAGTGGGCCCGATTGCGCATCCGCAGTAGTGAGTCCCAGAGCGAATGGGCAGTAGTGACCCCGAGTGCGCATGCACAGTAGTGACCCCGAGTGCGCATGCACAGTAGTGAGCCCCTGTACACATGTGCAGTAGTGAGCCCGAGCGCGCATGCGCAGTAGTGCGCCCGCGTGCGCATGCGCAGTAGTGAGCCCGAGTGCGCGTGCGCAGTATCGACCCCGAGTGCGCATGTGCAGTAGTGAACCCGAGCGCGCATCCGCAGTAGTGGGTCCGAGTGCGCATGTGCAGTAGAGAGCCCGTGTGCGCATCCGCAGTAGTGACCCCGAGTGCGCATGCGCAGTAGTAAGACCGTGCGCGCATGCGCAGTAGTGCGCCCGTGTGCGCATGCGCAGAAGTGTGCCCGATTACGTATCCGCAGTAGTGACCCCGAGTGCGCATGCGCAGTAGTGAGCCCGAGTGCGCATGCGCAGTAGTGAGCCCGATTACGCATCCGCAGTAGTGACCCCGAGTGCCAATGCGCAGTAGTGAGCCCAAATGCGCATGTGCAGGTCTGACCGGAGAGGGCATGCGCTGTCGTGAGCCCGTGTGCGCATGCGTAGTAGCGTGCTTGAGTGCGCATGTGCAGGTCTGAGCCGGAGTGCGCATGCGCAGTAGTGACCCCGAGCGCGCATGCGTAGTAGCGAGCTTGAGTGCGCATGTGCAGGTCTGAGCCGGAGTGCGCATGCGCAGTAGTGACCCCGAGTGCGCATGCGCAGTAGTGACCCCGAGCGCGCGTGCGCAGTAGTGAGCCCGATTGCGCATGCGCAGCAGTGAGTCCGAGTGCGCATGGGCAGTAGTGAGTCCGAGTGCGCATGAGCAGTAGTGACCCCGAGCGCGCATCCGCAGTAGTGAGCCCGATTGCGCATCCGCAGTTGTGAGTCCGAGTGCCCATGTGCAGTAGTTAGTCCGAGAAGGCATGAGAAGTAGTGACCCCGTGTGCGCATGCGCAGCAGTGAGCCCATGCGCGCATGCGCAGTAGTTAGCCCGAGCGCGCATCCGCAGTAGTGAGCCCGAGTGCGCATGCGCAGTAGTGACCCCGAGTGAGCATGCGCAGTGGAGAGCCCGATTGCGCATGCGCAGTAGTGAGCCCGAGCGCCCATGCGCAGTAGTGAGCCCGATTGCGCATCCGCAGCAGTGAGGCCGAGTGTCCATGAGCAGTAGTGAGTCCAAGTGCGCAAGAGCAGTAGTGACCCCGAGTACGCATGCGCAGTAGTGAGCCAGATTGCGCATCCGCAGTAGTGAGTCCGAGTGCCCATGAGCAATAGTTAGTCCGAGAAGGCATGAGAAGTAGTGACCCCGTGTGCGCATGCGCAGTAGTGAGCCCATGCGCGCATGCGCAGTAGTTAGCCCGAGCGCGCATCCGCAGTAGTGAGCCCGAGTGCGCATGCGCAGTAGGGAGTACGTGTGCGCATGCGCAGTAGTGAGCCCGATTGCGCATCCGCAGTAGTGAGGCCGAGTGCCCATGAGCAGTAGTGAGCCCGAGTGCGCATGAGCAGTAGTGACCGCGATTGCGCATGCACAGTAGTGAGCCCATGTGTGCATGCGCAGTAGCGAGCCCGATTGGGCATCCGCAGTAGTGAGTCCGTGTGCGCATGCCCAGTAGTGAGATCGAGTGCGCATGTGCAGGTCTGAGCCGGAGTGCGCATGCACAGTAGTGAGCCCGATTGTGCATCCGCAATAGTGAGTCCGAGTGCGCATGAGCAGTAGTGAGCCCGATGGTGCATCCGCAGTAGGGAGTCCGTGTGCGCATGCGCAGTAGTAAGCCCGATTGCGCATCGGCAGTAGTGAGTCCGTGTGCGCATGCCCAGTGGTGAGCCCGAGTGCGCATGCGCAGTGGTGAGCCCGAGCGCGCATGCGCAGTAGTGAGCCCGATTGCGCATCCGTAGTAGTGAGGCCGAGTGCCCATGAGCAGTAGTGAGTCCAAGTGCGCATGAGCAGTAGTGATCACGAGTGCGCATGCACAGTAGTGAGCCCGTGCGCGCACACGCGGTAGTGAGCCCGATTTTGCATCCGCAGTAGTGAGTCCGTGTGCGCATGCCCAGTAGTGAGCCCGATTTTGCATCCGCAGTAGTGGGTCCGAGTGCGCATGTGCAGTAGAGAGCCCGTGTGCGCATCCGCAGTAGTGACCCCGAGTGCGCATGCGCAGTAGTAAGACCGTGCGCGCATGCGCAGTAGTGCGCCCGTGTGCGCATGCGCAGAAGTGTGCCCGATTACGTATCCGCAGTAGTGACCCCGAGTGCGCATGCGCAGTAGTGAGCCCGAGCGCGCATCCGCAGTAGTGAGTCCGAGTGCACATGTGCAGTAGAGAGCCCGATTACGTATCCGCAGTAGTGACCCCGAGTGCGCATGCGCAGTAGTGACCCCGAGCGCGCATCCACAATAGTGAGGCCGTGTGGGCATGCGCAGTACTGACTCCGAGTACGCATGAGCATTGGTGAGTTCGAGTGCGCATGAGCAGTAGTGACCCCGAGTGCGCATGCGCAGTAGTGAGCCCGATTACGCATCCGCAGTAGTGACCACGAGTGCGCATGAGCAGTAGTGACCCCGAGTGCGCATGCGCAGTAGTGAGCCCGATTACGCATCCGCAGTAGTGAGCCCGATTGCGCATCCGCAGCAGTGAGTCCGAGTGCGCATGAGCAGTAGTGAGGCCGAGTGCGCATGAGCAGTAGTGAGCCCGAGCGCGCATCCGCAGGAGCGAGTCCGAGTGCGCATGTGCAGTAGAGAGCCCGTGTGCGCATGCGCAGTAGTAAACCTGTGTGCGCATGTGCAGTAGTGATTCCGAGTGCGCATGTGCAGTAGTGAGCCCGAGCGCGCATCCGCAGTAGTGAGTCCGAGTGCACATGTGCAGTAGAGAGCCCGTGTGCGCATGCGCAGTAGTGAGCCCGAGTGCTCATGCACAGTGGAGAGCCCGATTGCGCATGCGCAGTAGTGAGCCCGTGTGCGCATGCGCAGTGGTGAGCTCGAGTGCGCATGGGCAGGTCCGAGCCGGAGTGCGTATGCGCAGTAGCGAGTCCGAGTGCGCAGGAGCAGTAGTGACCCCGAGCGCGCATCCGCAGCAGTGAGTCCGTGTGCGCATGACCAGTAGTGAGGCCGATTGCGCATGAGCAGTAGTGAGCCCGAGCGCGCATCCGCAATAGTGAGTCCGAGTACGCATGCACAGTAGTGAGCCCGTGTGCGCATGGGCAGTAGTGACCCCGAGTGCGCATGAGCAGTAATGAGCCCGAGTGCTCATGCACAGTGGAGAGCCCGATTGCGCATGCGCAGTAGTGAGCCCGTGTGCGCATGCGCAGTGGTGAGCTCGAGTGCGCATGGGCAGGTCCGAGCCGGAGTGCGTATGCGCATTAGTGAGTCCGACTGCGCAGGAGCAGTAGTGACGCCGAGTGCGCATGAGCAGTAGTGAGTCCGAGTGCGCATGAGCTGTAATGACCCCGAGTGCGCATGCACAGTAGTGCGTCCGTGTGCGCATGCGCAGAAGTGAGCTCGAGTGCGCATGTGCAGGTCTGAGCCGGTGTGCGCATGCGCAGTAGTGACCCCGAGTGCGCATGCGCAGTAGTGAGCCCGAGTGCTCATGCACAGTAGAGATCCCGGTAGCGCATGCGCAGTAGTGAGCCCGTGTGCGCTTGCGCAGTGGTGAGCTCGAGTGCGCATGGGCAGGTCGGAGCCGGGGTGCGTATGTGCAGTAGTGAGTCCGAGTGCGCATGAGCAGTAGCGACCCCGAATGCGCATGCACAGTAGTGAGCCCGAGTACGCATGCACAGTAGTGAGCCAACGTGCGCATGCACAGTAGTGACCCCGAGTGCGCATGCACAGTAGTAAGACCGTGCGCGCATGCGCAGTAGTGCGCCCGTGTGCGCATGCGCAGAAGTGAGCTCGAATGCGCATCCGCAGTAGTGAGCCCGAGTGCGCAAGCGCAGTAGCGAGTACGAGTGCGCAGGAGCAGTAGTGACCCCGAGTGCGCATCCGCAGCAGTGAGTCCGTGTGCGCATGACCAGTAGTGAGGTCGAGTGCGCATGAGCAGTAGTGAGCCCGAGCGCGCATCCACAGTAGTGAGGCCGAGTGGGCATGCGCAGCACTGACTCCGAGTACGCATGAGCAGTGGTGAGTTCGAGTGCGCATGAGCAGTAGTGACCCCGAGTGCGCATGCGCAGTAGCGATCCCGAATGAGCATGCACAGTAGTGAGCCCGAGTACGCATGCACAGTAGTGAGCCCGTGTGCGCATGGGCAGTAGTGACCCCGAGTGCGCATGCGCAGTAATGAGCCCGAGTGCTCATGCACAGTGGAGAGCCCGATTGCGCATGCGCGGTAGTGAGCCCGTGTGCGCATGCGCAGTAGTGAGCTCGAGTGCGCATGGGCAGGTCCGAGCCGGAGTGCGTATGCGCTGTAGTGAGTCCGACTGCGCACGAGCAGTAGTGACGCCGAGTGCGCATGAGCAGTAGTGAGTCCGAGTGCGCATGAGCTGTAATGACCCCGAGTGCGCATGCACAGTAGTGCGCCCGTGTGCGCATGCGCAGAAGTGAGCTCGAGTGCGCATGTGCAGGTCTGAGCCGGAGTGCGCATGCGCAGTAGTGACCCCGAGTGCGCATGCGCAGTAGTGTGCCCGAGTGCTCATGCACAGTAGAGATCCCGGTAGCGCATGCGCAGTAGTGACCCCGAGTGTGCATGCACAGTAGTGACCCCGAGTGCGCATGCACAGTAGTGAGCCCCTGTACACATGTGCAGTAGTGAGCCCGAGCGCGCATGCACAGTAGTGGGCCCGATTGCGCATCCGCAGTAGTGAGTCCCAGAGCGAATGGGCAGTAGTGACCCCGAGTGCGCATGCACAGTAGTGACCCCGAGTGCGCATGCACAGTAGTGAGCCCCTGTACACATGTGCAGTAGTGAGCCCGACCGCGCATGCGCAGTAGTGCGCCCGCGTGCGCATGCGCAGTAGTGAGCCCGAGTGCGCGTGCGCAGTATCGACCCCGAGTGCGCATGTGCAGTAGCGAACCCGAGCGCGCATCCGCAGTAGTGGGTCCGAGTGCGCATGTGCAGTAGAGAGCCCGTGTGCGCATCCGCAGTAGTGACCCCGAGTGCGCATGCGCAGTAGTAAGACCGTGCGCGCATGCGCAGTAGTGCGCCCGTGTGCGCATGCGCAGAAGTGTGCCCGATTACGTATCCGCAGTAGTGACCCCGAGTGCGCATGCGCAGTAGTGAGCCCGAGTGCGCATGCGCAGTAGTGAGCCCGATTACGCATCCGCAGTAGTGACCCCGAGTGCCAATGCGCAGTAGTGAGCCCAAATGCGCATGTGCAGGTCTGACCGGAGAGGGCATGCGCTGTCGTGAGCCCGTGTGCGCATGCGTAGTAGCGTGCTTGAGTGCGCATGTGCAGGTCTGAGCCGGAGTGCGCATGCGCAGTAGTGACCCCGAGCGCGCATGCGTAGTAGCGAGCTTGAGTGCGCATGTGCAGGTCTGAGCCGGAGTGCGCATGCGCAGTAGTGACCCCGAGTGCGCATGCGCAGTAGTGACCCCGAGCGCGCGTGCGCAGTAGTGAGCCCGATTGCGCATGCGCAGCAGTGAGTCCGAGTGCGCATGGGCAGTAGTGAGTCCGAGTGCGCATGAGCAGTAGTGACCCCGAGCGCGCATCCGCAGTAGTGAGCCCGATTGCGCATCCGCAGTTGTGAGTCCGAGTGCCCATGTGCAGTAGTTAGTCCGAGAAGGCATGAGAAGTAGTGACCCCGTGTGCGCATGCGCAGCAGTGAGCCCATGCGCGCATGCGCAGTAGTTAGCCCGAGCGCGCATCCGCAGTAGTGAGCCCGAGTGCGCATGCGCAGTAGTGACCCCGAGTGAGCATGCGCAGTGGAGAGCCCGATTGCGCATGCGCAGTAGTGAGCCCGAGCGCCCATGCGCAGTAGTGAGCCCGATTGCGCATCCGCAGCAGTGAGGCCGAGTGTCCATGAGCAGTAGTGAGTCCAAGTGCGCAAGAGCAGTAGTGACCCCGAGTACGCATGCGCAGTAGTGAGCCAGATTGCGCATCCGCAGTAGTGAGTCCGAGTGCCCATGAGCAATAGTTAGTCCGAGAAGGCATGAGAAGTAGTGACCCCGTGTGCGCATGCGCAGTAGTGAGCCCATGCGCGCATGCGCAGTAGTTAGCCCGAGCGCGCATCCGCAGTAGTGAGCCCGAGTGCGCATGCGCAGTAGGGAGTACGTGTGCGCATGCGCAGTAGTGAGCCCGATTGCGCATCCGCAGTAGTGAGGCCGAGTGCCCATGAGCAGTAGTGAGCCCGAGTGCGCATGAGCAGTAGTGACCGCGATTGCGCATGCACAGTAGTGAGCCCATGTGTGCATGCGCAGTAGCGAGCCCGATTGGGCATCCGCAGTAGTGAGTCCGTGTGCGCATGCCCAGTAGTGAGATCGAGTGCGCATGTGCAGGTCTGAGCCGGAGTGCGCATGCACAGTAGTGAGCCCGATTGTGCATCCGCAATAGTGAGTCCGAGTGCGCATGAGCAGTAGTGAGCCCGATGGTGCATCCGCAGTAGGGAGTCCGTGTGCGCATGCGCAGTAGTAAGCCCGATTGCGCATCGGCAGTAGTGAGTCCGTGTGCGCATGCCCAGTGGTGAGCCCGAGTGCGCATGCGCAGTGGTGAGCCCGAGCGCGCATGCGCAGTAGTGAGCCCGATTGCGCATCCGTAGTAGTGAGGCCGAGTGCCCATGAGCAGTAGTGAGTCCAAGTGCGCATGAGCAGTAGTGATCACGAGTGCGCATGCACAGTAGTGAGCCCGTGCGCGCACACGCGGTAGTGAGCCCGATTTTGCATCCGCAGTAGTGAGTCCGTGTGCGCATGCCCAGTAGTGAGCCCGATTGCGCATCGGCAGTAGTGAGTCCGTGTGCGCATGAGCAGTAGTGAGCCCGTGTGTGCACGAGCAGTAGTGACCCCAAGTGCGCATGCACAGTAGTGAGCCCGATCGCGCATCCGCAGTAGTGAGGCCGAGTGCCCATGGGCAGTAGTGAGTCCGAGTGCGCATGAGCAGTAGTGAGCCCGATTGCGCATCCGCAGTAGTGAGTCCGAGTGCCCATGAGCAGTAGTTAGTCCGAGAAGGCATGAGAAGTAGTGACCCCGTGTGCGCATGCGCAGTAGTGAGCCCATGCGCGCATGCGCAGTAGTTAGCCCGAGCGCGCATCCGCAGTAGTGAGCCCGAGTGCGCATGCGCAGTAGTGACCCCGAGTGCGCATGCGCAGTAGAGAGCCCGATTGCGCATGCGCAGTAGTGAGCCCGTGTCCGCATGCGCAGTGGTGAGCCCGAGTGCGCATGGTCAAGACTGAGCCCGAGCGCGCATGCGCAGTAGTGAGCCCGATTGCGCATCCGCAGTAGTGAGGCCGAGTGCCCATGAGCAGTAGTGAGTCCGTGTGCGCATGACCAGTAGTGAGCCCGAGTGCGCATGTGCAGGTCTGAGCCGGAGTGCGCATGCGCAGCAGTGAGCCCGATTGTGCATCCGCAGTAGTGAGTCCGAGCGCGCATGAGCAGTAGTGAGCCCGTGTGTGCATGAGCAGTAGTGACCCCGAGTACGCATGCGCAGTAGTGAGCCAGATTGCGCATCCGCAGTAGTGAGTCCGAGTGCGCATGCGCAGTAGTGACCCCGAGTGCGCATGCACAGTCGTGAGCCCGTGTGCGCATGCGCAGTAGTGCGGCCGTGTCCGCATGCGCAGTGGTGAGCCCGAGTGCGCATGGTCAAGTCTGAGCCGGAGTGCGCATGCGCAGTTGTGAGCCCGACCGCGCATCCGCAGTAGTGAGGCCGACAGCCCATGAGCAGTAGTGAATCCGAGTGCGCATGCGCAGTAGAGAGCCCGAATGCGCATGCGCAGTAGTGAGCCCGTGTCCGCATGCGCAAAAGTGAGCCCGAGTGCGCATGGCCAAGTCTGAGCCGGAGTGCGCATGCGCAGTAGTGAGCCCGATCGCGCATCCGCAGTAGTGAGGCCGAGTGCCCATGAGCAGTAGTGAGTCCGAGTACGCATGCGCAGTAGAGAGCCGGAGCGCGCATCCGCAGTAGTGAGCCCGAGCGCGCATGCGCAGTAGGGAGTACGTGTGCGCATGCGCAGTAGTGAGCCCGATTGCGCATCCGCAGTAGTGAGGCCGAGTGCCCATGAGCAGTAGTGAGCGCGAGTGCGCATGAGCAGTAGTGACCGCGATTGCGCATGCACAGTAGCGAGCCCATGTGTGCATGCGCAGTAGCGAGCCCGATTGTGCATCCGCAGTAGTGAGTCCGTGTGCGCATGCCCAGTAGTGAGATCGAGTGCGCATGTGCAGGTCTGAGCCGGAGAGCGCATGCGCAGTAGTGAGCCCGATTGTGCATCCGCAATAGTGAGTCCGAGTGCGCATGAGCAGTAGTGAGCCCGATTGTGCATCCGCAGTAGGGAGTCCGTGTGCGCATGCGCAGTAGTGAGCCCGATTGCGCATCGGCAGTAGTGAGTCCGTGTGCGCATGCCCAGTAGTGAGCCCGAGTGCGCATGCGCAGTGGTGAGCCCGAGCGCGCATGCGCAGTAGTGAGCCCGGTTGCGCATCCGCAGTAATGAGGCCGAGTGCCCATGAGCAGTAGTGAGTCCAAGTGCGTATGAGCAGTAGTGACCCCGAGTGCGCATACGCAGTAGTGAGCCCGATTGCGCATCAGCAGTGGGGAGTCCGTGTGCGCATGCGCAGTAGTGAGCCCGATTGCGCATCCACAGTAGTGAGCACGAGTGCGCATGCGCAGTACTCACCCCGAGTGCGCATGAGCAGTAGTGAGCCCGATTACGCATCCGCAGTAGTGACTCCGAGTGCGCATGCGCAGTAGTGAGCCCGAGCGCGCATCCACAGTAGTGAGCCCGAGTGCGCATGCGCAGTACTCATCCCGAGTACGCATGAGCAGTAGTGAGCTCGATTACGCATCCGCACTAGTGACCCCGAGTGCGCATGCGCAGTAGTACGCCCGTGTGCACATGCGCAGTAGTGAGCCCGAGCACGCATCCACAGTAGTGAGCACGAGTGCGCATGCGCAGTACTCACCCCGAGTGCGCATGAGCAGTAGTGAGCCCGATTACGCATCCGCAGTAGTGACTCCGAGTGCGCATGCGCAGTGGTGAGCCCGCTTACAAATCCGCAGTAGTGATCCCGAGTGCGCATGCACAGTAGTGAGCCCGTGCGCGCATACGCAGTGGTGAGCTCGAGTGCGCATGGGCAGGTCCGAGCAGGAGTGCGTATGCGCAGTAGTGAGTCCGAGTGCGCATGATCAGTAGTGAGTCCGAGTGCGCATGAGCAGTAGTCACCCCGAGTGAGCATGCGCAGTAGTGAGCTCATGTGCCCATGCGCAGTAGTAAGCCCGAGAGCGCACGTGCAGGTCTGACTGGAGTGCGCATGCGCAGTAGTGAGCCCGATTGCGCGCATGCGCAGTAGTGAGCCCGAGCGCGCATCCGCAGTTGCGAGCCCAAGTGCGCATGCGCAGTACTGACACCGAGTACGCATGAGCATTAGTGAGTCCGAGTGCGCATGCGCAGTAGTGAGCCCGCTTACGAATCCGCAGTAGTGATCCCGAGTGCGCATGCACAGTAGTGAGCCCGTGCGCGCATGCGCAGTGGTGAGTCCGTGTGCGCATGTGCAGGTCTGACTGGAGTGCGCATGCGCAGTACTGAGGCCGATTGCGCGCATGCGCAGTAGTGAGCCCGTGCGCGCATGCGCAGTAGTGAGCCCGTGTGCGCATGCGCAGTAGTGAGCCCGAGCGCGCATCCGCAGCAGTGAGTCCGAGTGCGCATGAGCAGTAGTGAGGCCGATTACGCATGAGCAGTAGTGAGTCCGAGTGCGCACGAGCAGTAGTGACCCCGAGTGCGCATGTGCAGGTCTGAGCCCCAGTGCGCATCCGCAGTAGTGACCCCGAGTACGCATGAGTAGTAGTGAGGCCGAGTGCGCATGAGCAGTAGTGAGCCCGAGCGAGCATCCGCAGGAGTGAGTCCGACTGCGCATGTGCAGTAGAGAGCCCGTGTGCGCATGCGCAGTAGTGAGCCCCTGTGCGCATGTGCAGTAGTGACCCCGAGTGCGCATGTGCAGTAGTGAGCCCGAGCGCGCATCCGCAGTAGTGAGTCCGAGTGCACATGTGCAGTAGAGAGCCCGTGTGCGCATGCGCAGTAGTGAGCCCGTGTGCGCATGCGCAGTAGTGACCCCGAGTGCGCATGTGCAGTAGTGAGCCCGATTACGTATCCGCAGTAGTGACCCCGAGTGCGCATGCGCAGTAGTGAGCCCGTGCGCGCATCCACAGTAGTGAGGCCGAGTCGGCATGCGCAGCACTGACTCCGAGTACGCATGAGCAGTGGTGAGTTCGAGTGCGCATGGGCTGTAGTGGCCCCGAGCGCGCATGAGCAGTAGTGAGCCCGCGTGCGCATGCGCAGTAGTGACCCCGAGTGCGCATGTGCAGTAGTGAGCCCGATTACGTATCCGCAGTAGTGACTCCGAGTGCGGCTGCGCAGTAGTGAGCCCGAGCGCGCATGCGCAGTAGTGAGCCCAATTACGCATCCGCAGTAGTGACCCCGAGTGCGCATGAGCAGTAGTGACCCCGAGTGCGCATGCGCAGTAGTGAGCCCGATTACGCATCCGCAGTAGTGTGCCCGATTGCGCATCCGCAGCAGTGAGCCCGAGTGCGCATGCGCAGTACTCACCCCGAGTACGCATGAACAGTAGTGAGCCCGATTACGCATCCGCAGTAGTGTCCCCGAGTGCGCATGCGCAGTAGTGAGCCCGATTACGCATCCGCAATAATGACCCCGAGTGCGCATGCGCAGTAGTGAGCTCGTGCGCGCATGCGCAGTAGTGAGCCCGATTACGCATCCGCAATAATGACCCCGAGTGCGCAAGCGCAGTAGTGAGCCCGATTACGCATCCACAATAGTGAGGCTGAGTGCGCATGCGCAGTACTGACTCCGAGTACGCATGAGCAGTGGTGAGTTCGAGTGCGCATGAGCAGTAGTGACCCCGAGTGCGCATGCGCAGTAGTGAGCCCCATTACACATCCGCAGTAGTGACCCCGAGTGCGCATGAGCAGTAGTGACCCCGAGTGCGCATGCGCAGTAGTGAGCCCGATTACGCATCCGCAGTAGTGTGCCCGAGTGCGCATGCGCAGTAGTGAGCCCGAGCGCGCATCCACACTAGTGAGCCCGAGTGCACATGCGCAGTACTCACCCCGAGTACGCATGAGCAGTAGTGAGCTCGATTACGCATCCGCAGTAGTGACCCCGAGTGCGTGTGCGCAGTAGTGAGCCCGAGCGCGCATCCACAGTAGTGAGCCCGAGTGCGCATGCGCAGTACTCACCCCGAGTACGCATGAACAGTAGTGAGCCCGATTACGCATCCGCAGTAGTGTCCCCGAGTGCGCAAGCGCAGTAGTGAGCCCGATTACGCATCCGCAGTAGTGACCCCGAGTACGCATGAGCAGTAGTGAGTCCGAGTGCGCATGAGCAGTAGTGAATCCGAGTGCGCATGAGCAGTAGTGACCCCGAGTGCGCATGTGCAGTAGTGAGCCCGATTACGCATCCGCAATAATGACCCCGAGTGCGCATGCGCAGTAGTGAGCTCGTGCGCGCATGCGCAGTAGTGAGCACGAGTGCGCATGCGCAGTAGTGACCCCGAGTACGCATGAGCAGTAGAGAGCTCGATTACGCATCCGCAGTAGTGACCCCGAGTGCGCGTGCGCAGTAGTGAGCCCGAGCGCGCATCCACAGTAGTGAGCCCGAGTGCGCATGCGCAGTACTCACCCCGAGTACGCATGAACAGTAGTGAGCCCGATTACGCATCCGCAGTAGTGTCCCCGAGTGCGCAAGCGCAGTAGTGAGCCCGATTACGCATCCGCAGTAGTGACACCGAGTACGCATGAGAAGTAGTGAGTCCGAGTGCGCATGAGCAGTAGTGACCCCGAGTGCGCATGCGCAGTAGTGAGCCCGATTACGCATCCGCAGTAGTGACCCCGAGTGCCAATGCGCAGTAGTGAGCTCGATTACGCATCCGCAGTAGTGACCCCGAGTGCGCATGCGCAGTAGTGCGCAGGTGTGCGCATGCGCAGAAGTGAGCTCGAATGCGCATGTGCAGGTCTGAGCCCGTGTGCGCATACGCAGTAGTGAGCCCGAGCGCGCATCCGCAGTAGTGAGCACGATTGCGCCTGAGCAGTAGTGAGTTGGAGTGCGCATGCGCAGTAGTGAACCCGTGCGCACATGCGCAGTAGTGAGCCCGTGTGCGCATGCGCAGTAGTGACCCCGAGTGCCAATGCGCAGTAGTGAGCCCGATTACGCATCCGCAATAATGACCCCGAGTGCGCATGCGCAGTAGTGAGCTCGTGCGCGCATGCGCAGTAGTGAGCCCGTGTGCGCATGCGTAGTAGCGACCCCGAGCGCGCGTGCGCAGTAGTGACCCCGAGCGCTTATGCGCAGTAGTGAGCCCGAGTGCGCATGCGCAGTAGTGACCCCGAGTACGCATGAGCAGTGGTGAGTCCGAGGGCGCGTGCGCAGTAGTGACCGCCAGCGCTTATGCGCAGTAGTGGACGCGATTGCGCATGCGCACTAGTGGGAGCGATTGCGCATGCGCTGTAGTGAGCCCGTGTGCGCATGCAGAGTATTGAGCCCGTGTGTCCATGAGCAGTAGTGAGTCCGAGTGCGCATGAGCAGTAGTGACTCCGAGTGCGCATGAGCAGTAGTGACCCCGATTGCGCATGCACAGTAATGAGCCCATGTGTGCATGCGCAGTAGCGAACCCGAATGCGCGTCTGCAGTAGTGACCCCGAGTGCGCAAGCACAGTAGCGACCGCGAGCGCATATGCGCAGTAGTGAGCCCGATTGCGCATCCACAGTAGTGCGCCCGTGTGCGCATGCGCAGGAGTGAGCTCGAGTGCGCATATGCAGGTCTGACCCGATGTGCGCATGCGCTGTAGTGACCACGAGTGCGCATGCGCAGTAGTGAGCCCGTGTGGCCATTCGCAGTAGTAAGCCCGAATGCGCATGTGCAGGTCTGACTGGAGTGCGCGTGCGCAGTAGTGAGCCCGATTGCTCGCATGCGCAGTAGTGAGCCCGAGCGCGCACCCGCAGTAGTGAGCCCGTGCGCGCATTCGCTGTAGTGCACCCGTGTGCGCATGCGCTGAAGTGAGCTCGAGTGCGTATGTGCAGGTGTGAGCCGGACTGCCCATGCGCAGTAGTGAGGCCGTGTGCGCATGCGCAGTGGTGTGCCCGAGTGCGCATGGGCAGGTCTGAGCCGGCGTGCGCATGCGCAGTAGTGAGCCCGTGTGCGCATGCGCAGTAGCGACCCCGAGTGTGCATGCGCAATGGTGAGCCCGATTACGCACCCGCAATAGTGACCCCCAGTGCGCATGCGAGCAGTAGTGAGTCCGAGTGCGCATGAGCAGTAGTGACTCCGAGTGCGCATGAGCAGTAGTGACCCCGATTGCGCATGCACAGTAATGAGCCCATGTGTGCATGCGCAGTAGCGAACCCGAATGCGCGTCTGCAGTAGTGACCCCGAGTGCGCAAGCACAGTAGCGACCGCGAGCGCATATGCGCAGTAGTGAGCCCGATTGCGCATCCACAGTAGTGCGCCCGTGTGCGCATGCGCAGGAGTGAGCACGAGTGCGCATGTGCATGTCTGAGCCGGTGTGCGCATGCGCAGTAGTGAGCCCGAGAGCTCATGCACAGTGGAGAGCCCGATTGCGCATGCGCAGTAGTGAGCCCGTGTGCGCATGCGCAGTGGTGAGCTCGAGTGCGCATGGGCAGGTCGGAGCCGGAGTGCGTATGCGCAGTAGTGAGTCCGAGTGCGCATGAGCAGTAGCGACTCCGAATGCGCATGCACAGTAGTGAGCCCGAGTACGCATGCACAGTAGTGAACCCGTGTGCGCATGCGCAGTAGTGACCCCGAGTGCGCATGAGCAGTAATGAGTCAGAGTGGGCATGAGCAGTAATGAGCCCGAGTGCGCATGCACAGTAATGCACCCGTGTGCGCATGCGCAGAAGTGAGCACGAGTGCGCATGTGCATGTCTGAGCCGGTGTGCGCATGCGCAGTAGTGAGCCCGAGTGCTCATGCACAGTGGAGAGCCCGATTGCGCATGCGCAGTAGTGAGCCCGTGTGCGCATGCGCAGTGGTGAGCTCGAGTGCGCATGGGCAGGTCCGAGCCGGAGTGCGTATGCGCAGTAGCGAGTCCGAGTGCGCAGGAGCAGTAGTGACCCCGAGCGCGCATCCGCAGCAGTGAGTCCGTGTGCGCATGACCAGTAGTGAGGCCGATTGCGCATGAGCAGTAGTGAGCCCGAGCGCGCATCCGCAATAGTGAGTCCGAGTACGCATGCACAGTAGTGAGCCCGTGTGCGCATGGGCAGTAGTGACCCCGAGTGCGCATGAGCAGTAATGAGCCCGAGTGCTCATGCACAGTGGAGAGCCCGATTGCGCATGCGCAGTAGTGAGCCCGTGTGCGCATGCGCAGTAGTGAGCTCGAGTGCGCATGGGCAGGTCCGAGCCGGAGTGCGTATGCGCATTAGTGAGTCCGACTGCGCAGGAGCAGTAGTGACGCCGAGTGCGCATGAGCTGTAATGACCCCGAGTGCGCATGCACAGTAGTGCGTCCGTGTGCGCATGCGCAGAAGTGAGCTCGAGTGCGCATGTGCAGGTCTGAGCCGGTGTGCGCATGCGCAGTAGTGACCCCGAGTGCGCATGCGCAGTAGTGAGCCCGAGTGCTCATGCACAGTAGAGATCCCGGTAGCGCATGCGCAGTAGTGAGCCCGTGTGCGCTTGCGCAGTGGTGAGCTCGAGTGCGCATGGGCAGGTCGGAGCCGGGGTGCGTATGTGCAGTAGTGAGTCCGAGTGCGCATGAGCAGTAGCGACCCCGAATGCGCATGCACAGTAGTGAGCCCGAGTACGCATGCACAGTAGTGAGCCAACGTGCGCATGCACAGTAGTGACCCCGAGTGCGCATGCACAGTAGTAAGACCGTGCGCGCATGCGCAGTAGTGCGCCCGTGTGCGCATGCGCAGAAGTGAGCTCGAATGCGCATCCGCAGTAGTGAGCCCGAGTGCGCAAGCGCAGTAGCGAGTACGAGTGCGCAGGAGCAGTAGTGACCCCGAGTGCGCATCCGCAGCAGTGAGTCCGTGTGCGCATGACCAGTAGTGAGGTCGAGTGCGCATGAGCAGTAGTGAGCCCGAGCGCGCATCCACAGTAGTGAGGCCGAGTGGGCATGCGCAGCACTGACTCCGAGTACGCATGAGCAGTGGTGAGTTCGAGTGCGCATGAGCAGTAGTGACCCCGAGTGCGCATGCGCAGTAGCGACCCCGAATGAGCATGCACAGTAGTGAGCCCGAGTACGCATGCACAGTAGTGAGCCCGTGTGCGCATGGGCAGTAGTGACCCCGAGTGCGCATGCGCAGTAATGAGCCCGAGTGCTCATGCACAGTGGAGAGCCCGATTGCGCATGCGCGGTAGTGAGCCCGTGTGCGCATGCGCAGTAGTGAGCTCGAGTGCGCATGGGCAGGTCCGAGCCGGAGTGCGTATGCGCTGTAGTGAGTCCGACTGCGCACGAGCAGTAGTGACGCCGAGTGCGCATGAGCAGTAGTGAGTCCGAGTGCGCATGAGCTGTAATGACCCCGAGTGCGCATGCACAGTAGTGCGCCCGTGTGCGCATGCGCAGAAGTGAGCTCGAGTGCGCATGTGCAGGTCTGAGCCGGAGTGCGCATGCGCAGTAGTGACCCCGAGTGCGCATGCGCAGTAGTGTGCCCGAGTGCTCATGCACAGTAGAGATCCCGGTAGCGCATGCGCAGTAGTGAGCCCGTGTGCGCATGCGCAGTGGTGAGCTCGAGTGCGCATGGGCAGGTCGGAGCCGGGGTGCGTATGCGCAGTAGTGAGTCCGAGTGCGCATGAGCAGTAGCGACCCCGAATGCGCATGCACAGTAGTGAGCCCGAGTACGCATGCACAGTAGTGAGCCCGCGTGCGCATGCGCAGTAGTGACCCCGAGTGCGCATGAGCAGTAATGAGCCCGAGTGCGCAAGCACAGTAGTGCGCCCGTGTGCGCATGCGCAGTAGCGACCCCGAGTGCGCATGAGCAGTAGTGAGTCCGGGTGGGCACGAGCAGTAGTGACACCGAGTGCGCATGCACAGTAGTGGGCCCGATTGCGCATCCCCAGTAGTGAGTCCCAGTGCGAATGGGCAGTAGTGACCCCGAGTGTGCATGCACAGTAGTGACCCCGAGTGCGCATGCACAGTAGTGAGCCCCTGTACACATGTGCAGTAGTGAGCCCGAGCGCGCATGCACAGTAGTGGGCCCGATTGCGCATCCGCAGTAGTGAGTCCCAGAGCGAATGGGCAGTAGTGACCCCGAGTGCGCATGCACAGTAGTGACCCCGAGTGCGCATGCACAGTAGTGAGCCCCTGTACACATGTGCAGTAGTGAGCCCGAGCGCGCATGCGCAGTAGTGCGCCCGCGTGCGCATGCGCAGTAGTGAGCCCGAGTGCGCGTGCGCAGTATCGACCCCGAGTGCGCATGTGCAGTAGTGAGCCCGAGCGCGCATCCGCAGTAGTGGGTCCGAGTGCGCATGTGCAGTAGAGAGCCCGTGTGCGCATCCGCAGTAGTGACCCCGAGTGCGCATGCGCAGTAGTAAGACCGTGCGCGCATGCGCAGTAGTGCGCCCGTGTGCGCATGCGCAGAAGTGTGCCCGATTACGTATCCGCAGTAGTGACCCCGAGTGCGCATGCGCAGTAGTGAGCCCGAGCGCGCATCCGCAGTAGTGAGTCCGAGTGCACATGTGCAGTAGAGAGCCCGATTACGTATCCGCAGTAGTGACCCCGAGTGCGCATGCGCAGTAGTGACCCCGAGCGCGCATCCACAGTAGTGAGGCCGTGTGGGCATGCGCAGTACTGACTCCGAGTACGCATGAGCATTGGTGAGTTCGAGTGCGCATGAGCAGTAGTGACCCCGAGTGCGCATGCGCAGTAGTGAGCCCGATTACGCATCCGCAGTAGTGACCACGAGTGGGCATGAGCAGTAGTGACCCCGAGTGCGCATGCGCAGTAGTGAGCCCGATTACGCATCCGCAGTAGTGAGCCCGATTGCGCATCCGCAGCAGTGAGTCCGAGTGCGCATGAGCAGTAGTGAGGCCGAGTGCGCATGAGCAGTAGTGAGCCCGAGCGCGCATCCGCAGGAGCGAGTCCGAGTGCGCATGTGCAGTAGAGAGCCCGTGTGCGCATGCGCAGTAGTAAACCTGTGTGCGCATGTGCAGTAGTGATTCCGAGTGCGCATGTGCAGTAGTGAGCCCGAGCGCGCATCCGCAGTAGTGAGTCCGAGTGCACATGTGCAGTAGAGAGCCCGTGTGCGCATGCGCAGTAGTGAGCCCGAGTGCTCATGCACAGTGGAGAGCCCGATTGCGCATGCGCAGTAGTGAGCCCGTGTGCGCATGCGCAGTGGTGAGCTCGAGTGCGCATGGGCAGGTCCGAGCCGGAGTGCGTATGCGCAGTAGCGAGTCCGAGTGCGCAGGAGCAGTAGTGACCCCGAGCGCGCATCCGCAGCAGTGAGTCCGTGTGCGCATGACCAGTAGTGAGGCCGATTGCGCATGAGCAGTAGTGAGCCCGAGCGCGCATCCGCAATAGTGAGTCCGAGTACGCATGCACAGTAGTGAGCCCGTGTGCGCATGGGCAGTAGTGACCCCGAGTGCGCATGAGCAGTAATGAGCCCGAGTGCTCATGCACAGTGGAGAGCCCGATTGCGCATGCGCAGTAGTGAGCCCGTGTGCGCAGGCGCAGTAGTGAGCTCGAGTGCGCATGGGCAGGTCCGAGCCGGAGTGCGTATGCGCATTAGTGAGTCCGACTGCGCAGGAGCAGTAGTGACGCCGAGTGCGCATGAGCAGTAGTGAGTCCGAGTGCGCATGAGCTGTAATGACCCCGAGTGCGCATGCACAGTAGTGCGTCCGTGTGCGCATGCGCAGAAGTGAGCTCGAGTGCGCATGTGCAGGTCTGAGCCGGTGTGCGCATGCGCAGTAGTGACCCCGAGTGCGCATGCGCAGTAGTGAGCCCGAGTGCTCATGCACAGTAGAGATCCCGGTAGCGCATGCGCAGTAGTGAGCCCGTGTGCGCTTGCGCAGTGGTGAGCTCGAGTGCGCATGGGCAGGTCGGAGCCGGGGTGCGTATGTGCAGTAGTGAGTCCGAGTGCGCATGAGCAGTAGCGACCCCGAATGCGCATGCACAGTAGTGAGCCCGAGTACGCATGCACAGTAGTGAGCCAACGTGCGCATGCACAGTAGTGACCCCAAGTGCGCATGCACAGTAGTAAGACCGTGCGCGCATGCGCAGTAGTGCGCCCGTGTGCGCATGCGCAGAAGTGAGCTCGAATGCGCATCCGCAGTAGTGAGCCCGAGTGCGCAAGCGCAGTAGCGAGTACGAGTGCGCAGGAGCAGTAGTGACCCCGAGTGCGCATCCGCAGCAGTGAGTCCGTGTGCGCATGACCAGTAGTGAGGTCGAGTGCGCATGAGCAGTAGTGAGCCCGAGCGCGCATCCACAGTAGTGAGGCCGAGTGGGCATGCGCAGCACTGACTCCGAGTACGCATGAGCAGTGGTGAGTTCGAGTGCGCATGAGCAGTAGTGACCCCGAGTGCGCATGCGCAGTAGCGATCCCGAATGAGCATGCACAGTAGTGAGCCCGAGTACGCATGCACAGTAGTGAGCCCGTGTGCGCATGCGCAGGAGTGAGCACGAGTGCGCATGTGCATGTCTGAGCCGGTGTGCGCATGCGCAGTAGTGAGCCCGAGAGCTCATGCACAGTGGAGAGCCCGATTGCGCATGCGCAGTAGTGAGCCCGTGTGCGCATGCGCAGTGGTGAGCTCGAGTGCGCATGGGCAGGTCGGAGCCGGAGTGCGTATGCGCAGTAGTGAGTCCGAGTGCGCATGAGCAGTAGCGACTCCGAATGCGCATGCACAGTAGTGAGCCCGAGTACGCATGCACAGTAGTGAACCCGTGTGCGCATGCGCAGTAGTGACCCCGAGTGCGCATGAGCAGTAATGAGTCAGAGTGGGCATGAGCAGTAATGAGCCCGAGTGCGCATGCACAGTAATGCACCCGTGTGCGCATGCGCAGAAGTGAGCACGAGTGCGCATGTGCATGTCTGAGCCGGTGTGCGCATGCGCAGTAGTGAGCCCGAGTGCTCATGCACAGTGGAGAGCCCGATTGCGCATGCGCAGTAGTGAGCCCGTGTGCGCATGCGCAGTGGTGAGCTCGAGTGCGCATGGGCAGGTCCGAGCCGGAGTGCGTATGCGCAGTAGTGGGTCCGAGTGCGCAGGAGCAGTAGTGACCCCGTGCGCGCATCCGCAGCAGTGAGTCCGAGTGCGCATGAGCAGTAGTAAGGCCGAGTGCGCATGAGCAGTTGTGAGCCCGAGCGCCCATCCGCAATAGTGAGTCCGAGTGCGCATGTGCAGTAGAGAGCCCGTGTGCGCATGCGCAGTAGTGAGCCCGAGTGCGCATGCGCAGTACTAAGACCGTGCGCGCATGCGCAGTAGTGAGCCCGAGCGCGCATCCGCAGTAGTGAGTCCGAGTGCGCATGAGCAGTAGCGACCCCGAATGCGCATGCACAGTAGTGAGCCCGAGTACGCATGCACAGTAGTGAACCCGAGCGCGCATCCGCAGTAGTGAGTCCGAGTGCACATGTGCAGTAGAGAGCCCGTGTGCGCATGCGCAGTAGTGAGCCCGAGTGCTCATGCACAGTGGAGAGCCCGATTGCGCATGCGCAGTAGTGTGCCCGTGTGCGCATGCGCAGTGGTGAGCTCGAGTGCGCATGGGCAGGTCCGAGCCGGAGTGCGTATGCGCAGTAGCGAGTCCGAGTGCGCAGGAGCAGTAGTGACCCCGAGCGCGCATCCGCAGCAGTGAGTCCGTGTGCGCATGACCAGTAGTGAGGCCGATTGCGCATGAGCAGTAGTGAGCCCGAGCGCGCATCCGCAATAGTGAGTCCGAGTACGCATGCACAGTAGTGAGCCCGTGTGCGCATGGGCAGTAGTGACCCCGAGTGCGCATGAGCAGTAATGAGCCCGAGTGCTCATGCACAGTGGAGAGCCCGATTGCGCATGCGCAGTAGTGAGCCCGTGTGCGCATGCGCAGTAGTGAGCTCGAGTGCGCATGGGCAGGTCCGAGCCGGAGTGCGTATGCGCATTAGTGAGTCCGACTGCGCAGGAGCAGTAGTGACGCCGAGTGCGCATGAGCTGTAATGACCCCGAGTGCGCATGCACAGTAGTGCGTCCGTGTGCGCATGCGCAGAAGTGAGCTCGAGTGCGCATGTGCAGGTCTGAGCCGGTGTGCGCATGCGCAGTAGTGACCCCGAGTGCGCATGCGCAGTAGTGAGCCCGAGTGCTCATGCACAGTAGAGATCCCGGTAGCGCATGCGCAGTAGTGAGCCCGTGTGCGCTTGCGCAGTGGTGAGCTCGAGTGCGCATGGGCAGGTCGGAGCCGGGGTGCGTATGTGCAGTAGTGAGTCCGAGTGCGCATGAGCAGTAGCGACCCCGAATGCGCATGCACAGTAGTGAGCCCGAGTACGCATGCACAGTAGTGAGCCAACGTGCGCATGCACAGTAGTGACCCCGAGTGCGCATGCACAGTAGTAAGACCGTGCGCGCATGCGCAGTAGTGCGCCCGTGTGCGCATGCGCAGAAGTGAGCTCGAATGCGCATCCGCAGTAGTGAGCCCGAGTGCGCAAGCGCAGTAGCGAGTACGAGTGCGCAGGAGCAGTAGTGACCCCGAGTGCGCATCCGCAGCAGTGAGTCCGTGTGCGCATGACCAGTAGTGAGGTCGAGTGCGCATGAGCAGTAGTGAGCCCGAGCGCGCATCCACAGTAGTGAGGCCGAGTGGGCATGCGCAGCACTGACTCCGAGTACGCATGAGCAGTGGTGAGTTCGAGTGCGCATGAGCAGTAGTGACCCCGAGTGCGCATGCGCAGTAGCGATCCCGAATGAGCATGCACAGTAGTGAGCCCGAGTACGCATGCACAGTAGTGAGCCCGTGTGCGCATGGGCAGTAGTGACCCCGAGTGCGCATGCGCAGTAATGAGCCCGAGTGCTCATGCACAGTGGAGAGCCCGATTGCGCATGCGCGGTAGTGAGCCCGTGTGCGCATGCGCAGTAGTGAGCTCGAGTGCGCATGGGCAGGTCCGAGCCGGAGTGCGTATGCGCTGTAGTGAGTCCGACTGCGCACGAGCAGTAGTGACGCCGAGTGCGCATGAGCAGTAGTGAGTCCGAGTGCGCATGAGCTGTAATGACCCCGAGTGCGCATGCACAGTAGTGCGCCCGTGTGCGCATGCGCAGAAGTGAGCTCGAGTGCGCATGTGCAGGTCTGAGCCGGAGTGCGCATGCGCAGTAGTGACCCCGAGTGCGCATGCGCAGTAGTGTGCCCGAGTGCTCATGCACAGTAGAGATCCCGGTAGCGCATGCGCAGTAGTGACCCCGAGTGTGCATGCACAGTAGTGACCCCGAGTGCGCATGCACAGTAGTGAGCCCCTGTACACATGTGCAGTAGTGAGCCCGAGCGCGCATGCACAGTAGTGGGCCCGATTGCGCATCCGCAGTAGTGAGTCCCAGAGCGAATGGGCAGTAGTGACCCCGAGTGCGCATGCACAGTAGTGACCCCGAGTGCGCATGCACAGTAGTGAGCCCCTGTACACATGTGCAGTAGTGAGCCCGAGCGCGCATGCGCAGTAGTGCGCCCGCGTGCGCATGCGCAGTAGTGAGCCCGAGTGCGCGTGCGCAGTATCGACCCCGAGTGCGCATGTGCAGTAGTGAACCCGAGCGCGCATCCGCAGTAGTGGGTCCGAGTGCGCATGTGCAGTAGAGAGCCCGTGTGCGCATCCGCAGTAGTGACCCCGAGTGCGCATGCGCAGTAGTAAGACCGTGCGCGCATGCGCAGTAGTGCGCCCGTGTGCGCATGCGCAGAAGTGTGCCCGATTACGTATCCGCAGTAGTGACCCCGAGTGCGCATGCGCAGTAGTGAGCCCGAGCGCGCATCCGCAGTAGTGAGTCCGAGTGCACATGTGCAGTAGAGAGCCCGATTACGTATCCGCAGTAGTGACCCCGAGTGCGCATGCGCAGTAGTGACCCCGAGCGCGCATCCACAGTAGTGAGGCCGTGTGGGCATGCGCAGCACTGACTCCGAGTACGCATGAGCAGTGGTGAGTTCGAGTGCGCATGAGCAGTAGTGACCCCGAGAGCGCATGCGCAGTAGTGAGCCCGATTACGCATCCGCAGTAGTGACCCCGAGTGCGCATGGGCAGTAGTGACCCCGAGTGCGCATGCGCAGTAGTGAGCCCGATTACGCATCCGCAGTAGTGACCCCGAGTGCCAATGCGCAGTAGTGAGCTCGATTACGCATCCGCAGTAGTGACCCCGAGTGCGCATGCGCAGTAGTGCGCAGGTGTGCGCATGCGCAGAAGTGAGCTCGAATGCGCATGTGCAGGTCTGAGCCCGTGTGCGCATACGCAGTAGTGAGCCCGAGCGCGCATCCGCAGTAGTGAGCTCGATTGCGCCTGAGCAGTAGTGAGTTGGAGTGCGCATGCGCAGTAGTGAACCCGTGCGCACATGCGCAGTAGTGAGCCCGTGTGCGCATGCGCAGTAGTGACCCCGAGTGCCAATGCGCAGTAGTGAGCCCGATTACGCATCCGCAATAATGACCCCGAGTGCGCATGCGCAGTAGTGGGCTCGTGCGCGCATGCGCAGTAGTGAGCCCGTGGGCGCATGCGTAGTAGCGACCCCGAGCGCGCGTGCGCAGTAGTGACCCCGAGCGCTTATGCGCAGTAGTGAGCCCGAGTGCGCATGCGCAGTAGTGACCCCAAGTACGCATGAGCAGTGGTGAGTCCGAGGGCGCGTGCGCAGTAGTGACCGCCAGCGCTTATGCGCAGTAGTGGACGCGATTGCGCATGCGCACTAGTGGGAGCGATTGCGCATGCGCAGTAGTGAGCCCGTGTGCGCATGCAGAGTATTGAGCCCGTGTGTCCATGAGCAGTAGTGAGTCCGAGTGCGCATGAGCAGTAGTGACTCCGAGTGCGCATGAGCAGTAGTGACCCCGATTGCGCATGCACAGTAATGAGCCCATGTGTGCATGCGCAGTAGCGAACCCGAATGCGCGTCTGCAGTAGTGACCCCGAGTGCGCAAGCACAGTAGCGACCGCGAGCGCATATGCGCAGTAGTGAGCCCGATTGCGTATCCACAGTAGTGCGCCCGTGTGCGCATGCGCAGGAGTGAGCTCGAGTGCGCATATGCAGGTCTGACCCGATGTGCGCATGCGCTGTAGTGACCACGAGTGCGCATGCGCAGTAGTGAGCCCGTGTGGCCATTCGCAGTAGTAAGCCCGAATGCGCATGTGCAGGTCTGACTGGAGTGCGCGTGCGCAGTAGTGAGCCCGATTGCTCGCATGCGCAGTAGTGAGCCCGAGCGCGCACCCGCAGTAGTGAGACCGAGTGCGCATGCGCAGTAGTGAGCCCGTGCGCGCATTCGCTGTAGTGCACCCGTGTGCGCATGCGCAGAAGTGAGCTCGAGTGCGTATGTGCAGGTGTGAGCCGGACTGCCCATGCGCAGTAGTGAGGCCGTGTGCGCATGCGCAGTGGTGTGCCCGAGTGCGCATGGGCAGGTCTGAGCCGGCGTGCGCATGCGCAGTAGTGAGCCCGTGTGCGCATGCGCAGTAGCGACCCCGAGTGTGCATGCGCAATGGTGAGCCCGATTACGCACCCGCAATAGTGACCCCCAGTGCGCATGCGCAGTAGTGAGTCCGAGTGCGCATGAGCAGTAGCGACTCCGAATGCGCATGCACAGTAGTGAGCCCGAGTACGCATGCACAGTAGTGAACCCGTGTGCGCATGCGCAGTAGTGACCCCGAGTGCGCATGAGCAGTAATGAGTCAGAGTGGGCATGAGCAGTAATGAGCCCGAGTGCGCATGCACAGTAATGCACCCGTGTGCGCATGCGCAGAAGTGAGCACGAGTGCGCATGTGCATGTCTGAGCCGGTGTGCGCATGCGCAGTAGTGAGCCCGAGTGCTCATGCACAGTGGAGAGCCCGATTGCGCATGCGCAGTAGTGAGCCCGTGTGCGCATGCGCAGTGGTGAGCTCGAGTGCGCATGGGCAGGTCCGAGCCGGAGTGCGTATGCGCAGTAGTGAGTCCGAGTGCGCAGGAGCAGTAGTGACCCCGTGCGCGCATCCGCAGCAGTGAGTCCGAGTGCGCATGAGCAGTAGTAAGGCCGAGTGCGCATGAGCAGTAGTGAGCCCGAGCGCCCATCCGCAATAGTGAGTCCGAGTGCGCATGTGCAGTAGAGAGCCCGTGTGCGCATGCGCAGTAGTGAGCCCGAGTGCGCATGCGCAGTACTAAGACCGTGCGCGCATGCGCAGTAGTGAGCCCGAGCGCGCATCCGCAGTAGTGAGTCCGAGTGCGCATGAGCAGTAGCGACCCCGAATGCGCATGCACAGTAGTGAGCCCGAGTACGCATGCACAGTAGTGAACCCGTGTGCGCATGCGCAGTAGTGACCCCGAGTGCGCATGAGCAGTAATGAGTCCGAGTGGGCATGAGCAGTAATGAGCCCGAGTGCGCATGCACAGTAATGCACCCGTGTGCGCATGCGCAGAAGTGAGCATGAGTGCGCATGTGCATGTCTGAGCCGGTGTGCGTATGCGCAGTAGTGAGCCCGAGTGCTCATGCACAGTGGAGAGCCCGATTGCACATGCGCAGTAGTGAGCCCGAGCGCGGATGCGCAGTAGTGACCCCGAGTGCGCATGGGCAGTAGTGACCCCGAGTGCGCATGAGCAGTAGTGAGCCCGCGTGCGCATGCGCAGTAGTGACCCCGAGTGCGCATGTGCAGTAGTGAGCCCGATTACGTATCCGCAGTAGTGACTCCGAGTGCGCATGCGCAGTAGTGAGCCCGAGCGCGCATGTGCAGTAGTGAACCCGATTACGTATCCGCTGTAGTGACCCCGAGTGCGCATGCGCAGTAGTGAGCCCGAATACGTATCCGCAGTAGTGACTCCGAGTGCGCATGCGCAGTAGTGTGCCCGAGCGCGCATCCACAGTAGTGAGGCCGAGTGCGCATGCGCAGTACTGACTCCGAGTACGCATGAGCATTGGTGAGTTCGTGTGCGCATGAGCAGTAGTGACCCCGAGTGCGCATGCGCAGTAGTGAGCCCGATTACGCATCCGCAGTAGTGAGCCCGATTGCGCACCCGCAGCAGTGAGTCCGAGTGCGCATGAGCAGTAGTGAGGCCGAGTGCGCATGAGCAGTAGTGAGCCCGAGCGCGCATCCGCAGGAGCGAGTCCGAGTGCGCATGTGCAGTAGAGAGCCCGTGTGCGCATGCGCAGTAGTGAGCCCGTGTGCGCATGTGCAGTAGTGACCCCGAGTGCGCATGTGCAGTAGTGAGCCCGAGCGCGCATCCGCAGTAGTGAGTCCGAGTGCACATGTGCAGTAGAGAGCCCGTGTGCGCATGCGGAGTAGTGAGCCCGAGTGCTCATGCACAGTGGAGAGCCCGATTGCGCATGCGCAGTAGTGAGCCCGTGTGCGCATGCGCAGTGGTGAGCTCGAGTGCGCATGGGCAGGTCCGAGCCGGAGTGCGTATGCGCAGTAGCGAGTCCGAGTGCGCAGGAGCAGTAGTGACCCCGAGCGCGCATCCGCAGCAGTGAGTCCGTGTGCGCATGACCAGTAGTGAGGCCGATTGCGCATGAGCAGTAGTGAGCCCGAGCGCGCATCCGCAATAGTGAGTCCGAGTACGCATGCACAGTAGTGAGCCCGTGTGCGCATGGGCAGTAGTGACCCCGAGTGCGCATGAGCAGTAATGAGCCCGAGTGCTCATGCACAGTGGAGAGCCCGATTGCGCATGCGCAGTAGTGAGCCCGTGTGCGCATGCGCAGTAGTGAGCTCGAGTGCGCATGGGCAGGTCCGAGCCGGAGTGCGTATGCGCATTAGTGAGTCCGACTGCGCAGGAGCAGTAGTGACGCCGAGTGCGCATGAGCAGTAGTGAGTCCGAGTGCGCATGAGCTGTAATGACCCCGAGTGCGCATGCACAGTAGTGCGTCCGTGTGCGCATGCGCAGAAGTGAGCTCGAGTGCGCATGTGCAGGTCTGAGCCGGTGTGCGCATGCGCAGTAGTGACCCCGAGTGCGCATGCGCAGTAGTGAGCCCGAGTGCTCATGCACAGTAGAGATCCCGGTAGCGCATGCGCAGTAGTGAGCCCGTGTGCGCTTGCGCAGTGGTGAGCTCGAGTGCGCATGGGCAGGTCGGAGCCGGGGTGCGTATGTGCAGTAGTGAGTCCGAGTGCGCATGAGCAGTAGCGACCCCGAATGCGCATGCACAGTAGTGAGCCCGAGTACGCATGCACAGTAGTGAGCCAACGTGCGCATGCACAGTAGTGACCCCGAGTGCGCATGCACAGTAGTAAGACCGCGCGCGCATGCGCAGTAGTGCGCCCGTGTGCGCATGCGCAGAAGTGAGCTCGAATGCGCATCCGCAGTAGTGAGCCCGAGTGCGCAAGCGCAGTAGCGAGTACGAGTGCGCAGGAGCAGTAGTGACCCCGAGTGCGCATCCGCAGCAGTGAGTCCGTGTGCGCATGACCAGTAGTGAGGTCGAGTGCGCATGAGCAGTAGTGAGCCCGAGCGCGCATCCACAGTAGTGAGGCCGAGTGGGCATGCGCAGCACTGACTCCGAGTACGCATGAGCATTGGTGAGTTCGTGTGCGCATGAGCAGTAGTGACCCCGAGTGCGCATGCGCAGTAGTGAGCCCGATTACGCATCCGCAGTAGTGACCACGAGTGCGCATGAGCAGTAGTGACCCCGAGTGCGCATGCGCAGTAGTGAGCCAGATTACGCATCCGCAGTAGTGAGCCCGATTGCGCACCCGCAGCAGTGAGTCCGAGTGCGCATGAGCAGTAGTGAGGCCGAGTGCGCATGAGCAGTAGTGAGCCCGAGCGCGCATCCGCAGGAGCGAGTCCGAGTGCGCATGTGCAGTAGAGAGCCCGTGTGCGCATGCGCAGTAGTGAGCCCGTGTGCGCATGTGCAGTAGTGACCCCGAGTGCGCATGTGCAGTAGTGAGCCCGAGCGCGCATCCGCAGTAGTGAGTCCGAGTGCACATGTGCAGTAGAGAGCCCGTGTGCGCATGCGGAGTAGTGAGCCCGAGTGCTCATGCACAGTGGAGAGCCCGATTGCGCATGCGCAGTAGTGAGCCCGTGTGCGCATGCGCAGTGGTGAGCTCGAGTGCGCATGGGCAGGTCCGAGCCGGAGTGCGTATGCGCAGTAGCGAGTCCGAGTGCGCAGGAGCAGTAGTGACCCCGAGCGCGCATCCGCAGCAGTGAGTCCGTGTGCGCATGACCAGTAGTGAGGCCGATTGCGCATGAGCAGTAGTGAGCCCGAGCGCGCATCCGCAATAGTGAGCCCGAGTACGCATGCACAGTAGTGAGCCAACGTGCGCATGCACAGTAGTGACCCCGAGTGCGCATGCGCAGTACTAAGACCGTGCGCGCATGCGCAGTAGTGAGCCCGAGCGCGCATCCGCAGTAGTGAGTCCGAGTGCGCATGAGCAGTAGCGACCCCGAATGCGCATGCACAGTAGTGAGCCCGAGTACGCATGCACAGTAGTGAACCCGTGTGCGCATGCGCAGTAGTGACCCCGAGTGCGCATGAGCAGTAATGAGTCCGAGTGGGCATGAGCAGTAATGAGCCCGAGTGCGCATGCACAGTAATGCACCCGTGTGCGCATGCGCAGAAGTGAGCATGAGTGCGCATGTGCATCTCTGAGCCGGTGTGCGTATGCGCAGTAGTGAGCCCGAGTGCTCATGCACAGTGGAGAGCCCGATTGCACATGCGCAGTAGTGAGCCCGAGCGCGGATGCGCAGTAGTGACCCCGAGTGCGCATGCGCAGTAGTGACCCCGAGTGCGCATGAGCAGTAGTGAGCCCGCGTGCGCATGCGCAGTAGTGACCCCGAGTGCGCATGTGCAGTAGTGAGCCCGATTACGTATCCGCAGTAGTGACTCCGAGTGCGCATGCGCAGTAGTGAGCCCGAGCGCGCATGTGCAGTAGTGAACCCGATTACGTATCCGCTGTAGTGACCCCGAGTGCGCATGCGCAGTAGTGAGCCCGAATACGTATCCGCAGTAGTGACTCCGAGTGCGCATGCGCAGTAGTGTGCCCGAGCGCGCATCCACAGTAGTGAGGCCGAGTGCGCATGCGCAGTACTGACTCCGAGTACGCATGAGCATTGGTGAGTTCGTGTGCGCATGAGCAGTAGTGACCCCGAGTGCGCATGCGCAGTAGTGAGCCCGATTACGCATCCGCAGTAGTGACCACGAGTGCGCATGAGCAGTAGTGACCCCGAGTGCGCATGCGCAGTAGTGAGCCCGATTACGCATCCGCAGTAGTGAGCCCGATTGCGCACCCGCAGCAGTGAGTCCGAGTGCGCATGAGCAGTAGTGAGGCCGAGTGCGCATGAGCAGTAGTGAGCCCGAGCGCGCATCCGCAGGAGCGAGTCCGAGTGCGCATGTGCAGTAGAGAGCCCGTGTGCGCATGCGCAGTAGTGAGCCCGTGTGCGCATGTGCAGTAGTGACCCCGAGTGCGCATGTGCAGTAGTGAGCCCGAGCGCGCATCCGCAGTAGTGAGTCCGAGTGCACATGTGCAGTAGAGAGCCCGTGTGCGCATGCGGAGTAGTGAGCCCGAGTGCTCATGCACAGTGGAGAGCCCGATTGCGCATGCGCAGTAGTGAGCCCGTGTGCGCATGCGCAGTGGTGAGCTCGAGTGCGCATGGGCAGGTCCGAGCCGGAGTGCGTATGCGCAGTAGCGAGTCCGAGTGCGCAGGAGCAGTAGTGACCCCGAGCGCGCATCCGCAGCAGTGAGTCCGTGTGCGCATGACCAGTAGTGAGGCCGATTGCGCATGAGCAGTAGTGAGCCCGAGCGCGCATCCGCAATAGTGAGTCCGAGTACGCATGCACAGTAGTGAGCCCGTGTGCGCATGGGCAGTAGTGACCCCGAGTGCGCATGAGCAGGAATGAGCCCGAGTGCTCATGCACAGTGGAGAGCCCGATTGCGCATGCGCAGTAGTGAGCCCGTGTGCGCATGCGCAGTAGTGAGCTCGAGTGCGCATGGGCAGGTCCGAGCCGGAGTGCGTATGCGCATTAGTGAGTCCGACTGCGCAGGAGCAGTAGTGACGCCGAGTGCGCATGAGCAGTAGTGAGTCCGAGTGCGCATGAGCTGTAATGACCCCGAGTGCGCATGCACAGTAGTGCGTCCGTGTGCGCATGCGCAGAAGTGAGCTCGAGTGCGCATGTGCAGGTCTGAGCCGGTGTGCGCATGCGCAGTAGTGACCCCGAGTGCGCATGCGCAGTAGTGAGCCCGAGTGCTCATGCACAGTAGAGATCCCGGTAGCGCATGCGCAGTAGTGAGCCCGTGTGCGCTTGCGCAGTGGTGAGCTCGAGTGCGCATGGGCAGGTCGGAGCCGGGGTGCGTATGTGCAGTAGTGAGTCCGAGTGCGCATGAGCAGTAGCGACCCCGAATGCGCATGCACAGTAGTGAGCCCGAGTACGCATGCACAGTAGTGAGCCAACGTGCGCATGCACAGTAGTGACCCCGAGTGCGCATGCACAGTAGTAAGACCGCGCGCGCATGCGCAGTAGTGCGCCCGTGTGCGCATGCGCAGAAGTGAGCTCGAATGCGCATCCGCAGTAGTGAGCCCGAGTGCGCAAGCGCAGTAGCGAGTACGAGTGCGCAGGAGCAGTAGTGACCCCGAGTGCGCATCCGCAGCAGTGAGTCCGTGTGCGCATGACCAGTAGTGAGGTCGAGTGCGCATGAGCAGTAGTGAGCCCGAGCGCGCATCCACAGTAGTGAGGCCGAGTGGGCATGCGCAGCACTGACTCCGAGTACGCATGAGCAGTGGTGAGTTCGAGTGCGCATGAGCAGTAGTGACCCCGAGTGCGCATGCGCAGTAGCGACCCCGAATGAGCATGCACAGTAGTGAGCCCGAGTACGCATGCACAGTAGTGAGCCCGTGTGCGCATGGGCAGTAGTGACCCCGAGTGCGCATGCGCAGTAATGAGCCCGAGTGCTCATGCACAGTGGAGAGCCCGATTGCGCATGCGCGGTAGTGAGCCCGTGTGCGCATGCGCAGTAGTGAGCTCGAGTGCGGATGGGCAGGTCCGAGCCGGAGTGCGTATGCGCTGTAGTGAGTCCGACTGCGCACGAGCAGTAGTGACGCCGAGTGCGCATGAGCAGTAGTGAGTCCGAGTGCGCATGAGCAGTAATGAGCCCGAGTGCGCAAGCACAGTAGTGCGCCCGTGTGCGCATGCGCAGTAGCGACCCCGAGAGCGCATGAGCAGTAGTGAGTCCGGGTGGGCACGAGCAGTAGTGACACCGAGTGCGCATGCACAGTAGTGAGCCCGATTGCGCATCCCCAGTAGTGAGTCCCAGTGCGAATGGGCAGTAGTGACCCCGAGTGTGCATGCACAGTAGTGACACCGAGTGCGCATGCACAGTAGTGAGCCCCTGTACACATGTGCAGTAGTGAGCCCGAGCGCGCATGCACAGTAGTGGGCCCGATTGCGCATCCGCAGTAGTGAGTCCCAGAGCGAATGGGCAGTAGTGACCCCGAGTGCGCATGCACAGTAGTGACCCCGAGTGCGCATGCACAGTAGTGAGCCCCTGTACACATGTGCAGTAGTGAGCCCGAGCGCGCATGCGCAGTAGTGCGCCCGCGTGCGCATGCGCAGTAGTGAGCCCGAGTGCGCGTGCGCAGTATCGACCCCGAGTGCGCATGTGCAGTAGTGAGCCCGAGCGCGCATCCGCAGTAGTGGGTCCGAGTGCGCATGTGCAGTAGAGAGCCCGTGTGCGCATCCGCAGTAGTGACCCCGAGTGCGCATGCGCGGTAGTAAGACCGTGCGCGCATGCGCAGTAGTGCGCTCGTGTGCGCATGCGCAGAAGTGTGCCCGATTACGTATCCGCAGTAGTGACCCCGAGTGCGCATGCGCAGTAGTGAGCCCGAGCGCGCATCCGCAGTAGTGAGTCCGAGTGCACATGTGCAGTAGAGAGCCCGATTACGTATCCGCAGTAGTGACCCCGAGTGCGCATGCGCAGTAGTGACCCCGAGCGCGCATCCACAGTAGTGAGGCCGTGTGGGCATGCGCAGCACTGACTCCGAGTACGCATGAGCAGTGGTGAGTTCGAGTGCGCATGAGCAGTAGTGACCCCGAGAGCGCATGCGCAGTAGTGAGCCCGATTACGCATCCGCAGTAGTGACCCCGAGTGCGCATGGGCAGTAGTGACCCCGAGTGCGCATGCGCAGTAGTGAGCCCGATTACGCACCCGCAGTAGTGACCCCGAGTGCGCATGCGCAGTAGTAAGACCGTGCGCGCATGCGCAGTAGTGCGCCCGTGTGCGCATGCGCAGAAGTGAGCTCGAATGCGCATCCGCAGTAGTGAGCCCGAGTGCGCAAGCGCAGTAGCGAGTCCGAGTGCGCAGGAGCAGTAGTGACCCCGAGTGCGCATCCGCAGCAGTGAGTCCGTGTGCGCATGACCAGTAGTGAGGCCGAGTGCGCATGAGCAGTAGTGAGCCCGAGCGCGCATCCACAGTAGTCAGGCCGAGTGGGCATGCGCAGCACTGACTCCGAGTACGCATGAGCAGTGGTGAGTTCGAGTGCACACGAGCAGTAGTGACCCCGAGAGCGCATGCGCTGTAGTGAGCCCGATTACGCATCCGCAGTAGTGACCCCGAGTGCGCATGGGCAGTAGGGACCCCGAGTGCGCATGCGCAGTAGTGACGCCGAGTACGCATGCACAGTAGTGAGCCCGCGTGCGCATGCGCAGTAGTGACCCCGAGTGCGCATGAGCAGTAATGAGCCCGAGTGCGCAAGCACAGTAGTGCGCCCGTGTGCGCATGCGCAGTAGCGACCCCGAGTGCGCATGAGCAGTAGTGAGTCCGGGTGGGCACGAGCAGTAGTGACACCGAGTGCGCATGCACAGTAGTTGGCCCGATTGCGCATCCCCAGTAGTGAGTCCCAGTGCGAATGGGCAGTAGTGACCCCGAGTGTGCATGCACAGTAGTGACCCCGAGTGCGCATGCACAGTAGTGAGCCCCTGTACACATGTGCAGTAGTGAGCCCGAGCGCGCATGCACAGTAGTGGGCCCGATTGCGCATCCGCAGTAGTGAGTCCCAGAGCGAATGGGCAGTAGTGACCCCGAGTGCGCATGCACAGTAGTGACCCCGAGTGCGCATGCACAGTAGTGAGCCCCTGTACACATGTGCAGTAGTGAGCCCGAGCGCGCATGCGCAGTAGTGCGCCCGCGTGCGCATGCGCAGTAGTGAGCCCGAGTGCGCGTGCGCAGTATTGACCCCGAGTGCGCATGTGCAGTAGTGAGCCCGAGCGCGCATCCGCAGTAGTGGGTCCGAGTGCGCATGTGCAGTAGAGAGCCCGTGTGCGCATCCGCAGTAGTGACCCCGAGTGCGCATGCGCAGTAGTAAGACCGTGCGCGCATGCGCAGTAGTGCGCCCGTGTGCGCATGCGCAGAAGTGAGCCCGATTACGTATCCGCAGTAGTCACCCCGAGTGCGCATGCGCAGTAGTGAGCCCGAGCGCGCATCCGCAGTAGTGAGTCCGAGTGCACATGTGCAGTAGAGAGCCCGATTACGTATCCGCAGTAGTGACCCCGAGTGCGCATGCGCAGTAGTGACCCCGAGCGCGCATCCACAGTAGTGAGGCCGTGTGGGCATGCGCAGCACTGACTCCGAGTACGCATGAGCAGTGGTGAGTTCGAGTGCGCATGAGCAGTAGTGACCCCGAGAGCGCATGCGCAGTAGTGAGCCCGATTACGCATCCGCAGTAGTGACCCCGAGTGCGCATGGGCAGTAGTGACCCCGAGTGCGCATGCGCAGTAGTGAGCCCGATTACGCACCCGCAGTAGTGACCCCGAGTGCGCATGCGCAGTAGTGACCGCGAGTGCGCATGAGCAGTAATGAGCCCGAGTGCGCAAGCACAGTAGTGCGCCCGTGTGCGCATGCGCAGTAGCGACCCCGAGTGCGCATGAGCAGTAGTGAGTCCGGGTGGGCACGAGCAGTAGTGACACCGAGTGCGCATGCACAGTAGTGGGCCCGATTGCGCATCCCCAGTAGTGAGTCCCAGTGCGAATGGGCAGTAGTGACCCCGAGTGTGCATGCACAGTAGTGACCCCGAGTGCGCATGCACAGTAGTGAGCCCCTGTACACATGTGCAGTAGTGAGCCCGAGCGCGCATGCACAGTAGTGGGCCCGATTGCGCATCCGCAGTAGTGAGTCCCAGAGCGAATGGGCAGTAGTGACCCCGAGTGCGCATGCACAGTAGTGACCCCGAGTGCGCATGCACAGTAGTGAGCCCCTGTACACATGTGCAGTAGTGAGCCCGAGCGCGCATGCGCAGTATTGCGCCCGCGTGCGCATGCGCAGTAGTGAGCCCGAGTGCGCGTGCGCAGTATTGACCCCGAGTGCGCATGTGCAGTAGTGAGCCCGAGCGCGCATCCGCAGTAGTGGGTCCGAGTGCGCATGTGCAGTAGAGAGCCCGTGTGCGCATCCGCAGTAGTGACCCCGAGTGCGCATGCGCAGTAGTAAGACCGTGCGCGCATGCGCAGTAGTGCGCCCGTGTGCGCATGCGCAGAAGTGAGCCCGATTACGTATCCGCAGTAGTGACCCCGAGTGCGCATGCGCAGTAGTGAGCCCGAGCGCGCATCCGCAGTAGTGAGTCCGAGTGCACATGTGCAGTAGAGAGCCCGATTACGTATCCGCAGTAGTGACCCCGAGTGCGCATGCGCAGTAGTGACCCCGAGCGCGCATCCACAGTAGTGAGGCCGTGTGGGCATGCGCAGCACTGACTCCGAGTACGCATGAGCAGTGGTGAGTTCGAGTGCGCATGAGCAGTAGTGACCCCGAGAGCGCATGCGCAGTAGTGAGCCCGATTACGCATCCGCAGTAGTGACCCCGAGTGCGCATGGGCAGTAGTGACCCCGAGTGCGCATGCGCAGTAGTGAGCCCGATTACGCACCCGCAGTAGTGACCCCGAGTGCGCATGCGCAGTAGTAAGACCGTGCGCGCATGCGCAGTAGTGCGCCCGTGTGCGCATGCGCAGAAGTGAGCTCGAATGCGCATCCGCAGTAGTGAGCCCGAGTGCGCAAGCGCAGTAGCGAGTCCGAGTGCGCAGGAGCAGTAGTGACCCCGAGTGCGCATCCGCAGCAGTGAGTCCGTGTGCGCATGACCAGTAGTGAGGCCGAGTGCGCATGAGCAGTAGTGAGCCCGAGCGCTCATCCACAGTAGTCAGGCCGAGTGGGCATGCGTAGCACTGACTCCGAGTACGCATGAACAGTAGTGAGCCCGATTACGCATCCGCAGTAGTGTCCCCGAGTGCGCAAGCGCAGTAGTGAGCCCGATTACGCATCCGCAGTAGTGACCCCGAGTACTCATGAGCAGTAGTGAGTCCGAGTGCGCATGAGCAGTAGTGAATCCGAGTGCGCATGAGCAGTAGTGACCCCGAGTGCGCATGCGCAGTAGTGAGCCCGATTACGCATCCGCAATAATGACCCCGAGTGCGCATGCGCAGTAGTGAGCTCGTGCGCGCATGCGCAGTAGTGAGCCCGAGTGCGCATGCGCAGTAGTGACCCCGAGTACGCATGAGCAGTAGTGAGCTCGATTACGCATCCGCAGTAGTGACCCCGAGTGCGCGTGCGCTGTAGTGAGCCCGAGCGCGCATCCGCAGTAGTGACCCCGAGTGCGCATGCGCAGTAGTGCGCAGGTGTGCGCATGCGCAGAAGTGAGCTCGAATGCGCATGTGCAGGTCTGAGCCCGTGTGCGCATACGCAGTAGTGAGCCCGAGCGCGCATCCGCAGTAGTGAGCTCGATTGCGCCTGAGCAGTAGTGAGTTGGAGTGCGCATGCGCAGTAGTGAACCCGTGCGCACATGCGCAGTAGTGAGCCCGTGTGCGCATGCGCAGTAGTGACCCCGAGTGCCAATGCGCAGTAGTCAGCCCGATTACGCATCCGCAATAATGACCCCGAGTGCGCATGCGCAGTAGTGAGCTCGTGCGCGCATGCGCAGTAGTGAGCCCGTGTGCGCATGCGTAGTAGCGATCCCGAGCGCGCGTGCGCAGTAGTGACCGCGAGCGCTTATGCGCAGTAGTGAGCCCGAGTGCGCATGCGCAGTAGTGACCCCGAGTACGCATGAGCAGTGGTGAGTCCGAGCGCGCGTGCGCAGTAGTGACCGCCAGCGCTTATGCGCAGTAGTGGACGCGATTGCGCATGCGCACTAGTGGGAGCGATTGCGCATGCGCAGTAGTGAGCCCGTGTGCGCATGCAGAGTATTGAGCCCGTGTGTCCATGAGCAGTAGTGAGTCCGAGTGCGCATGAGCAGTAGCGACTCCGAATGCGCATGCACAGTAGTGAGCCCGAGTACGCATGCACAGTAGTGAACCCATGTGCGCATGCGCAGTAGTGACCCCGAGTGCGCATGAGCAGTAATGAGTCCGAGTGGGCATGAGCAGTAATGAGCCCGAGTGCGCATGCACAGTAATGCACCCTTGTGCGCATGCGCACAAGTGAGCACGAGTGCGCATGTGCATGTCTGAGCCGGTGTGCGCATGCGCAGTAGTGAGCCCGAGAGCTCATGCACTGTGGAGAGCCCGATTGCGCATGCGCAGTAGTGAGCCCGTGTGCGCATGCGCAGTGGTGAGCTCGAGTGCGCATGGGCAGGTCGGAGCCGGAGTGCGTATGCGCAGTAGTGAGTCCGAGTGCGCATGAGCAGTAGCGACTCCGAATGCGCATGCACAGTAGTGAGCCCGAGTACGCATGCACAGTAGTGAACCCGTGTGCGCATGCGCAGTAGTGACCCCGAGTGCGCATGAGCAGTAATGAGTCAGAGTGGGCATGAGCAGTAATGAGCCCGAGTGCGCATGCACAGTAATGCACCCGTGTGCGCATGCGCAGAAGTGAGCACGAGTGCGCATGTGCATGTCTGAGCCGGTGTGCGCATGCGCAGTAGTGAGCCCGAGTGCTCACGCACAGTGGAGAGCCCGATTGCGCATGCGCAGTAGTGAGCCCGTGTGCGCATGCGCAGTGGTGAGCTCGAGTGCGCATGGGCAGGTCCGAGCCGGAGTGCGTATGCGCAGTAGTGAGTCCGAGTGCGCAGGAGCAGTAGTGACCCCGTGCGCGCATCCGCAGCAGTGAGTCCGAGTGCGCATGAGCAGTAGTAAGGCCGAGTGCGCATGAGCAGTAGTGAGCCCGAGCGCCCATCCGCAATAGTGAGTCCGAGTGCGCATGTGCAGTAGAGAGCCCGTGTGCGCATGCGCAGTAGTGAGCCCGAGTGCGCATGAGCAGTAATGAGCCCGAGTGCTCATGCACAGTGGAGAGCCCGATTGCGCATGCGCAGTAGTGAGCCCGTGTGCGCATGCGCAGTAGTGAGCTCGAGTGCGCATGGGCAGGTCCGAGCCGGAGTGCGTATGCGCAGTAGTGAGTCCGACTGCGCAGGAGCAGTAGTGACGCCGAGTGCGCATGAGCAGTAGTGAGTCCGAGTGCGCATGAGCTGTAATGACCCCGAGTGCGCATGCACAGTAGTGCGCCCGTGTGCGCATGCGCAGAAGTGAGCTCGAGTGCGCATGTGCAGGTCTGAGCCGGTGTGCGCATGCGCAGTAGTGACCCCGAGTGCGCATGCGCAGTAGTGAGCCCGAGTGCTCATGCACAGTAGAGATCCCGGTAGCGCATGCGCAGTAGTGCGCCCGTGTGCGCATGCGCAGAAGTGAGCTCGAATGCGCATCCGCAGTAGTGAGCCCGAGTGCGCAAGCGCAGTAGCGAGTCCGAGTGCGCAGGAGCAGTAGTGACCCCGAGTGCGCATCCGCAGCAGTGAGTCCGTGTGCGCATGACCAGTAGTGAGGTCGAGTGCGCATGAGCAGTAGTGAGCCCGAGCGCGCATCCACAGTAGTGAGGCCGAGTGGGCATGCGCAGCACTGACTCCGAGTACGCATGAGCAGTGGTGAGTTCGAGTGCGCATGAGCAGTAGTGACCCCGAGTGCGCATGCGCAGTAGCGACCCCGAATGCGCATGCACAGTAGTGAGCCCGAGTACGCATGCACAGTAGTGAGCCCGTGTGCGCATGGGCAGTAGTGACCCCGAGTGCGCATGCGCAGTAATGAGCCCGAGTGCTCATGCACAGTGGAGAGCCCGATTGCGCATGCGCGGTAGTGAGCCCGTGTGCGCATGCGCAGTAGTGAGCTCGAGTGCGCATGGGCAGGTCCGAGCCGGAGTGCGTATGCGCTGTAGTGAGTCCGACTGCGCACGAGCAGTAGTGACGCCGAGTGCGCATGAGCAGTAGTGAGTCCGAGTGCGCATGAGCTGTAATGACCCCGAGTGCGCATGCACAGTAGTGCGCCCGCGTGCGCATGCGCAGAAGTGAGCTCGAGTGCGCATGTGCAGGTCTGAGCCGGTGTGCGCATGCGCAGTAGTGACCCCGAGTGCGCATGCGCAGTAGTGTGCCCGAGTGCTCATGCACGGTAGAGATCCCGGTAGCGCATGCGCTGTAGTGAGTCCGACTGCGCACGAGCAGTAGTGACGCCGAGTGCGCATGAGCAGTAGTGAGTCCGAGTGCGCATGAGCTGTAATGACCCCGAGTGCGCATGCACAGTAGTGCGCCCGCGTGCGCATGCGCAGAAGTGAGCTCGAGTGCGCATGTGCAGGTCTGAGCCGGTGTGCGCATGCGCAGTAGTGACCCCGAGTGCGTATGCGCAGTAGTGAGTCCGAGTGCGCATGAGCAGTAGCGACTCCGAATGCGCATGCACAGTAGTGAGCCCGAGTACGCATGCGCAGTAGTGAACCCGTGTGCGCATGCGCAGTAGTGACCCCGAGTGCGCATGCGCAGTAGTGACCCCGAGTGCGCATGAGCAGTAGTGAGCCCGCGTGCGCATGCGCAGTAGTGACCGCGAGTGCGCATGTGCAGTAGTGAGCCCGATTACGTATCCGCAATAGTGACTCCGAGTGCGCATGCGCAGTAGTGAGCCCGAGCGCGCATGTGCAGTAGTGAGCCCGATTACGTATCCGCTGTAGTGACCCCGAGTGCGCATGCGCAGTAGTGAGCCCGAATACGTATCCGCAGTAGTGACTCCGAGTGCGCATGCGCAGTAGTGTGCCCGAGCGCGCATCCACAGTAGTGAGGCCGAGTGCGCATGCGCAGTACTGACTCCGAGTACGCATGAGCATTGGTGAGTTCGAGTGCGCATGAGCAGTAGTGACCCCGAGTGCGCATGCGCAGTAGTGAGCCCGATTACGCATCCGCAGTAGTGACCACGAGTGCGCATGAGCAGTAGTGACCCCGAGTGCGCATGCGCAGTAGTGAGCCCGTGTGCGCATGCAGAGTATTGAGCCCGTGTGTCCATGAGCAGTAGTGAGTCCGAGTGCGCATGAGCAGTAGCGACTCCGAATGCGCATGCACAGTAGTGAGCCCGAGTACGCATGCACAGTAGTGAACCCATGTGCGCATGCGCAGTAGTGACCCCGAGTGCGCATGAGCAGTAATGAGTCCGAGTGGGCATGAGCAGTAATGAGCCCGAGTGCGCATGCACAGTAATGCACCCTTGTGCGCATGCGCAGAAGTGAGCACGAGTGCGCATGTGCATGTCTGAGCCGGAGTGCGCATGCGCAGTAGTGAGCCCGAGAGCTCATGCACTGTGGAGAGCCCGATTGCGCATGCGCAGTAGTGAGCCCGTGTGCGCATGCGCAGTGGTGAGCTCGAGTGCGCATGGGCAGGTCGGAGCCGGAGTGCGTATGCGCAGTAGTGAGTCCGAGTGCGCATGAGCAGTAGCGACTCCGAATGCGCATGCACAGTAGTGAGCCCGAGTACGCATGCACAGTAGTGAACCCGTGTGCGCATGCGCAGTAGTGACCCCGAGTGCGCATGAGCAGTAATGAGTCAGAGTGGGCATGAGCAGTAATGAGCCCGAGTGCGCATGCACAGTAATGCACCCGTGTGCGCATGCGCAGAAGTGAGCACGAGTGCGCATGTGCATGTCTGAGCCGGTGTGCGCATGCGCAGTAGTGAGCCCGAGTGCTCACGCACAGTGGAGAGCCCGATTGCGCATGCGCAGTAGTGAGCCCGTGTGCGCATGCGCAGTGGTGAGCTCGAGTGCGCATGGGCAGGTCCGAGCCGGAGTGCGTATGCGCAGTAGTGAGTCCGAGTGCGCAGGAGCAGTAGTGACCCCGTGCGCGCATCCGCAGCAGTGAGTCCGAGTGCGCATGAGCAGTAGTAAGGCCGAGTGCGCATGAGCAGTAGTGAGCCCGAGCGCCCATCCGCAATAGTGAGTCCGAGTGCGCATGTGCAGTAGAGAGCCCGTGTGCGCATGCGCAGTAGTGAGCCCGAGTGCGCATGAGCAGTAATGAGCCCGAGTGCTCATGCACAGTGGAGAGCCCGATTGCGCATGCGCAGTAGTGAGCCCGTGTGCGCATGCGCAGTAGTGAGCTCGAGTGCGCATGGGCAGGTCCGAGCCGGAGTGCGTATGCGCAGTAGTGAGTCCGACTGCGCAGGAGCAGTAGTGACGCCGAGTGCGCATGAGCAGTAGTGAGTCCGAGTGCGCATGAGCTGTAATGACCCCGAGTGCGCATGCACAGTAGTGCGCCCGTGTGCGCATGCGCAGAAGTGAGCTCGAGTGCGCATGTGCAGGTCTGAGCCGGTGTGCGCATGCGCAGTAGTGACCCCGAGTGCGCATGCGCAGTAGTGAGCCCGAGTGCTCATGCACAGTAGAGATCCCGGTAGCGCATGCGCAGTAGTGCGCCCGTGTGCGCATGCGCAGAAGTGAGCTCGAATGCGCATCCGCAGTAGTGAGCCCGAGTGCGCAAGCGCAGTAGCGAGTCCGAGTGCGCAGGAGCAGTAGTGACCCCGAGTGCGCATCCGCAGCAGTGAGTCCGTGTGCGCATGACCAGTAGTGAGGTCGAGTGCGCATGAGCAGTAGTGAGCCCGAGCGCGCATCCACAGTAGTGAGGCCGAGTGGGCATGCGCAGCACTGACTCCGAGTACGCATGAGCAGTGGTGAGTTCGAGTGCGCATGAGCAGTAGTGACCCCGAGTGCGCATGCGCAGTAGCGACCCCGAATGCGCATGCACAGTAGTGAGCCCGAGTACGCATGCACAGTAGTGAGCCCGTGTGCGCATGGGCAGTAGTGACCCCGAGTGCGCATGCGCAGTAGTGAGCTCGAGTGCGCATGGGCAGGTCCGTGCCGGAGTGCGTATGCGCTGTAGTGAGTCCGACTGCGCACGAGCAGTAGTGACGCCGAGTGCGCATGAGCAGTAGTGAGTCCGAGTGCGCATGAGCAGTAATGAGCCCGAGTGCTCATGCACAGTGGAGAGCCCGATTGCGCATGCGCAGTAGTGAGCCCGTGTGCGCATGCGCAGTAGTGAGCTCGAGTGCGCATGGGCAGGTCCGAGCCGGAGTGCGTATGCGCAGTAGTGAGTCCGACTGCGCAGGAGCAGTAGTGACGCCGAGTGCGCATGAGCAGTAGTGAGTCCGAGTGCGCATGAGCTGTAATGACCCCGAGTGCGCATGCACAGTAGTGCGCCCGTGTGCGCATGCGCAGAAGTGAGCTCGAGTGCGCATGTGCAGGTCTGAGCCGGTGTGCGCATGCGCAGTAGTGACCCCGAGTGCGCATGCGCAGTAGTGAGCCCGAGTGCTCATGCACAGTAGAGATCCCGGTAGCGCATGCGCAGTAGTGCGCCCGTGTGCGCATGCGCAGAAGTGAGCTCGAATGCGCATCCGCAGTAGTGAGCCCGAGTGCGCAAGCGCAGTAGCGAGTCCGAGTGCGCAGGAGCAGTAGTGACCCCGAGTGCGCATCCGCAGCAGTGAGTCCGTGTGCGCATGACCAGTAGTGAGGTCGAGTGCGCATGAGCAGTAGTGAGCCCGAGCGCGCATCCACAGTAGTGAGGCCGAGTGGGCATGCGCAGCACTGACTCCGAGTACGCATGAGCAGTGGTGAGTTCGAGTGCGCATGAGCAGTAGTGACCCCGAGTGCGCATGCGCAGTAGCGACCCCGAATGCGCATGCACAGTAGTGAGCCCGAGTACGCATGCACAGTAGTGAGCCCGTGTGCGCATGGGCAGTAGTGACCCCGAGTGCGCATGCGCAGTAATGAGCCCGAGTGCTCATGCACAGTGGAGAGCCCGATTGCGCATGCGCGGTAGTGAGCCCGTGTGCGCATGCGCAGTAGTGAGCTCGAGTGCGCATGGGCAGGTCCGAGCCGGAGTGCGTATGCGCTGTAGTGAGTCCGACTGCGCACGAGCAGTAGTGACGCCGAGTGCGCATGAGCAGTAGTGAGTCCGAGTGCGCATGAGCTGTAATGACCCCGAGTGCGCATGCACAGTAGTGCGCCCGCGTGCGCATGCGCAGAAGTGAGCTCGAGTGCGCATGTGCAGGTCTGAGCCGGTGTGCGCATGCGCAGTAGTGACCCCGAGTGCGCATGCGCAGTAGTGTGCCCGAGTGCTCATGCACGGTAGAGATCCCGGTAGCGCATGCGCAGTAGTGAGCCCGTGTGCGCATGCGCAGTGGTGAGCTCGAGTGCGCATGGGCAGGTCGGAGCCGGAGTGCGTATGCGCAGTAGTGAGTCCGAGTGCGCATGAGCAGTAGCGACTCCGAATGCGCATGCACAGTAGTGAGCCCGAGTACGCATGCGCAGTAGTGAACCCGTGTGCGCATGCGCAGTAGTGACCCCGAGTGCGCATGCGCAGTAGTGACCCCGAGTGCGCATGAGCAGTAGTGAGCCCGCGTGCGCATGCGCAGTAGTGACCGCGAGTGCGCATGTGCAGTAGTGAGCCCGATTACGTATCCGCAGTAGTGACTCCGAGTGCGCATGCGCAGTAGTGAGCCCGAGCGCGCATGTGCAGTAGTGAGCCCGATTACGTATCCGCTGTAGTGACCCCGAGTGCGCATGCGCAGTAGTGAGCCCGAATACGTATCCGCAGTAGTGACTCCGAGTGCGCATGCGCAGTAGTGTGCCCGAGCGCGCATCCACAGTAGTGAGGCCGAGTGCGCATGCGCAGTACTGACTCCGAGTACGCATGAGCATTGGTGAGTTCGAGTGCGCATGAGCAGTAGTGACCCCGAGTGCGCATGCGCAGTAGTGAGCCCGATTACGCATCCGCAGTAGTGACCACGAGTGCGCATGAGCAGTAGTGACCCCGAGTGCGCATGCGCAGTAGTGAGCCCGATTACGCATCCGCAGTAGTGAGCCCGATTGCGCATCCGCAGCAGTGAGTCCGAGTGCGCATGAGCAGTAGTGAGGCCGAGTGCGCATGAACAGTAGTGAGCCCGAGCGCGCATCCGCAGGAGCGAGTCCGAGTGCGCATGTGCAGTAGAGAGCCCGTGTGCGCATGCGCAGTAGTGAGCCCGTGTGCGCATGTGCAGTAGTGACCCCGAGTGCGCATGTGCAGTAGTGAGCCCGAGCGCGCATCCGCAGTAGTGAGTCCGAGTGCACATGTGCAGTAGAGAGCCCGTGTGCGCATGCGCAGTAGTGAGCCCGAGTGCTCATGCACAGTGGAGAGCCCGATTGCGCATGCGCAGTGGTGAGCCCGTGTGCGCATGCGCAGTGGTGAGCTCGAGTGCGCAAGGGCAGGTCCGAGCCGGAGTGCGTATGCGCAGTAGCGAGTCCGATTACGCAGGAGCAGTAGTGACCCCGAGCGCGCATCCGCAGCAGTGAGTCCGTGTGCGCATGACCAGTAGTGAGGCCGATTGCGCATGAGCAGTAGTGAGCCCGAGCGCGCATCCGCAATAGTGAGTCCGAGTACGCATGCACAGTAGTGCGCCCGTGTGCGCATGCGCAGTAGTGACCCCGAGAGCGCATGCGCAGTAGTGAGCCCGATTACGCATCCGCAGTAGTGACCCCGAGTGCGCATGGGCAGTAGTGACCCCGAATGCGCATGCACAGTAGTGAGCCCGAGTACGCATGCACAGTAGTGAGCCCGCGTGCGCATGCGCAGTAGTGACCCCGAGTGCGCATGAGCAGTAATGAGCCCGAGTGCGCAAGCACAGTAGTGCGCCCGTGTGCGCATGCGCAGTAGCGACCCCGAGTGCGCATGAGCAGTAGTGAGTCCGGGTGGGCACGAGCAGTAGTGACACCGAGTGCGCATGCACAGTAGTGGGCCCGATTGCGCATCCCCAGTAGTGAGTCCCAGTGCGAATGGGCAGTAGTGACCCCGAGTGTGCATGCACAGTAGTGACCCCGAGTGCGCATGCACAGTAGTGAGCCCCTGTACACATGTGCAGTAGTGAGCCCGAGCGCGCATGCGCAGTAGTGCGCCCGCGTGCGCATGCGCAGTAGTGAGCCCGAGTGCGCGTGCGCAGTATTGACCCCGAGTGCGCATGTGCAGTAGTGAGCCCGAGCGCGCATCCGCAGTAGTGGGTCCGAGTGCGCATGTGCAGTAGAGAGCCCGTGTGCGCATCCGCAGTAGTGACCCCGAGTGCGCATGCGCAGTAGTAAGACCGTGCGCGTATGCGCAGTAGTGCGCCCGTGTGCGCATGCGCAGAAGTGAGCCCGATTACGTATCCGCAGTAGTGACCCCGAGTGCGCATGCGCAGTAGTGAGCCCGAGCGCGCATCCGCAGTAGTGAGTCCGAGTGCACATATGCAGTAGAGAGCCCGATTACGTATCCGCAGTAGTGACCCCGAGTGCGCATGCGCAGTAGTGACCCCGAACGCGCATCCACAGTAGTGAGGCCGTGTGGGCATGCGCAGCACTGACTCCGAGTACGCATGAGCAGTGGTGAGTTCGAGTGCGCATGAGCAGTAGTGACCCCGAGAGCGCATGCGCAGTAGTGAGCCCGATTACGCATCCGCAGTAGTGACCCCGAGTGCGCATGTTCAGTAGTGACCCCGAGTGCGCATGCGCAGTAGTGACCCCGAGTGCGCATGCGCAGTAGTGAGCCCGATTACGCACCCGCAGTAGTGACCCCGAGTGCGCATGCGCAGTAGTAAGACCCTGCGCGCATGCGCAGTAGTGCGCCCGTGTGCGCATGCGCAGAAGTGAGCTCGAATGCGCATCCGCAGTAGTGAGCCCGAGTGCGCATGCGCAGTAGCGAGTCCGAGTGCGCAGGAGCAGTAGTGACCCCGAGTGCGCATCCGCAGCAGTGAGTACGTGTGCGCATGACCAGTAGTGAGGTCGAGTGCGCATGAGCAGTAGTGAGCCCGAGCGCGCATCCGCAGGAGCGAGTCCGAGTGCGCATGTGCAGTAGAGAGCCCGTGTGCGCATGCGCAGTAGTGAGCCCGTGTGCGCATGTGCAGTAGTGAGCCCGATTACGCATCCGCAGTAGTGAGCCCGATTGCGCATCCGCAGCAGTGAGTCCGAGTGCGCATGAGCAGTAGTGAGGCCGAGTGCGCATGAACAGTAGTGAGCCCGAGCGCGCATCCGCAGGAGCGAGTCCGAGTGCGCATGTGCAGTAGAGAGCCCGTGTGCGCATGCGCAGTAGTGAGCCCGTGTGCGCATGTGCAGTAGTGACCCCGAGTGCGCATGTGCAGTAGTGAGCCCGAGCGCGCATCCGCAGTAGTGAGTCCGAGTGCACATGTGCAGTAGAGAGCCCGTGTGCGCATGCGCAGTAGTGAGCCCGAGTGCTCATGCACAGTGGAGAGCCCGATTGCGCATGCGCAGTAGTGAGCCCGTGTGCGCATGCGCAGTGGTGAGCTCGAGTGCGCAAGGGCAGGTCCGAGCCGGAGTGCGTATGCGCAGTAGCGAGTCCGATTGCGCAGGAGCAGTAGTGACCCCGAGCGCGCATCCGCAGCAGTGAGTCCGTGTGCGCATGACCAGTAGTGAGGCCGATTGCGCATGAGCAGTAGTGAGCCCGAGCGCGCATCCGCAATAGTGAGTCCGAGTACGCATGCACAGTAGTGCGCCCGTGTGCGCATGCGCAGTAGTGACCCCGAGAGCGCATGCGCAGTAGTGAGCCCGATTACGCATCCGCAGTAGTGACCCCGAGTGCGCATGGGCAGTAGTGACCCCGAATGCGCATGCACAGTAGTGAGCCCGAGTACGCATGCACAGTAGTGAGCCCGCGTGCGCATGCGCAGTAGTGACCCCGAGTGCGCATGAGCAGTAATGAGCCCGAGTGCGCAAGCACAGTAGTGCGCCCGTGTGCGCATGCGCAGTAGCGACCCCGAGTGCGCATGAGCAGTAGTGAGTCCGGGTGGGCACGAGCAGTAGTGACACCGAGTGCGCATGCACAGTAGTGGGCCCGATTGCGCATCCCCAGTAGTGAGTCCCAGTGCGAATGGGCAGTAGTGACCCCGAGTGTGCATGCACAGTAGTGACCCCGAGTGCGCATGCACAGTAGTGAGCCCCTGTACACATGTGCAGTAGTGAGCCCGAGCGCGCATGCGCAGTAGTGCGCCCGCGTGCGCATGCGCAGTAGTGAGCCCGAGTGCGCGTGCGCAGTATTGACCCCGAGTGCGCATGTGCAGTAGTGAGCCCGAGCGCGCATCCGCAGTAGTGGGTCCGAGTGCGCATGTGCAGTAGAGAGCCCGTGTGCGCATCCGCAGTAGTGACCCCGAGTGCGCATGCGCAGTAGTAAGACCGTGCGCGTATGCGCAGTAGTGCGCCCGTGTGCGCATGCGCAGAAGTGAGCCCGATTACGTATCCGCAGTAGTGACCCCGAGTGCGCATGCGCAGTAGTGAGCCCGAGCGCGCATCCGCAGTAGTGAGTCCGAGTGCACATGTGCAGTAGAGAGCCCGATTACGTATCCGCAGTAGTGACCCCGAGTGCGCATGCGCAGTAGTGACCCCGAACGCGCATCCACAGTAGTGAGGCCGTGTGGGCATGCGCAGCACTGACTCCGAGTACGCATGAGCAGTGGTGAGTTCGAGTGCGCATGAGCAGTAGTGACCCCGAGAGCGCATGCGCAGTAGTGAGCCCGATTACGCATCCGCAGTAGTGACCCCGAGTGCGCATGTTCAGTAGTGACCCCGAGTGCGCATGCGCAGTAGTGACCCCGAGTGCGCATGCGCAGTAGTGAGCCCGATTACGCACCCGCAGTAGTGACCCCGAGTGCGCATGCGCAGTAGTAAGACCCTGCGCGCATGCGCAGTAGTGCGCCCGTGTGCGCATGCGCAGAAGTGAGCTCGAATGCGCATCCGCAGTAGTGAGCCCGAGTGCGCATGCGCAGTAGCGAGTCCGAGTGCGCAGGAGCAGTAGTGACCCCGAGTGCGCATCCGCAGCAGTGAGTACGTGTGCGCATGACCAGTAGTGAGGTCGAGTGCGCATGAGCAGTAGTGAGCCCGAGCGCGCATCCGCAGGAGCGAGTCCGAGTGCGCATGTGCAGTAGAGAGCCCGTGTGCGCATGCGCAGTAGTGGGCCCGTGTGCGCATGTGCAGTAGTGAGCCCGATTACGCATCCGCAGTAGTGAGCCCGATTGCGCATCCGCAGCAGTGAGTCCGAGTGCGCATGAGCAGTAGTGAGGCCGAGTGCGCATGAGCAGTAGTGAGCCCGAGCGCGCATCCGCAGGAGCGAGTCCGAGTGCGCATGTGCAGTAGAGAGCCCGTGTGCGCATGCGCAGTAGTGAGCCCGTGTGCGCATGTGCAGTAGTGACCCCGAGTGCGCATGTGCAGTAGTGAGCCCGAGCGCGCATCCGCAGTAGTGAGTCCGAGTGCACATGTGCAGTAGAGCGCCCGTGTGCGCATGCGCAGTAGTGAGGACGAGTGCTCATGCACAGTGGAGAGCCCGATTGCGCATGAGCAGTAGTGAGCCCGAGCGCGCATCCGCAGGAGCGAGTCCGAGTGCGCATGTGCAGTAGAGAGCCCGTGTGCGCATGCGCAGTAGTGAACCCGTGTGCGCATGTGCAGTAGTGACCCCGAGTGCGCATGTGCAGTAGTGAGCCCGAGCGCGCATCCGCAGTAGTGAGTCCGAGTGCGCATGTGCAGTAGAGAGCCCGTGTGCGCATGCGCAGTAGTGAGCCCGTGTGCGCATCCGCAGTAGTGAGCCCGATTGCGCATCCGCAGCAGTGAGTCCGAGTGCGCATGAGCAGTAGTGAGGCCGAGTGCGCATTAGCAGTAGTGAGCCCGAGCGCGCATCCGCAGGAGCGAGTCCGAGTGCGCATGTGCAGTAGAGAGCCCGTGTGCGCATGCGCAGTAGTGAGCCCGTGTGCGCATGTGCAGTAGTGAGCCCGATTACGCATCCGCAGTAGTGAGCCTGATTGCGCATCCGCAGCAGTGAGTCCGAGTGCGCATGAGCAGTAGTGAGCTCGAGTGCGCAAGGGCAGGTCCGAGCCGGAGTGCGTATGCGCAGTAGCGAGTCCGATTGCGCAGGAGCAGTAGTGACCCCGAGCGCGCATCCGCAGCAGTGAGTCCGTGTGCGCATGACCAGTAGTGAGGCCGATTGCGCATGAGCAGTAGTGAGCCCGAGCGCGCATCCGCAATAGTGAGTCCGAGTACGCATGCACAGTAGTGCGCCCGTGTGCGCATGCGCAGTAGTGACCCCGAGAGCGCATGCGCAGTAGTGAGCCCGATTACGCATCCGCAGTAGTGACCCCGAGTGCGCATGGGCAGTAGTGACCCCGAATGCGCATGCACAGTAGTGAGCCCGAGTACGCATGCACAGTAGTGAGCCCGCGTGCGCATGCGCAGTAGTGACCCCGAGTGCGCATGAGCAGTAATGAGCCCGAGTGCGCAAGCACAGTAGTGCGCCCGTGTGCGCATGCGCAGTAGCGACCCCGAGTGCGCATGAGCAGTAGTGAGTCCGGGTGGGCACGAGCAGTAGTGACACCGAGTGCGCATGCACAGTAGTGGGCCCGATTGCGCATCCCCAGTAGTGAGTCCCAGTGCGAATGGGCAGTAGTGACCCCGAGTGTGCATGCACAGTAGTGACCCCGAGTGCGCATGCACAGTAGTGAGCCCCTGTACACATGTGCAGTAGTGAGCCCGAGCGCGCATGCGCAGTAGTGCGCCCGCGTGCGCATGCGCAGTAGTGAGCCCGAGTGCGCGTGCGCAGTATTGACCCCGAGTGCGCATGTGCAGTAGTGAGCCCGAGCGCGCATCCGCAGTAGTGGGTCCGAGTGCGCATGTGCAGTAGAGAGCCCGTGTGCGCATCCGCAGTAGTGACCCCGAGTGCGCATGCGCAGTAGTAAGACCGTGCGCGTATGCGCAGTAGTGCGCCCGTGTGCGCATGCGCAGAAGTGAGCCCGATTACGTATCCGCAGTAGTGACCCCGAGTGCGCATGCGCAGTAGTGAGCCCGAGCGCGCATCCGCAGTAGTGAGTCCGAGTGCACATGTGCAGTAGAGAGCCCGATTACGTATCCGCAGTAGTGACCCCGAGTGCGCATGCGCAGTAGTGACCCCGAACGCGCATCCACAGTAGTGAGGCCGTGTGGGCATGCGCAGCACTGACTCCGAGTACGCATGAGCAGTGGTGAGTTCGAGTGCGCATGAGCAGTAGTGACCCCGAGAGCGCATGCGCAGTAGTGAGCCCGATTACGCATCCGCAGTAGTGACCCCGAGTGCGCATGTTCAGTAGTGACCCCGAGTGCGCATGCGCAGTAGTGACCCCGAGTGCGCATGCGCAGTAGTGAGCCCGATTACGCACCCGCAGTAGTGACCCCGAGTGCGCATGCGCAGTAGTAAGACCCTGCGCGCATGCGCAGTAGTGCGCCCGTGTGCGCATGTGCAGAAGTGAGCTCGAATGCGCATCCGCAGTAGTGAGCCCGAGTGCGCATGCGCAGTAGCGAGTCCGAGTGCGCAGGAGCAGTAGTGACCCCGAGTGCGCATCCGCAGCAGTGAGTACGTGTGCGCATGACCAGTAGTGAGGTCGAGTGCGCATGAGCAGTAGTGAGCCCGAGCGCGCATCCGCAGGAGCGAGTCCGAGTGCGCATGTGCAGTAGAGAGCCCGTGTGCGCATGCGCAGTAGTGAGCCCGTGTGCGCATGTGCAGTAGTGAGCCCGATTACGCATCCGCAGTAGTGAGCCCGATTGCGCATCCGCAGCAGTGAGTCCGAGTGCGCATGAGCAGTAGTGAGGCCGAGTGCGCATGAGCAGTAGTGAGCCCGAGCGCGCATCCGCAGGAGCGAGTCCGAGTGCGCATGTGCAGTAGAGAGCCCGTGTGCGCATGCGCAGTAGTGAGCCCGTGTGCGCATGTGCAGTAGTGACCCCGAGTGCGCATGTGCAGTAGTGAGCCCGAGCGCGCATCCGCAGTAGTGAGTCCGAGTGCACATGTGCAGTAGAGCGCCCGTGTGCGCATGCGCAGTAGTGAGGACGAGTGCTCATGCACAGTGGAGAGCCCGATTGCGCATGAGCAGTAGTGAGCCCGAGCGCGCATCCGCAGGAGCGAGTCCGAGTGCGCATGTGCAGTAGAGAGCCCGTGTGCGCATGCGCAGTAGTGAGCCCGTGTGCGCATGTGCAGTAGTGACCCCGAGTGCGCATGTGCAGTAGTGAGCCCGAGCGCGCATCCGCAGTAGTGAGTCCGAGTGCGCATGTGCAGTAGAGAGCCCGTGTGCGCATGCGCAGTAGTGAGCCCGTGTGCGCATCCGCAGTAGTGAGCCCGATTGCGCATCCGCAGCAGTGAGTCCGAGTGCGCATGAGCAGTAGTGAGGCCGAGTGCGCATGAGCAGTAGTGAGCCCGAGCGCGCATCCGCAGGAGCGAGTCCGAGTGCGCATGTGCAGTAGAGAGCCCGTGTGCGCATGCGCAGTAGTGAGCCCGTGTGCGCATGTGCAGTAGTGAGCCCGATTACGCATCCGCAGTAGTGAGCCCGATTGCGCATCCGCAGCAGTGAGTCCGAGTGCGCATGAGCAGTAGTGAGGCCGAGTGCGCATGAGCAGTAGTGAGCCCGAGCGCGCATCCGCAGGAGCGAGTCCGAGTGCGCATGTGCAGTAGAGAGCCCGTGTGCGCATGCGCAGTAGTGAGCCCGTGTGCGCATGTGCAGTAGTGACCCCGAGTGCGCATGTGCAGTAGTGAGCCCGAGCGCGCATCCGCAGTAGTGAGTCCGAGTGCACATGTGCAGTAGAGCGCCCGTGTGCGCATGCGCAGTAGTGAGGGCGAGTGCTCATGCACAGTGGAGAGCCCGATTGCGCATGAGCAGTAGTGAGCCCGTGTGCGCATGCGCAGTGGTGAGCTCGAGTGCGCATGGGCAGGTCCGAGCCGGAGTGCGTATGCGCAGTAGTGAGTCCGAGTGCGCAGGAGCAGTAGTGACCCCGAGCGCGCATCCGCAGCAGTGAGTCCGTGTGCGCATGACCAGTAGTGAGGCCGAGTGCGCATGAGCAGTAGTGAGCCCGAGCGCGCATCCGCAGTAGTGAGGCCGAGTGGGCATGCGCAGTACTGACTCCGAGTACGCATGAGCAGTGGTGAGTTCGAGTGCGCATGAGCAGTAGTGACCCCGAGAGCGCATGCGCAGTAGTGAGCCCGATTACGCATCCGCAGTAGTGACCCCGAGTGCGCATGGGCAGTAGTGACCCCGAGTGCGCATGCGCAGTAGTGAGCCCGATTACGCACCCGCAGTAGTGACCCCGAGTGCGCATGCGCAGTAGTAAGACCGTGCGCGCATGCGCAGTAGTGCGCCCGTGTGCGCATGCGCAGAAGTAAGCTCGAATGCGCATCTGCAGTAGTGAGCCCGAGTGCGCAAGCGCAGTAGCGAGTCCGAGTGCGCAGGAGCAGTAGTGACCCCGAGTGCGCATCCGCAGCAGTGAGTCCGTGTGCGCATGACCAGTAGTGAGGCCGAGTGCGCATGAGCAGTAGTGAGCCCGAGCGCGCATCCACAGTTGTCAGGCCGAGTGGGCATGCGCAGCACTGACTCCGAGTACGCATGAGCAGTGGCGAGTTCGAGTGCACACGAGCAGTAGTGACCCCGAGAGCGCATGCGCTGTAGTGAGCCCGATTACGCATCCGCAGTAGTGACGCCGAGTGCGCATGTGCAGTAGTGAGCCCGATTACGTATCCGCAGTAGTGACCCCGAGTGCGCATGCGCAGTACTGAGCCCGAGCGCGCATCCACAGTAGTGAGGCCGTGTGGGCATGCGCAGCACTGACTCCGAGTACGCATGAGCAGTGGTGAGTTCGAGTGCGCATGAGCAGTAGTGACCCCGAGAGCGCATGCGCAGTAGTGAGCGCGATTACGTATCCGCAGTAGTGACCCCGAGTGCGCATGGGCAGTAGTGACCCCGAGTGCGCCTGCGCAGTAGTGAGCCGGATTACGCATGCGCAGTAGTAAGACCGTGCGCGCATGCGCAGTAGTGCGCCCGTGTGCGCATGCGCAGAAGTGAGCTCGAATGCGCATCCGCAGTAGTGAGCCCGAGTGCGCATGCGCAGTAGCGAGTCCGAGTGCGCAGGAGCAGTAGTGACCCCGAGTGCGCATCCGCAGCAGTGAGTCCGTGTGCGCATGACCAGTAGTGAGGTCGAGTGCGCATGAGCAGTAGTGAGCCCGTTTACGCATCCGCAGTAGTGAGCCCGATTGCGCATCCGCAGCAGTGAGTCCGAGTGCGCATGAGCAGTAGTGAGGCCGAGTGCGCATGAGCAGTAGTGAGCCCGAGCGCGCATCCGCAGGAGCGAGTCCGAGTGCGCATGTGCAGTAGAGAGCCCGTGTGCGCATGCGCAGTAGTGACCCCGAGTGCGCATGCACAGTAGTGAGCCCCTGTACACATGTGCAGTAGTGAGCCCGAGCGCGCATGCACAGTAGTGGGCCCGATTGCGCATGTGCAGTAGAGAGCCCGTGTGCGCATCCGCAGTAGTGACCCCGAGTGCGCATGCGCAGTAGTAAGACCGTGCGCGCATGCGCAGTAGTGCGCCCGTGTGCGCATGCGCAGAAGTGAGCCCGATTACGTATCCGCAGTAGTGACCCCGAGTGCGCATGCGCAGTAGTGAGCCCGAGCGCGCATCCGCAGTAGTGAGTCCGAGTGCACATGTGCAGTAGAGAGCCCGTGTGCGCATGCGCAGTGGTGAGCTCGAGTGCGCATGGGCAGGTCCGAGCCGGAGTGCGTATGCGCAGTAGTGAGTCCGAGTGCGCAGGAGCAGTAGTGACCCCGAGCGCGCATCCGCAGCAGTGAGTCCGTGTGCGCATGACCAGTAGTGAGGCCGAGTGCGCATGAGCAGTAGTGAGCCCGAGCGCGCATCCGCAGTAGTGAGGCCGAGTGGGCATGCGCAGTACTGACTCCGAGTACGCATGAGCAGTGGTGAGTTCGAGTGCGCATGAGCAGTAGTGACCCCGAGAGCGCATGCGCAGTAGTGAGCCCGATTACGCATCCGCAGTAGTGACCCCGAGTGCGCATGGGCAGTAGTGACCCCGAGTGCGCATCCGCAGCAGTGAGTCCGTGTGCGCATGACCAGTAGTGAGGTCGAGTGCGCATGAGCAGTAGTGAGCCCGTTTACGCATCCGCAGTAGTGAGCCCGATTGCGCATCCGCAGCAGTGAGTCCGAGTGCGCATGAGCAGTAGTGAGGCCGAGTGCGCATGAGCAGTAGTGAGCCCGAGCGCGCATCCGCAGGAGCGAGTCCGAGTGCGCATGTGCAGTAGAGAGCCCGTGTGCGCATGCGCAGTAGTGAGTCCGAGTGCGCAGGAGCAGTAGTGACCCCGAGCGCGCATCCGCAGCAGTGAGTCCGTGTGCGCATGACCAGTAGTGAGGCCGAGTGCGCATGAGCAGTAGTGAGCCCGAGCGCGCATCCGCAGTAGTGAGGCCGAGTGGGCATGCGCAGTACTGCCTCCGAGTACGCATGAGCAGAGGTGAGTTCGAGTGCGCATGAGCAGTAGTGACCCCGAGTGCACATGCGCAGTAGTGGGCCCAATTACGCATCCGCAGTAGTGACCACGAGTGCGCATGGGCAGTAGTGACCCCGAGTGCGCATGCGCAGTAGTGAGCCCGATTACGCATCCGCTGTAGTGAGCCCGCGTGCGCGTGCGCAGTAGTGACCCCGAGTGCGCGTGTGCAGTAGTGAGCCCGATTACGTATCCGCAGTAGTGACTCCGAGCGCGCATGCGCAGTGGTGAGCCCGAGCGCGCATCCACAGTAGTGATGCCGAGTGCGCATGCGCAGCACTGACTCCGAGTACGCATGAGCAGTGGTGAGTTCGAGTGCGCATGAGCAGTAGTGACCCCGAGTGCACATGCGCAGTAGTGGGCCCAATTACGCATCCGCAGTAGTGACCCCGAGTGCGCATGGGCAGTAGTGACCCCGAGTGCGCATGCACAGTAGTGAGCCCCTGTACACATGTGCAGTAGTGAGCCCGAGCGCGCATGCACAGTAGTGGGCCCGATTGCGCATGTGCAGTAGAGAGCCCGTGTGCGCATCCGCAGTAGTGACCCCGAGTGCGCATGCGCAGTAGTAAGACCGTGCGCGCATGCGCAGTAGTGCGCCCGTGTGCGCATGCGCAGAAGTGAGCCCGATTACGTATCCGCAGTAGTGACCCCGAGTGCGCATGCGCAGTAGTGAGCCCGAGCGCGCATCCGCAGTAGTGGGTCCGAGTGCACATGTGCAGTAGAGAGCCCGTGTGCGCATGCGCAGTGGTGAGCTCGAGTGCGCATGGGCAGGTCCGAGCCGGAGTGCGTATGCGCAGTAGTGAGTCCGAGTGCGCAGGAGCAGTAGTGACCCCGAGCGCGCATCCGCAGCAGTGAGTCCGTGTGCGCATGACCAGTAGTGAGGCCGAGTGCGCATGAGCAGTAGTGAGCCCGAGCGCGCATCCGCAGTAGTGAGGCCGAGTGGGCATGCGCAGTACTGACTCCGAGTACGCATGAGCAGTGGTGAGTTCGAGTGCGCATGAGCAGTAGTGACCCCGAGAGCGCATGCGCAGTAGTGAGCCCGATTACGCATCCGCAGTAGTGACCCCGAGTGCGCATGGGCAGTAGTGACCCCGAGTGCGCATGCGCAGTAGTGAGCCCGATTACGCACCCGCAGTAGTGACCCCGAGTGCGCATGCGCAGTAGTAAGACCGTGCGCGCATGCGCAGTAGTGCGCCCGTGTGCGCATGCGCAGAAGTGAGCTCGAATGCGCATCCGCAGTAGTGAGCCCGAGTGCGCAAGCGCAGTAGCGAGTCCGAGTGCGCAGGAGCAGTAGTGACCCCGAGTGCGCATCCGCAGCAGTGAGTCCGTGTGCGCATGACCAGTAGTGAGGCCGAGTGCGCATGAGCAGTAGTGAGCCCGAGCGCGCATCCACAGTTGTCAGGCCGAGTGGGCATGCGCAGCACTGACTCCGAGTACGCATGAGCAGTGGCGAGTTCGAGTGCACACGAGCAGTAGTGACCCCGAGAGCGCATGCGCTGTAGTGAGCCCGATTACGCATCCGCAGTAGTGACCCCGAGTGCGCATGGGCAGTAGTGACCCCGAGTGCGCATGCGCAGTAGTGAGCCCGATTACGCATCCGCTGTAGTGAGCCCGCGTGCGCGTGCACAGTAGTGACCCCGAGTGCGCGTGTGCAGTAGTGAGCCCGATTACGTATCCGCAGTAGTGACTCCGAGCGCGCATGCGCAGTGGTGAGCCCGAGCGCGCATCCACAGTAGTGATGCCGAGTGCGCATGCGCAGCACTGACTCCGAGTACGCATGAGCAGTGGTGAGTTCGAGTGCGCATGAGCAGTAGTAACCCCGAGTGCACATGCGCAGTAGTGGGCCCAATTACGCATCCGCAGTAGTGACCCCGAGTGCGCATGGGCAGTAGTGACCCCGAGTGCGCATGCACAGTAGTGAGCCCCTGTACACATGTGCAGTAGTGAGCCCGAGCGCGCATGCACAGTAGTGGGCCCGATTGCGCATGTGCAGTAGAGAGCCCGTGTGCGCATCCGCAGTAGTGACCCCGAGTGCGCATGCGCAGTAGTAAGACCGTGCGCGCATGCGCAGTAGTGCGCCCGTGTGCGCATGCGCAGAAGTGAGCCCGATTACGTATCCGCAGTAGTGACCTCGAGTGCGCATGCGCAGTAGTGAGCCCGAGCGCGCATCCGCAGTAGTGAGTCCGAGTGCACATGTGCAGTAGAGAGCCCGTGTGCGCATGCGCAGTGGTGAGCTCGAGTGCGCATGGGCAGGTCCGAGCCGGAGTGCGTATGCGCAGTAGTGAGTCCGAGTGCGCAGGAGCAGTAGTGACCCCGAGCGCGCATCCGCAGCAGTGAGTCCGTGTGCGCATGACCAGTAGTGAGGCCGAGTGCGCATGAGCAGTAGTGAGCCCGAGCGCGCATCCGCAGTAGTGAGGCCGAGTGGGCATGCGCAGTACTGACTCCGAGTACGCATGAGCAGTGGTGAGTTCGAGTGCGCATGAGCAGTAGTGACCCCGAGAGCGCATGCGCAGTAGTGAGCCCGATTACGCATCCGCAGTAGTGACCCCGAGTGCGCATGGGCAGTAGTGACCCCGAGTGCGCATGCGCAGTAGTGAGCCCGATTACGCATCCGCTGTAGTGAGCCCGCGTGCGCGTGCGCAGTAGTGACCCCGAGTGCGCGTGTGCAGTAGTGAGCCCGATTACGTATCCGCAGTAGTGACTCCGAGCGCGCATGCGCAGTGGTGAGCCCGAGCGCGCATCCACAGTAGTGATGCCGAGTGCGCATGCGCAGCACTGACTCCGAGTACGCATGAGCAGTGGTGAGTTCGAGTGCGCATGAGCAGTAGTGACCCCGAGTGCACATGCGCAGTAGTGGGCCCAATTACGCATCCGCAGTAGTGACCCCGAGTGCGCATGGGCAGTAGTGACCCCGAGTGCGCATGCACAGTAGTGAGCCCCTGTACACATGTGCAGTAGTGAGCCCGAGCGCGCATGCACAGTAGTGGGCCCGATTGCGCATGTGCAGTAGAGAGCCCGTGTGCGCATCCGCAGTAGTGACCCCGAGTGCGCATGCGCAGTAGTAAGACCGTGCGCGCATGCGCAGTAGTGCGCCCGTGTGCGCATGCGCAGAAGTGAGCCCGATTACGTATCCGCAGTAGTGACCCCGAGTGCGCATGCGCAGTAGTGAGCCCGAGCGCGCATCCGCAGTAGTGAGTCCGAGTGCACATGTGCAGTAGAGAGCCCGTGTGCGCATGCGCAGTGGTGAGCTCGAGTGCGCATGGGCAGGTCCGAGCCGGAGTGCGTATGCGCAGTAGTGAGTCCGAGTGCGCAGGAGCAGTAGTGACCCCGAGCGCGCATCCGCAGCAGTGAGTCCGTGTGCGCATGACCAGTAGTGAGGCCGAGTGCGCATGAGCAGTAGTGAGCCCGAGCGCGCATCCGCAGTAGTGAGGCCGAGTGGGCATGCGCAGTACTGACTCCGAGTACGCATGAGCAGTGGTGAGTTCGAGTGCGCATGAGCAGTAGTGACCCCGAGAGCGCATGCGCAGTAGTGAGCCCGATTACGCATCCGCAGTAGTGACCCCGAGTGCGCATGGGCAGTAGTGACCCCGAGTGCGCATGCGCAGTAGTGAGCCCGATTACGCACCCGCAGTAGTGACCCCGAGTGCGCATGCGCAGTAGTAAGACCGTGCGCGCATGCGCAGTAGTGCGCCCGTGTGCGCATGCGCAGAAGTGAGCTCGAATGCGCATCCGCAGTAGTGAGCCCGAGTGCGCAAGCGCAGTAGCGAGTCCGAGTGCGCAGGAGCAGTAGTGACCCCGAGTGCGCATCCGCAGCAGTGAGTCCGTGTGCGCATGACCAGTAGTGAGGCCGAGTGCGCATGAGCAGTAGTGAGCCCGAGCGCGCATCCACAGTTGTCAGGCCGAGTGGGCATGCGCAGCACTGACTCCGAGTACGCATGAGCAGTGGCGAGTTCGAGTGCACACGAGCAGTAGTGACCCCGAGAGCGCATGCGCTGTAGTGAGCCCGATTACGCATCCGCAGTAGTGACCCCGAGTGCGCATGGGCAGTAGTGACCCCGAGTGCGCATGCGCAGTAGTGACGCCGAGTGCGCATGTGCAGTAGTGAGCCCGATTACGTATCCGCAGTAGTGACCCCGAGTGCGCATGCGCAGTACTGAGCCCGAGCGCGCATCCACAGTAGTGAGGCCGTGTGGGCATGCGCAGCACTGACTCCGAGTACGCATGAGCAGTGGTGAGTTCGAGTGCGCATGAGCAGTAGTGACCCCGAGAGCGCATGCGCAGTAGTGAGCGCGATTACGTATCCGCAGTAGTGACCCCGAGTGCGCATGGGCAGTAGTGACCCCGAGTGCGCCTGCGCAGTAGTGAGCCCGATTACGCATGCGCAGTAGTAAGACCGTGCGCGCATGCGCAGTAGTGCGCCCGTGTGCGCATGCGCAGAAGTGAGCTCGAATGCGCATCCGCAGTAGTGAGCCCGAGTGCGCATGCGCAGTAGCGAGTCCGAGTGCGCAGGAGCAGTAGTGACCCCGAGTGCGCATCCGCAGCAGTGAGTCCGTGTGCGCATGACCAGTAGTGAGGTCGAGTGCGCATGAGCAGTAGTGAGCCCGTTTACGCATCCGCAGTAGTGAGCCCGATTGCGCATCCGCAGCAGTGAGTCCGAGTGCGCATGAGCAGTAGTGAGGCCGAGTGCGCATGAGCAGTAGTGAGCCCGAGCGCGCATCCGCAGGAGCGAGTCCGAGTGCGCATGTGCAGTAGAGAGCCCGTGTGCGCATGCGCAGTAGTGAGTCCGAGTGCGCAGGAGCAGTAGTGACCCCGAGCGCGCATCCGCAGCAGTGAGTCCGTGTGCGCATGACCAGTAGTGAGGCCGAGTGCGCATGAGCAGTAGTGAGCCCGAGCGCGCATCCGCAGTAGTGAGGCCGAGTGGGCATGCGCAGTACTGCCTCCGAGTACGCATGAGCAGAGGTGAGTTCGAGTGCGCATGAGCAGTAGTGACCCCGAGTGCACATGCGCAGTAGTGGGCCCAATTACGCATCCGCAGTAGTGACCCCGAGTGCGCATGGGCAGTAGTGACCCCGAGTGCGCATGCGCAGTAGTGAGCCCGATTACGCATCCGCTGTAGTGAGCCCGCGTGCGCGTGCGCAGTAGTGACCCCGAGTGCGCGTGTGCAGTAGTGAGCCCGATTACGTATCCGCAGTAGTGACTCCGAGCGCGCATGCGCAGTGGTGAGCCCGAGCGCGCATCCACAGTAGTGATGCCGAGTGCGCATGCGCAGCACTGACTCCGAGTACGCATGAGCAGTGGTGAGTTCGAGTGCGCATGAGCAGTAGTGACCCCGAGTGCACATGCGCAGTAGTGGGCCCAATTACGCATCCGCAGTAGTGACCCCGAGTGCGCATGGGCAGTAGTGACCCCGAGTGCGCATGCACAGTAGTGAGCCCCTGTACACATGTGCAGTAGTGAGCCCGAGCGCGCATGCACAGTAGTGGGCCCGATTGCGCATGTGCAGTAGAGAGCCCGTGTGCGCATCCGCAGTAGTGACCCCGAGTGCGCATGCGCAGTAGTAAGACCGTGCGCGCATGCGCAGTAGTGCGCCCGTGTGCGCATGCGCAGAAGTGAGCCCGATTACGTATCCGCAGTAGTGACCCCGAGTGCGCATGCGCAGTAGTGAGCCCGAGCGCGCATCCGCAGTAGTGAGTCCGAGTGCACATGTGCAGTAGAGAGCCCGATTACGTATCCGCAGTAGTGACCCCGAGTGCGCATGCGCAGTAGTGACCCCGAGCGCGCATCCACAGTAGTGAGGCCGTGTGGGCATGCGCAGCACTGACTCCGAGTACGCATGAGCAGTGGTGAGTTCGAGTGCGCATGAGCAGTAGTGACCCCGAGAGCGCATGCGCAGTAGTGAGCCCGATTACGCATCCGCAGTAGTGACCCCGAATGCGCATGGGCAGTAGTGACCCCGAGTGCGCATGCGCAGTAGTGAGCCCGATTACGCACCCGCAGTAGTGACCCCGAGTGCGCATGCGCAGTAGTAAGACCGTGCGCGCATGCGCAGTAGTGCGCCCGTGTGCGCATGCGCAGAAGTGAGCTCGAATGCGCATCCGCAGTAGTGAGCCCGAGTGCGCAAGCGCAGTAGCGAGTCCGAGTGCGCAGGAGCAGTAGTGACCCCGAGTGCGCATCCGCAGCAGTGAGTCCGTGTGCGCATGACCAGTAGTGAGGCCGAGTGCGCATGAGCAGTAGTGAGCCCGAGCGCGCATCCACAGTAGTCAGGCCGAGTGGGCATGCGCAGCACTGACTCCGAGTACGCATGAGCAGTGGCGAGTTCGAGTGCACACGAGCAGTAGTGACCCCGAGAGCGCATGCGCTGTAGTGAGCCCGATTACGCATCCGCAGTAGTGACCCCGAGTGCGCATGGGCAGTAGTGACCCCGAGTGCGCATGCGCAGTAGTGACGCCGAGTGCGCATGTGCAGTAGTGAGCCCGATTACGTATCCGCAGTAGTGACCCCGAGTGCGCATGCGCAGTACTGAGCCCGAGCGCGCATCCACAGTAGTCAGGCCGAGTGGGCATGCGCAGCACTGACTCCGAGTACGCATGAGCGGTGGTGAGTTCGAGTGCGCATGAGCAGTAGTGACCCCGAGAGCGCATGCGCAGTAGTGACCCCGAGTGCGCATGGGCAGTAGTGACCCCGAGTGCGCATGCGCAGTAGTGACGCCGAGTGCGCATGTGCAGTAGTGAGCCCGATTACGTATCCGCAGTAGTGACCCCGAGTACGCATGCGCAGTACTGAGCCCGAGCGCGCATCCACAGTAGTGAGGCCGTGTGGGCATGCGCAGCACTGACTCCGAGTACGCATGAGCAGTGGTGAGTTCGAGTGCGCATGAGCAGTAGTGACCCCGAGAGCGCATGCGCAGTAGTGAGCCCGATTACGCATCCGCAGTAGTGACCCCGAGTGCGCATGGGCAGTAGTGACCCCGAGTGCGCCTGCGCAGTAGTGAGCCCGATTACGCATGCGCAGTATCAAGACCGTGCGCGCATGCGCAGTAGTGCGCCCGTGTGCGCATGCGCAGAAGTGAGCTCGAATGCGCATCCGCAGTAGTGAGCCCGAGTGCGCATGCGCAGTAGCGAGTCCGAGTGCGCAGGAGCAGTAGTGACCCCGAGTGCGCATCCGCAGCAGTGAGTCCGTGTGCGCATGACCAGTAGTGAGGTCGAGTGCGCATGAGCAGTAGTGAGCCCGAGCGCGCATCCACAGTAGTCAGGCCGAGTGGACATGCGCAGCACTGACTCCGAGTACGCATGAGCAGTGGTGAGTTCGAGTGCGCACGAGCAGTAGTGACCCCGAGAGCGCATGCGCTGTAGTGAGCCCGATTACGCATCCGCAGTAGTGACCCCGAGTGCGCATGGGCAGTAGTGACCCCGAGTGCGAATGCGCGGTAGTGACGCCGAGTGCGCATGTGCAGTAGTGGGCCCGATTACGTATCCGCAGTAGTGACCCCGAGTGCGCATGCGCAGTAGTGAGCCCGAGCGCGCATCCACAGTAGTGAGGCCGTGTGGGCATGCGCAGCACTGACTCCGAGTACGCATGAGCAGTGGTGAGTTCGAGTGCGCATGAGCAGTAGTGACCCCGAGAGCGCATGCGCAGTAGTGAGCCCGATTACGCATCCGCAGTAGTGACCCCGAGTGCGCATGGGCAGTAGTGAGCCCGATTACGCATCCGCAGTAGTGAGCCCGATTGCGCATCCGCAGCAGTGAGTCCGAGTGCGCATGAGCAGTAGTGAGGCCGAGTGCGCATGAGCAGTAGTGAGCCCGAGCGCGCATCCGCAGGAGCGAGTCCAAGTGCGCATGTGCAGTAGAGAGCCCGTGTGCGCATGCGCAGTAGTGAGCCCGTGTGCGCATGTGCAGTAGTGACCCCGAGTGCGCATGTGCAGTAGTGAGCCCGAGCGCGCATCCGCAGTAGTGAGTCCGAGTGCACATGTGCAGTAGAGCGCCCGTGTGCGCATGCGCAGTAGTGAGGACGAGTGCTCATGCACAGTGGAGAGCCCGATTGCGCATGCGCAGTAGTGAGCCCGTGTGCGCATGCGCAGTGGTGAGCTCGAGTGCGCATGGGCAGGTCCGAGCCGGAGTGCGTATGCGCAGTAGTGAGTCCGAGTGCGCAGGAGCAGTAGTGACCCCGAGCGCGCATCCGCAGCAGTGAGTCCGTGTGCGCATGACCAGTAGTGAGGCCGAGTGCGCATGAGCAGTAGTGAGCCCGAGCGCGCATCCGCAGTAGTGAGGCCGAGTGGGCATGCGCAGTACTGACTCCGAGTACGCATGAGCAGAGGTGAGTTCGAGTGCGCATGAGCAGTAGTGACCCCGAGTGCACATGCGCAGTAGTGGGCCCAATTACGCATCCGCAGTAGTGACCCCGAGTGCGCATGCACAGTAGTGAGCCCGTGCGCGCATGCGCTGTAGTGAGCCCGTGTGCGCATGTGCAGTGGTGAGCCCGAGCGTGCATCCGCAGTAGTGACCCCGAGTGCGCATGAGCAGTAGTGAGTCCGGGTGGGCATGAGCAGTAGTGACACCGAGTGCGCATGCACAGTAGTGGGCCCGATTGCGCATCCGCAGTAGTGAGTCCCAGTGCGAATGGGCAGTAGTGACCCCGAGTGCGCATGCGCAGTAGTGACCCCGAGTGCGCATGCACAGTAGTGAGCCCCTGTACACATGTGCAGTAGTGAGCCCGAGCGCGCATGCGCAGTAGTGCGCCCGCGTGCGCATGCGCAGTAGTGAGCCCGAGTGCGCGTGCGCAGTATTGACCCCGAGTGCGCATGTGCAGTAGTGAGCCCGAGCGCGCATCCGCAGTAGTGGGTCCGAGTGCGCATGTGCAGTAGAGAGCCCGTGTGCGCATCCGCAGTAGTGACCCCGAGTGCGCCTGCGCAGTAGTAAGACCGTGCGCGCATGCGCAGTAGTGCGCCCGTGTGCGCATGCGCAGAAGTGAGCTCGAACGCGCATCCGCAGTAGTGAGCCCGAGTGCGCATGCGCAGTAGTGACGCCGAGTGCGTATGAGCAGTAGTGAGTCCGAGTGCGCATGAGCAGTAATGACCCCGAGTGCGCATGCACAGTAGTGAGCCCGTGTGCGCATGCGCAGTGGTGAGCTCGAGTGCGCGTGGGCAGGTCCGAGCCGGAGTGCGTATGCGCAGTAGTGAGTCCGAGTGCGCAGGAGCAGTAGTGACCCCGAGCGCGCATGCGCATTAGCGAGCGCGATTGCGCATCCGCAGCAGTGAGTCCGAGTGCGCATGAGCAGTGGTGACCCTGAGTGCGCATGAGCAGTAGCGACCCCGAATGCGCATGCACAGTAGTGAGCCCGAGTGCGCATGCACAGTAGTGAGCCCGTGCGCGCATGCGCAGTAGCGACCCCGAGTGCGCATGAGCAGTAATGAGTCGGAGTGCGCATAAGCAGTAATGAGCCCGAGTGCGCATGCACAGTAGTGAGCCCGTGCGCGCATGCGCAGTAGTGAGCCCGTGTGCGCATGTGCAGTGGTGAGCCCGAGCGTGCATCCGCAGTAGTGACCCCGAGTGCGCATGAGCAGTAGTGAGTCCGGGTGGGCATGAGCAGTAGTGACACCGAGTGCGCATGCACAGTAGTGGGCCCGATTGCGCATCCGCAGTAGTGAGTCCCAGTGCGAATGGGCAGTAGTGACCCCGAGTGCGCATGCACACAAGTGACCCCGAGTGCGCATGCACAGTAGTGAGCCCCTGTACACATGTGCAGTAGTGAGCCCGAGCGCGCATGCGCAGTAGTGCGCCCGCGTGCGCATGCGCAGTAGTGAGCCCGATTGCGCGTGCGCAGTATTGACCCCGAGTGCGCATGTGCAGTAGTGAGCCCGAGCGCGCATCCGCAGTAGTGGGTCCGAGTGCGCATGTGTAGTAGAGAGCCCGTGTGCGCATCCGCAGTAGTGACCCCGAGTGCGCCTGCGCAGTAGTAAGACCGTGCGCGCATGCGCAGTAGTGCGCCCGTGTGCGCATACGCAGAAGTGAGCTCGAACGCGCATCCGCAGTAGTGAGCCCGAGTGCGCATGCGCAGTAGTGACGCCGAGTGCGTATGAGCAGTAGTGAGTCCGAGTGCGCATGAGCAGTAATGACCCCGAGTGCGCATGCACAGTAGTGAGCCCGTGTGCGCATGCGCAGTGGTGAGCTCGAGTGCGCGTGGGCAGGTCCGAGCCGGAGTGCGTATGCGCAGTAGTGAGTCCGAGTGCGCAGGAGCAGTAGTGACCCCGAGCGCGCATGCGCATTAGCGAGCGCGATTGCGCATCCGCAGCAGTGAGTCCGAGTGCGCATGAGCAGTGGTGACCCCGAGTGCGCATGAGCAGTAGCGACCCCGAATGCGCATGCACAGTAGTGAGCCCGAGTGCGCATGCACAGTAGTGAGCCCGTGCGCGCATGCGCAGTAGCGACCCCGAGTGCGCATGAGCAGTAATGAGTCGGAGTGCGCATAAGCAGTAATAAGCCCGAGTGCGCATGCACAGTAGTGAGCCCGTGCGCGCATGCGCAGTAGTGAGCCCGTGTGCGCATGTGCAGTGGTGAGCCCGAGCGTGCATCCGCAGTAGTGACCCCGAGTGCGCATGAGCAGTAGTGAGTCCGGGTGGGCATGAGCAGTAGTGACACCGAGTGCGCATGCACAGTAGTGGGCCCGATTGCGCATCCGCAGTAGTGAGTCCCAGTGCGAATGGGCAGTAGTGACCCCGAGTGCGCATGCACACAAGTGACCCCGAGTGCGCATGCACAGTAGTGAGCCCCTGTACACATGTGCAGTAGTGAGCCCGAGCGCGCATGCGCAGTAGAGCGCCCGCGTGCGCATGCGCAGTAGTGAGCCCGATTGCGCGTGCGCAGTATTGACCCCGAGTGCGCATGTGCAGTAGTGAGCCCGAGCGCGCATCCGCAGTAGTGGGTCCGAGTGCGCATGTGTAGTAGAGAGCCCGTGTGCGCATCCGCAGTAGTGACCCCGAGTGCGCCTGCGCAGTAGTAAGACCGTGCGCGCATGCGCAGTAGTGCGCCCGTGTGCGCATACGCAGAAGTGAGATCGAACGCGCATCCGCAGTAGTGAGCCCGAGTGCGCATGCGCAGTAGTGACGCCGAGTGCGTATGAGCAGTAGTGAGTCCGAGTGCGCATGAGCAGTAATGACCCCGAGTGCGCATGCACAGTAGTGAGCCCGTGTGCGCATGCGCAGTGGTGAGCTCGAGTGCGCGTGGGCAGGTCCGAGCCGGAGTGCGTATGCGCAGTAGTGAGTCCGAGTGCGCAGGAGCAGTAGTGACCCCGAGCGCGCATGCGCATTAGCGACCCCGAATGCGCATGCACAGTAGTGAGCCCGAGTGCGCATGCACAGTAGTGAGCCCGTGCGCGCATGCGCAGTAGCGACCCCGAGTGCGCATGAGCAGTAATGAGTCCGAGTGCGCATGAGCAGTAATGAGCCCGAGTGCGCATGCACAGTAGTGAGCCCGTGCGCGCATGCGCAGTAGTGAGTCCGTGCGCGCATGCGCAGTGGTGAGCCCGAGCGTGCATCCGCAGTAGTGACCCCGAGTGCGCATGGGCAGTAGTGACCCCGAGTGCGCATGCACAGTAGTGAGCCCGTGCGCGCATGCGCAGTAGTGAGCCCGTGTGCGCATGTGCAGTGGTGAGCCCGTGTGCGCATCCGCAGTAGTGACCCCGAGTGCGCATGCGCAGTAGTAAGACCGTGCGCGCATGCGCAGTAGTGCGCCCGTGTGCGCATGCGCAGAAGTGAGCTCGAACGCGCATCCGCAGTAGTGAGCCCGAGTGCGCATGCGCAGTAGTGACGCCGAGTGCGTATGAGCAGTAGTGAGTCCGAGTGCGCATGAGCAGTAATGACCCCGAGTGCGCATGCACAGTAGTGCGCCCGTGTGCGCATGCGCAGAAGTGAGCTCGAGTGCGCATGTGCAGGTCTGAGCAGGTGTGCGCATGCGCAGTAGTGAGCCCGAGTGCGCGTGCGCAGTAGTGACCCCGAGTGCGCATGAGCAGTAATGAGCCCGAGCGCGCACTGCAGTAGTGAGACCGAGTGCGCATGCGGAGTAGTGAGCCCGTGCGCGCATTCGCTGTAGTGCGCCCGTGTGCGCATGCGCAGAAGTGAGCTCGAGTGCGTATATGCAGGTGTGAGCCGGACTGCCCATGCGCAGTAGTGAGGCCGTGTGCGCATGTACAGGTCTGAGCCGGAGTACGCATGCGCAGTAGTGAGCCCGTGTGCGCATGCGCAGTAGTGACCCTGAGTGTGCATGCGCAGTGGTGAGCCCGATTACGCATCCGCAATAGTGACCCCGAGTGCGCATGCGCAGTAGTGAGCACGTGCGCGCATGCGCAGAAGTGAGTCCGAGTGCGCATGCGTAGTAGCGACCCCGAGCGCGCGTGCATAGTGGTGACCGCGAGCGCATGTGCGCAGTAGTGAGCCCGATTGCGCATGCTCAGTAGAGAGCCCGTGTGCGCAGGAGCAGTAGTGACCCGGAGCGCGCATGCGCATTAGCGAGCGCGATTGCGCATCCGCAGCAGTGAGTCCGAGTGCGCATGAGCAGTAGTGACCCCGAGTGCGCATGAGCAGTAGTGACCCCGAGTACGTATGCGCAGTAGTGAGCCCGATTACGCATCCGCAGTAGTGTCCCCGAGTGCGCAAGCGCAGTAGTGAGCCCGATTTCGCATCCTTAGTAGTGACCCCGAGTGCGCATGCGCAGTAGTGAGCCCGATTATGCACCCGCAGTAGTGACCCCGAGTGCGCATGCGCAGTAGTAAGACCGTGCGCGCATGCGCAGTAGTGCGCCCAGGTGCGCATGCGCAGAAGTGATCTCGAATGCGCATCCGCAGTAGTGAGCCCGAGTGCGCAAGCGCAGTAGCGAGTCCGAGTGCGCAGGAGCAGTAGTGACCCCGAGTGCGCATCCGCAGCAGTGAGTCCGTGTGCGCATGACCAGTAGTGAGGCCGAGTGCGCATGAGCAGTAGTGAGCCCGAGCGCGCATCCACAGTAGTGAGGCCGAGTGGGCATGCGCAGCACTGACTCCGAGTACGCATGAGCAGTGGTGAGTTCGAGTGCGCATGAGCAGTAGTGACCCCGAGAGCGCATGCGCAGTAGTGAGCCCGATTACGCATCCGCAGTAGTGACCACGAGTGCGCATGGGCAGTAGTGACCCCGAGTGCGCCTGCGCAGTAGTAAGACCGTGCGCGCATGCGCAGTAGTGCGCCCATGTGCGCATGCGCAGAAGTGAGCTCGAATGCGCATCCGCAGTAGTGAGCCCGAGTGCGCATGCGCAGTAGCGAGTCCGAGTGCGCAGGAGCAGTAGTGACCCCGAGTGCGCATCCGCAGCAGTGAGTCCGTGTGCGCATGACCAGTAGTGAGGCCGAGTGTGCATGAGCAGTAGTGAGCCCGAGCGCGCATCCACAGTAGTCAGGCCGAGTGGGCATGCGCAGCACTGACTCCGAGTACGCATGAGCAGTGGTGAGTTCGAGTGCGCATGAGCAGTAGTGACCCCGAGAGCGCATGCGCAGAAGTGAGCTCGAATGCGCATCCGCAGTAGTGAGCCCGAGTGCGCATGCGCAGTAGTGACGCCGAGTGCGCATGAGCAGTAGTGAGTCCGAGTGCGCATGAGCTGTAATGACCCCGAGTGCGCATGCACAGTAGTGAGCAAGAGTGCTCATGCACTGTGGAGAGCCCGATTGCGCATGCGCAGTAGTGAGCCCGTGTGCGCATGCGCAGTGGTGAGCTCGAGTGCGCATGGGCAGGTCGGAGCCGGAGTGCGTATGCGCAGTAGTGAGTCCGAGTGCGCATGAGCAGTAGCGACCCCGAATGCGCATGTGCAGTAGTGAGCCCGATTACGTATCCGCAGTACTGACTCCGAGTACGCATGAGCATTGGTGAGTTCGAGTGCGCATGAGCAGTAGTGACCCCGAGTGCGCATGCGCAGTAGTGAGCCCGATTACGCATCCGCAGTAGTGAGCCCGATTGCGCATCCGCAGCAGTGAGTCCGTGTGCGCATGCGCAGTAGTGAGCCCGAGTGCTCATGCACAGTGGAGAGCCCGATTGCGCATGCGCAGTAGTGAGCCCGTGTGCGCATGCGCAGTGGTGAGCTCGAGTGCGCATGGGCAGGTCCGAGCCGGAGTGCGTATGCGCAGTAGTGAGTCCGAGTGCGCAGGAGCAGTAGTGACCCCGAGCGCGCATCCGCAGCTGTGAGTCCGTGTGCGCATGACCAGTAGTGAGGCCGAGTGCGCATGAGCCGTAGTGAGCCCGAGCGCGCATCCGCAATAGTGAGTCCGAGTGCGCATGTGCAGTAGAGAGCCCGTGTGCGCATGCGCAGTAGTGAGCCCGTGTGCGCATGCGCAGTAGTGACCCCGAGTGCGCATGCACAGTAGTGACCCCGAGTGCGCATGCACAGTAGTGAGCCCCTGTACACATGTGCAGTAGTGAGCCCGAGCGCGCATGCGCAGTAGTGCGCCCGCGTGCGCATGCGCAGTAGTGAGCCCGAGTGCGCGTGCGCAATATCGACCCCGAGTGCGCATGTGCAGTAGTGAGCCCGAGCGCGCATCCGCAGTAGTGGGTCCGAGTGCGCATGTGCAGTAGAGAGCCCGTGTGCGCATGCGCAGTAGTGACGCCGAGTGCGCATGAGCAGTAGTGGGTCCGAGTGCGCATGAGCAGTAATGACCCCGAGTGCGCATGCACAGTAGTGCGCCCGTGTGCGCATGCGCAGAAGTGAGCTCGAGTGCGCATGTGCAGGTCTGAGCAGGTGTGCGCATGCGCAGTGGTGAGCTCGAGTGCGCATGGGCAGGTCCGAGCCGGAGTGCGTATGCGCAGTAGTGACCCCGAGTGCGAATGCGCAGTAGTGCGCGGGTGTGCGCATGCGCAGACGTGAGCTCGAATGCGCATGTGCAGGTCTGAGCCCGTGTGCGCATACGCAGTAGTGAGCCCGAGCGCGCATAAGCAGTAGTGAGCCCGAGTGCGCCTGAGCAGTAGTGAGTCGGAGTGCGCATGTGCAGTAGAGAGCTCGTGTGCACATGCGCAGAGTTGAGGCCGTGCGCGCATGCGCAGTAGTGAGCCCGTGTGCGCATACGCAGTAGTGAGCCCGAGCGCGCATCCGCAGTAGTGAGCCCGAGTGCGCATGAGCAGTAGTGAGGCCGAGTGCGCATGAGCAGTAATGAGCCCGAGCGCGCATCCGCAGTAGTGAGTCGGAGTGCGCATGTGCAGTAGAGAGCTCGTGTGCGCATGCGCAGTAGTGAGCCCTATTACGCATCCGCAATAGTGACCCCGAGTGCGCAAGCGCAGTAGTGAGCCCGTGCGCGCATGGGCAGTAGTGCGCCCGTGCGCGCATGCGCAGTAGTGAGCCCGAGTGCGCATGCGTAGTAGCGACCCCGAGTGCGCATGCGCAGTAGTGAGCGCGAGCGCGCATCCACAGTAGTGAGCCGGAGCGCGCATCCGCAGTAGTGACCCCGAGTGCGCATGCGCAGTAGTGCGCCCGTGTGCGCATGCGCAGGAGTGAGCTCGAGTGCGCATGCGCTGTAGTGACCACGAGTGCGCATGCGCAGTAGTGAGCCCGTGTGCCCATGCGCAGTAGTAAGCCCGAATGCGCATGTGCAGGTCTGACTGGAGTGCGCGTGCGCAGTAGTGAGCCCGACTGCTCGCATGCGCAGTAGTGAGCCCGAGCGCGCACCCGCAGTAGTGAGACCGAGTGCGCATGCGCAGTAGTGAGCCGGTGCGCGCATTCGCTGTAGTGTGCCCGTGTGCGCATGCGCAGAAGTGAGCTCGAGTGCGTATGTGCAGGTGTGATCCGGACTGCCCATGCGCAGTAGTGATGCCGTGTGCGCATTCGCAGTGATGTGCCCGAGTGCGCATGGGCAGGTCTGAGCCGTCCTGCGCATGCGCAGTAGTGAGCCCGTGTGCGCATGCGCAGTAGTGATCCCGAGCGCGCATGCGCATTAGCGAGCGCGACTGCGCATGCGCAGTAGTGAGCCCCATTACGCATCCGCAGTAGTGTCCCCGAGTGCGCATGCGCAGTAGTGAGCCCGATCGCGCATCCACAGTAGTGAGCCCGAGTGCGCATGCGCAGTACTCACCCCGAGTGCGCATGAGCAGTAGTGAGCCCGATTCCGCATCCGCAGTAGTGACCCCGAGTGCGCATGCGCAGTAGGGAGCCCGCTTACCAATCCGCAGTAGTGATCCCGAGTGCGCATGCACAGTAGTGAGCCCGTGCGCGCATGCGCAGTGGTGCGTCCGTGTGCGCATGTGCAGGTCCGACTGGAGTGCGCATGCGCAGTACTGAGCGCGATTGCGCGCATGCGCAGTAGTGAGCCCGTGTGCGCATGCGCAGTGGTGAGCTCGAGTGCGCATGGGCAGGTCCGAGCCGGAGTGCGTATGCGCAGTAGTGAGTCCGAGTGCGCAGGAGCAGTAGTGACCCCGGGCGCGCATGCGCATTAGCGAGCGCGATTGCGCATCCGCAGCAGTGAGTGCGAGTGCGCATGAGCAGTGGTGACCCCGAGTGCGCATGAGCAGTAGCGACCCCGAATGCGCATGCACAGTAGTGAGCCCGAATGCGCATGCACAGTAGTGATCCCGTGTGCGCAGGAGCAGTAGTGACCCGGAGCGCGCATGCGCATTAGCGAGCGCGATTGCGCACCGCAGCAGTGAGTCCGAGTGCGCATGAGCAGTAGTGACCCCGAGTGCGCATGAGCAGTAGCGACCCCGAGAGCGCATACACAATACTGAGACCGTGCGCGCATGCGCAGTAGTGAGCCCGTGTGCCCATGCGCAGTAGTGAGCCCGAGCGCGCATCCACAGTAGTGAGCCCGAGTGCGCATGCGCAGTACTCACCTCGAGTACGCATGAGCAGTAGTGAGCCCGATTACGCATCCACAGTAGTGACCCCGAGTGCGAATGCGCAGTAGTGCGCGGGTGTGCGCATGCGCAGAAGTGAGCTCGAATGCGCATGTGCAGGTCTGAGCCCGTGTGCGCATACGCAGTAGTGAGCCCGAGCGCGCATAAGCAGTAGTGAGCCCGAGTGCGCCTGAGCAGTAGTGAGTCGGAGTGCGCATGTGCAGTAGAGAGCTCGTGTGCACATGCGCAGAGTTGAGGCCGTGCGCGCATGCGCAGTAGTGAGCCCGTGTACGCATACGCAGTAGTGAGCCCGAGCGCGCATCCGCAGTAGTGAGCCCGAGTGCGCATGAGCAGTAGTGAGGCCGAGTGCGCATGAGCAGTAATGAGCCCGAGCGCGCATCCGCAGTAGTGAGTCGGAGTGCGCATGTGCAGTAGAGAGCTCGTGTGCGCATGCGCAGTAGTGAGCCCTATTACGCATCCGCAATAGTGACCCCGAGTGCGCAAGCGCAGTAGTGAGCCCGTGCGCGCATGGGCAGTAGTGCGCCCGTGCGCGCATGCGCAGTAGTGAGCCCGAGTGCGCATGCGTAGTAGCGACCCCGAGTGCGCATGCGCAGTAGTGAGCCCGAGCGCGCATCCACAGTTGTGAGCTGGAGCGCGCATCCGCAGTAGTGACCCCGAGTGCGCATGCGCAGTAGTGCGCCCGTGTGCGCATGCGCAGGAGTGAGCTCGAGTGCGCATATGCAGGTCTGACCCGGTGTGCGCATGCGCTGTTGTGACCACGAGTGCGCATGCGCAGTAGTGAGCCCGTGTACCCATGCGCAGTAGTAAGCCCGAATGCGCATGTGCAGGTCTGACTGGAGTGCGCGTGCGCAGTAGTGAGCCCGACTGCTCGCATGCGCAGTAGTGAGCCCGAGCGCGCACCCGCAGTAGTGAGACCGAGTGCGCATGCGCGGTAGTGAGCCGGCGCGCGCATTCGCTGTAGTGCGCCCGTGTGCGCATGCGCAGAAGTGAGCTCGATTGCGTATGTGCAGGTGTGATCCGGACTACCCATGCGCAGTAGTGATGCCGTGTGCGCATTCGCAGTGATGTGCCCGTGTGCGCATGGGCAGGTCTGAGCCGTCCTGCGCATGCGCAGTAGTGAGCCCGTTTGCGCATGCGCAGTAGTGACCCCGAGCGCGCATGCGCATTAGCGAGCGCGACTGCGCATGCGCAGTAGTGAGCCCCATTACGCATCCGCAGTAGTGTCCCCGAGTGCGCATGCGCAGTAGTGAGCCCGATCGCGCATCCACAGTAGTGAGCCCGAGTGCGCATGCGCAGTACTCACCCCGAGTGCGCATGAGCAGTAGTGAGCGCGATTCCGCATCCGCAGTAGTGACCCCGAGTGCGCATGCGCAGTAGGGAGCCCGCTTACCAATCCGCAGTAGTGATCCCGAGTGCGCATGCACAGTAGTGAGCCCGTGCGCGCATGCGCAGTGGTGAGTCCGTGTGCGCATGTGCAGGTCCGACTGGAGTGCGCATGCGCAGTACTGAGCGCGATTGCGCGCATGCGCAGTAGTGAGCCCGTGTGCGCATGCGCAGTGGTGGGCTCGAGTGCGCATTGGCAGTCCGAGCCGGAGTGCGTATGCGCAGTAGTGAGTCCGAGTGCGCAGGAGCAGTAGTGACCCCGAGCGCGCATGCGCATTGGCGAGCGCGATTGCGCATCCGCAGCAGTGAGTCCGAGTGCGCATGAGCAGTAGTGTCCCCGAGTGCGCATGATCAGTAGCCACCCCGAGTGCGCATGCACAATACTGAGCCCGAGTGCGCATGCACAGTAGTGAGCCTGTGTGCGCATGCGCAGTAGTGAGCCCCAGTGCGCATGCGCAGTAGTGAGCCCGATTGCGCATGCTCAGTAGTGAGCCCGATTGTGCATCCGCAGTAGTGAGTCCGAGAGGGCATGATCAGTAGTGAGCCCGTGCGCGCATGCGCAGTGGTGAGTCCGTGTGCGCATGTGCAGGTCTGACTGGAGTGCGCATGCGCAGTACTGAGGCCGATTGCGCGCATGCGCAGTAGTGAGCCCGTGCGCGCATGCGCAGTAGTGAGCCCGAGCGCGCACCCGCAGTAGTGAGACCGAGTGCGCATGCACAGTAGTGACCCCGTGCGCGCATTCGCTGTAGTGCGCCCGTGTGCGCATGAGCAGTAGTGACCCCGAGTGCGCATGCACAGTAGTGGGCCCGATTGCGCATCCGCAGTAGTGAGCCCGTGCGCGCATTCGCTGTAGTGCGCCCGCGTGCGCATGGCAGAAGTGAGCTCGAGTGCGTATGCGCAGTAGTGAGGCCGATTGCGCGCATGCGCAGTAGTGAGCCCGTGCGCGCATGCGCAGTAGTGAGCCCGTGTGCGCATGCGCAGTAGTGAGCCCGCTTACGAATCCGCAGTAGTGACCCCGAGTGCGCATGCGCAGTAGTGAGCCTGTGTGCGCATGCGCAGTGGTGAGCTCGAGTGCGCATGGGCAGGTCCGAGCCGGAGTGCGTATGCGCAGTAGTGAGTCCGAGTGCGCAGGAGCAGTAGTGACCCCGAGCGCGCATCCGCAGCTGTGAGTCCGAGTGCGCATGTGCAGTAGTGAGTCCGAGTGCGCATGCGCAATAGTGACCCCGAGTACGCATGAGCAGTAGTGAGTCCGAGTGCGCATGAGCAGTAGTGACCCCGAGTGCGCATGTGCAGTAGTGAGCCCGATTATGCATCCGCAATAGTGTCCCCGAGTGCGCATGCGCAGTAGTGAGCCCGATCGCGCATCCACAGTAGTGAGCCCGAGTGCGCATGCGCAGTAGTGATCCCGATTACGCATCCGCAGTAGTGACCCCGAATGCGCATGCGCAGTAGTGAGCCCGCTTACCAATCCGCAGTAGTGATCCCGAGTGCGCATGCACAGTAGTGAGCCCGTGCGCGCATGCGCAGTGGTGAGTCCGTGTGCGCATGTGCATGTCCGACTGGAGTGCGCATGCGCAGTACTGAGCCCGATTGCGCGCATTCGCTGTAGTGCGCCCGTGTGCGCATGAGCAGTAGTGACCCCGAGTGCGCATGCACAGTAGTGGGCCCGATTGCGCATCCGCAGTAGTGAGCCCGTGCGCGCATTCGCTGTAGTGCGCCCGCGTGCGCATGGCAGAAGTGAGCTCGAGTGCGTATGTGCAGGTGTGAGCCGGACTGCCCATGCGCAGTAGTGAGGCCGATTGCGCGCATGCGCAGTAGTGAGCCCGTGCGCGCATGCGCAGTAGTGAGCCCGTGTGCGCATGCGCAGTAGTGAGCTCGCTTACGAATCCGCAGTAGTGACCCCGAGTGCGCATGCGCAGTAGTGAGCCTGTGTGCGCATGCGCAGTGGTGAGCTCGAGTGCGCATGGGCAGGTCCGAGCCGGAGTGCGTATGCGCAGTAGTGAGTCCGAGTGCGCAGGAGCAGTAGTGACCCCGAGCGCGCATCCGCAGCTGTGAGTCCGAGTGCGCATGAGCAGTAGTGAGGCCGATTACGCATCCGCAGTAGTGACCCCGAGTGCGCATGCGCCGTAGTGAGTCCGAGTGCGCATGCGCAATAGTGACCCCGAGTACGCATGAGCAGTAGTGAGTCCGAGTGCGCATGAGCAGTAGTGACCCCGAGTGCGCATGAGCAGTAGTGAGTCCGAGTGCGCATGAGCAGTAGTGACCCCGAGTGCGGATGAGCAGTAGCCACCCAGAGTGCGCATGCACAATACTGAGCCCGAGTGCGCATGCACAGTAGTGAGCCCGTGTGCAAATGCGCAGTAGTGAGCCCGAGTGCGCATGGGCAGTAGTGAGCCCGATTGCGCGCATGCGCAGTAGTGAGCCCGAGCGTGCATCCGCAGTTGCGAGCCCAAATGCGCATGCGCAGTACTGACACCGAGTACGCATGAGCAGTAGTGAGTCCGAGTGCGCATGCGCAGTAGTGACCCCGAGCGCGCATGCGCATTAGCGAGCGCGACTGCGCATGCGCAGTAGTGAGCCCCATTACGCATCCGCAGTAGTGTCCCCGAGTGCGCATGCGCAGTAGTGAGCCCGATCGCGCATCCACAGTAGTGAGCCCGAGTGCGCATGCGCAGTACTCACCCCGAGTGCGCATGAGCAGTAGTGAGCCCGATTCCGCATCCGCAGTAGTGACCCCGAGTGCGCATGCGCAGTAGGGAGCCCGCTTACCAATCCGCAGTAGTGATCCCGAGAGCGCATGCACAGTAGTGAGCCCGTGCGCGCATGCGCAGTGGTGAGTCCGTGTGCGCATGTGCAGGTCCGACTGGAGTGCGCATGCGCAGTACTGAGCGCGATTGCGCGCATGCGCAGTAGTGAGCCCGTGTGCGCATGCGCAGTGGTGAGCTCGAGTGCGCATGGGCAGGTCCGAGCCGGAGTGCGTATGCGCAGTAGTGAGTCCGAGTGCGCAGGAGCAGTAGTGACCCCGGGCGCGCATGCGCATTAGCGAGCGCGATTGCGCATCCGCAGCAGTGAGTGCGAGTGCGCATGAGCAGTGGTGACCCCGAGTGCGCATGAGCAGTAGCGACCCCGAATGCGCATGCACAGTAGTGAGCCCGAATGCGCATGCACAGTAGTGATCCCGTGTGCGCAGGAGCAGTAGTGACCCGGAGCGCGCATGCGCATTAGCGAGCGCGATTGCGCACCGCAGCAGTGAGTCCGAGTGCGCATGAGCAGTAGTGACCCCGAGTGCGCATGAGCAGTAGCGACCCCGAGAGCGCATACACAATACTGAGCCCGTGCGCGCATGCGCAGTAGTGAGCCCGTGTGCCCATGCGCAGTAGTGAGCCCGAGCGCGCATCCACAGTAGTGAGCCCGAGTGCGCATGCGCAGTACTCACCTCGAGTACGCATGAGCAGTAGTGAGCCCGATTACGCATCCGCAGTAGTGACCCCGAGTGCGAATGCGCAGAAGTGCGCGGGTGTGCGCATGCGCAGAAGTGAGCTCGAATGCGCATGTGCAGGTCTGAGCCCGTGTGCGCATACGCAGTAGTGAGCCCGAGCGCGCATAAGCAGTAGTGAGCCCGAGTGCGCCTGAGCAGTAGTGAGTCGGAGTGCGCATGTGCAGTAGAGAGCTCGTGTGCACATGCGCAGAGTTGAGGCCGTGCGCGCATGCGCAGTAGTGAGCCCGTGTACGCATACGCAGTAGTGAGCCCGAGCGCGCATCCGCAGTAGTGAGCCCGAGTGCGCATGAGCAGTAGTGAGGCCGAGTGCGCATGAGCAGTAATGAGCCCGAGCGCGCATCCGCAGTAGTGAGTCGGAGTGCGCATGTGCAGTAGAGAGCTCGTGTGCGCATGCGCAGTAGTGAGCCCTATTACGCATCCGCAATAGTGACCCCGAGTGCGCAAGCGCAGTAGTGAGCCCGTGCGCGCATGGGCAGTAGTGCGCCCGTGCGCGCATGCGCAGTAGTGAGCCCGAGTGCGCATGCGTAGTAGCGACCCCGAGTGCGCATGCGCAGTAGTGAGCCCGAGCGCGCATCCACAGTAGTGAGCTGGAGCGCGCATCCGCAGTAGTGACCCCGAGTGCGCATGCGCAGTAGTGCGCCCGTGTGCGCATGCGCAGGAGTGAGCTCGAGTGCGCATATGCAGGTCTGACCCGGTGTGCGCATGCGCTGTTGTGACCACGAGTGCGCATGCGCAGTAGTGAGCCCGTGTACCCATGCGCAGTAGTAAGCCCGAATGCGCATGTGCAGGTCTGACTGGAGTGCGCGTGCGCAGTAGTGAGCCCGACTGCTCGCATGCGCAGTAGTGAGCCCGAGCGCGCACCCGCAGTAGTGAGACCGAGTGCGCATGCGCGGTAGTGAGCCGGCGCGCGCATTCGCTGTAGTGCGCCCGTGTGCGCATGCGCAGAAGTGAGCTCGATTGCGTATGTGCAGGTGTGATCCGGACTTCCCATGCGCAGTAGTGATGCCGTGTGCGCATTCGCAGTGATGTGCCCGTGTGCGCATGGGCAGGTCTGAGCCGTCCTGCGCATGCGCAGTAGTGAGCCCGTTTGCGCATGCGCAGTAGTGACCCCGAGCGCGCATGCGCATTAGCGAGCGCGACTGCGCATCCGCAGTAGTGACCCCGAGTGCGCATGCGCAGTAGGGAGCCCGCTTACCAATCCGCAGTAGTGATCCCGAGTGCGCATGCACAGTAGTGAGCCCGTGCGCGCATGCGCAGTGGTGAGTCCGTGTGCGCATGTGCAGGTCCGACTGGAGTGCGCATGCGCAGTACTGAGCGCGATTGCGCGCATGCGCAGTAGTGAGCCCGTCTGCGCATGCGCAGGTCCGACTGGAGTGCGCATGCGCAGTACTGAGCGCGATTGCGCGCATGCGCAGTAGTGAGCCCGTGTGCGCATGCGCAGTGGTGGGCTCGAGTGCGCATTGGCAGTCCGAGCCGGAGTGCGTATGCGCAGTAGTGAGTCCGAGTGCGCAGGAGCAGTAGTGACCCCGAGCGCGCATGCGCATTGGCGAGCGCGATTGCGCATCCGCAGCAGTGAGTCCGAGTGCGCATGAGCAGTAGTGTCCCCGAGTGCGCATGATCAGTAGCCACCCCGAGTGCGCATGCACAATACTGAGCCCGAGTGCGCATGCACAGTAGTGAGCCTGTGTGCGCATGCGCAGTAGTGAGCCCCAGTGCGCATGCGCAGTAGTGAGCCCGCTTACGAATCCGCAGTAGTGACCCCGAGTGCGCATGCGCAGTAGTGAGCCTGTGTGCGCATGCGCAGTGGTGAGCTCGAGTGCGCATGGGCAGGTCCGAGCCGGAGTGCGTATGCGCAGTAGTGAGTCCGAGTGCGCAGGAGCAGTAGTGACCCCGAGCGCGCATCCGCAGCTGTGAGTCCGAGTGCGCATGTGCAGTAGTGAGTCCGAGTGCGCATGCGCAATAGTGACCCCGAGTACGCATGAGCAGTAGTGAGTCCGAGTGCGCATGAGCAGTAGTGACCCCGAGTGCGCATGTGCAGTAGTGAGCCCGATTATGCATCCGCAATAGTGTCCCCGAGTGCGCATGCGCAGTAGTGAGCCCGATCGCGCATCCACAGTAGTGAGCCCGAGTGCGCATGCGCAGTAGTGATCCCGATTACGCATCCGCAGTAGTGACCCCGAATGCGCATGCGCAGTAGTGAGCCCGCTTACCAATCCGCAGTAGTGATCCCGAGTGCGCATGCACAGTAGTGAGCCCGTGCGCGCATGCGCAGTGGTGAGTCCGTGTGCGCATGTACAGGTCCGACTGGAGTGCGCATGCGCAGTACTGAGCCCGATTGCGCGCATTCGCTGTAGTGCGCCCGTGTGCGCATGAGCAGTAGTGACCCCGAGTGCGCATGCACAGTAGTGGGCCCGATTGCGCATGCACAGTAGTGATCCCGTGTGCGCAGGAGCAGTAGTGACCCGGAGCGCGCATGCGCATTAGCGAGCGCGATTGCGCACCGCAGCAGTGAGTCCGAGTGCGCATGAGCAGTGGTGACCCCGAGTGCGCATGAGCAGTAGCGACCCCGAATGCGCATGCACAGTAGTGAGCCCGAATGCGCATGCACAGTAGTGATCCCGTGTGCGCAGGAGCAGTAGTGACCCGGAGCGCGCATGCGCATTAGCGAGCGCGATTGCGCACCGCAGCAGTGAGTCCGAGTGCGCATGAGCAGTAGTGACCCCGAGTGCGCATGAGCAGTAGCGACCCCGAGAGCGCATACACAATACTGAGCCCGTGCGCGCATGCGCAGTAGTGAGCCCGTGTGCCCATGCGCAGTAGTGAGCCCGAGCGCGCATCCACAGTAGTGACCCCGAGTGCGCAAGCGCAGTAGTGAGCCCGTGCGCGCATGGGCAGTAGTGCGCCCGTGCGCGCATGCGCAGTAGTGAGCCCGAGTGCGCATGCGTAGTAGCGACCCCGAGTGCGCATGCGCAGTAGTGAGCCCGAGCGCGCATCCACAGTAGTGAGCTGGAGCGCGCATCCGCAGTAGTGACCCCGAGTGCGCATGCGCAGTAGTGCGCCCGTGTGCGCATGCGCAGGAGTGAGCTCGAGTGCGCATATGCAGGTCTGACCCGGTGTGCGCATGCGCTGTTGTGACCACGAGTGCGCATGCGCAGTAGTGAGCCCGTGTACCCATGCGCAGTAGTAAGCCCGAATGCGCATGTGCAGGTCTGACTGGAGTGCGCGTGCGCAGTAGTGAGCCCGACTGCTCGCATGCGCAGTAGTGAGCCCGAGCGCGCACCCGCAGTAGTGAGACCGAGTGCGCATGCGCGGTAGTGAGCCGGCGCGCGCATTCGCTGTAGTGCGCCCGTGTGCGCATGCGCAGAAGTGAGCTCGATTGCGTATGTGCAGGTGTGATCCGGACTTCCCATGCGCAGTAGTGATGCCGTGTGCGCATTCGCAGTGATGTGCCCGTGTGCGCATGGGCAGGTCTGAGCCGTCCTGCGCATGAGCAGTAGTGAGCGCGATTCCGCATCCGCAGTAGTGACCCCGAGTGCGCATGCGCAGTAGGGAGCCCGCTTACCAATCCGCAGTAGTGATCCCGAGTGCGCATGCACAGTAGTGAGCCCGTGCGCGCATGCGCAGTGGTGAGTCCGTGTGCGCATGTGCAGGTCCGACTGGAGTGCGCATGCGCAGTACTGAGCGCGATTGCGCGCATGCGCAGTAGTGAGCCCGTGTGCGCATGCGCAGTGGTGGGCTCGAGTGCGCATTGGCAGTCCGAGCCGGAGTGCGTATGCGCAGTAGTGAGTCCGAGTGCGCAGGAGCAGTAGTGACCCCGAGCGCGCATGCGCATTGGCGAGCGCGATTGCGCATCCGCAGCAGTGAGTCCGAGTGCGCATGAGCAGTAGTGTCCCCGAGTGCGCATGATCAGTAGCCACCCCGAGTGCGCATGCACAATACTGAGCCCGAGTGCGCATGCACAGTAGTGAGCCTGTGTGCGCATGCGCAGTAGTGAGCCCCAGTGCGCATGCGCAGTAGTGAGCCCGATTGCGCATGCTCAGTAGTGAGCCCGATTGTGCATCCGCAGTAGTGAGTCCGAGAGGGCATGATCAGTAGTGAGCCCGTGCGCGCATGCGCAGTGGTGAGTCCGTGTGCGCATGTGCAGGTCTGACTGGAGTGCGCATGCGCAGTACTGAGGCCGATTGCGCGCATGCGCAGTAGTGAGCCCGTGCGCGCATGCGCAGTAGTGAGCCCGAGCGCGCACCCGCAGTAGTGAGACCGAGTGCGCATGCACAGTAGTGACCCCGTGCGCGCATTCGCTGTAGTGCGCCCGTGTGCGCATGAGCAGTAGTGACCCCGAGTGCGCATGCACAGTAGTGGGCCCGATTGCGCATCCGCAGTAGTGAGCCCGTGCGCGCATTCGCTGTAGTGCGCCCGCGTGCGCATGGCAGAAGTGAGCTCGAGTGCGTATGTGCAGGTGTGAGCCGGACTGCCCATGCGCAGTAGTGAGGCCGATTGCGCGCATGCGCAGTAGTGAGCCCGTGCGCGCATGCGCAGTAGTGAGCCCGTGTGCGCATGCGCAGTAGTGAGCCCGCTTACGAATCCGCAGTAGTGACCCCGAGTGCGCATGCGCAGTAGTGAGCCTGTGTGCGCATGCGCAGTGGTGAGCTCGAGTGCGCATGGGCAGGTCCGAGCCGGAGTGCGTATGCGCAGTAGTGAGTCCGAGTGCGCAGGAGCAGTAGTGACCCCGAGCGCGCATCCGCAGCTGTGAGTCCGAGTGCGCATGTGCAGTAGTGAGTCCGAGTGCGCATGCGCAATAGTGACCCCGAGTACGCATGAGCAGTAGTGAGTCCGAGTGCGCATGAGCAGTAGTGACCCCGAGTGCGCATGTGCAGTAGTGAGCCCGATTATGCATCCGCAATAGTGTCCCCGAGTGCGCATGCGCAGTAGTGAGCCCGATCGCGCATCCACAGTAGTGAGCCCGAGTGCGCATGCGCAATAGTGATCCCGATTACGCATCCGCAGTAGTGACCCCGAATGCGCATGCGCAGTAGTGAGCCCGCTTACCAATCCGCAGTAGTGATCCCGAGTGCGCATGCACAGTAGTGAGCCCGTGCGCGCATGCGCAGTGGTGAGTCCGTGTGCGCATGTGCAGGTCCGACTGGAGTGCGCATGCGCAGTACTGAGCCCGATTGCGCGCATTCGCTGTAGTGCGCCCGTGTGCGCATGAGCAGTAGTGACCCCGAGTGCGCATGCACAGTAGTGGGCCCGATTGCGCATCCGCAGTAGTGAGCCCGTGCGCGCATTCGCTGTAGTGCGCCCGCGTGCGCATGGCAGAAGTGAGCTCGAGTGCGTATGTGCAGGTGTGAGCCGGACTGCCCATGCGCAGTAGTGAGGCCGATTGCGCGCATGCGCAGTAGTGAGCCCGTGCGCGCATGCGCAGTAGTGAGCCCGTGTGCGCATGCGCAGTAGTGAGCCCGCTTACGAATCCGCAGTAGTGACCCCGAGTGCGCATGCGCAGTAGTGAGCCTGTGTGCGCATGCGCAGTGGTGAGCTCGAGTGCGCATGGGCAGGTCCGAGCCGGAGTGCGTATGCGCAGTAGTGAGTCCGAGTGCGCAGTAGCAGTAGTGACCCCGAGCGCGCATCCGCAGCTATGAGTCCGAGTGCGCATGAGCAGTAGTGAGGCCGAGTGCGCATGAGCAGGTCTGAGCCGGTGTGCGCATGCGCAGTACTGACCCCGAGTGCGCATGTGCAGTAGTGAGCCCGATTACGCATCCGCAGTAGTGACCCCGAGTGCGCATCCGCAGCAGTGAGTCCGAGTGCGCATGAGCAGTAGTGACCCCGAGTGCGCATGAGCAGTAGCGACCCCGAGTGCGCATACACAATACTGAGCCCGTGTGCGCATGCACAGTAGTGAGCCCGTGTGCGCATCCGGAGTAGTGAGCCCGAGTGCGCATGAGCAGTAGTGAGGCCGTGTGCGCATGAGCAGGTCTGAGCCGGTGTGCGCATGCGCAGTAGTGACCCCGAGTGCGCATGTGCAGTAGTGAGCCCGAGCGCGCATCCGCAGTAGTGTGTCGGAGTGCGCATGTGCAGTAGAGAGCTCGTGTGCGCATGCGCAGTAGTGAGCCCGTGCGCGCATGCGCAGTAGTGAGCCCGTGTGCCCATGCGCAGTAGTGAGCCCGAGCGCGCATCCACAGTAGTGAGCCCGAGTGCGCATGCGCAGTACTCCCCTCGAGTACGCATGAGCAGTAGTGAGCCCGATTACGCATCCGCAGTAGTGACGCCGAGTGCGAATGCGCAGTAGTGCGCAGGTGTGCGCATGCGCAGAAGTGAGCTCGAATGCGCATGTGCAGGTCTGAGCCCGTGTGCGCATACGCAGTAGTGAGCCCGAGCGCGCATAAGCAGTAGTGAGCCCGAGTGCGCCTGAGCAGTAGTGAGTCGGAGTGCGCATGTGCAGTAGAGAGCTCGTGTGCACATGCGCAGAGTTGAGGCCGTGCGCGCATGCGCAGTAGTGCGCCCGTGTGCGCATACGCAGTAGTGAGCCCGAGCGCGCATCCGCAGTAGTGAGCCCGAGTGCGCATGAGCAGTAGTGAGGCCGAGTGCGCATGAGCAGTAGTGAGCCCGAGCGCGCATCCGCAGTAGTGAGTCGGAGTGCGCATGTGCAGTAGAGAGCTCGTGTGCGCATGCGCAGTAGTGAGCCCTATTACGCATCCGCAATAGTGACCCCGAGTGCGCAAGCGCAGTAGTGAGCCCGTGCGCGCATGGGCAGTAGTGCGCCCGTGCGCGCATGCGCTGTAGTGAGCCCGAGTGCGCATGCGTAGTTGCGACCCCGAGTGCGCATGCGCAGTAGTGAGCCCGAGCGCGCATCAACAGTAGTGAGCCGGAGCGCGCATCCGCAGTAGTGACCCCGAGTGCGCATGCGCAGTAGTGCGCCCGTGTGCGCATGCGCAGGAGTGAGCTCGAGTGCGCATATGCAGGTCTGACCCGGTGTGCGCATGCGCTGTAGTGACCACGAGTGCGCATGCGCAGTAGTGTGCCCGTGTGCCCATGCGCAGTAGTAAGCCCGAATGCGCATGTGCAGGTCTGACTGGAGTGCGCGTGCGCAGTAGTGAGCCCGACTGCTCGCATGCGCAGTAGTGAGCCCGAGCGCGCACCCGCAGTAGTGAGACCGAGTGCGCATGCGCAGTAGTGAGCCCGTGCGCGCATTCGCTGTAGTGCGCCCGTGTGCGCATGCGCAGAAGTGAGCCCGTGCGCGCATGCGCAGTGGTGAGTCCGTGTGCGCATGTGCAGTCCGACTGGAGTGCGCATGCGCAGTACTGAGCCTGATTGCGCGCATGCGCAGTAGTGAGCCCGTGTGCGCATGCGCAGTGGTGAGCTCGAGTGCGCATGGGCAGGTCCGAGCCGGAGTGCGTATGCGCAGTAGTGAGTCCGAGTGCGCAGGAGCAGTAGTGACCCCGAGCGCGCATGCGCATTGGCGAGCGCGATTGCGCATCCGCAGCAGTGAGTCCGAGTGCGCATTAGCAGTAGTGTCCCCGAGTGCGCATGATTAGTAGCCACCCCGTGTGCGCATGCACAATACTGAGCCCGAGTGCGCATGCACAGTAGTGAGCCCGTGTGCGCATGAGCAGTAGTGAGCCCGAGTGCGCATGCGCAGTAGTGAGCCCGATTGCGCATCCGCAGTAGTGAGTCCGTGTGCGCATGTACAGGTCTGAGCCGGAGTGTGCATGCGCAGTAGTGAGCCCGATTGTGCATCCGCAGTAGTGAGTCCGAGTGCGCATGGTCAGTAGTGAGTCCGAGTGCGCATGAGCAGTAGTCACCCCGAGTGAGCATGCGCAGTAGTGAGCCCATGTGCCAATGCGCAGTAGTAAGCCCGAGTGCGCATGTGCAGGTCTGACTGGAGTGCGCATGCGCAGTAGTGAGCCCGATTGCGCGCATGCGCAGTAGTGAGCCCGAGCGCGCATCCGCAGTTGCGAGCCCAAGTGCGCATGCGCAGTACTGACACCGAGTACGCATGAGCAGTAGTGAGTCCGAGTGCGCATGCGCAGTAGTGAGCCCGAGTGCGCATGAGCAGTAGTGAGTCCGAGTGGGCATGAGCAGTAGTGACCCCGAGTGCGCATGCACAGTAGTAGGCCCGATTGCGCATCCGTAGTAGTGAGCCCGTGTGCCCATGCGCAGTAGCAAGCCCGAATTCGCATGTGCAGGTCTGACTGCAGTGCGCGTGCGCAGTAGTGAGCCCGATTGCTCGCATGCGCAGTAGTGAGCCCGAGTGCGCACCCGCAGTAGTGAGACCGAGTGCGCATGCGCAGTAGTGAGCCCGTGCGCGCATTCGCTGTAGTGCGCCCGTGTGCGCATGCGCAGAAGTGAGCTCGAGTGCGTATGTGCAGGTGTGAGCCGGACTGCCCATGCGCAGTGGTGTGCCCGCGTGCGCATGGGCAGGTCTGAGCCGGCGTGCGCATGCGCAGTAGTGGGCCCGTGTGCGCATGCGCAGTAGTGACCCCGAGTGTGCATGCGCAGTGGTGAGCCCGATTACGCATCCGCAATAGTGACCCCGAGTGCGCATGCGCAGTAGCGAGCCCGTGCGCGCATGCGCAGTAGTGAGCTCGAGTGCGCATGCGTAGTAGCGACCCCGTGCGCGCGTGCATAGTGGTGACCGCGAGCGCATGTGCGCAGTAGTGAGCCCGATTGCGCATGCTCAGTAGAGAGCCCGATTGCGCGCATGCGCAGTAGTGAGCCCGAGCGCACATCCGCAGTAGTGAGCCCGAGTGCGCATGCGCAGTAGTGACCCCGAGTACGCATGAGCAGTAGTCAGTCCGAGTGCGCATGTGCAGTAGTGACCCCGAGTTCGTATGAGCAGTAGTGACCCCGAGTACGCGTGAGCAGTAGTGAGTCCGAGTGCGCATGCGCAGTAGTGAGCCCGATTACACATCCGCAGTAACGAGTCCCTGTGCGCATGCGCAGTAGCGAGCCCGAGTGCGCATGTGCAGGTCTGAGCCCGAGTGCGCATCCGCAGTAGTGACCCCGAGTACGCATGGGCAGTAGTGAGCCCGAGTGCGCATGAGCAGTAGTGACTCCGAGTGCGCATGCGCAGTAGTGATCCCGATTACGCATCCGCAGTAGTGTCCCCAAGTGCGCATGCGCAGTAGTGAGCCCGAGCGCGCATCCACAGTAGTGAGCCCGAGTGCGCATGCGCAGTACTCATCCCGAGTACGCATGAGCAGTAGTGAGCTCGATTACGCATCCGCACTAGTGACCCCGAGTGCGCATGCGCAGTAGTACGCCCGTGTGCACATGCGCAGTAGTGAGCCCGAGCGCGCATCCACAGTAGTGAGCACGAGTGCGCATGCGCAGTACTCACCCCGAGTGCGCATGAGCAGTAGTGAGCCCGATTACGCATCCGCAGTAGTGACTCCGAGTGCGCATGCGCAGTGGTGAGCCCGCTTGCAAATCCGCATTAGTGATCCCGAGTGCGCATGCACAGTAGTGAGCCCGTGCGCGCATGCGCAGTGGTGAGTCCGTGTGCGCATGTGCAGGTCCGACTGGAGTGCGCATGCGCAGTACTAAGCCCGATTGCGCGCTTGCGCAGTAGTGAGCCCGTGTGCGCATACGCAGTGGTGAGCTCGAGTGCGCAAGGCAGGTCCGAGCAGGAGTGCGTATGCGCAGTAGTGAGTCCGAGTGCGCATGCGCAGTAGTGAGCCCGCTTACGAATCCGCAGTAGTGATCCCGAGTGCGCATGCACAGTAGTGAGCCCGTGCGCGCATGCGCAGTGGTGAGTCCGTGTGCGCATGTGCAGGTCTGACTGGAGTGCGCATGCGCAGTACTGAGGCCGATTGCGCGCATGCGCAGTAGTGAGCCCGTGCGCGCATGCGCAGTAGTGAGACCGTGTGCGCATGCGCAGTAGTGAGCCCGAGCGCGCATCCGCAGTAGTGACCCCGAGTGCGCATGAGCAGTAGTGAGTCCGAGTGGGCATGAGCAGTAGTGACCCCGAGTGCGCATGCACAGTAGTGGGCCCGAGTGCGCATGCACAGTAGTAAGACCGTGCGCGCATGCGCAGTAGTGCGCCCGTGTGCGCATGCGCAGAAGTGAGCTCGAGTGCGCATGGGCAGGTCGGAGCCGGAGTGCGTATGCGCAGTAGTGAGTCCGAGCGCGCATGAGCAGTAGTGACCCCGAATGCGCATGAGCAGTAGCGACCCCGAATGCGCATGCACAGTAGTGAGCCCGCGATCGCATGCGCAGTAGTGAGCTCGAGTGCGCATGTGCAGGTCTGAGCCGGTGTGCGCATGCGCAGTAGTGAGCCCGAGCGCGCATGCGCAGTAGTGACCCCGAGTGCGCGTGCGCAGTAGTGAGCCCGAGTGCTCATGCACAGTGGAGAGCCCGATTGCGCATGCGCAGTTGTGAGCCCGTGTGCGCATGCGCAGTGGTGAGCTCGAGTGCACATGGGCAGGTCCGAGCCGGAGTGCGTATGCGCAGTAGTGAGTCCGAGTGCGCAGGAGCAGTAGTGACCCCGAGCGCGCATCCGCAGCAGTGAGTCCGAGTGCGCATGAGCAGTAGTGAGGCCGATTACGCATGAGCAGTAGTGAGTCCGAGTGCGCACGAGCAGTAGTGACCCCGAGTGCGCATGTGCAGGTCTGAGCCCCAGTGCGCATCCGCAGTAGTGACCCCGAGTACGCATGAGTAGTAGTGAGGCCGAGTGCGCATGAGCAGTAGTGAGCCCGAGCGAGCATCCGCAGGAGTGAGTGCGACTGCGCATGTGCAGTAGAGAGCCCGTGTGCGCATGCGCAGTAGTGAGCCCGTGTGCGCATGTGCAGTAGTGACCCCGAGTGCGCATGTGCAGTAGTGAGCCCGAGCGCGCATCCGCAGTAGTGAGTCCGAGTGCACATGTGCAGTAGAGAGCCCGTGTGCGCATGCGCAGTAGTGAGCCCGTGTGCGCATGCGCAGTAGTGACCCCGAGTGCGCATGTGCAGTAGTGAGCCCGATTACGTATCCGCAGTAGTGACCCCGAGTGCGCATGCGCAGTAGTGAGCCCGAGCGCGCATCCACAGTAGTGAGGCCGAGTCGGCATGCGCAGCACTGACTCCGAGTACGCATGAGCAGTGGTGAGTTCGAGTGCGCATGGGCTGTTGTGGCCCCGAGCGCGCATGAGCAGTAGTGAGCCCGCGTGCGCATGCGCAGTAGTGACCCCGAGTGCGCATGTGCAGTAGTGAGCCCGATTACGTATCCGCAGTAGCGACTCCGAGTGCGGCTGCGCAGTAGTGAGCCCGAGCGCGCATGCGCAGTAGTGAGCCCAATTACGCATCCGCAGTAGTGACCCCGAGTGCGCATGAGCAGTAGTGACCCCGAGTGCGCATGCGCAGTAGTGAGCCCGATTACGCATCCGCAGTAGTGTGCCCGATTGCGCATCCGCAGCAGTGAGTCCGAGTGCGCATGAGCAGTAGTGAGGCCGAGTGCGCATGAGCAGTAGTGAGCCCGAGCGCGCATCCGCAGGAGTGAGTCCGAGTGCGCATGTGCAGTAGAGAGCCCGTGTGCGCATGCGCAGTAGTGAGCCCGTGTGCGCATGCGCAGTAGTGACCTCGAGTGCGCATGGGCTGTAGTGGCCCCGAGCGCGCATGAGCAGTAGTGAGCCCGCGTGCGCATGCGCAGTAGTGACCCCGAGTGCGCATGTGCAGTAGTGAGCCCGATTACGCATCCGCAGTAGTGACTCCGAGTGCGGCTGCGCAGTAGTGAGCCCGAGCGCGCATGCGCAGTAGTGAGCCCAATTACGCATCCGCAGTAGTGACCCCGAGTGCGCATGAGCAGTAGTGACCCCGAGTGCGCATGCGCAGTAGTGAGCCCGATTACGCATCCGCAGTAGTGTCCCCGATTGCGCATCCGCAGCAGTGAGTCCGAGTGCGCATGAGCAGTAGTGAGGCCGAGTGCGCATGAGCAGTAGTGAGCCCGAGCGCGCATCCGCAGGAGTGAGTCCGAGCGCGCATGTGCAGTAGAGAGCCCGTGTGCGCATGCGCAGTAGTGAGCCCGTGTGCGCATGCGCAGTAGTGACCCCGAGTGCGCATGTGCAATAGTGAGCCCGATTACGTGTCCGCAGTAGTGACCCCGAGTGCGCATGTGCAGTAGTGAGCCCGAGCGCGCATCCGCAGTAGTGAGTCCGAGTGCGCATATGCAGGTCTGAGCCCCAGTGCGCATCCGCAGTAGTGACCCCGAGTGCGCATGCGCAGTAGTAAGACCGTGCGCGCATGCGCAGTAGTGCGCCCGTGTGCGCATGCGCAGTGGTGAGCTCGAGTGCGCATGGGCAGGTCCGAGCCGGAGTGCGTATGCGCAGTAGTGAGTCCGAGTGCGCAGGAGCGGTAGTGAGCCCGAGTGCGCATGTGCAGGTCTGAACCCGAGTGCGCATGCTCAGTAGAGAGCCTGATTGCGCATGCGCAGTAGTGAGCCCGTGCGCGCAACCGCAGTAGTGAGCCCGTGTGCCCATGCGCAGTAGTAAGCCCGAGTGCGCATGTGCATTTCTGACTGGAGTGCGCATGCGCTGTAGCGAGCCCGATTGCGCGCATGCGCAGTAGTGAGCCCGAGCGCGCATCCGCAGTAGTGAGCCCGAGTGCGCATGCGTAGTACTGACCCCGAGCGCGCGTGCATAGTAGGGACCGCGAGCGCATGTGCGCAGTAGTGAGCCCGATTGCGCATGCTCAGTAGAGAGCCCGATTGCGCGCATGCGCAGTACTGAGCCCGTGCGCGCATGCGCAGTAGTGAGCCCGAGTGCGCATGTGCAGGTCTGAGCCCCAGTGCGCATCCGCAGTAGTGACCCCGAGTACGCGTGAGCAGTAGTGAGTCCGAGTGAGCATGAGCAGTAGTGACCCCGAGTGCGCATGCGCAGTAGTGAGCCCGATTACGCATCCGCAGTAGCGTCCCCGAGTGCGCATGCGCAGTAGTGAGCCCGAGCGCGCATCCACAGTAGTGAGCCCGAGTGCGCATGCGCAGTAGTGACGCCGAGGGCGTATGAGCAGTAGTGAGTCCTAGTGCGCATGAGCAGTAGTGAGGCCGAGTGCGCATGAGCAGGTCTGAGCCGGTGTGCGCATGCGCAGTAGTGACCCCGAGTGCGCATGTGCAGTAGTGAGCCCGATTACGCATCCGCAGTAGTGACCCCGAGTGCGCATCCGCAGCAGTGAGTCCGAGTGCGCATGAGCAGTAGTTACCCCGAGTGCGCATGAGCAGTAGTGAGGCCGAGTGCGCATGAGCAGGTCTGAGCCGGTGTGCGCATGCGCAGTAGTGACCCCGAGTGCGCATGTGCAGTAGTGAGCCCGAGCGCGCATCCGCAGTAGTGTGTCGGAGTGCGCATGTGCAGTAGAGAGCTCGTGTGCGCATGCGCAGTAGTGAGCCCGTGCGCGCATGCGCAGTAGTGAGCCCGTGTGCCCATGCGCAGTAGTGAGCCCGAGCGCGCATCCACAGTAGTGAGCCCGAGTGCGCATGCGCAGTACTCACCTCGAGTACGCATGGGCAGTAGTGAGCCCGATTACGCATCCGCAGTAGTGACGCCGAGTGCGAATGCGCAGTAGTGCGCAGGTGTGCGCATGCGCAGAAGTGAGCTCGAATGCGCATGTGCAGGTCTGAGCCCGTGTGCGCATACGCAGTAGTGAGCCCGAGCGCGCATAAGCAGTAGTGAGCCCGAGTGCGCCTGAGCAGTAGTGAGTCGGAGTGCGCATGTGCAGTAGAGAGCTCGTGTGCACATGCGCAGAGTTGAGGCCGTGCGCGCATGCGCAGTAGTGCGCCCGTGTGCGCATACGCAGTAGTGAGCCCGAGCGCGCATCCGCAGTAGTGAGCCCGAGTGCGCATGAGCAGTAGTGAGGCCGAGTGCGCATGAGCAGTAGTGAGCCCGAGCGCGCATCCGCAGTAGTGAGTCGGAGTGCGCATGTGCAGTAGAGAGCTCGTGTGCGCATGCGCAGTAGTGAGCCCTATTACGCATCCGCAATAGTGACCCCGAGTGCGCATGTGCAGTAGTGAGCCCGATTACGTATCCGCAGTAGCGACTCCGAGTGCGGCTGCGCAGTAGTGAGCCCGAGCGCGCATGCGCAGTAGTGAGCCCAATTACGCATCCGCAGTAGTGACCCCGAGTGCGCATGAGCAGTAGTGACCCCGAGTGCGCATGCGCAGTAGTGAGCCCGATTACGCATCCGCAGTAGTGTGCCCGATTGCGCATCCGCAGCAGTGAGTCCGAGTGCGCATGAGCAGTAGTGAGGCCGAGTGCGCATGAGCAGTAGTGAGCCCGAGCGCGCATCCGCAGGAGTGAGTCCGAGTGCGCATGTGCAGTAGAGAGCCCGTGTGCGCATGCGCAGTAGTGAGCCCGTGTGCGCATGCGCAGTAGTGACCTCGAGTGCGCATGGGCTGTAGTGGCCCCGAGCGCGCATGAGCAGTAGTGAGCCCGCGTGCGCATGCGCAGTAGTGACCCCGAGTGCGCATGTGCAGTAGTGAGCCCGATTACGTATCCGCAGTAGTGACTCCGAGTGCGGCTGCGCAGTAGTGAGCCCGAGCGCGCATGCGCAGTAGTGAGCCCAATTACGCATCCGCAGTAGTGACCCCGAGTGCGCATGAGCAGTAGTGACCCCGAGTGCGCATGCGCAGTAGTGAGCCCGATTACGCATCCGCAGTAGTGTGCCCGATTGCGCATCCGCAGCAGTGAGTCCGAGTGCGCATGAGCAGTAGTGAGGCCGAGTGCGCATGAGCAGTAGTGAGCCCGAGCGCGCATCCGCAGGAGTGAGTCCGAGCGCGCATGTGCAGTAGAGAGCCCGTGTGCGCATGCGCAGTAGTGAGCCCGTGTGCGCATGCGCAGTAGTGACCCCGAGTGCGCATGTGCAATAGTGAGCCCGATTACGTGTCCGCAGTAGTGACCCCGAGTGCGCATGTGCAGTAGTGAGCCCGAGCGCGCATCCGCAGTAGTGAGTCCGAGTGCGCATGTGCAGGTCTGAGCCCCAGTGCGCATCCGCAGTAGTGACCCCGAGTGCGCATGCGCAGTAGTAAGACCGTGCGCGCATGCGCAGTAGTGCGCCCGTGTGCGCCTGCGCAGTGGTGAGCTCGAGTGCGCATGGGCAGGTCCGAGCCGGAGTGCGTATGCGCAGTAGTGAGACCGAGTGCGCAGGAGCGGTAGTGAGCCCGAGTGCGCATGTGCAGGTCTGAACCCGAGTGCGCATGCTCAGTAGAGAGCCTGATTGCGCATGCGCAGTAGTGAGCCCGTGCGCGCAACCGCAGTAGTGAGCCCGTGTGCCCATGCGCAGTAGTAAGCCCGAGTGCGCATGTGCAGGTCTGACTGGAGTGCGCATGCGCTGTAGCGAGCCCGATTGCGCGCATGCGCAGTAGTGAGCCCGAGCGCGCATCCGCAGTAGTGAGCCCGAGTGCGCATGCGTAGTACTGACCCCGAGCGCGCGTGCATAGTAGGGACCGCGAGCGCATGTGCGCAGTAGTGAGCCCGATTGCGCATGCTCAGTAGAGAGCCCGATTGCGCGCATGCGCAGTACTGAGCCCGTGCGCGCATGCGCAGTAGTGAGCCCGAGTGCGCATGTGCAGGTCTGAGCCCCAGTGCGCATCCGCAGTAGTGACCCCGAGTACGCGTGAGCAGTAGTGAGTCCGAGTGAGCATGAGCAGTAGTGACCCCGAGTGCGCATGCGCAGTAGTGAGCCCGATTACGCATCCGCAGTAGTGTCCCCGAGTGCGCATGCGCAGTAGTGAGCCCGAGCGCGCATCCACAGTAGTGAGCCCGAGTGCGCATGCGCAGTAGTGACGCCGAGGGCGTATGAGCAGTAGTGAGTCCTAGTGCGCATGAGCAGTAGTGAGGCCGAGTGCGCATGAGCAGGTCTGAGCCGGTGTGCGCATGCGCAGTAGTGACCCCGAGTGCGCATGTGCAGTAGTGAGCCCGATTACGCATCCGCAGTAGTGACCCCGAGTGCGCATCCGCAGCAGTGAGTCCGAGTGCGCATGAGCAGTAGTGACCCCGAGTGCGCATGAGCAGTAGCGACCCCGAGTGCGCATACACAATACTGAGCCCGTGTGCGCATGCACAGTAGTGAGCCCCTGTGCGCATCCGGAGTAGTGAGCCCGAGTGCGCATGAGCAGTAGTGAGGCCGAGTGCGCATGAGCAGGTCTGAGCCGGTGTGCGCATGCGCAGTAGTGACCCCGAGTGCGCATGTGCAGTAGTGAGCCCGAGCGCGCATCCGCAGTAGTGTGTCGGAGTGCGCATGTGCAGTAGAGAGCTCGTGTGCGCATGCGCAGTAGTGAGCCCGTGCGCGCATGCGCAGTAGTGAGCCCGTGTGCCCATGCGCAGTAGTGAGCCCGAGCGCGCATCCACAGTAGTGAGCCCGAGTGCGCATGCGCAGTACTCACCTCGAGTACGCATGGGCAGTAGTGAGCCCGATTACGCATCCGCAGTAGTGACGCCGAGTGCGAATGCGCAGTAGTGCGCAGGTGTGCGCATGCGCAGAAGTGAGCTCGAATGCGCATGTGCAGGTCTGAGCCCGTGTGCGCATACGCAGTAGTGAGCCCGAGCGCGCATAAGCAGTAGTGAGCCCGAGTGCGCCTGAGCAGTAGTGAGTCGGAGTGCGCATGTGCAGTAGAGAGCTCGTGTGCACATGCGCAGAGTTGAGGCCGTGCGCGCATGCGCAGTAGTGCGCCCGTGTGCGCATACGCAGTAGTGAGCCCGAGCGCGCATCCGCAGTAGTGAGCCCGAGTGCGCATGAGCAGTAGTGAGGCCGAGTGCGCATGAGCAGTAGTGAGCCCGAGCGCGCATCCGCAGTAGTGAGTCGGAGTGCGCATGTGCAGTAGAGAGCTCGTGTGCGCATGCGCAGTAGTGAGCCCTATTACGCATCCGCAATAGTGACCCCGAGTGCGCAAGCGCAGTAGTGAGCCCGTGCGCGCATGGGCAGTAGTGCGCCCGTGCGCGCATGCGCTGTAGTGAGCCCGAGTGCGCATGCGTAGTAGCGACCCCGAGTGCGCATGCGCAGTAGTGAGCCCGAGCGCGCATCAACAGTAGTGAGCCGGAGCGCGCATCCGCAGTAGTGACCCCGAGTTCGCATGCGCAGTAGTGCGCCCGTGTGCGCATGCGCAGAAGTGAGCCCGAATGCGCATGTGCAGGTCTGACTGGAGTGCGCGTGCGCAGTAGTGAGCCCGACTGCTCGCATGCGCAGTAGTGAGCCCGAGCGCGCACCCGCAGTAGTGAGACCGAGTGCGCATGCGCAGTAGTGAGCCCGTGCGCGCATTCGCTGTAGTGCGCCCGTGTGCGCATGCGCAGAAGTGAGCCCGTGCGCGCGTGCGCAGTGGTGAGTCCGTGTGCGCATGTGCAGTCCGACTGGAGTGCGCATGCGCAGTACTGAGCCTGATTGCGCGCATGCGCAGTAGTGAACCCGTGTGCGCATGCGCAGTGGTGAGCTCGAGTGCGCATGGGCAGGTCCGAGCCGGAGTGCGTATGCGCAGTAGTGAGTCCGAGTGCGCAGGAGCAGTAGTGACCCCGAGCGCGCATCCGCAGCCGTGAGTCCGAGTGCGCATGAGCAGTAGTGAGGCCGATTACGCATGAGCAGTAGTGAGTCCGAGTGCGCACGAGCAGTAGTGACCCCGAGTGCGCATGTGCAGGTCTGAGCCCCAGTGCGCATCCGCAGTAGTGACCCCGAGTACGCATAAGTAGTAGTGAGGCCGAGTGCGCATGAGCAGTAGTGAGCCCGAGCGAGCATCCGCAGGAGTGAGTCCGACTCCGCATGTGCAGTAGAGAGCCCGTGTGCGCATGCGCAGTAGTGAGCCCGTGTGCGCATGTGCAGTAGTGACCCCGAGTGCGCATGTGCAGTAGTGAGCCCGAGCGCGCATCCGCAGTAGTGAGTCCGAGTGCACATGTGCAGTAGAGAGCCCGTGTGCGCATGCGCAGTAGTGAGCCCGTGTGCGCATGCGCAGTAGTGACCCCGAGTGCGCATGTGCAGTAGTGAGCCCGATTACGTATCCGCAGTAATGACCCCGAGTGCGCATGCGCAGTAGTGAGCCCGAGCGCGCATCCACAGTAGTGAGGCCGAGTCGGCATGCGCAGCACTGACTCCGAGTACGCATGAGCAGTGGTGGGTTCGAGTGCGCATGGGCTGTAGTGGCCCCGAGCGCGCATGAGCGGTAGTGAGCCCGCGTGCGCATGCGCAGTAGTGACCCCGAGTGCGCATGTGCAGTAGTGAGCCCGATTACGTATCCGCAGTAGCGACTCCGAGTGCGGCTGCGCAGTAGTGAGCCCAATTACGCATCCGCAGTAGTGACCCCGAGTGCGCATGAGCAGTAGTGACCCCGAGTGCGCATGCGCAGTAGTGAGCCCGATTACGCATCCGCAGTAGTGTGCCCGATTGCGCATCCGCAGCAGTGAGCCCGAGTGCGCATGCGCAGTAGTGACGCCGAGGGCGTATGAGCAGTAGTGAGTCCTAGTGCGCATGAGCAGTAGTGAGGCCGAGTGCGCATGAGCAGGTCTGAGCCGGTGTGCGCATGCGCAGTAGTGACCCCGAGTGCGCATGTGCAGTAGTGAGCCCGATTACGCATCCGCAGTAGTGACCCCGAGTGCGCATCCGCAGCAGTGAGTCCGAGTGCGCATGAGCAGTAGTGACCCCGAGTGCGCATGAGCAGTAGCGACCCCGAGTGCGCATACACAATACTGAGCCCGTGTGCGCATGCACAGTAGTGAGCCCGTGTGCGCATCCGGAGTAGTGAGCCCGAGTGCGCATGAGCAGTAGTGAGGCCGAGTGCGCATGAGCAGGTCTGAGCCGGTGTGCGCATGCGCAGTAGTGACCCCGAGTGCGCATGTGCAGTAGTGAGCCCGATTACGCATCCGCAGTAGTGACCCCGAGTGCGCATCCGCAGCAGTGAGTCCGAGTGCGCATGAGCAGTAGTGACCCCGAGTGCGCATGAGCAGTAGCGACCCCGAGTGCGCATACACAATACTGAGCCCGTGTGCGCATGCACAGTAGTGAGCCCGTGTGCGCATCCGGAGTAGTGAGCCCGAGTGCGCATGAGCAGTAGTGAGGCCGAGTGCGCATGAGCAGGTCTGAGCCGGTGTGCGCATGCGCAGTAGTGACCCCGAGTGCGCATGTGCAGTAGTGAGCCCGAGCGCGCATCCGCAGTAGTGTGTCGGAGTGCGCATGTGCAGTAGAGAGCTCGTGTGCGCATGCGCAGTAGTGAGCCCGTGCGCGCATGCGCAGTAGTGAGCCCGTGTGCCCATGCGCAGTAGTGAGCCCGAGCGCGCATCCACAGTAGTGAGCCCGAGTGCGCATGCGCAGTACTCACCTCGAGTACGCATGGGCAGTAGTGAGCCCGATTACGCATCCGCAGTAGTGACGCCGAGTGCGAATGCGCAGTAGTGCGCAGGTGTGCGCATGCGCAGAAGTGAGCTCGAATGCGCATGTGCAGGTCTGAGCCCGTGTGCGCATACGCAGTAGTGAGCCCGAGCGCGCATAAGCAGTAGTGAGCCCGAGTGCGCCTGAGCAGTAGTGAGTCGGAGTGCGCATGTGCAGTAGAGAGCTCGTGTGCACATGCGCAGAGTTGAGGCCGTGCGCGCATGCGCAGTAGTGCGCCCGTGTGCGCATACGCAGTAGTGAGCCCGAGCGCACATCCGCAGTAGTGAGCCCGAGTGCGCATGAGCAGTAGTGAGGCCGAGTGCGCATGAGCAGTAGTGAGCCCGAGCGCGCATCCGCAGTAGTGAGTCGGAGTGCGCATGTGCAGTAGAGAGCTCGTGTGCGCATGCGCAGTAGTGAGCCCTATTACGCATCCGCAATAGTGACCCCGAGTGCGCAAGCGCAGTAGTGAGCCCGTGCGCGCATGGGCAGTAGTGCGCCCGTGCGCGCATGCGCTGTAGTGAGCCCGAGTGCGCATGCGTAGTAGCGACCCCGAGTGCGCATGCGCAGTAGTGAGCCCGAGCGCGCATCAACAGTAGTGAGCCGGAGCGCGCATCCGCAGTAGTGACCCCGAGTTCGCATGCGCAGTAGTGCGCCCGTGTGCGCATGCGCAGAAGTGAGCCCGAATGCGCATGTGCAGGTCTGACTGGAGTGCGCGTGCGCAGTAGTGAGCCCGACTGCTCGCATGCGCAGTAGTGAGCCCGAGCGCGCACCCGCAGTAGTGAGACCGAGTGCGCATGCGCAGTAGTGAGCCCGTGCGCGCATTCGCTGTAGTGCGCCCGTGTGCGCATGCGCAGAAGTGAGCCCGTGCGCGCGTGCGCAGTGGTGAGTCCGTGTGCGCATGTGCAGTCCGACTGGAGTGCGCATGCGCAGTACTGAGCCTGATTGCGCGCATGCGCAGTAGTGAACCCGTGTGCGCATGCGCAGTGGTCAGCTCGAGTGCGCATGGGCAGGTCCGAGCCGGAGTGCGTATGCGCAGTAGTGAGTCCGAGTGCGCAGGAGCAGTAGTGACCCCGAGCGCGCATCCGCAGCAGTGAGTCCGAGTGCGCATGAGCAGTAGTGAGGCCGATTACGCATGAGCAGTAGTGAGTCCGAGTGCGCACGAGCAGTAGTGACCCCGAGTGCGCATGTGCAGGTCTGAGCCCCAGTGCGCATCCGCAGTAGTGACCCCGAGTACGCATAAGTAGTAGTGAGCCCGTGTGCGCATGTGCAGTAGTGACCCCGAGTGCGCATGTGCAGTAGTGAGCCCGAGCGCGCATCCGCAGTAGTGAGTCCGAGTGCACATGTGCAGTAGAGAGCCCGTGTGCGCATGCGCAGTAGTGAGCCCGTGTGCGCATGCGCAGTAGTGACCCCGAGTGCGCATGTGCAGTAGTGAGCCCGATTACGTATCCGCAGTAATGACCCCGAGTGCGCATGCGCAGTAGTGAGCCCGAGCGCGCATCCACAGTAGTGAGGCCGAGTCGGCATGCGCAGCACTGACTCCGAGTACGCATGAGCAGTGGTGAGTTCGAGTGCGCATGGGCTGTAGTGGCCCCGAGCGCGCATGAGCAGTAGTGAGCCCGCGTGCGCATGCGCAGTAGTGACCCCGAGTGCGCATGTGCAGTAGTGAGCCCGATTACGTATCCGCAGTAGCGACTCCGAGTGCGGCTGCGCAGTAGTGAGCCCGAGCGCGCATGCGCAGTAGTGAGCCCAATTACGCATCCGCAGTAGTGACCCCGAGTGCGCATGAGCAGTAGTGACCCCGAGTGCGCATGCGCAGTAGTGAGCCCGATTACGCATCCGCAGTAGTGTGCCCGATTGCGCATCCGCAGCAGTGAGCCCGAGTGCGCATGCGCAGTAGTGACGCCGAGGGCGTATGAGCAGTAGTGAGTCCTAGTGCGCATGAGCAGTAGTGAGGCCGAGTGCGCATGAGCAGGTCTGAGCCGGTGTGCGCATGCGCAGTAGTGACCCCGAGTGCGCATGTGCAGTAGTGAGCCCGATTACGCATCCGCAGTAGTGACCCCGAGTGCGCATCCGCAGCAGTGAGTCCGAGTGCGCATGAGCAGTAGTGACCCCGAGTGCGCATGAGCAGTAGCGACCCCGAGTGCGCATACACAATACTGAGCCCGTGTGCGCATGCACAGTAGTGAGCCCGTGTGCGCATCCGGAGTAGTGAGCCCGAGTGCGCATGAGCAGTAGTGAGGCCGAGTGCGCATGAGCAGGTCTGAGCCGGTGTGCGCATGCGCAGTAGTGACCCCGAGTGCGCATGTGCAGTAGTGAGCCCGAGCGCGCATCCGCAGTAGAGTGTCGGAGTGCGCATGTGCAGTAGAGAGCTCGTGTGCGCATGCGCAGTAGTGAGCCCGTGCGCGCATGCGCAGTAGTGAGCCCGTGTGCCCATGCGCAGTAGTGAGCCCGAGCGCGCATCCACAGTAGTGAGACCGAGTGCGCATGCGCAGTACTCACCTCGAGTACGCATGGGCAGTAGTGAGCCCGATTACGCATCCGCAGTAGTGACGCCCGATTGCGCATCCGCAGCAGTGAGCCCGAGTGCGCATGCGCAGTAGTGACGCCGAGGGCGTATGAGCAGTAGTGAGTCCTAGTGCGCATGAGCAGTAGTGAGGCCGAGTGCGCATGAGCAGGTCTGAGCCGGTGTGCGCATGCGCAGTAGTGACCCCGAGTGCGCATGTGCAGTAGTGAGCCCGATTACGCATCCGCAGTAGTGACCCCGAGTGCGCATCCGCAGCAGTGAGTCCGAGTGCGCATGAGCAGTAGTGACCCCGAGTGCGCATGAGCAGTAGCGACCCCGAGTGCGCATACACAATACTGAGCCCGTGTGCGCATGCACAGTAGTGAGCCCGTGTGCGCATCCGGAGTAGTGAGCCCGAGTGCGCATGAGCAGTAGTGAGGCCGAGTGCGCATGAGCAGGTCTGAGCCGGTGTGCGCATGCGCAGTAGTGACCCCGAGTGCGCATGTGCAGTAGTGAGCCCGAGCGCGCATCCGCAGTAGTGTGTCGTAGTGCGCATGTGCAGTAGAGAGCTCGTGTGCGCATGCGCAGTAGTGAGCCCGTGCGCGCATGCGCAGTAGTGAGCCCGTGTGCCCATGCGCAGTAGTGAGCCCGAGCGCGCATCCACAGTAGTGAGCCCGATTGCGCATGCGCAGTACTCACCTCGAGTACGCATGGGCAGTAGTGAGCCCGATTACGCATCCGCAGTAGTGACGCCGAGTGCGAATGCGCAGTAGTGCGCAGGTGTGCGCATGCGCAGAAGTGAGCTCGAATGCGCATGTGCAGGTCTGAGCCCGTGTGCGCATACGCAGTAGTGAGCCCGAGCGCGCATAAGCAGTAGTGAGCCCGAGTGCGCCTGAGCAGTAGTGAGTCGGAGTGCGCATGTGCAGTAGAGAGCTCGTGTGCACATGCGCAGAGTTGAGGCCGTGCGCGCATGCGCAGTAGTGCGTCCGTGTGCGCATACGCAGTAGTGAGCCCGAGCGCGCATCCGCAGTAGTGAGCCCGAGTGCGCATGAGCAGTAGTGAGGCCGAGTGCGCATGAGCAGTAGTGAGCCCGAGCGCGCATCCGCAGTAGTGAGTCGGAGTGCGCATGTGCAGTAGAGAGCTCGTGTGCGCATGCGCAGTAGTGAGCCCTATTACGCATCCGCAATAGTGACCCCGAGTGCGCAAGCGCAGTAGTGAGCCCGTGCGCGCATGGGCAGTAGTGCGCCCGTGCGCGCATGCGCTGTAGTGAGCCCGAGTGCGCATGCGTAGTAGCGACCCCGAGTGCGCATGCGCAGTAGTGAGCCCGAGCGCGCATCAACAGTAGTGAGCCGGAACGCGCATCCGCAGTAGTGACCCCGAGTGCGCATGCGCAGTAGTGCGCCCGTGTGCGCATGCGCAGGAGTGAGCTCGAGTGCGCATATGCAGGTCTGACCCGGTGTGCGCATGCGCTGTAGTGACCACGAGTGCGCATGCGCAGTAGTGAGCCCGTGTGCCCATGCGCAGTGGTAAGCCCGAATGCGGATGTGCAGGTCTGACTGGAGTGCGCGTGCGCAGTAGTGAGCCCGACTGCTCGCATGCGCAGTAGTGAACCCGAGCGCGCACCCGCAGTAGTGAGACCGAGTGCGCATGCGCAGTAGTGAGCCCGTGCGCGCATTCGCTGTAGTGCGCCCGTGTGCGCATGCGCAGAAGTGAGCCCGTGCGCGCATGCGCAGTGGTGTGTCCGTGTGCGCATGTGCAGTCCGACTGGAGTGCGCATGCGCAGTACTGAGCCTGATTGCGCGCATGCGCAGTAGTGAACCCGTGTGCGCATGCGCAGTGGTGAGCTCGAGTGCGCATGGGCAGGTCCGAGCCGGAGTGCGTATGCGCAGTAGTGAGTCCGAGTGCGCAGCAGCGGTAGTGAGCCCGAGTGCGCATGTGCAGGCCTGAGCCCGAGTGCGCATCCGCAGTAGTGACCCCGAGTACGCATGGGCAGTAGTGAGCCCGAGTGCGCATGAGCAGTAGTGACTCCGAGTGCGCATGCGCAGTAGTGATCCCGATTACGCATCCGCAGTAGTGTCCCCAAGTGCGCATGCGCAGTAGTGAGCCCGAGCGCGCATCCACAGTAGTGAGCCCGAGTGCGCATGCGCAGTACTCATCCCGAGTACGCATGAGCAGTAGTGAGCTCGATTACGCATCCGCACTAGTGACCCCGAGTGCGCATGCGCAGTAGTACGCCCGTGTGCACATGCGCAGTAGTGAGCCCGAGCGCGCATCCACAGTAGTGAGGCCGAGTCGGCATGCGCAGCACTGACTCCGAGTACGCATGAGCAGTGGTGAGTTCGAGTGCGCATGGGCTGTAGTAGCCCCGAGCGCGCATGAGCAGTAGTGAGCCCGCGTGCGCATGCGCAGTAGTGACCCCGAGTGCGCATGTGCAGTAGTGAGCCCGATTACGTGTCCGCAGTAGTGACCCCGAGTGCGCATGTGCAGTAGTGAGCCCGAGCGCGCATCCGCAGTAGTGAGTCCGAGTGCACATGTGCAGTAGAGAGCCCGTGTGCGCATGCGCAGTAGTGAGCCCGTGTGCGCATGCGCAGTACTGACCCCGAGTGCGCATGTGCAGTAGTGAGCCCGATCGCGCATCCGCAGTAGTGGGTCCGAGTGCGCATGTGCAGTAGAGAGCCCGTGTGCGCATCCGCAGTAGTGACCCCGAGTGCGCATGCGCAGTAGTAAGACCGTGCGCGCATGCGCAGTAGTGCGCCCGTGTGCGCATGCGCAGTGGTGAGCTCGAGTGCGCATGGGCAGGTCCGAGCCGGAGTGCGTATGCGCAGTAGTGAGTCCGAGTGCGCAGGGGCGGTAGTGAGCCCGAGTGCGCATGTGCAGGTCTGAACCCGACTGCGCATGCTCAGTAGACAGCCTGATTGCGCATGCGCAGTAGTGAGCCCGTGCGCGCAACCGCAGTAGTGAGCCCGTGTGCCCATGCGCAGTAGTAAGCCTGAGTGCGCATGTGCAGGTCTGACTGGAGTGCGCATGCGCAGTAGTGAGCCCGATTGCGCGCATGCGCAGTAGTGAGCTCGAGCGCGCATCCGCAGTAGTGAGCCCGAGTGCGCATGCGTAGTACTGACCCCGAGCGCGCGTGCATAGTAGTGACCGCGAGCGCATGTGCGCAGTAGTGAGCCCGATTGCGCATGCTCAGTAGAGAGCCCGATTGCGCGCATGCGCAGTAGTGAGCCCGTGCGCGCATGCGCAGTAGTGAGCCCGAGTGCGCATGTGCAGGTCTGAGCCCCAGTGCGCATCCGCAGTAGTGACCCCGAGTACGCGTGAGCAGTAGTGAGTCCGAGTGAGCATGAGCAGTAGTGACCCCGAGTGCGCATGCGCAGTAGTGAGCCCGATTACGCATCCGCAGTAGTGTCCCCGAGTGCGCATGCGCAGTAGTGAGCCCGAGCGCGCATCCACAGTAGTGAGCCCGAGTGCGCATGCGCAGTAGTGCGCCCGTGTGCGCATGCGCAGAAGTGAGCTCGAGTGCGCATGTGCAGGTCTGACTGGAGTGCGCATGCGCAGTAGTGAGCCCGATTGCGCGCATGCGCAGTAGTGAGCCCGAGCGCGCATCCGCAGTTGCGAGCCCAAGTGCGCATACGCAGTACTGACACCGAGTACGCATTAGCAGTAGTGAGTCCGAGTGCGCATGAGCAGTAGTGACCCCGAGTGCGCATGCGCAGTAGTGAGCCCGATTGCGCGCATGCACAGTAGTGAGCCCGAGCGCGCATCCGCAGTAGTGAGCGCGAGTGCGCATGCGTAGTACTGACCCCGAGCGCGCGTGCATAGTAGTGACCGCGAGCGCATGTGCGCAGTAGTGAGCCCGATTGCGCATGCTCAGTAGAGAGCCCGATTGCGCGCATGCGCAGTAGTGAGCCCGTGCGCGCATGCGCAGTAGTGAGCCGGAGTGCGCATGTGCAGGTCTGAGCCCCAGTGCGCATGCGCAGTAGTGACCCCGAGTGCGCATGCGCAGTAGTGAGCCCGATTACGCATCCGCAGTAGTGTCCCCGAGTGCGCATGCGCAGTAGTGAGCCCGAGCGCGCATCCACAGTAGTGAGCCCGAGCGCGCATCCGCAGTAGTGAGCGCGAGTGCGCATGCGTAGTACTGACCCCGAGCGCGCGTGCATGGTAGTGACCGCGAGCGCATGTGCGCAGTAGTGAGCCCGATTGCGCATGCACAGTAGTGAGCCCGAGCGCGCATCCGCAGTAGTGAGCGCGAGTGCGCATGCGTAGTACTGACCCCGAGCGCGCGTGCATAGTAGTGACCGCGAGCGCATGTGCGCAGTAGTGAGCCCGATTGCGCATGCTCAGTAGTGATCCCGATTGCGCGCATGCACAGTAGTGAGCCCGATTGCGCGCATGCACAGTAGTGAGCCCGAGCGCGCATCCGCAGTAGTGAGCGCGAGTGCGCATGCGTAGTACTGACCCCGAGCGCGCGTGCATAGTAGTGACCGCGAGCGCATGTGCGCAGTAGTGAGCCCGAGCGCGCATGCGCAGTAGTGAGCCCGAGCGCGCATCCGCAGTAGTGAGCGCGAGTGCGCATGCGTAGTACTGACCCCGAGCGCGCGTGCATAGTAGTGACCGCGAGCGCATGTGCGCAGTAGTGAGCCCGAGCGCGCATGCGCAGTACACACCCCGAGTACGCATGAGCAGTAGTGAGCCCGATTACGCATCCGCAGTAGTGACCCCGAGTGCTTATGCACAGTAGTGCGCCCGTGTGCGCATGTGCAGTAGTGAGCCCGATTACGTATCCGCAGTAGTGACTCCGAGTGCGGCTGCGCAGTAGTGAGCCCGAGCGCGCATGTGCAGTAGTGAGCCCGATTACGTATCCGCAGTAGTGACCCCGAGTGCGCATGCGCAGTAGTAAGCCCGATTGCGCATTCGCAGTAGTGACTCCGAGTGCGCATGCGCAGTAGTGAGCCCGAGCGCGCATCCACAATAGTGAGGCTGAGAGCGCATGCGCAGTACTGACTCCGAGTACGCATGAGCAGTGGTGAGTTCGAGTGCGCATGAGCAGTAGTGACCCCGAGTGCGCATGCGCAGTAGTGAACCCAATTACGCATCCGCAGTAGTGACCCCGAGTGCGCATGAGCAGTAGTGACCCCGAGTGCGCATGCGCAGTAGTGAGCCCGATTACGCATCCGCAGTAGTGTGCCCGAGTGCGCATGCGCAGTAGTGAGCCCGAGCGCGCATCCACACTAGTGAGCCCGAGTGCACATGCGCAGTACTCATCCCGAGTACGCATGAGCAGTAGTGAGCTCGATTACGCATCCGCAGTAGTGACCCCGAGTGCGTGTGCGCAGTAGTGAGCCCGAGCGCGCATCCACAGTAGTGAGCCCGAGTGCGCATGCGCAGTGCTCACCCCGAGTACGCATGAACAGTAGTGAGCCCGATTACGCATCCGCAGTAGTGTCCCCGAGTGCGCAAGCGCAGTAGTGAGCCCGATTACGCATCCGCAGTAGTGACCCCGAGTACGCATGAGCAGTAGTGAGTCCGAGTGCGCATGGGCAGTAGTGAATCCGAGTGCGCATGAGCAGTAGTGACCCCGAGGGCGCATGCGCAGTAGTGAGCCCGATTACGCATCCGCAATAATGACCCCGAGTGCGCATGCGCAGTAGTGAGCTCGTGCGCGCATGCGCAGTAGTGAGCCCGAGTGCGCATGCGCAGTAGTGACCCCGAGTACGCATGAGCAGTAGTGAGCCCGATTACGCATCCGCAGTAGTGTCCCCGAGTGCGCAAGCGCAGTAGTGAGCCCGATTACGCATCCGCAGTAGTGACCCCGAGTACGCATGAGAAGTAGTGAGTCCGAGTGCGCATGAGCAGTAGTGACCCCGAGTGCGCATGCGCAGTAGTGAGCCCGATTAAGCATCCGCAGTAGTGACCCCGAGTGCCAATGCGCAGTAGTGAGCTCGATTACGCATCCGCAGTAGTGACCCCGAGTGCGCATGCGCAGTAGTGCGCAGGTGTGCGCATGCGCAGAAGTGAGCTCGAATGCGCATGTGCAGGTCTGAGCCCGTGTGCGCATACGCAGTAGTGAGCCCGAGCGCGCATCCACAGTAGTGAGCTCGATTGCGCCTGAGCAGTAGTGAGTTGGAGTGCGCATGCGCAGTAGTGAACCCGTGCGCACATGCGCAGTAGTGAGCCCGTGTGCGCATGCGCAGTAGTGACCCCGTGTGCCAATGCGCAGTAGTGAGCCCGATTACGCATCCGCAATAATGACCCCGAGTGCGCATGCGCAGTAGTGAGCTCGTGCGCGCATGCGCAGTAGTGAGCCCGTGTGCGCATGCGTAGTAGCGACCCCGAGCACGCGTGCGCAGTAGTGACCGCGAGCGCTTATGCGCAGTAGTGAGCCCGAGTGCGCATGCGCAGTAGTGACCCCGAGTACGCATGAGCAGTGGTGAGTCCGAGCGCGCGTGCGCAGTAGTGACCGCCAGCGCTTATGCGCAGTAGTGGACGCGATTGCGCATGCGCACTAGTTGAAGCGATTGCGCATGCGCAGTAGTGAGCCCGTGTGCGCATGCAGAGTATTGAGCCCGTGTGTCCATGAGCAGTAGTGAGTCCGAGTGCGCATGAGCAGTAGTGACTCCGAGTGCGCATGAGCAGTAGTGACCCCGATTGCGCATGCACAGTAATGAGCCCATGTGTGCTTGCGCAGTAGCGAACCCGAATGCGCGTCTGCAGTAGTGACCCCGAGTGCGCAAGCACAGTAGCGACCGCGAGCGCATATGCGCAGTAGTGAGCCCGATTGCGCATCCACAGTAGTGCGCCCGTGTGCGCATGCGCAGGAGTGAGCTCGAGTGCGCATATGCAGGTCTGACCCGATGTGCGCATGCGCTGTAGTGACCACGAGTGCGCATGCGCAGTAGTGAGCCCGTGTGGCCATTCGCAGTAGTAAGCCCGAATGCGCATGTGCAGGTCTGACTGGAGTGCGCGTGCGCAGTAGTGAGCCCGATTGCTCGCATGCGCAGTAGTGAGCCCGAGCGCGCACCCGCAGTAGTGAGACCGAGTGCGCATGCGCAGTAGTGAGCCGGAGTGTGCATGTGCAGGTCTGAGCCCCAGTGCGCATGCGCAGTAGTGACCCCGAGTACGCGTGAGCAGTAGTGAGTCCGAGTGCGCATGATCAGTAGTGACCCCGAGTGCGCATGCGCAGTAGTGAGCCCGATTACGCATCCGCAGTTGTGTCCCCGAGTGCGCATGCGCAGTAGTGAGCCCGAGCGCGCATGCGCAGTACACACCCCGAGTACGCATGAGCAGTAGTGAGCCCGATTACGCATCCGCAGTAGTGACCCCGAGTGCTTATGCACAGTAGTGCGCCCGTGTGCGCATGTGCAGTAGTGAGCCCGATTACGTATCCGCAGTAGTGACTCCGAGTGCGGCTGCGCAGTAGTGAGCCCGAGCGCGCATGTGCAGTAGTGAGCCCGATTACGTATCCGCAGTAGTGACCCCGAGTGCGCATGCGCAGTAGTAAGCCCGATTGCGCATTCGCAGTAGTGACTCCGAGTGCGCATGCGCAGTAGTGAGCCCGAGCGCGCATCCACAATAGTGAGGCTGAGTGCGCATGCGCAGTACTGACTCCGAGTACGCATGAGCAGTGGTGAGTTCGAGTGCGCATGAGCAGTAGTGACCCCGAGTGCGCATGCGCAGTAGTGAACCCAATTACGCATCCGCAGTAGTGACCCCGAGTGCGCATGAGCAGTAGTGACCCCGAGTGCGCATGCGCAGTAGTGAGCCCGATTACGCATCCGCAGTAGTGTGCCCGAGTGCGCATGCGCAGTAGTGAGCCCGAGCGCGCATCCACACTAGTGAGCCCGAGTGCACATGCGCAGTACTCACCCCGAGTACGCATGAGCAGTAGTGAGCTCGATTACGCATCCGCAGTAGTGACCCCGCGTGCGTGTGCGCAGTAGTGAGCCCGAGCGCGCATCCACAGTAGTGAGCCCGAGTGCGCATGCGCAGTACTCACCCCGAGTACGCATGAACAGTAGTGAGCCCGATTACGCATCCGCAGTAGTGTCCCCGAGTGCGCAAGCGCAGTAGTGAGCCCGATTACGCATCCGCAGTAGTGACCCCGAGTACGCATGAGCAGTAGTGAGTCCGAGTGCGCATGAGCAGTAGTGAATCCGAGTGCGCATGAGCAGTAGTGACCCCGAGTGCGCATGCGCAGTAGTGACCCCGAGTACGCATGAGCAGTAGTGAGCCCGATTACGCATCCGCAGTAGTGTCCCCGAGTGCGCAAGCGCAGTAGTGAGCCCGATTACGCATCCGCAGTAGTGACCCCGAGTACGCATGAGAAGTAGTGAGTCCGAGTGCGCATGAGCAGTAGTGACCCCGAGTGCGCATGCGCAGTAGTGAGCCCGATTACGCATCCGCAGTAGTGACCCCGAGTGCCAATGCGCAGTAGTGAGCTCGATTACGCATCCGCAGTAGTGACCCCGAGTGCGCATGCGCAGTAGTGCGCAGGTGTGCGCATGCGCAGAAGTGAGCTCGAATGCGCATGTGCAGGTCTGAGCCCGTGTGCGCATACGCAGTAGTGAGCCCGAGCGCGCATCCACAGTAGTGAGCTCGATTGCGCCTGAGCAGTAGTGAGTTGGAGTGCGCATGCGCAGTAGTGAACCCGTGCGCACATGCGCAGTAGTGAGCCCGTGTGCGCATGCGCAGTATTGACCCCGAGTGCGCATGTGCAGTAGTGAGCCCGATCGCGCATCCGCAGTAGTGGGTCCGAGTGCGCATGTGCAGTAGAGAGCCCGTGTGCGCATCCGCAGTAGTGACTCCGAGTGCGCATGCGCAGTAGTAAGACCGTGCGCGCATGCGCAGTGGTGCGCCCGTGTGCGCATGCGCAGTGGTGAGCTCGAGTGCGCATGGGCAGGTCCGAGCCGGAGTGCGTATGCGCAGTAGTGAGCCCGTGCGCGCAACCGCAGTAGTGAGCCCGTGTGCGCATGCGCAGTAGTGAGCCCGAGTGCGCATGCGCAGTAGTGAGCCCGATTGCGCATCCGCAGTAGTGAGTCCGTGTGCGCATGTACAGGTCTGAGCCGGAGTGTGCATGCGCAGTAGTGAGCCCGATTGTGCATCCGCAGTAGTGAGTCCGAGTGGGCATGAGTAGTAGTGACCCCGAGTGCGCATGCACAGTAGTAGGCCCGATTGCGCATCCGCAGTAGTGAGCCCGTGTGCCCATGCGCAGTAGAAAGCCCGAATGCGCATGTGCAGGTCTGACTGCAGTGCGCGTGCGCAGTAGTGAGCCCGATTGCTCGCATGCGCAGTAGTGAGCCCGAGTGCGCACCCGCAGTAGTGAGACCGAGTGCGCATGCGCAGTAGTGAGCCCGTGCGCGCATTCGCTGTAGTGCGCCCGTGTGCGCATGCGCAGAAGTGAGCTCGAGTGCGTATGTGCAGGTGTGAGCCGGACTGCCCATGCGCAGTGGTGTGCCCGCGTGCGCATGGGCAGGTCTGAGCCGGCGTGCGCATGCGCAGTAGTGGGCCCGTGTGCGCATGCGCAGTAGTGACCCCGAGTGTGCATGCGCAGTGGTGAGCCCGATTACGCATCCGCAATAGTGACCCCGAGTGCGCATGCGCAGTAGCGAGCCCGTGCGCGCATGCGCAGTAGTGAGCTCGAGTGCGCATGCGTAGTAGCGACCCCGTGCGCGCGTGCATAGTGGTGACCGCAAGCGCATGTGCGCAGTAGTGAGCCCGATTGCGCATGCTCAGTAGAGAGCCCGATTGCGCGCATGCGCAGTAGTGAGCCCGAGCGCGCATCCGCAGTAGTGAGCCCGAGTGCGCATGCGCAGTAGTGACCCCGAGTACGCATGAGCAGTAGTCAGTCCGAGTGCGCATGTGCAGTAGTGACCCCGAGTTCGTATGAGCAGTAGTGACCCCGAGTACGCGTGAGCAGTAGTGAGTCCGAGTGCGCATGCGCAGTAGTGAGCCCGATTACACATCCGCAGTAGTGATCCCGAGTGCGCATGCACAGTAGTGAACCCGTGCGCGCATGCGCAGTGGTGAGTCCGTGTGCGCATGTGCAGGTCTGACTGGAGTGCGCATGCGCAGTACTGAGGCCGATTGCGCGCATGCGCAGTAGTGAGCCCGTGCGCACATGCGCAATAGTGAGCCCGTGTGCGCATGCGCAGTAGTGACCCCGAGTGCCAATGCGCAGTAGTGAGTCCGAGTGCGCATGAGCAGTAGTGACTCCGAGTGCGCATGCGCAGTAGTGATCCAGATTACGCATCCGCAGTAGTGTCCCCAAGTGCGCATGCGCAGTAGTGAGCCCGAGCGCGCATCCACAGTAGTGAGCCCGAGTGCACATGCGCAGTACTCATCCCGAGTACGCATGAGCAGTAGTGAGCTCGATTACGCATCCGCAGTAGTGACCCCGAGTGCGTGTGCGCAGTAGTGAGCCCGAGCGCGCATCCACAGTAGTGAGCCCGAGTGCGCATGCGCAGTGCTCACCCCGAGTACGCATGAACAGTAGTGAGCCCGATTACGCATCCGCAGTAGTGTCCCCGAGTGCGCAAGCGCAGTAGTGAGCCCGATTACGCATCCGCAGTAGTGACCCCGAGTACGCATGAGCAGTAGTGAGTCCGAGTGCGCATGGGCAGTAGTGAATCCGAGTGCGCATGAGCAGTAGTGACCCCGAGGGCGCATGCGCAGTAGTGAGCCCGATTACGCATCCGCAATAATGACCCCGAGTGCGCATGCGCAGTAGTGAGCTCGTGCGCGCATGCGCAGTAGTGAGCCCGAGTGCGCATGCGCAGTAGTGACCCCGAGTACGCATGAGCAGTAGTGAGCCCGATTACGCATCCGCAGTAGTGTCCCCGAGTGCGCAAGCGCAGTAGTGAGCCCGATTACGCATCCGCAGTAGTGACCCCGAGTACGCATGAGAAGTAGTGAGTCCGAGTGCGCATGAGCAGTAGTGACCCCGAGTGCGCATGCGCAGTAGTGAGCCCGATTAAGCATCCGCAGTAGTGACCCCGAGTGCCAATGCGCAGTAGTGAGCTCGATTACGCATCCGCAGTAGTGACCCCGAGTGCGCATGCGCAGTAGTGCGCAGGTGTGCGCATGCGCAGAAGTGAGCTCGAATGCGCATGTGCAGGTCTGAGCCCGTGTGCGCATACGCAGTAGTGAGCCCGAGCGCGCATCCACAGTAGTGAGCTCGATTGCGCCTGAGCAGTAGTGAGTTGGAGTGCGCATGCGCAGTAGTGAACCCGTGCGCACATGCGCAGTAGTGAGCCCGTGTGCGCATGCGCAGTAGTGACCCCGTGTGCCAATGCGCAGTAGTGAGCCCGATTACGCATCCGCAATAATGACCCCGAGTGCGCATGCGCAGTAGTGAGCTCGTGCGCGCATGCGCAGTAGTGAGCCCGTGTGCGCATGCGTAGTAGCGACCCCGAGCACGCGTGCGCAGTAGTGACCGCGAGCGCTTATGCGCAGTAGTGAGCCCGAGTGCGCATGCGCAGTAGTGACCCCGAGTACGCATGAGCAGTGGTGAGTCCGAGCGCGCGTGCGCAGTAGTGACCGCCAGCGCTTATGCGCAGTAGTGGACGCGATTGCGCATGCGCACTAGTTGAAGCGATTGCGCATGCGCAGTAGTGAGCCCGTGTGCGCATGCAGAGTATTGAGCCCGTGTGTCCATGAGCAGTAGTGAGTCCGAGTGCGCATGAGCAGTAGTGACTCCGAGTGCGCATGAGCAGTAGTGACCCCGATTGCGCATGCACAGTAATGAGCCCATGTGTGCTTGCGCAGTAGCGAACCCGAATGCGCGTCTGCAGTAGTGACCCCGAGTGCGCAAGCACAGTAGCGACCGCGAGCGCATATGCGCAGTAGTGAGCCCGATTGCGCATCCACAGTAGTGCGCCCGTGTGCGCATGCGCAGGAGTGAGCTCGAGTGCGCATATGCAGGTCTGACCCGATGTGCGCATGCGCTGTAGTGACCACGAGTGCGCATGCGCAGTAGTGAGCCCGTGTGGCCATTCGCAGTAGTAAGCCCGAATGCGCATGTGCAGGTCTGACTGGAGTGCGCGTGCGCAGTAGTGAGCCCGATTGCTCGCATGCGCAGTAGTGAGCCCGAGCGCGCACCCGCAGTAGTGAGACCGAGTGCGCATGCGCAGTAGTGAGCCGGAGTGTGCATGTGCAGGTCTGAGCCCCAGTGCGCATGCGCAGTAGTGACCCCGAGTACGCGTGAGCAGTAGTGAGTCCGAGTGCGCATGATCAGTAGTGACCCCGAGTGCGCATGCGCAGTAGTGAGCCCGATTACGCATCCGCAGTTGTGTCCCCGAGTGCGCATGCGCAGTAGTGAGCCCGAGCGCGCATGCGCAGTACACACCCCGAGTACGCATGAGCAGTAGTGAGCCCGATTACGCATCCGCAGTAGTGACCCCGAGTGCTTATGCACAGTAGTGCGCCCGTGTGCGCATGTGCAGTAGTGAGCCCGATTACGTATCCGCAGTAGTGACTCCGAGTGCGGCTGCGCAGTAGTGAGCCCGAGCGCGCATGTGCAGTAGTGAGCCCGATTACGTATCCGCAGTAGTGACCCCGAGTGCGCATGCGCAGTAGTAAGCCCGATTGCGCATTCGCAGTAGTGACTCCGAGTGCGCATGCGCAGTAGTGAGCCCGAGCGCGCATCCACAATAGTGAGGCTGAGTGCGCATGCGCAGTACTGACTCCGAGTACGCATGAGCAGTGGTGAGTTCGAGTGCGCATGAGCAGTAGTGTCCCCGAGTGCGCATGCGCAGTAGTGAACCCAATTACGCATCCGCAGTAGTGACCCCGAGTGCGCATGAGCAGTAGTGACCCCGAGTGCGCATGCGCAGTAGTGAGCCCGATTACGCATCCGCAGTAGTGTGCCCGAGTGCGCATGCGCAGTAGTGAGCCCGAGCGCGCATCCACACTAGTGAGCCCGAGTGCACATGCGCAGTACTCACCCCGAGTACGCATGAGCAGTAGTGAGCTCGATTACGCATCCGCAGTAGTGACCCCGCGTGCGTGTGCGCAGTAGTGAGCCCGAGCGCGCATCCACAGTAGTGAGCCCGAGTGCGCATGCGCAGTACTCACCCCGAGTACGCATGAACAGTAGTGAGCCCGATTACGCATCCGCAGTAGTGTCCCCGAGTGCGCAAGCGCAGTAGTGAGCCCGATTACGCATCCGCAGTAGTGACCCCGAGTACGCATGAGCAGTAGTGAGTCCGAGTGCGCATGAGCAGTAGTGAATCCGAGTGCGCATGAGCAGTAGTGACCCCGAGTGCGCATGCGCAGTAGTGACCCCGAGTACGCATGAGCAGTAGTGAGCCCGATTACGCATCCGCAGTAGTGTCCCCGAGTGCGCAAGCGCAGTAGTGAGCCCGATTACGCATCCGCAGTAGTGACCCCGAGTACGCATGAGAAGTAGTGAGTCCGAGTGCGCATGAGCAGTAGTGACCCCGAGTGCGCATGCGCAGTAGTGAGCCCGATTACGCATCCGCAGTAGTGACCCCGAGTGCCAATGCGCAGTAGTGAGCTCGATTACGCATCCGCAGTAGTGACCCCGAGTGCGCATGCGCAGTAGTGCGCAGGTGTGCGCATGCGCAGAAGTGAGCTCGAATGCGCATGTGCAGGTCTGAGCCCGTGTGCGCATACGCAGTAGTGAGCCCGAGCGCGCATCCACAGTAGTGAGCTCGATTGCGCCTGAGCAGTAGTGAGTTGGAGTGCGCATGCGCAGTAGTGAACCCGTGCGCACATGCGCAGTAGTGAGCCCGTGTGCGCATGCGCAGTAGTGACCCCGAGTGCCAATGCGCAGTAGTGAGCCCGATTACGCATCCGCAATAATGACCCCGAGTGCGCATGCGCAGTAGTGAGCTCGTGCGCGCATGCGCAGTAGTGAGCCCGTGTGCGCATGCGTAGTAGCGACCCCGAGCACGCGTGCGCAGTAGTGACCGCGAGCGCTTATGCGCAGTAGTGAGCCCGAGTGCGCATGCGCAGTAGTGACCCCGAGTACGCATGAGCAGTGGTGAGTCCGAGCGCGCGTGCGCAGTAGTGACCGCCAGCGCTTATGCGCAGTAGTGGACGCGATTGCGCATGCGCACTAGTTGGAGCGATTGCGCATGCGCAGTAGTGAGCCCGTGTGCGCATGCAGAGTATTGAGCCCGTGTGTCCATGAGCAGTAGTGAGTCCGAGTGCGCATGAGCAGTAGTGACTCCGAGTGCGCATGAGCAGTAGTGACCCCGATTGCGCATGCACAGTAATGAGCCCATGTGTGCATGCGCAGTAGCGAACCCGAATGCGCGTCTGCAGTAGTGACCCCGAGTGCGCAAGCACAGTAGCGACCGCGAGCGCATATGCGCAGTAGTGAGCCCGATTGCGCATCCACAGTAGTGCGCCCGTGTGCGCATGCGCAGGAGTGAGCTCGAGTGCGCATATGCAGGTCTGACCCGATGTGCGCATGCGCTGTAGTGACCACGAGTGCGCATGCGCAGTAGTGAGCCCGTGTGCGCATGCGCAGTAGTGAGCCCGTGTGCGCATGCGCAGTAGTGAGCCCGTGTGCGCATGCGCAGTATTGACCCCGAGTGCGCATGTGCAGTAGTGAGCCCGATCGCGCATCCGCAGTAGTGGGTCCGAGTGCGCATGTGCAGTAGAGAGCCCGTGTGCGCATCCGCAGTAGTGACTCCGAGTGCGCATGCGCAGTAGTAAGACCGTGCGCGCATGCGCAGTGGTGCGCCCGTGTGCGCATGCGCAGTGGTGAGCTCGAGTGCGCATGGGCAGGTCCGAGCCGGAGTGCGTATGCGCAGTAGTGAGTCCGAGTGCGCAGGAGCGGTAGTGAGCCCGAGTGCGCATGTGCAGGTCTGAACCCGACTGCGCATGCTCAGTAGACAGCCTGATTGCGCATGCGCAGTAGTGAGCCCGTGCGCGCAACCGCAGTAGTGAGCCCGTGTGCGCATGCGCAGTAGTGAGCCCGAGTGCGCATGCGCAGTAGTGAGCCCGATTGCGCATCCGCAGTAGTGAGTCCGTGTGCGCATGTACAGGTCTGAGCCGGAGTGTGCATGCGCAGTAGTGAGCCCGATTGTGCATCCGCAGTAGTGAGTCCGAGTGGGCATGAGTAGTAGTGACCCCGAGTGCGCATGCACAGTAGTAGGCCCGATTGCGCATCCGCAGTAGTGAGCCCGTGTGCCCATGCGCAGTAGAAAGCCCGAATGCGCATGTGCAGGTCTGACTGCAGTGCGCGTGCGCAGTAGTGAGCCCGATTGCTCGCATGCGCAGTAGTGAGCCCGAGTGCGCACCCGCAGTAGTGAGACCGAGTGCGCATGCGCAGTAGTGAGCCCGTGCGCGCATTCGCTGTAGTGCGCCCGTGTGCGCATCCGCAGTAGTGAGCCCGAGTGCGCATGCGCAGTAGTGACCCCGAGTACGCATGAGCAGTAGTCAGTCCGAGTGCGCATGTGCAGTAGTGACCCCGAGTTCGTATGAGCAGTAGTGACCCCGAGTACGCGTGAGCAGTAGTGAGTCCGAGTGCGCATGCGCAGTAGTGAGCCCGATTACACATCCGCAGTAGTGATCCCGAGTGCGCATGCACAGTAGTGAACCCGTGCGCGCATGCGCAGTGGTGAGTCCGTGTGCGCATGTGCAGGTCTGACTGGAGTGCGCATGCGCAGTACTGAGGCCGATTGCGCGCATGCGCAGTAGTGAGCCCGTGCGCACATGCGCAATAGTGAGCCCGTGTGCGCATGCGCAGTAGTGACCCCGAGTGCCAATGCGCAGTAGTGAGTCCGAGTGCGCATGAGCAGTAGTGACTCCGAGTGCGCATGCGCAGTAGTGATCCAGATTACGCATCCGCAGTAGTGTCCCCAAGTGCGCATGCGCAGTAGTGAGCCCGAGCGCGCATCCACAGTAGTGAGCCCGAGTGCGCATGCGCAGTACTCATCCCGAGTACGCATGAGCAGTAGTGAGCTCGATTACGCATCCGCACTAGTGACCCCGAGTGCGCATGCGCAGTAGTACGCCCGTGTGCACATGCGCAGTAGTGAGCCCGAGCGCGCATCCACAGTAGTGAGGCCGAGTCGGCATGCGCAGCACTGACTCCGAGTACGCATGAGCAGTGGTGAGTTCGAGTGCGCATGGGCTGTAGTGGCCCCGAGCGCGCGTGAGCAGTAGTGAGCCCGCGTGCGCATGCGCAGTAGTGACCCCGAGTGCGCATGTGCAGTAGTGAGCCCGATTACGTATCCGCAGTAGTGACTCCGAGTGCGGCTGCGCAGTAGTGAGCCCGAGCGCGCATCCGCAGGAGTGAGTCCGAGTGCGCATGTGCAGTAGAGAGCCCGTGTGCGCATGCGCAGTAGTGAGCCCGTGTGCGCATGCGCAGTAGTGACCCCGAGTGCGCATGTGCAGTAGTGAGCCCGTGCGCGCAACCGCAGTAGTGAGCCCGTGTGCCCATGCGCAGTAGTAAGCCCGAGTACGCATGTGCAGGTCTGACTGGAGTGCGCATGCGCAGTACTGAGGCCGATTGCGCGCATGCGCAGTAGTGAGCCCGTGCGCGCATGCGCAGTAGTGCGCCCGTGTGCGCATGCGCAGTGGTGAGCTCGAGTGCGCATGGGCAGGTCCGAGCCGGAGTGCGTATGCGCAGTAGTGAGTCCGAGTGCGCAGGAGCGGTAGTGAGCCCGAGTGCGCATGTGCAGGTCTGAACCCGACTGCGCATGCTCAGTAGACAGCCTGATTGCGCATGCGCAGTAGTGATCCCGTGCGCGCAACCGCAGTAGTGAGCCCGTGTGCCCATGCGCAGTAGTAAGCCCGAGTACGCATGTGCAGGTCTGACTGGAGTGCGCATGCGCAGTACTGAGGCCGATTGCGCGCATGCGCAGTAGTGAGCCCGTGCGCACATGCGCAATAGTGAGCCCGTGTGCGCATGCGCAGTAGTGACCCCGAGTGCCAATGCGCAGTAGTGAGTCCGAGTGCGCATGAGCAGTAGTGACTCCGAGTGCGCATGAGCAGTAGTGACCCCGATTGCGCATCCACAGTAACGAGTCCCTGTGCGCATGCGCAGTAGTGAGCCCGAGTGCGCATGTGCAGGTCTGAGCCCGAGTGCGCATCCGCAGTAGTGACCCCGAGTACGCATGGGCAGTAGTGAGCCCGAGTGCGCATGAGCAGTAGTGATCCCGATTACGCATCCGCAGTAGTGTCCCCAAGTGCGCATGCGCAGTAGTGAGCCCGAGCGCGCATCCACAGTAGTGAGCCCGAGTGCGCATGCGCAGTACTCATCCCGAGTACGCATGAGCAGTAGTGAGCTCGATTACGCATCCGCACTAGTGACCCCGAGTGCGCATGCGCAGTAGTACGCCCGTGTGCACATGCGCAGTAGTGAGCCCGAGCGCGCATCCACAGTAGTGAGGCCGAGTCGGCATGCGCAGCACTGACTCCGAGTACGCATGAGCAGTGGTGAGTTCGAGTGCGCATGGGCTGTAGTGGCCCCGAGCGCGCATGAGCAGTAGTGAGCCCGCGTGCGCATGCGCAGTAGTGACCCCGAGTGCGCATGTGCAGTAGTGAGCCCGATTACGTATCCGCAGTAGTGACTCCGAGTGCGGCTGCGCAGTAGTGAGCCCGAGCGCGCATGCGCAGTAGTGAGCCGAATTACGCATCCGCAGTAGTGACCCCGAGTGCGCATGAGCAGTAGTGACCCCGAGTGCGCATGCGCAGTAGTGAGCCCGATTACGCATCCGCAGTAGTGTGCCCGATTGCGCATCCGCAGCAGTGAGTCCGAGTGCGCATGAGCAGTAGTGAGGCCGAGTGCGCATGAGCAGTAGTGAGCCCGAGCGCGCATCCGCAGGAGTGAGTCCGAGTGCGCATGTGCAGTAGAGAGCCCGTGTGCGCATGCGCAGTAGTGAGCCCGTGTGCGCATGCGCAGTAGTGACCCCGAGTGCGCATGTGCAGTAGTGAGCCCGTGCGCGCAACCGCAGTAGTGAGCCCGTGTGCCCATGCGCAGTAGTAAGCCCGAGTACGCATGTGCAGGTCTGACTGGAGTGCGCATGCGCAGTACTGAGGCCGATTGCGCGCATGCGCAGTAGTGAGCCCGTGCGCACATGCGCAATAGTGAGCCCGTGTGCGCATGCGCAGTAGTGACCCCGAGTGCCAATGCGCAGTAGTGTGTCCGAGTGCGCATGAGCAGTAGTGACTCCGAGTGCGCATGAGCAGTAGTGACCCCGATTGCGCATCCACAGTAACGAGTCCCTGTGCGCATGCGCAGTAGTGAGCCCGAGTGCGCATGTGCAGGTCTGAGCCCGAGTGCGCATCCGCAGTAGTGACCCCGAGTACGCATGGGCAGTAGTGAGCCCGAGTGCGCATGAGCAGTAGTGATCCCGATTACGCATCCGCAGTAGTGTCCCCAAGTGCGCATGCGCAGTAGTGAGCCCGAGCGCGCATCCACAGTAGTGAGCCCGAGTGCGCATGCGCAGTACTCATCCCGAGTACGCATGAGCAGTAGTGAGCTCGATTACGCATCCGCACTAGTGACCCCGAGTGCGCATGCGCAGTAGTACGCCCGTGTGCACATGCGCAGTAGTGAGCCCGAGCGCGCATCCACAGTAGTGAGGCCGAGTCGGCATGCGCAGCACTGACTCCGAGTACGCATGAGCAGTGGTGAGTTCGAGTGCGCATGGGCTGTAGTGGCCCCGAGCGCGTATGAGCAGTAGTGAGCCCGCGTGCGCATGCGCAGTAGTGACCCCGAGTGCGCATGTGCAGTAGTGAGCCCGATTACGTATCCGCAGTAGTGACTCCGAGTGCGGCTGCGCAGTAGTGAGCCCGAGCGCGCATGCGCAGTAGTGAGCCGAATTACGCATCCGCAGTAGTGACCCCGAGTGCGCATGAGCAGTAGTGACCCCGAGTGCGCATGCGCAGTAGTGAGCCCGATTACGCATCCGCAGTAGTGTGCCCGATTGCGCATCCGCAGCAGTGAGTCCGAGTGCGCATGAGCAGTAGTGAGGCCGAGTGCGCATGAGCAGTAGTGAGCCCGAGCGCGCATCCGCAGTAGTGAGCCCGATTACGCATCCGCAGTAGTGACCGCGATTACGCATGAGAAGTAGTGAGTCCGAGTGCGCATGAGCAGTAGTGACCCCGAGTGCGCATGCGCAGTAGTGAGCCCGATTACGCATCCGCAGTAGTGACCCCGAGTGCCAATGCGCAGTAGTGAGCTCGATTACGCATCCGCAGTAGTGACCCCGAGTGCGCATGCGCAGTAGTGCGCAGGTGTGCGCATGCGCAGAAGTGAGTTCGAATGCGCATGTGCAGGTCTGAGCCCGTGTGCGCATACGCAGTAGTGAGCCCGAGCGCGCATCCACAGTAGTGAGCTCGATTGCGCCTGAGCAGTAGTGAGTTGGAGTGCGCATGCGCAGTAGTGAACCCGTGCGCACATGCGCAGTAGTGAGCCCGTGTGCGCATGCGCAGTAGTGACCGCGAGCGCTTATGCGCAGTAGTGAGCCCGAGTGCGCATGCGCAGTAGTGACCCCGAGTACGCATGAGCAGTGGTGAGTCCGAGCGCGCGTGCGCAGTAGTGACCGCCAGCGCTTATGCGCAGTAGTGGACGCGATTGCGCATGCGCACTAGTTGGAGCGATTGCGCATGCGCAGTAGTGAGCCCGTGTGCGCATGCAGAGTATTGAGCCCGTGTGTCCATGAGCAGTAGTGAGTCCGAGTGCGCACGAGCAGTAGTGACTCCGAGTGCGCATGAGCAGTAGTGACCCCGATTGCGCATGCACAGTAATGAGCCCATGTGTGCATGCGCAGTAGCGAACCCGAATGCGCGTCTGCAGTAGTGACCCCGAGTGCGCAAGCACAGTAGCGACCGCGAGCGCATATGCGCAGTAGTGAGCCCGATTGCGCATCCACAGTAGTGCGCCCGTGTGCGCATGCGCAGGAGTGAGCTCGAGTGCGCATATGCAGGTCTGACCCGATGTGCGCATGCGCTGTAGTGACCACGAGTGCGCATGCGCAGTAGTGAGCCCGTGTGGCCATTCGCAGTAGTAAGCCCGAATGCGCATGTGCAGGTCTGACTGGAGTGCGCGTGCGCAGTAGTGAGCCCGATTGCTCGCATGCGCAGTAGTGAGCCCGAGCGCGCACCCGCAGTAGTGAGACCGAGTGCGCATGCGCAGTACTCACCCCGAGTACGCATGAACAGTAGTGAGCCCGATTACGCATCCGCAGTAGTGTCCCCGAGTGCGCAAGCGCAGTAGTGAGCCCGATTACGCATCCGCAGTAGTAAGTCCGAGTGCGCATGTGCAGTAGAGAGCCCGTGTGCGCATGCGCAGTAGTGAGCCCGTGTGCGCATGCGCAGTAGTGACCCCGAGTGCGCATGTGCAGTAGTGAGCCCGATTACGTGTCCGCAGTAGTGACCCCGAGTGCGCATGTGCAGTAGTGAGCCCGAGCGCGCATCCGCAGTAGTGAGTCCGAGTGCACATGTGCAGTAGAGAGCCCGTGTGCGCATGCGCAGTAGTGAGCCCGTGTGCGCATGCACAGTATTGACCCCGAGTGCGCATGTGCAGTAGTGAGCCCGATCGCGCATCCGCAGTAGTGGGTCCGAGTGCGCATGTGCAGTAGAGAGCCCGTGTGCGCATCCGCAGTAGTGACCCCGAGTGCGCATGCGCAGTAGTAAGACCGTGCGCGCATGCGCAGTGGTGCGCCCGTGTGCGCATGCGCAGTGGTGAGCTCGAGTGCGCATGGGCAGGTCCGAGCCGGAGTGCGTATGCGCAGTAGTGAGTCCGAGTGCGCAGGAGCGGTAGTGAGCCCGAGTGCGCATGTGCAGGTCTGAACCCGACTGCGCATGCTTAGTAGACAGCCTGATTGCGCATGCGCAGTAGTGAGCCCGTGCGCGCAACCGCAGTAGTGAGCCCGTGTGCCCATGCGCAGTAGTAAGCCCGAGTGCGCATGTGCAGGTCTGACTGGAGTGCGCATGCGCAGTAGTGAGCCCGATTGCGCGCATGCGCAGTAGTGAGCCCGATTGCGCGCATGCGCAGTAGTGAGCCCGAGCGCGCATCCGCAGTAGTGAGCCCGAGTGCGCATGCGTAGTACTGACCCCGAGCGCGCGTGCATAGTAGTGACCGCGAGCGCATGTGCGCAGTAGTGAGCCCGATTGCGCATGCTCAGTAGAGAGCCCGATTGCGCGCATGCGCAGTAGTGAGCCCGTGCGCGCATGCGCAGTAGTGAGCCCGAGTGCGCATGTGCAGGTCTGAGCCCCAGTGCGCATCCGCAGTAGTGACCCCGAGTACGCGTGAGCAGTAGTGAGTCCGAGTGAGCATGAGCAGTAGTGACCCCGAGTGCGCATGCGCAGTAGTGAGCCCGATTACGCGCATGCGCAGTAGTGAGCCCGAGCGCGCATCCGCAGTTGCGAGCCCAAGTGCGCATACGCAGTACTGACACCGAGTACGCATTAGCAGTAGTGAGTCCGAGTGCGCATGAGCAGTAGTGACCCCGAGTGCGCATGCGCAGTAGTGAGCCCGATTGCGCGCATGCGCAGTAGTGAGCCCGAGCGCGCGTCCGCAGTAGTGAGCGCGAGTGCGCATGCGTAGTACTGACCCCGAGCGCGCGTGCATAGTAGTGACCGCGAGCGCATGTGCGCAGTAGTGAGCCCGATTGCGCATGCTCAGTAGAGAGCCCGATTGCGCGCATGCGCAGTAGTGAGCCCGTGCGCGCATGCGCAGTAGTGAGCCGGAGTGCGCATGTGCAGGTCTGAGCCCCAGTGCGCATGCGCAGTAGTGACCCCGAGTACGCGTGAGCAGTAGTGAGTCCGAGTGCGCACGATCAGTAGTGACCCCGAGTGCGCATGCGCAGTAGTGAGCCCGATTACGCATCCGCAATAATGACCCCGCGTGCGCATGCGCAGTAGTGAGCTCGTGCGCGCATGCGCAGTAGTGAGCCCGTGTGCGCATGCGTAGTAGCGACCCCGAGCACGCGTGCGCAGTAGTGACCGCGAGCGCTTATGCGCAGTAGTGAGCCCGAGTGCGCATGCGCAGTAGTGACCCCGAGTACGCATGAGCAGTGGTGAGTCCGAGCGCGCGTGCGCAGTAGTGACCGCCAGCGCTTATGCGCAGTAGTGGACGCGATTGCGCATGCGCACTAGTTGGAGCGATTGCGCATGCGCAGTAGTGAGCCCGTGTGCGCATGCAGAGTATTGAGCCCGTGTGTCCATGAGCAGTAGTGAGTCCGAGTGCGCATGAGCAGTAGTGACTCCGAGTGCGCATGAGCAGTAGTGACCCCGATTGCGCATGCACAGTAATGAGCCCATGTGTGCATGCGCAGTAGCGAACCCGAATGCGCGTCTGCAGTAGTGACCCCGAGTGCGCAAGCACAGTAGCGACCGCGAGCGCATATGCGCAGTAGTGAGCCCGATTGCGCATCCACAGTAGTGCGCCCGTGTGCGCATGCGCAGGAGTGAGCTCGAGTGCGCATATGCAGGTCTGACCCGATGTGCGCATGCGCTGTAGTGACCACGAGTGCGCATGCGCAGTAGTGAGCCCGTGTGGCCATTCGCAGTAGTAAGCCCGAATGCGCATGTGCAGGTCTGACTGGAGTGCGCGTGCGCAGTAGTGAGCCCGATTGCTCGCATGCGCAGTAGTGAGCCCGAGCGCGCACCCGCAGTAGTGAGACCGAGTGCGCATGCGCAGTAGTGAGCCGGAGTGCGCATGTGCAGGTCTGAGCCCCAGTGCGCATGCGCAGTAGTGACCCCGAGTACGCGTGAGCAGTAGTGAGTCCGAGTGCGCATGATCAGTAGTGACCCCGAGTGCGCATGCGCAGTAGTGAGCCCGATTACGCATCCGCAGTAGTGTCCCCGAGTGCGCATGCGCAGTACTGAGCCCGAGCGCGCATGCGCAGTACACACCCCGAGTACGCATGAGCAGTAGTGAGCCCGATTACGCATCCGCAGTAGTGACCCCGAGTGCTTATGCACAGTGTTGCGCCCGTGTGCGCATGTGCAGTAGTGACCCCGAGTGCGCATGCGCAGTAGTAAGCCCGATTGCGCATTCGCAGTAGTGACTCCGAGTGCGCATGCGCAGTAGTGAGCCCGAGCGCGCATCCACAATAGTGAGGCTGAGTGCGCATGCGCAGTACTGATTCCGAGTACGCATGAGCAGTGGTGAGTTCGAGTGCGCATGAGCAGTAGTGACCCCGAGTGCGCATGCGCAGTAGTGAACCCAATTACGCATCCGCAGTAGTGACCCCGAGTGCGCATGAGCAGTAGTGACCCCGAGTGCGCATGCGCAGTAGTGAGCCCGATTACGCATCCGCAGTAGTGTGCCCGAGTGCGCATGCGCAGTAGTGAGCCCGAGCGCGCATCCACACTAGTGAGCCCGAGTGCACATGCGCAGTACTCACCCCGAGTACGCATGAGCAGTAGTGAGCTCGATTACGCATCCGCAGTAGTGACCCCGAGTGCGTGTGCGCAGTAGTGAGCCCGAGCGCGCATCCACAGTAGTGAGCCCGAGTGCGCATGCGCAGTACTCACCCCGAGTACGCATGAACAGTAGTGAGCCCGATTACGCATCCGCAGTAGTGTCCCCGAGTGCGCAAGCGCAGTAGTGAGCCCGATTACGCATCCGCAGTAGTGACCCCGAGTACGCATGAGCAGTAGTGAGTCCGAGTGCGCATGAGCAGTAGTGAATCCGAGTGCGCATGAGCAGTAGTGACCCCGAGTGCGCATGCGCAGTAGTGAGCCCGATTACGCATCCGCAATAATGACCCCGAGTGCGCATGCGCAGTAGTGAGCCCGAGTGCGCATGCGCAGTAGTGACCCCGAGTACGCATGAGCAGTAGTGAGCCCGATTACGCATCCGCAGTTGTGTCCCCGAGTGCGCAAGCGCAGTAGTGAGCCCGATTACGCATCCGCAGTAGTGACCCCGAGTACGCATGAGAAGTAGTGAGTCCGAGTGCGCATGAGCAGTAGTGACCCCGAGTGCGCATGCGCAGTAGTGAGCCCGATTACGCATCCGCAGTAGTGACCCCGAGTGCCAATGCGCAGTAGTGAGCTCGATTACGCATCCGCAGTAGTGACCCCGAGTGCGCATGCGCAGTAGTGAGCTCGTGCGCGCATGCGCAGTAGTGACCCCGAGTGCGCATGTGCAGTAGTGAGCCCGATTGCACATCCACAGTACTGCGCCCGTGTGCGCATGCGCAGGAGTGAGCTCGAGTGCGCATATGCAGGTCTGACCCGATGTGCGCATGCGCTGTAGTGACCACGAGTGCGCATGCGCAGTAGTGAGCCCGAGCGCGCACCCGCAGTAGTGAGACCGAGTGCGCATGCGCAGTAGTGAGCCCGTGCGCGCATTCGCTGTAGTGCACCCGTGTGCGCATGCGCAGAAGTGAGCTCGAGTGCGTATGTGCAGGTGTGAGCCGGACTGCCCATGCGCAGTAGTGAGGCCGTGTGCGCATGCGCAGTGGTGTGCCCGAGTGCGCATGGGCAGGTCTGAGCCGGCGTGCGCATGCGCAGTGGTGAGCCCGTGTGCGCATGCGCAGTAGCGACCCCGAGTGTGCACGAGCAGTAGTGAGGCCGAGTGCGCATGCGCAGTAGTGAGCACGAGTGCACATGCGCAGTACTCACCCCGAGTACGCATGAGCAGTAGTGAGCTCGATTACGCATCCGCAGTAGTGACCCCGAGTGCGCATGCGCAGTAGTGAGCCCGAGTACGCATGAGCAGTAGTGACCCCGCGTGCGTATGCGCAGTAGTGAGCCCGATTACGCAACCGCAGTAGTGTCCCCGAGTGTGCAAGCGCAGTAGTGAGCCCGATTTCGCATCCGCAGTAGTGTCCCCGAGCGCGCAAGCGCTGTAGTGAGCCCGATTACGCATCCGCAGTAGTGTCCCCGAGTGCGCAAGCGCAGTAGTGAGCCCGATTACGCATCCGCAGTAGTGACCCCGAGTGCGCATGCGCAGTAGTGAGCCCGAGCGCGCATCCACAGTAGTGAGTCCGTGTGCGCATGCGCAGTAGTGAGCCCGAGTGCGCATGTGCAGGCCTCAGCCCGAGTGCGCATGCTCAGTAGAGAGCCCGATTGCGCATGCGCAGTAGTGAGCCCGTGCGCGCATTCGCAGTAGTGAGCCCGCGTGCCCATGCGCGGTAGTAAGCCCGAGTGCGCATGTGCAGGTCTTACTGGAGTGCGCGTGCGCAATAGTGACCCCGATTGCGCGCATGCGCAGTAGTGAGCCCGAGCGCGCATCCGCTGTAGTGAGCCCGAGCGCGCATGCGCAGTAGTGACCCCGAGTACGCATGAGCAGTAGTGAGGCCGAGTGCGCATGAACAGTAGTGACCCCGTGTGCGCATGCGCAGTAGTGAGCCCGATTACGCATCCGCAGTAGTGTACCCGAGTACGCAAGCGAAGTAGTGAGCCCGATTTCGCATCCGCAGTAGTGACCCCGAGTGCGCATGCACAGTAGTGAGCCCGATTGCGCATTCGCAGTAGTGAGTCCGTGTGCGCATGTGCAGGTCTGAGCCGGATTGCGCATCCACAGTAGCGAGTCCGTGCGCGGATTCGCAGTAGTGAGCCCGTGTGCCCATGCGCAGTAGTGAGCCCGAGCGGGCATCCACAGTAGTGAGCCCGAGTGCGCATCCACAGTAACGAGTCCGTGTGCGCATGTGCAGGTCTGAGCCGGATTGCGCATCCACAGTAGCGAGTCCGTGCGCGCATTCGCAGTAGTGAGCCCGAGTGCGCATGTGAAAATCTGAGCCCGAGTGCGCACCCGCAGTAGTGACCCCGACTACGCATGAGCAGTAGTGAGTCCGAGTGCCCATGAGCAGTAGTGACCACGAGTGCGCATCCACAGTAGTGAGCCCGATTGCGCATCCACAGCAGTGACCCTGAGTGCGCATGCGCAGTAGTGAGCCCGATTACGCATCCGCAGTAGTGTCCCCGAGTGCGCAAGCGCAGTAGTGAGCCCGTGCGCGCATGCGCAGTAGTGCGCCCGTGCGCGCATGCGCAGTAGTGAGCCCGAGTGCGCATGCGTAGTAGCGACTCCGAGCTCGCGTGCACAGTAGTGACCGCGAGCGCCAATGCGCAGTAGTGAGCCCGATTACGCATCCGCAGTAGTGTCCCCGAGTGCGCAAGCGCAGTAGTGCGCCCGATTACGCATCCGCAGTAGTGACCCCGAGTACGCATGAGCAGTAGTGAGTCCGAGTGCGCATGAGCAGTAGTGACCCCGAGTGCGCATGTGCAGTAGTGAGCCCGATTACGCATCCGCAGTAGTGTGCCCGAGTGCGCATGCGCAGTAGTGAGCCCGAGCGCGCATCCACAGTAGTGAGCACGAGTGCACATGCGCAGTACTCACCCCGAGTACGCATGAGCAGTAGTGAGCTCGATTACGCATCCGCAGTAGAGACCCCGAGTGCGCATGCGCAGTAGTGAGCCCGAGCGCGCATCCACAGTAGTGAGCCCGAGTGCGCATGCGCAGTACTCACCCCGAGTACGCATGAACAGTAGTGACCCCGATTACGCATCCGCAGTAGTGACCCCGAGTGCGAATGCGCAGTAGTACGCAGGTGTGCGCATGCACAGAAGTGAGCTCGAATGCGCATGTGCAGGTCTGAGCCCGTGTGCGCATACGCAGTAGTGAGCCCGAGCGCGCATCCGCAGTAGTGAGCCCGATTGCGCCTGAGCAGTAGTGAGTCGGAGTGCGCATGCGAGGTAGTGAACCCGTGCGCACATGCGCAGTAGTGAGCCCGTGTGCGCACCCGCAGTAGTGAGACCGAGTGCGCATGCGCAGTAGTGAGCCCGTGCGCGCATTCGCTGTAGTGCACCCGTGTGCGCATGCGCAGAAGTGAGCTCGAGTGCGTATGTGCAGGTGTGAGCCGGACTGCCCATGCGCAGTAGTGAGGCCGTGTGCGCATGCGCAGTGGTGTGCCCGAGTGCGCATGGGCAGGTCTGAGCCGGCGTGCGCATGCGCAGTGGTGAGCCCGTGTGCGCATGCGCAGTAGCGACCCCGAGTGTGCACGAGCAGTAGTGAGGCCGAGTGCGCATGCGCAGTAGTGAGCCCGAGTGCGCATGCGTAGTAGGGACTCCGAGAGCGCGTGCACAGTAGTGACTGCGAGCGCATATGCGCAGTAGTGAGATCGATTGCGCATGGGCAGGTCTGAGCCGGAGTGCGCATGCGCAGTAGTGAGCCCGTGCGCACATGCGCTGTAGTGAGCCCGTGTGCGCATGCGCAGTAGTGACCCCGAGTGCCAATGCGCAGTAGTGAGCTCGAGTGCGCATGTGCTGTAGTGACCGCGAGCGCTTATGCACAGTAGTGGGAGCGATTGCGCATGCGCAGTGGCGGGAGCGATTGCGCATGCGCAGTAGTGAGCCCGATTGCGCATCCACAGTAGCGAGTCCGTGTGCGCATGCGCAGTAGTGAGCCCGATTACGCATCCGCAATAGTGACCCCGAGTGCGCAAGCGCAGTAGTGAGCCCGTGCGCGCATGCGCAGTAGTGAGCCCGAGTGCGCATGCGCAGTAGTGACCCAGAATACGCATGAGCAGTAGTGTGGCCGAGTGCGCATGAACAGTAGTGACCCGGAGTGCGCATGCGCAGTAGTGAGCCCGATTACGCATCCGCAGTAGTGTCCCCGAGCGCGCAAGCGCTGTAGTGAGCCCGATTACGCATCCGCAATAGTGACCCCGAGTGCGCATGCACAGTAGTGAGCCCAATTGCGCATTCGCAGTAGTGAGTCCGTGTGCGCATGTGCAGGTCTGAGCCGGAGCGCGCATGCGCAGTAGTGAGCCCGTGCGCACATGCGCTGTAGTGAGCCCGTGTGCGCATGCGCAGTAGTGACCCCGAGTGCCAATGCGCAGTAGTGAGCTCGAGTGCGCATGTGCTGTAGTGACCGCGAGCGCTTATGCACAGTAGTGGGAGCGATTGCGCATGCGCAGTGGCGGGAGCGATTGCGCATGCGCAGTAGTGAGCCCGATTGCGCATCCACAGTAGCGAGTCCGTGTGCGCATGCGCAGTAGTGAGCCCGATTACGCATCCGCAATAGTGACCCCGAGTGCGCAAGCGCAGTAGTGAGCCCGTGCGCGCATGCGCAGTAGTGAGCCCGAGTGCGCATGCGCAGTAGTGACCCAGAATACGCATTGGCAGTAGTGAGGCCGAGTGCGCATGAACAGTAGTGACCCGGAGTGCGCATGCGCAGTAGTGAGCCCGATTACGCATCCGCAGGAGTGTCCCCGAGCGCGCAAGCGCTGTAGTGAGCCCGATTACGCATCCGCAATAGTGACCCCGAGTGCGCATGCACAGTAGTGAGCCCAATTGCGCATTCGCAGTAGTGAGTCCGTGTGCGCATGTGCAGGTCTGAGCCGGAGCGCGCATGCGCAGTAGTGAGCCCGTGCGCGCATGCGCAGTAGTGAGCCCGTGTGCGCATGCGCAGTAGTGAGCCCGAGTGCGCATGTGCAGGTCTGAGCCCGATTGCGCATCCGCAGTAGTGACTCCGAGTACGCATGAGCAGTAGTGAGCCCGAGTGCGCATGAGCAGTAGTGACCCCGAGTGCGCATGCGCAGTAGTGAGCCCGATTACGCATGTGCAGGCCTCAGCCCGAGTGCGCATGCTCAGTAGAGAGCCCGATTGCGCATGCGCAGTAGTGAGCCCGAGCGCGCATCCACAGTAGTGAGCACGAGTGCACATGCGCAGTACTCACCCCGAGTACGCATGAGCAGTAGTGAGCTCGATTACGCATCCGCAGTAGAGACCCCGAGTGCGCATGCGCAGTAGTGAGCCCGAGCGCGCATCCACAGTAGTGAGCCCGAGTGCGCATGCGCAGTACTCACCCCGAGTACGCATGAACAGTAGTGACCCCGATTACGCATCCGCAGTAGTGACCCCGAGTGCGAATGCGCAGTAGTACGCAGGTGTGCGCATGCACAGAAGTGAGCTCGAATGCGTATGTGCAGGTGTGAGCCGGACTGCCCATGCGCAGTAGTGAGGCCGTGTGCGCATGCGCAGTGGTGTGCCCGAGTGCGCATGGGCAGGTCTGAGCCGGCGTGCGCATGCGCAGTGGTGAGCCCGTGTGCGCATGCGCAGTAGCGACCCCGAGTGTGCACGAGCAGTAGTGAGGCCGAGTGCGCATGCGCAGTAGTGAGCCCGAGTGCGCATGCGTAGTAGGGACTCCGAGAGCGCGTGCACAGTAGTGACTGCGAGCGCATATGCGCAGTAGTGAGATCGATTGCGCATGGGCAGGTCTGAGCCGGAGTGCGCATGCGCAGTAGTGAGCCCGTGCGCACATGCGCTGTAGTGAGCCCGTGTGCGCATGCGCAGTAGTGACCCCGAGTGCCAATGCGCAGTAGTGAGCTCGAGTGCGCATGTGCTGTAGTGACCGCGAGCGCTTATGCACAGTAGTGGGAGCGATTGCGCATGCGCAGTGGCGGGAGCGATTGCGCATGCGCAGTAGTGAGCCCGATTGCGCATCCACAGTAGCGAGTCCGTGTGCGCATGCGCAGTAGTGAGCCCGATTACGCATCCGCAATAGTGACCCCGAGTGCGCAAGCGCAGTAGTGAGCCCGTGCGCGCATGCGCAGTAGTGAGCCCGAGTGCGCATGCGCAGTAGTGACCCAGAATACGCATGAGCAGTAGTGTGGCCGAGTGCGCATGAACAGTAGTGACCCGGAGTGCGCATGCGCAGTAGTGAGCCCGATTACGCATCCGCAGTAGTGTCCCCGAGCGCGCAAGCGCTGTAGTGAGCCCGATTACGCATCCGCAATAGTGACCCCGAGTGCGCATGCACAGTAGTGAGCCCAATTGCGCATTCGCAGTAGTGAGTCCGTGTGCGCATGTGCAGGTCTGAGCCGGAGCGCGCATGCGCAGTAGTGAGCCCGTGCGCACATGCGCTGTAGTGAGCCCGTGTGCGCATGCGCAGTAGTGACCCCGAGTGCCAATGCGCAGTAGTGAGCTCGAGTGCGCATGTGCTGTAGTGACCGCGAGCGCTTATGCACAGTAGTGGGAGCGATTGCGCATGCGCAGTGGCGGGAGCGATTGCGCATGCGCAGTAGTGAGCCCGATTGCGCATCCACAGTAGCGAGTCCGTGTGCGCATGCGCAGTAGTGAGCCCGATTACGCATCCGCAATAGTGACCCCGAGTGCGCAAGCGCAGTAGTGAGCCCGTGCGCGCATGCGCAGTAGTGAGCCCGAGTGCGCATGCGCAGTAGTGACCCAGAATACGCATTGGCAGTAGTGAGGCCGAGTGCGCATGAACAGTAGTGACCCGGAGTGCGCATGCGCAGTAGTGAGCCCGATTACGCATCCGCAGTAGTGTCCCCGAGCGCGCAAGCGCTGTAGTGAGCCCGATTACGCATCCGCAATAGTGACCCCGAGTGCGCATGCACAGTAGTGAGCCCAATTGCGCATTCGCAGTAGTGAGTCCGTGTGCGCATGTGCAGGTCTGAGCCGGAGCGCGCATGCGCAGTAGTGAGCCCGTGCGCGCATGCGCAGTAGTGAGCCCGTGTGCGCATGCGCAGTAGTGAGCCCGAGTGCGCATGTGCAGGTCTGAGCCCGATTGCGCATCCGCAGTAGTGACTCCGAGTACGCATGAGCAGTAGTGAGCCCGAGTGCGCATGAGCAGTAGTGACCCCGAGTGCGCATGCGCAGTAGTGAGCCCGATTACGCATGTGCAGGCCTCAGCCCGAGTGCGCATGCTCAGTAGAGAGCCCGATTGCGCATGCGCAGTAGTGAGCCCGTGCGCGCATTCGCAGTAGTGAGCCCGCGTGCCCATGCGCGGTAGTAAGCCCGAGTGCGCATGTGCAGGTCTGACTGGAGTGCGCGTGCGCCATAGTGAGCCCGATTGCGCGCATGCGCAGTAGTGAGCCCGAGCGCGCATCCGCTGTAGTGAGCCCGAGCGCGCATGCGCAGTAGTGACCCCGAGTACGCATGAGCAGTAGTGAGGCCGAGTGCGCATGAACAGTAGTGACCCCGACTGCGCATGCGCAGTAGTGAGCCCGATTACGCATCCGCAGTAGTGTACCCGAGTACGCAAGCGCAGTAGTGAGCCCGATTTCGCATCCGCAGTAGTGACCCCGAGTGCGCATGCACAGTAGTGAGCCCGATTGCGCATTCGCAGTAGTGAGCCCGAGTGCGCATGAGCAGTAGTGAGCCCGAGTGCGCACCCGCAGTAGTGACCCCGAGTACGCATGAGCAGTAGTGAGTCCGATTGCGCATGAGCAGTAGTGACCCCGAGTGCGCACCCGCAGTAGTGACCCCGAGTACGCATGAGCAGTAGTGAGTCCGATTGCGCATGAGCAGTAGTGACCCCGAGTGCGCATGCGCAGTAGTGAGCCCGAGCGCGCATCCGCAGTAGTGAGCCCGAGTGCGCATGAGCAGTAGTGAGGCCGAGTGCGCATGAGCAGTAGTGAGCCCGAGCGCGCATCCGCAGTAGTGAGTCGGAGTGCGCATGTGCAGTAGAGAGCTCGTGTGCGCGTGCGCAGTAGTGGGCCCGTGCGCGCATGCGCAGTAGTGAGCCCGCGTGCCCATGCGCAGTAGTGAGCCCGAGCGGGCGTCCACAGTAGTGACCGCGAGCGCCAATGCGCAGTAGTGACCCCGAGTACGCATGAGCAGTAGTGAGGCCGAGTGCGCATGAACAGTAGTGACCCCGTGTGCGCATGCGCAGTAGTGAGCCCGATTACGCATCCGCAGTAGTGTACCCGAGTACGCAAGCGAAGTAGTGAGCCCGATTTCGCATCCGCAGTAGTGACCCCGAGTGCGCATGCACAGTAGTGAGCCCGATTGCGCATTCGCAGTAGTGAGTCCGTGTGCGCATGTGCAGGTCTGAGCCGGATTGCGCATCCACAGTAGCGAGTCCGTGCGCGGATTCGCAGTAGTGAGCCCGTGTGCCCATGCGCAGTAGTGAGCCCGAGCGGGCATCCACAGTAGTGAGCCCGAGTGCGCATCCACAGTAACGAGTCCGTGTGCGCATGTGCAGGTCTGAGCCGGATTGCGCATCCACAGTAGCGAGTCCGTGCGCGCATTCGCAGTAGTGAGCCCGAGTGCGCATGTGAAAATCTGAGCCCGAGTGCGCACCCGCAGTAGTGACCCCGACTACGCATGAGCAGTAGTGAGTCCGAGTGCCCATGAGCAGTAGTGACCACGAGTGCGCATCCACAGTAGCGAGTCCGTGCGCGGATTCGCAGTAGTGAGCCCGTGTGCCCATGCGCAGTAGTGAGCCCGAGCGGGCATCCACAGTAGTGAGCCCGAGTGCGCATCCACAGTAACGAGTCCGTGTGCGCATGTGCAGGTCTGTGCCGGATTGCGCATCCACAGTAGCGAGTCCGTGCGCGCATTCGCAGTAGTGAGCCCGAGTGCGCATGTGAAAATCTGAGCCCGAGTGCGCACCCGCAGTAGTGACCCCGACTACGCATGAGCAGTAGTGAGTCCGAGTGCCCATGAGCAGTAGTGACCACGAGTGCGCATCCACAGTAGTGAGCCCGATTGCGCATCCGCAGTAGTGAGCCCGAGTGCGCATGAGCAGTAGTGAGGCCGAGTGCGCATGAGCAGTAGTGAGCCCGAGCGCGCATCCGCAGTAGTGAGTCGGAGTGCGCATGAGCAGTAGTGACCCCGAGTGCGCATGTGCAGTAGTGAGCCCGATTACGCATCCGCAGTAGTGTGCCCGAGTGCGCATGCGCAGTAGTGCGCCCGATTACGCATCCGCAGTAGTGACCCCGAGTACGCATGAGCAGTAGTGAGTCCTAGTGCGCATGAGCAGTAGTGACCCCGAGTGCGCATGTGCAGTAGTGAGCCCGATTACGCATCCGCAGTAGTGTGCCCGAGTGCGCATGCGCAGTAGTGAGCCCGAGCGCGCATCCACAGTAGTGAGCACGAGTGCACATGCGCAGTACTCACCCCGAGTACGCATGAGCAGTAGTGAGCTCGATTACGCATCCGCAGTAGTGACCCCGAGTGCGCATGCGCAGTAGTGAGCCCGAGTACGCATGAGCAGTAGTGACCCCGCGTGCGTATGCGCAGTAGTGAGCCCGATTACGCAACCGCAGTAGTGTCCCCGAGTGTGCAAGCGCAGTAGTGAGCCCGATTTCGCATCCGCAGTAGTGTCCCCGAGCGCGCAAGCGCTGTAGTGAGCCCGATTACGCATCCGCAGTAGTGTCCCCGAGTGCGCAAGCGCAGTAGTGAGCCCGATTACGCATCCGCAGTAGTGACCCCGAGTGCGCATGCGCAGTAGTGAGCCCGAGCGCGCATCCACAGTAGTGAGTCCGTGTGCGCATGCGCAGTAGTGAGCCCGAGTGCGCATGTGCAGGCCTCAGCCCGAGTGCGCATGCTCAGTAGAGAGCCCGATTGCGCATGCGCAGTAGTGAGCCCGTGCGCGCATTCGCAGTAGTGAGCCCGCGTGCCCATGCGCGGTAGTAAGCCCGAGTGCGCATGTGCAGGTCTTACTGGAGTGCGCGTGCGCAATAGTGACCCCGATTGCGCGCATGCGCAGTAGTGAGCCCGAGCGCGCATCCGCTGTAGTGAGCCCGAGCGCGCATGCGCAGTAGTGACCCCGAGTACGCATGAGCAGTAGTGAGGCCGAGTGCGCATGAACAGTAGTGACCCCGTGTGCGCATGCGCAGTAGTGAGCCCGATTACGCATCCGCAGTAGTGTACCCGAGTACGCAAGCGAAGTAGTGAGCCCGATTTCGCATCCGCAGTAGTGACCCCGAGTGCGCATGCACAGTAGTGAGCCCGATTGCGCATTCGCAGTAGTGAGTCCGTGTGCGCATGTGCAGGTCTGAGCCGGATTGCGCATCCACAGTAGCGAGTCCGTGCGCGGATTCGCAGTAGTGAGCCCGTGTGCCCATGCGCAGTAGTGAGCCCGAGCGGGCATCCACAGTAGTGAGCCCGAGTGCGCATCCACAGTAACGAGTCCGTGTGCGCATGTGCAGGTCTGAGCCGGATTGCGCATCCACAGTAGCGAGTCCGTGCGCGCATTCGCAGTAGTGAGCCCGAGTGCGCATGTGAAAATCTGAGCCCGAGTGCGCACCCGCAGTAGTGACCCCGACTACGCATGAGCAGTAGTGAGTCCGAGTGCCCATGAGCAGTAGTGACCACGAGTGCGCATCCACAGTAGTGAGCCCGATTGCGCATCCACAGTAGTGACCCCGAGTGCGCATGCGCAGTAGTGAGCCCGATTACGCATCCGCAGTAGTGTCCCCGAGTGCGCAAGCGCAGTAGTGAGCCCGTGCGCGCATGCGCAGTAGTGCGCCCGTGCGCGCATGCGCAGTAGTGAGCCCGAGTGCGCATGCGTAGTAGCGACTCCGAGCTCGCGTGCACAGTAGTGACCGCGAGCGCCAATACGCAGTAGTGAGCCCGATTACGCATCCGCAGTAGTGTCCCCGAGTGCGCAAGCGCAGTAGTGCGCCCGATTACGCATCCGCAGTAGTGACCCCGAGTACGCATGAGCAGTAGTGAGTCCGAGTGCGCATGAGCAGTAGTGACCCCGAGTGCGCATGTGCAGTAGTGAGCCCGATTACGCATCCGCAGTAGTGTGCCCGAGTGCGCATGCGCAGTAGTGAGCCCGAGCGCGCATCCACAGTAGTGAGCACGAGTGCACATGCGCAGTACTCACCCCGAGTACGCATGAGCAGTAGTGAGCTCGATTACGCATCCGCAGTAGAGACCCCGAGTGCGCATGCGCAGTAGTGAGCCCGAGCGCGCATCCACAGTAGTGAGCCCGAGTGCGCATGCGCAGTACTCACCGCGAGTACGCATGAACAGTAGTGACCCCGATTACGCATCCGCAGTAGTGACCCCGAGTGCGAATGCGCAGTAGTACGCAGGTGTGCGCATGCACAGAAGTGAGCTCGAATGCGCATGTGCAGGTCTGAGCCCGTGTGCGCATACGCAGTAGTGAGCCCGAGCGCGCATCCGCAGTAGTGAGCCCGATTGCGCCTGAGCAGTAGTGAGTCGGAGTGCGCATGCGAGGTAGTGAACCCGTGCGCACATGCGCAGTAGTGAGCCCGTGTGCGCATGCGCAGTAGTGACCCCTAGTGCCAATGCGCAGTAGTGAGCCCGATTACGCATCCGCAATAATGACCCCGAGTGCGCATGCGCAGTAGTGAGCTCGTGCGCGCATGCGCAGTAGTGAGCCCGAGTGCGCATGCGTAGTAGCGACCCCGAGCGCGCGTGCGCAGTAGTGACCGCGAGCGCTTATGCGCAGTAGTGAGCCCGAAGTGCGCATGTGCAGGTCTGAACCCGAGTGCGCATGCTCAGTAGAGAGCCCGATTGCGCATGCGCAGTAGTGAGCCCGTGCGCGCATGCAGAGTATTGAGCCCGTGTGTCCATGAGCAGTAGCGAACCCGGATGCGGGTCTGCAGTAGTGACCCCGAGTGCGCAAGCACAGTAGCGACCGCGAGCGCATATGCGCAGTAGTGAGCCCGATTGCGCATCCACAGTAGTGCGCCCGTGTGCGCATGCGCAGGAGTGAGCTCGAGTACGCATATGCAGGTCTGACCCGGTGTGCGCATGCGCTGTAGTGACCACGAGTGCGCATGTGCAGTAGTGAGCCCGTGTGCCCATTCGCAGCAGTAAGCCCGAATGCGTATGTGCAGGTCTGACTGGAGTGCGCGTGCGCAGTAGTGAGCCCGATTGCTCGCATGCGCAGTAGTGAGCCCGAGCGCGCACCCGCAGTAGTGAGACCTAGTGCGCATGCGCAGTAGTGACCCCGAGTGTGCAAGCGCAGTAGTGAGCCCGATTGCGCATGCTCAGTAGAGAGCCCGATTGCGCGCATGCGCAGTAGTGAGCCCGAGCGCGCATCCGCAGTAGTGAGCTCGAGTGCGTATGCGCAGGTGTGATCCGGACTGCCCATGCGCAGTAGTGAGGCCGTGTGGTCATTCGCAGTGGTGTGCCCGAGTGCGCATGGGCAGGTCTGAGCCGGCGTGCGCATGCGCAGTAGTGATCCCGTGTGCGCATGCGCAGTAGTGACCCCGAGTGTGCGTGCGCAGTGGTGAGCCCGATTACGCATCCGCAGTAGTGACCCCGAGTGCGCATGCGCAGTAGTGCGCCCGTGTGCGCATGCGCAGAAGTGAGCTCGAATGGGCATGTGCAGGTCTGAGCCCGTGTGCGCATACGCAGTAGTGAGCCCGAGCGCGCATCCGCAGTAGTGAGCCCGAGTGCGCATGAGCAGTAGTGAGGCCGAGCGCGCATGAGCAGTAGTGAGCCCGAGCGCGCATCCGCAGTCGTGATTCGGAGCGCGCATGTGCAGTAGAGAGCTCGTGTGCGCATGCGTAGTAGTGAGCCCGTGCGCGCATGCGCAGTAGTGAGCCAGAATGCGCATGTGCAGGTCTGAACCCGAGTGCGCATGCTCAGTAGAGAGCCCGATTGCGCAAGAGCAGTAGTGAGCCCGTGCGCGCAAGCGCAGTTGTGAGCCCGTGTGCCCATGCGCAGTAGTAAGCCGGAGTGCGCATGTGCAGGTCTGACTGGAGTGCGCATGCGCAGAAGTGAGCTCGAATGGGCAGGTGCAGGTCTGAGCCCGTGTGCGCATACGCAGTAGTGAGCCCGAGCGCGCATCAGCAGTAGTGAGCCCGAGTGCGCATGAGCAGTAGTGAGGCCGAGTGCGCATGAGCAGTAGTGAGCCCGAGCGCGCATCCGCAGTCGTGATTCGGAGCGCTCATGTGCAGTAGAGAGCTCGTGTGCGCATGCGCAGTAGTGAGCCCGTGCGCGCATGCGCAGTAGTGAGCCAGAATGCGCATGTGCAGGTCTGAACCCGAGTGCGCATGCTCAGTAGAGAGCCCGATTGCGCATGAGCAGTAGTGAGCCCGTGCGCGCAAGCGGAGTTGTGAGCCCGTGTGCCCATGCGCAGTAGTAAGCCGGAGTGCGCATGTGCAGGTCTGACTGGAGTGCGCATGCGCAGTAGTGAGCCCGATTGCGCGCATGCGCAGTAGTGAGCCCGAGCGCGCATCCGCAGTAGTGAGCAGGTGTGCGCATGCGCAGTAGTGACCCCGAGTACGCATGAGCAGTAGTGAGTCCGAGTGCGCATGAGCAGTAGTGACCCCGAGTGCGCATGCGCAGTAGTGAGCCCGATTACGCATCCGCAGTAGTGTCCCCGAGTGCGCAAGCGCAGTAGTGAGCCCGATTACGCATCCGCAGTAGTGACCCCGAGTACGCATTAGCAGTAGTGAGTCCGAGTGCGCATGAGCAGTAGTGACCCCGAGTGCGCATGCGCAGTAGTGATCCCGATTACGCATCCGCTGTAGTGTCCCCGAGTGCGCATGCGCAGTAGTGAGCCCGAGCGCGCATCCACAGTATTGAGCCCGAGTGCGCATGCGCAGTACTCACCCCGAGTACGCATGAGCAGTAGTGAGCTCGATTACGCATCCCGGGTAGTGACCCCGAGTTCGCATGCGCAGTAGTGCGCCCGTGTGCGCACGCGCAGAAGTGAGCTCGAATGCGCATGTGCGGGTCTGAGCCCGTGTGCGCATACGCAGTAGTGAGCCCGAGCGCGCATCCGCAGTAGTGAGCCCGATTGCCCATGGGCAGTAGTGAGGCCGAGTGCGCATGAGCAGTAGTGAGTCGGAGTGCGCAAGTGCAGTAGAGAGCACGTGTGCGCATGCGCAGTAGTGAGCCCGTGCGCGCATGCGCAGTAGTGAGCCCGTGTGCCCATGCGCAGTAGTGAGCCCGAGCGCGCATCCACAGAAGTGAGCCCGAGTGCGCATGCGCAGTACTCACCTCGAGTACGCATGAGCAGTAGTGAGCCCGATTACGCATCCGCAGTAGTGACCCGGAGTGCGCATGCGCAGTAGTGAGCCCGAGCGCGCATCCACAGGAGTGAGCGCGAGTGCGCATGTGCAGTACTCACCCCGAGTACGCATTAGCAGTAGTGAGCCCTATTACGCATCCGCAGTAGTGACCCCGACTACGCATGAGCAGTAGTGAGTCCGAGTGCCCATGAGCAGTAGTGACCCCGAGTGCGCATCCACAGTAGTGAGCCCGATTGCGCATCCACAGTAGTGACCCCGAGTGCGCATGCGCAGTAGTGAGCCCGATTACGCATCCGCAGTAGTGTCCCCGAGTGCGCAAGCGCAGTAGTGAGCCCGTGCGCGCATGCGCAGTAGTGCGCCCGTGCGCGCATGCGCAGTAGTGAGCCCGAGTGCGCATGCGTAGTAGCGACCCCGAGCTCGCGTGCACAGTAGTGACCGCGAGCGCCAATGCGCAGTAGTGAGCCCGATTACGCATCCGCAGTAGTGTCCCCGAGTGCGCAAGCGCAGTAGTGCGCCCGATTACGCATCCGCAGTAGTGACCCCGAGTACGCATGAGCAGTAGTGAGTCCGAGTGCGCATGAGCAGTAGTGACCCCGAGTGCGCATGTGCAGTAGTGAGCCCGATTACGCATCCGCAGTAGTGTGCCCGAGTGCGCATGCGCAGTAGTGAGCCCGAGCGCGCATCCACAGTAGTGAGCACGAGTGCACATGCGCAGTACTCACCCCGAGTACGCATGAGCAGTAGTGAGCTCGATTACGCATCCGCAGTAGAGACCCCGAGTGCGCATGCGCAGTAGTGAGCCCGAGCGCGCATCCACAGTAGTGAGCCCGAGTGCGCATGCGCAGTACTCACCCCGAGTACGCATGAACAGTAGTGACCCCGATTACGCATCCGCAGTAGTGACCCCGAGTGCGAATGCGCAGTAGTACGCAGGTGTGCGCATGCACAGAAGTGAGCTCGAATGCGCATGTGCAGGTCTGAGCCCGTGTGCGCATACGCAGTAGTGAGCCCGAGCGCGCATCCGCAGTAGTGAGCCCGATTGCGCCTGAGCAGTAGTGAGTCGGAGTGCGCATGCGAGGTAGTGAACCCGTGCGCACATGCGCAGTAGTGAGCCCGTGTGCGCATGCGCAGTAGTGACCCCTAGTGCCAATGCGCAGTAGTGAGCCCGATTACGCATCCGCAATAATGACCCCGAGTGCGCATGCGCAGTAGTGAGCTCGTGCGCGCATGCGCAGTAGTGAGCCCGAGTGCGCATGCGTAGTAGCGACCCCGAGCGCGCGTGCGCAGTAGTGACCGCGAGCGCTTATGCGCAGTAGTGAGCCCGAAGTGCGCATGTGCAGGTCTGAACCCGAGTGCGCATGCTCAGTAGAGAGCCCGATTGCGCATGCGCAGTAGTGAGCCCGTGCGCGCATGCAGAGTATTGAGCCCGTGTGTCCATGAGCAGTAGCGAACCCGGATGCGGGTCTGCAGTAGTGACCCCGAGTGCGCAAGCACAGTAGCGACCGCGAGCGCATATGCGCAGTAGTGAGCCCGATTGCGCATCCACAGTAGTGCGCCCGTGTGCGCATGCGCAGGAGTGAGCTCGAGTACGCATATGCAGGTCTGACCCGGTGTGCGCATGCGCTGTAGTGACCACGAGTGCGCATGTGCAGTAGTGAGCCCGTGTGCCCATTCGCAGCAGTAAGCCCGAATGCGTATGTGCAGGTCTGACTGGAGTGCGCGTGCGCAGTAGTGAGCCCGATTGCTCGCATGCGCAGTAGTGAGCCCGAGCGCGCACCCGCAGTAGTGAGACCTAGTGCGCATGCGCAGTAGTGACCCCGAGTGTGCAAGCGCAGTAGTGAGCCCGATTGCGCATGCTCAGTAGAGAGCCCGATTGCGCGCATGCGCAGTAGTGAGCCCGAGCGCGCATCCGCAGTAGTGAGCTCGAGTGCGTATGCGCAGGTGTGATCCGGACTGCCCATGCGCAGTAGTGAGGCCGTGTGGTCATTCGCAGTGGTGTGCCCGAGTGCGCATGGGCAGGTCTGAGCCGGCGTGCGCATGCGCAGTAGTGATCCCGTGTGCGCATGCGCAGTAGTGACCCCGAGTGTGCGTGCGCAGTGGTGAGCCCGATTACGCATCCGCAGTAGTGACCCCGAGTGCGCATGCGCAGTAGTGCGCCCGTGTGCGCATGCGCAGAAGTGAGCTCGAATGGGCATGTGCAGGTCTGAGCCCGTGTGCGCATACGCAGTAGTGAGCCCGAGCGCGCATCCGCAGTAGTGAGCCCGAGTGCGCATGAGCAGTAGTGAGTCCGAGTGCGCATGAGCAGTAGTGAGCCCGAGCGCGCATCCGCAGTCGTGATTCGGAGCGCTCATGTGCAGTAGAGTGCTCGTGTGCGCATGCGCAGTAGTGAGCCCGTGCGCGCATGCGCAGTAGTGAGCCAGAATGCGCATGTGCAGGTCTGAACCCGAGTGCGCATGCTCAGTAGAGAGCCCGATTGCGCATGAGCAGTAGTGAGCCCGTGCGCGCAAGCACAGTTGTGAGCCCGTGTGCCCATGCGCAGTAGTAAGCCGGAGTGCGCATGTGCAGGTCTGACTGGAGTGCGCATGCGCAGTAGTGAGCCCGATTGCGCGCATGCGCAGTAGTGAGCCCGAGCGCGCATCCGCAGTAGTGAGCCCGTGTGCGCATGCGCAGTAGTGACCCCGAGTACGCATGAGCAGTAGTGAGTCCGAGTGCGCATGAGCAGTAGTGACCCCGAGTGCGCATGCGCAGTAGTGAGCCCGATTACGCATCCGCAGTAGTGTCCCCGAGTGCGCAAGCGCAGTAGTGAGCCCGATTACGCATCCGCAGTAGTGACCCCGAGTACGCATTAGCAGTAGTGAGTCCGAGTGCGCATGAGCAGTAGTGACCCCGAGTGCGCATGCGCAGTAGTGATCCCGATTACGCATCCGCTGTAGTGTCCCCGAGTGCGCATGCGCAGTAGTGAGCCCGAGCGCGCATCCACAGTATTGAGCCCGAGTGCGCATGCGCAGTACTCACCCCGAGTACGCATGAGCAGTAGTGAGCTCGATTACGCATCCCGGGTAGTGACCCCGAGTTCGCATGCGCAGTAGTGCGCCCGTGTGCGCACGCGCAGAAGTGAGCTCGAATGCGCATGTGCAGGTCTGAGCCCGTGTGCGCATACGCAGTAGTGAGCCCGAGCGCGCATCCGCAGTAGTGAGCCCGATTGCCCATGGGCAGTAGTGAGGCCGAGTGCGCATGAGCAGTAGTGAGTCGGAGTGCGCAAGTGCAGTAGAGAGCTCGTGTGCGCATGCGCAGTAGTGAGCCCGTGCGCGCATGCGCAGTAGTGAGCCCGTGTGCCCATGCGCAGTAGTGAGCCCGAGCGCGCATCCACAGAAGTGAGCCCGAGTGCGCATGCGCAGTACTCACCTCGAGTACGCATGAGCAGTAGTGAGCCCGATTACGCATCCGCAGTAGTGACCCGGAGTGCGCATGCGCAGTAGTGAGCCCGAGCGCGCATCCACAGGAGTGAGCGCGAGTGCGCATGCGCAGTACTCACCCCGAGTACGCATGAGCAGTAGTGAGCCCTATTACGCATCCGCAGTAGTGACCCCGAGTGCGCATGCGCAGTAGTGAGCCCGAGCGCGCATCCACAGTAGTGAGCCGGAGCGCGCATCCGCAGTAGTGACCCCGAGTGCGCATGCGCAGTAGTGCGCCCGTGTGCGCATGCGCAGGAGTGAGCTTGAGTGCGCATATGCAGGTCTGACCCGGTGTGCGCATGCGCTGTAGTGACCACGAGTGCGCATGCGCACTAGTGAGCCCGTGTGCCCATGCGCAGTAGTAAGCCCGAATGCGCATGTGCAGGTCTGACTGGAGTGCGCGTGCGCAGTAGTGAGCCCGATTGCTCGCATGCGCAGTAGTGAGCCCGAGCGCGCACCCGCAGTAGTGAGACCGAGTGCGCATGCGCAGTAGTGAGCCCGTGCGCGCATTCGCTGTAGTGCGCCCGTGTGCGCATGCGCAGAAGTGAGCTCGAGTGCATATGCGCAGGTGTGATCCGGACTGCCCATGCGCAGTAGTGAGCCCGAGCGCGCATGCACAGTAGTGAGCCGGAGCGCGCATCCGCAGTAGTGACCCCGAGTGCGCATGCGCAGTAGTGAGCCCGTGCGCGCATTCGCTGTAGTGCGCCCGTGTGCGCATGCGCAGAAGTGAGCTCGAGTGCATATGCGCAGGTGTGATCCGGACTGCCCATGCGCAGTAGTGAGGCCGTGAGCGCATTCGCAGTGCTGTGCCCGAGTGCGCATGGGCAGGTCTGAGCCGGCGTGCGCATGCGCAGTAGTGAGCCCGTGTGCGCATGCGCAGTAGCGACCCCGAGTGTGCATGCGCAATGGTGAGCCCGATTACGCATCCGCAATAGTGACCCCGAGTGCGCATGCGCAGTAGTGAGCCCGTGCGCGCATGCGCAGTAGTGAGCCCGAGTGCGCATGCGTAGTCGCGACACCGAGCGCGCGTGCATAGTAGTGACCGCGAGCGCATGTGCGCAGTAGCGAGCCCGATTGCGCATGCGCAGTAGTGAGCCCGATTAGGCATCCGCAGTAGTGTCCCCGAGTGCGCAAGCGCAGTAGTGAGCCCGATTACGCATCCGCACTAGTGACCCCGAGTACGCATGAGCAGTAGTGAGTCCGAGTGCGCATGAGCAGTAGTGACCCCGTGTGCGCACGCGCAGTAGTGAGCCCGATTACGCATCCACAGTAGGGACCCCGAGTGCGCATGCGCAGTAGTGACCCCGAGTGCGCATGCGCAGTAGTGAGGCCGATTACGCATCCGCAATAGTGATCCCGTGCGCGCATGCGCTGTAGTGAGCCCGAGTGCGCATGCGTAGTAGCGACCCCGAGCGCGCGTGCGCAGTAGTAACCGCGAGCGCTTATGCGCAGTAGTGGGAGCGATTGCGCGTGCGCAGTAGCGCGAGCGATTGCGCATGCGCAGTAGTGAGCCCGTGTGCGCATGCAGAGTAGTGAGCCCGTGTGTCCATGAGCAGTAGTGAGTCCGAGTGCGCATGAGCAGTAGTGACTCCGAGTGCGCATGAGCAGTAGTGACCCCGATTGTGGATCCACAGTAACGAGTCCGTGTGCGCATCCGCAGTAGTGACCCCGAGTACGCATGAGCAGTAGTGAGTCCGAGTGCGCATGAGCAGTAGTGACCCCGAGTGCGCATGCGCAGTAGTGAGCCCGATTACGCATCCGGAGTAGTGTCCCCGAGTGCGCATGCGCAGTAGTGAGCCCGAGCGCGCATCCACAGTAGTGAGCCCGAGTGCGCATGCGCAGTACTCACCCCGAGTACGCATGAGCAGTAGTGAGCTCGATGACGCATCCGCAGTAGTGACCCCGAGTGCGCATGCGCAGTAGTGCGCCCGTGTGCGCATGCGCAGAAGTGAGCTCGAATGCGCATCTGAAGGTCTGAGCCCGTGTGCGCATACGCAGTAGTGAGCCCGAGTGCGCATGAGCAATAGTGAGGCCGAGTGTGCATGCGCAGTAGTGAGCCCGAGCGCGCATGCGCAGTAGTGAGCCCGTGCGCGCATGCGCAGTAGTGCGCCCGTGTGCGCATGCGCAGTAGTGAGCTCGAATGCGCATGTGCAGGTCGGAGCCCGTGTGCGCATACGCAGTAGTGAGCCCGAGCGCGCATCCGCAGTAGTGAGCTCGAGTGCGCATATGCAGGTCTGACCCGGTGTGCGCATGCGCTGTAGTGACCCCGAGTGCGCATGCGCAGTAGTGCGCCCGTGTGCGCATGCGCAGAAATGAGCTCGAATGCGCATGTGCAGGTCTGAGCCCGTGTGCGCATACGCAGTAGTGAGCCCGAGCACGCATCCGCTGTAGTGAGCCCGAGTGCGCATGAGCAATAGTGACCCCGAGTGCGCAAGCGCAGTAGTGAGCCCGTGCGCGCATGGGCAGTGTTGCGCCCGTGCGCACATGCGCAGTAGTGAACCCGTGTGCGCATGCGCAGTAGTGACCCCAAGTGCCAATGCGAAGTAGTGAGCTCGAGTGCGCGTGTGCAGTAGTGACCGCGAGCGCTTATGCGCAGTAGTGGGAGCGATTGCGCATGCGCAGTAGCGGGAGCGATTGCGCATGCGCAGTAGTGAGCCCGTGTGCGCATGCAGAGTAGTGAGTCCGTGCGTCCATGAGCAGTAGTGAGTCCGAGTACGCATGAGCAGTAGTGAGTCCGATTGCGCATGAGCAGTAGTGACCCCGAGTGCGCATGCGCAGTAGTGAGCCCGAGCGCGCATCCGCAGTAGTGAGCCCGAGTGCGCATGAGCAGTAGTGAGGCCGAGTGCGCATGAGCAGTAGTGAGCCCGAGCGCGCATCCGCAGTAGTGAGTCGGAGTGCCCATGCGCAGTAGTGAGCCCGAGCGCGCATGCACAGTAGTGAGCCGGAGCGCGCATCCGCAGTAGTGACCCCGAGTGCGCATGCGCAGTAGTGAGCCCGTGCGCGCATTCGCTGTAGTGCGCCCGTGTGCGCATGCGCAGAAGTGAGCTCGAGTGCATATGCGCAGGTGTGATCCGGACTGCCCATGCGCAGTAGTGAGGCCGTGAGCGCATTCGCAGTGCTGTGCCCGAGTGCGCATGGGCAGGTCTGAGCCGGCGTGCGCATGCGCAGTAGTGAGCCCGTGTGCGCATGCGCAGTAGCGACCCCGAGTGTGCATGCGCAATGGTGAGCCCGATTACGCATCCGCAATAGTGACCCCGAGTGCGCATGCGCAGTAGTGAGCCCGTGCGCGCATGCGCAGTAGTGAGCCCGAGTGCGCATGCGTAGTCGCGACACCGAGCGCGCGTGCATAGTAGTGACCGCGAGCGCATGTGCGCAGTAGCGAGCCCGATTGCGCATGCGCAGTAGTGAGCCCGATTAGGCATCCGCAGTAGTGTCCCCGAGTGCGCAAGCGCAGTAGTGAGCCCGATTACGCATCCGCACTAGTGACCCCGAGTACGCATGAGCAGTAGTGAGTCCGAGTGCGCATGAGCAGTAGTGACCCCGTGTGCGCACGCGCAGTAGTGAGCCCGATTACGCATCCACAGTAGGGACCCCGAGTGCGCATGCGCAGTAGTGACCCCGAGTGCGCATGCGCAGTAGTGAGGCCGATTACGCATCCGCAATAGTGATCCCGTGCGCGCATGCGCTGTAGTGAGCCCGAGTGCGCATGCGTAGTAGCGACCCCGAGCGCGCGTGCGCAGTAGTAACCGCGAGCGCTTATGCGCAGTAGTGGGAGCGATTGCGCGTGCGCAGTAGCGCGAGCGATTGCGCATGCGCAGTAGTGAGCCCGTGTGCGCATGCAGAGTAGTGAGCCCGTGTGTCCATGAGCAGTAGTGAGTCCGAGTGCGCATGAGCAGTAGTGACTCCGAGTGCGCATGAGCAGTAGTGACCCCGATTGTGGATCCACAGTAACGAGTCCGTGTGCGCATCCGCAGTAGTGACCCCGAGTACGCATGAGCAGTAGTGAGTCCGAGTGCGCATGAGCAGTAGTGACCCCGAGTGCGCATGCGCAGTAGTGAGCCCGATTACGCATCCGGAGTAGTGTCCCCGAGTGCGCATGCGCAGTAGTGAGCCCGAGCGCGCATCCACAGTAGTGAGCCCGAGTGCGCATGCGCAGTACTCACCCCGAGTACGCATGAGCAGTAGTGAGCTCGATGACGCATCCGCAGTAGTGACCCCGAGTGCGCATGCGCAGTAGTGCGCCCGTGTGCGCATGCGCAGAAGTGAGCTCGAATGCGCATCTGAAGGTCTGAGCCCGTGTGCGCATACGCAGTAGTGAGCCCGAGTGCGCATGAGCAATAGTGAGGCCGAGTGTGCATGCGCAGTAGTGAGCCCGAGCGCGCATGCGCAGTAGTGAGCCCGTGCGCGCATGCGCAGTAGTGCGCCCGTGTGCGCATGCGCAGTAGTGAGCTCGAATGCGCATGTGCAGGTCGGAGCCCGTGTGCGCATACGCAGTAGTGAGCCCGAGCGCGCATCCGCAGTAGTGAGCTCGAGTGCGCATATGCAGGTCTGACCCGGTGTGCGCATGCGCTGTAGTGACCCCGAGTGCGCATGCGCAGTAGTGCGCCCGTGTGCGCATGCGCAGAAATGAGCTCGAATGCGCATGTGCAGGTCTGAGCCCGTGTGCGCATACGCAGTAGTGAGCCCGAGCACGCATCCGCTGTAGTGAGCCCGAGTGCGCATGAGCAATAGTGACCCCGAGTGCGCAAGCGCAGTAGTGAGCCCGTGCGCGCATGGGCAGTGTTGCGCCCGTGCGCACATGCGCAGTAGTGAACCCGTGTGCGCATGCGCAGTAGTGACCCCAAGTGCCAATGCGAAGTAGTGAGCTCGAGTGCGCGTGTGCAGTAGTGACCGCGAGCGCTTATGCGCAGTAGTGGGAGCGATTGCGCATGCGCAGTAGCGGGAGCGATTGCGCATGCGCAGTAGTGAGCCCGTGTGCGCATGCAGAGTAGTGAGTCCGTGCGTCCATGAGCAGTAGTGAGTCCGAGTACGCATGAGCAGTAGTGAGTCCGATTGCGCATGAGCAGTAGTGACCCCGAGTGCGCATGCGCAGTAGTGAGCCCGAGCGCGCATCCGCAGTAGTGAGCCCGAGTGCGCATGAGCAGTAGTGAGGCCGAGTGCGCATGAGCAGTAGTGAGCCCGAGCGCGCATCCGCAGTAGTGAGTCGGAGTGCGCATGTGCAGTAGAGAGCTCGTGTGCGCGTGCGCAGTAGTGGGCCCGTGCGCGCATGCGCAGTAGTGAGCCCGTGTGCCCATGCGCAGTAGTGAGCCCGAGCGGGCATCCACAGTAGTGAGCCCGAGTGCGCATCCACAGTAACGAGTCCGTGTGCGCATGTGCAGGTCTGAGCCCGATTGCGCATCCGCATTAGTGACTCCGAGTACGCATGAGCAGTAGTGAGCCCGATTGCGCATCCACAGTAGTGACCCCGAGTGCGCATGCGCAGTAGCGACCCCGAGCTCGCGTGCACAGTAGTGACCGCGAGCGCCAATGCGCAGTAGTGACCCCGATTACGCATCCGCAGTAGTGTCCCCGAGTGCGCAAGCGCAGTAGTGCGCCCGATTACGCATCCGCAGTAGTGACCCCGAGTACGCATGAGCAGTAGTGAGCCCGATTACGCATCCGCAGTAGTGTCCCCGAGTGCGCAAGCGCAGTAGTGAGCCCGTGCGCGCATGCGCAGTAGTGCGCCCGTGCGCGCATGCGCAGTAGTGAGCCCGAGTGCGCATGCGTAGTAGCGACCCCGAGTACGCATGAGCAGTAGTGAGTCCTAGTGCGCATGAGCAGTAGTGACCCCGAGTGCGCATGTGCAGTAGTGAGCCCGATTACGCATCCGCAGTAGTGTGCCCGAGTGCGCATGCGCAGTAGTGAGCCCGAGCGCGCATCCACAGTAGTGAGCACGAGTGCACATGCGCAGTACTCACCCCGAGTACGCATGAGCAGTAGTGAGCTCGATTACGCATCCGCAGTAGTGACCCCGAGTGCGCATGCGCAGTAGTGAGCCCGAGCGCGCATCCACAGTAGTGAGTCCGTGTGCGCATGCGCAGTAGTGAGCCCGAGTGCGCATCCGCTGTAGTGAGCCCGAGCGCGCATGCGCAGTAGTGACCCCGAGTACGCATGAGCAGTAGTGAGGCCGAGTGCGCATGAACAGTAGTGACCCCGAGTGCGCATGCGCAGTAGTGAGCCCGATTACGCATCCGCAGTAGTGACCCCGAGTACGCATGAGCAGTAGTGAGTCCTAGTGCGCATGAGCAGTAGTGACCCCGAGTGCGCATGTGCAGTAGTGAGCCCGATTACGCATCCGCAGTAGTGTGCCCGAGTGCGCATGCGCAGTAGTGAGCCCGAGCGCGCATCCACAGTAGTGAGCACGAGTGCACATGCGCAGTACTCACCCCGAGTACGCATGAGCAGTAGTGAGCTCGATTACGCATCCGCAGTAGTGACCCCGAGTGCGCATGCGCAGTAGTGAGCCCGAGTACGCATGAGCAGTAGTGACCCCGCGTGCGTATGCGCAGTAGTGAGCCCGATTACGCAACCGCAGTAGTGTCCCCGAGTGTGCAAGCGCAGTAGTGAGCCCGATTTCGCATCCGCAGTAGTGTCCCCGAGCGCGCAAGCGCTGTAGTGAGCCCGATTACGCATCCGCAGTAGTGTCCCCGAGTGCGCAAGCGCAGTAGTGAGCCCGATTACGCATCCGCAGTAGTGACCCCGAGTGCGCATGCGCAGTAGTGAGCCCGAGCGCGCATCCACAGTAGTGAGTCCGTGTGCGCATGCGCAGTAGTGAGCCCGAGTGCGCATGTGCAGGCCTCAGCCCGAGTGCGCATGCTCAGTAGAGAGCCCGATTGCGCATGCGCAGTAGTGAGCCCGTGCGCGCATTCGCAGTAGTGAGCCCGCGTGCCCATGCGCGGTAGTAAGCCCGAGTGCGCATGTGCAGGTCTTACTGGAGTGCGCGTGCGCAACAGTGACCCCGATAGCGCGCATGCGCAGTAGTGAGCCCGAGCGCGCATCCGCTGTAGTGAGCCCGAGCGCGCATGCGCAGTAGTGACCCCGAGTACGCATGAGCAGTAGTGAGGCCGAGTGCGCATGAACAGTAGTGACCCCGAGTGCGCATGCGCAGTAGTGAGCCCGATTGCGCATTCGCAGTAGTGAGTCCGTGTGCGCATGTGCAGGTCTGAGCCGGATTGCGCATCCACAGTAGCGAGTCCGTGCGCGCATTCGCAGTAGTGAGCCCGTGTGCCCATGCGCAGTAGTGAGCCCGAGCGGGCATCCACAGTAGTGAGCCCGAGTGCGCATCCACTGTAACGAGTCCGTGTGCGCATGTGCAGGTCTGAGCCGGATTGCGCATCCACAGTAGCGAGTCCGTGCGCGCATTCGCAGTAGTGAGCCCGAGTGCGCATGTGAAAATCTGAGCCCGAGTGCGCACCCGCAGTAGTGACCCCGACTACGCATGAGCAGTAGTGAGTCCGAGTGCCCATGAGCAGTAGTGACCCCGAGTGCGCATCCACAGTAGTGAGCCCGATTGCGCATCCACAGTAGTGACCCCGAGTGCGCATGCGCAGTAGTGAGCCCGATTACGCATCCGCAGTAGTGTCCCCGAGTGCGCAAGCGCAGTAGTGAGCCCGTGCGCGCATGCGCAGTAGTGCGCCCGTGCGCGCATGCGCAGTAGTGAGCCCGAGTGCGCATGCGTAGTAGCGACCCCGAGCTCGCGTGCACAGTAGTGACCGCGAGCGCCAATGCGCAGTAGTGAGCCCGATTACGCATCCGCAGTAGTGTCCCCGAGTGCGCAAGCGCAGTAGTGCGCCCGATTACGCATCCGCAGTAGTGACCCCGAGTACGCATGAGCAGTAGTGAGTCCGAGTGCGCATGAGCAGTAGTGACCCCGAGTGCGCATGTGCAGTAGTGAGCCCGATTACGCATCCGCAGTAGTGTGCCCGAGTGCGCATGCGCAGTAGTGAGCCCGAGCGCGCATCCGCAGTAGTGAGCACGAGTGCACATGCGCAGTACTCACCCCGAGTACGCATGAGCAGTAGTGAGCTCGATTACGCATCCGCAGTAGAGACCCCGAGTGCGCATGCGCAGTAGTGAGCCCGAGCGCGCATCCACAGTAGTGACCCCGATTACGCATCCGCAGTAGTGACCCCGAGTGCGAATGCGCAGTAGTACGCAGGTGTGCGCATGCACAGAAGTGAGCTCGAATGCGCATGTGCAGGTCTGAGCCCGTGTGCGCATACGCAGTAGTGAGCCCGAGCGCGCATCCGCAGTAGTGAGCCCGATTGCGCCTGAGCAGTAGTGAGTCGGAGTGCGCATGCGAGGTAGTGAACCCGTGCGCACATGCGCAGTAGTGAGCCCGTGTGCGCATGCGCAGTAGTGACCCCTAGTGCCAATGCGCAGTAGTGAGCCCGATTACGCATCCGCAATAATGACCCCGAGTGCGCATGCGCAGTAGTGAGCTCGTGCGCGCATGCGCAGTAGTGAGCCCGAGTGCGCATGCGTAGTAGCGACCCCGAGCGCGCGTGCGCAGTAGTGACCGCGAGCGCTTATGCGCAGTAGTGAGCCCGAAGTGCGCATGTGCAGGTCTGAACCCGAGTCATGGGGGTCTCTGACGGGGAGCTCGTTTATGCCGTCAAGAGGGTCAGTGCTCGTAACACTGCACCAGGCCCTGACGGCATCCCGGGCCGGGCTTGGGCCTTGGCACTCCCATTCTTGGGAGATAGATTGAGAGGCCTCTTCAGCGCCTGTCTGAAGCAGAGTACGTTTCCAGAGGAATGGAAGAAGGGACGGCTGGTCCTCCTCAAGAAAGATGGGAGACCGGAAGGAGAGCCCTCGGCGTACCGGCCTATAGTTTTATTAAATGTGGTTGGTAAAATCTTCGAAACAGTAATCGCGAAGAGATTGACAGATCACCTCTCCGGAGATGGTCCGGACGTGGCCGACTGGCAGTACGGCTTTAGAAGGGGGCGAAGCACAATCGACGCAATTGAGCGAGTTAGAGACATCGCCCAGTCGGCCACGTCCAGGGGCGGGGTGGCGGTGGCTATATCGCTTGATATAGTCAACGCATTTAACACCCTGCCCCACAGGGTAATAATAGAGGGACTAGAGAGGCACCAGGTGCCACCGGAAATAAAATATATCATAGAGGACTATCTCCGTGAGAGGTGGGTCGTGTGCATCGATCGGTCGGGCGCCGAGAGGAGTTGGAAAGTTGAGCGGGGCGTGCCCCAGGGTGCGGTTCTTGGGCCGCACCTGTGGATCGTGGGGTACGACCCCGCTCTGAGGGCCCCACTGCCACCAGGATTGTATCTGACGTGTTTCGCAGATGATACGCACATCCTGGCAGTGGGGCGAGATTTCTGGAGGACCAGCCGTCTCGCGGAGTTGGGTGCGGCGGTGGTCGTTGCCGAGATCCGGGCGCTCGGGTTGGAGGTGGCTCCCCACAAGACTGAGGCCATGGCCTTCTGCCATAGGCGTGGGGACCGCCCTCCGCCCGGTGCGTTGGTCCGGGTAGGCGGGGCTGATGTCCAGATCGGGTCCGACATGAGGTATCTCGGACTCCGACTGGACAGCCACTGGAGTTTCGGACCCCACTTCGACGCGTTGGCCCCCAGGTTGGAGCGTGTTGCGGGCGCGTTGGCGCGCATATTGCCCAACCTGCGGGGCCCGAGTGAGAAGGTGCGCCGACTCTATATGGGGGTCGTGCGGAGTATGGCCCTATACGGCGCCCCAGTTTGGGCTGCCGACCTGGCTGCCAGGCGCCGCTCGCAAGGTGTCTTGCGAAAAGTGGAACGGCGGCTGGCGGTCAGGGTGGTGATGGGGTACCGCACGGTCTCCTACGAGTCGGCTATGGTTCTGGCTGGGGTAATTCCCTGGCGCTACTGCGCCGAGGTGGAGGCAGCGGTATACAGATACCGCTGCACCCTCCGACAGGAGGGAATTGTAGAGGGTGCCCAGCCAGGACCCAGCGTCGAAGAGGTCCGGCTCCAGGCCCGACGCGCTGCTGTCTCCCGCTGGAAGAAGGATTTATCCTCCAGCGGGGCCGTGGGGAAGCGCGCTGTCGGGGCGGTCCTTCCGCGACTTGAGCAGTGGATGGACCGCGGCCACGGTAGGCTCTCGTTCCGGATCACGCAGGTGCTCACCGGGCATGGTTGCTTCGGGGAGTACCTGTGCCGGATCGGTAGGCAACGATCACCCAATTGTTACGAGTGTGGGGCGGAATGCGATGATGCCCAGCATGTGTTGGGGAGGTGCCCTGCCTTTGCTCTGCAGAGGCACCTCCTGGAGTGTGAGCTGGAGTGCGATGCTGCGTGTCTGGGAGAGGTGATCGAGCGAATGTTGAGTAGTGAGGTAGCATGGAAGGCCGTCGCCTCCTTCTGCGAGACGGTGATCTCGCGGAAGGAGGAGGCAGAGCGTGAGAGAGAGAGACGTGGAATGATTGTGAGAAGAAGGAGACGGAGAGGGCGACCCGCTTCTCGGGCGCCCTCCTGAGGGTAGTGGGCGGCGCGGCTTCTCCGCGTCGCCCGCATGGCGTGAATGGTGAGTGATAGTGTGTGTGTGGGTGTGTTGTGTGTATGTGAGTGTGCATGTGTAGTATTATGTGGAGAGGAGTGGTGGGACGGGGATCGCGCCGCCCTCCCCGGCGTGGGTCCTCATCCCCTCGTGTGAGTGTCGGCGGTCTTGGTCCGAGGGTGTCGGAGATCCTCGGGATTGACCAAGGCCGCCAGGACCGCAGGGGTCATGGGCGGGGGCCCATGATCCCATTGCACGCGGTCCGAGGGGCGGAGACGAGGGCGACCGTGGTGGCGCGCTCGGCTCCAATGGGGGTGGGTCGTTGTTTGTGGGGAGCCTTCTGCTCCCCACGAGTAGGGCGACCGGAAGGTTGCATGGCGGCATTTTGGTGGGTCGTGGTGAAGAATACTGCATGACCCCATGACCCACCATGCCGCCGAGGGTGGGCACCACCGAGGGGTTTTAGTGGGTAAAAATCCCACACTGCCCCCGCTCCTCCCCCGGGGAGTGGGGGTGTCTTATGTTGAAGATTTCCCCTCGTAAAAAAAAAAAAAAAAAAAAAGGTCTGAACCCGAGTGCGCATGCTCAGTAGAGAGCCCGATTGCGCATGCGCAGTAGTGAGCCCGTGCGCGCATGCAGAGTATTGAGCCCGTGTGTCCATGAGCAGTAGCGAACCCGGATGCGGGTCTGCAGTAGTGACCCCGAGTGCGCAAGCACAGTAGCGACCGCGAGCGCATATGCGCAGTAGTGAGCCCGATTGCGCATCCACAGTAGTGCGCCCGTGTGCGCATGCGCAGGAGTGAGCTCGAGTACGCATATGCAGGTCTGACCCGGTGTGCGCATGCGCTGTAGTGACCACGAGTGCGCATGTGCAGTAGTGAGCCCGTGTGCCCATTCGCAGCAGTAAGCCCGAATGCGTATGTGCAGGTCTGACTGGAGTGCGCGTGCGCAGTAGTGAGCCCGATTGCTCGCATGCGCAGTAGTGAGCCCGAGCGCGCACCCGCAGTAGTGAGACCTAGTGCGCATGCGCAGTAGTGACCCCGAGTGTGCAAGCGCAGTAGTGAGCCCGATTGCGCATGCTCAGTAGAGAGCCCGATTGCGCGCATGCGCAGTAGTGAGCCCGAGCGCGCATCCGCAGTAGTGAGCTCGAGTGCGTATGCGCAGGTGTGATCCGGACTGCCCATGCGCAGTAGTGAGGCCGTGTGGTCATTCGCAGTGGTGTGCCCGAGTGCGCATGGGCAGGTCTGAGCCGGCGTGCGCATGCGCAGTAGTGATCCCGTGTGCGCATGCGCAGTAGTGACCCCGAGTGTGCGTGCGCAGTGGTGAGCCCGATTACGCATCCGCAGTAGTGACCCCGAGTGCGCATGCGCAGTAGTGCGCCCGTGTGCGCATGCGCAGAAGTGAGCTCGAATGGGCATGTGCAGGTCTGAGCCCGTGTGCGCATACGCAGTAGTGAGCCCGAGCGCGCATCCGCAGTAGTGAGCCCGAGTGCGCATGAGCAGTAGTGAGGCCGAGTGCGCATGAGCAGTAGTGAGCCCGAGCGCGCATCCGCAGTCGTGATTCGGAGCGCGCATGTGCAGTAGAGAGCTCGTGTGCGCATGCGCAGTAGTGAGCCCGTGCGCGCATGCGCAGTAGTGAGCCAGAATGCGCATGTGCAGGTCTGAACCCGAGTGCGCATGCTCAGTAGAGAGCCCGATTGCGCAAGAGCAGTAGTGAGCCCGTGCGCGCAAGCGCAGTTGTGAGCCCGTGTGCCCATGCGCAGTAGTAAGCCGGAGTGCTCATGTGCAGGTCTGACTGGAGTGCGCATGCGCAGAAGTGAGCTCGAATGGGCATGTGCAGGTCTGAGCCCGTGTGCGCATACGCAGTAGTGAGCCCGAGCGCGCATCCGCAGTAGTGAGCCCGAGTGCGCATGAGCAGTAGTGAGGCCGAGTGCGCATGAGCAGTAGTGAGCCCGAGCGCGCATCCGCAGTCGTGATTCGGAGCGCTCATGTGCAGTAGAGAGCTCGTGTGCGCATGCGCAGTAGTGAGCCCGTGCGCGCATGCGCAGTAGTGAGCCAGAATGCGCATGTGCAGGTCTGAACCCGAGTGCGCATGCTCAGTAGAGAGCCCGATTGCGCATGAGCAGTAGTGAGCCCGTGCGCGCAAGCGCAGTTGTGAGCCCGTGTGCCCATGCGCAGTAGTAAGCCGGAGTGCGCATGTGCAGGTCTGACTGGAGTGCGCATGCGCAGTAGTGAGCCCGATTGCGCGCATGCGCAGTAGTGAGCCCGAGCGCGCATCCGCAGTAGTGAGCCCGTGTGCGCATGCGCAGTAGTGACCCCGAGTACGCATGAGCAGTAGTGAGTCCGAGTGCGCATGAGCAGTAGTGACCCCGAGTGCGCATGCGCAGTAGTGAGCCCGATTACGCATCCGCAGTAGTGTCCCCGAGTGCGCAAGCGCAGTAGTGAGCCCGATTACGCATCCGCAGTAGTGACCCCGAGTACGCATTAGCAGTAGTGAGTCCGAGTGCGCATGAGCAGTAGTGACCCCGAGTGCGCATGCGCAGTAGTGATCCCGATTACGCATCCGCTGTAGTGTCCCCGAGTGCGCATGCGCAGTAGTGAGCCCGAGCGCGCATCCACAGTATTGAGCCCGAGTGCGCATGCGCAGTACTCACCCCGAGTACGCATGAGCAGTAGTGAGCTCGATTACGCATCCCGGGTAGTGACCCCGAGTTCGCATGCGCAGTAGTGCGCCCGTGTGCGCACGCGCAGAAGTGAGCTCGAATGCGCATGTGCAGGTCTGAGCCCGTGTGCGCATACGCAGTAGTGAGCCCGAGCGCGCATCCGCAGTAGTGAGCCCGTGCGCGCATGCGCAGTAGTGAGCCCGTGTGCCCATGCGCAGTAGTGAGCCCGAGCGCGCATCCACAGAAGTGAGCCCGAGTGCGCATGCGCAGTACTCACCTCGAGTACGCATGCGCAGTAGTGAGCCCGATTACGCATCCGCAGTAGTGACCCGGAGTGCGCATGCGCAGTAGTGAGCCCGAGCGCGCATCCACAGGAGTGAGCGCGAGTGCGCATGCGCAGTACTCACCCCGAGTACGCATGAGCAGTAGTGAGCCCTATTACGCATCCGCAGTAGTGCCCCCAGTGCGCATGCGCAGTAGTGAGCCCGAGCGCGCATCCACTGTAGTGAGCCGGAGCGCGCATCCGCAGTAGTGACCCCGAGTGCGCATGCGCAGTAGTGCGCCCGTGTGCGCATGCGCAGGAGTGAGCTTGAGTGCGCATATGCAGGTCTGACCCGGTGTGCGCATGCGCTGTAGTGACCACGAGTGCGCATGCGCACTAGTGAGCCCGTGTGCCCATGCGCAGTAGTAAGCCCGAATGCGCATGTGCAGGTCTGACTGGAGTGCGCGTGCGCAGTAGTGAGCCCGATTGCTCGCATGCGCAGTAGTGAGCCCGAGCGCGCACCCGCAGTAGTGAGACCGAGCGCGCATGTGCAGTAGAGAGCTCGTGTGCGCATGCGCAGTAGTGAGCCCGTGCGCGCATGCGCAGTAGTGAGCCAGAATGCGCATGTGCAGGTCTGAACCCGAGTGCGCATGCTCAGTAGAGAGCCCGATTGCGCAAGAGCAGTAGTGAGCCCGTGCGCGCAAGCGCAGTTGTGAGCCCGTGTGCCCATGCGCAGTAGTAAGCCGGAGTGCTCATGTGCAGGTCTGACTGGAGTGCGCATGCGCAGAAGTGAGCTCGATTGGGCATGTGCAGGTCTGAGCCCGTGTGCGCATACGCAGTAGTGAGCCCGAGCGCGCATCCGCAGTAGTGAGCCCGAGTGCGCATGAGCAGTAGTGAGGCCGAGTGCGCATGAGCAGTAGTGAGCCCGAGCGCGCATCCGCAGTCGTGATTCGGAGCGCTCATGTGCAGTAGAGAGCTCGTGTGCGCATGCGCAGTAGTGAGCCCGTGCGCGCATGCGCAGTAGTGAGCCAGAATGCGCATGTGCAGGTCTGAACCCGAGTGCGCATGCTCAGTAGAGAGCCCGATTGCGCATGAGCAGTAGTGAGCCCGTGCGCGCAAGCGCAGTTGTGAGCCCGTGTGCCCATGCGCAGTAGTAAGCCGGAGTGCGCATGTGCAGGTCTGACTGGAGTGCGCATGCGCAGTAGTGAGCCCGATTGCGCGCATGCGCAGTAGTGAGCCCGAGCGCGCATCCGCAGTAGTGAGCCCGTGTGCGCATGCGCAGTAGTGACCCCGAGTACGCATGAGCAGTAGTGAGTCCGAGTGCGCATGAGCAGTAGTGACCCCGAGTGCGCATGCGCAGTAGTGAGCCCGATTACGCATCCGCAGTAGTGTCCCCGAGTGCGCAAGCGCAGTAGTGAGCCCGATTACGCATCCGCAGTAGTGACCCCGAGTACGCATTAGCAGTAGTGAGTCCGAGTGCGCATGAGCAGTAGTGACCCCGAGTGCGCATGCGCAGTAGTGATCCCGATTACGCATCCGCTGTAGTGTCCCCGAGTGCGCATGCGCAGTAGTGAGCCCGAGCGCGCATCCACAGTATTGAGCCCGAGTGCGCATGCGCAGTACTCACCCCGAGTACGCATGAGCAGTAGTGAGCTCGATTACGCATCCCGGGTAGTGACCCCGAGTTCGCATGCGCAGTAGTGCGCCCGTGTGCGCACGCGCAGAAGTGAGCTCGAATGCGCATGTGCAGGTCTGAGCCCGTGTGCGCATACGCAGTAGTGAGCCCGAGCGCGCATCCGCAGTAGTGAGCCCGTGCGCGCATGCGCAGTAGTGAGCCCGTGTGCCCATGCGCAGTAGTGAGCCCGAGCGCGCATCCACAGAAGTGAGCCCGAGTGCGCATGCGCAGTACTCACCTCGAGTACGCATGCGCAGTAGTGAGCCCGATTACGCATCCGCAGTAGTGACCCGGAGTGCGCATGCGCAGTAGTGAGCCCGAGCGCGCATCCACAGGAGTGAGCGCGAGTGCGCATGCGCAGTACTCACCCCGAGTACGCATGAGCAGTAGTGAGCCCTATTACGCATCCGCAGTAGTGACCCCGAGTGCGCATGCGCAGTAGTGAGCCCGAGCGCGCATCCACTGTAGTGAGCCGGAGCGCGCATCCGCAGTAGTGACCCCGAGTGCGCATGCGCAGTAGTGCGCCCGTGTGCGCATGCGCAGGAGTGAGCTTGAGTGCGCATATGCAGGTCTGACCCGGTGTGCGCATGCGCTGTAGTGACCACGAGTGCGCATGCGCACTAGTGAGCCCGTGTGCCCATGCGCAGTAGTAAGCCCGAATGCGCATGTGCAGGTCTGACTGGAGTGCGCGTGCGCAGTAGTGAGCCCGATTGCTCGCATGCGCAGTAGTGAGCCCGAGCGCGCACCCGCAGTAGTGAGACCGAGTGCGCATGCGCAGTAGTGAGCCCGTGCGCGCATTCGCTGTAGTGCGCCCGTGTGCGCATGCGCAGAAGTGAGCTCGAGTGCATATGCGCAGGTGTGATCCGGACTGCCCATGCGCAGTAGTGAGCCCGAGCGCGCATGCACAGTAGTGAGCCGGAGCGCGCATCCGCAGTAGTGACCCCGAGTGCGCATGCGCAGTAGTGAGCCCGTGCGCGCATTCGCTGTAGTGCGCCCGTGTGCGCATGCGCAGAAGTGAGCTCGAGTGCATATGCGCAGGTGTGAACCGGACTGCCCATGCGCAGTAGTGAGGCCGTGAGCGCATTCGCAGTGCTGTGCCCGAGTGCGCATGGGCAGGTCTGAGCCGGCGTGCGCATGCGCAGTAGTGAGCCCGTGTGCGCATGCGCAGTAGCGACCCCGAGTGTGCATGCGCAATGGTGAGCCCGATTACGCATCCGCAATAGTGACCCCGAGTGCGCATGCGCAGTAGTGAGCCCGTGCGCGCATGCGCAGTAGTGAGCCCGAGTGCGCATGCGTAGTCGCGACACCGAGCGCGCGTGCATAGTAGTGACCGCGAGCGCATGTGCGCAGTAGCGAGCCCGATTGCGCATGCGCAGTAGTGAGCCCGATTAGGTATCCGCAGTAGTGTCCCCGAGTGCGCAAGCGCAGTAGTGAGCCCGATTACGCATCCGCACTAGTGACCCCGAATACGCATGAGCAGTAGTGAGTCCGAGTGCGCATGAGCAGTAGTGACCCCGTGTGCGCACGCGCAGTAGTGAGCCCGATTACGCATCCACAGTAGGGACCCCGAGTGCGCATGCGCAGTAGTGACCCCGAATGCGCATGCGCAGTAGTGAGGCCGATTACGCATCCGCAATAGTGACCCCGTGCGCGCATGCGCAGTAGTGAGCCCGAGTGCGCATGCGTAGTAGCGACCCCGAGCGCGCGTGCGCGGTAGTAACCGCGAGCGCTTATGCGCAGTAGTGGGAGCGATTGCGCGTGCGCAGTAGCGCGAGCGATTGCGCATGCGCAGTAGTGAGCCCGTGTGCGCATGCAGAGTAGTGAGCCCGTGTGTCCATGAGCAGTAGTGAGTCCGAGTGCGCATGAGCAGTAGTGACTCCGAGTGCGCATGAGCAGTAGTGACCCCGATTGTGGATCCACAGTAACGAGTCCGTGTGCGCATCCGCAGTAGTGACCCCGAGTACGCATGAGCAGTAGTGAGTCCGAGTGCGCATGAGCAGTAGTGACCCCGAGTGCGCATGCGCAGTAGTGAGCCCGATTACGCATCCGGAGTAGTGTCCCCGAGTGCGCATGCGCAGTAGTGAGCCCGAGCGCGCACCCGCAGTAGTGAGACCGAGCGCGCATGTGCAGTAGAGAGCTCGTGTGCGCATGCGCAGTAGTGAGCCCGTGCGCGCATGCGCAGTAGTGAGCCAGAATGCGCATGTGCAGGTCTGAACCCGAGTGCGCATGCTCAGTAGAGAGCCCGATTGCGCAAGAGCAGTAGTGAGCCCGTGCGCGCAAGCGCAGTTGTGAGCCCGTGTGCCCATGCGCAGTAGTAAGCCGGAGTGCTCATGTGCAGGTCTGACTGGAGTGCGCATGCGCAGAAGTGAGCTCGAATGGGCATGTGCAGGTCTGAGCCCGTGTGCGCATACGCAGTAGTGAGCCCGAGCGCGCATCCGCAGTAGTGAGCCCGAGTGCGCATGAGCAGTAGTGAGGCCGAGTGCGCATGAGCAGTAGTGAGCCCGAGCGCGCATCCGCAGTCGTGATTCGGAGCGCTCATGTGCAGTAGAGAGCTCGTGTGCGCATGCGCAGTAGTGAGCCCGTGCGCGCATGCGCAGTAGTGAGCCAGAATGCGCATGTGCAGGTCTGAACCCGAGTGCGCATGCTCAGTAGAGAGCCCGATTGCGCATGAGCAGTAGTGAGCCCGTGCGCGCAAGCGCAGTTGTGAGCCCGTGTGCCCATGCGCAGTAGTAAGCCGGAGTGCGCATGTGCAGGTCTGACTGGAGTGCGCATGCGCAGTAGTGAGCCCGATTGCGCGCATGCGCAGTAGTGAGCCCGAGCGCGCATCCGCAGTAGTGAGCCCGTGTGCGCATGCGCAGTAGTGACCCCGAGTACGCATGAGCAGTAGTGAGTCCGAGTGCGCATGAGCAGTAGTGACCCCGAGTGCGCATGCGCAGTAGTGAGCCCGATTACGCATCCGCAGTAGTGTCCCCGAGTGCGCAAGCGCAGTAGTGAGCCCGATTACGCATCCGCAGTAGTGACCCCGAGTACGCATTAGCAGTAGTGAGTCCGAGTGCGCATGAGCAGTAGTGACCCCGAGTGCGCATGCGCAGTAGTGATCCCGATTACGCATCCGCTGTAGTGTCCCCGAGTGCGCATGCGCAGTAGTGAGCCCGAGCGCGCATCCACAGTATTGAGCCCGAGTGCGCATGCGCAGTACTCACCCCGAGTACGCATGAGCAGTAGTGAGCTCGATTACGCATCCCGGGTAGTGACCCCGAGTTCGCATGCGCAGTAGTGCGCCCGTGTGCGCACGCGCAGAAGTGAGCTCGAATGCGCATGTGCAGGTCTGAGCCCGTGTGCGCATACGCAGTAGTGAGCCCGAGCGCGCATCCGCAGTAGTGAGCCCGTGCGCGCATGCGCAGTAGTGAGCCCGTGTGCCCATGCGCAGTAGTGAGCCCGAGCGCGCATCCACAGAAGTGAGCCCGAGTGCGCATGCGCAGTACTCACCTCGAGTACGCATGCGCAGTAGTGAGCCCGATTACGCATCCGCAGTAGTGACCCGGAGTGCGCATGCGCAGTAGTGAGCCCGAGCGCGCATCCACAGGAGTGAGCGCGAGTGCGCATGCGCAGTACTCACCCCGAGTACGCATGAGCAGTGGTGAGCCCTATTACGCATCCGCAGTAGTGACCCCGAGTGCGCATGCGCAGTAGTGAGCCCGAGCGCGCATCCACTGTAGTGAGCCGGAGCGCGCATCCGCAGTAGTGACCCCGAGTGCGCATGCGCAGTAGTGCGCCCGTGTGCGCATGCGCAGGAGTGAGCTTGAGTGCGCATATGCAGGTCTGACCCGGTGTGCGCATGCGCTGTAGTGACCACGAGTGCGCATGCGCACTAGTGAGCCCGTGTGCCCATGCGCAGTAGTAAGCCCGAATGCGCATGTGCAGGTCTGACTGGAGTGCGCGGGCGCAGTAGTGAGCCCGATTGCTCGCATGCGCAGTAGTGAGCCCGAGCGCGCACCCGCAGTAGTGAGACCGAGTGCGCATGCGCAGTAGTGAGCCCGTGCGCGCATTCGCTGTAGTGCGCCCGTGTGCGCATGCGCAGAAGTGAGCTCGAGTGCATATGCGCAGGTGTGATCCGGACTGCCCATGCGCAGTAGTGAGCCCGAGCGCGCATGCACAGTAGTGAGCCGGAGCGCGCATCCGCAGTAGTGACCCCGAGTGCGCATGCGCAGTAGTGAGCCCGTGCGCGCATTCGCTGTAGTGCGCCCGTGTGCGCATGCGCAGAAGTGAGCTCGAGTGCATATGCGCAGGTGTGATCCGGACTGCCCATGCGCAGTAGTGAGGCCGTGAGCGCATTCGCAGTGCTGTGCCCGAGTGCGCATGGGCAGGTCTGAGCCGGCGTGCGCATGCGCAGTAGTGAGCCCGTGTGCGCATGCGCAGTAGCGACCCCGAGTGTGCATGCGCAATGGTGAGCCCGATTACGCATCCGCAATAGTGACCCCGAGTGCGCATGCGCAGTAGTGAGCCCGTGCGCGCATGCGCAGTAGTGAGCCCGAGTGCGCATGCGTAGTCGCGACACCGAGCGCGCGTGCATAGTAGTGACCGCGAGCGCATGTGCGCAGTAGCGAGCCCGATTGCGCATGCGCAGTAGTGAGCCCGATTAGGCATCCGCAGTAGTGTCCCCGAGTGCGCAAGCGCAGTAGTGAGCCCGATTACGCATCCGCACTAGTGACCCCGAGTACGCATGAGCAGTAGTGAGTCCGAGTGCGCATGAGCAGTAGTGACCCCGTGTGCGCACGCGCAGTAGTGAGCCCGATTACGCATCCACAGTAGGGACCCCGAGTGCGCATGCGCAGTAGTGACCCCGAATGCGCATGCGCAGTAGTGAGGCCGATTACGCATCCGCAATAGTGACCCCGTGCGCGCATGCGCAGTAGTGAGCCCGAGTGCGCATGCGTAGTAGCGACCCCGAGCGCGCGTGCGCGGTAGTAACCGCGAGCGCTTATGCGCAGTAGTGGGAGCGATTGCGCGTGCGCAGTAGCGCGAGCGATTGCGCATGCGCAGTAGTGAGCCCGTGTGCGCATGCAGAGTAGTGAGCCCGTGTGTCCATGAGCAGTAGTGAGTCCGAGTGCGCATGAGCAGTAGTGACTCCGAGTGCGCATGAGCAGTAGTGACCCCGATTGTGGATCCACAGTAACGAGTCCGTGTGCGCATCCGCAGTAGTGACCCCGAGTACGCATGAGCAGTAGTGAGTCCGAGTGCGCATGAGCAGTAGTGACCCCGAGTGCGCATGCGCAGTAGTGAGCCCGATTACGCATCCGGAGTAGTGTCCCCGAGTGCGCATGCGCAGTAGTGAGCCCGAGCGCGCATCCACAGTAGTGAGCCCGAGTGCGCATGCGCAGTACTCACCCCGAGTACGCATGAGCAGTAGTGAGCTCGATGACGCGTCCGCAGTAGTGGCCCCGAGTGCGCATGCGCAGTAGTGCGCCCGTGTGCGCATGCGCAGAAGTGAGCTCGAATGCGCATCTGAAGGTCTGAGCCCGTGTGCGCATACGCAGTAGTGAGCCCGAGTGCGCATGAGCAATAGTGAGGCCGAGTGTGCATGCGCAGTAGTGAGCCCGAGCGCGCATGCGCAGTAGTGAGCACGTGCGCGCATGCGCAGTAGTGCGCCCGTGTGCGCATGCGCAGTAGTGAGCTCGAATGCGCATGTGCAGGTCGGAGCCCGTGTGCGCATACGCAGTAGTGAGCCCGAGCGCGCATCCGCAGTAGTGAGCTCGAGTGCGCATATGCAGGTCTGACCCGGTGTGCGCATGCGCTGTAGTGACCCCGAGTGCGCATGCGCAGTAGTGCGCCCGTGTGCGCATGCGCAGAAATGAGCTCGAATGCGCATGTGCAGGTCTGAGCCCGTGTGCGCATACGCAGTAGTGAGCCCGAGCGCGCATCCGCTGTAGTGAGCCCGAGTGCGCATGAGCAATAGTGACCCCGAGTGCGCAAGCGCAGTAGTGAGCCCGTGCGCGCATGGGCAGTGTTGCGCCCGTGCGCACATGCGCAGTAGTGAGCCCGTGTGCGCATGCGCAGTAGTGACCCCAAGTGCCAACGCGAAGTAGTGAGCTCGAGTGCGCGTGTGCAGTAGTGACCGCGAGCGCTTATGCGCAGTAGTGGGAGCGATTGCGCATGCGCAGTAGCGGGAGCGATTGCGCATGCGCAGTAGTGAGCCCGAGTACGCATGAGCAGTAGTGAGGCCGAGTGCGCATGAACAGTAGTGACCCCGAGTGCGCATGCGCAGTGGTGTCCCCGAGTGCGCAAGCGCAGTAGTGAGCCCGATTACGCATCCGCAGTAGTGACGCCGTGTGCGCATGCACAGTAGTGAGCCCGATTGCGCATACGCAGTAGTGAGTACGTGTGCGCATGTGCAGGTCTGAGCCGGATTGCGCATCCACAGTAGCGAGTCCGTGCGCGCATGCGCAGTAGTGAGCCCGAGTGCGCATGTGCAGGTCTGAGCCCGAGTGCGCGTCCGCAGTAGTGACCCCGAGTACGCATGAGCAGTAGTGAGTCCGAGTGCGCATGAGCTGTAGTGACCCCGAGTGCGCATGCGCAGTAGTGAGCCCGATTACGCATGCGCAGTAGTGAGCCCGATTACGCATCCGCAATAGTGACCTCGAGTGCGCAAGCGCAGTAGTGAGCCCGAGTGCGCATGCGCAGTAGTGACCCCGAGTACGCATGAGCAGTAGTGAGGCCGAGTGCGCATGAACAGTAGTGATCCCGAGTGCGCATGCGCAGTGGTGTCCCCGAGTGCGCAAGCGCAGTAGTGAGCCCGATTACGCATCCGCAGTAGTGACCCCGAGTGTGCATGCGCAGTAGTGAGCCCGAGCGCGCATGCGCAGTAGTGAGCTCGAATGCGCATGTGCAGGTCGGAGCCCGTGTGCGCATACGCAGTAGTGAGCCCGAGCGCGCATCCGCAGCAGTGAGCTCGAGTGCGCATATGCAGGTCTGACCCGGTGTGCGCATGCGCTGTAGTGACCCCGAGTGCGCATGCGCAGTAGTGCGCCCGTGTGCGCATGCGTAGAAATGAGCTCGAATGCGCATGTGCAGGTCTGAGCCCGTGTGCGCATACGCAGTAGTGAGCCCGAGCGCGCATCCACAGTAGTGAGCCCGAGTGCGCATGCGCAGTACTCACCCCGAGTACGCATGAGCAGTAGTGAGCCCGTTTACGCATCCGCAGTAGTGACCCCGAGTGCGCATGCGCAGTAGTGAGCCCGAGCGCGCATCCACAGTAGTGAGCCCGAGCGCGCATCCGCAGTAGTGAGTCCGTGTGCGCATGTACAGGTCTGAGCCGGAGTGCGCATGCGCAGTAGTGAGACCAATTGTGCATCCGCAGTAGTGAGATCGAGTACGCATGATCAGTAGTGAGTCCGAGTGCGCATGAGCAGTAGTCACCCCGAGTGAGCATGCGCAGTAGTGACCCCATGTGCCCATGCGCAGTAGTAATCCCGAGTGCGCATGTGCAGGTCTGACTGGAGTGCGCATGCGCAGTAGTGATCCCGATTGCGCATGAGCAGTAGTGACCCCGAGTGCGCATGCGCAGTAGTGAGCCCGCTTACGCATCCGCAGTAGTGATCCCGAGTGCACATGCACAGTCGTGAGCCCGTGCGCTCATGCGCAGTGGTGAGTCCGTGTGCGCATGTGCAGGTCTGTCTGTAGTGCGCATGCGCAGTACTGAGCCCCATTGCGCGCATGCGCAGTAGTGACCCCGTGCGCGCATGCGCAGTAGTGAGCCCGTGTGCGCATGCGCAGTAGTGAGCCCGAGCGCGAATCCGCAGTAGTGAGCTCGAGTGCGCATGTGCAGGTGTGAGCCGGACTGCCCATGCGCAGTAGTGAGGCCGTGTGCGCTTCCACAGTAACGAGTCCGTGTGCGCATGCGCAGTAGTGAGCCCGAGTGCGCATGTGTAGGTCTGAGCCCGATTGCGCATCCGCAGTAGTGACTCCGAGTACGCATGAGCAGTAGTGAGTCCGAGTGCGCATGAGCAGTAGTGACCCCGAGTGCGCATGCGCAGTAGTGAGCCCGATTACGCATCCACAGTAGTGAGCCCGAGTCCGCATGCGCAGTACTCACCCCGAGTACGCATGAGCAGTAGTGAGCCCGATTACGCATCCGAAGTAGTGACCCCGAGTGCGCATGCGCAGTAGTGACCCCGGGCACGCATCCACAGTAGTGAGCCCGTGTGCGCATGTGCAGTAGTGACCCCGAGTGCACATGCGCAGTAGTGAGCCCGATTACGCATCGCAATAGTGACCCCGAGTGCGCAAGCGCAGTAGTGAGCCCGTGCGCGCATGCGCAGTAGTGACCCCGAGTGCGCATGCACAGTAGTGAGCCCGATTGCGCATTCCAAGTAGTGAGTCCGTGTGCGCATGTCCAGGTCTGAGTCGGATTGCGCATCCACAGTGGCGAGTCCGTGCGCGCATGCGCAGTAGTGAGCCCGAGCGCGCATCCGCTGTAGTGAGCCCGAGTGCGCATGCGCAGTAGTGACCCCGAGTACGCATGAGCAGTAGTGAGTCCGAGTGCGCATGAGCAGTAGTGACCCCGAGTGCGCATGCGCAGTAGTGAGCCCGATTACGCATCCGCAGTAGTGACCCCGAGTGCGCATGCACAGTAGTGTGCCCGATTGCGCATTCGCACTATGTGAGAACGTGTGCGCATGTGCAGGTCTGAGCAGGATTGCGCATCCACAGTAGCGAGTCCGTGCGCGCATGCGCAGTATTGAGCCCGAGTGCGCATGTGCAGGTCTGAGCCCGAGTGCGCATGCGCAGTACTCACCCCGAGTACGCATGAGCAGTAGTGAGCCCGATTACGCATCCGCAGTAGTGACACCGAGAGCGCACACGCAGTAGTGAGCCCGATTACGCATCCGCAGTAGTGTCCCCGAGTGCGCATGCGCAGTAGTGAGCCCGTGCGCGCATCAACAGTAGTGAGCCCGAGTGCGCATGCGCAGTACTCACCCCGAGTACGCATGAGCAGTAGTGAGCCCGATTACGCATCCGCAGTAGTGTCCCCGAGTGCGCATGCGCAGTAGTGAGCCCGAGCGCGCATCAACAGTAGTGAGCCCGAGTGCGCATGCGCAGTACTCACCCCGAGTACGCATGAGCAGTAGTGATCCCGATTACGCATCCGCAGTAGTGTCCCCGAGTGCGCATGCGCAGTAGTGAGCCCGAGCGCGCATCAACAGTAGTGAGCCCGAGTGCGCATGCGCAGTACTCACCCCGAGTACGCATGAGCAGTAGTGAGCCCGATTACGCATCCGCAGTAGTGACCCCGAGTGCGCATGCGCAGTAGTGCGCCCGTGCGCGCATGCGCAGAAGTGAGCTCGAGTGCGCATGTGCAGGTGTGAGCCGGACTGCCCATGCGCAGTAGTGGGGCCGTGTGCGCATGCGCAGTGGTGTGCCCGTGTGCGCATGGGCAGGTCCGAGCCGGAGTGCGCATGCGCAGTAGTGAGCCCGTGCGCACATGCGCAGTAGTGAGCCCGTGTGCGCATGCGCAGTAGTGACCCCGAGTGCCAATGCGCAGTAGTGAGCCCGATTACGCATCCGCAATAGTGACCCCGAGTGCCCTTTGCGCAGTAGTGAGCCCGTGCGCGCATGCGCAGTAGTGAGCCCGAGTGCGCATGCGTTGTAGCGACCCCGAGCGCGCGTGCGCAGTCGTGACCGCGAGGGCTTATGCGCAGTAGTGGGAGCGATTGCGCATCCACAGTAACGAGTCCGTGTGCGCATGCGCAGTAGTGAGCCCGAGTGCGCATGTGCAGGTCTGACTGAAGTGCGCATGCGCAGTAGTAAGCCCGATTGCGCGCATGCGCAGTAGTGAGCCCGAGCGCGCATCCGCAGTAGTGTCCCCGAGTGCGCATGCGCAGTAGTGAGCCCGAGCGCGCATCCACAGTAGTGAGCCCGAGTGCGCATGCGCAGTACTCACCCCGACTACGCATGAGCAGTAGTGAGCCCGTTTACGCATCCGCAGTAGTGACCCCGAGAGCGCATGCGCATTAGTGAGCCCGAGCGCGCATCCACAGTAGTGAGCCCGAGCGCGCATCCGCAGTTGTGACCCCGAGTGCGCATGCGCAGTAGTGCGACCGTGTGCGCATGCGCAGGAGTGAGCTCGAGTGCGCATATGCAGGGCTGACCCGGTGTGCGCATGCGCAGTAGTGACCACGAGTGCGCATGCGCAGTAGTGAGCCCGTGTGCCCATGCGCAGTAGTAAGCCCGAATGCGCATGTGCAGGTCTGACTGGAGTGCGCATGCGCAGTAGTGAGCCCGATTGCGCATCCGCAGTAGTGAGTCCGTGTGCGCATGTACAGGTCTGAGCCGGAGTGCGCATGCGCAGTAGTGAGACCAATTGTGCATCCGCAGTAGTGAGTCCGAGTACGCATGATCAGTAGTGATCCCGATTGCGCATGAGCAGTAGTGATCCCGAGTGCGCATGCGCAGTAGTGAGCCCGCTTACGCATCCGCAGTAGTGATCCCGAGCGCACATGCACAGTAATGAGCCCGTGCGCTCATGCGCAGTGGTGAGTCCGTGTGCGCATGTGCAGGTCTGACTGTAGTGCGCATGCGCAGTACTGAGCCCGATTGCGCGCATGCGCAGAAGTCAGCCCGTGCGCGCATGCGCAATAGTGAGCCCGTGTGCGCATGCGCAGTAGTGAGCCCGAGCGCGCATCCACAGTAGTGACGCCGAGTGCGCATGAGCAGTAGTGAGTCCGAGTGGGCATGAGCAGTAGTGACCCCGATTGCGCATGCACAGCAATAAGCCCATGTGTGCATGCGCAGTAGCGAACCCGAATGCGCGTCTGCAGTAGTGACCCCGAGTGCTTATGCACAGTAGTGAGCCCGTGCGCGCATGCGCAGTAGTGATCTCGTGTGCGCATGCAGAGTAGTGAGCCCGTGCACGCATGCGCAGTAGTGCGCCCGTGTGCGCATGCGCAGAAGTGAGCTCGAGTGCGCATGTGCAGGTGTGAGCCGGACTGCCCATGCGCAGTAGTAAGGCCGTGTGCGCATCCACAGTAACGAGTCCGTGTGCGCATGCGCAGTAGTGAGCCCGCGTGCGCATGTGCAGGTCTGAGCCCGATTGCGCATCCGCAGTAGTGACTCCGAGTACGCATGAGCAGTAGTGAGTCCGAGTGCGCATGAGCAGTAGTGACCCCGAGTGCGCATGCGCAGTAGTGAGCCCGATTACGCATCCGCAGTAGTGACCCCGAGTGCGCATGCGCAGTACTCACCCCGAGTACGCATGAGCAGTAGTGAGCCCGATTACGCATCCGCAGTAGTGACCCCGAGTGCGCATGCGCAGTACTCACCCCGAGTACGCATGAGCAGTAGTGAGCCCGATTACGCATCCGCAGTAGTGACCCCGAGTGCGCATGCGCAGTAGTGAGCCCGATTACGCATCCGCAGTAGTGACCCCGAGTGCGCATGCGCAGTACTCACCCCGAGTACGCTTGAGCAGTAGTGAGCCCGATTACGCGTCCGCAGTAGTGACCCCGAGTGCGCATGCGCAGTAGTGAGCCCGATTACGCATCCGCAGTAGTGTCCCCGAGTGCGCATGCGCAGTAGTGAGCCCGAGCGCGCATCAACAGTAGTGAGCCCGAGTGCGCATGCGCAGTACTCACCCTGAGTACGCATGAGCAGTAGTGAGCCCGATTACTCATCCGCAATAGTGACCCCGAGTGCGCATGCGCAATAGTGCGCCCGTGTGCGCATGCGCAGTAGTGAGCCCGAGCGCGCATCCACAGTAGTGAGCCCGAGTGCGCATGTGCAGTACTCACCCCGAGTACGCATGAGCAGTAGTGAGCCAGTTTACGCATCCGCAGTAGTGAACCCGAGTGCGCATGCGCAGTAGTGAGCCCGAGCGCGCATCCATAGTAGTGAGCCCGAGCGCGCATCCGCAGTAGTGACCCCGAGTGCGCATGATCAGTAGTGGCCCGTGTGCGCATGCGCAGGAGTGAGCTCGAGTGCGCATATGCAGGGCTGACCCGGTGTGCGCATGTGCAGTAGTGACCACGAGTGCGCATGCGCAGTAGTGAGCCCGTGTGCCCATGCGCAGTAGTAAGCCCGAATGCGCATGTGCAGGTCTGACTGGAGTGCGCATGCGCAGTAGTGATCCCGATTGCGCATGTGCAGGTCTGAGCAGGAGAGCGCATCCGCGGTAGTGAGACCGATTGCACATCCGCAGTCGTGAGGCCGAGTGCCCATGAGCAGTAGTGAGACCAAGTGCGAATGAGCACTAGTGACCCCGAGTGCGCATGCACAGTAGTGAGCCCGTGTGCGCATGCGCAGTCGTCAGGCCGAGTGCCAATGAGCAGTGGTGAGTCCAAGTGCGAATGAGCACTAGTGACCCCGAGTGCGCATGCACCGTAGTGAGCCCATGCGCGCATGCGCAGTAGTGCGCCCGAGTGCGCATGAGGAGTAGTGAGCCCGAGTGCGCATGCACGCTAGTGAGTCCGAGTGCGCACGAGCAGTATTGTGCCCGATTGCGCATCCGCAGCAGTGAGTCCGAGTGCGCATGAGCAGGAGTGAGCCCATGTGCGCATGCACAATATTGAGCCCGTGTGCGCATGCGCAGTAGTGAGCCCGAGTGCGCATGGGCAGTAGTGACCCCGAGTGCGCATGCACAGTAGTGAGCCCGAGTGCGCATGCGCAGTAGTGACCCGAGCGCGCATGCGCAGTAGTGAGCCCGAGCGCGCATCAACAGTAGTGAGCCCGAGTGCGCATGCGCAGTACTCACCCCGAGTACGCATGAGCAGTAGTGAGCCCGATTACGCATCCGCAGTAGTGTCCCCGAGTGCGCATGCGCAGTAGTGAGCCCGAGCGCGCATCAACAGTAGTGAGCCCGAGTGCGCATGCGCAGTACTCACCCCGAGTACGCATGAGCAGTAGTGAGCCCGATTACGCATCCGCAGTAGTGACCCCGAGAGCGCACACGCAGTAGTGAGCCCGATTACGCATCCGCAGTAGTGTCCCCGAGTGCGCATGCGCAGTAGTGAGCCCGAGCGCGCATCAACAGTAGTGAGCCCGAGTGCGCATGCGCAGTACTCACCCCGAGTACGCATGAGCAGTAGTGAGCCCGATTACGCATCCGCAGTAGTGACCCCGAGTGCGCATGCGCAGTAGTGCGCCCGTGTGCGCATGCGCAGAAGTGAGCTCGAGTGCGCATGTGCAGGTGTGAGCCGGACTGCCCATGCGCAGTAGTGGGGCCGTGTGCGCATGCGCAGTGGTGTGCCCGTGTGCGCATGGGCAGGTCCGAGCCGGAGTGCGCATGCGCAGTAGTGAGCCCGATTACGCATCCGCAATAGTGACCCCGAGTGCCCTTTGCGCAGTAGTGAGCCCGTGCGCGCATGCGCAGTAGTGAGCCCGAGTGCGCATGCGTAGTAGCGACCCCGAGCGCGCGTGCGCAGTAGTGACCGCGAGGGCTTATGCGCAGTAGTGGGAGCGATTGCGCATCCACAGTAACGAGTCCGTGTGCGCATGCGCAGTAGTGAGCCCGATTGCGCGCATGCGCAGTAGTGAGCCCGAGCGCGCATCCGCAGTAGTGTCCCCGAGTGCGCATGCGCAGTAGTGAGCCCGAGCGCGCATCCACAGTAGTGAGCCCGAGTGCGCATGCGCAGTACTCACCCCGACTACGCATGAGCAGTAGTGAGCCCGTTTACGCATCCGCAGTAGTGACCCCGAGAGCGCATGCGCATTAGTGAGCCCGAGCGCGCATCCACAGTAGTGAGCCCGAGCGCGCATCCGCAGTTGTGACCCCGAGTGCGCATGCGCAGTAGTGCGACCGTGTGCGCATGCGCAGGAGTGAGCTCGAGTGCGCATATGCAGGGCTGACCCGGTGTGCGCATGCGCAGTAGTGACCACGAGTGCGCATGCGCAGTAGTGAGCCCGTGTGCCCATGCGCAGTAGTAAGCCCGAATGCGCATGTGCAGGTCTGACTGGAGTGCGCATGCGCAGTAGTGAGCCCGATTGCGCATCCGCAGTAGTGAGTCCGTGTGCGCATGTACAGGTCTGAGCCGGAGTGCGCATGCGCAGTAGTGAGACCAATTGTGCATCCGCAGTAGTGAGTCCGAGTACGCATGATCAGTAGTGATCCCGATTGCGCATGAGCAGTAGTGATCCCGAGTGCGCATGCGCAGTAGTGAGCCCGCTTACGCATCCGCAGTAGTGATCCCGAGCGCACATGCACAGTAGTGAGCCCGTGCGCTCATGCGCAGTGGTGAGTCCGTGTGCGCATGTGCAGGTCTGACTGTAGTGCGCATGCGCAGTACTGAGCCCGATTGCGCGCATGCGCAGTAGTGAGCCCGTGCGCGCATGCGCAGTAGTGAGCCCGTGTGCGCATGCGCAGTAGTGAGCCCGAGCGCGCATTCGCAGTAGTGACCCCGAGTGCGCATGAGCAGTAGTGAGTCCGAGTGGGCATGAGCAGTAGTGACCCCGATTGCGCATGCACAGCAATAAGCCCATGTGTGCATGCGCAGTAGCGAACCCGAATGCGCGTCTGCAGTAGTGACCCCGAGTGCTTATGCACAGTAGTGAGCCCGTGTGCGCATGCGCAGTAGTGAGCCCGAGCGCGCATCCGCAGTAGTGACCCCGAGTACGCATGAGCAGTAGTGAGTCCGAGTGCGCATGAGCAGTAGTGACCCCGAGTGCGCATGCGCAGTAGTGAGCCCGTGTGCGCATCCGCAGTAGTGACCCCGAGTACGCATGAGCAGTAGTGACCCCGAGTACGCATGCGCAGTAGTAAGCCCGAATGCGCATGTGCAGGTCTGACTGGAGTGCGCATGCGCAGTAGTGATCCCGATTGCGCATGTGCAGGTCTGAGCAGGAGAGCGCATCCGCGGTAGTGAGACCGATTGCACATCCGCAGTCGTGAGGCCGAGTGCCCATGAGCAGTAGTGAGTCCAAGTGCGAATGAGCACTAGTGACCCCGAGTTCGCATGCACAGTAGTGAGCCCGTGTGCGCATGCGCAGTCGTCAGGCCGAGTGCCAATGAGCAGTGGTGAGTCCAAGTGCGAATGAGCACTAGTGACCCCGAGTGCGCATGCACCGTAGTGAGCCCATGCGCGCATGCGCAGTAGTGCGCCCGAGTGCGCATGAGGAGTAGTGAGCCCGAGTGCGCATGCACGCTAGTGAGTCCGAGTGCGCACGAGCAGTATTGTGCCCGATTGCGCATCCGCAGCAGTGAGTCCGAGTGCGCATGAGCAGGAGTGAGCCCATGTGCGCATGCACAATATTGAGCCCGTGTGCGCATGCGCAGTAGTGAGCCCGAGTGCGCATGAGCAGTAGTGAGCCCGATTACGCATCCGCAGTAGTGACCCCGAGTGCGCATGCGCAGTAGTGCGCCCGTGTGCGCATGCGCAGAAGTGAGCTCGAGTGCGCATGTGCAGGTGTGAGCCGGACTGCCCATGCGCAGTAGTGGGGCCGTGTGCGCATGCGCAGTGGTGTGCCCGTGTGCGCATGGGCAGTTCCGAGCCGGAGTGCGCATGCGCAGTAGTGAGCCCGTGCGCACATGCGCAGTAGTGAGCCCGTGTGCGCATGCGCAGTAGTGACCCCGAGTGCCAATGCGCAGTAGTGAGCCCGATTACGCATCCGCAATAGTGACCCCGAGTGCCCTTTGCGCAGTAGTGAGCCCGTGCGCGCATGCGCAGTAGTGAGCCCGAGTGCGCATGCGTTGTAGCGACCCCGAGCGCGCGTGCGCAGTAGTGACCGCGAGGGCTTATGCGCAGTAGTGGGAGCGATTGCGCATCCACAGTAACGAGTCCGTGTGCGCATGCGCAGTAGTGAGCCCGAGTGCGCATGTGCAGGTCTGACTGAAGTGCGCATGCGCAGTAGTGAGCCCGATTGCGCGCATGCGCAGTAGTGAGCCCGAGCGCGCATCCGCAGTAGTGTCCCCGAGTGCGCATGCGCAGTTGTGAGCCCGAGCGCGCATCCACAGTAGTGAGCCCGAGTGCGCATGCGCAGTACTCACCCCGACTACGCATGAGCAGTAGTGAGCCCGTTTACGCATCCGCAGTAGTGACCCCGAGAGCTCATGCGCATTAGTGAGCCCGAGCGCGCATCCACAGTAGTGAGCCCGAGCGCGCATCCGCAGTTGTGACCCCGAGTGCGCATGCGCAGTAGTGCGACCGTGTGCGCATGCGCAGGAGTGAGCTCGAGTGCGCATATGCAGGGCTGACCCGGTGTGCGCATGCGCAGTAGTGACCACGAGTGCGCATGCGCAGTAGTGAGCCCGTGTGCCCATGCGCAGTAGTAAGCCCGAATGCGCATGTGCAGGTCTGACTGGAGTGCGCATGCGCAGTAGTGAGCCCGATTGCGCATCCGCAGTAGTGAGTCCGTGTGCGCATGTACAAGTCTGAGCCGGAGTGCGCATGCGCAGTAGTGAGACCAATTGTGCATCCGCAGTAGTGAGTCCGAGTACGCATGATCAGTAGTGATCCCGATTGCGCATGAGCAGTAGTGATCCCGAGTGCGCATGCGCAGTAGTGAGCCCGCTTACGCATCCGCAGTAGTGATCCCGAGCGCACATGCACAGTAGTGAGCCCGTGCGCTCATGCGCAGTGGTGAGTCCGTGTGCGCATGTGCAGGTCTGACTGTAGTGCGCATGCGCAGTACTGAGCCCGATTGCGCGCATGCGCAGTAGTGAGCCCGTGCGCGCATGCGCAGTAGTGAGCCCGTGTGCGCATGCGCAGTAGTGAGCCCGAGCGCGCAGCCGCAGTAGTGACCCCGAGTGCGCATGAGCAGTAGTGAGTCCGAGTGGGCATGAGCAGTAGTGACCCCGATTGCGCATGCACAGCAATAAGCCCATGTGTGCATGCGCAGTAGCGAACCCGAATGCGCGTCTGCAGTAGTGACCCCGAGTGCTTATGCACAGTAGTGAGCCCGTGCGCGCATGCGCAGTAGTGATCTCGTGTGCGCATGCGCAGTAGTGAGCCCGATTGCGCATCCACAGCAATAAGCCCATGTGTGCATGCGTAGTAGCGACCCCGAGCGCGCGTGCGCAGCAGTGACCGCGAGCGCTTATGCGCAGTAGTGGGAGCGATTGCGCATGCGCAGTAGTGGGAGGGATTGCGCATGCGCAGTAGTGATCCCGAGTGCACATGCGTAGTAGCGACCCCGTGCGCGCGTGCACCGTAGTGACCGCGAGCGCATGTGCGCAGTAGTGAGACCGATTGCGCATGCGCAGTAGTGAGCCAATGCGTTCATGCGCAGTAGTGAGCCCGTGTGCGCATGCAGAGTAGTGAGCCCGTGCACGCATGCGCAGTAGTGCGCCCGTGTGCGCATGCGCAGAAGTGAGCTCGAGTGCGCATGTGCAGGTGTGAGCCGGACTGCCCATGCGCAGTAGTGAGGCCGTGTGCGCATCCACAGTAACGAGTCCGTGTGCGCATGCGCAGTAGTGAGCCCGAGTGCGCATGTGCAGGTCTGAGCCCGATTGCGCATCCGCAGTAGTGACTCCGAGTACGCATGAGCAGTAGTGAGTCCGCGTGCGCATGAGCAGTAGTGACCCCGAGTGCGCATGCGCAGTAGTGAGCCCGATTACCCATCCGCAGTAGTGACCCCGAGTGCGCATGCGCAGTACTCACCCCGAGTACGCATGAGCAGTAGTGAGCCCGATTACGCATCCGCAGTAGTGACCCCGAGTGCGCATGCGCAGTACTCACCCCGAGTACGCATGAGCAGTAGTGAGCCCGATTACGCATCCGCAGTAGTGACCCCGAGTGCGCATGCGCAGTAGTGAGCCCGATTACGCATCCGCAGTAGTGACCCCGAGTGCGCATGCGCAGTACTCACCCCGAGTACGCATGAGCAGTAGTGAGCCCGATTACGCATCCGCAGTAGTGACCCCGAGTGCGCATGCGCAGTACTCACCCCGAGTACGCATGAGCAGTAGTGAGCCCGAGTGTGCATGAGCAGTAGTGACCCCGAGTGCGCATGCGCAGTAGTGAGCCCGATTACGCATCCGCAGTAGTGTCCCCGAGTCCGCAAGCGCTGTAGTGAGCGCGATTACGCATCCGCAGTAGTGACTCCGAGTACGCATGCACAGTAGTGAGCCCGTGTGCGCATGTGCAGGTCTGAGCCCGAGTGCGCATCCGCAGTAGTGACCCCGAGTACGCATGAGCAGTAGTGAGTCCGAGTGCGCATGAGCAGTAATGACCCCATGTGCGCATGCGCAGTAGTGGGCCCGATTACGCATCCGCAATAGTGACCCCGAGTGCGCATGCATAGTAGTGACCGCGAGCGCATGTGCGCAGTAGTGAGCCCGATTGGGCATGCGCAGTAGTGAGCCGGATTAGGCATCCGAAGTAGTGTCCCCGAGTGCGCAAGCGCAGTAGTGAGCCCGATTACGCATCCGCACTAGTGACCCCGAGTACGCATGTGCAGTAGTGAGTCCGAGTGCGCATGAGCAGTAGTGACCCCGTGTGCGCATGCGCAGAAGTGAGCCCGATTACGCATCTGCAGTAGTGTCCCCGAGTGCGCATGCGCAGTAGTGAGCCCGAGCGCGCATCCACAGTAGTGAGCCCGAGTGCGCATGCGCAGTACTCACCCCGAGTAGGCATGAGCAGTAGTGAGCTCGATTACGCATCTGCAATAGTGACCCCGAGTGCGCATGCGCAGTAGTGCGCCCGTGTGCGCATGCGCAGTAGTGAGCTCGAATGCGCATGTGCAGGTCGGAGCCCGTGTGCGCATACGCAGTAGTGAGCCCGAGCGCGCATCCGCAGTAGTGAGCTCAAGTGCGCATATGCAGGTCTGACCCGGTGTGCGCATGCGCTGTAGTGACCCCGAGTGCGCATGCGCAGTAGTGAGCCCGAGTGCGCATGTGCAGGTCTGAGCCGGATTGCGCATCCACAGTAGCGAGTCCGTGCGCGCATTCGCAGTAGTGAGCCCGAGTGCACATGTGCAAATCTGAGCCCGACTGCGCACCCGCAGTAGTGACCCCGAGTACGCATGAGCAGTAGTGAGCCCGAGTGCGCATGAGCAGTAGTGACCCCGAGTGCGCATGCGCAGTAGTGAGCCCGAGTGCGCATGTGCAGGTCTGAGCCGGATTGCGCATCCACAGTAGCGAGTCCGTGCGCGCATTCGCAGTAGTGAGTCGGAGTGCGCATGTGCAGTAGAGAGCTCGTGTGCGCGTGCGCAGTAGTGGGCCCGTGCGCGCATGCGCAGTAGTGAGCCCGTGTGCGCATGCGCAGTAGTGAGCCCGAGCGGGCATCCACAGTAGTGAGCCCGAGTGCGCATCCACAGTAACGAGTCCGTGTGCGCATGCGCAGTAGTGAGCCCGAGTGCGCATGTGCAGGTCTGAGCCCGATTGCGCATCCGCAGTAGTGACTCCGAGTACCCATGAGCAGTAGTGACGCCGATTGCGCATGCACAGTGATGAGCCCATGTGTGCATGCGCAGTACCGAACCCGAATGCGCGTCTGCAGTAGTGACCCCGAGTGCGCAAGCACAGTAGTGACCGCGAGCGCATATGCGCAGTAGTGAGCCCGATTGCGCATCCACAGTGGCGAGTCCGTGTGCGCATGCGCAGTAGTGAGCCCGAGTGCGCATGTGCAGGTCTCAGCCCGAGTGCGCATGCTCAGTAGAGAGCCCGATTGCGCATCCACAGTAGTGAGCCCGAGTGCGCATGCGCAGTACTCACCTCGAGTACGCATGAGCAGTAGTGAGCCCGATTACGCATCCGCAGTAGTGACCCGGAGTGCGCATGCGCAGTAGTGAGCCCGAGCGCGCATCCGCAGTAGTGAGCCCGAGTGCGCATGCGCAGTACTCACCTCGAGTACGCATGAGCAGTAGTGAGCCCTATTACGCATCCGCAGTAGTGACCCCGAGTGCGCATGCGCAGTAGTGAGCCCGAGCGCGCATCCGCAGTAGTGAGCCCGAGGGCGCATGCGCAGTACTCACCTCGAGTACGCATGAGCAGTAGTGAGCCCTATTACGCATCCGCAGTAGTGACCCCGAGTGCGCATGCGCAGTAGTGAGCCCGATTACGCATCCGCAGTAGTGTCCCCGAGTGCGCATGCGCAGTAGTGAGCCCGAGCGCGCATCCACTGTAGTGAGCCCGAGTGCGCATGCGCAGTACTCACCCCGAGTACGCATGAGCAGTAGTGAGCTCGATTACGCATCTGCAATAGTGACCCCGAGTGCGCATGCGCAGTAGTGCGCCCGTGTGCGCATGCGCAGAAATGAGCTCGAATGCGCATGTGCAGGTCTGAGCCCGTGTGCGCATACGCAGTAGTGAGCCCGAGTGCATATGCGCAGGTGTGATCCGGACTGCCCATGCGCAGTAGTGAGGCCGTGTGCGCATTCGCAGTGGTGTGCCCGAGTGCGCATGGACAGGTTTGAGCCGGCGTGCGCATGCGCAGTAGTGAGCCCGTGTGGGCATGCGCAGTAGCGACCCCGAGTGTGCATGCGCAATGGTGAGCCCGATTACGCATCCGCAATAGTGACCCCGAGTGCGCATGCGCAGTAGTGAGCCCGTGCGCGCATGCGCAGTAGCGAGCCCGAGTGCGCATGCGTAGTAGCGACCCCGAGCGCGCGTGCATAGTAGTGACCGCGAGCGCATGTGCGCAGTCGTGAGCCCGATTGGGCATGGCAGTAGTGAGCCAGATTAGGCATCCGCAGTAGTGTCCCCGAGTGCGCATGCGCAGTAGTGAGCCCGTGTGCGCATGCGTAGTCGTGAGGCCGAGTGCCCATGAGCAGTAGTGAGTCCAAGTACGAATGAGCACTAGTGACACAGAGTGCGCATGCACAGTAGTGACCCGAGCGCGCATCCGCAGTAGTGTCCCCGAGCGCCCATGCGCAGTAGTGAGCCCGATTGCGCATCCACAGTAGTGAGTCCGCGAGAGCATGCGCAGTAGTGAGCCCCAGTGCGCATGCGCAGTAGTGAGCCCGTGTGCGCATGCGCAGTCGTGAGGCCGAGTGCCCATGAGCAGTAGTGAGTCCAAGTACGAATGCGCACTAGTGACCCAGAGTGCGCACGCACAGTAGTGACCCCGAGCGCGCTTGCGCAGTAGTGACCCGAGCGCGCATCCGCAGTAGTGTCCCCGAGCGCCCATGCGCAGTAGTGAGCCCGATTGCGCATCCACAGTAGTGAGTCCGCGAGAGCATGCGCAGTAGTGAGCCCCAGTGCGCATGCGCAGTAGTGAGCCCGTGTGCGCATGCGCAGTCGTGAGGCCGAGTGCCCATGAGCAGTAGTGAGTCCAAGTACGAATGCGCACTAGTGACCCAGAGTGCGCATGCACAGTAGTGACCCCGAGCGCGCTTGCGCAGTAGTGACCCGAGCGCGCATCCGCAGTAGTGAGCCCGAGTGCGCATCCGCAGTAGTGAGTCAGTGTGCGCATGAGCAGTAGTGAGTCCGAGTGCGCATGCACAGTAGTGGGCCCGTGTGCGCATGCGCAGTAGTGAGCCCGAGTGCGCATGCACAGTAGTGGGCCCGTGTCCGCTTGCGCAGTAGTGGGCCCGTGTGCGCATGAGCAGTAGTGAGCCCGTGTGCGCATGCACAGTAGTGAGCCCGTGTGCGCATGCGCAGTAGTGAGCCCGAGTGCGCATGAGCAGTAGTGAGTCCAAGTGCGCAAGAGCAGTAGTGACCCCGGGTGCGCATGCACAGTAGTGAGCCCGTGCGCGCATGCGCAGTAGTGCGCCCGTGTGCGCATGCGCAGAAGTGAGCTCGAGTGCGCATGTGCAGTTCTGAGCCGGAGTACGCATCCGCAGTAGCGACCCCGTGTGCGCACGCACAATAGTGGGCTCGTGTGCGCATGCGCAGTAGTGAGCCCGAGTGCGCATCCGCAGTATTGAGACAGTGTGCGCATGAGCATTAGTGAGTGCGAGTGCGCATGCGCAGTAGAGAGCCCGATTGCGCATGCGCAATAGTGAGACCGTGTGCGCATGGGCAGTAGAGATCCCGATTGCGCATATGCAGGTCCGAGCCGGAGAGCGCATCCGCAGTAGTGAGTCCGAGTGCGCATCGGCATTAGTGAGCGCGAGTGCCCATGAGCAGTAGTGAGTCGAAGTGCGCATGAGCACTAGTGACCCCGAGTGCGCATGCACAATAGTGAGCCCGTGCGCGCATGCACAGTAGTGCGTCCGTGTGCGCATGCGCAGAAGTGAGCTCGCGCGCGCATGTGCAGTTCTGAGCCGGAGTGCGCACGCGCAGTAGTGACCCCGAGTGCGCATGCGCAGTAGTGGGCCCGTGTGCGCATGCGCAGTAGTGAGCCCGAGTGCGCATCCGCAGCAGTGAGTCCGAGTGCGCATGAGCAGTAGTGAGACAGTGTGCCCATGAGCAGTATTGAGTCCGAGTGCGCATGAGCAGTAGTGACCCCGAGCGCAAATGCGCAGTAGTGACCCCGAGCGCAAATGCGCAGTAGTGAGCCCGATTGCGCATCCGCTGCATTCTGTCCGAGTGCGCATGAGCAGTAGTGAGTCCGAGTGCGCATGAGCAGTAGTGAAGCCGAGTGCGCATGAGCAGTAGTGTGCCCGAGCGCGCATCCGCAGTAGTGACCCCGAGTGCGCAGGCACACTAGTGAGCCCGTGTGCGCATGCGCAGTAGTGAGCGCGAGTGCCCATGAGCAGTAGTGAGTCCAAGTGCGCATGAGCACTAGTGACCCGGAGTGCGCATGCACAATAGTGAGCCCGTGCGCGCATGCACAGTAGTGCGTCCGTGTGCGCATGCGCAGAAGTGAGCTCGAGCGCGCAAGTGCAGTTCTGAGCCGGAGTGCGCACGCGCAGTAGTGACGCCGAGTCCGCATGCGCAGTAGTGGGCCCGTGTGCGCATGCGCAGTAGTGAGCCCGAGTGCGCATCCGCAGCAGTGAGCCCGAGTGCGCATCCGCAGCAGTGAGTCCGAGTGCGCATGAGCAGTAGTGAGACAGTGTGCCCATGAGCAGTATTGAGTCCGAGTGCGCATGAGCAGTAGTGACCCCGAGCGCAAATGCGCAGTAGTGACCCCGAGCGCAAATGCGCAGTAGTGAGCCCTGATTGCGCATCCGCTGCATTCTGTCCGAGTGCGCATGAGCAGTAGTGAGTCCGAGTGCGCATGAGCAGTAGTGAAGCCGAGTGCGCATGAGCAGTAGTGTGCCCGAGCGCGCATCCGCAGTAGTGACCCCGAGTGCGCATGCACACTAGTGAGCCCGAGTGCGCATGCGCAGTAGAGAGCCCGATTGCGCATGTGCAGGTCTGAGCCGGAGAGCGCATCCGCAGTAGCGAGTCCGAGTGCGCATGCGCAGTAGTGACCCCGAGCGCGCATGAGCAGTAGTGAGCCAGAGTGCACATGCACAGTAGTGAGCCCGTGTGCGCATGCGCAGTAGTGAGCGCGAGTGCCCATGAGCAGTAGTGAGTCCAAGTGCGCATGAGCACTAGTGACCCCGAGTGCGCATGCACAATAGTGAGCCCGTGCGCGCATGCACAGTAGTGCGTCCGTGTGCGCATGCGCAGAAGTGAGCTCGAGCGCGCATGTGCAGTTCTGAGCCGGAGTGCGCACGCGCAGTAGTGACCCCGAGTGTGCATGCGCAATGGTGAGCCCGATTACGCATCTGCAATAGTGACCCCGAGTGCGCATGCGCAGTAGTGCGCCCGTGTGCGCATGCGCAGAAATGAGCTCGAATGCGCATGTGCAGGTCTGAGCGCGTGTGCGCATACGCAGTAGTGAGCCCGAGTGCATATGCGCAGGTGTGATCCGGACTGCCCATGCGCAGTAGTGAGGCCGTGTGCGCATTCGCAGTGGTGTGCCCGAGTGCGCATGGACAGGTTTGAGCCGGCGTGCGCATGCGCAGTAGTGAGCCCGTGTGCGCATGCGCAGTAGCGACCCCGAGTGTGCATGCGCAATGGTGAGCCCGATTACGCATCCGCAATAGTGACCCCGAGTGCGCATGCGCAGTAGTGAGCCCGTGCGCGCATGCGCAGTAGCGAGCCTGAGTGCGCATGCGTAGTAGCGACCCCGAGCGCGCGTGCATAGTAGTGACCGCGAGCGCATGTGCGCAGTCGTGAGCCCGATTGGGCATGGGCAGTAGTGAGCCGGATTAGGCATCCGCAGTAGTGTACCCGCGTGCGCAAGCGCAGTACTGAGCCCGATTACGCATCCGCACTAGTGACCCCGAGTACGCATGTGCAGTAGTGAGTCCGAGTGCGCATGAGCAGTAGTGACCCCGTGTGCGCATGCGCAGTAGTGAGCCCGAGTGCGCGTCCGCAGTAGTGAGACAGTGTGCACATGAGCAGTAGTGAGTCCGAGTGCGCACGAGCAATATTGAGCCCGATTGCGCATACGCAGCAGTGAGTCCGAGTGCGCATGAGCAGTAGTGTCCCCGAGCGCCCATGCGCAGTAGTGAGCCCGATTGCGCATCCACAGTAGTGAGTCCGCGTGCGCATGCGCAGTAGTGAGCCCGTGTGCGCATGCGCAGTCGTGAGGCCGAGTGCCCATGAGCAGTAGTGAATCCAAGTACGAATGCGCACTAGTGACCCAGAGTGCGCATGCACAGTAGTGACCCCGAGCGCGCTTGCGCAGTAGTGACCCGAGCGCGCATCCGCAGTAGTGAGCCCGAGTGCGCATCCGCAGTAGTGAGTCAGTGTGCGCATGAGCAGTAGTGAGTCCGAGTGCGCATGCACAGTAGTGGGCCCGTGTGCGCATGCGCAGTAGTGAGCCCGAGTGCGCATGCACAGTAGTGGGCCCGTGTCCGCTTGCGCAGTAGTGGGCCCGTGTGCGCATGAGCAGTAGTGAGCCCGTGTGCGCATGCACAGTAGTGAGCCCGAGTGCGCATGGGCAGTAGTGACCCCGAATGCGCATGCACAGTAGTGAGCCCGAGTGCGCATGCGCAGTAGTGACCCGAGCGCGCATCCGCAGTAGTGAGCCCGATTGCGCATCGGCAGCAGTGAGTCCGAGTGCGCATGAGCAGTAGTGAGTCCGAGAGCGCATGAGCAGTAGTGACCCCGAGCGCGCATGCGGAGTAATGAGCCCGATTGCGCATCCGCAGTAGGGTGTCTGTGTGCGCATGCGCAGTAGTGAGCCCGATTGCGCATGCGCAGTAGTGAGCCCGAGTGCGCATGAGCAGTAGTGAGCCCGTGTGCGCATGAGCAGTAGTGACCCCGAGTGCGCATGCACAGTAGTGAGCCCGTGTGCGCATGCGCACAAGTGAGCCCGAGTGCGCATGAGCAGTAGCGAGTCCGAGTGCGCATGAGCAGTAGTGAGCCCGAGTGCGCATGCGCAGTAGAGAGCCCGATTGCGCATGTGCAGGTCTGAACCGGAGAGCGCATCCGCAGTAGTGAGCCCGATTGCGCATCCGCAGTAGTGAGGCCGAGAGCACATGAGCAGTAGTGAGTCCAAGTGCACATGAGCACTAGTGACCCCGAGTGCGCATGCACAGTAGTGTGCCCGTGCGCGCATGCGCAGTAGTGCGCCCGTGTGCGCATGCGCAGAATTGAGCTCAAGGGCGCATGTGCAGTTCTGAGCCGGAGTGCGCATCCGCAGTAGCGACCCCGAGTGCGCACGCACAGTAGTGGGCCCGTGTGCGCATGCGCAGTAGTGAGCCCGAGTGCATGTCCGCAGTAGTGAGACAGTGTGCACATGAGCAGTAGTGAGTCCGAGTGCGCACGAGCAATATTGAGCCCGATTGCGCATCCGCAGCAGTGAGTCCGAGTGCGCATGAGCAGTCGTGAGGCCGAGTGCGCATGCGCAGTAGGGAGCCCGATTGCGCATGTGCAGGTCTGCGCCGGAGAGCGCATCCGCAGCAGTGAGTCCGAGTATGCATGCGCAGTAGTGTCCCCGAGCGCCCATGCGCAGTAGTGAGCCCGATTGCGCATCCACAGTAGTGAGTCCGCGTGCGCATGCGCAGTAGTGAGCCCGAGTGCGCATGCGCAGTAGTGACTCCGATTGCGCATGCACAGTAGTGAGCCCGTGTGCGCATGCGCAGTAGTGAGCCCGAGTGCGCATGCACAGTAGTAAGCCCGTGTGCGCATGCGCAGTAGTGAGCCCGTGTGCGCATGCGTAGTCGTGAGGCCGAGTGCCCATGAGCAGTAGTGAGTCCAAGTACGAATGAACACTAGTGACCCAGAGTGCGCATGCACAGTAGTGACCCTAGCGCGCATCCGCAGTAGTGAGTCCGCGAGAGCATGCGCAGTAGTGAGCCCCAGTGCGCATGCGCAGTAGTGAGCCCGTGTGCGCATGCGCAGTCGTGAGGCCGAGTGCCCATGAGCAGTAGTGAATCCAAGTACGAATGCGCACTAGTGACCCAGAGTGCGCATGCACAGTAGTGACCCCGAGCGCGCTTGCGCAGTAGTGACCCGAGCGCGCATCCGCAGTAGTGAGCCCGAGTGCGCATCCGCAGTAGTGAGTCAGTGTGCGCATGAGCAGTAGTGAGTACGAGTGCGCATGCACAGTAGTGGGCCCGTGTGCGCATGCGCAGTAGTGAGCCCGAGTGCGCATGCACAGTAGTGGGCCCGTGTCCGCTTGCGCAGTAGTGGGCCCGTGTGCGCATGAGCAGTAGTGAGCCCGTGTGCGCATGCACAGTAGTGAGCCCGAGTGCGCATGGGCAGTAGTGACCCCGAGTGCGCATGCACAGTAGTGAGCCCGAGTGCGCATGCGCAGTAGTGACCCGAGCGCGCATCCGCAGTAGTGAGCCCGATTGCGCATCGGCAGCAGTGAGTCCGAGTGCGCATGAGCAGTAGTGAGTCCGAGAGCGCATGAGCAGTAGTGACCCCGAGCGCGCATGCGGAGTAGTGAGCCCGATTGCGCATCCGCAGTAGGGTGTCTGTGTGCGCATGCGCAGTAGTGAGCCCGATTGCGCATGCGCAGTAGTGAGCCCGAGTGCGCATGAGCAGTAGTGAGCCCGTGTGCGCATGAGCAGTAGTGACCCCGAGTGCGCATGCACAGTAGTGAGCCCGTGTGCGCATGCGCAGAAGTGAGCCCGAGTGCGCATGAGCAGTAGCGAGTCCGAGTGCGCATGAGCAGTAGTGAGCCCGAGTGCGCATGCGCAGTAGAGAGCCCGATTGCGCATGTGCAGGTCTGAACCGGAGAGCGCATCCGCAGTAGTGAGCCCGATTGCGCATCCGCAGTAGTGAGGCCGAGAGCACATGAGCAGTAGTGAGTCCAAGTGCACATGAGCACTAGTGACCCCGAGTGCGCATGCACAGTAGTGTGCCCGTGCGCGCATGCGCAGTAGTGCGCCCGTGTGCGCATGCGCAGAATTGAGCTCAAGGGCGCATGTGCAGTTCTGAGCCGGAGTGCGCATCCGCAGTAGCGACCCCGAGTGCGCACGCACAGTAGTGGGCCCGTGTGCGCATGCGCAGTAGTGAGCCCGAGTGCACGTCCGCAGTAGTGAGACAGTGTGCACATGAGCAGTAGTGAGTCCGAGTGCGCACGAGCAATATTGATCCCGATTGCGCATCCGCAGCAGTGAGTCCGAGTGCGCATGAGCAGTCGTGAGGCCGAGTGCGCATGCGCAGTAGGGAGCCCGATTGCGCATGTGCAGGTCTGCGCCGGAGAGCGCATCCGCAGCAGTGAGACCGAGTATGCATGCGCAGTAGTGTCCCCGAGCGCCCATGCGCAGTAGTGAGCCCGATTGCGCATCCACAGTAGTGAGTCCGCGTGCGCATGCGCAGTAGTGAGCCCGAGTGCGCATGCGCAGTAGTGACTCCGATTGCGCATGCACAGTAGTGAGCCCGTGTGCGCATGCGCAGTAGTGAGCCCGAGTGCGCATGCACAGTAGTAAGCCCGTGTGCGCATGCGCAGTAGTGAGCCCGTGTGCGCATGCGTAGTCGTGAGGCCGAGTGCCCATGAGCAGTAGTGAGTCCAAGTACGAATGAACACTAGTGACCCAGAGTGCGCATGCACAGTAGTGACCCGAGCGCGCATCCGCAGTAGTGTCCCCGAGCGCCCATGCGCAGTAGTGAGCCCGATTGCGCATCCACAGTAGTGAGTCCGCGAGAGCATGCGCAGTAGTGAGCCCCAGTGCGCATGCGCAGTAGTGAGCCCGTGTGCGCATGCGCAGTCGTGAGGCCGAGTGCCCATGAGCAGTAGTGAGTCCAAGTACGAATGCGCACGAGTGACCCAGAGTGCGCATGCACAGTAGTGACCCCGAGCGCGCTTGCGCAGTAGTGACCCGAGCGCGCATCCGCAGTAGTGAGCCCGAGTGCGCATCCGCAGTAGTGAGTCAGTGTGCGCATGAGCAGTAGTGAGTCCGAGTGCGCATGCACAGTAGTGGGCCCGTGTGCGCATGCGCAGTAGTGAGCCCGTGTGCGCATGCACAGTAGTGAGCCCGTGTGCGCATGCGCAGTAGTGGGCCCGTGTGCGCATGCGCAGTAGTGAGCCCGAGTGCGCATGCACAGCAGTGGGCCCGTGTGCGCATGCGCAGTAGTGGGCCCGAGTGCGCGTGAGCAGTAGTGAGCCCGTGTGCGCATGAGCAGTAGTGACGCCGGGTGGGCATGCACAGTAGTGAGCCCGAGTGCGCATGCACAGTAGTGAGCTCGTGTGCGCATGCGCAGTAGTGAGCCCGAGTGCGCATGAGCAGTAGTGAGTCCAAGTGCGCAAGAGCAGTAGTGACCCCGGGTGCGCATGCTCAGTAGTGAGCCCGTGCGCGCATGCGCAGTAGTGCGCCCGTGTGCGCATGCGCAGAAGTGAGCTCGAGTGCGCATGTGCAGTTCTGAGCCGGAGTACGCATCCGCAGTAGCGACCCCGTGTGCGCACGCACAATAGTGGGCTCGTGTGCGCATGCGCAGTAGTGAGCCCGAGTGCGCATCCGCAGTATTGAGACAGTGTGCGCATGAGCATTAGTGAGTGCGAGTGCGCATGCGCAGTAGAGAGCCCGATTGCGCATGCGCAATAGTGAGACCGTGTGCGCATGGGCAGTAGAGATCCCGATTGCGCATATGCAGGTCCGAGCCGGAGAGCGTATCCGCAGTAGTGAGTCCGAGTGCGCATCGGCATTAGTGAGCGCGAGTGCCCATGAGCAGTAGTGAGTCCAAGTGCGCATGAGCACTAGTGACCCCGAGTGCGCATGCACAATAGTGAGCCCGTGCGCGCATGCACAGTAGTGCGTCCGTGTGCGCATGCGCAGAAGTGAGCTCGCGCGCGCATGTGCAGTTCTGAGCCGGAGTGCGCACGCGCAGTAGTGACCCCGAGTGCGCATGCGCAGTAGTGGGCCCGTGTGCGCATGCGCAGTAGTGAGCCCGAGTGCGCATCCGCAGCAGTGAGTCCGAGTGCGCATGAGCAGTAGTGAGACAGTGTGCCCATGAGCAGTATTGAGTCCGAGTGCGCATGAGCAGTAGTGACCCCGAGCGCAAATGCGCAGTAGTGACCCCGAGCGCAAATGCGCAGTAGTGAGCCCGATTGCGCATCCGCTGCATTCTGTCCGAGTGCGCATGAGCAGTAGTGAGTCCGAGTGCGCATGAGCAGTAGTGAAGCCGAGTGCGCATGAGCAGTAGTGTGCCCGAGCGCGCATCCGCAGTAGTGACCCCGAGTGCGCATGCACACTAGTGAGCCCGTGTGCGCATGCGCAGTAGTGAGCGCGAGTGCCCATGAGCAGTAGTGAGTCCAAGTGCGCATGAGCACTAGTGACCCGGAGTGCGCATGCACAATAGTGAGCCCGTGCGCGCATGCACAGTAGTGCGTCCGTGTGCGCATGCGCAGAAGTGAGCTCGAGCGCGCATGTGCAGTTCTGAGCCGGAGTGCGCACGCGCAGTAGTGACGCCGAGTCCGCATGCGCAGTAGTGGGCCCGTGTGCGCATGCGCAGTAGAGAGCCCGATTGCGCATGTGCAGGTCTGAACCGGAGAGCGCATCCGCAGTAGTGAGCCCGATTGCGCATCCGCAGTAGTGAGGCCGAGAGCACATGAGCAGTAGTGAGTCCAAGTGCACATGAGCACTAGTGACCCCGAGTGCGCATGCACAGTAGTGTGCCCGTGCGCGCATGCGCAGTAGTGCGCTCGATTGCGCATGCGCAGAATTGAGCTCAAGGGCGCATGTGCAGTTCTGAGCCGGAGCGCGCATCCGCAGTAGCGACCCCGAGTGCGCACGCACAGTAGTGGGCCGTGTGCGCATGCGCAGTAGTGAGCCCGAGTGCGCGTCCGCAGCAGTGAGTCCGAGTGCGCATGAGCAGTCGTGAGGCCGAGTGCGCATGCGCAGTAGGGAGCCCGATTGCGCATGTGCAGGTCTGCGCCGGAGAGCGCATCCGCAGCAGTGAGTCCGAGTGCGCATGCGCAGTAGTGTCCCCGAGCGCCCATGCGCAGTAGTGAGCCCGATTGCGCATCCACAGTAGTGAGTCCGCGTGCGCATGCGCAGTAGTGAGCCCGAGTGCGCATGCGCAGTAGTGACTCCGATTGCGCATGCACAGTAGTGAGCCCGTGTGCGCATGCGCAGTAGTGAGCCCGAGTGCGCATGCACAGTAGTAAGCCCGTGTGCGCATGCGCAGTAGTGAGCCCGTGTGCGCATGCGTAGTCGTGAGGCCGAGTGCCCATGAGCAGTAGTGAGTCCAAGTACGAATGAGCACTAGTGACCCAGAGTGCGCATGCACAGTAGTGACCCGAGCGCGCATCCGCAGTAGTGTCCCCGAGCGCCCATGCGCAGTAGTGAGCCCGATTGCGCATCCACAGTAGTGAGTCCGCGAGAGCATGCGCAGTAGTGAGCCCCAGTGCGCATGCGCAGTAGTGAGCCCGTGTGCGCATGCGCAGTCGTGAGGCCGAGTGCCCATGAGCAGTAGTGAGTCCAAGTACGAATGCGCACGAGTGACCCAGAGTGCGCATGCACAGTAGTGACCCCGAGCGCGCTTGCGCAGTAGTGACCCGAGCGCGCATCCGCAGTAGTGAGCCCGAGTGCGCATCCGCAGTAGTGAGTCAGTGTGCGCATGAGCAGTAGTGAGTCCGAGTGCGCATGCACAGTAGTGGGCCCGTGTGCGCATCCGCAGTAGTGAGCCCGAGTGCGCATGCACAGTAGTGGGCCCGTGTCCGCTTGCGCAGTAGTGGGCCCGTGTGCGCATGAGCAGTAGTGAGCCCGTGTGCGCATGCACAGTAGTGAGCCCGTGTGCGCATGCGCAGTAGTGAGCCCGAGTGCGCATGCACAGTAGTGGGCCCGTGTGCGCATGCGCAGTAGTGAGCCCGAGTGCGCATGCACAGTAGTGGGCCCGTGTGCGCATGCGCAGTAGTGGGCCCGAGTGCGCATGAGCAGTAGTCAGCCCGTGTGCGCATGAGCAGTAGTGACCCCGGGTGGGCATGCACAGTAGTGAGCCCGAGTGCGCATGCACAGTAGTGAGCTCGTGTGCGCATGCGCAGTAGTGAGCCCGAGTGCGCATGAGCAGTAGTGAGTCCAAGTGCGCAAGAGCAGTAGTGACCCCGGGTGCGCATGCACAGTAGTGAGCCCGTGCGCGCATGCGCAGTAGTGCGCCCGTGTGCGCATGCGCAGAAGTGAGCTCGAGTGCGCATGTGCAGTTCTGAGCCGGAGTACGCATCCGCAGTAGCGACCCCGTGTGCGCACGCACAATAGTGGGCTCGTGTGCGCATGCGCAGTAGTGAGCCCGAGTGCGCATCCGCAGTATTGAGACAGTGTGCGCATGAGCATTAGTGAGTGCGAGTGCGCATGCGCAGTAGAGAGCCCGATTGCGCATATGCAGGTCTGAGCCGGAGAGCGCATCCGCAGTAGTGAGTCCGAGTGCGCATCCGCATTAGTGAGCGCGAGTGCCCATGAGCAGTAGTGAGTCCAAGTGCGCATGAGCACTAGTGACGCCGATTGCGCATGCACAATAGTGAGCCCGAGTGCGCATCCGCAGCAGTGAGTCCGAGTGCGCATGAGCAGTAGTGAGACAGTGTGCCCATGAGCAGTATTGAGTTCGAGTGCGCATGAGCAGTAGTGACCCCGAGCGCAAATGCGCAGTAGTGAGCCCGATTGCGCATCCGCTGCATTCTGTCCGAGTGCGCATGAGCAGTAGTGAGTCCGAGTGCGCATGAGCAGTAGTGAAGCCGAGTGCGCATGAGCAGTAGTGTGCTCGATCGCGCATCCGCAGTAGTGACCCCGAGTGCGCATGCACACTAGTGAGCCCGAGTGCGCATGCGCAGTAGAGAGCCCGATTGCGCATGTGCAGGTCTGAGCCGGAGAGCGCATCCGCAGTAGTGAGTCCGAGTGCGCATGCGCAGTAGTGACCCCGAGTGCGCATGAGCAGTAGTGAGCCAGAGTGCACATGCACAGTAGTGAGCCCGTGTGAGCATGCGCAGTAGTGAGACCGATTGCGCATGTGCAGGTCTGAGCAGGAGAGCGCATCCGCGGTAGTGAGCCCGATTGCACATCCGCAGTCGTGAGGCCGAGTGCCCATGAGCAGTAGTGAGTCCAAGTGCGAATGAGTACTAGTGACCCCGAGTGCGCATGCACAGTAGTGAGCCCGTGTGCGCATGCGCAGTAGTGAGCCCGAGTGCGCATGCACAGTAGTGGGCCCGTGTGCGCATGCGCAGTAGTGAGCCCGAGTGCGCATGCACAGTAGTGGGCCCGTGTGCGCATGCGCAGTAGTGGGCCCGAGTGCGCATGAGCAGTAGTCAGCCCGTGTGCGCATGAGCAGTAGTGACCCCGGGTGGGCATGCACAGTAGTGAGCCCGAGTGCGCATGCACAGTAGTGAGCTCGTGTGCGCATGCGCAGAAGTGAGCTCGAGTGCGCATGTGCAGTTCTGAGCCGGAGTACGCATCCGCAGTAGCGACCCCGTGTGCGCACGCACAATAGTGGGCTCGTGTGCGCATGCGCAGTAGTGAGCCCGAGTGCGCATCCGCAGTATTGAGACAGTGTGCGCATGAGCATTAGTGAGTGCGAGTGCGCATGCGCAGTAGAGAGCCCGATTGCGCATATGCAGGTCTGAGCCGGAGAGCGCATCCGCAGTAGTGAGTCCGAGTGCGCATCCGCATTAGTGAGCGCGAGTGCCCATGAGCAGTAGTGAGTCCAAGTGCGCATGAGCACTAGTGACCCCGATTGCGCATGCACAATAGTGAGCCCGAGTGCGCATCCGCAGCAGTGAGTCCGAGTGCGCATGAGCAGTAGTGAGACAGTGTGCCCATGAGCAGTATTGAGTTCGAGTGCGCATGAGCAGTAGTGACCCCGAGCGCAAATGCGCACTAGTGAGCCCGATTGCGCATCCGCTGCATTCTGTCCGAGTGCGCATGAGCAGTAGTGAGTCCGAGTGCGCATGAGCAGTAGTGAAGCCGAGTGCGCATGAGCAGTAGTGTGCTCGATCGCGCATCCGCAGTAGTGACCCCGAGTGCGCATGCACACTAGTGAGCCCGAGTGCGCATGCGCAGTAGAGAGCCCGATTGCGCATGTGCAGGTCTGAGCCGGAGAGCGCATCCGCAGTAGTGAGTCCGAGTGCGCATGCGCAGTAGTGACCCCGAGCGCGCATGAGCAGTAGTGAGCCAGAGTGCACATGCACAGTAGTGAGCCCGTGTGAGCATGCGCAGTAGTGAGACCGATTGCGCATGTGCAGGTCTGAGCAGGAGAGCGCATCCGCGGTAGTGAGCCCGATTGCACATCCGCAGTCGTGAGGCCGAGTGCCCATGAGCAGTAGTGAGTCCAAGTGCGAATGAGTACTAGTGACCCCGAGTGCGCATGCACAGTAGTGAGCCCGTGTGCGCATGCGAAGTCGTCAGGCCGAGTGATAATGAGCAGTGGTGAGTCCAAGTGCGAATGAGCACTAGTGACCCCGAGTGCGCATGCACCGTAGTGAGCCCGAGTGCGCATGGGCAGTAGTGACCCCGAGTGCGCATGCACAGTAGTGAGCCCGAGTGCGCATGCGCAGTAGTGACCCGAGCGCGCATCCGCAGTAGTGAGGGCGATTGCGCATCCGCACTAGGGTGCCTGTGTGCGCATGCGCAGTAGTGTCCCTGAGCGCCCATGAGCAGTAGTGAGCCTGATTGCGCATCCACAGTAGTGAGTCCGCGAGCGCATGCGCAGTAGTGAGCCCGAGTGCGCATGCGCAGTAGTGACTCCGATTGCGCATGCACAGTAGTGAGCCCGTGTGCGCATGCGCAGTAGTGAGCCCGAGTGCGCATGCACAGTAGTAAACCCGTGTGCGCATGCGCAGTAGTGAGCCCGTGTGCGCATGCGCAGTCGTGAGGCCGAGTGCCCATGAGCAGTAGTGAGTCCAAGTACGAATGAGCACTAGTGACCCAGAGTGCGCTTGCACAGTAGTGACCCGAGCGCGCATCCGCAGTAGTGAGCCCGAGTGCGCATCCGCAGTAGTGAGTCAGTGTGCGCATGAGCAGTAGTGAGTCCGAGTGCGCATGCACAGTAGTGGGCCCGTGTGCGCATGCGCAGTAGTGAGCCCGAGTGCGCATGCACAGTAGTGGGCCCGTGTCCGCTTGCGCAGTAGTGGGCCCGTGTGCGCATGAGCAGTAGTGAGCCCGTGTGCGCATGCACAGTAGTGAGCCCGTGTGCGCATGCGCAGTAGTGAGCCCGAGTGCGCATGCACAGTAGTGGGCCCGTGTGCGCATGCGCAGTAGTGAGTCCAAGTGCGCAAGAGCATTAGTGACCCCGGGTTCGCATGCACAGTAGTGAGCCCGACTGCGCATGCGCAGTAGAGATCCCGATTGCGCATATGCAGGTCTGAGCCGGAGAGCGCATCCGCAGTAGTGAGTCCGAATGCGCATCCGCAGTAGTGAGGCCGAGTGCCCATGAGCAGTAGTGAGTCTAAGTGCGCATGAGCACTAGTGACCCCGAGTGCGCATGCACAATAGTGAGCCCGTGCGCGCATGCACAGTAGTGCGCACGTGTGCGCATGCGCAGAAGTGAGCTCGAGCGCGCATGTGCAGTTCTGAGCCGGAGTGCGCATCCGCAGTAGCGACCACGAGTGCGCACGCACAGCAGTGGGCCCGTGTGCGCATGCGCAGTAGTGAGCCCGAGTGCGCATCCGCAGTAGAGTCCGAGTGCGCACGAGCAGTAGTGAGCCGGATTGCGCATCCGCAGCAGTGAGTCCGAGTGCGCATGAGCAGTAGTGACCCCGAGTGCGCATGCACAGCAGTGAGCACGAGTGCGCATGCACAGTAGTGAGCCCGTGTGCGCATGCGCAGTAGTGAGCCCGAGTGCGCATGCGCAGTAGTGACTCCGATTGCGCATTCACAGTAGTGAGCCCGTGTGCGCATGCGCAGTAGTGAGCCCGAGTGCGCATGCACAGCAGTGAGCACGAGTGCGCATGCACAGTAGTGAGCCCGTGTGCGCATGCGCAGTAGTGAGCCCGAGTGCGCATGCGCAGTAGTGACTCCGATTGCGCATTCACAGTAGTGACCCCGTGTGCGCATGCGCAGTAGTGAGCCCGAGTGCGCATGCACAGTAGTAAGCCCGTGTGCGCATGCGCAGTAGTGAGCCCGTGTGCGCATGCGCAGTCGTGAGGCCGAGTGCCCATGAGCAGTAGTGAGTCCAAGTACGAATGAGCACTAGTGACCCAGAGTGCGCATGCACAGTAGTGACCCCGAGTGCGCATGCGCAGTAGTGAGCACGATTGCGCATCCGCAGCAGTGAGTCCGAGTGCGCATGAGCAGTAGTGACCCCGAGCGCGCATGCACAGTAGTAAGCCCGTGTGCGCATGCGCAGTAGTGAGCCCGTGTGCGCATGCGCAGTCGTGAGGCCGAGTGCCCATGAGCAGTAGTGAGTCCAAGTACGAATGAGGACTAGTGACCCAGAGTGCGCATGCACAGTAGTGACCCGAGCGCGCATCCGCAGTAGTGAGCCCGAGTGCGCATCCGCAGTAGTGAGTCAGTGTGCGCATGAGCAGTAGTGAGTCCGAGTGCGCATGCACAGTAGTGGGCCCGTGTGCGCATGCGCAGTAGTGAGCCCGAGTGCGCATGCACAGTAGTGGGCCCGTGTCCGCTTGCGCAGTAGTGGGCCCGTGTGCGCATGAGCAGTAGTGAGCCCGTGTGCGCATGCACAGTAGTGAGCCCGTGTGCGCATGCGCAGTAGTGAGCCCTAGTGCGCATGCACAGTAGTGGGCCCGTGTGCGCATGCGCAGTAGTGAGCCCGAGTGCGCATGCACAGTAGTGGGCCCGTGTGCGCATGAGCAGTAGTGACCCCGGGTGCGCATGCACAGTAGTGAGCCCGTGCGCGCATGCGCAGTAGTACGCCCGTGTGCGCATGCGCAGAAGTGAACCCGAGTGCGCATCCGCAGTAGTGAGTCCGAGTGCGCATAAGCAGTAGTGACCCCGAGCTCGCATGCGGAGTAGCGTGCCCGATTGCGCATCCGCAGTAGGGAGTCCGTGTGCGCATGCGCAGTAGTGACCCCGAGTGCGCATGCACAGCAGTAAGCCCGTGTGCGCATGCGCAGTAGTGAGCCCGTGTGCGCATGCGCAGTCGTGAGGCCGAGTGCCCATGAGCAGTAGTGTGTCCAAGTACGAATGAGCACTAGTGACCCAGAGTGCGCATGCACAGTAGTGACCCGAGCGCGCATCCGCAGTAGTGAGCCCGAGTGCGCATCCGCAGTAGTGAGTCAGTGTGCGCATGAGCAGTAGTGAGTCCGAGTGCGCATGCACAGTAGTGGGCCCGTGTGCGCATGCGCAGTAGTGAGCCCGAGTGCGCATGCACAGTAGTGGGCCCGTGTCCGCTTGAGCAGTAGTGGGCCCGTGTGCGCATGAGCAGTAGTGAGCCCGTGTGCGCATGCACAGTAGTGAGCCCGTGTGCGCATGCGCAGTAGTGAGCCCTAGTGCGCATGCACAGTAGTGGGCCCGTGTGCGCATGCGCAGTAGTGAGCCCGAGTGCGCATGCACAGTAGTGGGCCCGTGTGCGCATGAGCAGTAGTGACCCCGGGTGCGCATGCACAGTAGTGAGCCCGTGCGCGCATGCGCAGTAGTACGCCCGTGTGCGCATGCGCAGAAGTGAACCCGAGTGCGCATCCGCAGTAGTGAGTCCGAGTGCGCATAAGCAGTAGTGACCCCGAGCTCGCATGCGGAGTAGCGTGCCCGATTGCGCATCCGCAGTAGGGAGTCCGTGTGCGCATGCGCAGTAGTGACCCCGAGTGCGCATGCACAGCAGTAAGCCCGTGTGCGCATGCGCAGTAGTGAGCCCGTGTGCGCATGCGCAGTCGTGAGGCCGAGTGCCCATGAGCAGTAGTGTGTCCAAGTACGAATGAGCACTAGTGACCCAGAGTGCGCATGCACAGTAGTGACCCGAGCGCGCATCCGCAGTAGTGAGCCCGAGTGCGCATCCGCAGTAGTGAGTCAGTGTGCGCATGAGCAGTAGTGAGTCCGAGTGCGCATGCACAGTAGTGGGCCCGTGTGCGCATGCGCAGTAGTGAATCCGAGTGCGCATCCGCAGTAGTGAGTCCGAGTGCGCACGAGCAGTAGTGAGCCCGTGTGCGCATGCGCAGTCGTGAGGCCGAGTGCCCATGAGCAGTAGTGAGTCCAAGTACGAATGAGCACTAGTGACCCAGAGTGGGCATGCACAGTAGTGACCCCGAGTGCGCATGCGCAGTAGTGAGCACGATTGCGCATCCGCAGCAGTGAGTCCGAGTGCGCATGAGCAGTAGTGACCCCGAGCGCGCATGCACAGTAGTAAGCCCGTGTGCGCATGCGCAGTAGTGAGCCCGTGTGCGCATGCGCAGCCGTGAGGCCGAGTGCCCATGAGCAGTAGTGAGTCCAAGTACGAATGAGCACTAGTGACCCAGAGTGCGCATGCACAGTAGTGACCCGGGCGCGCATCCGCAGTAGTGAGCCCGAGTGCGCACGCACAGCAGTGGGCCCGTGTGCGCATGCGCAGTAGTGAGCCCGAGTGCGCATCCGCAGTAGTGAGTCCGAGTGCGCACGAGCAGTAGTGAGCCGGATTGCGCATCCGCAGCAGTGAGTCCGAGTGCGCATGCGCAGTAGTGACTCCGATTGCGCATGCACAGTAGTGAGCCCGTGTGCACATGCGCAGTAGTGAGCCCGAGTGCGCATGCACAGTAGTAAGCCCGTGTGCGCATGCGCAGTAGTGAGCCCGTGTGCGCATGCGCAGTCGTGAGGCCGAGTGCCCATGAGCAGTAGTGAGTCCAAGTACGAATGAGCACTAGTGACCCAGAGTGCGCATGCACAGTAGTGACCCCGAGTGCGCATGCGCAGTAGTGAGCACGATTGCGCATCCGCAGCAGTGAGTCCGAGTGCGCATGAGCAGTAGTGACCCCTGAGCGCGCATGCACAGTAGTAAGCCCGTGTGCGCATGCGCAGTAGTGAGCCCGTGTGCGCATGCGCAGTAGTAAGCCCGTGTGCGCATGCGCAGTAGTGAGCCCGTGTGCGCATGCGCAGTCGTGAGGCCGAGTGCCCATGAGCAGTAGTGAGTCCAAGTACGAATGAGCACTAGTGACCCAGAGTGCGCATGCACAGTAGTGACCCGAGCGCGCATCCGCAGTAGTGAGCCCGAGTGCGCACGCACAGCAGTGGGCCCGTGTGCGCATGCGCAGTAGTGAGCCCGAGTGCGCATGCACAGTAGTGGGCCCGTGTGACCATGAGCAGTAGTGAGTCCAAGTGCGCAAGAGCAGTAGTGACCCCGGGTGCGCATGCACAGTAGTGAGCCCGACTGCGCATGCGCAGTAGAGATCCCGATTGCGCATATGCAGGTCTGAGCCGGAGAGCGCATCCGCAGTAGTGAGTCCGAATGCGCATCCGCAGTAGTGAGGCCGAGTGCCCATGAGCAGTAGTGAGTCTAAGTGCGCATGAGCACTAGTGACCCCGAGTGCGCATGCACAATAGTGTGCCCGTGCGCGCATGCACAGTAGTGCGCACGTGTGCGCATGCGCAGAAGTGAGCTCGAGCGCGCATGTGCAGTTCTGAGCCGGAGTGCGCATCCGCAGTAGCGACCCCGAGTGCGCACGCACAGCAGTGGGCCCGTGTGCGCATGCGCAGTAGTGAGCCCGAGTGCGCATCCGCAGTAGTGAGTCAGTGTGCGCATGAGCAGTAGTGAGACAGTGTGCCCATGAGCAGTATTGAGTCCGTGTGCGCATGAGCAGTAGTGAGCCCGATTGCGCATCCGCTGCATTCTGTCCGAGTGCGCATGAGCAGTAGTGAGTCCGAGTGCGCATGAGCAGTAGTGAAGCCGAGTGCGCATGAGCAGCAGTGTGCTCGATCGCGCATCCGCAGTAGTGACCCCGAGTGCGCATGCACACTAGTGAGCCCGAGTGCGCATGCGCAGTAGAGAGCCCGATTGCGCATGTGCACGTCTGAGCCGGAGAGCCCATCCGCAGTAGTGAGTCCGAGTGCGCATGCGCAGTAGTGACCCCGAGCGCACATGAGCAGTAGTGAGCCAGAGTGCACATGCACAGTAGTGAGCCCGTGTGCGCATGCGCAGTAGTGAGACCGATTGCGCATGTGCAGGTCTGAGCAGGAGAGCGCATCCGCGGTAGTGAGCCCGATTGCACATCCGCAGTCGTGAGGCCGAGTGCCCATGAGCAGTAGTGAGTCCAAGTGCGAATGAGCACTAGTGACCCCGAGTGCGCATGCACAGTAGTGAGCCCGTGTGCGCATGCGAAGTCGTCAGGCCGAGTGATAATGAGCAGTGGTGAGTCCAAGTGCGAATGAGCACTAGTGACCCCGAGTGCGCATGCACCGTAGTGAGCCCGAGTGCGCATGGGCAGTAGTGACCCCGAGTGCGCATGCACAGTAGTGAGCCCGAGTGCGCATGCGCAGTAGTGACCCGAGCGCGCATCCGCAGTAGTGAGCGCGATTGCGCATCCGCACTAGGGTGTCTGTGTGCGCATGCGCAGTAGTGTCCCTGAGCGCCCATGAGCAGTAGTGAGCCTGATTGCGCATCCACAGTAGTGAGTCCGCGTGCGCATGCGCAGTAGTGAGCCCGAGTGCGCATGCGCAGTAGTGACTCCGATTGCGCATGCACAGTAGTGAGCCCGTGTGCGCATGCGCAGTAGTGAGCCCGAGTGCGCATGCACAGTAGTAAACCCGTGTGCGCATGCGCAGTAGTGAGCCCGTGTGCGCATGCGCAGTCGTGAGGCCGAGTGCCCATGAGCAGTAGTGAGTCCAAGTACGAATGAGCACTAGTGACCCAGAGTGCGCATGCACAGTGGTGACCCGAGCGCGCATCCGCAGTAGTGAGCCCGAGTGCGCATCCGCAGTAGTGAGTCAGTGTGCGCATGAGCAGTAGTGAGTCCGAGTGCGCATGCACAGTAGTGGGCCCGTGTGCGCATGCGCAGTAGTGAGCCCGAGTGCGCATGCACAGTAGTAAACCCGTGTGCGCATGCGCAGTAGTGAGCCCGTGTGCGCATGCGCAGTCGTGAGGCCGAGTGCCCATGAGCAGTAGTGAGTCCAAGTACGAATGAGCACTAGTGACCCAGAGTGGGCATGCACAGTAGTGACCCCGAGTGCGCATGCGCAGTAGTGAGCACGATTGCGCATCCGCAGCAGTGAGTCCGAGTGCGCATGAGCAGTAGTGACCCCGAGCGCGCATGCACAGTAGTAAGCCCGTGTGCGCATGCGCAGTAGTGAGCCCGTGTGCGCATGCGCAGTCGTGAGGCCGAGTGCCCATGAGCAGTAGTGAGTCCAAGTACGAATGAGCACTAGTGACCCAGAGTGCGCATGCACAGTAGTGACCCCGAGTGCGCATGCGCAGTAGTGAGCACGATTGCGCATCCGCAGCAGTGAGTCCGAGTGCGCATGAGCAGTAGTGACCCCTGAGCGCGCATGCACAGTAGTAAGCCCGTGTGCGCATGCGCAGTAGTGAGCCCGTGTGCGCATGCGCAGTAGTAAGCCCGTGTGCGCATGCGCAGTAGTGAGCCCGTGTGCGCATGCGCAGTCGTGAGGCCGAGTGCCCATGAGCAGCAGTGAGTCCAAGTACGAATGAGCACTAGTGACCCAGAGTGCGCATGCACAGTAGTGACCCGAGCGCGCATCCGCAGTAGTGAGCCCGAGTGCGCACGCACAGCAGTGGGCCCGTGTGCGCATGCGCAGTAGTGAGCCCGAGTGCGCATGCACAGTAGTGGGCCCGTGTGACCATGAGCAGTAGTGAGTCCAAGTGCGCAAGAGCAGTAGTGACCCCGGGTGCGCATGCACAGTAGTGAGCCCGACTGCGCATGCGCAGTAGAGATCCCGATTGCGCATATGCAGGTCTGAGCCGGAGAGCGCATCCGCAGTAGTGAGTCCGAATGCGCATCCGCAGTAGTGAGGCCGAGTGCCCATGAGCAGTAGTGAGTCTAAGTGCGCATGAGCACTAGTGACCCCGAGTGCGCATGCACAATAGTGTGCCCGTGCGCGCATGCACAGTAGTGCGCACGTGTGCGCATGCGCAGAAGTGAGCTCGAGCGCGCATGTGCAGTTCTGAGCCGGAGTGCGCATCCGCAGTAGCGACCCCGAGTGCGCACGCACAGCAGTGGGCCCGTGTGCGCATGCGCAGTAGTGAGCCCGAGTGCGCATCCGCAGTAGTGAGTCAGTGTGCGCATGAGCAGTAGTGAGTCCGAGTGCGCATGCACAGTAGTGGGCCCGTGTGCGCATGCGCAGTAGTGAGCCCGAGTGCGCATGCACAGTAGTGGGCCCGTGTCCGCATGCGCAGTAGTGGGCCCGTGTGCGCATGAGCAGTAGTGAGCCCGTTTGCGCATGCACAGTAGTGAGCCCGTGTGCGCATGCGCAGTAGTGAGCCCGAGTGCGCATGCACAGTAGTGGGCCCGTGTGCGCATGCGCAGTAGTGAGCCCGAGTGCGCATGCACAGTAGTGGGCCCGTGTGACCATGAGCAGTAGTGAGTCCAAGTGCGCAAGAGCAGTAGTGACCCCGGGTGCGCATGCACAGTAGTGAGTCCGATTGCGCATCCGCAGTAGTGAGGCCGAGTGCCCATGAGCAGTAGTGAGTCCAAGTGCGCATGAGCACTAGTGACCCCGAGTGCGCATGCACAATAGTGAGCCCGTGCGCGCATGCACAGTAGTGCGTCCGTGTGCGCATGCGCAGAAGTGAGCTCGAGCGCGCATGTGCAGTTCTGAGCCGGAGTGCGCACGCGCAGTAGTGACCCCGAGTGCGCATGCGCAGTAGTGGGCCCGTGTGCGCATGCGCAGTAGTGAGCCCGAGTGCGCATCCGCAGCAGTGAGTCCGAGTGCGCATGAGCAGTAGTGAGACAGTGTGCCCATGAGCAGTATTGAGTCCGTGTGCGCATGAGCAGTAGTGAGCCCGATTGCGCATCCGCTGCATTCTGTCCGAGTGCGCATGAGCAGTAGTGAGTCCGAGTGCGCATGAGCAGTAGTGAAGCCGAGTGCGCATGAGCAGCAGTGTGCTCGATCGCGCATCCGCAGTAGTGACCCCGAGTGCGCATGCACACTAGTGAGCCCGAGTGCGCATGCGCAGTAGAGAGCCCGATTGCGCATGTGCACGTCTGAGCCGGAGAGCGCATCCGCAGTAGTGAGTCCGAGTGCGCATGCGCAGTAGTGACCCCGAGCGCACATGAGCAGTAGTGAGCCAGAGTGCACATGCACAGTAGTGAGCCCGTGTGCGCATGCGCAGTAGTGAGACCGATTGCGCATGTGCAGGTCTGAGCAGGAGAGCGCATCCGCGGTAGTGAGCCCGATTGCACATCCGCAGTCGTGAGGCCGAGTGCCCATGAGCAGTAGTGAGTCCAAGTGCGAATGAGCACTAGTGACCCCGAGTGCGCATGCACAGTAGTGAGCCCGTGTGCGCATGCGAAGTCGTCAGGCCGAGTGATAATGAGCAGTGGTGAGTCCAAGTGCGAATGAGCACTAGTGACCCCGAGTGCGCATGCACCGTAGTGAGCCCGAGTGCGCATGGGCAGTAGTGACCCCGAGTGCGCATGCACAGTAGTGAGCCCGAGTGCGCATGCGCAGTAGTGACCCGAGCGCGCATCCGCAGTAGTGAGCGCGATTGCGCATCCGCACTAGGGTGTCTGTGTGCGCATGCGCAGTAGTGTCCCTGAGCGCCCATGAGCAGTAGTGAGCCTGATTGCGCATCCACAGTAGTGAGTCCGCGTGCGCATGCGCAGTAGTGAGCCCGAGTGCGCATGCGCAGTAGTGACTCCGATTGCGCATGCACAGTAGTGAGCCCGTGTGCGCATGCGCAGTAGTGAGCCCGAGTGCGCATGCACAGTAGTAAGCCCGTGTGCGCATGCGCAGTAGTGGGCCCGTGTGCGCATGCGCAGTCGTGAGGCCGAGTGCCCATGAGCAGTAGTGAGTCCAAGTACGAATGAGCACTAGTGACCCAGAGTGCGCATGCACAGTGGTGACCCGAGCGCGCATCCGCAGTAGTGAGCCCGAGTGCGCATCCGCAGTAGTGAGTCAGTGTGCGCATGAGCAGTAGTGAGTCCGAGTGCGCATGCACAGTAGTGGGCCCGTGTGCGCATGCGCAGTAGTGAGCCCGAGTGCGCATGCACAGTAGTGGGCCCGTGTCCGCTTGCGCAGTAGTGGGCCCGTTTGCGCATGAGCAGTAGTGAGCCCGTGTGCGCATGCACAGTAGTGAGCCCGTGTGCGCATGCGCAGTAGTGAGCCCGAGTGCGCATGCACAGTAGTGGGCCCGTGTGCGCATGCGCAGTAGTGAGCCCGAGTGCGCATGCGCAGTAGAGATCCCGATTGCGCATATGCAGGTCTGAGCCGGAGAGCGCATCCGCAGTAGTGAGTCCGAATGCGCATCCGCAGTAGTGAGGCCGAGTGCCCATGAGCAGTAGTGAGTCTAAGTGCGCATGAGCACTAGTGACCCCGAGTGCGCATGCACAATAGTGAGCCCGTGCGCGCATGCACAGTAGTGCGCACGTGTGCGCATGCGCAGAAGTGAGCTCGAGCGCGCATGTGCAGTTCTGAGCCGGAGTGCGCATCCGCAGTAGCGACCCCGAGTGCGCACGCACAGCAGTGGGCCCGTGTGCGCATGCACAGTAGTAAGCCCGTGTGCGCATGCGCAGTAGTGAGCCCGTGTGCGCATGCGCAGTCGTGAGGCCGAGTGCCCATGAGCAGTAGTGAGTCCAAGTACGAATGAGGACTAGTGACCCAGAGTGCGCATGCACAGTAGTGACCCGAGCGCGCATCCGCAGTAGTGAGCCCGAGTGCGCATCCGCAGTAGTGAGTCAGTGTGCGCATGAGCAGTAGTGAGTCCGAGTGCGCATGCACAGTAGTGGGCCCGTGTGCGCATGCGCAGTAGTGAGCCCGAGTGCGCATGCACAGTAGTGGGCCCGTGTCCGCTTGCGCAGTAGTGGGCCCGTGTGCGCATGAGCAGTAGTGAGCCCGTGTGCGCATGCACAGTAGTGAGCCCGTGTGCGCATGCGCAGTAGGGAGCCCTAGTGCGCATGCACAGTAGTGGGCCCGTGTGCGCATGCGCAGTAGTGAGCCCGAGTGCGCATGCACAGTAGTGGGCCCGTGTGCGCATGAGCAGTAGTGACCCCGGGTGCGCATGCACAGTAGTGAGCCCGTGCGCGCATGCGCAGTAGTACGCCCGTGTGCGCATGCGCAGAAGTGAACCCGAGTGCGCATCCGCAGTAGTGAGTCCGAGTGCGCATGAGCAGTAGTGACCCCGAGCTCGCATGCGGAGTAGCGAGCCCGATTGCGCATCCGCAGTAGGGAGTCCGTGTGCGCATGCGCAGTAGTGACCCCGAGTGCGCATGCACAGCAGTAAGCCCGTGTGCGCATGCGCAGTAGTGAGCCCGTGTGCGCATGCGCAGTCGTGAGGCCGAGTGCCCATGAGCAGTAGTGTGTCCAAGTACGAATGAGCACTAGTGACCCAGAGTGCGCATGCACAGTAGTGACCCGAGCGCGCATCCGCAGTAGTGAGCCCGAGTGCGCATCCGCAGTAGTGAGTCAGTGTGCGCATGAGCAGTAGTGAGTCCGAGTGCGCATGCACAGTAGTGGGCCCGTGTGCGCATGCGCAGTAGTGAATCCGAGTGCGCATCCGCAGTAGTGAGTCCGAGTGCGCACGAGCAGTAGTGAGCCCGTGTGCGCATGCGCAGTCGTGAGGCCGAGTGCCCATGAGCAGTAGTGAGTCCAAGTACGAATGAGCACTAGTGACCCAGAGTGCGCATGCACAGTAGTGACCCCGAGTGCGCATGCGCAGTAGTGAGCACGATTGCGCATCCGCAACAGTGAGTCCGAGTGCGCATGAGCAGTAGTGACCCCGAGCGCGCATGCACAGTAGTAAGCCCGTGTGCGCATGCGCAGTAGTGAGCCCGTGTGCGCATGGGCAGTCGTGAGGCCGAGTGCCCATGAGCAGTAGTGAGTCCAAGTACGAATGAGCACTAGTGACCCAGAGTGCGCATGCACAGTAGTGACCCGAGCGCGCATCCGCAGTAGTGAGCCCGAGTGCGCACGCACAGCAGTGGGCCCGTGTGCGCATGCGCAGTAGTGAGCCCGAGTGCGCATCCGCAGTAGTGAGTCCGAGTGCGCACGAGCAGTAGTGAGCCGGATTGCGCATCCGCAGCAGTGAGTCCGAGTGCGCATGCGCAGTAGTGACTCCGATTGCGCATGCACAGTAGTGAGCCCGTGTGCACATGCGCAGTAGTGAGCCCGAGTGCGCATGCACAGTAGTGCGCACGTGTGCGCATGCGCAGAAGTGAGCTCGAGCGCGCATGTGCAGTTCTGAGCCGGAGTGCGCATCCGCAGTAGCGACCCCGAGTGCGCACGCACAGCAGTGGGCCCGTGTGCGCATGCGCAGTAGTGAGCCCGAGTGCGCATCCGCAGTAGTGAGTCAGTGTGCGCATGAGCAGTAGTGAGTCCGAGTGCGCATGCACAGTAGTGGGCCCGTGTGCGCATGCGCAGTAGTGAGCCCGAGTGCGCATGCACAGTAGTGGGCCCGTGTCCGCTTGCGCAGTAGTGGGCCCGTGTGCGCATGAGCAGTAGTGAGCCCGTGTGCGCATGCACAGTAGTGAGCCCGTGTGCGCATGCGCAGTAGTGAGCCCGAGTGCGCATGCACAGTAGTGGGCCCGTGTGACCATGAGCAGTAGTGAGTCCAAGTGCGCAAGAGCAGTAGTGACCCCGGGTGCGCATGCACAGTAGTGAGCCCGACTGCGCATGCGCAGTAGAGATCCCGATTGCGCATATGCAGGTCTGAGCCGGACAGCGCATCCGCAGTAGTGAGTCCGAATGCGCATCCGCAGTAGTGAGGCCGAGTGCCCATGAGCAGTAGTGAGTCTAAGTGCGCATGAGCACTAGTGACCCCGAGTGCGCATGCACAATAGTGAGCCCGTGCGCGCATGCACAGTAGTGCGCACGTGTGCGCATGCGCAGAAGTGAGCTCGAGCGCGCATGTGCAGTTCTGAGCCGGAGTGCGCATCCGCAGTAGCGACCCCGAGTGCGCACGCACAGCAGTGGGCCCGTGTGCGCATGCGCAGTAGTGAGCCCGAGTGCGCATCCGCAGTAGCGACCCCGAGTGCGCACGCACAGCAGTGGGCCCGTGTGCGCATGCGCAGTAGTGAGCCCGAGTGCGCATCCGCAGTAGAGTCCGAGTGCGCACGAGCAGTAGTGAGCCGGATTGCGCATCCGCAGCAGTGAGTCCGAGTGCGCATGAGCAGTAGTGACCCCGAGTGCGCATGCACAGCAGTGAGCACGAGTGCGCATGCACAGTAGTGAGCCCGTGTGCGCATGCGCAGTAGTGAGCCCGAGTGCGCATGCGCAGTAGTGACTCCGATTGCGCATTCACAGTAGTGAGCCCGTGTGCGCATGCGCAGTAGTGAGCCCGAGTGCGCATGCACAGCAGTGAGCACGAGTGCGCATGCACAGTAGTGAGCCCGTGTGCGCATGCGCAGTAGTGAGCCCGAGTGCGCATGCGCAGTAGTGACTCCGATTGCGCATTCACAGTAGTGAGCCCGTGTGCGCATGCGCAGTAGTGAGCCCGAGTGCGCATGCACAGTAGTAAGCCCGTGTGCGCATGCGCAGTAGTGAGCCCGTGTGCGCATGCGCAGTCGTGAGGCCGAGTGCCCATGAGCAGTAGTGAGTCCAAGTACGAATGAGCACTAGTGACCCAGAGTGCGCATGCACAGTAGTGACCCCGAGTGCGCATGCGCAGTAGTGAGCACGATTGCGCATCCGCAGCAGTGAGTCCGAGTGCGCATGAGCAGTAGTGACCCCGAGCGCGCATGCACAGTAGTAAGCCCGTGTGCGCATGCGCAGTAGTGAACCCGTGTGCGCATGCGCAGTCGTGAGGCCGAGTGCCCATGAGCAGTAGTGAGTCCAAGTACGAATGAGGACTAGTGACCCAGAGTGCGCATGCACAGTAGTGACCCGAGCGCGCATCCGCAGTAGTGTGCCCGAGTGCGCATCCGCAGTAGTGAGTCAGTGTGCGCATGAGCAGTAGTGAGTCCGAGTGCGCATTCACAGTAGTCGGCCCGTGTGCGCATGCGCAGTAGTGAGCCCGAGTGCGCATGCACAGTAGTGGGCCCGTGTCCGCTTGCGCAGTAGTGGGCCCGTGTGCGCATGAGCAGTAGTGAGCCCGTGTGCGCATGCACAGTAGTGAGCCCGTGTGCGCATGCGCAGTAGTGAGCCCTAGTGCGCATGCACAGTAGTGGGCCCGTGTGCGCATGCGCAGTAGTGAGCCCGAGTGCGCATGCACAGTAGTGGGCCCGTGTGCGCATGAGCAGTAGTGACCCCGGGTGCGCATGCACAGTAGTGAGCCCGTGCGCGCATGCGCAGTAGTACGCCCGTGTGCGCATGCGCAGAAGTGAACCCGAGTGCGCATCCGCAGTAGTGAGTCCGAGTGCGCATGAGCAGTAGTGACCCCGAGCTCGCATGCGGAGTAGCGAGCCCGATTGCGCATCCGCAGTAGGGAGTCCGTGTGCGCATGCGCAGTAGTGACCCCGAGTGCGCATGCACAGCAGTAAGCCCGTGTGCGCATGCGCAGTAGTGAGCCCGTGTGCGCATGCGCAGTCGTGAGGCCGAGTGCCCATGAGCAGTAGTGGGCCCGTGTGCGCATGCGCAGTAGTGAATCCGAGTGCGCATCCGCAGTAGTGAGTCCGAGTGCGCACGAGCAGTAGTGATCCCGTGTGCGCATGCGCAGTCGTGAGGCCGAGTGCCCATGAGCAGTAGTGAGTCCAAGTACGAATGAGCACTAGTGACCCAGAGTGCGCATGCACAGTAGTGACCCCGAGTGCGCATGCGCAGTAGTGAGCACGATTGCGCATCCGCAGCAGTGAGTCCGAGTGCGCATGAGCAGTAGTGACCCCGAGCGCGCATGCACAGTAGTAAGCCCGTGTGCGCATGCGCAGTAGTGAGCCCGTGTGCGCATGCGCAGTCGTGAGGCCGAGTGCCCATGAGCAGTAGTGAGTCCAAGTACGAATGAGCACTAGTGACCCAGAGTGCGCATGCACAGTAGTGACCCGAGCGCGCATCCGCAGTAGTGAGCCCGAGTGCGCACGCACAGCAGTGGGCCCGTGTGCGCATGCGCAGTAGTGAGCCCGAGTGCGCATCCGCAGTAGTGAGTCCGAGTGCGCACGAGCAGTAGTGAGCCGGATTGCGCATCCGCAGCAGTGAGTCCGAGTGCGCATGCGCAGTAGTGACTCCGATTGCGCATGCACAGTAGTGAGCCCGTGTGCACATGCGCAGTAGTGAGCCCGAGTGCGCATGCACAGTAGTAAGCCCGTGTGCGCATGCGCAGTAGTGAGCCCGTGTGCGCATGCGCAGTCGTGAGGCCGAGTGCCCATGAGCAGTAGTGAGTCCAAGTACGAATGAGCACTAGTGACCCAGAGTGCGCATGCACAGTAGTGACCCCGAGTGCGCATGCGCAGTAGTGAGCACGATTGCGCATCCGCAGCAGTGAGTCCGAGTGCGCATGAGCAGTAGTGACCCCTGAGCGCGCATGCACAGTAGTAAGCCCGTGTGCGCATGCGCAGTAGTGAGCCCGTGTGCGCATGCGCAGTAGTAAGCCCGTGTGCGCATGCGCAGTAGTGAGCCCGTGTGCGCATGCGCAGTCGTGAGGCCGAGTGCCCATGAGCAGTAGTGAGTCCAAGTACGAATGAGCACTAGTGACCCAGAGTGCGCATGCACAGTAGTGACCCGAGCGCGCATCCGCAGTAGTGAGCCCGAGTGCGCACGCACAGCAGTGGGCCCGTGTGCGCATGCGCAGTAGTGAGCCCGAGTGCGCATGCACAGTAGTGGGCCCGTGTGACCATGAGCAGTAGTGAGTCCAAGTGCGCAAGAGCAGTAGTGACCCCGGGTGCGCATGCACAGTAGTGAGCCCGACTGCGCATGCGCAGTAGAGATCCCGATTGCGCATATGCAGGTCTGAGCCGGAGAGCGCATCCGCAGTAGTGAGTCCGAATGCGCATCCGCAGTAGTGAGGCCGAGTGCCCATGAGCAGTAGTGAGTCTAAGTGCGCATGAGCACTAGTGACCCCGAGTGCGCATGCACAATAGTGAGCCCGTGCGCGCATGCACAGTAGTGCGCACGTGTGCGCATGCGCAGAAGTGAGCTCGAGCGCGCATGTGCAGTTCTGAGCCGGAGTGCGCATCCGCAGTAGCGACCCCGAGTGCGCACGCACAGCAGTGGGCCCGTGTGCGCATGCACAGTAGTAAGCCCGTGTGCGCATGCGCAGTAGTGAGCCCGTGTGCGCATGCGCAGTCGTGAGGCCGAGTGCCCATGAGCAGTAGTGAGTCCAAGTACGAATGAGGACTAGTGACCCAGAGTGCGCATGCACAGTAGTGACCCGAGCGCGCATCCGCAGTAGTGAGCCCGAGTGCGCATCCGCAGTAGTGAGTCAGTGTGCGCATGAGCAGTAGTGAGTCCGAGTGCGCATTCACAGTAGTCGGCCCGTGTGCGCATGCGCAGTAGTGAGCCCGAGTGCGCATGCACAGTAGTGGGCCCGTGTCCGCTTGCGCAGTAGTGGGCCCGTGTGCGCATGAGCAGTAGTGAGCCCGTGTGCGCATGCACAGTAGTGAGCCCGTGTGCGCATGCGCAGTAGTGAGCCCTAGTGCGCATGCACAGTAGTGGGCCCGTGTGCGCATGCGCAGTAGTGAGCCCGAGTGCGCATGCACAGTAGTGGGCCCGTGTGCGCATGAGCAGTAGTGACCCCGGGTGCGCATGCACAGTAGTGAGCCCGTGCGCGCATGCGCAGTAGTACGCCCGTGTGCGCATGCGCAGAAGTGAACCCGAGTGCGCATCCGCAGTAGTGAGTCCGAGTGCGCATGAGCAGTAGTGACCCCGAGCTCGCATGCGGAGTAGCGAGCCCGATTGCGCATCCGCAGTAGGGAGTCCGTGTGCGCATGCGCAGTAGTGACCCCGAGTGCGCATGCACAGCAGTAAGCCCGTGTGCGCATGCGCAGTAGTGAGCCCGTGTGCGCATGCGCAGTCGTGAGGCCGAGTGCCCATGAGCAGTAGTGGGCCCGTGTGCGCATGCGCAGTAGTGAATCCGAGTGCGCATCCGCAGTAGTGAGTCCGAGTGCGCACGAGCAGTAGTGATCCCGTGTGCGCATGCGCAGTCGTGAGGCCGAGTGCCCATGAGCAGTAGTGAGTCCAAGTACGAATGAGCACTAGTGACCCAGAGTGCGCATGCACAGTAGTGACCCCGAGTGCGCATGCGCAGTAGTGAGCACGATTGCGCATCCGCAGCAGTGAGTCCGAGTGCGCATGAGCAGTAGTGACCCCGAGCGCGCATGCACAGTAGTAAGCCCGTGTGCGCATGCGCAGTAGTGAGCCCGTGTGCGCATGCGCAGTCGTGAGGCCGAGTGCCCATGAGCAGTAGTGAGTCCAAGTACGAATGAGCACTAGTGACCCAGAGTGCGCATGCACAGTAGTGACCCGAGCGCGCATCCGCAGTAGTGAGCCCGAGTGCGCACGCACAGCAGTGGGCCCGTGTGCGCATGCGCAGTAGTGAGCCCGAGTGCGCATCCGCAGTAGTGGGTCCGAGTGCGCACGAGCAGTAGTGAGCCGGATTGCGCATCCGCAGCAGTGAGTCCGAGTGCGCATGCGCAGTAGTGACTCCGATTGCGCATGCACAGTAGTGAGCCCGTGTGCACATGCGCAGTAGTGAGCCCGAGTGCGCATGCACAGTAGTAAGCCCGTGTGCGCATGCGCAGTAGTGAGCCCGTGTGCGCATGCGCAGTCGTGAGGCCGAGTGCCCATGAGCAGTAGTGAGTCCAAGTACGAATGAGCACTAGTGACCCAGAGTGCGCATGCACAGTAGTGACCCCGAGTGCGCATGCGCAGTAGTGAGCACGATTGCGCATCCGCAGCAGTGAGTCCGAGTGCGCATGAGCAGTAGTGACCCCTGAGCGCGCATGCACAGTAGTAAGCCCGTGTGCGCATGCGCAGTAGTGAGCCCGTGTGCGCATGCGCAGTAGTAAGCCCGTGTGCGCATGCGCAGTAGTGAGCCCGTGTGCGCATGCGCAGTCGTGAGGCCGAGTGCCCATGAGCAGTAGTGAGTCCAAGTACGAATGAGCACTAGTGACCCAGAGTGCGCATGCACAGTAGTGACCCGAGCGCGCATCCGCAGTAGTGAGCCCGAGTGCGCACGCACAGCAGTGGGCCCGTGTGCGCATGCGCAGTAGTGAGCCCGAGTGCGCCTGCACAGTAGTGGGCCCGTGTGACCATGAGCAGTAGTGAGTCCAAGTGCGCAAGAGCAGTAGTGACCCCGGGTGCGCATGCACAGTAGTGAGCCCGACTGCGCATGCGCAGTAGAGATCCCGATTGCGCATATGCAGGTCTGAGCCGGAGAGCGCATCCGCAGTAGTGAGTCCGAATGCGCATCCGCAGTAGTGAGGCCGAGTGCCCATGAGCAGTAGTGAGTCTAAGTGCGCATGAGCACTAGTGACCCCGAGTGCGCATGCACAATAGTGAGCCCGTGCGCGCATGCACAGTAGTGCGCACGTGTGCGCATGCGCAGAAGTGAGCTCGAGCGCGCATGTGCAGTTCTGAGCCGGAGTGCGCATCCGCAGTAGCGACCCCGAGTGCGCACGCACAGCAGTGGGCCCGTGTGCGCATGCACAGTAGTAAGCCCGTGTGCGCATGCGCAGTGGTGAGCCCGTGTGCGCATGCGCAGTCGTGAGGCCGAGTGCCCATGAGCAGTAGTGAGTCCAAGTACGAATGAGGACTAGTGACCCAGAGTGCGCATGCACAGTAGTGACCCGAGCGCGCATCCGCAGTAGTGAGCCCGAGTGCGCATCCGCAGTAGTGAGTCAGTGTGCGCATGCGCAGTAGTGAGCCCTAGTGCGCATGCACAGTAGTGGGCCCGTGTGCGCATGCGCAGTAGTGAGCCCGAGTGCGCATGCACAGTAGTGGGCCCGTGTGCGCATGAGCAGTAGTGACCCCGGGTGCGCATGCGCAGTAGTGAGCCCGTGCGCGCATGCGCAGTAGTACGCCCGTGTGCGCATGCGCAGAAGTGAACCCGAGCGCGCATCCGCAGTAGTGAGTCCGAGTGCGCATGAGCAGTAGTGACCCCGAGCTCGCATGCGGAGTAGCGAGCCCGATTGCGCATCCGCAGTAGGGAGTCCGTGTGCGCATGCGCAGTAGTGACCCCGAGTGCGCATGCACAGCAGTAAGCCCGTGTGCGCATGCGCAGTAGTGAGCCCGTGTGCGCATGCGCAGTCGTGAGGCCGAGTGCCCATGAGCAGTAGTGTGTCCAAGTACGAATGAGCACTAGTGACCCAGAGTGCGCATGCACAGTAGTGACCCGAGCGCGCATCCGCAGTAGTGAGCCCGAGTGCGCATCCGCAGTAGTGAGTCAGTGTGCGCATGAGCAGTAGTGAGCCCGAGTGCGCATGCACAGTAGTGGGCCCGTGTGCGCATGCGCAGCAGTGAATCCGAGTGCGCATCCGCAGTAGTGAGTCCGAGTGCGCACGAGCAGTAGTGAGCCCGTGTGCGCATGCGCAGTCGTGAGGCCGAGTGCCCATGAGCAGTAGTGAGTCCAAGTACGAATGAGCACTAGTGACCCAGAGTGCGCATGCACAGTAGTGACCCCGAGTGCGCATGCGCAGTAGTGAGCACGATTGCGCATCCGCAGCAGTGAGTCCGAGTGCGCATGAGCAGTAGTGACCCCGAGCGCGCATGCACAGTAGTAAGCCCGTGTGCGCATGCGCAGTAGTGAGCCCGTGTGCGCATGCGCAGTCGTGAGGCCGAGTGCCCATGAGCAGTAGTGAGTCCAAGTACGAATGAGCACTAGTGACCCAGAGTGCGCATGCACAGTAGTGACCCGAGCGCGCATCCGCAGTAGTGAGCCCGAGTGCGCACGCACAGCAGTGGGCCCGTGTGCGCATGCACAGTAGTAAGCCCGTGTGCGCATGCGCAGTAGTGAGCCCGTGTGCGCATGCGCAGTCGTGAGGCCGAGTGCCCATGAGCAGTAGTGAGTCCAAGTACGAATGAGGACTAGTGACCCAGAGTGCGCATGCACAGTAGTGACCCGAGCGCGCATCCGCAGTAGTGAGCCCGAGTGCGCATCCGCAGTAGTGAGTCAGTGTGCGCATGAGCAGTAGTGAGTCCGAGTGCGCATGCACAGTAGTGGGCCCGTGTGCGCATGCGCAGTAGTGAGCCCGAGTGCGCATGCACAGTAGAGGGCCCGTGTCCGCTTGCGCAGTAGTGGGCCCGTGTGCGCATGAGCAGTAGTGAGCCCGTGTGCGCATGCACAGTAGTGAGCCTGTGTGCGCATGCGCAGTAGTGAGCCCTAGTGCGCATGCACAGTAGTGGGCCCGTGTGCGCATGCGCAGTAGTGAGCCCGAGTGCGCATGCACAGTAGTGGGCCCGTGTGCGCATGCGCAGTCGTGAGGCCGAGTGCCCATGAGCAGTAGTGTGTCCAAGTACGAATGAGCACTAGTGACCCAGAGTGCGCATGCACAGTAGTGACCCGAGCGCGCATCCGCAGTAGTGAGCCCGAGTGCGCACGCACAGCAGTAAGCCCGTGTGCGCATGCGCAGTAGTGAGCCCGTGTGCGCATGCGCAGTCGTGAGGCCGAGTGCCCATGAGCAGTAGTGAGTCCAAGTACGAATGAGCACTAGTGACCCAGAGTGCGCATGCGCAGTAGTAAGCCCGTGTGCGCATGCGCAGTAGTGAGCCCGTGTGCGCATGCGCAGTCGTGAGGCCGAGTGCCCATGAGCAGTAGTGAGTCCAAGTACGAATGAGCACTAGTGACCCAGAGTGCGCATGCACAGTAGTGACCCGAGCGCGCATCCGCAGTAGTGAGGCCGAGTGCGCACGCACAGCAGTGGGCCCGTGTGCGCATGCGCAGTAGTGAGCCCGAGTGCGCATGCACAGTAGTGGGCCCGTGTGACCATGAGCAGTAGTGAGTCCAAGTGCGCAAGAGCAGTAGTGACCCCGGGTGCGCATGCACAGTAGTGAGCCCGACTGCGCATGCGCAGTAGAGATCCCGATTGCGCATATGCAGGTCTGAGCCGGAGAGCGCATCCGCAGTAGTGAGTCCGAATGCGCATCCGCAGTAGTGAGGCCGAGTGCCCATGAGCAGTAGTGAGTCTAAGTGCGCATGAGCACTAGTGACCCCGAGTGCGCATGCACAATAGTGAGCCCGTGCGCGCATGCACAGTAGTGCGCACGTGTGCGCATGCGCAGAAGTGAGCTCGAGCGCGCATGTGCAGTTCTGAGCCGGAGTGCGCATCCGCAGTAGCGACCCCGAGTGCGCACGCACAGCAGTGGGCCCGTGTGCGCATGCACAGTAGTAAGCCCGTGTGCGCATGCGCAGTAGTGAGCCCGTGTGCGCATGCGCAGTCGTGAGGCCGAGTGCCCATGAGCAGTAGTGAGTCCAAGTACGAATGAGGACTAGTGACCCAGAGTGCGCATGCACAGTAGTGACCCGAGCGCGCAGCCGCAGTAGTGAGCCCGAGTGCGCATCCGCAGTAGTGAGTCAGTGTGCGCATGAGCAGTAGTGAGTCCGAGTGCGCATGCACAGTAGTGGGCCCGTGTGCGCATGCGCAGTAGTGAGCCCGAGTGCGCATGCACAGTAGAGGGCCCGTGTCCGCTTGCGCAGTAGTGGGCCCGTGTGCGCATGAGCAGTAGTGAGCCCGTGTGCGCATGCACAGTAGTGAGCCCGTGTGCGCATGCGCAGTAGTGAGCCCTAGTGCGCATGCACAGTAGTGGGCCCGTGTGCGCATGCGCAGTAGTGAGCCCGAGTGCGCATGCACAGTAGTGGGCCCGTGTGCGCATGAGCAGTAGTGACCCCGGGTGCGCATGCGCAGTAGTGAGCCCGTGCGCGCATGCGCAGTAGTACGCCCGTGTGCGCATGCGCAGAAGTGAACACGAGCGCGCATCCGCAGTAGTGAGTCCGAGTGCGCATGAGCAGTAGTGACCCCGAGCTCGCATGCGGAGTAGCGAGCCCGATTGCGCATCCGCAGTAGGGAGTCCGTGTGCGCATGCGCAGTAGTGACCCCGAGTGCGCATGCACAGCAGTAAGCCCGTGTGCGCATGCGCAGTAGTGAGCCCGTGTGCGCATGCGCAGTCGTGAGGCCGAGTGCCCATGAGCAGTAGTGTGTCCAAGTACGAATGAGCACTAGTGACCCAGAGTGCGCATGCACAGTAGTGACCCGAGCGCGCATCCGCAGTAGTGAGCCCGAGTGCGCATCCGCAGTAGTGAGTCAGTGTGCGCATGAGCAGTAGTGAGTCCGAGTGCGCATGCACAGTAGTGGGCCCGTGTGCGCATGCGCAGTAGTGAATCCGAGTGCGCATCCGCAGTAGTGAGTCCGAGTGCGCACGAGCAGTAGTGAGCCCGTGTGCGCATGCGCAGTCGTGAGGCCGAGTGCCCATGAGCAGTAGTGAGTCCAAGTACGAATGAGCACTAGTGACCCAGAGTGCGCATGCACAGTAGTGACCCCGAGTGCGCATGCGCAGTAGTGAGCACGATTGCGCATCCGCAGCAGTGAGTCCGAGTGCGCATGAGCAGTAGTGACCCCGAGCGCGCATGCACAGTAGTAAGCCCGTGTGCGCATGCGCAGTAGTGAGCCCGTGTGCGCATGCGCAGTCGTGAGGCCGAGTGCCCATGAGCAGTAGTGAGTCCAAGTACGAATGAGCACTAGTGACCCAGAGTGCGCATGCACAGTAGTGACCCGAGCGCGCATCCGCAGTAGTGAGCCCGAGTGCGCACGCACAGCAGTGGGCCCGTGTGCGCATGCACAGTAGTAAGCCCGTGTGCGCATGCGCAGTAGTGAGCCCGTGTGCGCATGCGCAGTCGTGAGGCCGAGTGCCCATGAGCAGTAGTGAGTCCAAGTACGAATGAGGACTAGTGACCCAGAGTGCGCATGCACAGTAGTGACCCGAGCGCGCATCCGCAGTAGTGAGCCCGAGTGCGCATCCGCAGTAGTGAGTCAGTGTGCGCATGAGCAGTAGTGAGTCCGAGTGCGCATGCACAGTAGTGGGCCCGTGTGCGCATGCGCAGTAGTGAGCCCGAGTGCGCATGCACAGTAGAGGGCCCGTGTCCGCTTGCGCAGTAGTGGGCCCGTGTGCGCATGAGCAGTAGTGAGCCCGTGTGCGCATGCACAGTAGTGAGCCCGTGTGCGCATGCGCAGTAGTGAGCCCTAGTGCGCATGCACAGTAGTGGGCCCGTGTGCGCATGCGCAGTAGTGAGCCCGAGTGCGCATGCACAGTAGTGGGCCCGTGTGCGCATGCGCAGTCGTGAGGCCGAGTGCCCATGAGCAGTAGTGTGTCCAAGCACGAATGAGCACTAGTGACCCAGAGTGCGCATGCACAGTAGTGAACACGAGCGCGCATCCGCAGTAGTGAGCCCGAGTGCGCATCCGCAGTAGTGAGTCAGTGTGCGCATGAGCAGTAGTGAGTCCGAGTGCGCATGCACAGTAGTGGGCCCGTGTGCGCATGCGCAGTAGTGAATCCGAGTGCGCATCCGCAGTAGTGAGTCCGAGTGCGCACGAGCAGTAGTGAGCCCGTGTGCGCATGCGCAGTAGTGAGCCCGTGTGCGCATGCGCAGTCGTGAGGCCGAGTGCCCATGAGCAGTAGTGAGTCCAAGTACGAATGAGCACTAGTGACCCAGAGTGCGCATGCGCAGTAGTAAGCCCGTGTGCGCATGCGCAGTAGTGAGCCCGTGTGCGCATGCGCAGTCGTGAGGCCGAGTGCCCATGAGCAGTAGTGAGTCCAAGTACGAATGAGCACTAGTGACCCAGAGTGCGCATGCACAGTAGTGACCCGAGCGCGCATCCGCAGTAGTGAGCCCGAGTGCGCACGCACAGCAGTGGGCCCGTGTGCGCATGCGCAGTAGTGAGCCCGAGTGCGCATGCACAGTAGTGGGCCCGTGTGACCATGAGCAGTAGTGAGTCCAAGTGCGCAAGAGCAGTAGTGACCCCGGGTGCGCATGCACAGTAGTGAGCCCGACTGCGCATGCGCAGTAGAGATCCCGATTGCGCATATGCAGGTCTGAGCCGGAGAGCGCACCCGCAGTAGTGAGTCCGAATGCGCATCCGCAGTAGTGAGGCCGAGTGCCCATGAGCAGTAGTGAGTCTAAGTGCGCATGAGCACTAGTGACCCCGAGTGCGCATGCACAATAGTGAGCCCGTGCGCGCATGCACAGTAGTGCGCACGTGTGCGCATGCGCAGAAGTGAGCTCGAGCGCGCATGTGCAGTTCTGAGCCGGAGTGCGCATCCGCAGTAGCGACCCCGAGTGCGCACGCACAGCAGTGGGCCCGTGTGCGCATGCACAGTAGTAAGCCCGTGTGCGCATGCGCAGTAGTGAGCCCGTGTGCGCATGCGCAGTCGTGAGGCCGAGTGCCCATGAGCAGTAGTGAGTCCAAGTACGAATGAGGACTAGTGACCCAGAGTGCGCATGCACAGTAGTGACCCGAGCGCGCATCCGCAGTAGTGAGCCCGAGTGCGCATCCGCAGTAGTGAGTCAGTGTGCGCATGAGCAGTAGTGAGTCCGAGTGCGCATGCACAGTAGTGGGCCCGTGTGCGCATGCGCAGTAGTGAGCCCGAGTGCGCATGCACAGTAGAGGGCCCGTGTCCGCTTGCGCAGTAGTGGGCCCGTGTGCGCATGAGCAGTAGTGAGCCCGTGTGCGCATGCACAGTAGTGAGCCCGTGTGCGCATGCGCAGTAGTGAGCCCTAGTGCGCATGCACAGTAGTGGGCCCGTGTGCGCATGCGCAGTAGTGAGCCCGAGTGCGCATGCACAGTAGTGGGCCCGTGTGCGCATGAGCAGTAGTGACCCCGGGTGCGCATGCGCAGTAGTGAGCCCGTGCGCGCATGCGCAGTAGTACGCCCGTGTGCGCATGCGCAGAAGTGAACCCGAGCGCGCATCCGCAGTAGTGAGTCCGAGTGCGCATGAGCAGTAGTGACCCCGAGCTCGCATGCGGAGTAGCGAGCCCGATTGCGCATCCGCAGTAGGGAGTCCGTGTGCGCATGCGCAGTAGTGACCCCGAGTGCGCATGCACAGCAGTAAGCCCGTGTGCGCATGCGCAGTAGTGAGCCCGTGTGCGCATGCGCAGTCGTGAGGCCGAGTGCCCATGAGCAGTAGTGTGTCCAAGTACGAATGAGCACCAGTGACCCAGAGTGCGCATGCACAGTAGTGACCCGAGCGCGCATCCGCAGTAGTGAGCCCGAGTGCGCATCCGCAGTAGTGAGTCAGTGTGCGCATGAGCAGTAGTGAGTCCGAGTGCGCATGCACAGTAGTGGGCCCGTGTGCGCATGCGCAGTAGTGAATCCGAGTGCGCATCCGCAGTAGTGAGTCCGAGTGCGCACGAGCAGTAGTGAGCCCGTGTGCGCATGCGCAGTCGTGAGGCCGAGTGCCCATGAGCAGTAGTGAGTCCAAGTACGAATGAGCACTAGTGACCCAGAGTGCGCATGCACAGTAGTGACCCCGAGTGCGCATGCGCAGTAGTGAGCACGATTGCGCATCCGCAGCAGTGAGTCCGAGTGCGCATGAGCAGTAGTGACCCCGAGCGCGCATGCACAGTAGTAAGCCCGTGTGCGCATGCGCAGTAGTGAGCCCGTGTGCGCATGCGCAGTCGTGAGGCCGAGTGCCCATGAGCAGTAGTGAGTCCAAGTACGAATGAGGACTAGTGACCCAGAGTGCGCATGCACAGTAGTGACCCGAGCGCGCATCCGCAGTAGTGAGCCCGAGTGCGCACGCACAGCAGTGGGCCCGTGTGCGCATGCACAGTAGTAAGCCCGTGTGCGCATGCGCAGTAGTGAGCCCGTGTGCGCATGCGCAGTCGTGAGGCCGAGTGCCCATGAGCAGTAGTGAGTCCAAGTACGAATGAGGACTAGTGACCCAGAGTGCGCATGCACAGTAGTGACCCGAGCGCGCATCCGCAGTAGTGAGCCCGAGTGCGCATCCGCAGTAGTGAGTCAGTGTGCGCATGAGCAGTAGTGAGTCCGAGTGCGCATGCACAGTAGTGGGCCCGTGTGCGCATGCGCAGTAGTGAGCCCGAGTGCGCATGCACAGTAGAGGGCCCGTGTCCGCTTGCGCAGTAGTGGGCCCGTGTGCGCATGAGCAGTAGTGAGCCCGTGTGCGCATGCACAGTAGTGAGCCCGTGTGCGCATGCGCAGTAGTGAGCCCTAGTGCGCATGCACAGTAGTGGGCCCGTGTGCGCATGCGCAGTAGTGAGCCCGAGTGCGCATGCACAGTAGTGGGCCCGTGTGCGCATGCGCAGTCGTGAGGCCGAGTGCCCATGAGCAGTAGTGTGTCCAAGTACGAATGAGCACTAGTGACCCAGAGTGCGCATGCACAGTAGTGACCCGAGCGCGCATCCGCAGTAGTGAGCCCGAGTGCGCATCCGCAGTAGTGAGTCAGTGTGCGCATGAGCAGTAGTGAGTCCGAGTGCGCATGCACAGTAGTGGGCCCGTGTGCGCATGCGCAGTAGTGAATCCGAGTGCGCATCCGCAGTAGTGAGTCCGAGTGCGCACGAGCAGTAGTGAGCCCGTGTGCGCATGCGCAGTCGTGAGGCCGAGTGCCCATGAGCAGTAGTGAGTCCAAGTACGAATGAGCACTAGTGACCCAGAGTGCGCATGCACAGTAGTGACCCCGAGTGCGCATGCACAGTAGTGACCCGAGCGCGCATCCGCAGTAGTGAGCCCGAGTGCGCATCCGCAGTAGTGAGTCAGTGTGCGCATGAGCAGTAGTGAGTCCGAGTGCGCATGCACAGTAGTGGGCCCGTGTGCGCATGCGCAGTAGTGAGCCCGAGTGCGCATGCACAGTAGAGGGCCCGTGTCCGCTTGCGCAGTAGTGGGCCCGTGTGCGCATGAGCAGTAGTGAGCCCGTGTGCGCATGCACAGTAGTGAGCCCGTGTGCGCATGCGCAGTAGTGAGCCCTAGTGCGCATGCACAGTAGTGGGCCCGTGTGCGCATGCGCAGTAGTGAGCCCTAGTGCGCATGCACAGTAGTGGGCCCGTGTGCGCATGCGCAGTAGTGAGCCCGAGTGCGCATGCACAGTAGTGGGCCCGTGTGCGCATGCGCAGTCGTGAGGCCGAGTGCCCATGAGCAGTAGTGTGTCCAAGTACGAATGAGCACTAGTGACCCAGAGTGCGCATGCACAGTAGTGACCCGAGCGCGCATCCGCAGTAGTGAGCCCGAGTGCGCATCCGCAGTAGTGAGTCAGTGTGCGCATGAGCAGTAGTGAGTCCGAGTGCGCATGCACAGTAGTGGGCCCGTGTGCGCATGCGCAGTAGTGAATCCGAGTGCGCATCCGCAGTAGTGAGTCCGAGTGCGCACGAGCAGTAGTGAGCCCGTGTGCGCATGCGCAGTCGTGAGGCCGAGTGCCCATGAGCAGTAGTGAGTCCAAGTACGAATGAGCACTAGTGACCCAGAGTGCGCATGCACAGTAGTGACCCCGAGTGCGCATGCGCAGTAGTGAGCACGATTGCGCATCCGCAGCAGTGAGTCCGAGTGCGCATGAGCAGTAGTGACCCCGAGCGCGCATGCACAGTAGTAAGCCCGTGTGCGCATGCGCAGTAGTGAGCCCGTGTGCGCATGCGCAGTCGTGAGGCCGAGTGCCCATGAGCAGTAGTGAGTCCAAGTACGAATGAGCACTAGTGACCCAGAGTGCGCATGCACAGTAGTGACCCGAGCGCGCATCCGCAGTAGTGAGCCCGAGTGCGCACGCACAGCAGTGGGCCCGTGTGCGCATGCACAGTAGTAAGCCCGTGTGCGCATGCGCAGTAGTGAGCCCGTGTGCGCATGCGCAGTCGTGAGGCCGAGTGCCCATGAGCAGTAGTGAGTCCAAGTACGAATGAGGACTAGTGACCCAGAGTGCGCATGCACAGTAGTGACCCGAGCGCGCATCCGCAGTAGTGAGCCCGAGTGCGCATCCGCAGTAGTGAGTCAGTGTGCGCATGAGCAGTAGTGAGTCCGAGTGCGCATGCACAGTAGTGGGCCCGTGTGCGCATGCGCAGTAGTGAGCCCGAGTGCGCATGCACAGTAGAGGGCCCGTGTCCGCTTGCGCAGTAGTGGGCCCGTGTGCGCATGAGCAGTAGTGAGCCCGTGTGCGCATGCACAGTAGTGAGCCCGTGTGCGCATGCGCAGTAGTGAGCCCTAGTGCGCATGCACAGTAGTGGGCCCGTGTGCGCATGCGCAGTAGTGAGCCCGAGTGCGCATGCACAGTAGTGGGCCCGTGTGCGCATGCGCAGTCGTGAGGCCGAGTGCCCATGAGCAGTAGTGTGTCCAAGCACGAATGAGCACTAGTGACCCAGAGTGCGCATGCACAGTAGTGAACACGAGCGCGCATCCGCAGTAGTGAGCCCGAGTGCGCATCCGCAGTAGTGAGTCAGTGTGCGCATGAGCAGTAGTGAGTCCGAGTGCGCATGCACAGTAGTGGGCCCGTGTGCGCATGCGCAGTAGTGAATCCGAGTGCGCATCCGCAGTAGTGAGTCCGAGTGCGCACGAGCAGTAGTGAGCCCGTGTGCGCATGCGCAGTAGTGAGCCCGTGTGCGCATGCGCAGTCGTGAGGCCGAGTGCCCATGAGCAGTAGTGAGTCCAAGTACGAATGAGCACTAGTGACCCAGAGTGCGCATGCGCAGTAGTAAGCCCGTGTGCGCATGCGCAGTAGTGAGCCCGTGTGCGCATGCGCAGTCGTGAGGCCGAGTGCCCATGAGCAGTAGTGAGTCCAAGTACGAATGAGCACTAGTGACCCAGAGTGCGCATGCACAGTAGTGACCCGAGCGCGCATCCGCAGTAGTGAGCCCGAGTGCGCACGCACAGCAGTGGGCCCGTGTGCGCATGCGCAGTAGTGAGCCCGAGTGCGCATGCACAGTAGTGGGCCCGTGTGACCATGAGCAGTAGTGAGTCCAAGTGCGCAAGAGCAGTAGTGACCCCGGGTGCGCATGCACAGTAGTGAGCCCGACTGCGCATGCGCAGTAGAGATCCCGATTGCGCATATGCAGGTCTGAGCCGGAGAGCGCACCCGCAGTAGTGAGTCCGAATGCGCATCCGCAGTAGTGAGGCCGAGTGCCCATGAGCAGTAGTGAGTCTAAGTGCGCATGAGCACTAGTGACCCCGAGTGCGCATGCACAATAGTGAGCCCGTGCGCGCATGCACAGTAGTGCGCACGTGTGCGCATGCGCAGAAGTGAGCTCGAGCGCGCATGTGCAGTTCTGAGCCGGAGTGCGCATCCGCAGTAGCGACCCCGAGTGCGCACGCACAGCAGTGGGCCCGTGTGCGCATGCACAGTAGTAAGCCCGTGTGCGCATGCGCAGTAGTGAGCCCGTGTGCGCATGCGCAGTCGTGAGGCCGAGTGCCCATGAGCAGTAGTGAGTCCAAGTACGAATGAGGACTAGTGACCCAGAGTGCGCATGCACAGTAGTGACCCGAGCGCGCATCCGCAGTAGTGAGCCCGAGTGCGCATCCGCAGTAGTGAGTCAGTGTGCGCATGAGCAGTAGTGAGTCCGAGTGCGCATGCACAGTAGTGGGCCCGTGTGCGCATGCGCAGTAGTGAGCCCGAGTGCGCATGCACAGTAGAGGGCCCGTGTCCGCTTGCGCAGTAGTGGGCCCGTGTGCGCATGAGCAGTAGTGAGCCCGTGTGCGCATGCACAGTAGTGAGCCCGTGTGCGCATGCGCAGTAGTGAGCCCTAGTGCGCATGCACAGTAGTGGGCCCGTGTGCGCATGCGCAGTAGTGAGCCCGAGTGCGCATGCACAGTAGTGGGCCCGTGTGCGCATGAGCAGTAGTGACCCCGGGTGCGCATGCGCAGTAGTGAGCCCGTGCGCGCATGCGCAGTAGTACGCCCGTGTGCGCATGCGCAGAAGTGAACCCGAGCGCGCATCCGCAGTAGTGAGTCCGAGTGCGCATGAGCAGTAGTGACCCCGAGCTCGCATGCGGAGTAGCGAGCCCGATTGCGCATCCGCAGTAGGGAGTCCGTGTGCGCATGCGCAGTAGTGACCCCGAGTGCGCATGCACAGCAGTAAGCCCGTGTGCGCATGCGCAGTAGTGAGCCCGTGTGCGCATGCGCAGTCGTGAGGCCGAGTGCCCATGAGCAGTAGTGTGTCCAAGTACGAATGAGCACCAGTGACCCAGAGTGCGCATGCACAGTAGTGACCCGAGCGCGCATCCGCAGTAGTGAGCCCGAGTGCGCATCCGCAGTAGTGAGTCAGTGTGCGCATGAGCAGTAGTGAGTCCGAGTGCGCATGCACAGTAGTGGGCCCGTGTGCGCATGCGCAGTAGTGAATCCGAGTGCGCATCCGCAGTAGTGAGTCCGAGTGCGCACGAGCAGTAGTGAGCCCGTGTGCGCATGCGCAGTCGTGAGGCCGAGTGCCCATGAGCAGTAGTGAGTCCAAGTACGAATGAGCACTAGTGACCCAGAGTGCGCATGCACAGTAGTGACCCCGAGTGCGCATGCGCAGTAGTGAGCACGATTGCGCATCCGCAGCAGTGAGTCCGAGTGCGCATGAGCAGTAGTGACCCCGAGCGCGCATGCACAGTAGTAAGCCCGTGTGCGCATGCGCAGTAGTGAGCCCGTGTGCGCATGCGCAGTCGTGAGGCCGAGTGCCCATGAGCAGTAGTGAGTCCAAGTACGAATGAGGACTAGTGACCCAGAGTGCGCATGCACAGTAGTGACCCGAGCGCGCATCCGCAGTAGTGAGCCCGAGTGCGCACGCACAGCAGTGGGCCCGTGTGCGCATGCACAGTAGTAAGCCCGTGTGCGCATGCGCAGTAGTGAGCCCGTGTGCGCATGCGCAGTCGTGAGGCCGAGTGCCCATGAGCAGTAGTGAGTCCAAGTACGAATGAGGACTAGTGACCCAGAGTGCGCATGCACAGTAGTGACCCGAGCGCGCATCCGCAGTAGTGAGCCCGAGTGCGCATCCGCAGTAGTGAGTCAGTGTGCGCATGAGCAGTAGTGAGTCCGAGTGCGCATGCACAGTAGTGGGCCCGTGTGCGCATGCGCAGTAGTGAGCCCGAGTGCGCATGCACAGTAGAGGGCCCGTGTCCGCTTGCGCAGTAGTGGGCCCGTGTGCGCATGAGCAGTAGTGAGCCCGTGTGCGCATGCACAGTAGTGAGCCCGTGTGCGCATGCGCAGTAGTGAGCCCTAGTGCGCATGCACAGTAGTGGGCCCGTGTGCGCATGCGCAGTAGTGAGCCCGAGTGCGCATGCACAGTAGTGGGCCCGTGTGCGCATGCGCAGTCGTGAGGCCGAGTGCCCATGAGCAGTAGTGTGTCCAAGTACGAATGAGCACTAGTGACCCAGAGTGCGCATGCACAGTAGTGACCCGAGCGCGCATCCGCAGTAGTGAGCCCGAGTGCGCATCCGCAGTAGTGAGTCAGTGTGCGCATGAGCAGTAGTGAGTCCGAGTGCGCATGCACAGTAGTGGGCCCGTGTGCGCATGCGCAGTAGTGAATCCGAGTGCGCATCCGCAGTAGTGAGTCCGAGTGCGCACGAGCAGTAGTGAGCCCGTGTGCGCATGCGCAGTCGTGAGGCCGAGTGCCCATGAGCAGTAGTGAGTCCAAGTACGAATGAGCACTAGTGACCCAGAGTGCGCATGCACAGTAGTGACCCCGAGTGCGCATGCGCAGTAGTGAGCACGATTGCGCATCCGCAGCAGTGAGTCCGAGTGCGCATGAGCAGTAGTGACCCCGAGCGCGCATGCACAGTAGTAAGCCCGTGTGCGCATGCGCAGTAGTGAGCCCGTGTGCGCATGCGCAGTCGTGAGGCCGAGTGCCCATGGGCAGTAGTGAGTCCAAGTACGAATGAGCACTAGTGACCCAGAGTGCGCATGCACAGTAGTGACCCGAGCGCGCATCCGCAGTAGTGAGCCCGAGTGCGCACGCACAGCAGTGGGCCCGTGTGCGCATGCGCAGTAGTGAGCCCGAGTGCGCATCCGCAGTAGTGAGTCCGAGTGCGCACGAGCAGTAGTGAGCCGGATTGCGCATCCGCAGCAGTGAGTCCGAGTGCGCATGCGTAGTAGTGACTCCGATTGCGCATGCACAGTAGTGAGCCCGTGTGCACATGCGCAGTAGTGAGCCCGAGTGCGCATGCACAGTAGTAAGCCCGTGTGCGCTTGCGCAGTAGTGAGCCCGTGTGCGCATGCGCAGTCGTGAGGCCGAGTGCCCATGAGCAGTAGTGAGTCCAAGTACGAATGAGCACTAGTGACCCAGAGTGCGCATGCGCAGTAGTAAGCCCGTGTGCGCATGCGCAGTAGTGAGCCCGTGTGCGCATGCGCAGTCGTGAGGCCGAGTGCCCATGAGCAGTAGTGAGTCCAAGTACGAATGAGCACTAGTGACCCAGAGTGCGCATGCGCAGTAGTAAGCCCGTGTGCGCATGCGCAGTAGTGCGCACGTGTGCGCATGCGCAGAAGTGAGCTCGAGCGCGCATGTGCAGTTCTGAGCCGGAGTGCGCATCCGCAGTAGCGACCCCGAGTGCGCACGCACAGCAGTGGGCCCGTGTGCGCATGCGCAGTAGTGAGCCCGAGTGCGCATCCGCAGTAGTGAGTCAGTGTGCGCATGAGCAGTAGTGAGTCCGAGTGCGCATGCACAGTAGTGGGCCCGTGTGCGCATGCGCAGTAGTGAGCCCGAGTGCGCATGCACAGTAGTGGGCCCGTGTCCGCTTGCGCAGTAGTGGGCCCGTGTGCGCATGAGCAGTAGTGAGCCCGTGTGCGCATGCACAGTAGTGAGCCCGTGTGCGCATGCGCAGTAGTGAGCCCGAGTGCGCATGCACAGTAGTGGGCCCGTGTGACCATGAGCAGTAGTGAGTCCAAGTGCGCAAGAGCAGTAGTGACCCCGGGTGCGCATGCACAGTAGTGAGCCCGACTGCGCATGCGCAGTAGAGATCCCGATTGCGCATATGCAGGTCTGAGCCGGAGAGCGCATCCGCAGTAGTGAGTCCGAATGCGCATCCGCAGTAGTGAGGCCGAGTGCCCATGAGCAGTAGTGAGTCTAAGTGCGCATGAGCACTAGTGACCCCGAGTGCGCATGCACAATAGTGAGCCCGTGCGCGCATGCACAGTAGTGCGCACGTGTGCGCATGCGCAGAAGTGAGCTCGAGCGCGCATGTGCAGTTCTGAGCCGGAGTGCGCATCCGCAGTAGCGACCCCGAGTGCGCACGCACAGCAGTGGGCCCGTGTGCGCATGCGCAGTAGTGAGCCCGAGTGCGCATCCGCAGTAGAGTCCGAGTGCGCACGAGCAGTAGTGAGCCGGATTGCGCATCCGCAGCAGTGAGTCCGAGTGCGCATGAGCAGTAGTGACCCCGAGTGCGCATGCACAGCAGTGAGCACGAGTGCGCATGCACAGTAGTGAGCCCGTGTGCGGATGCGCAGTAGTGAGCCCGAGTGCGCATGCGCAGTAGTGACTCCGATTGCGCATTCACAGTAGTGAGCCCGTGTGCGCATGCGCAGTAGTGAGCCCGAGTGCGCATGCACAGCAGTGAGCACGAGTGCGCATGCACAGTAGTGAGCCCGTGTGCGCATGCGCAGTAGTGAGCCCGAGTGCGCATGCGCAGTAGTGACTCCGATTGCGCATTCACAGTAGTGAGCCCGTGTGCGCATGCGCAGTAGTGAGCCCGAGTGCGCATGCACAGTAGTAAGCCCGTGTGCGCATGCGCAGTAGTGAGCCCGTGTGCGCATGCGCAGTCGTGAGCCGAGTGCCCATGAGCAGTGGTGAGTCCAAGTACGAATGAGCACTAGTGACCCAGAGTGCGCATGCACAGTAGTGACCCCGAGTGCGCATGCGCAGTAGTGAGCACGATTGCGCATCCGCAGCAGTGAGTCCGAGTGCGCATGAGCAGTAGTGACCCCGAGCGCGCATGCACAGTAGTAAGCCCGTGTGCGCATGCGCAGTAGTGAGTCAGTGTGCGCATGAGCAGTAGTGAGTCCGAGTGCGCATGCACAGTAGTGGGCCCTTGTGCGCATGCGCAGTAGTGAGCCCGAGTGCGCATGCACAGTAGTGGGCCCGTGTCCGCTTGCGCAGTAGTGGGCCCGTGTGCGCATGAGCAGTAGTGAGCCCGTGTGCGCATGCACAGTAGTGAGCCCGTGTGCGCATGCGCAGTAGTGAGCCCTAGTGCGCATGCACAGTAGTGGGCCCGTGTGCGCATGCGCAGTAGTGAGCCCGAGTGCGCATGCACAGTAGTGGGCCCGTGTGCGCATGAGCAGTAGTGACCCCGGGTGCGCATGCACAGTAGTGAGCCCGTGCGCGCATGCGCAGTAGTACGCCCGTGTGCGCATGCGCAGAAGTGAACCCGAGTGCGCATCCGCAGTAGTGAGTCCGAGTGCGCATGAGCAGTAGTGACCCCGAGCTCGCATGCGGAGTAGCGAGCCCGATTGCGCATCCGCAGTAGGGAGTCCGTGTGCGCATGCGCAGTAGTGAGCCCGTGTGCGCATGCGCAGTCGTGAGGCCGAGTGCCCATGAGCAGTAGTGAGTCCAAGTACGAATGAGCACTAGTGACCCAGAGTGCGCATGCACAGTAGTGACCCCGAGTGCGCATGCGCAGTAGTGAGCACGATTGCGCATCCGCAGCAGTGAGTCCGAGTGCGCATGAGCAGTAGTGACCCCGAGCGCGCATGCACAGTAGTAAGCCCGTGTGCGCATGCGCAGTAGTGAGCCCGTGTGCGCATGCGCAGTCGTGAGGCCGAGTGCCCATGAGCAGTAGTGAGTCCAAGTACGAATGAGCACTAGTGACCCAGAGTGCGCATGCACAGTAGTGACCCGAGCGCGCATCCGCAGTAGTGAGCCCGAGTGCGCACGCACAGCAGTGGGCCCGTGTGCGCATGCGCAGTAGTGAGCCCGAGTGCGCATCCGCAGTAGTGAGTCCGAGTGCGCACGAGCAGTAGTGAGCCGGATTGCGCATCCGCAGCAGTGAGTCCGAGTGCGCATGCGCAGTAGTGACTCCGATTGCGCATGCACAGTAGTGAGCCCGTGTGCACATGCGCAGTAGTGAGCCCGAGTGCGCATGCACAGTAGTAAGCCCGTGTGCGCATGCGCAGTAGTGAGCCCGTGTGCGCATGCGCAGTCGTGAGGCCGAGTGCCCATGAGCAGTAGTGAGTCCAAGTACGAATGAGCACTAGTGACCCAGAGTGCGCATGCACAGTAGTGACCCGAGCGCGCATCCGCAGTAGTGAGCCCGAGTGCGCACGCACAGCAGTGGGCCCGTGTGCGCATGCGCAGTAGTGAGCCCGAGTGCGCATGCACAGTAGTGGGCCCGTGTGACCATGAGCAGTAGTGAGTCCAAGTGCGCAAGAGCAGTAGTGACCCCGGGTGCGCATGCACAGTAGTGAGCCCGACTGCGCATGCGCAGTAGAGATCCCGATTGCGCATATGCAGGTCTGAGCCGGAGAGCGCATCCGCAGTAGTGAGTCCGAATGCGCATCCGCAGTAGTGAGGCCGAGTGCCCATGAGCAGTAGTGAGTCTAAGTGCGCATGAGCACTAGTGACCCCGAGTGCGCATGCACAATAGTGAGCCCGTGCGCGCATGCACAGTAGTGCGCACGTGTGCGCATGCGCAGAAGTGAGCTCGAGCGCGCATGTGCAGTTCTGAGCCGGAGTGCGCATCCGCAGTAGCGACCCCGAGTGCGCACGCACAGCAGTGGGCCCGTGTGCGCATGCACAGTAGTAAGCCCGTGTGCGCATGCGCAGTAGTGAGCCCGTGTGCGCATGCGCAGTCGTGAGGCCGAGTGCCCATGAGCAGTAGTGAGTCCAAGTACGAATGAGGACTAGTGACCCAGAGTGCGCATGCACAGTAGTGACCCGAGCGCGCATCCGCAGTAGTGAGCCCGAGTGCGCATCCGCAGTAGTGAGTCCGAGTGCGCATGAGCAGTAGTGACCCCGAGCTCGCATGCGGAGTAGCGAGCCCGATTGCGCATCCGCAGTAGGGAGTCCGTGTGCGCATGCGCAGTAGTGACCCCGAGTGCGCATGCACAGCAGTAAGCCCGTGTGCGCATGCGCAGTAGTGAGCCCGTGTGCGCATGCGCAGTCGTGAGGCCGAGTGCCCATGAGCAGTAGTGTGTCCAAGTACGAATGAGCACTAGTGACCCAGAGTGCGCATGCACAGTAGTGACCCGAGCGCGCATCCGCAGTAGTGAGCCCGAGTGCGCATCCGCAGTAGTGAGTCAGTGTGCGCATGAGCAGTAGTGAGTCCGAGTGCGCATGCACAGTAGTGGGCCCGTGTGCGCATGCGCAGTAGTGAATCCGAGTGCGCATCCGCAGTAGTGAGTCCGAGTGCGCACGAGCAGTAGTGAGCCCGTGTGCGCATGCGCAGTCGTGAGGCCGAGTGCCCATGAGCAGTAGTGAGTCCAAGTACGAATGAGCACTAGTGACCCAGAGTGCGCATGCACAGTAGTGACCCCGAGTGCGCATGCGCAGTAGTGAGCACGATTGCGCATCTGCAGCAGTGAGTCCGAGTGCGCATGAGCAGTAGTGACCCCGAGCGCGCATGCACAGTAGTAAGCCCGTGTGCGCATGCGCAGTAGTGAGCCCGTGTGCGCATGCGCAGTCGTGAGGCCGAGTGCCCATGAGCAGTAGTGAGTCCAAGTACGAATGAGCACTAGTGACCCAGAGTGCGCATGCACAGTAGTGACCCGAGCGCGCATCCGCAGTAGTGAGCCCGAGTGCGCACGCACAGCAGTGGGCCCGTGTGCGCATGCACAGTAGTAAGCCCGTGTGCGCATGCGCAGTAGTGAGCCCGTGTGCGCATGCGCAGTCGTGAGGCCGAGTGCCCATGAGCAGTAGTGAGTCCAAGTACGAATGAGCACTAGTGACCCAGAGTGCGCATGCACAGTAGTGACCCGAGCGCGCATCCGCAGTAGTGAGTCCGAGTGCGCATGCACAGTAGTGGGCCCGTGTGCGCATGCGCAGTAGTGAGCCCGAGTGCGCATGCACAGTAGAGGGCCCGTGTCCGCTTGCGCAGTAGTGGGCCCGTGTGCGCATGAGCAGTAGTGAGCCCGTGTGCGCATGCACAGTAGTGAGCCCGTGTGCGCATGCGCAGTAGTGAGCCCTAGTGCGCATGCACAGTAGTGGGCCCGTGTGCGCATGCGCAGTAGTGAGCCCGAGTGCGCATGCACAGTAGTGGGCCCGTGTGCGCATGAGCAGTAGTGAGCCCGGGTGCGCATGCGCAGTAGTGAGCCCGTGCGCGCATGCGCAGTAGTACGCCCGTGTGCGCATGCGCAGAAGTGAACCCGAGTGCGCATCCGCAGTAGTGAGTCCGAGTGCGCATGAGCAGTAGTGACCCCGAGCTCGCATGCGGAGTAGCGAGCCCGATTGCGCATCCGCAGTAGGGAGTCCGTGTGCGCATGCGCAGTAGTGACCCCGAGTGCGCATGCACAGCAGTAAGCCCATGTGCGCATGCGCAGTAGTGAGCCCGTGTGCGCATGCGCAGTCGTGAGGCCGAGTGCCCATGAGCAGTAGTGTGTCCAAGTACGAATGAGCACTAGTGACCCAGAGTGCGCATGCACAGTAGTGACCCGAGCGCGCATCCGCAGTGGTGAGCCCGAGTGCGCATCCGCAGTAGTGAGTCAGTGTGCGCATGAGCAGTAGTGAGTCCGAGTGCGCATGCACAGTAGTGGGCCCGTGTGCGCATGCGCAGTAGTGAATCCGAGTGCGCATCCGCAGTAGTGAGTCCGAGTGCGCATTCACAGTAGTGAGCCCGTGTGCGCATGCGCAGTAGTGAGCCCGAGTGCGCATGCACAGCAGTGAGCACGAGTGCGCATGCACAGTAGTGAGCCCGTGTGCGCATGCGCAGTAGTGAGCCCGAGTGCGCATGCGCAGTAGTGACTCCGATTGCGCATTCACAGTAGTGAGCCCGTGTGCGCATGCGCAGTAGTGAGCCCGAGTGCGCATGCACAGTAGTAAGCCCGTGTGCGCATGCGCAGTAGTGAGCCCGTGTGCGCATGCGCAGTCGTGAGGCCGAGTGCCCATGAGCAGTGGTGAGTCCAAGTACGAATGAGCACTAGTGACCCAGAGTGCGCATGCACAGTAGTGACCCCGAGTGCGCATGCGCAGTAGTGAGCACGATTGCGCATCCGCAGCAGTGAGTCCGAGTGCGCATGAGCAGTAGTGACCCCGAGCGCGCATGCACAGTAGTAAGCCCGTGTGCGCATGCGCAGTAGTGAGTCAGTGTGCGCATGAGCAGTAGTGACCCCGAGCTCGCATGCGGAGTAGCGAGCCCGATTGCGCATCCGCAGTAGGGAGTCCGTGTGCGCATGCGCAGTAGTGAGCCCGTGTGCGCATGCGCAGTCGTGAGGCCGAGTGCCCATGAGCAGTAGTGAGTCCAAGTACGAATGAGCACTAGTGACCCAGAGTGCGCATGCACAGTAGTGACCCGAGCGCGCATCCGCAGTAGTGAGCCCGAGTGCGCACGCACAGCAGTGGGCCCGTGTGCGCATGCACAGTAGTAAGCCCGTGTGCGCATGCGCAGTAGTGAGCCCGTGTGCGCATGCGCAGTCGTGAGGCCGAGTGCCCATGAGCAGTAGTGAGTCCAAGTACGAATGAGGACTAGTGACCCAGAGTGCGCATGCACAGTAGTGACCCGAGCGCGCATCCGCAGTAGTGAGCCCGAGTGCGCATCCGCAGTAGTGAGTCAGTGTGCGCATGAGCAGTAGTGAGTCCGAGTGCGCATGCACAGTAGTGGGCCCGTGTGCGCATGCGCAGTAGTGAGCCCGAGTGCGCATGCACAGTAGAGGGCCCGTGTCCGCTTGCGCAGTAGTGGGCCCGTGTGCGCATGAGCAGTAGTGAGCCCGTGTGCGCATGCACAGTAGTGAGCCCGTGTGCGCATGCGCAGTAGTGAGCCCTAGTGCGCATGCACAGTAGTGGGCCCGTGTGCGCATGCGCAGTAGTGAGCCCGAGTGCGCATGCACAGTAGTGGGCCCGTGTGCGCATGAGCAGTAGTGAGCCCGGGTGCGCATGCGCAGTAGTGAGCCCGTGCGCGCATGCGCAGTAGTACGCCCGTGTGCGCATGCGCAGAAGTGAACCCGAGTGCGCATCCGCAGTAGTGAGTCCGAGTGCGCATGAGCAGTAGTGACCCCGAGCTCGCATGCGGAGTAGCGAGCCAGATTGCGCATCCGCAGTAGGGAGTCCGTGTGCGCATGCGCAGTAGTGACCCCGAGTGCGCATGCACAGCAGTAAGCCCATGTGCGCATGCGCAGTAGTGAGCCCGTGTGCGCATGCGCAGTCGTGAGGCCGAGTGCCCATGAGCAGTAGTGTGTCCAAGTACGAATGAGCACTAGTGACCCAGAGTGCGCATGCACAGTAGTGACCCGAGCGCGCATCCGCAGTAGTGAGCCCGAGTGCGCACGCACAGCAGTGGGCCCGTGTGCGCATGCACAGTAGTAAGCCCGTGTGCGCATGCGCAGTAGTGAGCCCGTGTGCGCATGCGCAGTCGTGAGGCCGAGTGCCCATGAGCAGTAGTGAGTCCAAGTACGAATGAGCACTAGTGACCCAGAGTGCGCATGCACAGTAGTGACCCGAGCGCGCATCCGCAGTAGTGAGTCCGAGTGCGCATGCACAGTAGTGGGCCCGTGTGCGCATGCGCAGTAGTGAGCCCGAGTGCGCATGCACAGTAGAGGGCCCGTGTCCGCTTGCGCAGTAGTGGGCCCGTGTGCGCATGAGCAGTAGTGAGCCCGTGTGCGCATGCACAGTAGTGAGCCCGTGTGCGCATGCGCAGTAGTGAGCCCTAGTGCGCATGCACAGTAGTGGGCCCGTGTGCGCATGCGCAGTAGTGAGCCCGAGTGCGCATGCACAGTAGTGGGCCCGTGTGCGCATGAGCAGTAGTGAGCCCGGGTGCGCATGCGCAGTAGTGAGCCCGTGCGCGCATGCGCAGTAGTACGCCCGTGTGCGCATGCGCAGAAGTGAACCCGAGTGCGCATCCGCAGTAGTGAGTCCGAGTGCGCATGAGCAGTAGTGACCCCGAGCTCGCATGCGGAGTAGCGAGCCCGATTGCGCATCCGCAGTAGGGAGTCCGTGTGCGCATGCGCAGTAGTGACCCCGAGTGCGCATGCACAGCAGTAAGCCCATGTGCGCATGCGCAGTAGTGAGCCCGTGTGCGCATGCGCAGTCGTGAGGCCGAGTGCCCATGAGCAGTAGTGTGTCCAAGTACGAATGAGCACTAGTGACCCAGAGTGCGCATGCACAGTAGTGACCCGAGCGCGCATCCGCAGTGGTGAGCCCGAGTGCGCATCCGCAGTAGTGAGTCAGTGTGCGCATGAGCAGTAGTGAGTCCGAGTGCGCATGCACAGTAGTGGGCCCGTGTGCGCATGCGCAGTAGTGAATCCGAGTGCGCATCCGCAGTAGTGAGTCCGAGTGCGCATTCACAGTAGTGAGCCCGTGTGCGCATGCGCAGTAGTGAGCCCGAGTGCGCATGCACAGCAGTGAGCACGAGTGCGCATGCACAGTAGTGAGCCCGTGTGCGCATGCGCAGTAGTGAGCCCGAGTGCGCATGCGCAGTAGTGACTCCGATTGCGCATTCACAGTAGTGAGCCCGTGTGCGCATGCGCAGTAGTGAGCCCGAGTGCGCATGCACAGTAGTAAGCCCGTGTGCGCATGCGCAGTAGTGAGCCCGTGTGCGCATGCGCAGTCGTGAGGCCGAGTGCCCATGAGCAGTGGTGAGTCCAAGTACGAATGAGCACTAGTGACCCAGAGTGCGCATGCACAGTAGTGACCCCGAGTGCGCATGCGCAGTAGTGAGCACGATTGCGCATCCGCAGCAGTGAGTCCGAGTGCGCATGAGCAGTAGTGACCCCGAGCGCGCATGCACAGTAGTAAGCCCGTGTGCGCATGCGCAGTAGTGAGTCAGTGTGCGCATGAGCAGTAGTGACCCCGAGCTCGCATGCGGAGTAGCGAGCCCGATTGCGCATCCGCAGTAGGGAGTCCGTGTGCGCATGCGCAGTAGTGAGCCCGTGTGCGCATGCGCAGTCGTGAGGCCGAGTGCCCATGAGCAGTAGTGAGTCCAAGTACGAATGAGCACTAGTGACCCAGAGTGCGCATGCACAGTAGTGACCCGAGCGCGCATCCGCAGTAGTGAGCCCGAGTGCGCACGCACAGCAGTGGGCCCGTGTGCGCATGCACAGTAGTAAGCCCGTGTGCGCATGCGCAGTAGTGAGCCCGTGTGCGCATGCGCAGTCGTGAGGCCGAGTGCCCATGAGCAGTAGTGAGTCCAAGTACGAATGAGGACTAGTGACCCAGAGTGCGCATGCACAGTAGTGACCCGAGCGCGCATCCGCAGTAGTGAGCCCGAGTGCGCATCCGCAGTAGTGAGTCAGTGTGCGCATGAGCAGTAGTGAGTCCGAGTGCGCATGCACAGTAGTGGGCCCGTGTGCGCATGCGCAGTAGTGAGCCCGAGTGCGCATGCACAGTAGAGGGCCCGTGTCCGCTTGCGCAGTAGTGGGCCCGTGTGCGCATGAGCAGTAGTGAGCCCGTGTGCGCATGCACAGTAGTGAGCCCGTGTGCGCATGCGCAGTAGTGAGCCCTAGTGCGCATGCACAGTAGTGGGCCCGTGTGCGCATGCGCAGTAGTGAGCCCGAGTGCGCATGCACAGTAGTGGGCCCGTGTGCGCATGAGCAGTAGTGAGCCCGGGTGCGCATGCGCAGTAGTGAGCCCGTGCGCGCATGCGCAGTAGTACGCCCGTGTGCGCATGCGCAGAAGTGAACCCGAGTGCGCATCCGCAGTAGTGAGTCCGAGTGCGCATGAGCAGTAGTGACCCCGAGCTCGCATGCGGAGTAGCGAGCCCGATTGCGCATCCGCAGTAGGGAGTCCGTGTGCGCATGCGCAGTAGTGACCCCGAGTGCGCATGCACAGCAGTAAGCCCATGTGCGCATGCGCAGTAGTGAGCCCGTGTGCGCATGCGCAGTCGTGAGGCCGAGTGCCCATGAGCAGTAGTGTGTCCAAGTACGAATGAGCACTAGTGACCCAGAGTGCGCATGCACAGTAGTGACCCGAGCGCGCATCCGCAGTGGTGAGCCCGAGTGCGCATCCGCAGTAGTGAGTCAGTGTGCGCATGAGCAGTAGTGAGTCCGAGTGCGCATGCACAGTAGTGGGCCCGTGTGCGCATGCGCAGTAGTGAATCCGAGTGCGCATCCGCAGTAGTGAGTCCGAGTGCGCATTCACAGTAGTGAGCCCGTGTGCGCATGCGCAGTAGTGAGCCCGAGTGCGCATGCACAGCAGTGAGCACGAGTGCGCATGCACAGTAGTGAGCCCGTGTGCGCATGCGCAGTAGTGAGCCCGAGTGCGCATGCGCAGTAGTGACTCCGATTGCGCATTCACAGTAGTGAGCCCGTGTGCGCATGCGCAGTAGTGAGCCCGAGTGCGCATGCACAGTAGTAAGCCCGTGTGCGCATGCGCAGTAGTGAGCCCGTGTGCGCATGCGCAGTCGTGAGGCCGAGTGCCCATGAGCAGTGGTGAGTCCAAGTACGAATGAGCACTAGTGACCCAGAGTGCGCATGCACAGTAGTGACCCCGAGTGCGCATGCGCAGTAGTGAGCACGATTGCGCATCCGCAGCAGTGAGTCCGAGTGCGCATGAGCAGTAGTGACCCCGAGCGCGCATGCACAGTAGTAAGCCCGTGTGCGCATGCGCAGTAGTGAGTCAGTGTGCGCATGAGCAGTAGTGAGTCCGAGTGCGCATGCACAGTAGTGGGCCCGTGTGCGCATGCGCAGTAGTGAGCCCGAGTGCGCATGCACAGTAGTGGGCCCGTGTCCGCTTGCGCAGTAGTGGGCCCGTGTGCGCATGAGCAGTAGTGAGCCCGTGTGCGCATGCACAGTAGTGAGCCCGTGTGCGCATGCGCAGTAGTGAGCCCTAGTGCGCATGCACAGTAGTGGGCCCGTGTGCGCATGCGCAGTAGTGAGCCCGAGTGCGCATGCACAGTAGTGGGCCCGTGGGCGCATGAGCAGTAGTGACCCCGGGTGCGCATGCACAGTAGTGAGCCCGTGCGCGCATGCGCAGTAGTACGCCCGTGTGCGCATGCGCAGAAGTGAACCCGAGTGCGCATCCGCAGTAGTGAGTCCGAGTGCGCATGAGCAGTAGTGACCCCGAGCTCGCATGCGGAGTAGCGAGCCCGATTGCGCATCCGCAGTAGGGAGTCCGTGTGCGCATGCGCAGTAGTGACCCCGAGTGCGCATGCACAGCAGTAAGCCCGTGTGCGCATGCGCAGTAGTGAGCCCGTGTGCGCATGCGCAGTCGTGAGGCCGAGTGCCCATGAGCAGTAGTGTGTCCAAGTACGAATGAGCACTAGTGACCCAGAGTGCGCATGCACAGTAGTGACCCGAGCGCGCATCCGCAGTAGTGAGCCCGAGTGCGCATCCGCAGTAGTGAGTCAGTGTGCGCATGAGCAGTAGTGAGTCCGAGTGCGCATGCACAGTAGTGGGCCCGTGTGCGCATGCGCAGTAGTGAATCCGAGTGCGCATCCGCAGTAGTGAGTCCGAGTGCGCACGAGCAGTAGTGAGCCCGTGTGCGCATGCGCAGTCGTGAGGCCGAGTGCCCATGAGCAGTAGTGAGTCCAAGTACGAATGAGCACTAGTGACCCAGAGTGCGCATGCACAGTAGTGACCCCGAGTGCGCATGCGCAGTAGTGAGCACGATTGCGCATCCGCAGCAGTGAGTCCGAGTGCGCATGAGCAGTAGTGACCCCGAGCGCGCATGCACAGTAGTAAGCCCGTGTGCGCATGCGCAGTAGTGAGCCCGTGTGCGCATGCGCAGTCGTGAGGCCGAGTGCCCATGAGCAGTAGTGAGTCCAAGTACGAATGACCACTAGCGACCCAGAGTGCGCATGCACAGTAGTGACCCGAGCGCGCATCCGCAGTAGTGAGCCCGAGTGCGCACGCACAGCAGTGGGCCCGTGTGCGCATGCGCAGTAGTGAGCCCGAGTGCGCATCCGCAGTAGTGAGTCCGAGTGCGCACGAGCAGTAGTGAGCCGGATTGCGCATCCGCAGCAGTGAGTCCGAGTGCGCATGCGCAGTAGTGACTCCGATTGCGCATGCACAGTAGTGAGCCCGTGTGCACATGCGCAGTAGTGAGCCCGAGTGCGCATGCACAGTAGTAAGCCCGTGTGCGCATGCGCAGTAGTGAGCCCGTGTGCGCATGCGCAGTCGTGAGGCCGAGTGCCCATGAGCAGTAGTGAGTCCAAGTACGAATGAGCACTTGTGACCCAGAGTGCGCATGCACAGTAGTGACCCCGAGTGCGCATGCGCAGTAGTGAGCACGATTGCGCATCCGCAGCAGTGAGTCCGAGTGCGCATGAGCAGTAGTGACCCCTGAGCGCGCATGCACAGTAGTAAGCCCGTGTGCGCATGCGCAGTAGTGAGCCCGTGTGCGCATGCGCAGTAGTAAGCCCGTGTGCGCATGCGCAGTAGTGAGCCCGTGTGCGCATGCGCAGTCGTGAGGCCGAGTGCCCATGAGCAGTAGTGAGTCCAAGTACGAATGAGCACTAGTGACCCAGAGTGCGCATGCAAAGTAGTGACCCCGAGTGCGCATGCGCAGTAGTGAGCACGATTGCGCATCCGCAGCAGTGAGTCCGAGTGCGCATGAGCAGTAGTGACCCCTGAGCGCGCATGCACAGTAGTAAGCCCGTGTGCGCATGCGCAGTAGTGAGCCCGTGTGCGCATGCGCAGTAGTAAGCCCGTGTGCGCACGCACAGCAGTGAGCCCGTGTGCGCATGCGCAGTAGTGAGCCCGAGTGCGCATCCGCAGTAGTGAGTCCGAGTGCGCACGAGCAGTAGTGAGCCGGATTGCGCATCCGCAGCAGTGAGTCCGAGTGCGCATGAGCAGTAGTGACCCCGAGCTCGCATGCGGAGTAGAGAGCCCGATTGCGCATCCGCAGTAGGGAGTCCGTGTGCGCATGCGCAGTAGTGACCCCGAGTGCGCATGCACAGCAGTGAGCACGAGTGCGCATGCACAGTAGTGAGCCCGTGTGCGCATGCGCAGTAGTGAGCCCGAGTGCGCATGCGCAGTAGTGACTCCGATTGCGCATTCACAGTAGTGAGCCCGTGTGCGCATGCGCAGTAGTGAGCCCGAGTGCGCATGCACAGTAGTAAGCCCGTGTGCGCATGCGCAGTAGTGAGCCCGTGTGCGCATGCGCAGTCGTGAGGCCGAGTGGCCATGAGCAGTAGTGAGTCCAAGTACGAATGAGCACTAGTGACCCAGAGTGCGCATGAGCACTAGTGACCCCGAGTGCGCATGCACAATAGTGAGCCCGTGCGCGCATGCACAGTAGTGCGCACGTGTGCGCATGCGCAGAAGTGAGCTCGAGCGCGCATGTGCAGTTCTGAGCCGGAGTGCGCATCCGCAGTAGCGACCCCGAGTGCGCACGCACAGCAGTGGGCCCGTGTGCGCATGCGCAGTAGTGAACCCGAGTGCGCATCCGCAGTAGTGAGTCCGAGTGCGCATGAGCAGTAGTGACCCCGAGCTCGCATGCGGAGTAGAGAGCCCGATTGCGCATCCGCAGTAGGGAGTCCGTGTGCGCATGCGCAGTAGTGACCCCGAGTGCGCATGCACAGCAGTAAGCCCGTGTGCGCATGCGCAGTAGTGAGCCCGTGTGCGCATGCGCAGTCGTGAGGCCGAGTGCCCATGAGCAGTAGTGTGTCCAAGTACGAATGAGCACTAGTGACCCAGAGTGCGCATGCACAGTAGTGACCCGAGCGCGCATCCGCAGCAGTGAGTCCGAGTGCGCATGAGCAGTAGTGACCCCGAGCGCGCATGCACAGTAGTAAGCCCGTGTGCGCATGCGCAGTAGTGAGCCCGTGTGCGCATGCGCAGTCGTGAGGCCGAGTGCCCATGAGCAGTAGTGAGTCCAAGTACGAATGAGCACTAGTGACCCAGAGTGCGCATGCACAGTAGTGACCCGAGCGCGCATCCGCAGTAGTGAGCCCGAGTGCGCACGCACAGCAGTGGGCCCGTGTGCGCACGCACAGCAGTGGGCCCGTGTGCGCATGCGCAGTAGTGAGCCCGAGTGCGCATCCGCAGTAGTGAGTCCGAGTGCGCACGAGCAGTAGTGAGCCGGATTGCGCATCCGCAGCAGTGAGTCCGAGTGCGCATGCGCAGTAGTGACTCCGATTGCGCATGCACAGAAGTGAGCCCGTGTGCACATGCGCAGTAGTGAGCCCGAGTGCGCATGCACAGTAGTAACCCCGTGTGCGCATGCGCAGTAGAGAGCCCGTGTGCGCATGCGCAGTCGTGAGGCCGAGTGCCCATAAGCAGTAGTGAGTCCAAGTACGAATGAGCACTAGTGACCCAGAGTGCGCATGCACAGTAGTGACCCCGAGTGCGCATGCGCAGTAGTGAGTACGATTGCGCATCCGCAGCAGTGAGTCCGAGTGCGCATGAGCAGTAGTGACCCCTGAGCGCGCATGTACAGTAGTAAGCCCGTGTGCGCATGCGCAGTAGTGAGCCCGTGTGCGCATGCGCAGTCGTGAGGCCGAGTGCCCATGAGCAGTAGTGAGTCCAAGTACGAATGAGCACTAGTGACCCAGAGTGCGCATGTACAATAGTGAGCCCGTGCGCGCATGCACAGTAGTGCGCACGTGTGCGCATGCGCAGAAGTGAGCTCGAGCGCGCATGTGCAGTTCTGAGCCGGAGTGCGCATCCGCAGTAGCGACCCCGAGTGCGCACGCACAGCAGTGGGCCCGTGTGCGCATGCGCAGTAGTGAGCCCGAGTGCGCATGCACAGTAGTGGGCCCGTGTCCGCTTGCGCAGTAGTGGGCCCGTGTGCGCATGAGCAGTAGTGAGACCGTGTGCGCATGCACAGTAGTGAGCCCGTGTGCGCATGCGCAGTAGTGAGCCCGAGTGCGCATGCACAGTAGTGGGCCCGTGTGCGCATGCGCAGTAGTGAGCCCGAGTGCGCATGCACAGTAGTGGGCCCGTGTGACCATGAGCAGTAGTGAGTCCAAGTGCGCAAGAGCAGTAGTGACCCCGGGTGCGCATGCACAGTAGTGAGCCCGACTGCGCATGCGCTGTAGAGATCCCGATTGCGCATATGCAGGTCTGAGCCGGAGAGCGCATCCGCAGTAGTGAGTCCGAATGCGCATCCGCAGTAGTGAGGCCGAGTGCCCATGAGCAGTAGTGAGTCCAAGTGCGCATGAGCACTAGTGACCCCGAGTGCGCATGCACAATAGTGAGCCCGTGCGCGCATGCACAGTAGTGCGCACGTGTGCGCATGCGCAGAAGTGAGCTCGAGCGCGCATGTGCAGTTCTGAGCCGGAGTGCGCATCCGCAGTAGCGACCCCGAGAGCGCACGCACAGCGGTGGGCCCGTGTGCGCATGCGCAGTAGTGAGCCCGAGTGCGCATCCGCAGTAGTGAGTCCGAGTGCGCACGAGCAGTAGTGAGCCGGATTGCGCATCCGCAGCAGTGAGTCCGAGTGCGCATGCGCAATAGTGACTCCGATTGCGCATTCACAGGAGAGAGCCCGTGTGCGCATGCGCAGTAGTGAGCCCGAGTGCGCATGCACAGTAGTAAGCCCGTGTGCGCATGCGCAGTAGTGAGCCCGTGTGCGCATGCGCAGTCGTGAGGCCGAGTGCCCATGAGCAGTAGTGAGTCCAAGTACGAATGAGCACTAGTGACCCAGAGTGCGCATGCACAGTAGTGACCCCGAGTGCGCATGCGCAGTAGTGAGCACGATTGCGCATCCGCAGCAGTGAGTCCGAGTGCGCATGAGCAGTAGTGACCCCGAGCGCGCATGCACAGTAGTAAGCCCGTGTGCGCATGCGCAGTAGTGAGCCCGTGTGCGCATGCGCAGTCGTGAGGCCGAGTGCCCATGAGCAGTAGTGAGTCCAAGTACGAATGAGCACTAGTGACCTAGAGTGCGCATGCACAGTAGTGACCCGAGCGCGCATCCGCAGTAGTGAGCCCGAGTGCGCATCCGCAGTAGTGAGTCAGTGTGCGCATGCACAGTAGTGGGCCCGTGTGCGCGTGCGCAGTAGTGAGCCCGAGTGCGCATGCACAGTAGTGGGCCCGTGTCCGCTTGCGCAGTAGTGGGCCCGTGTGCGCATGAGCAGTAGTGAGCCCGTGTGCGCATGCACAGTAGTGAGCCCGTGTGCGCATGCGCAGTAGTGAGCCCGAGTGCGCATGCACAGTAGTGGGCCCGTGTGCGCATGAGCAGTAGTGAGTCCAAGTGCGCAAGAGCAGTAGTGACCCCGGGTGCGCATGCACAGTAGTGAGCCCGTGCGCGCATGCGCAGTAGTACGCCCGTGTGCGCATGCGCAGAAGTGAGCTCGAGTGCGCATGTGCAGTTCTGAGCCGGAGTACGCATCCGCAGTAGCGACCCCGTGTGCGCACGCACAATAGTGGGCACGTGTGCGCATGCGCAGTAGAGATCCCGATTGCGCATATGCAGGTCTGAGCCGGACAGCACATCCGCAGAAGTGAGCCCGATTGCGCATCCGCAGTAGCGAGTCCGAGTGACCATGAGCAGTAGTGAGTCCAAGTGCGCAAGAGCAGTAGTGACCCCGGGTGCGCATGCACAGTAGTGAGCCCGAATGCGCATGCGCAGTAGAGATCCCGATTGCGCATATGCAGGTCTGAGCCGGAGAGCGCATCCGCAGTAGTGAGTCCGAATGCGCATCCGCAGTAGTGAGGCCGAGTGCCCATGAGCAGTAGTGAGTCCAAGTGCGCATGAGCACTAGTGACCCCGAGTGCGCATGCACAATAGTGAGCCCGTGCGCGCATGCACAGTAGTGCGCACGTGTGCGCATGCGCAGAAGTGAGCTCGAGCGCGCATGTGCAGTTCTGAGCCGGAGTGCGCATCCGCAGTAGCGACCCCGAGTGCGCACGCACAGCAGTGGGCCCGTGTGCGCATGCGCAGTAGTGAGCCCGAGTGCGCATGCACAGTAGTGAGCCCGTGTGCGCATGCGCAGTAGTGAGCCCGAGTGCGCATGCATAGTAGTAAGCCCGTGTGCGCATGCGCAGTAGTGAGCCCGAGTGCGCATGCACAGTAGTGCGCACGTGTGCGCATGCGCAGAAGTGAGCTCGAGCGCGCAAGTGCAGTTCTGAGCCGGAGTGCGCATCCGCAGTAGCGACCCCGAGTGCGCACGCACAGCAGTGGGCCCGCGTGCGCATGCGCAGTAGTGAGCCCGAGTGCGCATGCGCAGTAGTGACTCCGATTGCGCATGCACAGTAGTGAGCCCGTGAGCGCATGCGCAGTAGTGAGCCCGAGTGCGCATGCATAGTAGTAAGCCCGTGTGCGCATGCGCAGTAGTGAGCCCGTGTGCGCATGCGCAGTAGTGAGCCCGAGTGCGCATGCACAGTACTAAGCCCGTGTGCGCATGCGCAGTAGTGAGCCCGTGTGCGCATGCGCAGTCGTGAGGCCGAGTGCCCATGAGCAGTAGTGTGTCCAAGTACGAATGAGCACTAGTGACCCAGAGTGCGCATGCACAGTAGTGACCCGAGCGCGCATCCGCAGTAGTGAGCCCGAGTGCGCATCCGCAGTAGTGAGTCAGTGTGCGCATGAGCAGTAGTGAGTCCGAGTGCGCATGCACAGTAGTGGGCCCGTGTGCGCATGCGCAGTAGTGAGCCCGAGTGCGCATGCACAGTAGTGGGCCCGTGTCCGCTTGCGCAGTAGTGGGCCCGTGTGCGCATGAGCAGTAGTGAGCCCGTGTGCGCATGCACAGTAGTGAGCCCGTGTGCGCATGCGCAGTAGTGAGCCCGAGTGCGCATGCACAGTAGTGGGCCCGTGTGACCATGAGCAGTAGTGAGTCCAAGTGCGCAAGAGCAGTAGTGACCCCGGGTGCGCATGCACAGTAGTGAGCCCGACTGCGCATGCGCAGTAGAGATCCCGATTGCGCATATGCAGGTCTGAGCCGGAGAGCGCATCCGCAGTAGTGAGGCCGAGTGCCCATGAGCAGTAGTGAGTCCAAGTGCGCATGAGCACTAGTGACCCCGAGTGCGCATGCACAATAGTGAGCCCGTGCGCGCATGCACAGTGGTGCGCACGTGTGCGCATGCGCAGAAGTGAGCTCGAGCGCGCATGTGCAGTTCTGAGCCGGAGTGCGCATCCGCAGTAGCGACCCCGAGTGCGCACGCACAGCAGTGGGCCCGTGTGCGCATGCGCAGTAGTGAGCCCGAGTGCGCATCCGCAGTAGTGAGTCAGCGTGCGCATGAGCAGTAGTGAGTCCGAGTGCGCATGTACAGTAGTGGGCCCGTGTGCGCATGCGCAGTAGTGAGCCCGAGTGCGCATGCACAGTAGTGGGCCCGTGTCCGCTTGCGCAGTAGTGGGCCCGTGTGCGCATGAGCAGTAGTGAGCCCGTGTGCGCATGCACAGTAGTGAGCCCGTGTGCGCATCCGCAGCAGTGAGTCCGAGTGCGCATGAGCAGTAGTGAGACAGTGTGCCCATGAGCAGTATTGAGTCCGAGTGCGCATGCACAGTAGTGGGCCCGTGTGCGCATGCGCAGTAGTGAGCCCGATTGCGCATCCACAGTAGTGAGTCCGCGAGTGCATGCGCAGTAGTGAGCCCCAGTGCGCATGCGCAGTAGTGACTCCGATTGCGCATGCACAGTAGTGAGCCCGTGTGCGCATGCGCAGTAGTGAGCCCGAGTGCGCATGCACAGTAGTAAGCCCGTGTGCGCATGCGCAGTAGTGAGCCCGTGTGCGCATGCGCAGTCGTGAGGCCGAGTGCCCATGAGCAGTAGTGTGTCCAAGTACGAATGAGCACTAGTGACCCAGAGTGTGCATGCACAGTAGTGACCCGAGCGCGCATCCGCAGTAGTGAGCCCGAGTGCGCATCCGCAGTAGTGAGTCAGTGTGCGCATGAGCAGTAGTGAGTCCGAGTGCGCATGCACAGTAGTGGGCCCGTGTGCGCATGCGCAGTAGTGAGCCCGAGTGCGCATGCACAGTAGTGGGCCCGTGTCCGCTTGCGCAGTAGTGGGCCCGTGTGCGCATGAGCAGTAGTGAGCCCGTGTGCGCATGCACAGTAGTGAGCCCGTGTGCGCATGCGTAGTAGTGAGCCCGAGTGCGCATGCACAGTAGTGGGCCCGTGTGCGCATGTGCAGTAGTGAGCCCGAGTGCGCATGCACAGTAGTGGGCCCGTGTGACCATGAGCAGTAGTGAGTCCAAGTGCGCAAGAGCAGTAGTGACCCCGGGAGCGCATGCACAGTAGTGAGCCCGACTGCGCATGCGCAGTAGAGATCCCGATTGCGCATATGCAGGTCTGAGCCGGAGAGCGCATCCGCAGTAGTGAGTCCGAATGCGCATCCGCAGTAGTGAGGCCGAGTGCCCATGAGCAGTAGTGAGTCCAAGTGCGCATGAGCACTAGTGACCCCGAGTGCGCATGCACAATAGTGAGCCCGTGCGCGCATGCACAGTAGTGCGCACGTGTGCGCATGCGCAGAAGTGAGCTCGAGCGCGCATGTGCAGTTCTGAGCCGGAGTGCGCATCCGCAGTAGCGACCCCGAGTGCGCACGCACAGCAGTGGGCCCGTGTGCGCATGCGCAGTAGTGAGCCCGAGTGCGCATCCGCAGTAGTGAGTCAGTGTGCGCATGAGCAGTAGTGAGTCCGAGTGCGCATGCACAGTAGTGGGCCCGTGTGCGTATGCGCAGTAGTGAGCCCGAGTGCGCATGCACAGTAGTGGGCCCGTGTCCGCTTGCGCCGTAGTGGGCCCGTGTGCGCATGAGCAGTAGTGAGCCCGTGTGCGCATGCACAGTAGTGAGCCCGTGTGCGCATGCGCAGTAGTGAGCCCGAGTGCGCATGCACAGTAGTGGGCCCGTGTGCGCATGCGCAGTAGTGAGCCCGAGTGCGCATGCACAGTAGTGGGCCCGTGTGACCATGAGCAGTAGTGAGTCCAAGTGCGCAAGAGCAGTAGTGACCCCGGGTGCGCATGCACAGTAGTGAGCCCGACTGCGCATGCGCAGTAGAGATCCCGATTGCGCATATGCAGGTCTGAGCCGGAGAGCGCATCCGCAGTAGTGAGTCCGAATGCGCATCCGCAGTAGTGAGGCCGAGTGCCCATGAGCAGTAGTGAGTCCAAGTGCGCATGAGCACTAGTGACCCCGAGTGCGCATGCACAATAGTGAGCCCGTGCGCGCATGCACAGTAGTGCGCACGTGTGCGCATGCGCAGAAGTGAGCTCGAGCGCGCATGTGCAGTTCTGAGCCGGAGTGTGCATCCGCAGTAGCGACCCCGAGTGCGCACGCACAGCAGTGGGCCCGTGTGCGCATGCGCAGTAGTGAGCCCGAGTGCGCATCCGCAGTAGTGAGTCCGATTGCGCACGAGCAGTAATGAGCCGGATTGCGCATCCGCAGCAGTGAGTCCGAGTGCGCATGAGCAGTAGTGACCCCGAGCTCGCATGCGGAGTAGAGAGCCCGATTGCGCATCCGCAGTAGGGAGTCCGTGTGCGCATGCGCAGTAGTGACCCCGAGTGCGCATGCACAGCAGTGAGCACGAGTGCGCATCCGCAGTAGTGAGTCCGAGTGCGCACGAGCAGTAGTGAGCCCGTGTGCGCATGCGCAGTCGTGAGGCCGAGTGCCCATGAGCAGTAGTGAGTCCAAGTACGAATGAGCACTAGTGACCCAGAGTGCGCATGCACAGTAGTGACCCCGAGTGCGCATGCGCAGTAGTGAGCACGATTGCGCATCCGCAGCAGTGAGTCCGAGTGCGCATGAGCAGTAGTGACCCCGAGCGCGCATGCACAGTAGTAAGCCCGTGTGCGCATGCGCAGTAGTGAGCCCGTGTGCGCATGCGCAGTCGTGAGGCCGAGTGCCCATGAGCAGTAGTGAGTCCAAGTACGAATGAGCACTAGTGACCCAGAGTGCGCATGCACAGTAGTGACCCGAGCGCGCATCCGCAGCAGTGAGCCCGAGTGCGCACGCACAGCAGTGGGCCCGTGTGCGCATGCGCAGTAGTGAGCCCGAGTGCGCATCCGCAGTAGTGAGTCCGAGTGCGCATGAGCAGTAGTGACCCCGAGCTCGCATGCGGAGTAGAGAGCCCGATTGCGCATCCGCAGTAGGGAGTCCGTGTGCGCATGCGCAGTAGTGACCCCGAGTGCGCATGCACAGCAGTAAGCCCGTGTGCGCATGCGCAGTAGTGAGCCCGTGTGCGCATGCGCAGTCGTGAGGCCGAGTGCCCATGAGCAGTAGTGTGTCCAAGTACGAATGAGCACTAGTGACCCAGAGTGCGCATGCACAGTAGTGACCCGAGCGCGCATCCGCAGTAGTGAGCCCGAGTGCGCATCCGCAGTAGTGAGTCAGTGTGCGCATGGGCAGTAGTGAGTCCGAGTGCGCATGCACAGTAGTGGGCCCGTGTCCGCTTGCGCAGTAGTGGGCCCGTGTGCGCATGAGCAGTAGTGAGCCCGTGTGCGCATGCACAGTAGTGAGCCCGTGTGCGCATGCGCAGTAGTGAGCCCGAGTGCGCATGCACAGTAGTGGGCCCGTGTGCGCATGCGCAGTAGTGAGCCCGAGTGCGCATGCACAGTAGTGGGCCCGTGTGACCATGAGCAGTAGTGAGTCCAAGTGCGCAAGAGCAGTAGTGACCCCGGGTGCGCATGCACAGTAGTGAGCCCGACTGCGCATGCGCAGTAGAGATCCCGATTGCGCATATGCAGGTCTGAGCCGGAGAGCGCATCCGCAGTAGTGAGGCCGAGTGCCCATGAGCAGTAGTGAGTCCAAGTGCGCATGAGCACTAGTGACCCCGAGTGCGCATGCACAATAGTGAGCCCGTGCGCGCATGCACAGTGGTGCGCACGTGTGCGCATGCGCAGAAGTGAGCTCGAGCGCGCATGTGCAGTTCTGAGCCGGAGTGCGCATCCGCAGTAGCGACCCCGAGTGCGCACGCACAGCAGTGGGCCCGTGTGCGCATGCGCAGTAGTGAGCCCGAGTGCGCATCCGCAGTAGTGAGTCAGCGTGCGCATGAGCAGTAGTGAGTCCGAGTGCGCATGTACAGTAGTGGGCCCGTGTGCGCATGCGCAGTAGTGAGCCCGAGTGCGCATGCACAGTAGTGGGCCCGTGTCCGCTTGCGCAGTAGTGGGCCCGTGTGCGCATGAGCAGTAGTGAGCCCGTGTGCGCATGCACAGTAGTGAGCCCGTGTGCGCATCCGCAGCAGTGAGTCCGAGTGCGCATGAGCAGTAGTGAGACAGTGTGCCCATGAGCAGTATTGAGTCCGAGTGCGCATGCACAGTAGTGGGCCCGTGTGCGCATGCGCAGTAGTGAGCCCGATTGCGCATCCACAGTAGTGAGTCCGCGAGTGCATGCGCAGTAGTGAGCCCCAGTGCGCATGCGCAGTAGTGACTCCGATTGCGCATGCACAGTAGTGAGCCCGTGTGCGCATGCGCAGTAGTGAGCCCGAGTACGCATGCACAGTAGTAAGCCCGTGTGCGCATGCGCAGTAGTGAGCCCGTGTGCGCATGCGCAGTCGTGAGGCCGAGTGCCCATGAGCAGTAGTGTGTCCAAGTACGAATGAGCACTAGTGACCCAGAGTGTGCATGCACAGTAGTGACCCGAGCGCGCATCCGCAGTAGTGAGCCCGAGTGCGCATCCGCAGTAGTGAGTCAGTGTGCGCATGAGCAGTAGTGAGTCCGAGTGCGCATGCACAGTAGTGGGCCCGTGTGCGCATGCGCAGTAGTGAGCCCGAGTGCGCATGCACAGTAGTGGGCCCGTGTCCGCTTGCGCAGTAGTGGGCCCGTGTGCGCATGAGCAGTAGTGAGCCCGTGTGCGCATGCACAGTAGTGAGCCCGTGTGCGCATGCGTAGTAGTGAGCCCGAGTGCGCATGCACAGTAGTGGGCCCGTGTGCGCATGTGCAGTAGTGAGCCCGAGTGCGCATGCACAGTAGTGGGCCCGTGTGACCATGAGCAGTAGTGAGTCCAAGTGCGCAAGAGCAGTAGTGACCCCGGGAGCGCATGCACAGTAGTGAGCCCGACTGCGCATGCGCAGTAGAGATCCCGATTGCGCATATGCAGGTCTGAGCCGGAGAGCGCATCCGCAGTAGTGAGTCCGAATGCGCATCCGCAGTAGTGAGGCCGAGTGCCCATGAGCAGTAGTGAGTCCAAGTGCGCATGAGCACTAGTGACCCCGAGTGCGCATGCACAATAGTGAGCCCGTGCGCGCATGCACAGTAGTGCGCACGTGTGCGCATGCGCAGAAGTGAGCTCGAGCGCGCATGTGCAGTTCTGAGCCGGAGTGCGCATCCGCAGTAGCGACCCCGAGTGCGCACGCACAGCAGTGGGCCCGTGTGCGCATGCGCAGTAGTGAGCCCGAGTGCGCATCCGCAGTAGTGAGTCAGTGTGCGCATGAGCAGTAGTGAGTCCGAGTGCGCATGCACAGTAGTGGGCCCGTGTGCGTATGCGCAGTAGTGAGCCCGAGTGCGCATGCACAGTAGTGGGCCCGTGTCCGCTTGCGCCGTAGTGGGCCCGTGTGCGCATGAGCAGTAGTGAGCCCGTGTGCGCATGCACAGTAGTGAGCCCGTGTGCGCATGCGCAGTAGTGAGCCCGAGTGCGCATGCACAGTAGTGGGCCCGTGTGCGCATGCGCAGTAGTGAGCCCGAGTGCGCATGCACAGTAGTGGGCCCGTGTGACCATGAGCAGTAGTGAGTCCAAGTGCGCAAGAGCAGTAGTGACCCCGGGTGCGCATGCACAGTAGTGAGCCCGACTGCGCATGCGCAGTAGAGATCCCGATTGCGCATATGCAGGTCTGAGCCGGAGAGCGCATCCGCAGTAGTGAGTCCGAATGCGCATCCGCAGTAGTGAGGCCGAGTGCCCATGAGCAGTAGTGAGTCCAAGTGCGCATGAGCACTAGTGACCCCGAGTGCGCATGCACAATAGTGAGCCCGTGCGCGCATGCACAGTAGTGCGCACGTGTGCGCATGCGCAGAAGTGAGCTCGAGCGCGCATGTGCAGTTCTGAGCCGGAGTGCGCATCCGCAGTAGCGACCCCGAGTGCGCACGCACAGCAGTGGGCCCGTGTGCGCATGCGCAGTAGTGAGCCCGAGTGCGCATCCGCAGTAGTGAGTCCGATTGCGCACGAGCAGTAATGAGCCGGATTGCGCATCCGCAGCAGTGAGTCCGAGTGCGCATGAGCAGTAGTGACCCCGAGCTCGCATGCGGAGTAGAGAGCCCGATTGCGCATCCGCAGTAGGGAGTCCGTGTGCGCATGCGCAGTAGTGACCCCGAGTGCGCATGCACAGCAGTGAGCACGAGTGCGCATCCGCAGTAGTGAGTCCGAGTGCGCACGAGCAGTAGTGAGCCCGTGTGCGCATGCGCAGTCGTGAGGCCGAGTGCCCATGAGCAGTAGTGAGTCCAAGTACGAATGAGCACTAGTGACCCAGAGTGCGCATGCACAGTAGTGACCCCGAGTGCGCATGCGCAGTAGTGAGCACGATTGCGCATCCGCAGCAGTGAGTCCGAGTGCGCATGAGCAGTAGTGACCCCGAGCGCGCATGCACAGTAGTAAGCCCGTGTGCGCATGCGCAGTAGTGAGCCCGTGTGCGCATGCGCAGTCGTGAGGCCGAGTGCCCATGAGCAGTAGTGAGTCCAAGTACGAATGAGCACTAGTGACCCAGAGTGCGCATGCACAGTAGTGACCCGAGCGCGCATCCGCAGCAGTGAGCCCGAGTGCGCACGCACAGCAGTGGGCCCGTGTGCGCATGCGCAGTAGTGAGCCCGAGTGCGCATCCGCAGTAGTGAGTCCGAGTGCGCATGAGCAGTAGTGACCCCGAGCTCGCATGCGGAGTAGAGAGCCCGATTGCGCATCCGCAGTAGGGAGTCCGTGTGCGCATGCGCAGTAGTGACCCCGAGTGCGCATGCACAGCAGTAAGCCCGTGTGCGCATGCGCAGTAGTGAGCCCGTGTGCGCATGCGCAGTCGTGAGGCCGAGTGCCCATGAGCAGTAGTGTGTCCAAGTACGAATGAGCACTAGTGACCCAGAGTGCGCATGCACAGTAGTGACCCGAGCGCGCATCCGCAGTAGTGAGCCCGAGTGCGCATCCGCAGTAGTGAGTCAGTGTGCGCATGGGCAGTAGTGAGTCCGAGTGCGCATGCACAGTAGTGGGCCCGTGTCCGCTTGCGCAGTAGTGGGCCCGTGTGCGCATGAGCAGTAGTGAGCCCGTGTGCGCATGCACAGTAGTGAGCCCGTGTGCGCATGCGCAGTAGTGAGCCCGAGTGCGCATGCACAGTAGTGGGCCCGTGTGCGCATGCGCAGTAGTGAGCCCGAGTGCGCATGCACAGTAGTGGGCCCGTGTGACCATGAGCAGTAGTGAGTCCAAGTGCGCAAGAGCAGTAGTGACCCCGGGTGCGCATGCACAGTAGTGAGCCCGACTGCGCATGCGCAGTAGAGATCCCGATTGCGCATATGCAGGTCTGAGCCGGAGAGCGCATCCGCAGTAGTGAGTCCGAATGCGCATCCGCAGTAGTGAGGCCGAGTGCCCATGAGCAGTAGTGAGTCCAAGTGCGCATGAGCACTAGCGACCCCGAGTGCGCATGCACAATAGTGAGCCCGTGCGCGCATGCACAGTAGTGCGCACGTGTGCGCATGCGCAGAAGTGAGCTCGAGCGCGCATGTGCAGTTCTGAGCCGGAGTGCGCATCCGCAGTAGCGACCCCGAGTGCACACGCACAGCAGTGGGCCCGTGTGCGCATGCGCAGTAGTGAGCCCGAGTGCGCATCCGCAGTAGTGAGTCCGAGTGCGCATGAGCAGTAGTGACCCCGAGCTCGCATGCGGAGTAGGGAGTCCGTGTGCGCATGCGCAGTAGTGACCCCGAGTGCGCATGCACAGCAGTGAGCACGAGTGCGCATGCACAGTAGTGAGCCCGTGTGCGCATGCGCAGTAGTGAGCCCGAGTGCGCATGCGCAGTAGTGACTCCGATTGCGCATTCACAGTAGTGAGCCCGTGTGCGCATGCGCAGTAGTGAGCCCGAGTGCGCATGCACAGTAGTAAGCCCGTGTGCGCATGCGCAGTAGTGAGCCCGTGTGCGCATGCGCAGTCGTGAGGCCGAGTGCCCATGAGCAGTAGTGAGTCCAAGTACGAATGAGCACTAGTGACCCAGAGTGCGCATGCACAGTAGTGACCCCGAGTGCGCATGCGCAGTAGTGAGCACGATTGCGCATCCGCAGCAGTGAGTCCGAGTGCGCATGAGCAGTAGTGACCCCGAGCGCGCATGCACAGTAGTAAGCCCGTGTGCGCATGCGCAGTAGTGAGCCCGTGTGCGCATGCGCAGTCGTGAGGCCGAGTGCCCATGAGCAGTAGTGAGTCCAAGTACGCATGAGCAGTAGTGAGTCCAAGTGCGCAAGAGCAGTAGTGACCCCGGGTGCGCATGCACAGTAGTGAGCCCGTGCGCGCACGCGCAGTAGTACGCCCGTGTGCGCATGCGCAGAAGTGAGCTCGAGTGCGCATGTGCAGTAGAGAGCCCGATTGCGCATGTGCAGGTCTGAGCCGAGGGCGCATCCGCAGTAGTGAGTCCGAATGCGCATCCGCAGCAGCGACCCCGAGCGCGCATGAGCAGTAGTGAGCCCGAGTGCGCATGCACAGTAGTGAGCCCGTGTGCGCCTGCGCAGTAGTGAGCGCGATTGCGCATCCGCAGCAGTGAGTCCGAGTGCCCATGAGCAGTAGTGAGTCCAAGTGCGCATAAGCACTAGTGACCCCGAGCGCGCATGCGCAGTAGTGAGAACGATTGCGCATCCGCAGCAGTGAGTCCGAGTGCGCATGAGCAGTAGTAAGGCCGTGTGCGCATGCGCAGTAGAGAGCCCGATTGCTCATGTGCAGGTCTGAGCTGGAGAGCGCACGCGCAGTAGTGACCCCGAGTGCGCATGCGCAGTAGTGACCCGAGCACGCATGCGGAGTAGAGAGCCCGATTGCGCATCCGCAGTAGGGAGTCCGTGTGCGCATGCGCAGTAGTGACCCCGAGTGCGCATGCACAGCAGTAAGCCCGTGTGCGCATGCGCAGTAGTGAGCCCGTGTGCGCATGCGCAGTCGTGAGGCCGAGTGCCCATGAGCAGTAGTGTGTCCAAGTACGAATGAGCACTAGTGACCCAGAGTGCGCATGCACAGTAGTGACCCGAGCGCGCATCCGCAGTAGTGAGCCCGAGTGCGCATCCGCAGTAGTGAGTCAGTGTGCGCATGGGCAGTAGTGAGTCCGAGTGCGCATGCACAGTAGTGGGCCCGTGTCCGCTTGCGCAGTAGTGGGCCCGTGTGCGCATGAGCAGTAGTGAGCCCGTGTGCGCATGCACAGTAGTGAGCCCGTGTGCGCATGCGCAGTAGTGAGCCCGAGTGCGCATGCACAGTAGTGGGCCCGTGTGCGCATGCGCAGTAGTGAGCCCGAGTGCGCATGCACAGTAGTGGGCCCGTGTGACCATGAGCAGTAGTGAGTCCAAGTGCGCAAGAGCAGTAGTGACCCCGGGTGCGCATGCACAGTAGTGAGCCCGACTGCGCATGCGCAGTAGAGATCCCGATTGCGCATATGCAGGTCTGAGCCGGAGAGCGCATCCGCAGTAGTGAGTCCGAATGCGCATCCGCAGTAGTGAGGCCGAGTGCCCATGAGCAGTAGTGAGTCCAAGTGCGCATGAGCACTAGCGACCCCGAGTGCGCATGCACAATAGTGAGCCCGTGCGCGCATGCACAGTAGTGCGCACGTGTGCGCATGCGCAGAAGTGAGCTCGAGCGCGCATGTGCAGTTCTGAGCCGGAGTGCGCATCCGCAGTAGCGACCCCGAGTGCACACGCACAGCAGTGGGCCCGTGTGCGCATGCGCAGTAGTGAGCCCGAGTGCGCATCCGCAGTAGTGAGTCCGAGTGCGCATGAGCAGTAGTGACCCCGAGCTCGCATGCGGAGTAGGGAGTCCGTGTGCGCATGCGCAGTAGTGACCCCGAGTGCGCATGCACAGCAGTGAGCACGAGTGCGCATGCACAGTAGTGAGCCCGTGTGCGCATGCGCAGTAGTGAGCCCGAGTGCGCATGCGCAGTAGTGACTCCGATTGCGCATTCACAGTAGTGAGCCCGTGTGCGCATGCGCAGTAGTGAGCCCGAGTGCGCATGCACAGTAGTAAGCCCGTGTGCGCATGCGCAGTAGTGAGCCCGTGTGCGCATGCGCAGTCGTGAGGCCGAGTGCCCATGAGCAGTAGTGAGTCCAAGTACGAATGAGCACTAGTGACCCAGAGTGCGCATGCACAGTAGTGACCCCGAGTGCGCATGCGCAGTAGTGAGCACGATTGCGCATCCGCAGCAGTGAGTCCGAGTGCGCATGAGCAGTAGTGACCCCGAGCGCGCATGCACAGTAGTAAGCCCGTGTGCGCATGCGCAGTAGTGAGCCCGTGTGCGCATGCGCAGTCGTGAGGCCGAGTGCCCATGAGCAGTAGTGAGTCCAAGTACGCATGAGCAGTAGTGAGTCCAAGTGCGCAAGAGCAGTAGTGACCCCGGGTGCGCATGCACAGTAGTGAGCCCGTGCGCGCACGCGCAGTAGTACGCCCGTGTGCGCATGCGCAGAAGTGAGCTCGAGTGCGCATGTGCAGTAGAGAGCCCGATTGCGCATGTGCAGGTCTGAGCCGAGGGCGCATCCGCAGTAGTGAGTCCGAATGCGCATCCGCAGCAGCGACCCCGAGCGCGCATGAGCAGTAGTGAGCCCGAGTGCGCATGCACAGTAGTGAGCCCGTGTGCGCCTGCGCAGTAGTGAGCGCGATTGCGCATCCGCAGCAGTGAGTCCGAGTGCCCATGAGCAGTAGTGAGTCCAAGTGCGCATAAGCACTAGTGACCCCGAGCGCGCATGCGCAGTAGTGAGAACGATTGCGCATCCGCAGCAGTGAGTCCGAGTGCGCATGAGCAGTAGTAAGGCCGTGTGCGCATGCGCAGTAGAGAGCCCGATTGCTCATGTGCAGGTCTGAGCTGGAGAGCGCACGCGCAGTAGTGACCCCGAGTGCGCATGCGCAGTAGTGACCCGAGCACGCATCCGCAGTAGTGAGTCCGAGTGCGCATGAGCAGTAGTGACCCCGTGTGCGCATGCGCAGTAGTGATCCCGATTGCGCATGTGCAGGTCTGAGCAGGAGAGCGCATCCGCAGTCGTGAGGCCGAGTGCCCATGAGCAGTAGTGAGTCCAAGTGCGAATGAGCACTAGTGACCCCGAGTGCGCATGCACAGTAGTGAGCCCGTGTGCGCATGCGCAGTAGTGCGCCCGAGTGCGCATGAGCAGTAGTGACCCCGTTCGCGCTTGCGCAGTAGTGAGCCCGTGTGCGCATGCGTAGTAGTGAGCTCGAGTGCGCATGTGCAGGTCTGAGCCGGAGTGCGCACGCGCAGTAGTGACCCCGAGTGCGCATGCGCAGTAGTGACCCGAGCGCGCATCCGCAGTAGTGAGTCCGAGTGCGCATGAGCAATAGTGACCCAGAGTGCGCATGCGCAGTAGTGATCCCGATTGCGCATGTGCAGGTCTGAGCAGGAGAGCGCATCCGCACTAGTGAGCCCGATTGCACATCCGCAGTCGTGAGGCCGAGTGCCCATGAGCAGTAGTGAGTCCAAGTGCGAATGGGCACTAGTGACCCCGAGTGCGCATGCATAGTAGTGAACCCGTGTGCGCATGAGCAGTCGTGAGGCCGAGTGCCCATGAGCAGTAGTGAGCCCGATTGCGCATGCGCAGTAGTGACCCCGAGTGCGCATGCACAGTAGTGAGCTCGTGCGCGCATCCGCAGTAGTGAGCCCGATTGCGCATCCGCAGCAGTGAGTCCGAGTGCGCGTGAGCAGTAGTAAGGCCGTGTGCGCATGCGCAGTAGAGAGCCCGATTGCTCATGTGCAGGTCTGAGCCGGAGTGCGCACGCGCAGTAGTGACCCCGAGTGCGCATGCGCAGTAGTGACCCGAGCGCGCATCCGCAGTAGTGAGCCCGATTGCGCATCGGCAGCAGTGAGTCCGAGTGCGCATGAGCAGTAGTGAGTCCGAGTGCGCATGAGCAGTAGTGAGCCCGTGTGCGCATCCGCAGTAGGGTGTCTGTGTGCGCATGCGCAGTAGTGAGCCCGATTGCGCATCGGCAGTAGTGAGTCCGAGTTCCCATGAGCCGTAGTGAGTCCGAGTGCGCATGAGCAGTAGTGAGCCCGTGTGCGCATGAGCACTAGTGACCCCGAGTGCGCATGCACAGTAGTGAGCCCGTGCGCGCATGCGCAGCAGTACGCCCGTGTGCGCATGCGCAGAATTGAGCTCGAGGGCGCATGTGCAGTTCTGAGCCGGAGTGCGCATCCGCAGTACCGACCCCGAGTGCGCACGCACAGTAGTGGGCCCGTGTGCGCATGAGTAGTAGTGACCCAGAGCGCACTTGCGCAGTAGTGACCCGAGCGCGCATCCGCAGTAGTAAGCCCGAGTGCGCATCCGCAGTAGTGAGTCAGTGTGCGCATGAGCAGTAGTGAATCCGAGTGCGCATGCACAGTAGTGGGCCCGTGTGCGCATACGCAGTAGTGAGCCCGAGTGCGCATGCACAGTAGTGGGCCCGTGTCCGCTTGCGCAGTAGTGGGCACGTGTGCGCATGAGCAGTAGTGAGCCCGTGTGCGCATGTACAGTAGTGAGCCCGTGTGCGCATGCGCAGTTGTGAGCCCGAGTTCGCATGCACAGTAGTGGGCCCGTGTGCGCATGCGCAGTAGTGAGCCCGAGTGCGCATGCACAGTAGTGGGCCCGTGTGCACATGCGCAGTAGTGGGCCCGAGTGCGCATGAGCAGTAGTGAGCCAGTGCGCGCATGAGCAGTAGTGACCCCGAGTGGGCATGCACAGTAGTGAGCCCGAGTGCGCATGCAGAGTAGTGAGCCCGTGTGCGCATGCGCAGTAGTGAGCCCGAGTGCGCATGAGCAGTAGTGAGTCCAAGTGCGCAAGAGCAGTAGTGACCCCGGGTGCGCATGCACAGTAGTGGGCCCGTGTGCGCATGCGCAGTAGTGAGCCCGAGTGCGCATGCACAGTAGTGGGCCCGTGTCCGCTTGCGCAGTAGTGGGCCCGTCTGCGCATGAGCAGTAGTGAGCCCGTGTGCGCATGTACAGTAGTGAGCTCGTGTGCGCATGCGCAGTTGTGAGCCCGAGTTCGCATGCACAGTAGTGGGCCCGTGCGCGCATGCGCAGTAGTGCGCCCATGTGCGCATGCGCAGAAGTGAGCTCGAGTACGCATGCACAGTAGTGAGCCCGAGTGCGCATGCACAGTAGTGAGCCCGATTGCGCATGCGCAGTAGGGAGTCCGTGTGCGCATGCGCAGTAGTGAGCACGAGTGCGCATGCGCAGTAGAGAGCCCGATTGCGCATGTGCAGGTCTGAGCCGGAGGGCGCATCCGCAGTAGTGAGTCCGAATGCGCATCCGCAGCAGCGACCCCGAGCGCGCATGAGCAGTAGTGAGCCCGACTGCGCATGCACAGTAGTGAGTCCGAGTGCGCATGAGCAGTAGTGACCCCGTGTGCGCATGCGCAGTAGTGATCCCGATTGCGCATGTGCATGTCTGAGCAGGAGAGCGCATCCGCAGTCGTGAGGCCGAGTGCCCATGAGCAGTAGTGAGTCCAAGTGCGAATGAGCACTAGTGACCCCGAGTGCGCATGCACAGTAGTGAGCCCGTGTGCGCATGCGTAGTAGTGAGCTCGAGTGCGCATGTGCAGGTCTGAGCCGGAGTGCGCACGCGCAGTAGTGACCCCGAGTGCGCATGCGCAGTAGTGACCCGAGCGCGCATCCGCAGTAGTGAGTCCGAGTGCGCATGAGCAATAGTGACCCCGAGTGCGCATGCGCAGTAGTGATCCCGATTGCGCATGTGCAGGTCTGAGCAGGAGAGCGCATCCGCACTAGTGAGCCCGATTGCACATCCGCAGTCGTGAGGCCGAGTGCCCATGAGCAGTAGTGAGTCCAAGTGCGAATGGGCACTAGTGACCCCGAGTGCGCATGCATTGTAGTGAGCCCGTGTGCGCATGAGCAGTCGTGAGGCCGAGTGCCCATGAGCAGTAGTGAGCCCGATTGCGCATGCGCAGTAGTGACCCCGAGTGCGCATGCACAGTAGTGAGCTCGTGCGCGCATCCGCAGTAGTGAGCCCGATTGCGCATCCGCAGCAGTGAGTCCGAGTGCGCATGAGCAGTAGTGAGTCCGAGTGCGCACGAGCAGTATTGAGCCCGATTGCGCATCCGCAGCAGTGAGTCCGAGTGCGCATGAGCAGTAGTGAACCCATGTGCGCATGCACAATATTGAGCCCGTGTGCGCATGCGCAGTAGTGAGCCCGAGTGCGCATGGGCAGTAGTGACCCCGAGTGCGCATGCTCAGTAGTGAGCCCGAGTGTGCATGCACAGTAGTGAGCCCGAGTGCGCATGCGCAGAATTGAGCTCGAGCGCGCATGTGCAGTTCTGAGCCGGAGTACGCATCCGCAGTAGCGACCCCGAGTGCGTACGCACAGTAGTGGGCCCGTGTGCGCATGCGCAGTAGTGAGCCCGAGTGCGCATCCGCAGCAGTGAGACAGTGTGCGCATGATCAGTACTGAGTCCGAGTGCGCACGAGCAGTATTGAGCCCGATTGCGCATGCACAGTAGTGGGCCCGTGTGCGCATGCGCAGTAGTGAGCCCGAGTGCGCATGCGCAGTAGTGAGCCCGAGTGCGCATGCACAGTAGTAAGCCCGTGTGCGCATGCGCAGTAGTGAGCCCGTGTGCGCATGCGCAGTCGTGAGGCCGAGTGCCCATGAGCAGTAGTGAGTCCAAGTACGAATGAGCACTAGTGACCCAGAGTGCGCATGCACAGTAGTGACCCGAGCGCGCATCCGCAGTAGTGAGCCCGAGTGCGCATGCACAGTAGTGAGCTCGTGCGCGCATCCGCAGTAGTGAGCCCGATTGCGCATCCGCAGCAGGGAGTCCGAGTGCGCATGAGCAGTAGTGAGTCCGAGTGCGCACGAGCAGTATTGAGCCCGATTGCGCATCCGCAGCAGTGAGTCCGAGTGCGCATGAGCAGTAGTGAACCCATGTGCGCATGCACAATATTGAGCCCGTGTGCGCATGCGCAGTAGTGAGCCCGAGTGCGCATGGGCAGTAGTGACCCCGAGTGCGCATGCTCAGTAGTGAGCCCGAGTGTGCATGCACAGTAGTGAGCCCGAGTGCGCATGCGCAGAATTGAGCTCGAGCGCGCATGTGCAGTTCTGAGCCGGAGTACGCATCCGCAGTAGCGACCCCGAGTGCGTACGCACAGTAGTGGGCCCGTGTGCGCATGCGCAGTAGTGAGCCCGAGTGCGCATCCGCAGCAGTGAGACAGTGTGCGCATGATCAGTACTGAGTCCGAGTGCGCACGAGCAGTATTGAGCCCGATTGCGCATGCACAGTAGTGGGCCCGTGTGCGCATGCGCAGTAGTGAGCCCGAGTGCGCATGCGCAGTAGTGACCACGAGTGCGCATGCACAGTAGTGAGCCCGTGTGCGCATGCGCAGTAGCGACCCCGATTGCGCATGCACAGTAGTAAGCCCGTGTGCGCATGCGCAGTAGTGAGCCCGAGTGCGCATGCACAGTAGTAAGCCCGTGTGCGCATGCGCAGTAGTGAGCCCGTGTGCGCATGCGCAGTCGTGAGGCCGAGTGCCCATGAGCAGTAGTGAGTCCAAGTACGAATGAGCACTAGTGACCCAGAGTGCGCATGCACAGTAGTGACCCGAGCGCGCATCCGCAGTAGTGAGCCCGAGTGCGCATCCGCAGTAGTGAGTCAGTGTGCGCATGAGCAGTAGTGAGTCCGAGTGCGCATACACAGTAGTGGGCCCGTGTGCGCATGCGCAGTAGTGAGCCCGAGTGCGCATGCACAGTAGTGGGCCCGTGTCCGCTTGCGCAGTAGTGGGCCCGTGTGCGCATGAGCAGTAGTGAGCCCGTGTGCGCATGCACAGTAGTGAGCCCGTGTGCGCATGCGCAGTAGTGAGCCCGAGTGCGCATGCACAGTAGTGGGCCCGTGTGCGCATGCGCAGTAGTGAGCCCGAGTGCGCATGCACAGTAGTGGGCCCGTGTGCGCATGAGCAGTAGTGAGTCCAAGTGCGCAAGAGCAGTAGTGACCCCGGGTGCGCATGCACAGTAGTGAGTCCGTGCGCGCATCCGCAGTAGTGAGTCAGTGTGCGCATGAGCAGTAGTGAATCCGAGTGCGCATGCACAGTAGTGGGCCCGTGTGCGCATGCGCAGTAGTGAGCCCGAGTGCGCATGCACAGTAGTGGGCCCTTGTCCGCTTGCGCAGTAGTGGGCCCGTGTGCGCATGAGCAGTAGTGAGCCCGTGTGCGCATGTACAGTAGTGAGCCCGTGTGCGCATGCGCAGTTGTGAGCCCGAGTTCGCATGCACAGTAGTGGGCCCGTGTGCGCATGCGCAGTAGTGAGCCCGAGTGCGCACGCACAGTAGTGGGCCCGTGTGCGCATGCGCAGTAGTGGGCCCGAGTGCGCATGAGCAGTAGTGAGCCAGTGTGCGCATGAGCAGTAGTGACCCCGAGTGGGCATGCACAGTAGTGAGCCCGAGTGTGCATGCAGAGTAGTGAGCCCGTGTGCGCATGCGCAGTAGTGAGCCCGAGTGCGCATAAGCAGTAGTGAGTCCAAGTGCGCAAGAGCAGTAGTGACCCCGGGTGCGCATGCACAGTAGTGGGCCCGTGTGCGCATGCGCAGTAGTGAGCCCGAGTGCGCATGCACAGTAGTGGGCCCGTGTCCGCTTGCGCAGTAGTGAGTCCGTGTGCGCATGAGTAGTAGCGACCCTGAGTGCGCATGCGAAGTAGTGAGCCCGAGTGCGCATGAGCAGTAGTGAGCCCGTGTGCGCATGAGCACTAGTGACCCCGAGTGCGCATGCACAGTAGTGAGCCCGTGCGCGCATGCGCAGTAGTACGCCGTGTGCGCATGCGCAGAATTGAGCTCGAGGGCGCATGTGCAGTTCTGAGCCGGAGTGCGCATCCGCAGTAGCGACCCCGAGTGCGCACGCACAGTAGTGGGCCCGTGTGCGCATGAGTAGTAGTGACCCCGAGCGCACTTGCGCAGTAGTGACCCGAGCGCGCATCCGCAGTAGTGAGCCCGAGTGCGCATCCGCAGTAGTGAGTCAGTGTGCGCATGTACAGTAGTGAGCCCGTGTGCGCATGCGCAGTAGTGAGCCAGTGTGCGCATGAGCAGTAGTGACCCCGAGTGGGCATGCACAGTAGTGAGCCCGAGTGTGCATGCAGAGTAGTGAGCCCGTGTGCGCATGCGCAGTAGTGAGCCCGAGTGCGCATGAGCAGTAGTGAGTCCAAGTGCGCAAGAGCAGTAGTGACCCCGGGTGCGCGTGCGCAGTAGTGAGCCCGAGTGCGCATGCACAGTAGTGGGCCCGTGTGCGCATGCGCAGTAGTGAGCCCGAGTGCGCATGCACAGTAGTGGGCCCGTGTGCGCATGAGCAGTAGTGAGTCCAAGTGCGCAAGAGCAGTAGTGACCCCGGGTGCGCATGCACAGTAGTGAGCCCGTGCGCGCATCCGCAGTAGTGAGTCAGTGTGCGCATGAGCAGTAGTGAATCCGAGTGCGCATGCACAGTAGTGGGCCCGTGTGCGCATGCGCAGTAGTGAGCCCGAGTGCGCATGCACAGTAGTGGGCCCTTGTCCGCTTGCGCAGTAGTGGGCCCGTGTGCGCATGAGCAGTAGTGAGCCCGTGTGCGCATGTACAGTAGTGAGCTCGTGTGCGCATGCGCAGTTGTGAGCCCGAGTTCGCATGCACAGTAGTGGGCCCGTGTGCGCATGCGCAGTAGTGAGCCCGAGTGCGCATGCACAGTAGTGGGCCCGTGTGCGCATGCGCAGTACTGGGCCCGAGTGCGCATGAGCAGTAGTGAGCCAGTGTGCGCATGAGCAGTAGTGACCCCGAGTGGGCATGCACAGTAGTGAGCCCGAGTGTGCATGCAGAGTAGTGAGCCCGTGTGCGCATGCGCAGTAGTGAGCCCGAGTGCGCATGAGCAGTAGTGAGTCCAAGTGCGCAAGAGCAGTAGTGACCCCGGGTGCGCATGCACAGTAGTGGGCCCGTGTGCGCATGCGCAGTAGTGAGCCCGAGTGCGCATGCACAGTAGTGGGCCCGTGTCCGCTTGCGCAGTAGTGAGTCCGTGTGCGCATGAGTAGTAGCGACCCTGAGTGCGCATGCGAAGTAGTGAGCCCGAGTGCGCATGAGCAGTAGTGAGCCCGTGTGCGCATGAGCACTAGTGACCCCGAGTGCGCATGCACAGTAGTGAGCCCGTGCGCGCATGCGCAGTAGTACGCCGTGTGCGCATGCGCAGAATTGAGCTCGAGGGCGCATGTGCAGTTCTGAGCCGGAGTGCGCATCCGCAGTAGCGACCCCGAGTGCGCACGCACAGTAGTGGGCCCGTGTGCGCATGAGTAGTAGTGACCCCGAGCGCACTTGCGCAGTAGTGACCCGAGCGCGCATCCGCAGTAGTGAGCCCGAGTGCGCGTCCGCAGTAGTGAGTCAGTGTGCGCATGAGCAGTAGTGAATCCGAGTGCGCATGCACAGTAGTGGACCCGTGTGCGCATGCGCAGTAGTGAGCCCGAGTGCGCATGCACAGTAGTGGGCCCGTGTCCGCTTGCGCAGTAGTGGGCCCGTGTGCGCATGAGCAGTAGTGAGCCCGTGTGCGCATGTACAGTAGTGAGCCCGTGTGCGCATGCGCAGTTGTGAGCCCGAGTTCGCATGCACAGTAGTGGGCCCGTGTGCGCATGCGCAGTAGTTAGCCCGAGTGCGCATGCACAGTAGTGGGCCCGTGTGCGCATGCGCAGTAGTGGGCCCGAGTGCGCATGAGCAGTAGTGAGCCAGTGTGCGCATGAGCAGTAGTGACCCCGAGTGGGCATGCACAGTAGTGAGCCCGAGTGCGCATGCAGAGTAGTGAGCCCGTGTGCGCATGCGCAGTAGTGAGCCCGAGTGCGCATGAGCAGTTGTGCGCCCGAGTGCGCATGAGCAGTAGTGACCCCGTTCGCGCTTGCGCAGTAGTGAGCCCGTGTGCGCATGCGTAGTAGTGAGCTCGAGTGCGCATGTGCAGGTCTGAGCCGGAGTGCGCACGCGCAGTGGTGACCCCGAGTGCGCATGCGCAGTAGTGACCCGAGCGCGCATCCGCAGTAGTGAGTCCGAGTGCGCATGAGCAATAGTGACCCCGAGTGTGCATGCGCAGTAGTGATCCCGATTGCGCATGTGCAGGTCTGAGCAGGAGAGCGCATCCGCACTAGTGAGCCCGATTGCACATCCGCAGTCGTGAGGCCGAGTGCCCATGAGCAGTAGTGAGTCCAAGCGCGAATGGGCACTAGTGACCCCGAGTGCGCATGCATAGTAGTGAGCCCGTGTGCGCATGAGCAGTCGTGAGGCCGAGTGCCCATGAGCAGTAGTGAGCCCGATTGCGCATGCGCAGTAGTGACCCCGAGTGCGCATGCACAGTAGTGAGCTCGTGCGCGCATCCGCAGTAGTGAGCCCGATTGCGCATCCGCAGCAGTGAGTCCGAGTGCGCATGAGCAGTAGTGAGTCCGAGTGCGCACGAGCAGTATTGAGCCCGATTGCGCATCCGCAGCAGTGAGTCCGAGTGCGCATGAGCAGTAGTGAACCCATGTGCGCATGCACAATATTGAGCCCGTGTGCGCATGCGCAGTAGTGAGCCCGAGTGCGCATGGGCAGTAGTGACCCCGAGTGCGCATGCTCAGTAGTGAGCCCGAGTGTGCATGCACAGTAGTGAGCCCTAGTGCGCATGCGCAGAATTGAGCTCGAGCGCGCATGTGCAGTTCTGAGCCGGAGTACGCATCCGCAGTAGCGACCCCGAGTGCGTACGCACTGTAGTGGGCCCGTGTGCGCATGCGCAGTAGTGAGCCCGAGTGCGCATGCGCAGTAGTGAGCACGATTGCGCATCCGCAGCAGTGAGTCCGAGTGCGCATGAGCAGTAGTGACCCCGAGCGCGCATGCACAGTAGTAAGCCCGTGTGCGCATGCGCAGTCGTGAGGCCGAGTGCCCATGAGCAGTAGTGAGTCCAAGTACGAATGAGCACTAGTGACCCAGAGTGCGCATGCACAGTAGTGACCCGAGCGCGCATCCGCAGTAGTGAGCCCGAGTGCGCATGCGCAGTAGTGAGCACGATTGCGCATCCGCAGCAGTGAGTCCGAGTGCGCATGAGCAGTACTGACCCCGAGCGCGCATGCGCAGTCGTGAGGCCGAGTGCCCATGAGCAGTAGTGAGTCCAAGTACGAATGAGCACTAGTGACCCAGAGTGCGCATGCACAGTAGTGACCCGAGCGCGCATCCGCAGTAGTGAGCCCGAGTGCGCATCCGCAGTAGTGAGTCAGTGTGCGCATGAGCAGTAGTGAGTCCGAGTGCGCATACACAGTAGTGGGCCCGTGTGCGCATGCGCAGTAGTGAGCCCGAGTGCGCTTGCACAGTAGTGGGCCCGCGTCCGCTTGCGCAGTAGTGGGCCCGTGTGCGCATGAGCAGTAGTGAGCCCGTGTGTGCATGCATAGTAGTGAGCCCGTGTGCGCATGCGCAGTAGTGAGCCCGAGTGCGCATGCACAGTAGTGGGCCCGTGTGCGCATGAGCAGTAGTGAGTCCGTGTGCGCATGCGCAGAAGTGAGCTCGAGTGAGCATGTGCAGTTCTGAGCCGGAGTACGCATCCGCAGTAGCGACCCCGTGTGCGCACGCACAATAGTGGGCACGTGTGCGCATGCGCAGTAGAGATCCCGATTGCGCATATGCAGGTCTGAGCCGGACAGCCCATCCGCAGAAGTGAGCCCGATTGCGCATCCGCAGTAGTGAGTCCGAGTGACCATGAGCAGTAGTGAGTCCAAGTGCGCAACAGCAGTAGTGACACCGGGTGCGCATGCACAGTAGTGAGCCCGACTGCGCATGCGCAGTAGAGATCCCGATTGCGCATATGCAGGTCTGAGCCGGAGAGCGCATCCGCAGTAGTGAGTCCGAATGCGCATCCGCAGTAGTGAGGCCGAGTGCCCATGAGCAGTAGCGAGTCCAAGTGCGCATGAGCACTAGTGACACCGAGTGCGCATGCACAATAGTGAGCCCGTGCGCGCATGCACAGTAGTGCGCAGGTGTGCGCATGCGCAGAAGTGAGCTCGAGCGCGCATGTGCAGTTCTGAGCCGGAGTGCGCATCCGCAGTAGCGACCCCGAGTGCGCACGCACAGCAGTGGGCCTGTGTGCGCATGCGCAGTAGTGAGCCCGAGTGCGCATCCGCAGTAGTGAGTCCGAGTGCGCACGAGCAGTAGTGAGCCGGATTGCGCATCCGCAGCAGTGAGTCCGAGTGCGCATGAGCAGTAGTGACCCCGAGCTCGCATGCGGAGTAGAGAGCCCGATTGCGCATCAGCAGTAGGGAGTCCGTGTGCGCATGCGCAGTAGTGACCCCGAGTGCGCATGCGCAGTAGTGAGCACGATTGCGCATCCGCAGCAGTGAGTCCGAGTGCGCATGAGCAACAGTGACCCCGAGCGCGCATGCACAGTAGTAAGCCCGTGTGCGCATGCACAGTAGTGAGCCCGTGTGCGCATGCGCAGTAGTGAGCCCGTGTGCGCATGCGCAGTAGTGAGCCCGTGTGCGCATGCGCAGTCGTGAGGCCGAGTTCCCATGAGCAGTAGTGAGTCCAAGTACGAATGAGCACTAGTGACCCAGAGTGCGCATGCACAGTAGTGACCCCGAGTGCGCATGCGCAGTAGTGAGCACGATTGCGCATGCGCAGTAGTGACTCCGATTGCGCATGCACAGTAGTGAGCCCGTGTGCACATGCGCAGTAGTGAGCCCGAGTGCGCATGCACAGTAGTAAGCCCGTGTGCGCATGCGCAGTAGTGAGCCCGTGTGCGCATGCGCAGTCGTGAGGCCGAGTGCCCATGAGCAGTAGTGAGTCCAAGTACGAATGAGCACTAGTGACCCAGAGTGCGCATGCACAGTAGTGACCCCGAGTGCGCATGCGCAGTAGTGAGCACGATTGCGCATCCGCAGCAGTGAGTCCGAGTGCGCATGAGCAGTAGTGACCCCGAGCGCGCATGCACAGTAGTAAGCCCGTGTGCGCATGCACAGTAGTGAGCCCGTGTGCGCATGCGCAGTCGTGAGGCCGAGTGCCCATGAGCAGTAGTGAGTCCAAGTACGAATGAGCACTAGTGACCCAGAGTGCGCATGTACAATAGTGAGCCCGTGCGCGCATGCACAGTAGTGCGCACGTGTGCGCATGCGCAGAAGTGAGCTCGAGCGCGCATGTGCAGTTCTGAGCCGGAGTGCGCATCCGCAGTAGCGACCCCGAGTGCGCACGCACAGCAGTGGGCCCGTGTGCGCATGCGCAGTAGTGAGCCCGAGTGCGCATCCGCAGTAGTGAGTCCGAGTGCGCATGAGCAGTAGTGACCCCGAGCTCGCATGCGGAGTAGAGAGCCCGATTGCGCATCCGCAGTAGGGAGTCCGTGTGCGCATGCGCAGTAGTGACCCCGAGTGCGCATGCACAGCAGTGAGCACGAGTGCGCATGCACAGTAGTGAGCCCGTGTGCGCATGCGCAGTAGTGAGCCCGATGGCGCATGCGCAGTAGTGACTCCGATTGCGCATGCACAGTAGTGAGCCCCTGTGCGCATGCGCAGTAGTGAGCCCGAGTGCGCATGCACAGTAGTAAGCCCGTGTGCCCATGAGCAGTAGTGAGTCCAAGTACGAATGAGCACTAGCGACCCAGAGTGCGCATGCACAGTAGTGACCCCGAGTGCGCATGCGCAGTAGTGAGCACGACTGCGCATCCGCAGCAGTGAGTCCGAGTGCGCATGAGCAGTAGTGACCCTGAGCGCGCTTGCGCAGTAGTGACCCGAGCGCGCAACCGCAGTAGTGAGCCCGAGTGCGCATCCGCAGCAGTGAGTCCGAGTGCGCATGAGCAGTAGTGACCCCGAGCGCGCATGCACAGTAGTAAGCCCGTGTGCGCATGCACAGTAGTGAGCCCGTGTGCGCATCCGCAGCAGTGAGTCCGAGTGCGCATGAGCAGTAGTGACCCCGAGCTCGCATGCGGAGTAGAGAGCCCGATTGCGCATCCGCAGTAGGGAGTCCGTGTGCGCATGCGCAGTAGTGACCCCGAGTGCGCATGCACAGCAGTGAGCACGAGTGCGCATGCACAGTAGTGAGCCCGTGTGCGCATGCGCAGTAGTGAGCCCGAGTGCGCATGCGCAGTAGTGACTCCGATTGCGCATGCACAGTAGTGAGCCCGTGTGCACATGCGCAGTAGTGAGCCCGAGTGCGCATGCACAGTAGTAAGCCCGTGTGCGCATGCGCAGAATTGAGCTCGAGGGCGCATGTGCAGTTCTGAGCCGGAGTGCGCATCCGCAGTAGCGACCCCGAGTGCGCACGCACAGTAGTGGGCCCGTGTGCGCATGAGTAGTAGTGACCCCGAGCGCACTTGCGCAGTAGTGACCCGAGCGCGCATTCGCAGTAGTGAGCCCGAGTGCGCGTCCGCAGTAGTGAGTCAGTGTGCGCATGAGCAGTAGTGAATCCGAGTGCGCATGCACAGTAGTGGACCCGTGTGCGCATCCGCAGTAGCGACCCCGGGTGCGCACGCACAGTAGTGGGCCCGTGTGCGCATGAGTAGTAGTGACCCCGAGCGCACTTGCGCAGTAGTGACCCGAGCGCGCATCCGCAGTAGTGAGCCCGAGTGCGCGTCCGCAGTAGTGAGCCAGTGTGCGCATGAGCAGTAGTGACCCCGAGTGGGCATGCACAGTAGTGAGCCCGAGTGTGCATGCAGAGTAGTGAGCCCGTGTGCGCATGCGCAGTAGTGAGCCCGAGTGCGCATGAGCAGTAGTGAGTCCAAGTGCGCAAGAGCAGTAGTGACCCCGGGTGCGCATGCACAGTAGTGGGCCCGTGTGCGCATGCGCAGTAGTGAGCCCGAGTGCGCATGCACAGTAGTGGGCCCGTGTCCGCTTGCGCAGTAGTGAGTCCGTGTGCGCATGAGTAGTAGCGACCCTGAGTGCGCATGCGAAGTAGTGAGCCCGAGTGCGCATGAGCAGTAGTGAGCCCGTGTGCGCATGAGCACTAGTGACCCCGAGTGCGCATGCACAGTAGTGAGCCCGTGCGCGCATGCGCAGTAGTACGCCGTGTGCGCATGCGCAGAATTGAGCTCGAGGGCGCATGTGCAGTTCTGAGCCGGAGTGCGCATCCGCAGTAGCGACCCCGAGTGCGCACGCACAGTAGTGGGCCCGTGTGCGCATGAGTAGTAGTGACCCCGAGCGCACTTGCGCAGTAGTGACCCGAGCGCGCATCCGCAGTAGTGAGCCCGAGTGCGCGTCCGCAGTAGTGAGTCAGTGTGCGCATGAGCAGTAGTGAATCCGAGTGCGCATGCACAGTAGTGGACCCGTGTGCGCATGCGCAGTAGTGAGCCCGAGTGCGCATGCACAGTAGTGGGCCCGTGTCCGCTTGCGCAGTAGTGGGCCCGTGTGCGCATGAGCAGTAGTGAGCCCGTGTGCGCATGTACAGTAGTGAGCCCGTGTGCGCATGCGCAGTTGTGAGCCCGAGTTCGCATGCACAGTAGTGGGCCCGTGTGCGCATGCGCAGTAGTGAGCCCGAGTGCGCATGCACAGTAGTGGGCCCGTGTGCGCATGCGCAGTAGTGGGCCCGAGTACGCATGAGCAGTAGTGAGCCAGTGTGCGCATGAGCAGTAGTGACCCCGAGTGGGCATGCACAGTAGTGAGCCCGAGTGCGCATGCAGAGTAGTGAGCCCGTGTGCGCATGCGCAGTAGTGAGCCCGAGTGCGCATGAGCAGTTGTGCGCCCGAGTGCGCATGAGCAGTAGTGACCCCGTTCGCGCTTGCGCAGTAGTGAGCCCGTGTGCGCATGCGTAGTAGTGAGCTCGAGTGCGCATGTGCAGGTCTGAGCCGGAGTGCGCACGCGCAGTAGTGACCCCGAGTGCGCATGCGCAGTAGTGACCCGAGCGCGCATCCGCAGTAGTGAGTCCGAGTGCGCATGAGCAATAGTGACCCCGAGTGTGCATGCGCAGTAGTGATCCCGATTGCGCATGTGCAGGTCTGAGCAGGAGAGCGCATCCGCACTAGTGAGCCCGATTGCACATCCGCAGTCGTGAGGCCGAGTGCCCATGAGCAGTAGTGAGTCCAAGCGCGAATGGGCACTAGTGACCCCGAGTGCGCATGCATAGTAGTGAGCCCGTGTGCGCATGAGCAGTCGTGAGGCCGAGTGCCCATGAGCAGTAGTGAGCCCGATTGCGCATGCGCAGTAGTGACCCCGAGTGCGCATGCACAGTAGTGAGCTCGTGCGCGCATCCGCAGTAGTGAGCCCGATTGCGCATCCGCAGCAGTGAGTCCGAGTGCGCATGAGCAGTAGTGAGTCCGAGTGCGCACGAGCAGTATTGAGCCCGATTGCGCATCCGCAGCAGTGAGTCCGAGTGCGCATGAGCAGTAGTGAACCCATGTGCGCATGCACAATATTGAGCCCGTGTGCGCATGCGCAGTAGTGAGCCCGAGTGCGCATGGGCAGTAGTGACCCCGAGTGAGCATGCTCAGTAGTGAGCCCGAGTGTGCATGCACAGTAGTGAGCCCTAGTGCGCATGCGCAGAATTGAGCTCGAGCGCGCATGTGCAGTTCTGAGCCGGAGTACGCATCCGCAGTAGCGACCCCGAGTGCGTACGCACTGTAGTGGGCCCGTGTGCGCATGCATAGTAGTGAGCCCGTGTGCGCATGCGCAGTAGTGAGCCCGAGTGCGCATGCACAGTAGTGGGCCCGTGTGCGCATGAGCAGTAGTGAGTCCGTGTGCGCATGCGCAGAAGTGAGCTCGAGTGAGCATGTGCAGTTCTGAGCCGGAGTACGCATCCGCAGAAGCGACCCCGTGTGCGCACGCACAATAGTGGGCACGTGTGCGCATGCGCAGTAGAGATCCCGATTGCGCATATGCAGGTCTGAGCCGGACAGCCCATCCGCAGAAGTGAGCCCGATTGCGCATCCGCAGTAGTGAGTCCGAGTGACCATGAGCAGTAGTGAGTCCAAGTGCGCAACAGCAGTAGTGACACCGGGTGCGCATGCACAGTAGTGAGCCCGACTGCGCATGCGCAGTAGAGATCCCGATTGCGCATATGCAGGTCTGAGCCGGAGAGCGCATCCGCAGTAGTGAGTCCGAATGCGCATCCGCAGTAGTGAGGCCCAGTGCCCATGAGCAGTAGCGAGTCCAAGTGCGCATGAGCACTAGTGACACCGAGTGCGCATGCACAATAGTGAGCCCGTGCGCGCATGCACAGTAGTGCGCACGTGTGCGCATGCGCAGAAGTGAGCTCGAGCGCGCATGTGCAGTTCTGAGCCGGAGTGCGCATCCGCAGTAGCGACCCCGAGTGCGCACGCACAGCAGTGGGCCTGTGTGCGCATGCGCAGTAGTGAGCCCGAGTGCGCATCCGCAGTAGTGAGTCCGAGTGCGCACGAGCAGTAGTGAGCCGGATTGCGCATCCGCAGCAGTGAGTCCGAGTGCGCATGAGCAGTAGTGACCCCGAGCTCGCATGCGGAGTAGAGAGCCCGATTGCGCATCAGCAGTAGGGAGTCCGTGTGCGCATGCGCAGTAGTGACCCCGAGTGCGCATGCGCAGTAGTGAGCACGGTTGCGCATCCGCAGCAGTGAGTCCGAGTGCGCATGAGCAGTAGTGACCCCGAGCGCGCATGCACAGTAGTAAGCCCGTGTGCGCATGCACAGTAGTGAGCCCGTGTGCGCATGCGCAGTAGTGAGCCCGTGTGCGCATGCGCAGTAGTGAGCCCGTGTGCGCATGCGCAGTCGTGAGGCCGAGTGCCCATGAGCAGTAGTGAGTCCAAGTACGAATGAGCACTAGTGACCCAGAGTGCGCATGCACAGTAGTGACCCCGAGTGCGCATGCGCAGTAGTGAGCACGATTGCGCATGCGCAGTAGTGACTCCGATTGCGCATGCACAGTAGTGAGCCCGTGTGCACATGCGCAGTAGTGAGCCCGAGTGCGCATGCACAGTAGTAAGCCCGTGTGCGCATGCGCAGTAGTGAGCCCGTGTGCGCATGCGCAGTCGTGAGGCCGAGTGCCCATGAGCAGTAGTGAGTCCAAGTACGAATGAGCACTAGTGACCCAGAGTGCGCATGCACAGTAGTGACCCCGAGTGCGCATGCGCAGTAGTGAGCACGATTGCGCATCCGCAGCAGTGAGTCCGAGTGCGCATGAGCAGTAGTGACCCCGAGCGCGCATGCACAGTAGTAAGCCCGTGTGCGCATGCACAGTAGTGAGCCCGTGTGCGCATGCGCAGTCGTGAGGCCGAGTGCCCATGAGCAGTAGTGAGTCCAAGTACGAATGAGCACTAGTGACCCAGAGTGCGCATGTACAATAGTGAGCCCGTGCGCGCATGCACAGTAGTGCGCACGTGTGCGCATGCGCAGAAGTGAGCTCGAGCGCGCATGTGCAGTTCTGAGCAGGAGTGCGCATCCGCAGTAGCGACCCCGAGTGCGCACGCACAGCAGTGGGCCCGTGTGCGCATGCGCAGTAGTGAGCCCGAGTGCGCATCCGCAGTAGTGAGTCCGAGTGCGCATGAGCAGTAGTGACCCCGAGCTCGCATGCGGAGTAGAGAGCCCGATTGCGCATCCGCAGTAGGGAGTCCGTGTGCGCATGCGCAGTAGTGACCCCGAGTGCGCATGCACAGCAGTGAGCACGAGTGCGCATGCACAGTAGTGAGCCCGTGTGCGCATGCGCAGTAGTGAGCCCGATGGCGCATGCGCAGTAGTGACTCCGATTGCGCATGCACAGTAGTGAGCCCCTGTGCGCATGCGCAGTAGTGAGCCCGAGTGCGCATGCACAGTAGTAAGCCCGTGTGCCCATGAGCAGTAGTGAGTCCAAGTACGAATGAGCACTAGCGACCCAGAGTGCGCATGCACAGTAGTGACCCCGAGTGCGCATGCGCAGTAGTGAGCACGACTGCGCATCCGCAGCAGTGAGTCCGAGTGCGCATGAGCAGTAGTGACCCTGAGCGCGCTTGCGCAGTAGTGACCCGAGCGCGCAACCGCAGTAGTGAGCCCGAGTGCGCATCCGCAGCAGTGAGTCCGAGTGCGCATGAGCAGTAGTGACCCCGAGCGCGCATGCACAGTAGTAAGCCCGTGTGCGCATGCACAGTAGTGAGCCCGTGTGCGCATGCGCAGTCGTGAGGCCGAGTGCCCATGAGCAGTAGTGAGTCCAAGTACGAATGAGCACTAGTGACCCAGAGTGCGCATGTACAATAGTGAGCCCGTGCGCGCATGCACAGTAGTGCGCACGTGTGCGCATGCGCAGAAGTGAGGACGTGTGCGCATGCGCAGAAGTGAGCTCGAGCGCGCATGTGCAGTTCTGAGCCGGAGTGCGCATCCGCAGTAGCGACCCCGAGTGCGCACGCACAGCAGTGGGCCTGTGTGCGCATGCGCAGTAGTGAGCCCGAGTGCGCATCCGCAGTAGTGAGTCCGAGTGCGCACGAGCAGTAGTGAGCCGGATTGCGCATCCGCAGCAGTGAGTCCGAGTGCGCATGAGCAGTAGTGACCCCGAGCTCGCATGCGGAGTAGAGAGCCCGATTGCGCATCCGCAGTAGGGAGTCCGTGTGCGCATGCGCAGTAGTGACCCCGAGTGCGCATGCACAGCAGTGAGCACGAGTGCGCATGCACAGTAGTGAGCCCGTGTGCGCATGCGCAGTAGTGGGCCCGAGTGCGCATGCGCAGTAGTGACTCCGATTGCGCATGCACAGTAGTGAGCCCGTGTGCACATGCGCAGTAGTGAGCCCGAGTGCGCATGCACAGTAGTAAGCCCGTGTGCCCATGAGCAGTAGTGAGTCCAAGTACGAATGAGCACTAGCGACCCAGAGTGCGCATGCACAGTAGTGACCCCGAGTGCGCATGCGCAGTAGTGAGCACGATTGCGCATCCGCAGCAGTGAGTCCGAGTGCGCATGAGCAGAAGTGACCCTGAGCGCGCTTGCGCAGTAGTGACCCGAGCGCGCATCCGCAGTAGTGAGCCCGAGTGCGCATCCGCAGCAGTGAGTCCGAGTGCGCATGAGCAGTAGTGACCCCGAGCGCGCATGCACAGTAGTAAGCCCGTGTGCGCAAGCACAGTAGGGAGCCCGTGTGCGCATGCGCAGTCGTGAGGCCGAGTGCCCATGAGCAGTAGTGAGTCCAAGTACGAATGAGCACTAGTGACCCAGAGTGCGCATGTACAATAGTGAGCCCGTGCGCGCATGCACAGTAGTGCGCACGTGTGCGCATGCGCAGAAGTGAGCTCGAGCGCGCATGTGCAGTTCTGAGCCGGAGTGCGCATCCGCAGTAGCGACCCCGAGTGCGCACGCACAGCAGTGGGCCCGTGTGCGCATGCGCAGTAGTGAGCCCGAGTGCGCATCCGCAGTAGTGAGTCCGAGTGCGCATGGGCAGTAGTGACCCTGAGCTCGCATGCGGAGTAGAGAGCCCGATTGCGCATCCGCAGTAGGGAGTCCGTGTGCGCATGCGCAGTAGTGACCCCGAGTGCGCATGCACAGCAGTGAGCACGAGTGCGCATGCACAGTAGTGAGCCCGTGTGCGCATGCGCAGTATTGAGCCCGATGGCGCATGCGCAGTAGTGACTCCGATTGCGCATGCACAGTAGTGAGCCCCTGTGCGCATGCGCAGTAGTGAGCCCGAGTGCGCATGCACAGTAGTAAGCCCGTGTGCGCATGCGCAGTAGTGAGCCCGTGTGCGCATGCGCAGTCGTGAGGCCGAGTGCCCATGAGCAGTAGTGAGTCCAAGTACGAGTGAGCACCAGCGACCCAGAGTGCGCATGCACAGTAGTTACCCCGAGTGCGCATGCGCAGTAGTGAGCACGATTGCGCATCCGCAGCAGTGAGTCCGAGTGCGCATGAGCAGTAGTGACCCTGAGCGCGCTTGCGCAGTAGTGACCCGAGCGCGCATCCGCAGTAGTGAGCCCGAGTGCGCATCCGCAGTAGTGAGTCAGTGTGCGCATGAGCAGTAGTGAGTCCGGGTGCGCATGCACAGTAGTGGGCCCGTGTGCGCATGCACAGTAGTGAGCCCGTGTGCGCATGCGCAGTAGTGGGCCCGAGTGCGCATGCGCAGTAGTGACTCCGATTGCGCATGCACAGTAGTGAGCCCGTGTGCACATGCGCAGTAGTGAGCCCGAGTGCGCATGCACAGCAGTGAGCACGAGTGCGCATGCACAGTAGTGAGCCCGTGTGCGCATGCGCAGTAGTGAGCCCGATGGCGCATGCGCAGTAGTGACTCCGATTGCGCATGCACAGTAGTGAGCCCCTGTGCGCATGCGCAGTAGTGAGCCCGAGTGCGCATGCACAGTAGTAAGCCCGTGTGCCCATGAGCAGTAGTGAGTCCAAGTACGAATGAGCACTAGCGACCCAGAGTGCGCATGCACAGTAGTGACCCCGAGTGCGCATGCGCAGTAGTGAGCACGACTGCGCATCCGCAGCAGTGAGTCCGAGTACGCATGAGCAGTAGTGACCCCGAGCTCGCATGCGGAGTAGAGAGCCCGATTGCGCATCCGCAGTAGGGAGTCCGTGTGCGCATGCGCAGTAGTGACCCCGAGTGCGCATGCACAGCAGTGAGCACGAGTGCGCATGCACAGTAGTGAGCCCGTGTGCGCATGCGCAGTAGTGAGCCCGATGGCGCATGCGCAGTAGTGACTCCGATTGCGCATGCACAGTAGTGAGCCCCTGTGCGCATGCGCAGTAGTGAGCCCGAGTGCGCATGCACAGTAGTAAGCCCGTGTGCCCATGAGCAGTAGTGAGTCCAAGTACGAATGAGCACTAGCGACCCAGAGTGCGCATGCACAGTAGTGACCCCGAGTGCGCATGCGCAGTAGTGAGCACGACTGCGCATCCGCAGCAGTGAGTCCGAGTGCGCATGAGCAGTAGTGACCCTGAGCGCGCTTGCGCAGTAGTGACCCGAGCGCGCAACCGCAGTAGTGAGCCCGAGTGCGCATCCGCAGCAGTGAGTCCGAGTGCGCATGAGCAGTAGTGACCCCGAGCGCGCATGCACAGTAGTAAGCCCGTGTGCGCATGCACAGTAGTGAGCCCGTGTGCGCATGCGCAGTCGTGAGGCCGAGTGCCCATGAGCAGTAGTGAGTCCAAGTACGAATGAGCACTAGTGACCCAGAGTGCGCATGTACAATAGTGAGCCCGTGCGCGCATGCACAGTAGTGCGCACGTGTGCGCATGCGCAGAAGTGAGGACGTGTGCGCATGCGCAGAAGTGAGCTCGAGCGCGCATGTGCAGTTCTGAGCCGGAGTGCGCATCCGCAGTAGCGACCCCGAGTGCGCACGCACAGCAGTGGGCCTGTGTGCGCATGCGCAGTAGTGAGCCCGAGTGCGCATCCGCAGTAGTGAGTCCGAGTGCGCACGAGCAGTAGTGAGCCGGATTGCGCATCCGCAGCAGTGAGTCCGAGTGCGCATGAGCAGTAGTGACCCCGAGCTCGCATGCGGAGTAGAGAGCCCGATTGCGCATCCGCAGTAGGGAGTCCGTGTGCGCATGCGCAGTAGTGACCCCGAGTGCGCATGCACAGCAGTGAGCACGAGTGCGCATGCACAGTAGTGAGCCCGTGTGCGCATGCGCAGTAGTGGGCCCGAGTGCGCATGCGCAGTAGTGACTCCGATTGCGCATGCACAGTAGTGAGCCCGTGTGCACATGCGCAGTAGTGAGCCCGAGTGCGCATGCACAGTAGTAAGCCCGTGTGCCCATGAGCAGTAGTGAGTCCAAGTACGAATGAGCACTAGCGACCCAGAGTGCGCATGCACAGTAGTGACCCCGAGTGCGCATGCGCAGTAGTGAGCACGATTGCGCATCCGCAGCAGTGAGTCCGAGTGCGCATGAGCAGAAGTGACCCTGAGCGCGCTTGCGCAGTAGTGACCCGAGCGCGCATCCGCAGTAGTGAGCCCGAGTGCGCATCCGCAGCAGTGAGTCCGAGTGCGCATGAGCAGTAGTGACCCCGAGCGCGCATGCACAGTAGTAAGCCCGTGTGCGCAAGCACAGTAGGGAGCCCGTGTGCGCATGCGCAGTCGTGAGGCCGAGTGCCCATGAGCAGTAGTGAGTCCAAGTACGAATGAGCACTAGTGACCCAGAGTGCGCATGTACAATAGTGAGCCCGTGCGCGCATGCACAGTAGTGCGCACGTGTGCGCATGCGCAGAAGTGAGCTCGAGCGCGCATGTGCAGTTCTGAGCCGGAGTGCGCATCCGCAGTAGCGACCCCGAGTGCGCACGCACAGCAGTGGGCCCGTGTGCGCATGCGCAGTAGTGAGCCCGAGTGCGCATCCGCAGTAGTGAGTCCGAGTGCGCATGGGCAGTAGTGACCCTGAGCTCGCATGCGGAGTAGAGAGCCCGATTGCGCATCCGCAGTAGGGAGTCCGTGTGCGCATGCGCAGTAGTGACCCCGAGTGCGCATGCACAGCAGTGAGCACGAGTGCGCATGCACAGTAGTGAGCCCGTGTGCGCATGCGCAGTATTGAGCCCGATGGCGCATGCGCAGTAGTGACTCCGATTGCGCATGCACAGTAGTGAGCCCCTGTGCGCATGCGCAGTAGTGAGCCCGAGTGCGCATGCACAGTAGTAAGCCCGTGTGCGCATGCGCAGTAGTGAGCCCGTGTGCGCATGCGCAGTCGTGAGGCCGAGTGCCCATGAGCAGTAGTGAGTCCAAGTACGAGTGAGCACCAGCGACCCAGAGTGCGCATGCACAGTAGTGACCCCGAGTGCGCATGCGCAGTAGTGAGCACGATTGCGCATCCGCGGCAGTGAGTCCGAGTGCGCATGAGCAGTAGTGACCCTGAGCGCGCTTGCGCAGTAGTGACCCGAGCGCGCATCCGCAGTAGTGAGCCCGAGTGCGCATCCGCAGTAGTGAGTCAGTGTGCGCATGAGCAGTAGTGAGTCCGGGTGCGCATGCACAGTAGTGGGCCCGTGTGCGCATGCACAGTAGTGGGCCCGTGTCCGCTTGCGCAGTAGTGGGCCCGTGTGCGCATGAGCAGTAGTGAGCCCGTGTGCGCATGCGCAGAAGTGAGCTCGAGTGCGCATGTGCAGTTCTGAGCCGGAGTACGCATCCGCAGTAGCGACCCCGTGTGCGCACGCACAATAGTGGGCACGTGTGCGCATGCGCAGTAGAGATCCCGATTGCGCATATGCAGGTCTGAGCCGGACAGCCCATCCGCAGAAGTGAGCCCGATTGCGCATCCGCAGTAGTGAGTCCGAGTGACCATGAGCAGTAGTGAGTCCAAGTGCGCAACAGCAGTAGTGACACCGGGTGCGCATGCACAGTAGTGAGCCCGACTGCGCATGCGCAGTAGAGATCCCGATTGCGCATGTGCAGTTCTGAGCCGGAGTGCGCATCCGCAGTAGCGACCCCGAGTGCGCACGCACAGCAGTGGGCCCGTGTGCGCATGCGCAGTAGTGAGCCCGAGTGCGCATCCGCAGTAGTGAGTCCGAGTGCGCACGAGCAGTAGTGAGCCGGATTGCGCATCCGCAGCAGTGAGTCCAAGTGCGCATGAGTAGTAGTGTCCCCGAGCTCGCATGCGGAGTAGAGAGCCCGATTGCGCATCCGCAGTAGGGAGTCCGTGTGCGCATGCGCAGTAGTGACCCCGAGTGCGCATCGGCAGTAGTGAGTCCGAGTTCCCATGAGCCGTAGTGAGTCCGAGTGCGCATGAGCAGTAGTGAGCCCGTGTGCGCATGAGCACAAGTGACCCCGAGTGCGCATGCACAGTAGTGAGCCCGTGCGCGCATGCGCAGCAGTACGCCCGTGTGCGCATGCGCAGAATTGAGCTCGAGGGCGCATGTGCAGTTCTGAGCCGGAGTGCGCATCCGCAGTACCGACCCCGAGTGCGCACGCACAGTAGTGGGCCCGTGTGCGCATGAGTAGTAGTGACCCAGAGCGCACTTGCGCAGTAGTGACCCGAGCGCGCATCCGCAGTAGTAAGCCCGAGTGCGCATCCGCAGTAGTGAGTCAGTGTGCGCATGAGCAGTAGTGAATCCGAGTGCGCATGCACAGTAGTGGGCCCGTGTGCGCATACGCAGTAGTGAGCCCGAGTGCGCATGCACAGTAGTGGGCCCGTGTCCGCTTGCGCAGTAGTGGGCACGTGTGCGCATGAGCAGTAGTGAGCCCGTGTGCGCATGTACAGTAGTGAGCCCGTGTGCGCATGCGCAGTTGTGAGCCCGAGTTCGCATGCACAGTAGTGGGCCCGTGTGCGCATGCGCAGTAGTGAGCCCGAGTGCGCATGCACAGTAGTGGGCCCGTGTGCACATGCGCAGTAGTGGGCCCGAGTGCGCATGAGCAGTAGTGAGCCAGTGCGCGCATGAGCAGTAGTGACCCCGAGTGGGCATGCACAGTAGTGAGCCCGAGTGCGCATGCAGAGTAGTGAGCCCGTGTGCGCATGCGCAGTAGTGAGCCCGAGTGCGCATGAGCAGTAGTGAGTCCAAGTGCGCAAGAGCAGTAGTGACCCCGGGTGCGCATGCACAGTAGTGGGCCCGTGTGCGCATGCGCAGTAGTGAGCCCGAGTGCGCATGCACAGTAGTGGGCCCGTGTCCGCTTGCGCAGTAGTGGGCCCGTCTGCGCATGAGCAGTAGTGAGCCCGTGTGCGCATGTACAGTAGTGAGCTCGTGTGCGCATGCGCAGTTGTGAGCCCGAGTTCGCATGCACAGTAGTGGGCCCGTGCGCGCATGCGCAGTAGTGCGCCCATGTGCGCATGCGCAGAAGTGAGCTCGAGTACGCATGCACAGTAGTGAGCCCGAGTGCGCATGCACAGTAGTGAGCCCGATTGCGCATGCGCAGTAGGGAGTCCGTGTGCGCATGCGCAGTAGTGAGCACGAGTGCGCATGCGCAGTAGAGAGCCCGATTGCGCATGTGCAGGTCTGAGCCGGAGGGCGCATCCGCAGTAGTGAGTCCGAATGCGCATCCGCAGCAGCGACCCCGAGCGCGCATGAGCAGTAGTGAGCCCGACTGCGCATGCACAGTAGTGAGTCCGAGTGCGCATGAGCAGTAGTGACCCCGTGTGCGCATGCGCAGTAGTGATCCCGATTGCGCATGTGCATGTCTGAGCAGGAGAGCGCATCCGCAGTCGTGAGGCCGAGTGCCCATGAGCAGTAGTGAGTCCAAGTGCGAATGAGCACTAGTGACCCCGAGTGCGCATGCACAGTAGTGAGCCCGTGTGCGCATGCGTAGTAGTGAGCTCGAGTGCGCATGTGCAGGTCTGAGCCGGAGTGCGCACGCGCAGTAGTGACCCCGAGTGCGCATGCGCAGTAGTGACCCGAGCGCGCATCCGCAGTAGTGAGTCCGAGTGCGCATGAGCAATAGTGACCCCGAGTGCGCATGCGCAGTAGTGATCCCGATTGCGCATGTGCAGGTCTGAGCAGGAGAGCGCATCCGCACTAGTGAGCCCGATTGCACATCCGCAGTCGTGAGGCCGAGTGCCCATGAGCAGTAGTGAGTCCAAGTGCGAATGGGCACTAGTGACCCCGAGTGCGCATGCATAGTAGTGAGCCCGTGTGCGCATGAGCAGTCGTGAGGCCGAGTGCCCATGAGCAGTAGTGAGCCCGATTGCGCATGCGCAGTAGCGACCCCGAGTGCGCATGCACAGTAGTGAGCTCGTGCGCGCATCCGCAGTAGTGAGCCCGATTGCGCATCCGCAGCAGTGAGTCCGAGTGCGCATGAGCAGTAGTGAGTCCGAGTGCGCACGAGCAGTATTGAGCCCGATTGCGCATCCGCAGCAGTGAGTCCGAGTGCGCATGAGCAGTAGTGAACCCATGTGCGCATGCACAATATTGAGCCCGTGTGCGCATGCGCAGTAGTGAGCCCGAGTGCGCATGGGCAGTAGTGACCCCGAGTGCGCATGCTCAGTAGTGAGCCCGAGTGTGCATGCACAGTAGTGAGCCCGAGTGCGCATGCGCAGAATTGAGCTCGAGCGCGCATGTGCAGTTCTGAGCCGGAGTACGCATCCGCAGTAGCGACCCCGAGTGCGTACGCACAGTAGTGGGCCCGTGTGCGCATGCGCAGTAGTGAGCCCGAGTGCGCATCCGCAGCAGTGAGACAGTGTGCGCATGATCAGTACTGAGTCCGAGTGCGCACGAGCAGTATTGAGCCCGATTGCGCATGCACAGTAGTGGGCCCGTGTGCGCATGCGCAGTAGTGAGCCCGAGTGCGCATGCGCAGTAGTGAGCCCGAGTGCGCATGCACAGTAGTAAGCCCGTGTGCGCATGCGCAGTAGTGAGCCCGTGTGCGCATGCGCAGTCGTGAGGCCGAGTGCCCATGAGCAGTAGTGAGTCCAAGTACGAATGAGCACTAGTGACCCAGAGTGCGCATGCACAGTAGTGACCCGAGCGCGCATCCGCAGTAGTGAGCCCGAGTGCGCATGCACAGTAGTGAGCTCGTGCGCGCATCCGCAGTAGTGAGCCCGATTGCGCATCCGCAGCAGGGAGTCCGAGTGCGCATGAGCAGTAGTGAGTCCGAGTGCGCACGAGCAGTATTGAGCCCGATTGCGCATCCGCAGCAGTGAGTCCGAGTGCGCATGAGCAGTAGTGAACCCATGTGCGCATGCACAATATTGAGCCCGTGTGCGCATGCGCAGTAGTGAGCCCGAGTGCGCATGGGCAGTAGTGACCCCGAGTGCGCATGCTCAGTAGTGAGCCCGAGTGTGCATGCACAGTAGTGAGCCCGAGTGCGCATGCGCAGAATTGAGCTCGAGCGCGCATGTGCAGTTCTGAGCCGGAGTACGCATCCGCAGTAGCGACCCCGAGTGCGTACGCACAGTAGTGGGCCCGTGTGCGCATGCGCAGTAGTGAGCCCGAGTGCGCATCCGCAGCAGTGAGACAGTGTGCGCATGATCAGTACTGAGTCCGAGTGCGCACGAGCAGTATTGAGCCCGATTGCGCATGCACAGTAGTGGGCCCGTGTGCGCATGCGCAGTAGTGAGCCCGAGTGCGCATGCGCAGTAGTGACCACGAGTGCGCATGCACAGTAGTGAGCCCGTGTGCGCATGCGCAGTAGCGACCCCGATTGCGCATGCACAGTAGTAAGCCCGTGTGCGCATGCGCAGTAGTGAGCCCGAGTGCGCATGCACAGTAGTAAGCCCGTGTGCGCATGCGCAGTAGTGAGCCCGTGTGCGCATGCGCAGTCGTGAGGCCGAGTGCCCATGAGCAGTAGTGAGTCCAAGTACGAATGAGCAGTAGTGACCCAGAGTGCGCATGCACAGTAGTGACCCGAGCGCGCATCCGCAGTAGTGAGCCCGAGTGCGCATCCGCAGTAGTGAGTCAGTGTGCGCATGAGCAGTAGTGAGTCCGAGTGCGCATACACAGTAGTGGGCCCGTGTGCGCATGCGCAGTAGTGAGCCCGAGTGCGCATGCACAGTAGTGGGCCCGTGTCCGCTTGCGCAGTAGTGGGCCCGTGTGCGCATGAGCAGTAGTGAGCCCGTGTGCGCATGCACAGTAGTGAGCCCGTGTGCGCATGCGCAGTAGTGAGCCCGAGTGCGCATGCACAGTAGTGGGCCCGTGTGCGCATGCGCAGTAGTGAGCCCGAGTGCGCATGCACAGTAGTGGGCCCGTGTGCGCATGAGCAGTAGTGAGTCCAAGTGCGCAAGAGCAGTAGTGACCCCGGGTGCGCATGCACAGTAGTGAGCCCGTGCGCGCATCCGCAGTAGTGAGTCAGTGTGCGCATGAGCAGTAGTGAATCCGAGTGCGCATGCACAGTAGTGGGCCCGTGTGCGCATGCGCAGTAGTGAGCCCGAGTGCGCATGCACAGTAGTGGGCCCTTGTCCGCTTGCGCAGTAGTGGGCCCGTGTGCGCATGAGCAGTAGTGAGCCCGTGTGCGCATGTACAGTAGTGAGCCCGTGTGCGCATGCGCAGTTGTGAGCCCGAGTTCGCATGCACAGTAGTGGGCCCGTGTGCGCATGCGCAGTAGTGAGCCCGAGTGCGCATGCACAGTAGTGGGCCCGTGTGCGCATGCGCAGTAGTGGGCCCGAGTGCGCATGAGCAGTAGTGAGCCAGTGTGCGCATGAGCAGTAGTGACCCCGAGTGGGCATGCACAGTAGTGAGCCCGAGTGTGCATGCAGAGTAGTGAGCCCGTGTGCGCATGCGCAGTAGTGAGCCCGAGTGCGCATGAGCAGTAGTGAGTCCAAGTGCGCAAGAGCAGTAGTGACCCCGGGTGCGCATGCACAGTAGTGGGCCCGTGTGCGCATGCGCAGTAGTGAGCCCGAGTGCGCATGCACAGTAGTGGGCCCGTGTCCGCTTGCGCAGTAGTGAGTCCGTGTGCGCATGAGTAGTAGCGACCCTGAGTGCGCATGCGAAGTAGTGAGCCCGAGTGCGCATGAGCAGTAGTGAGCCCGTGTGCGCATGAGCACTAGTGACCCCGAGTGCGCATGCACAGTAGTGAGCCCGTGCGCGCATGCGCAGTAGTACGCCGTGTGCGCATGCGCAGAATTGAGCTCGAGGGCGCATGTGCAGTTCTGAGCCGGAGTGCGCATCCGCAGTAGCGACCCCGAGTGCGCACGCACAGTAGTGGGCCCGTGTGCGCATGAGTAGTAGTGACCCCGAGCGCACTTGCGCAGTAGTGACCCGAGCGCGCATCCGCAGTAGTGAGCCCGAGTGCGCATCCGCAGTAGTGAGTCAGTGTGCGCATGTACAGTAGTGAGCCCGTGTGCGCATGCGCAGTAGTGAGCCAGTGTGCGCATGAGCAGTAGTGACCCCGAGTGCGCATGCACAGTAGTGGGCCCTTGTCCGCTTGCGCAGTAGTGGGCCCGTGTGCGCATGAGCAGTAGTGAGCCCGTGTGCGCATGTACAGTAGTGAGCCCGTGTGCGCATGCGCAGTTGTGAGCCCGAGTTCGCATGCACAGTAGTGGGCCCGTGTGCGCATGCGCAGTAGTGAGCCCGAGTGCGCATGCACAGTAGTGGGCCCGTGTGCGCATGCGCAGTACTGGGCCCGAGTGCGCATGAGCAGTAGTGAGCCAGTGTGCGCATGAGCAGTAGTGACCCCGAGTGGGCATGCACAGTAGTGAGCCCGAGTGTGCATGCAGAGTAGTGAGCCCGTGTGCGCATGCGCAGTAGTGAGCCCGAGTGCGCATGAGCAGTAGTGAGTCCAAGTGCGCAAGAGCAGTAGTGACCCCGGGTGCGCATGCACAGTAGTGGGCCCGTGTGCGCATGCGCAGTAGTGAGCCCGAGTGCGCATGCACAGTAGTGGGCCCGTGTCCGCTTGCGCAGTAGTGAGTCCGTGTGCGCATGAGTAGTAGCGACCCTGAGTGCGCATGCGAAGTAGTGAGCCCGAGTGCGCATGAGCAGTAGTGAGACCGTGTGCGCATGAGCACTAGTGACCCCGAGTGCGCATGCACAGTAGTGAGCCCGTGCGCGCATGCGCAGTAGTACGCCGTGTGCGCATGCGCAGAATTGAGCTCGAGGGCGCATGTGCAGTTCTGAGCCGGAGTGCGCATCCGCAGTAGCGACCCCGAGTGCGCACGCACAGTAGTGGGCCCGTGTGCGCATGAGTAGTAGTGACCCCGAGCGCACTTGCGCAGTAGTGACCCGAGCGCGCATCCGCAGTAGTGAGCCCGAGTGCGCGTCCGCAGTAGTGAGTCAGTGTGCGCATGAGCAGTAGTGAATCCGAGTGCGCATGCACAGTAGTGGACCCGTGTGCGCATGCGCAGTAGTGAGCCCGAGTGCGCATGCACAGTAGTGGGCCCGTGTCCGCTTGCGCAGTAGTGGGCCCGTGTGCGCATGAGCAGTAGTGAGCCCGTGTGCGCATGTACAGTAGTGAGCCCGTGTGCGCATGCGCAGTTGTGAGCCCGAGTTCGCATGCACAGTAGTGGGCCCGTGTGCGCATGCGCAGTAGTTAGCCCGAGTGCGCATGCACAGTAGTGGGCCCGTGTGCGCATGCGCAGTAGTGGGCCCGAGTGCGCATGAGCAGTAGTGAGCCAGTGTGCGCATGAGCAGTAGTGACCCCGAGTGGGCATGCACAGTAGTGAGCCCGAGTGCGCATGCAGAGTAGTGAGCCCGTGTGCGCATGCGCAGTAGTGAGCCCGAGTGCGCATGAGCAGTTGTGCGCCCGAGTGCGCATGAGCAGTAGTGACCCCGTTCGCGCTTGCGCAGTAGTGAGCCCGTGTGCGCATGCGTAGTAGTGAGCTCGAGTGCGCATGTGCAGGTCTGAGCCGGAGTGCGCACGCGCAGTGGTGACCCCGAGTGCGCATGCGCAGTAGTGACCCGAGCGCGCATCCGCAGTAGTGAGTCCGAGTGCGCATGAGCAATAGTGACCCCGAGTGTGCATGCGCAGTAGTGATCCCGATTGCGCATGTGCAGGTCTGAGCAGGAGAGCGCATCCGCACTAGTGAGCCCGATTGCACATCCGCAGTCGTGAGGCCGAGTGCCCATGAGCAGTAGTGGGTCCAAGCGCGAATGGGCACTAGTGACCCCGAGTGCGCATGCATAGTAGTGAGCCCGTGTGCGCATGAGCAGTCGTGAGGCCGAGTGCCCATGAGCAGTAGTGAGCCCGATTGCGCATGCGCAGTAGTGACCCCGAGTGCGCATGCACAGTAGTGAGCTCGTGCGCGCATCCGCAGTAGTGAGCCCGATTGCGCATCCGCAGCAGTGAGTCCGAGTGCGCATGAGCAGTAGTGAGTCCGAGTGCGCACGAGCAGTATTGAGCCCGATTGCGCATCCGCAGCAGTGAGTCCGAGTGCGCATGAGCAGTAGTGAACCCATGTGCGCATGCACAATATTGAGCCCGTGTGCGCATGCGCAGTAGTGAGCCCGAGTGCGCATGGGCAGTAGTGACCCCGAGTGCGCATGCTCAGTAGTGAGCCCGAGTGTGCATGCACAGTAGTGAGCCCTAGTGCGCATGCGCAGAATTGAGCTCGAGCGCGCATGTGCAGTTCTGAGCCGGAGTACGCATCCGCAGTAGCGACCCCGAGTGCGTACGCACTGTAGTGGGCCCGTGTGCGCATGCGCAGTAGTGAGCCCGAGTGCGCATGCGCAGTAGTGAGCACGATTGCGCATCCGCAGCAGTGAGTCCGAGTGCGCATGAGCAGTAGTGACCCCGAGCGCGCATGCACAGTAGTAAGCCCGTGTGCGCATGCGCAGTCGTGAGGCCGAGTGCCCATGAGCAGTAGTGAGTCCAAGTACGAATGAGCACTAGTGACCCAGAGTGCGCATGCACAGTAGTGACCCGAGCGCGCATCCGCAGTAGTGAGCCCGAGTGCGCGTGCGCAGTAGTGAGCACGATTGCGCATCCGCAGCAGTGAGTCCGAGTGCGCATGAGCAGTAGTGACCCCGAGCGCGCATGCGCAGTCGTGAGGCCGAGTGCCCATGAGCAGTAGTGAGTCCAAGTACGAATGAGCACTAGTGACCCAGAGTGCGCATGCACAGTAGTGACCCGAGCGCGCATCCGCAGTAGTGAGCCCGAGTGCGCATCCGCAGTAGTGAGTCAGTGTGCGCATGAGCAGTAGTGAGTCCGAGTGCGCATACACAGTAGTGGGCCCGTGTGCGCATGCGCAGTAGTGAGCCCGAGTGCGCTTGCACAGTAGTGGGCCCGCGTCCGCTTGCGCAGTAGTGGGCCCGTGTGCGCATGAGCAGTAGTGAGCCCGTGTGTGCATGCATAGTAGTGAGCCCGTGTGCGCATGCGCAGTAGTGAGCCCGAGTGCGCATGCACAGTAGTGGGCCCGTGTGCGCATGAGCAGTAGTGAGTCCGTGTGCGCATGCGCAGAAGTGAGCTCGAGTGAGCATGTGCAGTTCTGAGCCGGAGTACGCATCCGCAGTAGCGACCCCGTGTGCGCACGCACAATAGTGGGCACGTGTGCGCATGCGCAATAGAGATCCCGATTGCGCATATGCAGGTCTGAGCCGGACAGCCCATCCGCAGAAGTGAGCCCGATTGCGCATCCGCAGTAGTGAGTCCGAGTGACCATGAGCAGTAGTGAGTCCAAGTGCGCAACAGCAGTAGTGACACCGGGTGCGCATGCACAGTAGTGAGCCCGACTGCGCATGCGCAGTAGAGATCCCGATTGCGCATATGCAGGTCTGAGCCGGAGAGCGCATCCGCAGTAGTGAGTCCGAATGCGCATCCGCAGTAGTGAGGCCGAGTGCCCATGAGCAGTAGCGAGTCCAAGTGCGCATGAGCACTAGTGACACCGAGTGCGCATGCACAATAGTGAGCCCGTGCGCGCATGCACAGTAGTGCGCAGGTGTGCGCATGCGCAGAAGTGAGCTCGAGCGCGCATGTGCAGTTCTGAGCCGGAGTGCGCATCCGCAGTAGCGACCCCGAGTGCGCACGCACAGCAGTGGGCCTGTGTGCGCATGCGCAGTAGTGAGCCCGAGTGCGCATCCGCAGTAGTGAGTCCGAGTGCGCACGAGCAGTAGTGAGCCGGATTGCGCATCCGCAGCAGTGAGTCCGAGTGCGCATGAGCAACAGTGACCCCGAGCGCGCATGCACAGTAGTAAGCCCGTGTGCGCATGCACAGTAGTGAGCCCGTGTGCGCATGCGCAGTAGTGAGCCCGTGTGCGCATGCGCAGTAGTGAGCCCGTGTGCGCATGCGCAGTCGTGAGGCCGAGTTCCCATGAGCAGTAGTGAGTCCAAGTACGAATGAGCACTAGTGACCCAGAGTGCGCATGCACAGTAGTGACCCCGAGTGCGCATGCGCAGTAGTGAGCACGATTGCGCATGCGCAGTAGTGACTCCGATTGCGCATGCACAGTAGTGAGCCCGTGTGCACATGCGCAGTAGTGAGCCCGAGTGCGCATGCACAGTAGTAAGCCCGTGTGCGCATGCGCAGTAGTGAGCCCGTGTGCGCATGCGCAGTCGTGAGGCCGAGTGCCCATGAGCAGTAGTGAGTCCAAGTACGAATGAGCACTAGTGACCCAGAGTGCGCATGCACAGTAGTGACCCCGAGTGCGCATGCGCAGTAGTGAGCACGATTGCGCATCCGCAGCAGTGAGTCCGAGTGCGCATGAGCAGTAGTGACCCCGAGCGCGCATGCACAGTAGTAAGCCCGTGTGCGCATGCACAGTAGTGAGCCCGTGTGCGCATGCGCAGTCGTGAGGCCGAGTGCCCATGAGCAGTAGTGAGTCCAAGTACGAATGAGCACTAGTGACCCAGAGTGCGCATGTACAATAGTGAGCCCGTGCGCGCATGCACAGTAGTGCGCACGTGTGCGCATGCACAGTAGTAAGCCCGTGTGCGCATGCGCAGTAGTGAGCCCGATGGCGCATGCGCAGTAGTGACTCCGATTGCGCATGCACAGTAGTGAGCCCCTGTGCGCATGCGCAGTAGTGAGCCCGAGTGCGCATGCACAGTAGTAAGCCCGTGTGCCCATGAGCAGTAGTGAGTCCAAGTACGAATGAGCACTAGCGACCCAGAGTGCGCATGCACAGTAGTGACCCCGAGTGCGCATGCGCAGTAGTGAGCACGACTGCGCATCCGCAGCAGTGAGTCCGAGTGCGCATGAGCAGTAGTGACCCTGAGCGCGCTTGCGCAGTAGTGAGCCCGAGTGCGCATGCGCAGTAGTGACTCCGATTGCGCATGCACAGTAGTGAGCCCGTGTGCACATGCGCAGTAGCGACCCCGAGTGCGCACGCACAGTAGTGGGCCCGTGTGCGCATGAGTAGTAGTGACCCCGAGCGCACTTGCGCAGTAGTGACCCGAGCGCGCATTCGCAGTAGTGAGCCCGAGTGCGCGTCCGCAGTAGTGAGTCAGTGTGCGCATGAGCAGTAGTGAATCCGAGTGCGCATGCACAGTAGTGGACCCGTGTGCGCATCCGCAGTAGCGACCCCGGGTGCGCACGCACAGTAGTGGGCCCGTGTGCGCATGAGTAGTAGTGACCCCGAGCGCACTTGCGCAGTAGTGACCCGAGCGCGCATCCGCAGTAGTGAGCCCGAGTGCGCGTCCGCAGTAGTGAGCCAGTGTGCGCATGAGCAGTAGTGACCCCGAGTGGGCATGCACAGTAGTGAGCCCGAGTGTGCATGCAGAGTAGTGAGCCCGTGTGCGCATGCGCAGTAGTGAGCCCGAGTGCGCATGAGCAGTAGTGAGTCCAAGTGCGCAAGAGCAGTAGTGACCCCGGGTGCGCATGCACAGTAGTGGGCCCGTGTGCGCATGCGCAGTAGTGAGCCCGAGTGCGCATGCACAGTAGTGGGCCCGTGTCCGCTTGCGCAGTAGTGAGTCCGTGTGCGCATGAGTAGTAGCGACCCTGAGTGCGCATGCGAAGTAGTGAGCCCGAGTGCGCATGAGCAGTAGTGAGCCCGTGTGCGCATGAGCACTAGTGACCCCGAGTGCGCATGCACAGTAGTGAGCCCGTGCGCGCATGCGCAGTAGTACGCCGTGTGCGCATGCGCAGAATTGAGCTCGAGGGCGCATGTGCAGTTCTGAGCCGGAGTGCGCATCCGCAGTAGCGACCCCGAGTGCGCACGCACAGTAGTGGGCCCGTGTGCGCATGAGTAGTAGTGACCCCGAGCGCACTTGCGCAGTAGTGACCCGAGCGCGCATCCGCAGTAGTGAGCCCGAGTGCGCGTCCGCAGTAGTGAGTCAGTGTGCGCATGAGCAGTAGTGAATCCGAGTGCGCATGCACAGTAGTGGACCCGTGTGCGCATGCGCAGTAGTGAGCCCGAGTGCGCATGCACAGTAGTGGGCCCGTGTCCGCTTGCGCAGTAGTGGGCCCGTGTGCGCATGAGCAGTAGTGAGCCCGTGTGCGCATGTACAGTAGTGAGCCCGTGTGCGCATGCGCAGTTGTGAGCCCGAGTTCGCATGCACAGTAGTGGGCCCGTGTGCGCATGCGCAGTAGTGAGCCCGAGTGCGCATGCACAGTAGTGGGCCCGTGTGCGCATGCGCAGTAGTGGGCCCGAGTACGCATGAGCAGTAGTGAGCCAGTGTGCGCATGAGCAGTAGTGACCCCGAGTGGGCATGCACAGTAGTGAGCCCGAGTGCGCATGCAGAGTAGTGAGCCCGTGTGCGCATGCGCAGTAGTGAGCCCGAGTGCGCATGAGCAGTTGTGCGCCCGAGTGCGCATGAGCAGTAGTGACCCCGTTCGCGCTTGCGCAGTAGTGAGCCCGTGTGCGCATGCGTAGTAGTGAGCTCGAGTGCGCATGTGCAGGTCTGAGCCGGAGTGCGCACGCGCAGTAGTGACCCCGAGTGCGCATGCGCAGTAGTGACCCGAGCGCGCATCCGCAGTAGTGAGTCCGAGTGCGCATGAGCAATAGTGACCCCGAGTGTGCATGCGCAGTAGTGATCCCGATTGCGCATGTGCAGGTCTGAGCAGGAGAGCGCATCCGCACTAGTGAGCCCGATTGCACATCCGCAGTCGTGAGGCCGAGTGCCCATGAGCAGTAGTGAGTCCAAGCGCGAATGGGCACTAGTGACCCCGAGTGCGCATGCATAGTAGTGAGCCCGTGTGCGCATGAGCAGTCGTGAGGCCGAGTGCCCATGAGCAGTAGTGAGCCCGATTGCGCATGCGCAGTAGTGACCCCGAGTGCGCATGCACAGTAGTGAGCTCGTGCGCGCATCCCCAGTAGTGAGCCCGATTGCGCATCCGCAGCAGTGAGTCCGAGTGCGCATGAGCAGTAGTGAGTCCGAGTGCGCACGAGCAGTATTGAGCCCGATTGCGCATCCGCAGCAGTGAGTCCGAGTGCGCATGAGCAGTAGTGAACCCATGTGCGCATGCACAATATTGAGCCCGTGTGCGCATGCGCAGTAGTGAGCCCGAGTGCGCATGGGCAGTAGTGACCCCGAGTGAGCATGCTCAGTAGTGAGCCCGAGTGTGCATGCACAGTAGTGAGCCCTAGTGCGCATGCGCAGAATTGAGCTCGAGCGCGCATGTGCAGTTCTGAGCCGGAGTACGCATCCGCAGTAGCGACCCCGAGTGCGTACGCACTGTAGTGGGCCCGTGTGCGCATGCGCAGTAGTGAGCCCGAGTGCGCATGCGCAGTAGTGAGCACGATTGCGCATCCGCAGCAGTGAGTCCGAGTGCGCATGAGCAGTAGTGACCCCGAGCGCGCATGCACAGTAGTGAGCCCGTGTGCGTATGCGCAGTAGTGAGCCCGAGTGCGCATGCACAGTAGTAAGCCCGTGTGCGCATGCGCAGTCGTGAGGCCGAGTGCCCATGAGCAGTAGTGAGTCCAAGTACGAATGAGCACTAGTGACCCAGAGTGCGCATGCACAGTAGTGACCCGAGCGCGCATCCGCAGTAGTGAGCCCGAGTGCGCATGCGCAGTAGTGAGCACGATTGCGCATCCGCAGCAGTGAGTCCGAGTGCGCATGAGCAGTAGTGACCCCGAGCGCGCATGCGCAGTCGTGAGGCCGAGTGCCCATGAGCAGTAGTGAGTCCAAGTACGAATGAGCACTAGTGACCCAGAGTGCGCATGCACAGTAGTGACCCGAGCGCGCATCCGCAGTAGTGAGCCCGAGTGCGCATCCGCAGTAGTGAGTCAGTGTGCGCATGAGCAGTAGTGAGTCCGAGTGCGCATACACAGTAGTGGGCCCGTGTGCGCATGCGCAGTAGTGAGCCCGAGTGCGCTTGCACAGTAGTGGGCCCGCGTCCGCTTGCGCAGTAGTGGGCCCGTGTGCGCATGAGCAGTAGTGAGCCCGTGTGTGCATGCATAGTAGTGAGCCCGTGTGCGCATGCGCAGTAGTGAGCCCGAGTGCGCATGCACAGTAGTGGGCCCGTGTGCGCATGAGCAGTAGTGAGTCCGTGTGCGCATGCGCAGAAGTGAGCTCGAGTGAGCATGTGCAGTTCTGAGCCGGAGTACGCATCCGCAGAAGCGACCCCGTGTGCGCACGCACAATAGTGGGCACGTGTGCGCATGCGCAGTAGAGATCCCGATTGCGCATATGCAGGTCTGAGCCGGACAGCCCATCCGCAGAAGTGAGCCCGATTGCGCATCCGCAGTAGTGAGTCCGAGTGACCATGAGCAGTAGTGAGTCCAAGTGCGCAACAGCAGTAGTGACACCGGGTGCGCATGCACAGTAGTGAGCCCGACTGCGCATGCGCAGTAGAGATCCCGATTGCGCATATGCAGGTCTGAGCCGGAGAGCGCATCCGCAGTAGTGAGTCCGAATGCGCATCCGCAGTAGTGAGGCCCAGTGCCCATGAGCAGTAGCGAGTCCAAGTGCGCATGAGCACTAGTGACACCGAGTGCGCATGCACAATAGTGAGCCCGTGCGCGCATGCACAGTAGTGCGCACGTGTGCGCATGCGCAGAAGTGAGCTCGAGCGCGCATGTGCAGTTCTGAGCCGGAGTGCGCATCCGCAGTAGCGACCCCGAGTGCGCACGCACAGCAGTGGGCCTGTGTGCGCATGCGCAGTAGTGAGCACGGTTGCGCATCCGCAGCAGTGAGTCCGAGTGCGCATGAGCAGTAGTGACCCCGAGCGCGCATGCACAGTAGTAAGCCCGTGTGCGCATGCACAGTAGTGAGCCCGTGTGCGCATGCGCAGTAGTGAGCCCGTGTGCGCATGCGCAGTCGTGAGGCCGAGTGCCCATGAGCAGTAGTGAGTCCAAGTACGAATGAGCACTAGTGACCCAGAGTGCGCATGCACAGTAGTGACCCCGAGTGCGCATGCGCAGTAGTGAGCACGATTGCGCATGCGCAGTAGTGACTCCGATTGCGCATGCACAGTAGTGAGCCCGTGTGCACATGCGCAGTAGTGAGCCCGAGTGCGCATGCACAGTAGTAAGCCCGTGTGCGCATGCGCAGTAGTGAGCCCGTGTGCGCATGCGCAGTCGTGAGGCCGAGTGCCCATGAGCAGTAGTGAGTCCAAGTACGAATGAGCACTAGTGACCCAGAGTGCGCATGCACAGTAGTGACCCCGAGTGCGCATGCGCAGTAGTGAGCACGATTGCGCATCCGCAGCAGTGAGTCCGAGTGCGCATGAGCAGTAGTGACCCCGAGCGCGCATGCACAGTAGTAAGCCCGTGTGCGCATGCACAGTAGTGAGCCCGTGTGCGCATGCGCAGTCGTGAGGCCGAGTGCCCATGAGCAGTAGTGAGTCCAAGTACGAATGAGCACTAGTGACCCAGAGTGCGCATGTACAATAGTGAGCCCGTGCGCGCATGCACAGTAGTGCGCACGTGTGCGCATGCGCAGAAGTGAGCTCGAGCGCGCATGTGCAGTTCTGAGCAGGAGTGCGCATCCGCAGTAGCGACCCCGAGTGCGCACGCACAGCAGTGGGCCCGTGTGCGCATGCGCAGTAGTGAGCCCGAGTGCGCATCCGTAGTAGTGAGTCCGAGTGCGCATGAGCAGTAGTGACCCCGAGCTCGCATGCGGAGTAGAGAGCCCGATTGCGCATCCGCAGTAGGGAGTCCGTGCGCGCATGCGCAGTAGTGACCCCGAGTGCGCATGCACAGCAGTGAGCACGAGTGCGCATGCACAGTAGTGAGCCCGTGTGCGCATGCGCAGTAGTGAGCCCGATGGCGCATGCGCAGTAGTGACTCCGATTGCGCATGCACAGTAGTGAGCCCCTGTGCGCATGCGCAGTAGTGAGCCCGAGTGCGCATGCACAGTAGTAAGCCCGTGTGCCCATGAGCAGTAGTGAGTCCAAGTACGAATGAGCACTAGCGACCCAGAGTGCGCATGCACAGTAGTGACCCCGAGTGCGCATGCGCAGTAGTGAGCACGACTGCGCATCCGCAGCAGTGAGTCCGAGTGCGCATGAGCAGTAGTGACCCTGAGCGCGCTTGCGCAGTAGTGACCCGAGCGCGCAACCGCAGTAGTGAGCCCGAGTGCGCATCCGCAGCAGTGAGTCCGAGTGCGCATGAGCAGTAGTGACCCCGAGCGCGCATGCACAGTAGTAAGCCCGTGTGCGCATGCACAGTAGTGAGCCCGTGTGCGCATGCGCAGTCGTGAGGCCGAGTGCCCATGAGCAGTAGTGAGTCCAAGTACGAATGAGCACTAGTGACCCAGAGTGCGCATGTACAATAGTGAGCCCGTGCGCGCATGCACAGTAGTGCGCACGTGTGCGCATGCGCAGAAGTGAGGACGTGTGCGCATGCGCAGAAGTGAGCTCGAGCGCGCATGTGCAGTTCTGAGCCGGAGTGCGCATCCGCAGTAGCGACCCCGAGTGCGCACGCACAGCAGTGGGCCTGTGTGCGCATGCGCAGTAGTGAGCCCGAGTGCGCATCCGCAGTAGTGAGTCCGAGTGCGCACGAGCAGTAGTGAGCCGGATTGCGCATCCGCAGCAGTGAGTCCGAGTGCGCATGAGCAGTAGTGACCCCGAGCTCGCATGCGGAGTAGAGAGCCCGATTGCGCATCCGCAGTAGGGAGTCCGTGTGCGCATGCGCAGTAGTGACCCCGAGTGCGCATGCACAGCAGTGAGCACGAGTGCGCATGCACAGTAGTGAGCCCGTGTGCGCATGCGCAGTAGTGGGCCCGAGTGCGCATGCGCAGTAGTGACTCCGATTGCGCATGCACAGTAGTGAGCCCGTGTGCACATGCGCAGTAGTGAGCCCGAGTGCGCATGCACAGTAGTAAGCCCGTGTGCCCATGAGCAGTAGTGAGTCCAAGTACGAATGAGCACTAGCGACCCAGAGTGCGCATGCACAGTAGTGACCCCGAGTGCGCATGCGCAGTAGTGAGCACGATTGCGCATCCGCAGCAGTGAGTCCGAGTGCGCATGAGCAGAAGTGACCCTGAGCGCGCTTGCGCAGTAGTGACCCGAGCGCGCATCCGCAGTAGTGAGCCCGAGTGCGCATCCGCAGCAGTGAGTCCGAGTGCGCATGAGCAGTAGTGACCCCGAGCGCGCATGCACAGTAGTAAGCCCGTGTGCGCAAGCACAGTAGGGAGCCCGTGTGCGCATGCGCAGTCGTGAGGCCGAGTGCCCATGAGCAGTAGTGAGTCCAAGTACGAATGAGCACTAGTGACCCAGAGTGCGCATGTACAATAGTGAGCCCGTGCGCGCATGCACAGTAGTGCGCACGTGTGCGCATGCGCAGAAGTGAGCTCGAGCGCGCATGTGCAGTTCTGAGCCGGAGTGCGCATCCGCAGTAGCGACCCCGAGTGCGCACGCACAGCAGTGGGCCCGTGTGCGCATGCGCAGTAGTGAGCCCGAGTGCGCATCCGCAGTAGTGAGTCCGAGTGCGCATGGGCAGTAGTGACCCTGAGCTCGCATGCGGAGTAGAGAGCCCGATTGCGCATCCGCAGTAGGGAGTCCGTGTGCGCATGCGCAGTAGTGACCCCGAGTGCGCATGCACAGCAGTGAGCACGAGTGCGCATGCACAGTAGTGAGCCCGTGTGCGCATGCGCAGTATTGAGCCCGATGGCGCATGCGCAGTAGTGACTCCGATTGCGCATGCACAGTAGTGAGCCCCTGTGCGCATGCGCAGTAGTGAGCCCGAGTGCGCATGCACAGTAGTAAGCCCGTGTGCGCATGCGCAGTAGTGAGCCCGTGTGCGCATGCGCAGTCGTGAGGCCGAGTGCCCATGAGCAGTAGTGAGTCCAAGTACGAGTGAGCACCAGCGACCCAGAGTGCGCATGCACAGTAGTGACCCCGAGTGCGCATGCGCAGTAGTGAGCACGATTGCGCATCCGCAGCAGTGAGTCCGAGTGCGCATGAGCAGTAGTGACCCTGAGCGCGCTTGCGCAGTAGTGACCCGAGCGCGCATCCGCAGTAGTGAGCCCGAGTGCGCATCCGCAGTAGTGAGTCAGTGTGCGCATGAGCAGTAGTGAGTCCGGGTGCGCATGCACAGTAGTGGGCCCGTGTGCGCATGCACAGTAGTGAGCCCGTGTGCGCATGCGCAGTAGTGGGCCCGAGTGCGCATGCGCAGTAGTGACTCCGATTGCGCATGCACAGTAGTGAGCCCGTGTGCACATGCGCAGTAGTGAGCCCGAGTGCGCATGCACAGCAGTGAGCACGAGTGCGCATGCACAGTAGTGAGCCCGTGTGCGCATGCGCAGTAGTGAGCCCGATGGCGCATGCGCAGTAGTGACTCCGATTGCGCATGCACAGTAGTGAGCCCCTGTGCGCATGCGCAGTAGTGAGCCCGAGTGCGCATGCACAGTAGTAAGCCCGTGTGCCCATGAGCAGTAGTGAGTCCAAGTACGAATGAGCACTAGCGACCCAGAGTGCGCATGCACAGTAGTGACCCCGAGTGCGCATGCGCAGTAGTGAGCACGACTGCGCATCCGCAGCAGTGAGTCCGAGTGCGCATGAGCAGTAGTGACCCCGAGCTCGCATGCGGAGTAGAGAGCCCGATTGCGCATCCGCAGTAGGGAGTCCGTGTGCGCATGCGCAGTAGTGACCCCGAGTGCGCATGCACAGCAGTGAGCACGAGTGCGCATGCACAGTAGTGAGCCCGTGTGCGCATGCGCAGTAGTGAGCCCGATGGCGCATGCGCAGTAGTGACTCCGATTGCGCATGCACAGTAGTGAGCCCCTGTGCGCATGCGCAGTAGTGAGCCCGAGTGCGCATGCACAGTAGTAAGCCCGTGTGCCCATGAGCAGTAGTGAGTCCAAGTACGAATGAGCACTAGCGACCCAGAGTGCGCATGCACAGTAGTGACCCCGAGTGCGCATGCGCAGTAGTGAGCACGACTGCGCATCCGCAGCAGTGAGTCCGAGTGCGCATGAGCAGTAGTGACCCTGAGCGCGCTTGCGCAGTAGTGACCCGAGCGCGCAACCGCAGTAGTGAGCCCGAGTGCGCATCCGCAGCAGTGAGTCCGAGTGCGCATGAGCAGTAGTGACCCCGAGCGCGCATGCACAGTAGTAAGCCCGTGTGCGCATGCACAGTAGTGAGCCCGTGTGCGCATGCGCAGTCGTGAGGCCGAGTGCCCATGAGCAGTAGTGAGTCCAAGTACGAATGAGCACTAGTGACCCAGAGTGCGCATGTACAATAGTGAGCCCGTGCGCGCATGCACAGTAGTGCGCACGTGTGCGCATGCGCAGAAGTGAGGACGTGTGCGCATGCGCAGAAGTGAGCTCGAGCGCGCATGTGCAGTTCTGAGCCGGAGTGCGCATCCGCAGTAGCGACCCCGAGTGCGCACGCACAGCAGTGGGCCTGTGTGCGCATGCGCAGTAGTGAGCCCGAGTGCGCATCCGCAGTAGTGAGTCCGAGTGCGCACGAGCAGTAGTGAGCCGGATTGCGCATCCGCAGCAGTGAGTCCGAGTGCGCATGAGCAGTAGTGACCCCGAGCTCGCATGCGGAGTAGAGAGCCCGATTGCGCATCCGCAGTAGGGAGTCCGTGTGCGCATGCGCAGTAGTGACCCCGAGTGCGCATGCACAGCAGTGAGCACGAGTGCGCATGCACAGTAGTGAGCCCGTGTGCGCATGCGCAGTAGTGGGCCCGAGTGCGCATGCGCAGTAGTGACTCCGATTGCGCATGCACAGTAGTGAGCCCGTGTGCACATGCGCAGTAGTGAGCCCGAGTGCGCATGCACAGTAGTAAGCCCGTGTGCCCATGAGCAGTAGTGAGTCCAAGTACGAATGAGCACTAGCGACCCAGAGTGCGCATGCACAGTAGTGACCCCGAGTGCGCATGCGCAGTAGTGAGCACGATTGCGCATCCGCAGCAGTGAGTCCGAGTGCGCATGAGCAGAAGTGACCCTGAGCGCGCTTGCGCAGTAGTGACCCGAGCGCGCATCCGCAGTAGTGAGCCCGAGTGCGCATCCGCAGCAGTGAGTCCGAGTGCGCATGAGCAGTAGTGACCCCGAGCGCGCATGCACAGTAGTAAGCCCGTGTGCGCAAGCACAGTAGGGAGCCCGTGTGCGCATGCGCAGTCGTGAGGCCGAGTGCCCATGAGCAGTAGTGAGTCCAAGTACGAATGAGCACTAGTGACCCAGAGTGCGCATGTACAATAGTGAGCCCGTGCGCGCATGCACAGTAGTGCGCACGTGTGCGCATGCGCAGAAGTGAGCTCGAGCGCGCATGTGCAGTTCTGAGCCGGAGTGCGCATCCGCAGTAGCGACCCCGAGTGCGCACGCACAGCAGTGGGCCCGTGTGCGCATGCGCAGTAGTGAGCCCGAGTGCGCATCCGCAGTAGTGAGTCCGAGTGCGCATGGGCAGTAGTGACCCTGAGCTCGCATGCGGAGTAGAGAGCCCGATTGCGCATCCGCAGTAGGGAGTCCGTGTGCGCATGCGCAGTAGTGACCCCGAGTGCGCATGCACAGCAGTGAGCACGAGTGCGCATGCACAGTAGTGAGCCCGTGTGCGCATGCGCAGTATTGAGCCCGATGGCGCATGCGCAGTAGTGACTCCGATTGCGCATGCACAGTAGTGAGCCCCTGTGCGCATGCGCAGTAGTGAGCCCGAGTGCGCATGCACAGTAGTAAGCCCGTGTGCGCATGCGCAGTAGTGAGCCCGTGTGCGCATGCGCAGTCGTGAGGCCGAGTGCCCATGAGCAGTAGTGAGTCCAAGTACGAGTGAGCACCAGCGACCCAGAGTGCGCATGCACAGTAGTGACCCCGAGTGCGCATGCGCAGTAGTGAGCACGATTGCGCATCCGCAGCAGTGAGTCCGAGTGCGCATGAGCAGTAGTGACCCTGAGCGCGCTTGCGCAGTAGTGACCCGAGCGCGCATCCGCAGTAGTGAGCCCGAGTGCGCATCCGCAGTAGTGAGTCAGTGTGCGCATGAGCAGTAGTGAGTCCGGGTGCGCATGCACAGTAGTGGGCCCGTGTGCGCATGCACAGTAGTGAGCCCGTGTGCGCATGCGCAGTAGTGGGCCCGAGTGCGCATGCGCAGTAGTGACTCCGATTGCGCATGCACAGTAGTGAGCCCGTGTGCACATGCGCAGTAGTGAGCCCGAGTGCGCATGCACAGCAGTGAGCACGAGTGCGCATGCACAGTAGTGAGCCCGTGTGCGCATGCGCAGTAGTGAGCCCGATGGCGCATGCGCAGTAGTGACTCCGATTGCGCATGCACAGTAGTGAGCCCCTGTGCGCATGCGCAGTAGTGAGCCCGAGTGCGCATGCACAGTAGTAAGCCCGTGTGCCCATGAGCAGTAGTGAGTCCAAGTACGAATGAGCACTAGCGACCCAGAGTGCGCATGCACAGTAGTGACCCCGAGTGCGCATGCGCAGTAGTGAGCACGACTGCGCATCCGCAGCAGTGAGTCCGAGTGCGCATGAGCAGTAGTGACCCCGAGCTCGCATGCGGAGTAGAGAGCCCGATTGCGCATCCGCAGTAGGGAGTCCGTGTGCGCATGCGCAGTAGTGACCCCGAGTGCGCATGCACAGCAGTGAGCACGAGTGCGCATGCACAGTAGTGAGCCCGTGTGCGCATGCGCAGTAGTGAGCCCGATGGCGCATGCGCAGTAGTGACTCCGATTGCGCATGCACAGTAGTGAGCCCCTGTGCGCATGCGCAGTAGTGAGCCCGAGTGCGCATGCACAGTAGTAAGCCCGTGTGCCCATGAGCAGTAGTGAGTCCAAGTACGAATGAGCACTAGCGACCCAGAGTGCGCATGCACAGTAGTGACCCCGAGTGCGCATGCGCAGTAGTGAGCACGACTGCGCATCCGCAGCAGTGAGTCCGAGTGCGCATGAGCAGTAGTGACCCTGAGCGCGCTTGCGCAGTAGTGACCCGAGCGCGCAACCGCAGTAGTGAGCCCGAGTGCGCATCCGCAGCAGTGAGTCCGAGTGCGCATGAGCAGTAGTGACCCCGAGCGCGCATGCACAGTAGTAAGCCCGTGTGCGCAAGCACAGTAGGGAGCCCGTGTGCGCATGCGCAGTCGTGAGGCCGAGTGCCCATGAGCAGTAGTGAGTCCAAGTACGAATGAGCACTAGTGACCCAGAGTGCGCATGTACAATAGTGAGCCCGTGCGCGCATGCACAGTAGTGAGCCCGTGTGCGCATGCGCAGTAGTGAGCCCGATGGCGCATGCGCAGTAGTGACTCCGATTGCGCATGCACAGTAGTGAGCCCCTGTGCGCATGCGCAGTAGTGAGCCCGAGTGCGCATGCACAGTAGTAAGCCCGTGTGCCCATGAGCAGTAGTGAGTCCAAGTACGAATGAGCACTAGCGACCCAGAGTGCGCATGCACAGTAGTGACCCCGAGTGCGCATGCGCAGTAGTGAGCACGACTGCGCATCCGCAGCAGTGAGTCCGAGTGCGCATGAGCAGTAGTGACCCTGAGCGCGCTTGCGCAGTAGTGACCCGAGCGCGCAACCGCAGTAGTGAGCCCGAGTGCGCATCCGCAGCAGTGAGTCCGAGTGCGCATGAGCAGTAGTGACCCCGAGCGCGCATGCACAGTAGTAAGCCCGTGTGCGCATGCACAGTAGTGAGCCCGTGTGCGCATGCGCAGTCGTGAGGCCGAGTGCCCATGAGCAGTAGTGAGTCCAAGTACGAATGAGCACTAGTGACCCAGAGTGCGCATGTACAATAGTGAGCCCGTGCGCGCATGCACAGTAGTGCGCACGTGTGCGCATGCGCAGAAGTGAGGACGTGTGCGCATGCGCAGAAGTGAGCTCGAGCGCGCATGTGCAGTTCTGAGCCGGAGTGCGCATCCGCAGTAGCGACCCCGAGTGCGCACGCACAGCAGTGGGCCTGTGTGCGCATGCGCAGTAGTGAGCCCGAGTGCGCATCCGCAGTAGTGAGTCCGAGTGCGCACGAGCAGTAGTGAGCCGGATTGCGCATCCGCAGCAGTGAGTCCGAGTGCGCATGAGCAGTAGTGACCCCGAGCTCGCATGCGGAGTAGAGAGCCCGATTGCGCATCCGCAGTAGGGAGTCCGTGTGCGCATGCGCAGTAGTGACCCCGAGTGCGCATGCACAGCAGTGAGCACGAGTGCGCATGCACAGTAGTGAGCCCGTGTGCGCATGCGCAGTAGTGGGCCCGAGTGCGCATGCGCAGTAGTGACTCCGATTGCGCATGCACAGTAGTGAGCCCGTGTGCACATGCGCAGTAGTGAGCCCGAGTGCGCATGCACAGTAGTAAGCCCGTGTGCCCATGAGCAGTAGTGAGTCCAAGTACGAATGAGCACTAGCGACCCAGAGTGCGCATGCACAGTAGTGACCCCGAGTGCGCATGCGCAGTAGTGAGCACGATTGCGCATCCGCAGCAGTGAGTCCGAGTGCGCATGAGCAGAAGTGACCCTGAGCGCGCTTGCGCAGTAGTGACCCGAGCGCGCATCCGCAGTAGTGAGCCCGAGTGCGCATCCGCAGCAGTGAGTCCGAGTGCGCATGAGCAGTAGTGACCCCGAGCGCGCATGCACAGTAGTAAGCCCGTGTGCGCAAGCACAGTAGGGAGCCCGTGTGCGCATGCGCAGTCGTGAGGCCGAGTGCCCATGAGCAGTAGTGAGTCCAAGTACGAATGAGCACTAGTGACCCAGAGTGCGCATGTACAATAGTGAGCCCGTGCGCGCATGCACAGTAGTGCGCACGTGTGCGCATGCGCAGAAGTGAGCTCGAGCGCGCATGTGCAGTTCTGAGCCGGAGTGCGCATCCGCAGTAGCGACCCCGAGTGCGCACGCACAGCAGTGGGCCCGTGTGCGCATGCGCAGTAGTGAGCCCGAGTGCGCATCCGCAGTAGTGATTCCGAGTGCGCATGGGCAGTAGTGACCCTGAGCTCGCATGCGGAGTAGAGAGCCCGATTGCGCATCCGCAGTAGGGAGTCCGTGTGCGCATGCGCAGTAGTGACCCCGAGTGCGCATGCACAGCAGTGAGCACGAGTGCGCATGCACAGTAGTGAGCCCGTGTGCGCATGCGCAGTATTGAGCCCGATGGCGCATGCGCAGTAGTGACTCCGATTGCGCATGCACAGTAGTGAGCCCCTGTGCGCATGCGCAGTAGTGAGCCCGAGTGCGCATGCACAGTAGTAAGCCCGTGTGCGCATGCGCAGTAGTGAGCCCGTGTGCGCATGCGCAGTCGTGAGGCCGAGTGCCCATGAGCAGTAGTGAGTCCAAGTACGAGTGAGCACCAGCGACCCAGAGTGCGCATGCACAGTAGTGACCCCGAGTGCGCATGCGCAGTAGTGAGCACGATTGCGCATCCGCAGCAGTGAGTCCGAGTGCGCATGAGCAGTAGTGACCCTGAGCGCGCTTGCGCAGTAGTGACCCGAGCGCGCATCCGCAGTAGTGAGCCCGAGTGCGCATCCGCAGTAGTGAGTCAGTGTGCGCATGAGCAGTAGTGAGTCCGGGTGCGCATGCACAGTAGTGGGCCCGTGTGCGCATGCACAGTAGTGGGCCCGTGTCCGCTTGCGCAGTAGTGGGCCCGTGTGCGCATGAGCAGTAGTGAGCCCGTGTGCGCATGCGCAGAAGTGAGCTCGAGTGCGCATGTGCAGTTCTGAGCCGGAGTACGCATCCGCAGTAGCGACCCCGTGTGCGCACGCACAATAGTGGGCACGTGTGCGCATGCGCAGTAGAGATCCCGATTGCGCATATGCAGGTCTGAGCCGGACAGCCCATCCGCAGAAGTGAGCCCGATTGCGCATCCGCAGTAGTGAGTCCGAGTGACCATGAGCAGTAGTGAGTCCAAGTGCGCAACAGCAGTAGTGACACCGGGTGCGCATGCACAGTAGTGAGCCCGACTGCGCATGCGCAGTAGAGATCCCGATTGCGCATGTGCAGTTCTGAGCCGGAGTGCGCATCCGCAGTAGCGACCCCGAGTGCGCACGCACAGCAGTGGGCCCGTGTGCGCATGCGCAGTAGTGAGCCCGAGTGCGCATCCGCAGTAGTGAGTCCGAGTGCGCACGAGCAGTAGTGAGCCGGATTGCGCATCCGCAGCAGTGAGTCCAAGTGCGCATGAGTAGTAGTGTCCCCGAGCTCGCATGCGGAGTAGAGAGCCCGATTGCGCATCCGCAGTAGGGAGTCCGTGTGCGCATGCGCAGTAGTGACCCCGAGTGCGCATGCACAGCAGTGAGCACGAGTGCGCATGCACAGTAGTGAGCCCGTGTGCGCATGCACAGTAGTAAGCCCGTGTGCGCATGCGCAGTAGTGAGCCCGTGTGCGCATGCGCAGTCGTGAGGCCGAGTGCCCATGAGCAGTAGTGAGTCCAAGTACGAATGAGCACTAGTGACCCAGAGCGCGCATGCACAGTAGTGACCCCGAGTGCGCATGCGCAGTAGTGAGCACGATTGCGCATCCGCAGCAGTGAGTCCGAGTGCGCATGAGCAGTAGTGACCCCGAGCGCACATGCACAGTAGTAAGCCCGTGTGCGCATGCACAGTAGTGAGCCCGTGTGCGCATGCGCAGTCGTGAGGCCGAGTGCCCATGAGCAGTAGTGAGTCCAAGTACGAATGAGCACTAGTGACCCAGAGTGCGCATGTACAATAGTGAGCCCGTGCGCGCATGCACAGTAGTGCGCACGTGTGCGCATGCGCAGAAGTGAGCTCGAGCGCGCATGTGCAGTTCTGAGCCGGAGTGCGCATCCGCAGTAGCGACCCCGAGTGCGCACGCACAGCAGTGGGCCCGTGTGCGCATGCGCAGTAGTGAGCCCGAGTGCGCATCCGCAGTAGTGAGTCCGAGTGCGCATGAGCAGTAGTGACCCCGAGCTCGCATGCGGAGTAGAGAGCCCGATTGCGCATCCGCAGTAGGGAGTCCGTGTGCGCATGCGCAGTAGTGACCCCGAGTGCGCATGCACAGCAGTGAGCACGAGTGCGCATGCACAGTAGTGAGCCCGTGTGCGCATGCGCAGTAGTGAGCCCCTGTGCGCATGCGCAGTAGTGACTCCGATTGCGCATGCACAGTAGTGAGCCCCTGTGCGCATGCGCAGTAGTGAGCCCGAGTGCGCATGCACAGTAGTAAGCCCGTGTGCGCATGCGCAGTAGTGAGCCCGTGTGCGCATGCGCAGTCGTGAGGCCGAGTGCCCATGAGCAGTAGTGACCCCGTTCGCGCTTGCGCAGTAGTGAGCCCGTGTGCGCATGCGTAGTAGTGAGCTCGAGTGCGCATGTGCAGGTCTGAGCCGGAGTGCGCACGCGCAGTAGTGACCCCGAGTGCGCATGCGCAGTAGTGACCCGAGCGCGCATCCGCAGTAGTGAGCCCGATTGCGCATCGGCAGCAGTGAGTCCGAGTGCGCATGAGCAGTAGTGAGTCCGAGTGCGCATGAGCAGTAGTGACTCCGAGCGCGCATGCGGAGTAGCGAGCCCGATTGCGCATCCGCAGTAGGGTGTCTGTGTGCGCATGCGCAGTAGTGAGCCCGATTGCGCATCGGCAGTAGTGAGTCCGAGTGCCCATGAGCCGTAGTGAGTCCGGGTGCGCATGAGCAGAAGTGAGTCCGTGTGCGCATGAGTAGTAGCGACCCTGAGTGCGCATGCGAAGTAGTGAGCCCGAGTGCGCATGAGCAGTAGTGAGCCCGTGTGCGCATGAGCACTAGTGACCCCGAGTGCGCATGCACAGTAGTGAGCCCGTGCGCGCATGCGCAGTAGTGCGCCCGTGTGCGCATGCGCAGAATAGAGCTCGAGGGCGCATGTGCAGTTCTGAGCCGGAGTGCGCATCCGCAGTAGCGACCCCGAGTGCGCACGCACAGTAGTGGGCCCGTGTGCGCGTGAGCAGTAGTGACCCCGAGCGCACTTGCGCAGTAGTGACCCGAGCGCGCATCCGCAGTAGTGAGCCCGAGTGCGCATCCGCAGTAGTGAGTCAGTGTGCGCATGAGCAGTAGTGAGTCCGAGTGCGCATGCACAGTAGTGGGCCCGTGTGCGCATGCGCAGTAGTGAGCCCGAGTGCGCATGCACAGTAGTGGGCCCGTGTCCGCTTGCGCAGTAGTGGGCCTGTGTGCGCATGAGCAGTAGTGAGCCCGTGTGCGCATGTACAGTAGTGAGCCCGTGTGCGCATGCGCAGTTGCGAGCCCGAGTTCGCATGCACAGTAGTGGGCCCGTGTGCGCATGCGCAGTAGTGAGCCCGAGTGCGCATGCACAAGGTGGGCCCGTGTGCGCATGCGCAGTAGTGGGCCCGAGTGCGCATGAGCAGTAGTGAGCCAGTGTGCGCATGAGCAGTAGTGACCCCGAGTGGGCATGCACAGTAGTGATCCCGAGTGCGCATGCAGAGTAGTGAGCCCGTGTGCGCATGCGCAGTAGTGAGCCCGAGTGCGCATGAGCAGTAGTGAGTCCAAGTGCGCAAGAGCAGTAGTGACCCCGGGTGCGCATGTACAATAGTGAGCCCGTGCGCGCATGCACAGTAGTGCGCACGTGTGCGCATGCGCAGAAGTGAGCTCGAGCGCGCATGTGCAGTTCTGAGCCGGAGTGCGCATCCGCAGTAGCGACCCCGAGTGCGCATGCACAGTAGTGGGCCCGTGTCCGCTTGCGCAGTAGTGGGCCCGTGTGCGCATGAGCAGTAGTGAGCCCGTGTGCGCATGTACAGTAGTGAGCCCGTGTGCGCATGCGCAGTTGTGAGCCCGAGTTCGCATGCACAGTAGTGGGCCCGTGTGCGCAATCGCAGTAGTGGGCCCGTGCGCGCATGCGCAGTAGTGCGCCCATGTGCGCTTGCGCAGAAGTGAGCTCGAGTGCGCATGCACAATAGTGAGCCCGAGTGCGCATGCACAGTAGTGAGCCCGAGTGCGCATGAGCAGTAGTGACCCCGTTCGCGCTTGCTCAGTAGTGAGCCCGTGTGCGCATGCGTAGTAGTGAGCTCGAGTGCGCATGTGCAGGTCTGAGCCGGAGTGCGCACGCGCAGTAGTGACCCCGAGTGCGCATGCGCAGTAGTGACCCGAGCGCGCATCCGCAGTAGTGAGCCCGATTGCGCATCGGCAGCAGTGAGTCCGAGTGCGCATGAGCAGTAGTGAGTCCGAGTGCGCATGAGCAGTAGTGACCCCGAGCGCGCATGCGGAGTAGCGAGCCCGATTGCGCATCCGCAGTAGGGTGTCTGTGTGCGCATGCGCAGTAGTGAGCCCGATTGCGCATCGGCAGTAGTGAGTCCGAGTGCCCATGAGCCGTAGTGAGTCCGGGTGCGCATGAGCAGTAGTGAGTCCGTGTGCGCATGAGTAGTAGCGACCCTGAGTGCGCATGCGAAGTAGTGAGCCCGAGTGCGCATGAGCAGTAGTGAGCCCGTGTGCGCATGAGCACTAGTGACCCCGAGTGCGCATGCACAGTAGTGAGCCCGTGCGCGCATGCGCAGCAGTGCGCCCGTGTGCGCATGCGCAGAATAGAGCTCGAGGGCGCATGTGCAGTTCTGAGCCGGAGTGCGCATCCGCAGTAGCGACCCCGAGTGCGCACGCACAGTAGTGGGCCCGTGTGCGCGTGAGCAGTAGTGACCCCGAGCGCACTTGCGCAGTAGTGACCCGAGCGCGCATCCGCAGTAGTGAGCCCGAGTGCGCATCCGCAGTAGTGAGTCAGTGTGCGCATGAGCAGTAGTGAGTCCGAGTGCGCATGCACAGTAGTGGGCCCGTGTGCGCATGCGCAGTAGTGAGCCCGAGTGCGCATGCACAGTAGTGGGCCCGTGTCCGCTTGCGCAGTAGTGGGCCTGTGTGCGCATGAGCAGTAGTGAGCCCGTGTGCGCATGTACAGTAGTGAGCCCGTGTGCGCATGCGCAGTTGTGAGCCCGAGTTCGCATGCACAGTAGTGGGCCCCTGTGCGCATGCGCAGTAGTGACTCCGATTGCGCATGCACAGTAGTAAGCCCGTGTGCGCATGCGCAGTAGTGAGCCCGTGTGCGCATGCGCAGTCGTGAGGCCGAGTGCCCATGAGCAGTAGTGAGTCCAAGTACGAATGAGCACTAGCGACCCAGAGTGCGCATGCACAGTAGTGACCCCGAGTGCGCATGCGCAGTAGTGAGCACGATTGCGCATCCGCAGCAGTGAGTCCGAGTGCGCATGAGCAGTAGTGACCCTGAGCGCGCTTGCGCAGTAGTGACCCGAGCGCGCATCCGCAGTAGTGAGCCCGAGTGCGCATCCGCAGTAGTGAGTCAGTGTGCGCATGAGCAGTAGTGAGTCCGGGTGCGCATGCACAGTAGTGGGCCCGTGTGCGCATGCGCAGTAGTGAGCCCGAGTGCGCATGCACAGTAGTGGGCCCGTGTCCGCTTGCGCAGTAGTGGGCCCGTGTGCGCATAAGCAGTAGTGAGCCCGTGTGCGCATGCACAGTAGTGAGCCCGTGTGCGCATGCGCAGTAGTGAGCCCGAGTGCGCATGCACAGTAGTGGGCCCGTGTGCGCATGCGCAGTAGTGAGCCCGAGTGCGCATGCACAGTAGTGGGCCCGTGTCCGCTTGCGCAGTAGTGACCCGAGCGCGCATCCGCAGTAGAGAGCCCGATTGCGCATGCGCAATAGTGAGACCGTGTGCGCATGGGCAGTAGTGGCCCCGAGTGCGCATGCACTGTAGTGAGCCCGTGCGCGCATGCGCAGTAGTGCGCCCGTGTGCGCATGCGCAGAATAGAGCTCGAGGGCGCATGTGCAGTTCTGAGCCGGAGTGCGCATCCGCAGTAGCGACCCCGAGTGCGCACGCACAGTAGTGGGCCCGTGTGCGCGTGAGCAGTAGTGACCCCGAGCGCACTTGCGCAGTAGTGACCCGAGCGCGCATCCGCAGTAGTGAGCCCGAGTGCGCATGCACAGTAGTGGGCCCGTGTCCGCTTGCGCAGTAGTGGGCCTGTGTGCGCATGAGCAGTAGTGAGCCCGTGTGCGCATGTACAGTAGTGAGCCCGTGTGCGCATGCGCAGTTGCGAGCCCGAGTTCGCATGCACAGTAGTGGGCCCGTGTGCGCATGCGCAGTAGTGAGCCCGAGTGCGCATGCACAAGGTGGGCCCGTGTGCGCATGCGCAGTAGTGGGCCCGAGTGCGCATGAGCAGTAGTGAGCCAGTGTGCGCATGAGCAGTAGTGACCCCGAGTGGGCATGCACAGTAGTGATCCCGAGTGCGCATGCAGAGTAGTGAGCCCGTGTGCGCATGCGCAGTAGTGAGCCCGAGTGCGCATGAGCAGTAGTGAGTCCAAGTGCGCAAGAGCAGTAGTGACCCCGGGTGCGCATGTACAATAGTGAGCCCGTGCGCGCATGCACAGTAGTGCGCACGTGTGCGCATGCGCAGAAGTGAGCTCGAGCGCGCATGTGCAGTTCTGAGCCGGAGTGCGCATCCGCAGTAGCGACCCCGAGTGCGCATGCACAGTAGTGGGCCCGTGTCCGCTTGCGCAGTAGTGGGCCCGTGTGCGCATGAGCAGTAGTGAGCCCGTGTGCGCATGTACAGTAGTGAGCCCGTGTGCGCATGCGCAGTTGCGAGCCCGAGTTCGCATGCACAGTAGTGGGCCCGTGTGCGCAATCGCAGTAGTGGGCCCGTGCGCGCATGCGCAGTAGTGCGCCCATGTGCGCTTGCGCAGAAGTGAGCTCGAGTGCGCATGCACAATAGTGAGCCCGAGTGCGCATGCACAGTAGTGAGCCCGATTGCGCATGCGCAGTAGGGAGTCCGTGTGCGCATGCGCAGTAGTGAGCCCGAGTGCGCATGCGCAGTAGAGAGCCCGATTGCGCATGTGCAGGTCTGAGCAGGAGAGCGCATCCGCAGTCGTGAGGCCGAGTGCCCATGAGCAGTAGTGATCCCGTGTGCGCATGCGCAGTAGTGCGCCCGAGTGCGCATGAGCAGTAGTGACCCCGTTCGCGCTTGCGCAGTAGTGAGCCCGTGTGCGCATGCGTAGTAGTGAGCTCGAGTGCGCATGTGCAGGTCTGAGCCGGAGTGCGCACGCGCAGTAGTGACCCCGAGTGCGCATGCGCAGTAGTGACCCGAGCGCGCATCCGCAGTAGTGAGCCCGATTGCGCATCGGCAGCAGTGAGTCCGAGTGCGCATGAGCAGTAGTGAGTCCGAGTGCGCATGAGCAGTAGTGACCCCGAGCGCGCATGCGGAGTAGCGAGCCCGATTGCGCATCCGCAGTAGGGTGTCTGTGTGCGCATGCGCAGTAGTGAGCCCGATTGCGCATCGGCAGTAGTGAGTCCGAGTGCCCATGAGCCGTAGTGAGTCCGGGTGCGCATGAGCAGTAGTGAGTCCGTGTGCGCATGAGTAGTAGCGACCCTGAGTGCGCATGCGAAGTAGTGAGCCCGAGTGCGCATGAGCAGTAGTGAGCCCGTGTGCGCATGAGCACTAGTGACCCCGAGTGCGCATGCACAGTAGTGAGCCCGTGCGCGCATGCGCAGCAGTGCGCCCGTGTGCGCATGCGCAGAATAGAGCTCGAGGGCGCATGTGCAGTTCTGAGCCGGAGTGCGCATCCGCAGTAGCGACCCCGAGTGCGCACGCACAGTAGTGGGCCCGTGTGCGCGTGAGCAGTAGTGACCCCGAGCGCACTTGCGCAGTAGTGACCCGAGCGCGCATCCGCAGTAGTGAGCCCGAGTGCGCATCCGCAGTAGTGAGTCAGTGTGCGCATGAGCAGTAGTGAGTCCGAGTGCGCATGCACAGTAGTGGGCCCGTGTGCGCATGCGCAGTAGTGAGCCCGAGTGCGCATGCACAGTAGTGGGCCCGTGTCCGCTTGCGCAGTAGTGGGCCCGTGTGCGCATGAGCAGTAGTGAGCCCGTGTGCGCATGTACAGTAGTGAGCCCGTGTGCGCATGCGCAGTTGTGAGCCCGAGTTCGCATGCACAGTAGTGGGCCCGTGTGCGCAATCGCAGTAGTGGGCCCGTGCGCGCATGCGCAGTAGTGCGCCCATGTGCGCTTGCGCAGAAGTGAGCTCGAGTGCGCATGCACAATAGTGAGCCCGAGTGCGCATGCACAGTAGTGAGCCCGATTGCGCATGCGCAGTAGGGAGTCCGTGTGCGCATGCGCAGTAGTGAGCCCGAGTGCGCATGCGCAGTAGAGTGCCCGATTGCGCATGTGCAGGTCTGAGCAGGAGAGCGCATCCGCAGTCGTGAGGCCGAGTGCCCATGAGCAGTAGTGATCCCGTGTGCGCATGCGCAGTAGTGCGCCCGAGTGCGCATGAGCTGTAGTGACCCCGTTCGCGCTTGCGCAGTAGTGAGCCCGTGTGCGCATGCGTAGTAGTGAGCTCGAGTGCGCATGTGCAGGTCTGAGCCGGAGTGCGCACGCGCAGTAGTGACCCCGAGTGCGCATGCGCAGTAGTGACCCGAGCGCGCATCCGCAGTAGTGAGCCCGATTGCGCATCGGCAGCAGTGAGTCCGAGTGCGCATGAGCAGTAGTGAGTCCGAGTGCGCATGAGCAGTAGTGACCCCGAGCGCGCATGCGGAGTAGCGAGCCCGATTGCGCATCCGCGGTAGGGTGTCTGTGTGCGCATGCGCAGTAGTGAGCCCGATTGCGCATGAGCAGTAGTGAGCCCGTGTGCGCATGAGCACTAGTGACCCCGAGTGCGCATGCACAGTAGTGAGCCCGTGCGCGCATGCGCAGTAGTGCGCCCGTGTGCGCATGCGCAGAATAGAGCTCGAGGGCGCATGTGCAGTTCTGAGCCGGAGTGCGCATCCGCAGTAGCGACCCCGAGTGCGCACGCACAGTAGTGGGCCCGTGTGCGCGTGAGCAGTAGTGACCCCGAGCGCACTTGCGCAGTAGTGACCCGAGCGCGCATCCGCAGTAGTGAGCCCGAGTGCGCATCCGCAGTAGTGAGTCAGTGTGCGCATGAGCAGTAGTGAGTCCGAGTGCGCATGCACAGTAGTGGGCCCGTGTGCGCATGCGCAGTAGTGAGCCCGAGTGCGCATGCACAAGGTGGGCCCGTATGCGCATGCGCAGTAGTGGGCCCGAGTGCGCATGAGCAGTAGTGAGCCAGTGTGCGCATGAGCAGTAGTGACCCCGAGTGGGCATGCACAGTAGTGAGCCCGAGTGCGCATGCAGAGTAGTGAGCCCGTGTGCGCATGCGCAGTAGTGAGCCCGAGTGCGCATGAGCAGTAGTGAGTCCAAGTGCGCAAGAGCAGTAGTGACCCCGGGTGCGCATGTACAATAGTGAGCCCGTGCGCGCATGCACAGTAGTGCGCACGTGTGCGCATGCGCAGAAGTGAGCTCGAGCGCGCATGTGCAGTTCTGAGCCGGAGTGCGCATCCGCAGTAGCGACCCCGAGTGCGCACGCACAGCAGTGGGCCCGTGTGCGCATGCGCAGTAGTGAGCCCGAGTGCGCATCCGCAGTAGTGAGTCCGAGTGCGCATGAGCAGTAGTGACCCCGAGCTCGCATGCGGAGTAGAGAGCCCGATTGCGCATCCGCAGTAGGGAGTCCGTGTGCGCATGCGCAGTAGTGACCCCGAGTGCGCATGCACAGCAGTGAGCACGAGTGCGCATGCACAGTAGTGAGCCCGTGAGCGCATGCGCAGTAGTGAGCCCCTGTGCGCATGCGCAGTAGTGAGCCCGTGTGCGCATGCGCAGTCGTGAGGCCGAGTGCCCATGAGCAGTAGTGAGTCCAAGTACGAATGAGCACTAGCGACCCAGAGTGCGCATGCACAGTAGTGACCCCGAGTGCGCATGCGCAGTAGTGAGCACGATTGCGCATCCGCAGCAGTGAGTCCGAGTACGCATGAGCAGTAGTGAGCCCGAGTGCGCATGCACAGTAGTGGGCCCGTGTCCGCTTGCGCAGTAGCGGGCCCGTGTGCGCATGAGCAGTAGTGAGCCCGTGTGCGCATGCACAGTAGTGAGCCCGTGTGCGCATGCGCAGTAGTGAGCCCGAGTGCGCATACACAGTAGTGGGCCCGTGTGCGCATGCGCAGTAGTGAGCCCGAGTGCGCATGCACAGTAGTGGGCCCGTGTCCGCTTGCGCAGTAGTGACCCGAGCGCGCATCCGCAGTAGAGAGCCCGATTGCGCATGCGCAATAGTGAGACCGTGTGCGCATGGGCAGTAGTGGCCCCGAGTGCGCATGCACAGTAGTGAGCCCGAGTGCGCATGCACAGTAGTGAGCCCGAGTGCGCATGCGCAGTAGAGATCCCGATTGCGCATATGCAGGTCTGAGCCGGAGAGCGCATCCGCAGTAGTGAGTCCGAGTGCGCATCCGCAGTAGTGGGGCCGAGTGCCCATGAGCAGTAGTGAGTCCAAGTGCGCATGAGCACTAGTGACCCCGAGTGCGCATGCACAGTAGTGAGCCCGTGTGCGCATGCGCAGTAGTGAGCCCGAGTGCGCATGAGCAGTAGTGACCCCGTTCGCGCTTGCGCAGTAGTGAGACGGTGTGCGCATGCGTAGTAGTGAGCTCAAATGCGCATGTGCAGGTCTGAGCCGGAGTGCGCACGCGCAGTAGTGACCCCGAGTGCGCATGCGCAGTAGTGACCCGAGCGCGCATCCGCAGTAGTGAGCCCGATTGCGCATCGGCAGCAGTGAGTCCGAGTGCGCATGAGCAGTAGTGAGTCCGAGTGCGCATGAGCAGTAGTGACCCCGAGCGCGCATGCGGAGTAGCGAGCCCGATTGCGCATCCGCAGTAGGGTGTCTGTGTGCGCATGCGCAGTAGTGAGCCCGATTGCGCATCGGCAGTAGTGAGTCCGAGTGCCCATGAGCCGTAGTGAGTCCGGGTGCGCATGAGCAGTAGTGAGTCCGTGTGCGCATGAGTAGTAGCGACCCTGAGTGCGCATGCGAAGTAGTGAGCCCGAGTGCGCATGAGCAGTAGTGAGCCCGTGTGCGCATGAGCACTAGTGACCCCGAGTGCGCATGCACAGTAGTGGGCCCGTGTGCGCATGCGCAGTAGTGAGCCCGAGTGCGCATGAGCAGTAGTGAGCCCGTGTGCGCATGTACAGTAGTGAGCCCGTGTGCGCATGCGCAGTTGTGAGCCCGAGTTCGCATGCACAGTAGTGGGCCCGTGTGCGCATGCGCAGTAGTGAGCCCGAGTGCGCATGCACAAGGTGGGCCCGTGTGCGCATGCGCAGTAGTGGGCCCGAGTGCGCATGAGCAGTAGTGAGCCAGTGTGCGCATGAGCAGTAGTGACCCCGAGTGGGCATGCACAGTAGTGAGCCCGAGTGCGCATGCAGAGTAGTGAGCCCGTGTGCGCATGCGCAGTAGTGAGCCCGAGTGCGCATGAGCAGTAGTGAGTCCAAGTGCGCAAGAGCAGTAGTGACCCCGGGTGCGCATGCACAGTAGTGGGCCCGTGTGCGCATGCGCAGTAGTGAGCCCGAGTGCACATGCACAGTAGCGAGCCCGTGTGCGCATGCGCAGTAGTGAGCCCGATTGCGCATCCGCAGCAGTGCGTCCGAGTGCGCATGAGCAGTAGTGACCCCGAGTGCGCATGCGCAGTAGTGATCCCGATTGCGCATGTGCAGGTCTGAGCAGGAGAGCGCATCCGCAGTCGTGAGGCCGAGTGCGCATGCGCAGTAGTGATCCCGATTGCGCATCCGCAGTAGTGAGTCCGAGTGCGAATGAGCAGTAGTGACCCCGTTCGCGCTTGCGCAGTAGTGAGCCCGTGTGCGCATGCGTAGTAGTGAGCTCGAGTGCGCATGTGCAGGTCTGAGCCGGAGTGCGCACGCGCAGTAGTGACCCCGAGTGCGCATGCGCAGTAGTGACCCGAGCGCGCATCCGCAGTAGTGAGTCCGAGTGCGCATGAGCAGTAGTGACCCCGAGCGCGCATGAGCAGTAGTGAGCCAGAGTGCACATGCACAGTAGTGAGCCCGTGTGCGCATGCGCAGTAGTGAGCACGATTGCGCATCCGCAGCAGTGAGTCCGAGTGCGCATGAGCAGTAGTGACCCTGAGCGCGCTTGCGCAGTAGTGACCCGAGCGCGCATCCGCAGTAGTGAGCCCGAGTGCGCATCCGCAGTAGTGAGTCAGTGTGCGCATGAGCAGTAGTGAGTCCGGGTGCGCATGCACAGTAGTGGGCCCGTGTGCGCATGCGCAGTAGTGAGCCCGAGTGCGCATGCACAGTAGTGGGCCCGTGTCCGCTTGCGCAGTAGTGGGCCCGTGTGCGCATGAGCAGTAGTGAGCCCGTGTGCGCATGCACAGTAGTGAGCCCGTGTGCGCATGCGCAGTAGTGAGCCCGAGTGCGCATGCACAGTAGTGGGCCCGTGTGCGCATGCGCAGTAGTGAGCCCGAGTGCGCATGCGCAATAGTGAGACCGTGCGCGCATGGGCAGTAGTGGCCCCGAGTGCGCATGCACAGTAGTGAGCCCGAGTGCGCACGCACAGTAGTGAGCCCGAGTGCGCATGCGCAGTAGAGATCCCGATTGCGCATATGCAGGTCTGAGCCGGAGAGCGCATCCGCAGTAGTGAGTCCGAGTGCGCATCCGCAGTAGTGAGGCCGAGTGCCCATGAGCAGTAGTGAGTCCAAGTGCGCATGAGCACTAGTGACCCCGAGTGCGCATGCACTGTAGTGAGCCCGTGTTCGCATGCGCAGTAGTGAGCCCGAGTGCGCATGAGCAGTAGTGACCCCGTTCGCGCTTGCGCAGTAGTGAGCCCGTGTGCGCATGCGTAGTAGTGAGCTCGAGTGCGCATGTGCAGGTCTGAGCCGGAGTGCGCACGCGCAGTAGTGGCCCCGAGTGCGCATGCACAGTAGTGAGCCCGAGTGCGCATGCACAGTAGTGAGCCCGAGTGCGCATGCGCAGTAGAGATCCCGATTGCGCATATGCAGGTCTGAGCCGGAGAGCGCATCCGCAGTAGTGAGTCCGAGCGCGCATCCGCAGTAGTGAGCCCGATTGCGCATCGGCAGCAGTGAGTCCGAGTGCGCATGAGCAGTAGTGAGTCCGAGTGCGCATGAGCAGTAGTGACCCCGAGCGCGCATGCGGAGTAGCGAGCCCGATTGCGCATCCGCAGTAGGGTGTCTGTGTGCGCATGCGCAGTAGTGAGCCCGATTGCGCATCGGCAGTAGTGAGTCCGAGTGCCCATGAGCCGTAGTGAGTCCGGGTGCGCATAGCAGTAGTGAGTCCGTGTGCGCATGAGTAGTAGCGACCCTGAGTGCGCATGCGAAGTAGTGAGCCCGAGTGCGCATGAGCAGTAGTGAGCCCGTGTGCGCATGAGCACTAGTGACCCCGAGTGCGCATGCACAGTAGTGAGCCCGTGCGCGCATGCGCAGTAGTGCGACCGTGTGCGCATGCGCAGAATTGAGCTCGAGGGCGCATGTGCAGTTCTGAGCCGGAGTGCGCATCCGCAGTAGCGACCCCGAGTGCGCACGCACAGTAGTGGGCCCGTGTGCGCATGAGCAGTAGTGACCCCGAGCGCGCATGCGCAGTAGTGACCCGAGCGCGCATCCGCAGTAGTGAGTCCGAGTGCGCATGAGCAGTAGTGACCCCGAGCGCGCATGAGCAGTAGTGAGCCAGAGTGCACATGCACAGTAGTGAGCCCGTGTGCGCATGCGCAGTAGTGAGCACGATTGCGCATCCGCAGCAGTGAGTCCGAGTGCGCATGAGCAGTAGTGACCCTGAGCGCGCTTGCGCAGTAGTGACCCGAGCGCGCATCCGCAGTAGTGAGCCCGAGTGCGCATCCGCAGTAGTGAGTCAGTGTGCGCATGAGCAGTAGTGAGTCCGGGTGCGCATGCACAGTAGTGGGCCCGTGTGCGCATGCGCAGTAGTGAGCACGATTGCGCATCCGCAGCAGTGAGTCCGAGTGCGCATGAGCAGTAGTGACCCTGAGCGCGCTTGCGCAGTAGTGACCCGAGCGCGCATCCGCAGTAGTGAGCCCGAGTGCGCATCCGCAGTAGTGAGTCAGTGTGCGCATGAGCAGTAGTGAGTCCGGGTGCGCATGCACAGTACTGGGCCCGTGTGCGCATGCGCAGTAGTAAGCCCGAGTGCGCATGCACAGTAGTGGGCCCGTGTCCGCTTGCGCAGTAGTGGGCCCGTGTGCGCATGAGCAGTAGTGAGCCCGTGTGCGCATGCACAGTAGTGAGCCCGTGTGCGAATGAGCACTAGTGACCCCGAGTGCGCATGCACAATAGTGAGCCCGTGTGCGCATGCGCAGTAGTGCGCCCGAGTGCGCATGAGCAGTAGTGAGCCCGAGCGCGCATGCGCAGTAGTGACCCCGAGCGCGCATGAGCAGTAGTGAGCCAGAGTGCACATGCACAGTAGTGAGCCCGTGTGCGCATGCGCAGTAGTGAGCACGATTGCGCATCCGCAGCTGTGAGTCCGAGTGCGCATGAGCAGTAGTGACCCTGAGCGCGCTTGCGCAGTAGTGACCCGAGCGCGCATCCGCAGTAGTGAGCCCGAGTGCGCATCCGCAGTAGTGAGTCAGTGTGGGCATGAGCAGTAGTGAGTCCGGGTGCGCATGCACAGTAGTGGGCCCGTGTGCGCATGCGCAGTAGTGAGCCCGAGTGCGCATGCACAGTAGTGGGCCCGTGTCCGCTTGCGCAGTAGTGGGCCCGTGTGCGCATGAGCAGTAGTGAGCCCGTGTGCGCATGCACAGTAGTGAGCCCGTGTGCGCATGCGCAGTAGTGGGCCCGAGTGCGCATGCGCAGTAGAGATCCCGATTGCGCATATGCAGGTCTGAGCCGTAGAGCGCATCCGCAGTAGTGAGTCCGAGTGCGCATCCGCAGCAGTGAGGCCGAGTGCCCATGAGCAGTAGTGAGTCCAAGTGCGCATGAGCACTAGTGACCCCGAGTGCGCATGCACAGTAGTGAGCCCGTGTGTGCATGCGCAGTAGTGAGCCCGAGTGCGCATGAGCAGTAGTGACCCCGTTCGCGCTTGCGCAGTAGTGAGCCCGTGTGCGCATGCGTAGTAGTGTGCTCGAGTGCGCATGTGCAGGTCTGAGCCGGAGTGCGCACGCGCAGTAGTGACCCCGAGTGCGCATGCGCAGTAGTGACCCGAGCGCGCATCCGCAGTAGTGAGCCCGATTGCGCATCGGCAGCAGTGAGTCCGAGTGCGCATGAGCAGTAGTGAGTCCGAGTGCGCATGAGCAGTAGTGACCCCGAGCGCGCATGCGGAGTAGCGAGCCCGATTGCGCATCCGCAGTAGGGTGTCTGTGTGCGCATGCGCAGTAGTGAGCCCGATTGCGCATCGGCAGTAGTGAGTCCGAGTGCCCATGAGCCGTAGTGAGTCCGGGTGCGCATGAGCAGTAGTGAGTCCGTGTGCGCATGAGTAGTAGCGACCCTGAGTGCGCATGCGAAGTAGTGAGCCCGAGTGCGCATGAGCAGTAGTGAGCCCGTGTGCGCATGAGCACTAGTGACCCCGAGTGCGCATGCACAGTAGTGAGCCCGTGCGCGCATGCGCAGTAGTGCGCCCGTGTGCGCATGCGCAGAATTGAGCTCGAGGGCGCATGTGCAGTTCTGAGCCGGAGTGCGCATCCGCAGTAGCGACCCCGAGTGCGCACGCACAGTAGTGGGCCCGTGTGCGCATGAGCAGTAGTGACCCCGAGCGCACTTGCGCAGTAGTGACCCGAGCGCGCATCCGCAGTAGTGAGCCCGAGTGCGCATCCGCAGTAGTGAGTCAGTGTGCGCATGAGCAGTAGTGAGTGCGAGTGCGCATGCACAGTAGTGGGCCCGTGTGCGCATGCGCAGTAGTGAGCCCGAGTGCGCATGCACAGTAGTGGGCCCGTGTCCGCTTGCGCAGTAGTGGGCCCGTGTGCGCATGAGCAGCAGTGAGCCCGTGTGCGCATGTACAGTAGTGAGCCCGTGTGCGCATGCGCAGTTGTGAGCCCGAGTTCGCATGCACAGTAGTGGGCCCGTGTGCGCATGCGCAGTAGTGGGCCCGTGCGCGCATGCGCAGTAGTGCGCCCATGTGCGCTTGCGCAGAAGTGAGCCCGAGTGCGCATGCACAGTAGTGAGCCCGATTGCGCATGCGCAGTAGGGAGTCCGTGTGCGCATGCGCAGTAGTGAGCCCGAGTGCGCATGCGCAGTAGAGAGCCCGATTGCGCATGTGCAGGTCTGAGCAGGAGAGCGCATCCGCAGTCGTGAGGCCGAGTGCCCATGAGCAGTAGTGATCCCGTGTGCGCATGCGCAGTAGTGCGCCCGAGTGCGCATGAGCAGTAGTGACCCCGTTCGCGCTTGCGCAGTAGTGAGCCCGTGTGCGCATGCGTAGTAGTGAGCTCGAGTGCGCATGTGCAGGTCTGAGCCGGAGTGCGCACGCGCAGTGGTGACCCCGAGTGCGCATGCGCAGTAGTGACCCGAGCGCGCATCCGCAGTAGTGAGTCCGAGTGCGCATGAGCAGTAGTGACCCCGAGTGCGCATGCGCAGTAGTGATCCCGATTGCGCATGTGCAGGTCGGAGCAGGAGAGCGCATCCGCACTAGTGAGCCCGATTGCACATCCGCAGTCGTGAGGCCGAGTGCCCATGAGCAGTAGTGAGTCCAAGAGCGAATGAGCACTAGTGACCCCGAGTGCGCATGCACAGTAGTGAGCCCGTGTGCGCATGCGCAGTAGTGCGCCCGAGTGCGCATGCGCAGTAGTGACCCCGAGTGCGCATGCACACTAGTGAGCCCGAGTGCGCATGCGCAGTAGAGAGCCCGATTGCGCATGTGCAGGTCTGAGCCGGAGAGCGCATCCGCAGTAGTGAGTCCGAGTGCGCATGCGCAGTAGTGACCCCGAGCGCGCATGAGCAGTAGTGAGCCAGAGTGCACATGCACAGTAGTGAGCCCGTGTGCGCATGCGCAGTAGTGAGCCCGATTGCGCATCCGCAGCAGTGAGTCCGAGTGCGCATGAGCAGTAGTGAGTCCGAGGGCGCATGAGCACTAGTGACCCCGAGTGCGCATGCGCAGTAGAGGGCCCGATTGCGCATGCATAGTAGTGAGCCCGTGTGCGCATGTGCAGTCGTGAGGCCGAGTGCCCATGAGCAGTAGTGAGCCCGATTGCGCATGCGCAGTAGTGACCCCGAGTGCACATGCACACTAGTGAGCCCGAGTGCGCATGCGCAGTAGAGAGCCCGATTGCGCATGTGCAGGTCTGAGCCGAAGAGCGCATCCGCAGTAGTGAGTCCGAGTGCGCATGCGCAGTAGTGACCCCGAGCGCGCATGAGCAGTAGTGAGCCAGAGTGCACATGCAGTAGTGAGCCCCTGTGCGCATGCGCAGTAGTGAGCCCGAGTGCGCATGCACAGTAGTGAGCCCCTGTGCGCTTGCGCAGTAGTGAGAACGATTGCGCATGTGCAGGCCTGAGCAGGAGAGCGCATCCGCGGTAGTGAGCCCGATTGCACATCTGCAGTCGTGGGGCCGAGTGCCCATGAGCAGTAGTGAGCCAGAGTGCACATGCACAGTAGTGAGCCCGTGTGCGCATGCGCAGTAGTGAGCCCTATTGCGCATCCGCAGCAGTGAGTCCGAGTGCGCATGAGCAGTAGTGAGTCCAAGTGCGCATGAGCACTAGTGACCCCAAGTGCGCATGCACAGTAGTGAGCTCGTGCGCGCATCCGCAGTAGTGAGCCCGATTGCGCATCCGCAGCAGTGAGTCCGAGTGCGCATGAGCAGTAGTGAGTCCGAGTGCGCACGAGCAGTATTGAGCCCGATTGCGCATCCGCAGCAGTGAGTCCGAGTGCGCATGAGCAGTAGTGAGCCCATGTGCGCATGCACAATGTTGAGCCCGTGTGCGCATGCGCAGTAGTGAGCCCGAGTGCGCATGAGCAGTCGTGAGGCCGAGTGCCCATGCCGAGTAGCGAGCCCGATTGCGCATCCGCAGTAGGGTGTCTGAGTGCGCATGCGCAGTAGTGAGCCCGATTGCGCATCGGCAGTAGTGAGTCCGAGTGCCCATGAGCCGTAGTGAGTCCGGGTGCGCATGAGCAGTAGTGAGTCCAAGGGCGCATGAGCACTAGTGAACCCGAGTGCGCATGCGCAGTAGAGGGCCCGATTGCGCATGCATAGTAGTGAGCCCGTGTGCGCATGAGCAGTCGTGAGGCCGAGTGCCCATGAGCAGTAGTGAGCCCGATTGCGCATGCGCAGTAGTGACCCCGAGTGCGCATGCACAGTAGTGAGCTCGTGCGCGCATCCGCAGTAGTGAGCCCGATTGCGCATCCGCAGCAGTGAGTCCGAGTGCGCATGAGCAGTAGTGAGTCCGAGTGCGCACGAGCAGTATTGAGCCCGATTGCGCATCCGCAGCAGTGAGTCCGAGTGCGCATGAGCAGTAGTGACCCCGAGCGCGCATGCCGAGTAGCGAGCCCGATTGCGCATCCGCAGTAGGGTGTCTGAGTGCGCATGCGCAGTAGTGAGCCCGATTGCGCATCGGCAGTAGTGAGTCCGAGTGCCCATGAGCCGTAGTGAGTCCGGGTGCGCATGAGCAGTAGTGAGTCCGTGTGCGCATGAGTAGTAGCGACCCTGAGTGCGCATGCGAAGTAGTGAGCCCGAGTGCGCATGAGCAGTAGTGAGCCCGTGTGCGCATGAGCACTAGTGACCCCGAGTGCGCATGCACAGTAGTGAGCCCGAGCGCGCATGCGCAGTAGTGAGCCCGAGTGCGCATGCACAGTAGTGGGCCCGTGTGCGCATGCGCAGTAGTGAGTCCGAGTGCGCATGAGCAGTAGTGACCCCGAGCGCGCATGAGCAGTAGTGAGCCAGAGTGCACATGCACAGTAGTGAGCCCGTGTGCGCATGCGCAGTAGTGAGCACGATTGCGCATCCGCAGCAGTGAGTCCGAGTGCGCATGAGCAGTAGTGACCCTGAGCGCGCTTGCGCAGTAGTGACCCGAGCGCGCATCCGCAGTAGTGAGCCCGAGTGCGCATCCGCAGTAGTGAGTCAGTGTGCGCATGAGCAGTAGTGAGTCCGGGTGCGCATGCACAGTAGTGGGCCCGTGTGCGCATGCGCAGTAGTGAGCCCGAGTGCGCATGCACAGTAGTGGGCCCGTGTCCGCTTGCGCAGTAGTGGGCCCGTGTGCGCATGAGCAGTAGTGAGCCCGTGTGCGCATGCACAGTAGTGAGCCCGTGTGCGCATGTGCAGGTTTGAGCCGGAGAGCGCATCCGCAGTAGTGAGTCCGAGTGCGCATGCGCAGTAGTGACCCCGAGCGCGCATGAGCAGTAGTGAGCCAGAGTGCACATGCACAGTAGTGAGCCCGTGTGCGCATGCGCAGTAGTGAGCCCGATTGCGCATCGGCAGTAGTGAGTCCGAGTGCCCATGAGCCGTAGTGAGTCCGGGTGCGCATGAGCAGTAGTGAGTCCAAGGGCGCATGAGCACTAGTGAACCCGAGTGCGCATGCGCAGTAGAGGGCCCGATTGCGCATGCATAGTAGTGAGCCCGTGTGCGCATGAGCAGTCGTGAGGCCGAGTGCCCATGAGCAGTAGTGAGCCCGATTGCGCATGCGCAGTAGTGACCCCGAGTGCGCATGCACAGTAGTGACCCCGTTCGCGCTTGCGCAGTAGTGAGCCCGTGCGCGCATGCGTAGTAGTGAGCTCGAGTGCGCATGTGCAGGTCTGAGCCGGAGTGCGCACGCGCAGTAGTGACCCCGAGTGCGCATGCGCAGTAGTGACCCGAGCGCGCATCCGCAGTAGTGAGCCCGATTGCGCATCGGCAGCAGTGAGTCCGAGTGCGCATGAGCAGTAGTGAGTCCGAGTGCGCATGAGCAGTAGTGACCCCGAGCGCGCATGCGGAGTAGCGAGCCCGATTGCGCATCCGCAGTAGGGTGTCTGTGTGCGCATGCGCAGTAGTGAGCCCGATTGCGCATCGGCAGTAGTGAGTCCGAGTGCCCATGAGCCGTAGTGAGTCCGGGTGCGCATGAGCAGTAGTGAGTCCGTGTGCGCATGAGTAGTAGCGACCCTGAGTGCGCATGCGAAGTAGTGAGCCCGAGTGCGCATGAGCAGTAGTGAGCCCGTGTGCGCATGAGCACTAGTGACCCCGAGTGCGCATGCACAGTAGTGAGCCCGTGCGCGCATGCGCAGCAGTGCGCCCGTGTGCGCATGCGCAGAATAGAGCTCGAGGGCGCATGTGCAGTTCTGAGCCGGAGTGCGCATCCGCAGTAGCGACCCCGAGTGCGCACGCACAGTAGTGGGCCCGTGTGCGCGTGAGCAGTAGTGACCCCGAGCGCACTTGCGCAGTAGTGACCCGAGCGCGCATCCGCAGTAGTGAGCCCGAGTGCGCATCCGCAGTAGTGAGTCAGTGTGCGCATGAGCAGTAGTGAGTCCGAGTGCGCATGCACAGTAGTGGGCCCGTGTGCGCATGCGCAGTAGTGAGCCCGAGTGCGCATGCACAGTAGTGGGCCCGTGTCCGCTTGCGCAGTAGTGGGCCCGTGTGCGCATGAGCAGTAGTGAGCCCGTGTGCGCATGTACAGTAGTGAGCCCGTGTGCGCATGCGCAGTTGTGAGCCCGAGTTCGCATGCACAGTAGTGGGCCCGTGTGCGCAATCGCAGTAGTGGGCCCGTGCGCGCATGCGCAGTAGTGCGCCCATGTGCGCTTGCGCAGAAGTGAGCTCGAGTGCGCATGCACAATAGTGAGCCCGAGTGCGCATGCACAGTAGTGAGCCCGATTGCGCATGCGCAGTAGGGAGTCCGTGTGCGCATGCGCAGTAGTGAGCCCGAGTGCGCATGCGCAGTAGAGTGCCCGATTGCGCATGTGCAGGTCTGAGCAGGAGAGCGCATCCGCAGTCGTGAGGCCGAGTGCCCATGAGCAGTAGTGATCCCGTGTGCGCATGCGCAGTAGTGCGCCCGAGTGCGCATGAGCAGTAGTGACCCCGTTCGCGCTTGCGCAGTAGTGAGCCCGTGTGCGCATGCGTAGTAGTGAGCTCGAGTGCGCATGTGCAGGTCTGAGCCGGAGTGCGCACGCGCAGTAGTGACCCCGAGTGCGCATGCGCAGTAGTGACCCGAGCGCGCATCCGCAGTAGTGAGCCCGATTGCGCATCGGCAGCAGTGAGTCCGAGTGCGCATGAGCAGTAGTGAGTCCGAGTGCGCATGAGCAGTAGTGACCCCGAGCGCGCATGCGGAGTAGCGAGCCCGATTGCGCATCCGCGGTAGGGTGTCTGTGTGCGCATGCGCAGTAGTGAGCCCGATTGCGCATGAGCAGTAGTGAGCCCGTGTGCGCATGAGCACTAGTGACCCCGAGTGCGCATGCACAGTAGTGAGCCCGTGCGCGCATGCGCAGTAGTGCGCCCGTGTGCGCATGCGCAGAATAGAGCTCGAGGGCGCATGTGCAGTTCTGAGCCGGAGTGCGCATCCGCAGTAGCGACCCCGAGTGCGCACGCACAGTAGTGGGCCCGTGTGCGCGTGAGCAGTAGTGACCCCGAGCGCACTTGCGCAGTAGTGACCCGAGCGCGCATCCGCAGTAGTGAGCCCGAGTGCGCATCCGCAGTAGTGAGTCAGTGTGCGCATGAGCAGTAGTGAGTCCGAGTGCGCATGCACAGTAGTGGGCCCGTGTGCGCATGCGCAGTAGTGAGCCCGAGTGCGCATGCACAAGGTGGGCCCGTATGCGCATGCGCAGTAGTGGGCCCGAGTGCGCATGAGCAGTAGTGAGCCAGTGTGCGCATGAGCAGTAGTGACCCCGAGTGGGCATGCACAGTAGTGAGCCCGAGTGCGCATGCAGAGTAGTGAGCCCGTGTGCGCATGCGCAGTAGTGAGCCCGAGTGCGCATGAGCAGTAGTGAGTCCAAGTGCGCAAGAGCAGTAGTGACCCCGGGTGCGCATGTACAATAGTGAGCCCGTGCGCGCATGCACAGTAGTGCGCACGTGTGCGCATGCGCAGAAGTGAGCTCGAGCGCGCATGTGCAGTTCTGAGCCGGAGTGCGCATCCGCAGTAGCGACCCCGAGTGCGCACGCACAGCAGTGGGCCCGTGTGCGCATGCGCAGTAGTGAGCCCGAGTGCGCATCCGCAGTAGTGAGTCCGAGTGCGCATGAGCAGTAGTGACCCCGAGCTCGCATGCGGAGTAGAGAGCCCGATTGCGCATCCGCAGTAGGGAGTCCGTGTGCGCATGCGCAGTAGTGACCCCGAGTGCGCATGCACAGCAGTGAGCACGAGTGCGCATGCACAGTAGTGAGCCCGTGAGCGCATGCGCAGTAGTGAGCCCCTGTGCGCATGCGCAGTAGTGAGCCCGTGTGCGCATGCGCAGTCGTGAGGCCGAGTGCCCATGAGCAGTAGTGAGTCCAAGTACGAATGAGCACTAGCGACCCAGAGTGCGCATGCACAGTAGTGACCCCGAGTGCGCATGCGCAGTAGTGAGCACGATTGCGCATCCGCAGCAGTGAGTCCGAGTACGCATGAGCAGTAGTGAGCCCGAGTGCGCATGCACAGTAGTGGGCCCGTGTCCGCTTGCGCAGTAGCGGGCCCGTGTGCGCATGAGCAGTAGTGAGCCCGTGTGCGCATGCACAGTAGTGAGCCCGTGTGCGCATGCGCAGTAGTGAGCCCGAGTGCGCATACACAGTAGTGGGCCCGTGTGCGCATGCGCAGTAGTGAGCCCGAGTGCGCATGCACAGTAGTGGGCCCGTGTCCGCTTGCGCAGTAGTGACCCGAGCGCGCATCCGCAGTAGAGAGCCCGATTGCGCATGCGCAATAGTGAGACCGTGTGCGCATGGGCAGTAGTGGCCCCGAGTGCGCATGCACAGTAGTGAGCCCGAGTGCGCATGCACAGTAGTGAGCCCGAGTGCGCATGCGCAGTAGAGATCCCGATTGCGCATATGCAGGTCTGAGCCGGAGAGCGCATCCGCAGTAGTGAGTCCGAGTGCGCATCCGCAGTAGTGGGGCCGAGTGCCCATGAGCAGTAGTGAGTCCAAGTGCGCATGAGCACTAGTGACCCCGAGTGCGCATGCACAGTAGTGAGCCCGTGTGCGCATGCGCAGTAGTGAGCCCGAGTGCGCATGAGCAGTAGTGACCCCGTTCGCGCTTGCGCAGTAGTGAGACGGTGTGCGCATGCGTAGTAGTGAGCTCAAATGCGCATGTGCAGGTCTGAGCCGGAGTGCGCACGCGCAGTAGTGACCCCGAGTGCGCATGCGCAGTAGTGACCCGAGCGCGCATCCGCAGTAGTGAGCCCGATTGCGCATCGGCAGCAGTGAGTCCGAGTGCGCATGAGCAGTAGTGAGTCCGAGTGCGCATGAGCAGTAGTGACCCCGAGCGCGCATGCGGAGTAGCGAGCCCGATTGCGCATCCGCAGTAGGGTGTCTGTGTGCGCATGCGCAGTAGTGAGCCCGATTGCGCATCGGCAGTAGTGAGTCCGAGTGCCCATGAGCCGTAGTGAGTCCGGGTGCGCATGAGCAGTAGTGAGTCCGTGTGCGCATGAGTAGTAGCGACCCTGAGTGCGCATGCGAAGTAGTGAGCCCGAGTGCGCATGAGCAGTAGTGAGCCCGTGTGCGCATGAGCACTAGTGACCCCGAGTGCGCATGCACAGTAGTGGGCCCGTGTGCGCATGCGCAGTAGTGAGCCCGAGTGCGCATGAGCAGTAGTGAGCCCGTGTGCGCATGTACAGTAGTGAGCCCGTGTGCGCATGCGCAGTTGTGAGCCCGAGTTCGCATGCACAGTAGTGGGCCCGTGTGCGCATGCGCAGTAGTGAGCCCGAGTGCGCATGCACAAGGTGGGCCCGTGTGCGCATGCGCAGTAGTGGGCCCGAGTGCGCATGAGCAGTAGTGAGCCAGTGTGCGCATGAGCAGTAGTGACCCCGAGTGGGCATGCACAGTAGTGAGCCCGAGTGCGCATGCAGAGTAGTGAGCCCGTGTGCGCATGCGCAGTAGTGAGCCCGAGTGCGCATGAGCAGTAGTGAGTCCAAGTGCGCAAGAGCAGTAGTGACCCCGGGTGCGCATGCACAGTAGTGGGCCCGTGTGCGCATGCGCAGTAGTGAGCCCGAGTGCACATGCACAGTAGCGAGCCCGTGTGCGCATGCGCAGTAGTGAGCCCGATTGCGCATCCGCAGCAGTGCGTCCGAGTGCGCATGAGCAGTAGTGACCCCGAGTGCGCATGCGCAGTAGTGATCCCGATTGCGCATGTGCAGGTCTGAGCAGGAGAGCGCATCCGCAGTCGTGAGGCCGAGTGCGCATGCGCAGTAGTGATCCCGATTGCGCATCCGCAGTAGTGAGTCCGAGTGCGAATGAGCAGTAGTGACCCCGTTCGCGCTTGCGCAGTAGTGAGCCCGTGTGCGCATGCGTAGTAGTGAGCTCGAGTGCGCATGTGCAGGTCTGAGCCGGAGTGCGCACGCGCAGTAGTGACCCCGAGTGCGCATGCGCAGTAGTGACCCGAGCGCGCATCCGCAGTAGTGAGTCCGAGTGCGCATGAGCAGTAGTGACCCCGAGCGCGCATGAGCAGTAGTGAGCCAGAGTGCACATGCACAGTAGTGAGCCCGTGTGCGCATGCGCAGTAGTGAGCACGATTGCGCATCCGCAGCAGTGAGTCCGAGTGCGCATGAGCAGTAGTGACCCTGAGCGCGCTTGCGCAGTAGTGACCCGAGCGCGCATCCGCAGTAGTGAGCCCGAGTGCGCATCCGCAGTAGTGAGTCAGTGTGCGCATGAGCAGTAGTGAGTCCGGGTGCGCATGCACAGTAGTGGGCCCGTGTGCGCATGCGCAGTAGTGAGCCCGAGTGCGCATGCACAGTAGTGGGCCCGTGTCCGCTTGCGCAGTAGTGGGCCCGTGTGCGCATGAGCAGTAGTGAGCCCGTGTGCGCATGCACAGTAGTGAGCCCGTGTGCGCATGCGCAGTAGTGAGCCCGAGTGCGCATGCACAGTAGTGGGCCCGTGTGCGCATGCGCAGTAGTGAGCCCGAGTGCGCATGCGCAATAGTGAGACCGTGCGCGCATGGGCAGTAGTGGCCCCGAGTGCGCATGCACAGTAGTGAGCCCGAGTGCGCACGCACAGTAGTGAGCCCGAGTGCGCATGCGCAGTAGAGATCCCGATTGCGCATATGCAGGTCTGAGCCGGAGAGCGCATCCGCAGTAGTGAGTCCGAGTGCGCATCCGCAGTAGTGAGGCCGAGTGCCCATGAGCAGTAGTGAGTCCAAGTGCGCATGAGCACTAGTGACCCCGAGTGCGCATGCACTGTAGTGAGCCCGTGTTCGCATGCGCAGTAGTGAGCCCGAGTGCGCATGAGCAGTAGTGACCCCGTTCGCGCTTGCGCAGTAGTGAGCCCGTGTGCGCATGCGTAGTAGTGAGCTCGAGTGCGCATGTGCAGGTCTGAGCCGGAGTGCGCACGCGCAGTAGTGGCCCCGAGTGCGCATGCACAGTAGTGAGCCCGAGTGCGCATGCACAGTAGTGAGCCCGAGTGCGCATGCGCAGTAGAGATCCCGATTGCGCATATGCAGGTCTGAGCCGGAGAGCGCATCCGCAGTAGTGAGTCCGAGCGCGCATCCGCAGTAGTGAGCCCGATTGCGCATCGGCAGCAGTGAGTCCGAGTGCGCATGAGCAGTAGTGAGTCCGAGTGCGCATGAGCAGTAGTGACCCCGAGCGCGCATGCGGAGTAGCGAGCCCGATTGCGCATCCGCAGTAGGGTGTCTGTGTGCGCATGCGCAGTAGTGAGCCCGATTGCGCATCGGCAGTAGTGAGTCCGAGTGCCCATGAGCCGTAGTGAGTCCGGGTGCGCATAGCAGTAGTGAGTCCGTGTGCGCATGAGTAGTAGCGACCCTGAGTGCGCATGCGAAGTAGTGAGCCCGAGTGCGCATGAGCAGTAGTGAGCCCGTGTGCGCATGAGCACTAGTGACCCCGAGTGCGCATGCACAGTAGTGAGCCCGTGCGCGCATGCGCAGTAGTGCGACCGTGTGCGCATGCGCAGAATTGAGCTCGAGGGCGCATGTGCAGTTCTGAGCCGGAGTGCGCATCCGCAGTAGTGACCCGAGCGCGCATCCGCAGTAGTGAGTCCGAGTGCGCATGAGCAGTAGTGACCCCGAGCGCGCATGAGCAGTAGTGAGCCAGAGTGCACATGCACAGTAGTGAGCCCGTGTGCGCATGCGCAGTAGTGAGCACGATTGCGCATCCGCAGCAGTGAGTCCGAGTGCGCATGAGCAGTAGTGACCCTGAGCGCGCTTGCGCAGTAGTGACCCGAGCGCGCATCCGCAGTAGTGAGCCCGAGTGCGCATCCGCAGTAGTGAGTCAGTGTGCGCATGAGCAGTAGTGAGTCCGGGTGCGCATGCACAGTAGTGGGCCCGTGTGCGCATGCGCAGTAGTGAGCACGATTGCGCATCCGCAGCAGTGAGTCCGAGTGCGCATGAGCAGTAGTGACCCTGAGCGCGCTTGCGCAGTAGTGACCCGAGCGCGCATCCGCAGTAGTGAGCCCGAGTGCGCATCCGCAGTAGTGAGTCAGTGTGCGCATGAGCAGTAGTGAGTCCGGGTGCGCATGCACAGTAGTGGGCCCGTGTGCGCATGCGCAGTAGTAAGCCCGAGTGCGCATGCACAGTAGTGGGCCCGTGTCCGCTTGCGCAGTAGTGGGCCCGTGTGCGCATGAGCAGTAGTGAGCCCGTGTGCGCATGCACAGTAGTGAGCCCGTGTGCGAATGAGCACTAGTGACCCCGAGTGCGCATGCACAATAGTGAGCCCGTGTGCGCATGCGCAGTAGTGCGCCCGAGTGCGCATGAGCAGTAGTGAGCCCGAGCGCGCATGCGCAGTAGTGACCCCGAGCGCGCATGAGCAGTAGTGAGCCAGAGTGCACATGCACAGTAGTGAGCCCGTGTGCGCATGCGCAGTAGTGAGCACGATTGCGCATCCGCAGCTGTGAGTCCGAGTGCGCATGAGCAGTAGTGACCCTGAGCGCGCTTGCGCAGTAGTGACCCGAGCGCGCATCCGCAGTAGTGAGCCCGAGTGCGCATCCGCAGTAGTGAGTCAGTGTGGGCATGAGCAGTAGTGAGTCCGGGTGCGCATGCACAGTAGTGGGCCCGTGTGCGCATGCGCAGTAGTGAGCCCGAGTGCGCATGCACAGTAGTGGGCCCGTGTCCGCTTGCGCAGTAGTGGGCCCGTGTGCGCATGAGCAGTAGTGAGCCCGTGTGCGCATGCACAGTAGTGAGCCCGTGTGCGCATGCGCAGTAGTGAGCCCGAGTGCGCATGCACAGTAGTGGGCCCGAGTGCGCATGCGCAGTAGAGATCCCGATTGCGCATATGCAGGTCTGAGCCGTAGAGCGCATCCGCAGTAGTGAGTCCGAGTGCGCATCCGCAGCAGTGAGGCCGAGTGCCCATGAGCAGTAGTGAGTCCAAGTGCGCATGAGCACTAGTGACCCCGAGTGCGCATGCACAGTAGTGAGCCCGTGTGTGCATGCGCAGTAGTGAGCCCGAGTGCGCATGAGCAGTAGTGACCCCGTTCGCGCTTGCGCAGTAGTGAGCCCGTGTGCGCATGCGTAGTAGTGTGCTCGAGTGCGCATGTGCAGGTCTGAGCCGGAGTGCGCACGCGCAGTAGTGACCCCGAGTGCGCATGCGCAGTAGTGACCCGAGCGCGCATCCGCAGTAGTGAGCCCGATTGCGCATCGGCAGCAGTGAGTCCGAGTGCGCATGAGCAGTAGTGAGTCCGAGTGCGCATGAGCAGTAGTGACCCCGAGCGCGCATGCGGAGTAGCGAGCCCGATTGCGCATCCGCAGTAGGGTGTCTGTGTGCGCATGCGCAGTAGTGAGCCCGATTGCGCATCGGCAGTAGTGAGTCCGAGTGCCCATGAGCCGTAGTGAGTCCGGGTGCGCATGAGCAGTAGTGAGTCCGTGTGCGCATGAGTAGTAGCGACCCTGAGTGCGCATGCGAAGTAGTGAGCCCGAGTGCGCATGAGCAGTAGTGAGCCCGTGTGCGCATGAGCACTAGTGACCCCGAGTGCGCATGCACAGTAGTGAGCCCGTGCGCGCATGCGCAGTAGTGCGCCCGTGTGCGCATGCGCAGAATTGAGCTCGAGGGCGCATGTGCAGTTCTGAGCCGGAGTGCGCATCCGCAGTAGCGACCCCGAGTGCGCACGCACAGTAGTGGGCCCGTGTGCGCATGAGCAGTAGTGACCCCGAGCGCACTTGCGCAGTAGTGACCCGAGCGCGCATCCGCAGTAGTGAGCCCGAGTGCGCATCCGCAGTAGTGAGTCAGTGTGCGCATGAGCAGTAGTGAGTGCGAGTGCGCATGCACAGTAGTGGGCCCGTGTGCGCATGCGCAGTAGTGAGCCCGAGTGCGCATGCACAGTAGTGGGCCCGTGTCCGCTTGCGCAGTAGTGGGCCCGTGTGCGCATGAGCAGCAGTGAGCCCGTGTGCGCATGTACAGTAGTGAGCCCGTGTGCGCATGCGCAGTTGTGAGCCCGAGTTCGCATGCACAGTAGTGGGCCCGTGTGCGCATGCGCAGTAGTGGGCCCGTGCGCGCATGCGCAGTAGTGCGCCCATGTGCGCTTGCGCAGAAGTGAGCCCGAGTGCGCATGCACAGTAGTGAGCCCGATTGCGCATGCGCAGTAGGGAGTCCGTGTGCGCATGCGCAGTAGTGAGCCCGAGTGCGCATGCGCAGTAGAGAGCCCGATTGCGCATGTGCAGGTCTGAGCAGGAGAGCGCATCCGCAGTCGTGAGGCCGAGTGCCCATGAGCAGTAGTGATCCCGTGTGCGCATGCGCAGTAGTGCGCCCGAGTGCGCATGAGCAGTAGTGACCCCGTTCGCGCTTGCGCAGTAGTGAGCCCGTGTGCGCATGCGTAGTAGTGAGCTCGAGTGCGCATGTGCAGGTCTGAGCCGGAGTGCGCACGCGCAGTGGTGACCCCGAGTGCGCATGCGCAGTAGTGACCCGAGCGCGCATCCGCAGTAGTGAGTCCGAGTGCGCATGAGCAGTAGTGACCCCGAGTGCGCATGCGCAGTAGTGATCCCGATTGCGCATGTGCAGGTCGGAGCAGGAGAGCGCATCCGCACTAGTGAGCCCGATTGCACATCCGCAGTCGTGAGGCCGAGTGCCCATGAGCAGTAGTGAGTCCAAGAGCGAATGAGCACTAGTGACCCCGAGTGCGCATGCACAGTAGTGAGCCCGTGTGCGCATGCGCAGTAGTGCGCCCGAGTGCGCATGCGCAGTAGTGACCCCGAGTGCGCATGCACACTAGTGAGCCCGAGTGCGCATGCGCAGTAGAGAGCCCGATTGCGCATGTGCAGGTCTGAGCCGGAGAGCGCATCCGCAGTAGTGAGTCCGAGTGCGCATGCGCAGTAGTGACCCCGAGCGCGCATGAGCAGTAGTGAGCCAGAGTGCACATGCACAGTAGTGAGCCCGTGTGCGCATGCGCAGTAGTGAGCCCGATTGCGCATCCGCAGCAGTGAGTCCGAGTGCGCATGAGCAGTAGTGAGTCCGAGGGCGCATGAGCACTAGTGACCCCGAGTGCGCATGCGCAGTAGAGGGCCCGATTGCGCATGCATAGTAGTGAGCCCGTGTGCGCATGTGCAGTCGTGAGGCCGAGTGCCCATGAGCAGTAGTGAGCCCGATTGCGCATGCGCAGTAGTGACCCCGAGTGCACATGCACACTAGTGAGCCCGAGTGCGCATGCGCAGTAGAGAGCCCGATTGCGCATGTGCAGGTCTGAGCCGAAGAGCGCATCCGCAGTAGTGAGTCCGAGTGCGCATGCGCAGTAGTGACCCCGAGCGCGCATGAGCAGTAGTGAGCCAGAGTGCACATGCAGTAGTGAGCCCCTGTGCGCATGCGCAGTAGTGAGCCCGAGTGCGCATGCACAGTAGTGAGCCCCTGTGCGCTTGCGCAGTAGTGAGAACGATTGCGCATGTGCAGGCCTGAGCAGGAGAGCGCATCCGCGGTAGTGAGGGCGATTGCACATCTGCAGTCGTGGGGCCGAGTGCCCATGAGCAGTAGTGAGCCAGAGTGCACATGCACAGTAGTGAGCCCGTGTGCGCATGCGCAGTAGTGAGCCCTATTGCGCATCCGCAGCAGTGAGTCCGAGTGCGCATGAGCAGTAGTGAGTCCAAGTGCGCATGAGCACTAGTGACCCCAAGTGCGCATGCACAGTAGTGAGCTCGTGCGCGCATCCGCAGTAGTGAGCCCGATTGCGCATCCGCAGCAGTGAGTCCGAGTGCGCATGAGCAGTAGTGAGTCCGAGTGCGCACGAGCAGTATTGAGCCCGATTGCGCATCCGCAGCAGTGAGTCCGAGTGCGCATGAGCAGTAGTGAGCCCATGTGCGCATGCACAATGTTGAGCCCGTGTGCGCATGCGCAGTAGTGAGCCCGAGTGCGCATGAGCAGTCGTGAGGCCGAGTGCCCATGCCGAGTAGCGAGCCCGATTGCGCATCCGCAGTAGGGTGTCTGAGTGCGCATGCGCAGTAGTGAGCCCGATTGCGCATCGGCAGTAGTGAGTCCGAGTGCCCATGAGCCGTAGTGAGTCCGGGTGCGCATGAGCAGTAGTGAGTCCAAGGGCGCATGAGCACTAGTGAACCCGAGTGCGCATGCGCAGTAGAGGGCCCGATTGCGCATGCATAGTAGTGAGCCCGTGTGCGCATGAGCAGTCGTGAGGCCGAGTGCCCATGAGCAGTAGTGAGCCCGATTGCGCATGCGCAGTAGTGACCCCGAGTGCGCATGCACAGTAGTGAGCTCGTGCGCGCATCCGCAGTAGTGAGCCCGATTGCGCATCCGCAGCAGTGAGTCCGAGTGCGCATGAGCAGTAGTGAGTCCGAGTGCGCACGAGCAGTATTGAGCCCGATTGCGCATCCGCAGCAGTGAGTCCGAGTGCGCATGAGCAGTAGTGACCCCGAGCGCGCATGCCGAGTAGCGAGCCCGATTGCGCATCCGCAGTAGGGTGTCTGAGTGCGCATGCGCAGTAGTGAGCCCGATTGCGCATCGGCAGTAGTGAGTCCGAGTGCCCATGAGCCGTAGTGAGTCCGGGTGCGCATGAGCACTAGTGACCCCGAGTGCGCATGCACAGTAGTGAGCCCGTGCGCGCATGCGCAGTAGTGAGCCCGAGTGCGCATGCACAGTAGTGGGCCCGTGTGCGCATGCGCAGTAGTGAGTCCGAGTGCGCATGAGCAGTAGTGACCCCGAGCGCGCATGAGCAGTAGTGAGCCAGAGTGCACATGCACAGTAGTGAGCCCGTGTGCGCATGCGCAGTAGTGAGCACGATTGCGCATCCGCAGCAGTGAGTCCGAGTGCGCATGAGCAGTAGTGACCCTGAGCGCGCTTGCGCAGTAGTGACCCGAGCGCGCATCCGCAGTAGTGAGCCCGAGTGCGCATCCGCAGTAGTGAGTCAGTGTGCGCATGAGCAGTAGTGAGTCCGGGTGCGCATGCACAGTAGTGGGCCCGTGTGCGCATGCGCAGTAGTGAGCCCGAGTGCGCATGCACAGTAGTGGGCCCGTGTCCGCTTGCGCAGTAGTGGGCCCGTGTGCGCATGAGCAGTAGTGAGCCCGTGTGCGCATGCACAGTAGTGAGCCCGTGTGCGCATGTGCAGGTTTGAGCCGGAGAGCGCATCCGCAGTAGTGAGTCCGAGTGCGCATGCGCAGTAGTGACCCCGAGCGCGCATGAGCAGTAGTGAGCCAGAGTGCACATGCACAGTAGTGAGCCCGTGTGCGCATGCACAGTAGTGAGCCCGATTGCGCATCGGCAGTAGTGAGTCCGAGTGCCCATGAGCCGTAGTGAGTCCGGGTGCGCATGAGCAGTAGTGAGTCCAAGGGCGCATGAGCACTAGTGAACCCGAGTGCGCATGCGCAGTAGAGGGCCCGATTGCGCATGCATAGTAGTGAGCCCGTGTGCGCATGAGCAGTCGTGAGGCCGAGTGCCCATGAGCAGTAGTGAGCCCGATTGCGCATGCGCAGTAGTGACCCCGAGTGCGCATGCACAGTAGTGAGCTCGTGCGCGCATCCGCAGTAGTGAGCCCGATTGCGCATCCGCAGCAGTGAGTCCGAGTGCGCATGAGCAGTAGTGAGTCCGAGTGCGCACGAGCAGTATTGAGCCCGATTGCGCATCCGCAGCAGTGAGTCCGAGTGCGCATGAGCAGTAGTGACCCCGAGCGCGCATGCCGAGTAGCGAGCCCGATTGCGCATCCGCAGTAGGGTGTCTGAGTGCGCATGCGCAGTAGTGAGCCCGATTGCGCATCGGCAGTAGTGAGTCCGAGTGCCCATGAGCCGTAGTGAGTCCGGGTGCGCATGAGCAGTAGTGAGTCCGTGTGCGCATGAGTAGTAGCGACCCTGAGTGCGCATGCGAAGTAGTGAGCCCGAGTGCGCATGAGCAGTAGTGAGCCCGTGTGCGCATGAGCACTAGTGACCCCGAGTGCGCATGCACAGTAGTGAGCCCGTGCGCGCATGCGCAGTAGTGAGCCCGAGTGCGCATGCACAGTAGTGGGCCCGTGTGCGCATGCGCAGTAGTGAGTCCGAGTGCGCATGAGCAGTAGTGACCCCGAGCGCGCATGAGCTGTAGTGAGCCAGAGTGCACATGCACAGTAGTGAGCCCGTGTGCGCATGCGCAGTAGTGAGCACGATTGCGCATCCGCAGCAGTGAGTCCGAGTGCGCATGAGCAGTAGTGACCCTGAGCGCGCTTGCGCAGTAGTGACCCGAGCGCGCATCCGCAGTAGTGAGCCCGAGTGCGCATCCGCAGTAGTGAGTCAGTGTGCGCATGAGCAGTAGTGAGTCCGGGTGCGCATGCACAGTAGTGGGCCCGTGTGCGCATGCGCAGTAGTGAGCACGATTGCGCATCCGCAGCAGTGAGTCCGAGTGCGCATGAGCAGTAGTGACCCTGAGCGCGCTTGCGCAGTAGTGACCCGAGCGCGCATCCGCAGTAGTGAGCCCGAGTGCGCATCCGCAGTAGTGAGTCAGTGTGCGCATGAGCAGTAGTGAGTCCGGGTGCGCATGCACAGTAGTGGGCCCGTGTGCGCATGCGCAGTAGTAAGCCCGAGTGCGCATGGACAGTAGTGGGCCCGTGTCCGCTTGCGCAGTAGTGGGCCCGTGTGCGCATGAGCAGTAGTGAGCCCGTGTGCGCATGCACAGTAGTGAGCCCGTGTGCGAATGAGCACTAGTGACCCCGAGTGCGCATGCACAGTAGTGAGCCCGTGTGCGCATGCGCAGTAGTGCGCCCGAGTGCGCATGAGCAGTAGTGAGCCCGAGCGCGCATGCGCAGTAGTGACCCCGAGCGCGCATGAGCAGTAGTGAGCCAGAGTGCACATGCACAGTAGTGAGCCCGTGTGCGCATGCGCAGTAGTGAGCACGATTGCGCATCCGCAGCTGTGAGTCCGAGTGCGCATGAGCAGTAGTGACCCTGAGCGCGCTTGCGCAGTAGTGACCCGAGCGCGCATCCGCAGTAGTGAGCCCGAGTGCGCATCCGCAGTAGTGAGTCAGTGTGGGCATGAGCAGTAGTGAGTCCGGGTGCGCATGCACAGTAGTGGGCCCGTGTGCGCATGCGCAGTAGTGAGCCCGAGTGCGCATGCACAGTAGTGGGCCCGTGTCCGCTTGCGCAGTAGTGGGCCCGTGTGCGCATGAGCAGTAGTGAGCCCGTGTGCGCATGCACAGTAGTGAGCCCGTGTGCGCATGCGCAGTAGTGAGCCCGAGTGCGCATGCACAGTAGTGGGCCCGAGTGCGCATGCGCAGTAGAGATCCCGATTGCGCATATGCAGGTCTGAGCCGGAGAGCGCATCCGCAGTAGTGAGTCCGAGTGCGCATCCGCAGCAGTGAGGCCGAGTGCCCATGAGCAGTAGTGAGTCCAAGTGCGCATGAGCAGTAGTGACCCCGAGTGCGCATGCGCAGTAGTGATCCCGATTGCGCATGTGCAGGTCGGAGCAGGAGAGCGCATCCGCACTAGTGAGCCCGATTGCACATCCGCAGTCGTGAGGCCGAGTGCCCATGAGCAGTAGTGAGTCCAAGAGCGAATGAGCACTAGTGACCCCGAGTGCGCATGCACAGTAGTGAGCCCGTGTGCGCATGCGCAGTAGTGCGCCCGAGTGCGCATGCGCAGTAGTGACCCCGAGTGCGCATGCGCACTAGTGAGCCCGAGTGCGCATGCGCAGTAGAGAGCCCGATTGCGCATGTGCAGGTTTGAGCCGGAGAGCGCATCCGCAGTAGTGAGTCCGAGTGCGCATGCGCAGTAGTGACCCCGAGCGCGCATGAGCAGTAGTGAGCCAGAGTGCACATGCACAGTAGTGAGCCCGTGTGCGCATGCGCAGTAGTGAGCCCGATTGCGCATCGGCAGTAGTGAGTCCGAGTGCCCATGAGCCGTAGTGAGTCCGGGTGCGCATGAGCAGTAGTGAGTCCAAGGGCGCATGAGCACTAGTGAACCCGAGTGCGCATGCGCAGTAGAGGGCCCGATTGCGCATGCATAGTAGTGAGCCCGTGTGCGCATGAGCAGTCGTGAGGCCGAGTGCCCATGAGCAGTAGTGAGCCCGATTGCGCATGCGCAGTAGTGACCCCGAGTGCGCATGCACAGTAGTGAGCTCGTGCGCGCATCCGCAGTAGTGAGCCCGATTGCGCATCCGCAGCAGTGAGTCCGAGTGCGCATGAGCAGTAGTGAGTCCGAGTGCGCACGAGCAGTATTGAGCCCGATTGCGCATCCGCAGCAGTGAGTCCGAGTGCGCATGAGCAGTAGTGACCCCGAGCGCGCATGCCGAGTAGCGAGCCCGATTGCGCATCCGCAGTAGGGTGTCTGAGTGCGCATGCGCAGTAGTGAGCCCGATTGCGCATCGGCAGTAGTGAGTCCGAGTGCCCATGAGCCGTAGTGAGTCCGGGTGCGCATGAGCAGTAGTGAGTCCGTGTGCGCATGAGTAGTAGCGACCCTGAGTGCGCATGCGAAGTAGTGAGCCCGAGTGCGCATGAGCAGTAGTGAGCCCGTGTGCGCATGAGCACTAGTGACCCCGAGTGTGCATGCACAGTAGTGAGCCCGTGCGCGCATGCGCAGTAGTGAGCCCGAGTGCGCATGCACAGTAGTGGGCCCGTGTGCGCATGCGCAGTAGTGAGTCCGAGTGCGCATGAGCAGTAGTGACCCCGAGCGCGCATGAGCAGTAGTGAGCCAGAGTGCACATGCACAGTAGTGAGCCCGTGTGCGCATGCGCAGTAGTGAGCACGATTGCGCATCCGCAGCAGTGAGTCCGAGTGCGCATGAGCAGTAGTGACCCTGAGCGCGCTTGCGCAGTAGTGACCCGAGCGCGCATCCGCAGTAGTGAGCCCGAGTGCGCATCCGCAGTAGTGAGTCAGTGTGCGCATGAGCAGTAGTGAGTCCGGGTGCGCATGCACAGTAGTGGGCCCGTGTGCGCATGCGCAGTAGTGAGCCCGAGTGCGCATGCACAGTAGTGGGCCCGTGTCCGCTTGCGCAGTAGTGGGCCCGTGTGCGCATGAGCAGTAGTGAGCCCGTGTGCGCATGCACAGTAGTGAGCCCGTGTGCGCATGCGCAGTAGTGAGCCCGAGTGCGCATGCACAGTAGTGGGCCCGTGTGCGCATGCGCAGTAGTGAGCCCGAGTGCGCATGCGCAATAGTGAGACCGTGCGCGCATGGGCAGTAGTGGCCCCGAGTGCGCATGCACAGTAGTGAGCCCGAGTGCGCATGCACAGTAGTGAGCCCGAGTGCGCATGCGCAGTAGAGATCCCGATTGCGCATATGCAGGTCTGAGCCGGAGAGCGCATCCGCAGTAGTGAGTCCGAGTGCGCATCCGCAGTAGTGAGGCCGAGTGCCCATGAGCAGTAGTGAGTCCAAGTGCGCATGCGCAGTAGTGAGTCCGAGTGCGCATGAGCAGTAGTGACCCCGAGCGCGCATGAGCTGTAGTGAGCCAGAGTGCACATGCACAGTAGTGAGCCCGTGTGCGCATGCGCAGTAGTGAGCACGATTGCGCATCCGCAGCAGTGAGTCCGAGTGCGCATGAGCAGTAGTGACCCTGAGCGCGCTTGCGCAGTAGTGACCCGAGCGCGCATCCGCAGTAGTGAGCCCGAGTGCGCATCCGCAGTAGTGAGTCAGTGTGCGCATGAGCAGTAGTGAGTCCGGGTGCGCATGCACAGTAGTGGGCCCGTGTGCGCATGCGCAGTAGTGAGCACGATTGCGCATCCGCAGCAGTGAGTCCGAGTGCGCATGAGCAGTAGTGACCCTGAGCGCGCTTGCGCAGTAGTGACCCGAGCGCGCATCCGCAGTAGTGAGCCCGAGTGCGCATCCGCAGTAGTGAGTCAGTGTGCGCATGAGCAGTAGTGAGTCCGGGTGCGCATGCACAGTAGTGGGCCCGTGTGCGCATGCGCAGTAGTAAGCCCGAGTGCGCATGGACAGTAGTGGGCCCGTGTCCGCTTGCGCAGTAGTGGGCCCGTGTGCGCATGAGCAGTAGTGAGCCCGTGTGCGCATGCACAGTAGTGAGCCCGTGTGCGAATGAGCACTAGTGACCCCGAGTGCGCATGCACAGTAGTGAGCCCGTGTGCGCATGCGCAGTAGTGCGCCCGAGTGCGCATGAGCAGTAGTGAGCCCGAGCGCGCATGCGCAGTAGTGACCCCGAGCGCGCATGAGCAGTAGTGAGCCAGAGTGCACATGCACAGTAGTGAGCCCGTGTGCGCATGCGCAGTAGTGAGCACGATTGCGCATCCGCAGCTGTGAGTCCGAGTGCGCATGAGCAGTAGTGACCCTGAGCGCGCTTGCGCAGTAGTGACCCGAGCGCGCATCCGCAGTAGTGAGCCCGAGTGCGCATCCGCAGTAGTGAGTCAGTGTGGGCATGAGCAGTAGTGAGTCCGGGTGCGCATGCACAGTAGTGGGCCCGTGTGCGCATGCGCAGTAGTGAGCCCGAGTGCGCATGCACAGTAGTGGGCCCGTGTGCGCATGCGCAGTAGTGAGCCCGAGTGCGCATGCGCAATAGTGAGACCGTGCGCGCATGGGCAGTAGTGGCCCCGAGTGCGCATGCACAGTAGTGAGCCCGAGTGCGCATGCACAGTAGTGAGCCCGAGTGCGCATGCGCAGTAGAGATCCCGATTGCGCATATGCAGGTCTGAGCCGGAGAGCGCATCCGCAGTAGTGAGTCCGAGTGCGCATCCGCAGTAGTGAGGCCGAGTGCCCATGAGCAGTAGTGAGTCCAAGTGCGCATGAGCACTAGTGACCCCGAGTGCGCATGCACTGTAGTGAGCCCGTGTTCGCATGCGCAGTAGTGAGCCCGAGTGCGCATGAGCAGTAGTGACCCCGTTCGCGCTTGCGCAGTAGTGAGCCCGTGTGCGCATGCGTAGTAGTGAGCTCGAGTGCGCATGTGCAGGTCTGAGCCGGAGTGCGCACGCGCAGTAGTGGCCCCGAGTGCGCATGCACAGTAGTGAGCCCGAGCGCGCATGCACAGTAGTGAGCCCGAGTGCGCCTGCGCAGTAGAGATCCCGATTGCGCATATGCAGGTCTGAGCCGGAGAGCGCATCCGCAGTAGTGAGTCCGAGCGCGCATCCGCAGTAGTGAGCCCGATTGCGCATCGGCAGCAGTGAGTCCGAGTGCGCATGAGCAGTAGTGAGTCCGAGTGCGCATGAGCAGTAGTGACCCCGAGCGCGCATGCGGAGTAGCGAGCCCGATTGCGCATCCGCAGTAGGGTGTCTGTGTGCGCATGCGCAGTAGTGAGCCCGATTGCGCATCGGCAGTAGTGAGTCCGAGTGCCCATGAGCCGTAGTGAGTCCGGGTGCGCATAGCAGTAGTGAGTCCGTGTGCGCATGAGTAGTAGCGACCCTGAGTGCGCATGCGAAGTAGTGAGCCCGAGTGCGCATGAGCAGTAGTGAGCCCGTGTGCGCATGAGCACTAGTGACCCCGAGTGCGCATGCACAGTAGTGAGCCCGTGCGCGCATGCGCAGTAGTGCGACCGTGTGCGCATGCGCAGAATTGAGCTCGAGGGCGCATGTGCAGTTCTGAGCCGGAGTGCGCATCCGCAGTAGCGACCCCGAGTGCGCACGCACAGTAGTGGGCCCGTGTGCGCATGAGCAGTAGTGACCCCGAGCGCGCATGCGCAGTAGTGACCCGAGCGCGCATCCGCAGTAGTGAGTCCGAGTGCGCATGAGCAGTAGTGACCCCGAGCGCGCATGAGCAGTAGTGAGCCAGAGTGCACATGCACAGTAGTGAGCCCGTGTGCGCATGCGCAGTAGTGAGCACGATTGCGCATCCGCAGCAGTGAGTCCGAGTGCGCATGAGCAGTAGTGACCCTGAGCGCGCTTGCGCAGTAGTGACCCGAGCGCGCATCCGCAGTAGTGAGCCCGAGTGCGCATCCGCAGTAGTGAGTCAGTGTGCGCATGAGCAGTAGTGAGTCCGGGTGCGCATGCACAGTAGTGGGCCCGTGTGCGCATGCGCAGTAGTGAGCACGATTGCGCATCCGCAGCAGTGAGTCCGAGTGCGCATGAGCAGTAGTGACCCTGAGCGCGCTTGCGCACTAGTGACCCGAGCGCGCATCCGCAGTAGTGAGCCCGAGTGCGCATCCGCAGTAGTGAGTCAGTGTGCGCATGAGCAGTAGTGAGTCCGGGTGCGCATGCACAGTAGTGGGCCCGTGTGCGCATGCGCAGTAGTAAGCCCGAGTGCGCATGGACAGTAGTGGGCCCGTGTCCGCTTGCGCAGTAGTGGGCCCGTGTGCGCATGAGCAGTAGTGAGCCCGTGTGCGCATGCACAGTAGTGAGCCCGTGTGCGAATGAGCACTAGTGACCCCGAGTGCGCATGCACAGTAGTGAGCCCGTGTGCGCATGCGCAGTAGTGCGCCCGAGTGCGCATGAGCAGTAGTGAGCCCGAGCGCGCATGCGCAGTAGTGACCCCGAGCGCGCATGAGCAGTAGTGAGCCAGAGTGCACATGCACAGTAGTGAGCCCGTGTGCGCATGCGCAGTAGTGAGCACGATTGCGCATCCGCAGCTGTGAGTCCGAGTGCGCATGAGCAGTAGTGACCCTGAGCGCGCTTGCGCAGTAGTGACCCGAGCGCGCATCCGCAGTAGTGAGCCCGAGTGCGCATCCGCAGTAGTGAGTCAGTGTGGGCATGAGCAGTAGTGAGTCCGGGTGCGCATGCACAGTAGTGGGCCCGTGTGCGCATGCGCAGTAGTGAGCCCGAGTGCGCATGCACAGTAGTGGGCCCGTGTCCGCTTGCGCAGTAGTGGGCCCGTGTGCGCATGAGCAGTAGTGAGCCCGTGTGCGCATGCACAGTAGTGAGCCCGTGTGCGCATGCGCAGTAGTGAGCCCGAGTGCGCATGCACAGTAGTGGGCCCGAGTGCGCATGCGCAGTAGAGATCCCGATTGCGCATATGCAGGTCTGAGCCGGAGAGCGCATCCGCAGTAGTGAGTCCGAGTGCGCATCCGCAGCAGTGAGGCCGAGTGCCCATGAGCAGTAGTGAGTCCAAGTGCGCATGAGCAGTAGTGACCCCGAGTGCGCATGCGCAGTAGTGATCCCGATTGCGCATGTGCAGGTCGGAGCAGGAGAGCGCATCCGCACTAGTGAGCCCGATTGCACATCCGCAGTCGTGAGGCCGAGTGCCCATGAGCAGTAGTGAGTCCAAGAGCGAATGAGCACTAGTGACCCCGAGTGCGCATGCACAGTAGTGAGCCCGTGTGCGCATGCGCAGTAGTGCGCCCGAGTGCGCATGCGCAGTAGTGACCCCGAGTGCGCATGCGCACTAGTGAGCCCGAGTGCGCATGCGCAGTAGAGAGCCCGATTGCGCATGTGCAGGTTTGAGCCGGAGAGCGCATCCGCAGTAGTGAGTCCGAGTGCGCATGCGCAGTAGTGACCCCGAGCGCGCATGAGCAGTAGTGAGCCAGAGTGCACATGCACAGTAGTGAGCCCGTGTGCGCATGCGCAGTAGTGAGCCCGATTGCGCATCCGCAGCAGTGAATCCGAGTGCGCATGGGCAGTAGTGAGTCCAAGGGCGCATGAGCACTAGTGACCCCGAGTGCGCATGCGCAGTAGAGGGCCCGATTGCGCATGCATAGTAGTGAGCCCGTGTGCGCATGAGCAGTCGTGAGGCCGAGTGCCCATGAGCAGTAGTGAGCCCGATTGCGCATGCGCAGTAGTGACCCCGAGTGCACATGCACACTAGTGAGCCCGAGTGCGCATGCGCAGTAGAGAGCCCGATTGCGCATGTGCAGGTCTGAGCCGAAGAGCGCATCCGCAGTAGTGAGTCCGAGTGCGCATGCGCAGTAGTGACCCCGAGCGCGCATGAGCAGTAGTGAGCCAGAGTGCACATGCAGTAGTGAGCCCCTGTGCGCATGCGCAGTAGTGAGCCCGAGTGCGCATGCACAGTAGTGAGCCCCTGTGCGCTTGCGCAGTAGTGAGAACGATTGCGCATGTGCAGGCCTGAGCAGGAGAGCGCATCCGCGGTAGTGAGCCCGATTGCACATCTGCAGTCGTGGGGCCGAGTGCCCATGAGCAGTAGTGAGCCAGAGTGCACATGCACAGTAGTGAGCCCGTGTGCGCATGCGCAGTAGTGAGCCCTATTGCGCATCCGCAGCAGTGAGTCCGAGTGCGCATGAGCAGTAGTGAGTCCAAGTGCGCATGAGCACTAGTGACCCCAAGTGCGCATGCACAGTAGTGAGCTCGTGCGCGCATCCGCAGTAGTGAGCCCGATTGCGCATCCGCAGCAGTGAGTCCGAGTGCGCATGAGCAGTAGTGAGTCCGAGTGCGCACGAGCAGTATTGAGCCCGATTGCGCATCCGCAGCAGTGAGTCCGAGTGCGCATGAGCAGTAGTGAGCCCATGTGCGCATGCACAATGTTGAGCCCGTGTGCGCATGCGCAGTAGTGAGCCCGAGTGCGCATGAGCAGTCGTGAGGCCGAGTGCCCATGCCGAGTAGCGAGCCCGATTGCGCATCCGCAGTAGGGTGTCTGAGTGCGCATGCGCAGTAGTGAGCCCGATTGCGCATCGGCAGTAGTGAGTCCGAGTGCCCATGAGCCGTAGTGAGTCCGGGTGCGCATGAGCAGTAGTGAGTCCAAGGGCGCATGAGCACTAGTGAACCCGAGTGCGCATGCGCAGTAGAGGGCCCGATTGCGCATGCATAGTAGTGAGCCCGTGTGCGCATGAGCAGTCGTGAGGCCGAGTGCCCATGAGCAGTAGTGAGCCCGATTGCGCATGCGCAGTAGTGACCCCGAGTGCGCATGCACAGTAGTGAGCTCGTGCGCGCATCCGCAGTAGTGAGCCCGATTGCGCATCCGCAGCAGTGAGTCCGAGTGCGCATGAGCAGTAGTGAGTCCGAGTGCGCACGAGCAGTATTGAGCCCGATTGCGCATCCGCAGCAGTGAGTCCGAGTGCGCATGAGCAGTAGTGACCCCGAGCGCGCATGCCGAGTAGCGAGCCCGATTGCGCATCCGCAGTAGGGTGTCTGAGTGCGCATGCGCAGTAGTGAGCCCGATTGCGCATCGGCAGTAGTGAGTCCGAGTGCCCATGAGCCGTAGTGAGTCCGGGTGCGCATGAGCAGTAGTGAGTCCGTGTGCGCATGAGTAGTAGCGACCCTGAGTGCGCATGCGAAGTAGTGAGCCCGAGTGCGCATGAGCAGTAGTGAGCCCGTGTGCGCATGAGCACTAGTGACCCCGAGTGCGCATGCACAGTAGTGAGCCCGTGCGCGCATGCGCAGTAGTGAGCCCGAGTGCGCATGCACAGTAGTGGGCCCGTGTGCGCATGCGCAGTAGTGGGCCCGAGTGCGCATGAGCAGTAGTGAGCCAGTGTGCGCATGAGCAGTAGTGACCCCGAGTGGGCATGCACAGTAGTGAGCCCGAGTGCGCATGCAGAGTAGTGAGCCCGTGTGCGCATGCGCAGTCGTGAGGCCGAGTGCCCATGAGCAGTAGTGAGCCCGATTGCGCATGCGCAGTAGTGACCCCGAGTGCACATGCACACTAGTGAGCCCGAGTGCGCATGCGCAGTAGAGAGCCCGATTGCGCATGTGCAGGTCTGAGCCGAAGAGCGCATCCGCAGTAGTGAGTCCGAGTGCGCATGCGCAGTAGTGACCCCGAGCGCGCATGAGCAGTAGTGAGCCAGAGTGCACATGCAGTAGTGAGCCCCTGTGCGCATGCGCAGTAGTGAGCCCGAGTGCGCATGCACAGTAGTGAGCCCGTGTGCGCATGCGCAGTAGTGAGAACGATTGCGCATGTGCAGGTCTGAGCAGGAGAGCGCATCCGCGGTAGTGAGCCCGATTGCACATCTGCAGTCGTGGGGCCGAGTGCCCATGAGCAGTAGTGAGCCAGAGTGCACATGCACAGTAGTGAGCCCGTGTGCGCATGCGCAGTAGTGAGCCCGATTGCGCATCCGCAGCAGTGAGTCCGAGTGCGCATGAGCAGTAGTGAGTCCAAGTGCGCATGAGCACTAGTGACCCCAAGTGCGCATGCACAGTAGTGAGCTCGTGCGCGCATCCGCAGTAGTGAGCCCGATTGCGCATCCCCAGCAGTGAGTCCGAGTGCGCATGAGCAGTAGTGAGCCCATGTGCGCATGCACAATGTTGAGCCCGTGTGCGCATGCGCAGTAGTGAGCCCGAGTGCGCATGGGCAGTAGTGACCCCGAGTGCGCATGCGCAGTAGTGATCCCGATTGCGCATGTGCAGGTCTGAGCAGGAGAGCGCATCGGCACTAGTGAGCCCGATTGCACATCCGCAGTCGTGAGGCCGAGTGCCCATGAGCAGTAGTGAGTCCAAGTGCGAATGAGCACTAGTGACCCCGAGTGCGCATGCACAGTAGTGAGCCCGTGTGCGCATGCGCAGTAGTGCGCCCGAGTGCGCATGAGCAGTAGTGAGCCCGAGCGCGCATGCGCAGTAGTGACCCCGAGTGCGCATGCACACTAGTGAGCCCGAGTGCGCATGCGCAGTAGAGAGCCCGATTGCGCATGTGCAGGTCTGAGCCGAAGAGCGCATCCGCAGTAGTGAGTCCGAATGCGCATCCGCAGTAGTGAGGCCGAGTGCCCATGAGCAGTAGCGAGTCCAAGTGCGCATGAGCACTAGTGACACCGAGTGCGCATGCACAATAGTGAGCCCGTGCGCGCATGCACAGTAGTGCGCACGTGTCCGCATGAGCAGTAGTGACCCCGAGCGCGCATGCACAGTAGTAAGCCCGTGTGCGCATGCACAGTAGTGAGCCCGTGTGCGCATGCGCAGTTGTGAGGCCGAGTGCCCATGAGCAGTAGTGAGTCCAAGTACGAATGAGCACTAGTGACCCAGAGTGCGCATGTACAATAGTGAGCCCGTGCGCGCATGCACAGTAGTGCGCACGTGTGCGCATGCGCAGAAGTGAGCTCGAGCGCGCATGTGCAGTTTTGAGCCGGAGTGCGCATCCGCAGTAGCGACCCCGAGTGCGCACGCACAGCAGTGGGCCCGTGTGCGCATGCGCAGTAGTGAGCCCGAGTGCGCATGCGCAGTAGTGACTCCGATTGCGCATGCACAGTAGTGAGCCCCTGTGCGCATGCGCAGTAGTGAGCCCGAGTGCGCATGCACAGTAGTAAGCCCGTGTGCGCATGCACAGTAGTGAGCCCGTGTGCGCATGCGCAGTCGTGAGGCCGAGTGCCCATGAGCAGTAGTGAGTCCAAGTACGAATGAGCACTAGCGACCCAGAGTGCGCATGCACAGTAGTGACCCCGAGTGCGCATGCGCAGTAGTGAGCACGATTGCGCATCCGCAGCAGTGAGTCCGAGTGCGCATGAGCAGTAGTGACCCTGAGCGCGCTTGCGCAGTAGTGACCCGAGCGCGCATCCGCAGTAGTGAGCCCGAGTGCGCATCCGCAGTAGTGAGTCAGTGTGCGCATGAGCAGTAGTGAGTCCGGGTGCGCATGCACAGTAGTGGGCCCGTGTGCGCATGCGCAGTAGTGAGCCCGAGTGCGCATGCACAGTAGTGGGCCCGTGTCCGCTTGCGCAGTAGTGGGCCCGTGTGCGCATGAGCAGTAGTGAGCCCGTGTGCGCATGCACAGTAGTGAGCCCGTGTGCGCATGCGCAGTAGTGAGCCCGAGCGCGCATGCACAGTAGTGGGCCCGTGTGCGCATGCGCAATAGTGAGCCCTAGTGCGCATGCGCTGTAGTGACCACGAGTGCGCATGCACAGTAGTGAGCCCGTGTGCGCATGCGCAGTAGTGACCCCGAGTGCGCATGCGCAGTAGTGATCCCGATTGCGCATGTGCAGGTCTGAGCAGGAGAGCGCATCGGCACTAGTGAGCCCGATTGCACATCCGCAGTCGTGAGGCCGAGTGCCCATGAGCAGTAGTGAGTCCAAGTGCGAATGAGCACTAGTGACCCCGAGTGCGCATGCACAGTAGTGAGCCCGTGTGCGCATGCGCAGTAGTGCGCCCGAGTGCGCATGAGCAGTAGTGAGCCCGAGCGCGCATGCGCAGTAGTGACCCCGAGTGCGCATGCACACTAGTGAGCCCGAGTGCGCATGCGCAGTAGAGAGCCCGATTGCGCATGTGCAGGTCTGAGCCGAAGAGCGCATCCGCAGTAGTGAGTCCGAATGCGCATCCGCAGTAGTGAGGCCGTGTGCCCATGAGCAGTAGCGAGTCCAAGTGCGCATGAGCACTAGTGACACCGAGTGCGCATGCACAATAGTGAGCCCGTGCGCGCATGCACAGTAGTGCGCACGTGTGCGCACGAGCAGTATTGAGCCCGATTGCGCATCCGCAGCAGTGAGCCCGAGTGCGCATGCACAGTAGTGAGCCCGTGTGCGCCTGCGCAGTAGTGAGCCCGATTGCGCATCCGCAGCAGTGAGTCCGAGTGCGCATGAGCAGTAGTAAGGCCGTGTGCGCATGCGCAGTAGAGAGCCCGATTGCTCATGTGCAGGTCTGAGCTGGAGAGCGCATCCGCAGTAGTGAGCCAGAGTGCGCATGCACAGTAGTGAGCCCGTGTGCGCATGCGCAGTAGTGAGACCGATTGCGCATGTGCAGGTCTGAGCAGGAGAGCGCATCCGCAGTAGTGAGCCCAACTGCACCGTCGCAGTAGTGAAGCCGAGTGCCCATGAGCAGTAGTGAGTCCAAGTGCGAATGAGCACTAGTGTCCCCGAGTGCGCATGCACAGTAGTGAGCCCGTGTGCGCATGCGCAGTCGTGAGGCCGAGTGCCCATGAGCAGTAGCGAGCCCGATTGCGTATGCGCAGTAGTGACCCCGAGTGCTCATGCACAGCAGTGAGCACGAGTGCGCATGCACAGTAGTGAGCCCGTGTGCGCATGCGCAGTAGTGAGCCCGAGTGCGCATGCACAGTAGTGGGCCCGTGTGCACATGCGGAGTAGTGAGCCCGAGTGCGCATCCACAGCAGTGAGTCCGAGTGCGCATGAGCAGTAGTGAGACAGTGTGCGCATGAGCAGTAATGGGTCCGAGTGCGCATAAGCAGTAGTGACCCCGAGCGCAAATGCGCAGTAGTGAGCCCGATTGCGCATCCGCTGCATTCTGTCCGAGTGCGCATGAGCAGTAGTGAGCCCGATTGCACATGAGCAGTCGTGAGGCCGAGTGCCCATGAGCAGTAGTGAGTCCAAGTGCGGATGAGCACTAGTGACCCCGAGTGCGCATGCGCAGTAGAGAGCCCGATTGCGCATGTGCAGGTCTGAGCCGGAGAGCGCATCCGCAGTAGTGAGTCCGAGTGCGCATGCGCAGTAGTGACCCCGAGCGCGCATGAGCAGTAGTGAGCCAGAGTGCACATGCACAGTAGTGAGCCCGTGTGCGCATGCGCAGTAGTGAGAACGATTGCGCATGTGCAGGTCTGAGCAGGAGAGCGCATCCGGTGTAGTGAGCCCGATTGCACATCCGCAGTCGTGGGGCCGAGTGCCCATGAGCAGTAGTGAGCCAAAGTGCACATGCACAGTAGTGAGCCCGTGTGCGCATGCGCAGTAGTGAGCCCGATTGCGCATCCGCAGCAGTGAGTCCGAGTGCGCATGAGCAGTAGTGAGTCCAAGTGCGCATGAGCACTAGTGACCCCAAGTGCGCATGCGCAGGAGAGGGCCCGATTGCGCATGCATAGTAGTGAGCCGGTGTGCGCATGAGCAGTCGTGAGGCCGAGTGCCCATGAGCAGTAGTGAGCCCGATTGCGCATGCGCAGTAGTGACCCCGAGTGCGCATGCACAGTAGTGAGCTCGTGCGCGCATCCGCAGTAGTGAGCCCGATTGCGCATCCGCAGCAGTGAGTCCGAGTGCGCATGAGCAGTAGTGAGTCCGAGTGCGCACGAGCAGTATTGAGCCCGATTGCGCATCCGCAGCAGTGAGTCCGAGTGCGCATGAGCAGTAGTGAGCCCATGTGCGCGTGCACAATGTTGAGCCCGTGTGCGCATGCGCAGTAGTGATCCCGAGTGCGCATGGGCAGTAGTGTCCCCGAGTGCGCATGCTCAGTAGTGAGCCCGAGTGCGCATGCACAGTAGTGAGCCCGAGTGCGCATGCGCAGAATTGAGCTCGAGCGCGCATGTGCAGTTCTGAGCCGGAGTGCGCATCCGCAGTAGCGACCCCGAGTGCGTACGCACAGTAGTGGGCCCGTGTGCGCATGGGTAGTAGTGAGCCCGAGTGCGCATCCGCAGTAGTGAGACAGTGTGCGCATGATCAGTACTGAGTCCGAGTGCGCACGAGCAGTATTGAGCCCGATTGCGCATGCACAGTAGTGGGCCCGTGTGCGCATGCGCAGTAGTGAGCCCTAGTGCGCATGCGCAGTAGTGACCACGAGTACGCGTGCACAGTAGTGAGCCCGTGTGCGCATGCACAGTAGTGAGCTCGTGCGCGCTTCCGCAGTAGTGAGCCCGATTGCGCACCCGCAGCAGTGAGTCCGAGTGCGCATGAGCAGTAGTGAGTCCGAGTGCGCACGAGCAGTATTGAGCCCGATTGCGCATGCGCAGTAGGGAGTCCGTGTGCGCATGCGCAGTAGTGAGTCCGAGTGCCCATGAGCAGTAGTGAGTCCAAGTGCGCATAAGCACTAGTGACCCCGGGCGCGCATGCGCAGTAGTGAGAGCGATTGCGCATCCGCAGCAGTGAGTCCGAGTGCGCATGAGCAGTAGTAAGGCCGTGTGCGCATGCGCAGTAGAGAGCCCGATTGCTCATGTGCAGGTCTGAGCTGGAGAGCGCATCCGCAGTAGTGAGTCCGAGTGCGCATGCGCAGTAGTGACCCCGAGCGCGCATGAGCAGTAGTGAGCCAGAGTGCGCATGCACAGTAGTGAGCCCGTGTGCGCATGCGCAGTAGTGAGACCGATTGCGCATGTGCAGGTCTGAGCAGGAGAGCGCATCCGCAGTAGTGAGCCCAATTGCACCGTCGCAGTAGTGAAGCCGAGTGCCCATGAGCAGTAGTGAGTCCAAGTGCGAATGAGCACTAGTGTCCCCGAGTGCGCATGCACAGTAGTGAGCCCGTGTGCGCATGCGCAGTCGTGAGGCCGAGTGCCCATGAGCAGTAGCGAGCCCGATTGCGCATGCGCAGTAGTGACCCCGAGTGCGCATGCACAGCAGTGAGCACGAGTGCGCATGCACAGTAGTGAGCCCGTGTGCGCATGCGCAGTAGTGAGCCCGAGTGCACATGCACAGTAGTGAGCCCGTGTGCGCATGCGCAGTAGTGAGCCCGATTGCGCATCCGCAGCAGTGAGTCCGAGTGCGCATGAGCAGTAGTGAGTCCAAGTGCGCATGAGCACTAGTGACCCCGAGTGCGCATGCGCAGTAGAGGGCCCGATTGCGCATGCATAGTAGTGAGCCCGTGTGCGCATGAGCAGTCGTGAGGCCGAGTGCCCATGAGCAGTAGTGAGCCCGATTGCGCATGCGCAGTAGTGACCCCGAGTGCGCATGTACAGTAGTGAGCTCGTGCGCGCTTCCGCAGTAGTGAGCCCGATTGCGCATCCGCAGCAGTGAGTCCGAGTGCGCATGAGCAGTAGTGAGTCCGAGTGCGCACGAGCAGTATTGAGCCCGATTGCGCATCCGCAGCAGTGAGCCCGAGTGCGCATGCACAGTAGTGAGCCCGTGTGCGCCTGCGCAGTAGTGAGCCCGATTGCGCATCCGCAGCAGTGAGTCCGAGTGCGCATGAGCAGTAGTAAGGCCGTGTGCGCATGAGCAGTAGAGAGCCCGATTGCTCATGTGCAGGTCTGAGCTGGAGAGCGCATCCGCAGTAGTGAGCCAGAGTGCGCATGCACAGTAGTGACCCCGAGTGCGCATGCACAGTAGTGAGCTCGTGTGCGCATGCGCAGTAGTGAGCCCGAGTGCGCATGTGCAGGTCTGAGCCGGAGTGCGCACGCGCAGTAGTGACCACGAGTGCGCAAGCGCAGTAGTGAACCCGATTGCGCATCGGCAGCAGTGAGTCCGAGTGCGCATGAGCAGTAGTGAGTCCGAGTGCGCATGAGCAGTAGTGACCCCGAGCGCGCATGCGGAGTAGTGAGCCCGATTGCGCATCCGCAGTAGGGTGTCTGTGTGCGCATGCGCAGTAGTGAGCCCGATTGCGCATCGGCAGTAGTGAGTCCGAGTGCCCATGAGCCGTAGTGAGTCCGAGTGCGCATGAGCAGTAGTGAGCCCATGTGCGCATGCACAATGTTGAGCCCGTGTGCGCATGCGCAGTAGTGAGCCCGAGTGCGCATGAGCAGTAGTGAGCCCGTGTGCGCATGAGCAGTAGTGACCCCGAGTGCGCATGCACAGTAGTGAGCCCGTGTGCGCATGCGCAGTAGTGAGCCCGAGTGCGCATGTGCAGGTCTGAGCCGGAGTGCGCACGCGCAGTAGTGACCACGAGTGCGCAAGCGCAGTAGTGACCCGAGCGCGCATCCGCAGTAGTGAGCGCGATTGCGCATCGGCAGCAGTGAGTCCGAGTGCGCATGAGCAGTAGTGAGTCCGAGTGCGCATGAGCAGTAGTGACCCCGAGCGCGCATGCGGAGTAGTGAGCCCGATTGCGCATCCGCAGTAGGGTGTCTGTGTGCGCATGCGCAGTAGTGAGCCCGATTGCGCATCGGCAGTAGTGAGTCCGAGTGCCCATGAGCCGTAGTGAGTCCGAGTGCGCATGAGCAGTAGTGAGTCCGTGTGCGCATGAGTAGTAGCGACCCTGAGTGCGCATGCGCAGTAGTGTGCCCGAGCGCGCATCGGCAGTAGTGAGTCCGAGTGCACATGCACAGTAGTGAGCCCGTGTGCGCATGCGCAGTAGTGAGTCCGATTGCGCATCCGCAGCAGTGAGTCCGAGTGCGCATGAGCAGTAGTGAGTCCATGTGCGCATGAGCACTAGTGACCCCGAGTGCGCATGCACAGTAGTGATCCCGATTGCGCATGTGCAGGTCTGAGCAGGAGAGCGCATTGGCACTAGTGAGCCCGATTGCACATCCGCAGTCGTGAGGCCGAGTGCCCATGAGCAGTAGTGAGTCCAAGTGCGAATGAGCACTAGTGACCCCGAGTGCGCATGCACAGTAGTGAGCCCGTGTGCGCATGCGCAGTAGTGCGCCCGAGTGCGCATGAGCAGTAGTGAGCCCGAGTGCGCATGAGCAGTAGTGACCCCGTTCGCGCTTGCGCAGTAGTGAGCCCGTGTGCGCATGCGTAGTAGTGAGCTCGAGTGCGCATGTGCAGGTCTGAGCCGGAGTGCGCACGCGCAGTAGTGGCCCCGAGTGCGCATGCACAGTAGTGAGCCCGAGCGCGCATGCACAGTAGTGAGCCCGAGTGCGCATGCGCAGTAGAGATCCCGATTGCGCATATGCAGGTCTGAGCCGGAGAGCGCATCCGCAGTAGTGAGTCCGAGCGCGCATCCGCAGTAGTGAGCCCGATTGCGCATCGGCAGCAGTGAGTCCGAGTGCGCATGAGCAGTAGTGAGTCCGAGTGCGCATGAGCAGTAGTGACCCCGAGCGCGCATGCGGAGTAGCGAGCCCGATTGCGCATCCGCAGTAGGGTGTCTGTGTGCGCATGCGCAGTAGTGAGCCCGATTGCGCATCGGCAGTAGTGAGTCCGAGTGCCCATGAGCCGTAGTGAGTCCGGGTGCGCATAGCAGTAGTGAGTCCGTGTGCGCATGAGTAGTAGCGACCCTGAGTGCGCATGCGAAGTAGTGAGCCCGAGTGCGCATGAGCAGTAGTGAGCCCGTGTGCGCATGAGCACTAGTGACCCCGAGTGCGCATGCACAGTAGTGAGCCCGTGCGCGCATGCGCAGTAGTGCGACCGTGTGCGCATGCGCAGAATTGAGCTCGAGGGCGCATGTGCAGTTCTGAGCCGGAGTGCGCATCCGCAGTAGCGACCCCGAGTGCGCACGCACAGTAGTGGGCCCGTGTGCGCATGAGCAGTAGTGACCCCGAGCGCGCATGCGCAGTAGTGACCCGAGCGCGCATCCGCAGTAGTGAGTCCGAGTGCGCATGAGCAGTAGTGACCCCGAGCGCGCATGAGCAGTAGTGAGCCAGAGTGCACATGCACAGTAGTGAGCCCGTGTGCGCATGCGCAGTAGTGAGCACGATTGCGCATCCGCAGCAGTGAGTCCGAGTGCGCATGAGCAGTAGTGACCCTGAGCGCGCTTGCGCAGTAGTGACCCGAGCGCGCATCCGCAGTAGTGAGCCCGAGTGCGCATCCGCAGTAGTGAGTCAGTGTGCGCATGAGCAGTAGTGAGTCCGGGTGCGCATGCACAGTAGTGGGCCCGTGTGCGCATGCGCAGTAGTGAGCACGATTGCGCATCCGCAGCAGTGAGTCCGAGTGCGCATGAGCAGTAGTGACCCTGAGCGCGCTTGCGCAGTAGTGACCCGAGCGCGCATCCGCAGTAGTGAGCCCGAGTGCGCATCCGCAGTAGTGAGTCAGTGTGCGCATGAGCAGTAGTGAGTCCGGGTGCGCATGCACAGTAGTGGGCCCGTGTGCGCATGCGCAGTAGTAAGCCCGAGTGCGCATGGACAGTAGTGGGCCCGTGTCCGCTTGCGCAGTAGTGGGCCCGTGTGCGCATGAGCAGTAGTGAGCCCGTGTGCGCATGCACAGTAGTGAGCCCGTGTGCGAATGAGCACTAGTGACCCCGAGTGCGCATGCACAGTAGTGAGCCCGTGTGCGCATGCGCAGTAGTGCGCCCGAGTGCGCATGAGCAGTAGTGAGCCCGAGCGCGCATGCGCAGTAGTGACCCCGAGCGCGCATGAGCAGTAGTGAGCCAGAGTGCACATGCACAGTAGTGAGCCCGTGTGCGCATGCGCAGTAGTGAGCACGATTGCGCATCCGCAGCTGTGAGTCCGAGTGCGCATGAGCAGTAGTGACCCTGAGCGCGCTTGCGCAGTAGTGACCCGAGCGCGCATCCGCAGTAGTGAGCCCGAGTGCGCATCCGCAGTAGTGAGTCAGTGTGGGCATGAGCAGTAGTGAGTCCGGGTGCGCATGCACAGTAGTGGGCCCGTGTGCGCATGCGCAGTAGTGAGCCCGAGTGCGCATGCACAGTAGTGGGCCCGTGTCCGCTTGCGCAGTAGTGGGCCCGTGTGCGCATGAGCAGTAGTGAGCCCGTGTGCGCATGCACAGTAGTGAGCCCGTGTGCGCATGCGCAGTAGTGAGCCCGAGTGCGCATGCACAGTAGTGGGCCCGAGTGCGCATGCGCAGTAGAGATCCCGATTGCGCATATGCAGGTCTGAGCCGGAGAGCGCATCCGCAGTAGTGAGTCCGAGTGCGCATCCGCAGCAGTGAGGCCGAGTGCCCATGAGCAGTAGTGAGTCCAAGTGCGCATGAGCAGTAGTGACCCCGAGTGCGCATGCGCAGTAGTGATCCCGATTGCGCATGTGCAGGTCGGAGCAGGAGAGCGCATCCGCACTAGTGAGCCCGATTGCACATCCGCAGTCGTGAGGCCGAGTGCCCATGAGCAGTAGTGAGTCCAAGAGCGAATGAGCACTAGTGACCCCGAGTGCGCATGCACAGTAGTGAGCCCGTGTGCGCATGCGCAGTAGTGCGCCCGAGTGCGCATGCGCAGTAGTGACCCCGAGTGCGCATGCGCACTAGTGAGCCCGAGTGCGCATGCGCAGTAGAGAGCCCGATTGCGCATGTGCAGGTTTGAGCCGGAGAGCGCATCCGCAGTAGTGAGTCCGAGTGCGCATGCGCAGTAGTGACCCCGAGCGCGCATGAGCAGTAGTGAGCCAGAGTGCACATGCACAGTAGTGAGCCCGTGTGCGCATGCGCAGTAGTGAGCCCGATTGCGCATCCGCAGCAGTGAGTCCGAGTGCGCATGAGCAGTAGTGAGTCCAAGGGCGCATGAGCACTAGTGACCCCGAGTGCGCATGCGCAGTAGAGGGCCCGATTGCGCATGCATAGTAGTGAGCCCGTGTGCGCATGAGCAGTCGTGAGGCCGAGTGCCCATGAGCAGTAGTGAGCCCGATTGCGCATGCGCAGTAGTGACCCCGAGTGCACATGCACACTAGTGAGCCCGAGTGCGCATGCGCAGTAGAGAGCCCGATTGCGCATGTGCAGGTCTGAGCCGAAGAGCGCATCCGCAGTAGTGAGTCCGAGTGCGCATGCGCAGTAGTGACCCCGAGCGCGCATGAGCAGTAGTGAGCCAGAGTGCACATGCAGTAGTGAGCCCCTGTGCGCATGCGCAGTTCTGAGCCGGAGTGCGCATCCGCAGTAGCGACCCCGAGTGCGCACGCACAGTAGTGGGCCCGTGTGCGCATGAGCAGTAGTGACCCCGAGCGCGCATGCGCAGTAGTGACCCGAGCGCGCATCCGCAGTAGTGAGTCCGAGTGCGCATGAGCAGTAGTGACCCCGAGCGCGCATGAGCAGTAGTGAGCCAGAGTGCACATGCACAGTAGTGAGCCCGTGTGCGCATGCGCAGTAGTGAGCACGATTGCGCATCCGCAGCAGTGAGTCCGAGTGCGCATGAGCAGTAGTGACCCTGAGCGCGCTTGCGCAGTAGTGACCCGAGCGCGCATCCGCAGTAGTGAGCCCGAGTGCGCATCCGCAGTAGTGAGTCAGTGTGCGCATGAGCAGTAGTGAGTCCGGGTGCGCATGCACAGTAGTGGGCCCGTGTGCGCATGCGCAGTAGTGAGCACGATTGCGCATCCGCAGCAGTGAGTCCGAGTGCGCATGAGCAGTAGTGACCCTGAGCGCGCTTGCGCAGTAGTGACCCGAGCGCGCATCCGCAGTAGTGAGCCCGAGTGCGCATCCGCAGTAGTGAGTCAGTGTGCGCATGAGCAGTAGTGAGTCCGGGTGCGCATGCACAGTAGTGAGCCCGTGTGCGCATGCGCAGTAGTGCGCCCGAGTGCGCATGCGCAGTAGTGACCCCGAGTGCGCATGCGCAGTAGTGCGCCCGAGTGCGCATGCGCAGTAGTGACCCCGAGTGCGCATGCGCACTAGTGAGCCCGAGTGCGCATGCGCAGTAGAGAGCCCGATTGCGCATGTGCAGGTTTGAGCCGGAGAGCGCATCCGCAGTAGTGAGTCCGAGTGCGCATGCGCAGTAGTGACCCCGAGCGCGCATGAGCAGTAGTGAGCCAGAGTGCACATGCACAGTAGTGAGCCCGTGTGCGCATGCGCAGTAGTGAGCCCGATTGCGCATCCGCAGCAGTGAGTCCGAGTGCGCATGAGCAGTAGTGAGTCCAAGGGCGCATGAGCACTAGTGACCCCGAGTGCGCATGCGCAGTAGAGGGCCCGATTGCGCATGCATAGTAGTGAGCCCGTGTGCGCATGAGCAGTCGTGAGGCCGAGTGCCCATGAGCAGTAGTGAGCCCGATTGCGCATGCGCAGTAGTGACCCCGAGTGCACATGCACACTAGTGAGCCCGAGTGCGCATGCGCAGTAGAGAGCCCGATTGCGCATGTGCAGGTCTGAGCCGAAGAGCGCATCCGCAGTAGTGAGTCCGAGTGCGCATGCGCAGTAGTGACCCCGAGCGCGCATGAGCAGTAGTGAGCCAGAGTGCACATGCAGTAGTGAGCCCCTGTGCGCATGCGCAGTAGTGAGCCCGAGTGCGCATGCACAGTAGTGAGCCCCTGTGCGCTTGCGCAGTAGTGAGAACGATTGCGCATGTGCAGGCCTGAGCAGGAGAGCGCATCCGCGGTAGTGAGCCCGATTGCACATCTGCAGTCGTGGGGCCGAGTGCCCATGAGCAGTAGTGAGCCAGAGTGCACATGCACAGTAGTGAGCCCGTGTGCGCATGCGCAGTAGTGAGCCCTATTGCGCATCCGCAGCAGTGAGTCCGAGTGCGCATGAGCAGTAGTGAGTCCAAGTGCGCATGAGCACTAGTGACCCCAAGTGCGCATGCACAGTAGTGAGCTCGTGCGCGCATCCGCAGTAGTGAGCCCGATTGCGCATCCGCAGCAGTGAGTCCGAGTGCGCATGAGCAGTAGTGAGTCCGAGTGCGCACGAGCAGTATTGAGCCCGATTGCGCATCCGCAGCAGTGAGTCCGAGTGCGCATGAGCAGTAGTGAGCCCATGTGCGCATGCACAATGTTGAGCCCGTGTGCGCATGCGCAGTAGTGAGCCCGAGTGCGCATGAGCAGTCGTGAGGCCGAGTGCCCATGCCGAGTAGCGAGCCCGATTGCGCATCCGCAGTAGGGTGTCTGAGTGCGCATGCGCAGTAGTGAGCCCGATTGCGCATCGGCAGTAGTGAGTCCGAGTGCCCATGAGCCGTAGTGAGTCCGGGTGCGCATGAGCAGTAGTGAGTCCAAGGGCGCATGAGCACTAGTGAACCCGAGTGCGCATGCGCAGTAGAGGGCCCGATTGCGCATGCATAGTAGTGAGCCCGTGTGCGCATGAGCAGTCGTGAGGCCGAGTGCCCATGAGCAGTAGTGAGCCCGATTGCGCATGCGCAGTAGTGACCCCGAGTGCGCATGCACAGTAGTGAGCTCGTGCGCGCATCCGCAGTAGTGAGCCCGATTGCGCATCCGCAGCAGTGAGTCCGAGTGCGCATGAGCAGTAGTGAGTCCGAGTGCGCACGAGCAGTATTGAGCCCGATTGCGCATCCGCAGCAGTGAGTCCGAGTGCGCATGAGCAGTAGTGACCCCGAGCGCGCATGCCGAGTAGCGAGCCCGATTGCGCATCCGCAGTAGGGTGTCTGAGTGCGCATGCGCAGTAGTGAGCCCGATTGCGCATCGGCAGTAGTGAGTCCGAGTGCCCATGAGCCGTAGTGAGTCCGGGTGCGCATGAGCAGTAGTGAGTCCGTGTGCGCATGAGTAGTAGCGACCCTGAGTGCGCATGCGAAGTAGTGAGCCCGAGTGCGCATGAGCAGTAGTGAGCCCGTGTGCGCATGAGCACTAGTGACCCCGAGTGCGCATGCACAGTAGTGAGCCCGTGCGCGCATGCGCAGTAGTGAGCGCGAGTGCGCATGCACAGTAGTGGGCCCGTGTGCGCATGCGCAGTAGTGGGCCCGAGTGCGCATGAGCAGTAGTGAGCCAGTGTGCGCATGAGCAGTAGTGACCCCGAGTGGGCATGCACAGTAGTGAGCCCGAGTGCGCATGCAGAGTAGTGAGCCCGTGTGCGCATGCGCAGTCGTGAGGCCGAGTGCCCATGAGCAGTAGTGAGCCCGATTGCGCATGCGCAGTAGTGACCCCGAGTGCACATGCACACTAGTGAGCCCGAGTGCGCATGCGCAGTAGAGAGCCCGATTGCGCATGTGCAGGTCTGAGCCGAAGAGCGCATCCGCAGTAGTGAGTCCGAGTGCGCATGCGCAGTAGTGACCCCGAGCGCGCATGAGCAGTAGTGAGCCAGAGTGCACATGCAGTAGTGAGCCCCTGTGCGCATGCGCAGTAGTGAGCCCGAGTGCGCATGCACAGTAGTGAGCCCGTGTGCGCATGCGCAGTAGTGAGAACGATTGCGCATGTGCAGGTCTGAGCAGGAGAGCGCATCCGCGGTAGTGAGCCCGATTGCACATCTGCAGTCGTGGGGCCGAGTGCCCATGAGCAGTAGTGAGCCAGAGTGCACATGCACAGTAGTGAGCCCGTGTGCGCATGCGCAGTAGTGAGCCCGATTGCGCATCCGCAGCAGTGAGTCCGAGTGCGCATGAGCAGTAGTGAGTCCAAGTGCGCATGAGCACTAGTGACCCCAAGTGCGCATGCACAGTAGTGAGCTCGTGCGCGCATCCGCAGTAGTGAGCCCGATTGCGCATCCGCAGCAGTGAGTCCGAGTGCGCATGAGCAGTAGTGAGCCCATGTGCGCATGCACAATGTTGAGCCCGTGTGCGCATGCGCAGTAGTGAGCCCGAGTGCGCATGGGCAGTAGTGACCCCGAGTGCGCATGCGCAGTAGTGATCCCGATTGCGCATGTGCAGGTCTGAGCAGGAGAGCGCATCGGCACTAGTGAGCCCGATTGCACATCCGCAGTCGTGAGGCCGAGTGCCCATGAGCAGTAGTGAGTCCAAGTGCGAATGAGCACTAGTGACCCCGAGTGCGCATGCACAGTAGTGAGCCCGTGTGCGCATGCGCAGTAGTGCGCCCGAGTGCGCATGAGCAGTAGTGAGCCCGAGCGCGCATGCGCAGTAGTGACCCCGAGTGCGCATGCACACTAGTGAGCCCGAGTGCGCATGCGCAGTAGAGAGCCCGATTGCGCATGTGCAGGTCTGAGCCGAAGAGCGCATCCGCAGTAGTGAGTCCGAATGCGCATCCGCAGTAGTGAGGCCGAGTGCCCATGAGCAGTAGCGAGTCCAAGTGCGCATGAGCACTAGTGACACCGAGTGCGCATGCACAATAGTGAGCCCGTGCGCGCATGCACAGTAGTGCGCACGTGTCCGCATGAGCAGTAGTGACCCCGAGCGCGCATGCACAGTAGTAAGCCCGTGTGCGCATGCACAGTAGTGAGCCCGTGTGCGCATGCGCAGTTGTGAGGCCGAGTGCCCATGAGCAGTAGTGAGTCCAAGTACGAATGAGCACTAGTGACCCAGAGTGCGCATGTACAATAGTGAGCCCGTGCGCGCATGCACAGTAGTGCGCACGTGTGCGCATGCGCAGAAGTGAGCTCGAGCGCGCATGTGCAGTTTTGAGCCGGAGTGCGCATCCGCAGTAGCGACCCCGAGTGCGCACGCACAGCAGTGGGCCCGTGTGCGCATGCGCAGTAGTGAGCCCGAGTGCGCATGCGCAGTAGTGACTCCGATTGCGCATGCACAGTAGTGAGCCCCTGTGCGCATGCGCAGTAGTGAGCCCGAGTGCGCATGCACAGTAGTAAGCCCGTGTGCGCATGCACAGTAGTGAGCCCGTGTGCGCATGCGCAGTCGTGAGGCCGAGTGCCCATGAGCAGTAGTGAGTCCAAGTACGAATGAGCACTAGCGACCCAGAGTGCGCATGCACAGTAGTGACCCCGAGTGCGCATGCGCAGTAGTGAGCACGATTGCGCATCCGCAGCAGTGAGTCCGAGTGCGCATGAGCAGTAGTGACCCTGAGCGCGCTTGCGCAGTAGTGACCCGAGCGCGCATCCGCAGTAGTGAGCCCGAGTGCGCATCCGCAGTAGTGAGTCAGTGTGCGCATGAGCAGTAGTGAGTCCGGGTGCGCATGCACAGTAGTGGGCCCGTGTGCGCATGCGCAGTAGTGAGCCCGAGTGCGCATGCACAGTAGTGGGCCCGTGTCCGCTTGCGCAGTAGTGGGCCCGTGTGCGCATGAGCAGTAGTGAGCCCGTGTGCGCATGCACAGTAGTGAGCCCGTGTGCGCATGCGCAGTAGTGAGCCCGAGCGCGCATGCACAGTAGTGGGCCCGTGTGCGCATGCGCAATAGTGAGCCCTAGTGCGCATGCGCTGTAGTGACCACGAGTGCGCATGCACAGTAGTGAGCCCGTGTGCGCATGCGCAGTAGTGACCCCGAGTGCGCATGCGCAGTAGTGATCCCGATTGCGCATGTGCAGGTCTGAGCAGGAGAGCGCATCGGCACTAGTGAGCCCGATTGCACATCCGCAGTCGTGAGGCCGAGTGCCCATGAGCAGTAGTGAGTCCAAGTGCGAATGAGCACTAGTGACCCCGAGTGCGCATGCACAGTAGTGAGCCCGTGTGCGCATGCGCAGTAGTGCGCCCGAGTGCGCATGAGCAGTAGTGAGCCCGAGCGCGCATGCGCAGTAGTGACCCCGAGTGCGCATGCACACTAGTGAGCCCGAGTGCGCATGCGCAGTAGAGAGCCCGATTGCGCATGTGCAGGTCTGAGCCGAAGAGCGCATCCGCAGTAGTGAGTCCGAATGCGCATCCGCAGTAGTGAGGCCGTGTGCCCATGAGCAGTAGCGAGTCCAAGTGCGCATGAGCACTAGTGACACCGAGTGCGCATGCACAATAGTGAGCCCGTGCGCGCATGCACAGTAGTGCGCACGTGTGCGCACGAGCAGTATTGAGCCCGATTGCGCATCCGCAGCAGTGAGCCCGAGTGCGCATGCACAGTAGTGAGCCCGTGTGCGCCTGCGCAGTAGTGAGCCCGATTGCGCATCCGCAGCAGTGAGTCCGAGTGCGCATGAGCAGTAGTAAGGCCGTGTGCGCATGCGCAGTAGAGAGCCCGATTGCTCATGTGCAGGTCTGAGCTGGAGAGCGCATCCGCAGTAGTGAGCCAGAGTGCGCATGCACAGTAGTGAGCCCGTGTGCGCATGCGCAGTAGTGAGACCGATTGCGCATGTGCAGGTCTGAGCAGGAGAGCGCATCCGCAGTAGTGAGCCCAACTGCACCGTCGCAGTAGTGAAGCCGAGTGCCCATGAGCAGTAGTGAGTCCAAGTGCGAATGAGCACTAGTGTCCCCGAGTGCGCATGCACAGTAGTGAGCCCGTGTGCGCATGCGCAGTCGTGAGGCCGAGTGCCCATGAGCAGTAGCGAGCCCGATTGCGTATGCGCAGTAGTGACCCCGAGTGCTCATGCACAGCAGTGAGCACGAGTGCGCATGCACAGTAGTGAGCCCGTGTGCGCATGCGCAGTAGTGAGCCCGAGTGCGCATGCACAGTAGTGGGCCCGTGTGCACATGCGGAGTAGTGAGCCCGAGTGCGCATCCACAGCAGTGAGTCCGAGTGCGCATGAGCAGTAGTGAGACAGTGTGCGCATGAGCAGTTATGGGTCCGAGTGCGCATAAGCAGTAGTGACCCCGAGCGCAAATGCGCAGTAGTGAGCCCGATTGCGCATCCGCTGCATTCTGTCCGAGTGCGCATGAGCAGTAGTGAGCCCGATTGCACATGAGCAGTCGTGAGGCCGAGTGCCCATGAGCAGTAGTGAGTCCAAGTGCGGATGAGCACTAGTGACCCCGAGTGCGCATGCGCAGTAGAGAGCCCGATTGCGCATGTGCAGGTCTGAGCCGGAGAGCGCATCCGCAGTAGTGAGTCCGAGTGCGCATGCGCAGTAGTGACCCCGAGCGCGCATGAGCAGTAGTGAGCCAGAGTGCACATGCACAGTAGTGAGCCCGTGTGCGCATGCGCAGTAGTGAGAACGATTGCGCATGTGCAGGTCTGAGCAGGAGAGCGCATCCGGTGTAGTGAGCCCGATTGCACATCCGCAGTCGTGGGGCCGAGTGCCCATGAGCAGTAGTGAGCCAAAGTGCACATGCACAGTAGTGAGCCCGTGTGCGCATGCGCAGTAGTGAGCCCGATTGCGCATCCGCAGCAGTGAGTCCGAGTGCGCATGAGCAGTAGTGAGTCCAAGTGCGCATGAGCACTAGTGACCCCAAGTGCGCATGCGCAGGAGAGGGCCCGATTGCGCATGCATAGTAGTGAGCCGGTGTGCGCATGAGCAGTCGTGAGGCCGAGTGCCCATGAGCAGTAGTGAGCCCGATTGCGCATGCGCAGTAGTGACCCCGAGTGCGCATGCACAGTAGTGAGCTCGTGCGCGCATCCGCAGTAGTGAGCCCGATTACGCATCCGCAGCAGTGAGTCCGAGTGCGCATGAGCAGTAGTGAGTCCGAGTGCGCACGAGCAGTATTGAGCCCGATTGCGCATCCGCAGCAGTGAGTCCGAGTGCGCATGAGCAGTAGTGAGCCCATGTCCGCGTGCACAATGTTGAGCCCGTGTGCGCATGCGCAGTAGTGATCCCGAGTGCGCATGGGCAGTAGTGTCCCCGAGTGCGCATGCTCAGTAGTGAGCCCGAGTGCGCATGCACAGTAGTGAGCCCGAGTGCGCATGCGCAGAATTGAGCTCGAGCGCGCATGTGCAGTTCTGAGCCGGAGTGCGCATCCGCAGTAGCGACCCCGAGTGCGTACGCACAGTAGTGGGCCCGTGTGCGCATGGGTAGTAGTGAGCCCGAGTGCGCATCCGCAGTAGTGAGACAGTGTGCGCATGATCAGTACTGAGTCCGAGTGCGCACGAGCAGTATTGAGCCCGATTGCGCATGCACAGTAGTGGGCCCGTGTGCGCATGCGCAGTAGTGAGCCCTAGTGCGCATGCGCAGTAGTGACCACGAGTACGCGTGCACAGTAGTGAGCCCGTGTGCGCATGCACAGTAGTGAGCTCGTGCGCGCTTCCGCAGTAGTGAGCCCGATTGCGCACCCGCAGCAGTGAGTCCGAGTGCGCATGAGCAGTAGTGAGTCCGAGTGCGCACGAGCAGTATTGAGCCCGATTGCGCATGCGCAGTAGGGAGTCCGTGTGCGCATGCGCAGTAGTGAGTCCGAGTGCCCATGAGCAGTAGTGAGTCCAAGTGCGCATAAGCACTAGTGACCCCGGGCGCGCATGCGCAGTAGTGAGAGCGATTGCGCATCCGCAGCAGTGAGTCCGAGTGCGCATGAGCAGTAGTAAGGCCGTGTGCGCATGCGCAGTAGAGAGCCCGATTGCTCATGTGCAGGTCTGAGCTGGAGAGCGCATCCGCAGTAGTGAGTCCGAGTGCGCATGCGCAGTAGTGACCCCGAGCGCGCATGAGCAGTAGTGAGCCAGAGTGCGCATGCACAGTAGTGAGCCCGTGTGCGCATGCGCAGTAGTGAGACCGATTGCGCATGTGCAGGTCTGAGCAGGAGAGCGCATCCGCAGTAGTGAGCCCAATTGCACCGTCGCAGTAGTGAAGCCGAGTGCCCATGAGCAGTAGTGAGTCCAAGTGCGAATGAGCACTAGTGTCCCCGAGTGCGCATGCACAGTAGTGAGCCCGTGTGCGCATGCGCAGTCGTGAGGCCGAGTGCCCATGAGCAGTAGCGAGCCCGATTGCGCATGCGCTGTAGTGACCCCGAGTGCGCATGCACAGCAGTGAGCACGAGTGCGCATGCACAGTAGTGAGCCCGTGTGCGCATGCGCAGTAGTGAGCCCGAGTGCGCATGCACAGTAGTGGGCCCGTGTGCACATGCGGAGTAGTGAGCCCGAGTGCGCATCCACAGCAGTGAGTCCGAGTGCGCATGAGCAGTAGTGAGACAGTGTGCGCATGAGCAGTTATGGGTCCGAGTGCGCATAAGCAGTAGTGACCCCGAGCGCAAATGCGCAGTAGTGAGCCCGATTGCGCATCCGCTGCATTCTGTCCGAGTGCGCATGAGCAGTAGTGAGCCCGATTGCACATGAGCAGTCGTGAGGCCGAGTGCCCATGAGCAGTAGTGAGTCCAAGTGCGGATGAGCACTAGTGACCCCGAGTGCGCATGCGCAGTAGAGAGCCCGATTGCGCATGTGCAGGTCTGAGCCGGAGAGCGCATCCGCAGTAGTGAGTCCGAGTGCGCATGCGCAGTAGTGACCCCGAGCGCGCATGAGCAGTAGTGAGCCAGAGTGCACATGCACAGTAGTGAGCCCGTGTGCGCATGCGCAGTAGTGAGAACGATTGCGCATGTGCAGGTCTGAGCAGGAGAGCGCATCCGGTGTAGTGAGCCCGATTGCACATCCGCAGTCGTGGGGCCGAGTGCCCATGAGCAGTAGTGAGCGAAAGTGCACATGCACAGTAGTGAGCCCGTGTGCGCATGCGCAGTAGTGAGCCCGATTGCGCATCCGCAGCAGTGAGTCCGAGTGCGCATGAGCAGTAGTGAGTCCAAGTGCGCATGAGCACTAGTGACCCCAAGTGCGCATGCGCAGGAGAGGGCCCGATTGCGCATGCATAGTAGTGAGCCGGTGTGCGCATGAGCAGTCGTGAGGCCGAGTGCCCATGAGCAGTAGTGAGCCCGATTGCGCATGCGCAGTAGTGACCCCGAGTGCGCATGCACAGTAGTGAGCTCGTGCGCGCATCCGCAGTAGTGAGCCCGATTGCGCATCCGCAGCAGTGAGTCCGAGTGCGCATGAGCAGTAGTGAGTCCGAGTGCGCACGAGCAGTATTGAGCCCGATTGCGCATCCGCAGCAGTGAGTCCGAGTGCGCATGAGCAGTAGTGAGCCCATGTCCGCGTGCACAATGTTGAGCCCGTGTGCGCATGCGCAGTAGTGATCCCGAGTGCGCATGGGCAGTAGTGTCCCCGAGTGCGCATGCTCAGTAGTGAGCCCGAGTGCGCATGCACAGTAGTGAGCCCGAGTGCGCATGCGCAGAATTGAGCTCGAGCGCGCATGTGCAGTTCTGAGCCGGAGTGCGCATCCGCAGTAGCGACCCCGAGTGCGTACGCACAGTAGTGGGCCCGTGTGCGCATGGGTAGTAGTGAGCCCGAGTGCGCATCCGCAGTAGTGAGACAGTGTGCGCATGATCAGTACTGAGTCCGAGTGCGCACGAGCAGTATTGAGCCCGATTGCGCATGCACAGTAGTGGGCCCGTGTGCGCATGCGCAGTAGTGAGCCCTAGTGCGCATGCGCAGTAGTGACCACGAGTACGCGTGCACAGTAGTGAGCCCGTGTGCGCATGCACAGTAGTGAGCTCGTGCGCGCTTCCGCAGTAGTGAGCCCGATTGCGCACCCGCAGCAGTGAGTCCGAGTGCGCATGAGCAGTAGTGAGTCCGAGTGCGCACGAGCAGTATTGAGCCCGATTGCGCATGCGCAGTAGGGAGTCCGTGTGCGCATGCGCAGTAGTGAGTCCGAGTGCCCATGAGCAGTAGTGAGTCCAAGTGCGCATAAGCACTAGTGACCCCGGGCGCGCATGCGCAGTAGTGAGAGCGATTGCGCATCCGCAGCAGTGAGTCCGAGTGCGCATGAGCAGTAGTAAGGCCGTGTGCGCATGCGCAGTAGAGAGCCCGATTGCTCATGTGCAGGTCTGAGCTGGAGAGCGCATCCGCAGTAGTGAGTCCGAGTGCGCATGCGCAGTAGTGACCCCGAGCGCGCATGAGCAGTAGTGAGCCAGAGTGCGCATGCACAGTAGTGAGCCCGTGTGCGCATGCGCAGTAGTGAGACCGATTGCGCATGTGCAGGTCTGAGCAGGAGAGCGCATCCGCAGTAGTGAGCCCAATTGCACCGTCGCAGTAGTGAAGCCGAGTGCCCATGAGCAGTAGTGAGTCCAAGTGCGAATGAGCACTAGTGTCCCCGAGTGCGCATGCACAGTAGTGAGCCCGTGTGCGCATGCGCAGTCGTGAGGCCGAGTGCCCATGAGCAGTAGCGAGCCCGATTGCGCATGCGCTGTAGTGACCCCGAGTGCGCATGCACAGCAGTGAGCACGAGTGCGCATGCACAGTAGTGAGCCCGTGTGCGCATGCGCAGTAGTGAGCCCGAGTGCACATGCACAGTAGTGAGCCCGTGTGCGCATGCGCAGTAGTGAGCCCGATTGCGCATCCGCAGCAGTGAGTCCGAGTGCGCATGAGCAGTAGTGAGTCCAAGTGCGCATGAGCACTAGTGACCCCGAGTGCGCATGCGCAGTAGAGGGCCCGATTGCGCATGCATAGTAGTGAGCCCGTGTGCGCATGAGCAGTCGTGAGGCCGAGTGCCCATGAGCAGTAGTGAGCCCGATTGCGCATGCGCAGTAGTGACCCTGAGTGCGCATGCACAGTAGTGAGCTCGTGCGCGCTTCCGCAGTAGTGAGCCCGATTGCGCATCCGCAGCAGTGAGTCCGAGTGCGCATGAGCAGTAGTGAGTCCGAGTGCGCACGAGCAGTATTGAGCCCGATTGCGCATCCGCAGCAGTGAGCCCGAGTGCGCATGCACAGTAGTGAGCCCGTGTGCGCCTGCGCAGTAGTGAGCCCGATTGCGCATCCGCAGCAGTGAGTCCGAGTGCGCATGAGCAGTAGTAAGGCCGTGTGCGCATGAGCAGTAGAGAGCCCGATTGCTCATGTGCAGGTCTGAGCTGGAGAGCGCATCCGCAGTAGTGAGCCAGAGTGCGCATGCACAGTAGTGACCCCGAGTGCGCATGCACAGTAGTGAGCTCGTGTGCGCATGCGCAGTAGTGAGCCCGAGTGCGCATGTGCAGGTCTGAGCCGGAGTGCGCACGCGCAGTAGTGACCACGAGTGCGCAAGCGCAGTAGTGAACCCGATTGCGCATCGGCAGCAGTGAGTCCGAGTGCGCATGAGCAGTAGTGAGTCCGAGTGCGCATGAGCAGTAGTGACCCCGAGCGCGCATGCGGAGTAGTGAGCCCGATTGCGCATCCGCAGTAGGGTGTCTGTGTGCGCATGCGCAGTAGTGAGCCCGATTGCGCATCGGCAGTAGTGAGTCCGAGTGCCCATGAGCCGTAGTGAGTCCGAGTGCGCATGAGCAGTAGTGAGCCCATGTGCGCATGCACAATGTTGAGCCCGTGTGCGCATGCGCAGTAGTGAGCCCGAGTGCGCATGAGCAGTAGTGAGCCCGTGTGCGCATGAGCAGTAGTGACCCCGAGTGCGCATGCACAGTAGTGAGCCCGTGTGCGCATGCGCAGTAGTGAGCCCGAGTGCGCATGTGCAGGTCTGAGCCGGAGTGCGCACGCGCAGTAGTGACCACGAGTGCGCAAGCGCAGTAGTGACCCGAGCGCGCATCCGCAGTAGTGAGCGCGATTGCGCATCGGCAGCAGTGAGTCCGAGTGCGCATGAGCAGTAGTGAGTCCGAGTGCGCATGAGCAGTAGTGACCCCGAGCGCGCATGCGGAGTAGTGAGCCCGATTGCGCATCCGCAGTAGGGTGTCTGTGTGCGCATGCGCAGTAGTGAGCCCGATTGCGCATCGGCAGTAGTGAGTCCGAGTGCCCATGAGCCGTAGTGAGTCCGAGTGCGCATGAGCAGTAGTGAGTCCGTGTGCGCATGAGTAGTAGCGACCCTGAGTGCGCATGCGCAGTAGTGTGCCCGAGCGCGCATCCGCAGTAGTGAGTCCGAGTGCACATGCACAGTAGTGAGCCCGTGTGCGCATGCGCAGTAGTGAGTCCGATTGCGCATCCGCAGCAGTGAGTCCGAGTGCGCATGAGCAGTAGTGAGTCCATGTGCGCATGAGCACTAGTGACCCCGAGTGCGCATGCACAGTAGTGATCCCGATTGCGCATGTGCAGGTCTGAGCAGGAGAGCGCATTGGCACTAGTGAGCCCGATTGCACATCCGCAGTCGTGAGGCCGAGTGCCCATGAGCAGTAGTGAGTCCAAGTGCGAATGAGCACTAGTGACCCCGAGTGCGCATGCACAGTAGTGAGCCCGTGTGCGCATGCGCAGTAGTGCGCCCGAGTGCGCATGAGCAGTAGTGAGCCCGAGCGCGCATGCGCAGTAGTGACCCCGAGTGCGCATGCACAGTAGTGAGCCCGTGTGCGCATGCGCAGTAGTGAGAACGATTGCGCATGTGCAGATCTGAGCAGGAGAGCGCATCCGCGATAGTGAGCCCGATTGCACATCCGCAGTCGTGGGGCCGAGTGCCCATGAGCAGTAGTGAGCCAGAGTGCACATGCACAGTAGTGAGCCCGTGTGCGCATGCGCAGTAGTGAGTCCGATTGCGCATCCGCAGCAGTGAGTCCGAGTGCGCATGAGCAGTAGTGAGTCCATGTGCGCATGAGCACTAGTGACCCCGAGTGCGCATGCGCAGAATTGAGCTCGAGCGCGCATGTGCAGTTCTGAGCCGCAGTGCGCATCCGCAGTAGCGACCACGAGTGCGCATGCACAGTAGTGAGCCCGTGTGCGCATGCGCAGTAGTGACCCCGAGTGCGCATGCACAGTAGTGAGCCCGTGTGCGCATGCGCAGTAGTGAGCCCGAGTGCGCATGTGCAGGTCTGAGCCGGAGTGCGCACGCGCAGTAGTGACCACGAGTGCGCAAGCGCAGTAGTGACCCGAGCGCGCATCCGCAGTAGTGAGCCCGATTGCGCATCGGCAGCAGTGAGTCCGAGTGCGCATGAGCAGTAGTGACCCCGAGCGCGCATGCGGAGTAGTGAGCCCGATTGCGCATCCGCAGTAGGGTGTCTGTGTGCGCATGCGCAGTAGTGAGCCCGATTGCGCATCGGCAGTAGTGGGCCCGTGTGCGCATGCGCAGTAGTGAGCCCGAGTGCGCATGCACAGTAGTGGGCCCGTGTCCGCTTGCGCAGTAGTGGGCCCGTGTGCGCATGAGCAGTAGTGAGCCCGTGTGCGCATGCACAGTAGTGAGCCCGTGTGCGCATGCGCAGTAGTGAGCCCGAGTGCGCATGCACAGTAGTGGGCCCGTGTGCGCATGCGCAGTAGTGAGCCCGAGTGCGCATGCGCAATAGTGAGACCGTGCGCGCATGGGCAGTAGTGGCCCCGAGTGCGCATGCACAGTAGTGAGCCCGAGTGCGCATGCACAGTAGTGAGCCCGAGTGCGCATGCGCCGTAGAGATCCCGATTGCGCATATGCAGGTCTGAGCCGGAGAGCGCATCCGCAGTAGTGAGTCCGAGTGCGCATCCGCAGTAGTGAGGCCGAGTGCCCATGAGCAGTAGTGAGTCCAAGTGCGCATGAGCACTAGTGACCCCGAGTGCGCATGCACTGTAGTGAGCCCGTGTTCGCATGCGCAGTAGTGAGCCCGAGTGCGCATGAGCAGTAGTGACCCCGTTCGCGCTTGCGCAGTAGTGAGCCCGTGTGCGCATGCGTAGTAGTGAGCTCGAGTGCGCATGTGCAGGTCTGAGCCGGAGTGCGCACGCGCAGTAGTGGCCCCGAGTGCGCATGCACAGTAGTGAGCCCGAGCGCGCATGCACAGTAGTGAGTCCGAGCGCGCATCCGCAGTAGTGAGCCCGATTGCGCATCGGCAGCAGTGAGTCCGAGTGCGCATGAGCAGTAGTGAGTCCGAGTGCGCATGAGCAGTAGTGACCCCGAGCGCGCATGCGGAGTAGCGAGCCCGATTGCGCATCCGCAGTAGGGTGTCTGTGTGCGCATGCGCAGTAGTGAGCCCGATTGCGCATCGGCAGTAGTGAGTCCGAGTGCCCATGAGCCGTAGTGAGTCCGGGTGCGCATAGCAGTAGTGAGTCCGTGTGCGCATGAGTAGTAGCGACCCTGAGTGCGCATGCGAAGTAGTGAGCCCGAGTGCGCATGAGCAGTAGTGAGCCCGTGTGCGCATGAGCACTAGTGACCCCGAGTGCGCATGCACAGTAGTGAGCCCGTGCGCGCATGCGCAGTAGTGCGACCGTGTGCGCATGCGCAGAATTGAGCTCGAGGGCGCATGTGCAGTTCTGAGCCGGAGTGCGCATCCGCAGTAGCGACCCCGAGTGCGCACGCACAGTAGTGGGCCCGTGTGCGCATGAGCAGTAGTGACCCCGAGCGCGCATGCGCAGTAGTGACCCGAGCGCGCATCCGCAGTAGTGAGTCCGAGTGCGCATGAGCAGTAGTGACCCCGAGCGCGCATGAGCAGTAGTGAGCCAGAGTGCACATGCACAGTAGTGAGCCCGTGTGCGCATGCGCAGTAGTGAGCACGATTGCGCATCCGCAGCAGTGAGTCCGAGTGCGCATGAGCAGTAGTGACCCTGAGCGCGCTTGCGCAGTAGTGACCCGAGCGCGCATCCGCAGTAGTGAGCCCGAGTGCGCATCCGCAGTAGTGAGTCAGTGTGCGCATGAGCAGTAGTGAGTCCGGGTGCGCATGCACAGTAGTGGGCCCGTGTGCGCATGCGCAGTAGTGAGCACGATTGCGCATCCGCAGCAGTGAGTCCGAGTGCGCATGAGCAGTAGTGACCCTGAGCGCGCTTGCGCAGTAGTGACCCGAGCGCGCATCCGCAGTAGTGAGCCCGAGTGCGCATCCGCAGTAGTGAGTCAGTGTGCGCATGAGCAGTAGTGAGTCCGGGTGCGCATGCACAGTAGTGGGCCCGTGTGCGCATGCGCAGTAGTAAGCCCGAGTGCGCATGGACAGTAGTGGGCCCGTGTCCGCTTGCGCAGTAGTGGGCCCGTGTGCGCATGAGCAGTAGTGAGCCCGTGTGCGCATGCACAGTAGTGAGCCCGTGTGCGAATGAGCACTAGTGACCCCGAGTGCGCATGCACAGTAGTGAGCCCGTGTGCGCATGCGCAGTAGTGCGCCCGAGTGCGCATGAGCAGTAGTGAGCCCGAGCGCGCATGCGCAGTAGTGACCCCGAGCGCGCATGAGCAGTAGTGAGCCAGAGTGCACATGCACAGTAGTGAGCCCGTGTGCGCATGCGCAGTAGTGAGCACGATTGCGCATCCGCAGCTGTGAGTCCGAGTGCGCATGAGCAGTAGTGACCCTGAGCGCGCTTGCGCAGTAGTGACCCGAGCGCGCATCCGCAGTAGTGAGCCCGAGTGCGCATCCGCAGTAGTGAGTCAGTGTGGGCATGAGCAGTAGTGAGTCCGGGTGCGCATGCACAGTAGTGGGCCCGTGTGCGCATGCGCAGTAGTGAGCCCGAGTGCGCATGCACAGTAGTGGGCCCGTGTCCGCTTGCGCAGTAGTGGGCCCGTGTGCGCATGAGCAGTAGTGAGCCCGTGTGCGCATGCACAGTAGTGAGCCCGTGTGCGCATGCGCAGTAGTGAGCCCGAGTGCGCATGCACAGTAGTGGGCCCGAGTGCGCATGCGCAGTAGAGATCCCGATTGCGCATATGCAGGTCTGAGCCGGAGAGCGCATCCGCAGTAGTGAGTCCGAGTGCGCATCCGCAGCAGTGAGGCCGAGTGCCCATGAGCAGTAGTGAGTCCAAGTGCGCATGAGCAGTAGTGACCCCGAGTGCGCATGCGCAGTAGTGATCCCGATTGCGCATGTGCAGGTCGGAGCAGGAGAGCGCATCCGCACTAGTGAGCCCGATTGCACATCCGCAGTCGTGAGGCCGAGTGCCCATGAGCAGTAGTGAGTCCAAGAGCGAATGAGCACTAGTGACCCCGAGTGCGCATGCACAGTAGTGAGCCCGTGTGCGCATGCGCAGTAGTGCGCCCGAGTGCGCATGCGCAGTAGTGACCCCGAGTGCGCATGCGCACTAGTGAGCCCGAGTGCGCATGCGCAGTAGAGAGCCCGATTGCGCATGTGCAGGTTTGAGCCGGAGAGCGCATCCGCAGTAGTGAGTCCGAGTGCGCATGCGCAGTAGTGACCCCGAGCGCGCATGAGCAGTAGTGAGCCAGAGTGCACATGCACAGTAGTGAGCCCGTGTGCGCATGCGCAGTAGTGAGCCCGATTGCGCATCCGCAGCAGTGAGTCCGAGTGCGCATGAGCAGTAGTGAGTCCAAGGGCGCATGAGCACTAGTGACCCCGAGTGCGCATGCGCAGTAGAGGGCCCGATTGCGCATGCATAGTAGTGAGCCCGTGTGCGCATGAGCAGTCGTGAGGCCGAGTGCCCATGAGCAGTAGTGAGCCCGATTGCGCATGCGCAGTAGTGACCCCGAGTGCACATGCACACTAGTGAGCCCGAGTGCGCATGCGCAGTAGAGAGCCCGATTGCGCATGTGCAGGTCTGAGCCGAAGAGCGCATCCGCAGTAGTGAGTCCGAGTGCGCATGCGCAGTAGTGACCCCGAGCGCGCATGAGCAGTAGTGAGCCAGAGTGCACATGCAGTAGTGAGCCCCTGTGCGCATGCGCAGTAGTGAGCCCGAGTGCGCATGCACAGTAGTGAGCCCCTGTGCGCTTGCGCAGTAGTGAGAACGATTGCGCATGTGCAGGCCTGAGCAGGAGAGCGCATCCGCGGTAGTGAGCCCGATTGCACATCTGCAGTCGTGGGGCCGAGTGCCCATGAGCAGTAGTGAGCCAGAGTGCACATGCACAGTAGTGAGCCCGTGTGCGCATGCGCAGTAGTGAGCCCTATTGCGCATCCGCAGCAGTGAGTCCGAGTGCGCATGAGCAGTAGTGAGTCCAAGTGCGCATGAGCACTAGTGACCCCAAGTGCGCATGCACAGTAGTGAGCTCGTGCGCGCATCCGCAGTAGTGAGCCCGATTGCGCATCCGCAGCAGTGAGTCCGAGTGCGCATGAGCAGTAGTGAGTCCGAGTGCGCACGAGCAGTATTGAGCCCGATTGCGCATCCGCAGCAGTGAGTCCGAGTGCGCATGAGCAGTAGTGAGCCCATGTGCGCATGCACAATGTTGAGCCCGTGTGCGCATGCGCAGTAGTGAGCCCGAGTGCGCATGAGCAGTCGTGAGGCCGATTGCGCATCGGCAGTAGTGAGTCCGAGTGCCCATGAGCCGTAGTGAGTCCGGGTGCGCATGAGCAGTAGTGAGTCCAAGGGCGCATGAGCACTAGTGAACCCGAGTGCGCATGCGCAGTAGAGGGCCCGATTGCGCATGCATAGTAGTGAGCCCGTGTGCGCATGAGCAGTCGTGAGGCCGAGTGCCCATGAGCAGTAGTGAGCCCGATTGCGCATGCGCAGTAGTGACCCCGAGTGCGCATGCACAGTAGTGAGCTCGTGCGCGCATCCGCAGTAGTGAGCCCGATTGCGCATCCGCAGCAGTGAGTCCGAGTGCGCATGAGCAGTAGTGAGTCCGAGTGCGCACGAGCAGTATTGAGCCCGATTGCGCATCCGCAGCAGTGAGTCCGAGTGCGCATGAGCAGTAGTGACCCCGAGCGCGCATGCCGAGTAGCGAGCCCGATTGCGCATCCGCAGTAGGGTGTCTGAGTGCGCATGCGCAGTAGTGAGCCCGATTGCGCATCGGCAGTAGTGAGTCCGAGTGCCCATGAGCCGTAGTGAGTCCGGGTGCGCATGAGCAGTAGTGAGTCCGTGTGCGCATGAGTAGTAGCGACCCTGAGTGCGCATGCGAAGTAGTGAGCCCGAGTGCGCATGAGCAGTAGTGAGCCCGTGTGCGCATGAGCACTAGTGACCCCGAGTGCGCATGCACAGTAGTGAGCCCGTGCGCGCATGCGCAGTAGTGAGCCCGAGTGCGCATGCACAGTAGTGGGCCCGTGTGCGCATGCGCAGTAGTGGGCCCGAGTGCGCATGAGCAGTAGTGAGCCAGTGTGCGCATGAGCAGTAGTGACCCCGAGTGGGCATGCACAGTAGTGAGCCCGAGTGCGCATGCAGAGTAGTGAGCCCGTGTGCGCATGCGCAGTCGTGAGGCCGAGTGCCCATGAGCAGTAGTGAGCCCGATTGCGCATGCGCAGTAGTGACCCCGAGTGCACATGCACACTAGTGAGCCCGAGTGCGCATGCGCAGTAGAGAGCCCGATTGCGCATGTGCAGGTCTGAGCCGAAGAGCGCATCCGCAGTAGTGAGTCCGAGTGCGCATGCGCAGTAGTGACCCCGAGCGCGCATGAGCAGTAGTGAGCCAGAGTGCACATGCAGTAGTGAGCCCCTGTGCGCATGCGCAGTAGTGAGCCCGAGTGCGCATGCACAGTAGTGAGCCCGTGTGCGCATGCGCAGTAGTGAGAACGATTGCGCATGTGCAGGTCTGAGCAGGAGAGCGCATCCGCGGTAGTGAGCCCGATTGCACATCTGCAGTCGTGGGGCCGAGTGCCCATGAGCAGTAGTGAGCCAGAGTGCACATGCACAGTAGTGAGCCCGTGTGCGCATGCGCAGTAGTGAGCCCGATTGCGCATCCGCAGCAGTGAGTCCGAGTGCGCATGGGCAGTAGTGACCCCGAGTGCGCATGCGCAGTAGTGATCCCGATTGCGCATGTGCAGGTCTGAGCAGGAGAGCGCATCGGCACTAGTGAGCCCGATTGCACATCCGCAGTCGTGAGGCCGAGTGCCCATGAGCAGTAGTGAGTCCAAGTGCGAATGAGCACTAGTGACCCCGAGTGCGCATGCACAGTAGTGAGCCCGTGTGCGCATGCGCAGTAGTGCGCCCGAGTGCGCATGAGCAGTAGTGAGCCCGAGCGCGCATGCGCAGTAGTGACCCCGAGTGCGCATGCACACTAGTGAGCCCGAGTGCGCATGCGCAGTAGAGAGCCCGATTGCGCATGTGCAGGTCTGAGCCGAAGAGCGCATCCGCAGTAGTGAGTCCGAATGCGCATCCGCAGTAGTGAGGCCGAGTGCCCATGAGCAGTAGCGAGTCCAAGTGCGCATGAGCACTAGTGACACCGAGTGCGCATGCACAATAGTGAGCCCGTGCGCGCATGCACAGTAGTGCGCACGTGTCCGCATGAGCAGTAGTGACCCCGAGCGCGCATGCACAGTAGTAAGCCCGTGTGCGCATGCACAGTAGTGAGCCCGTGTGCGCATGCGCAGTTGTGAGGCCGAGTGCCCATGAGCAGTAGTGAGTCCAAGTACGAATGAGCACTAGTGACCCAGAGTGCGCATGTACAATAGTGAGCCCGTGCGCGCATGCACAGTAGTGCGCACGTGTGCGCATGCGCAGAAGTGAGCTCGAGCGCGCATGTGCAGTTTTGAGCCGGAGTGCGCATCCGCAGTAGCGACCCCGAGTGCGCACGCACAGCAGTGGGCCCGTGTGCGCATGCGCAGTAGTGAGCCCGAGTGCGCATGCGCAGTAGTGACTCCGATTGCGCATGCACAGTAGTGAGCCCCTGTGCGCATGCGCAGTAGTGAGCCCGAGTGCGCATGCACAGTAGTAAGCCCGTGTGCGCATGCACAGTAGTGAGCCCGTGTGCGCATGCGCAGTCGTGAGGCCGAGTGCCCATGAGCAGTAGTGAGTCCAAGTACGAATGAGCACTAGCGACCCAGAGTGCGCATGCACAGTAGTGACCCCGAGTGCGCATGCGCAGTAGTGAGCACGATTGCGCATCCGCAGCAGTGAGTCCGAGTGCGCATGAGCAGTAGTGACCCTGAGCGCGCTTGCGCAGTAGTGACCCGAGCGCGCATCCGCAGTAGTGAGCCCGAGTGCGCATCCGCAGTAGTGAGTCAGTGTGCGCATGAGCAGTAGTGAGTCCGGGTGCGCATGCACAGTAGTGGGCCCGTGTGCGCATGCGCAGTAGTGAGCCCGAGTGCGCATGCACAGTAGTGGGCCCGTGTCCGCTTGCGCAGTAGTGGGCCCGTGTGCGCATGAGCAGTAGTGAGCCCGTGTGCGCATGCACAGTAGTGAGCCCGTGTGCGCATGCGCAGTAGTGAGCCCGAGCGCGCATGCACAGTAGTGGGCCCGTGTGCGCATGCGCAATAGTGAGCCCTAGTGCGCATGCGCTGTAGTGACCACGAGTGCGCATGCACAGTAGTGAGCCCGTGTGCGCATGCGCAGTAGTGACCCCGAGTGCGCATGCGCAGTAGTGATCCCGATTGCGCATGTGCAGGTCTGAGCAGGAGAGCGCATCGGCACTAGTGAGCCCGATTGCACATCCGCAGTCGTGAGGCCGAGTGCCCATGAGCAGTAGTGAGTCCAAGTGCGAATGAGCACTAGTGACCCCGAGTGCGCATGCACAGTAGTGAGCCCGTGTGCGCATGCGCAGTAGTGCGCCCGAGTGCGCATGAGCAGTAGTGAGCCCGAGCGCGCATGCGCAGTAGTGACCCCGAGTGCGCATGCACACTAGTGAGCCCGAGTGCGCATGCGCAGTAGAGAGCCCGATTGCGCATGTGCAGGTCTGAGCCGAAGAGCGCATCCGCAGTAGTGAGTCCGAATGCGCATCCGCAGTAGTGAGGCCGTGTGCCCATGAGCAGTAGCGAGTCCAAGTGCGCATGAGCACTAGTGACACCGAGTGCGCATGCACAATAGTGAGCCCGTGCGCGCATGCACAGTAGTGCGCACGTGTGCGCACGAGCAGTATTGAGCCCGATTGCGCATCCGCAGCAGTGAGCCCGAGTGCGCATGCACAGTAGTGAGCCCGTGTGCGCCTGCGCAGTAGTGAGCCCGATTGCGCATCCGCAGCAGTGAGTCCGAGTGCGCATGAGCAGTAGTAAGGCCGTGTGCGCATGCGCAGTAGAGAGCCCGATTGCTCATGTGCAGGTCTGAGCTGGAGAGCGCATCCGCAGTAGTGAGCCAGAGTGCGCATGCACAGTAGTGAGCCCGTGTGCGCATGCGCAGTAGTGAGACCGATTGCGCATGTGCAGGTCTGAGCAGGAGAGCGCATCCGCAGTAGTGAGCCCAACTGCACCGTCGCAGTAGTGAAGCCGAGTGCCCATGAGCAGTAGTGAGTCCAAGTGCGAATGAGCACTAGTGTCCCCGAGTGCGCATGCACAGTAGTGAGCCCGTGTGCGCATGCGCAGTCGTGAGGCCGAGTGCCCATGAGCAGTAGCGAGCCCGATTGCGTATGCGCAGTAGTGACCCCGAGTGCTCATGCACAGCAGTGAGCACGAGTGCGCATGCACAGTAGTGAGCCCGTGTGCGCATGCGCAGTAGTGAGCCCGAGTGCGCATGCACAGTAGTGGGCCCGTGTGCACATGCGGAGTAGTGAGCCCGAGTGCGCATCCACAGCAGTGAGTCCGAGTGCGCATGAGCAGTAGTGAGACAGTGTGCGCATGAGCAGTAATGGGTCCGAGTGCGCATAAGCAGTAGTGACCCCGAGCGCAAATGCGCAGTAGTGAGCCCGATTGCGCATCCGCTGCATTCTGTCCGAGTGCGCATGAGCAGTAGTGAGCCCGATTGCACATGAGCAGTCGTGAGGCCGAGTGCCCATGAGCAGTAGTGAGTCCAAGTGCGGATGAGCACTAGTGACCCCGAGTGCGCATGCGCAGTAGAGAGCCCGATTGCGCATGTGCAGGTCTGAGCCGGAGAGCGCATCCGCAGTAGTGAGTCCGAGTGCGCATGCGCAGTAGTGACCCCGAGCGCGCATGAGCAGTAGTGAGCCAGAGTGCACATGCACAGTAGTGAGCCCGTGTGCGCATGCGCAGTAGTGAGAACGATTGCGCATGTGCAGGTCTGAGCAGGAGAGCGCATCCGGTGTAGTGAGCCCGATTGCACATCCGCAGTCGTGGGGCCGAGTGCCCATGAGCAGTAGTGAGCCAAAGTGCACATGCACAGTAGTGAGCCCGTGTGCGCATGCGCAGTAGTGAGCCCGATTGCGCATCCGCAGCAGTGAGTCCGAGTGCGCATGAGCAGTAGTGAGTCCGAGTGCGCATGAGCAGTAGTGAGTCCGAGTGCGCACGAGCAGTATTGAGCCCGATTGCGCATCCGCAGCAGTGAGTCCGAGTGCGCATGAGCAGTAGTGAGCCCATGTGCGCGTGCACAATGTTGAGCCCGTGTGCGCATGCGCAGTAGTGATCCCGAGTGCGCATGGGCAGTAGTGTCCCCGAGTGCGCATGCTCAGTAGTGAGCCCGAGTGCGCATGCACAGTAGTGAGCCCGAGTGCGCATGCGCAGAATTGAGCTCGAGCGCGCATGTGCAGTTCTGAGCCGGAGTGCGCATCCGCAGTAGCGACCCCGAGTGCGTACGCACAGTAGTGGGCCCGTGTGCGCATGGGTAGTAGTGAGCCCGAGTGCGCATCCGCAGTAGTGAGACAGTGTGCGCATGATCAGTACTGAGTCCGAGTGCGCACGAGCAGTATTGAGCCCGATTGCGCATGCACAGTAGTGGGCCCGTGTGCGCATGCGCAGTAGTGAGCCCTAGTGCGCATGCGCAGTAGTGACCACGAGTACGCGTGCACAGTAGTGAGCCCGTGTGCGCATGCACAGTAGTGAGCTCGTGCGCGCTTCCGCAGTAGTGAGCCCGATTGCGCACCCGCAGCAGTGAGTCCGAGTGCGCATGAGCAGTAGTGAGTCCGAGTGCGCACGAGCAGTATTGAGCCCGATTGCGCATGCGCAGTAGGGAGTCCGTGTGCGCATGCGCAGTAGTGAGTCCGAGTGCCCATGAGCAGTAGTGAGTCCAAGTGCGCATAAGCACTAGTGACCCCGGGCGCGCATGCGCAGTAGTGAGAGCGATTGCGCATCCGCAGCAGTGAGTCCGAGTGCGCATGAGCAGTAGTAAGGCCGTGTGCGCATGCGCAGTAGAGAGCCCGATTGCTCATGTGCAGGTCTGAGCTGGAGAGCGCATCCGCAGTAGTGAGTCCGAGTGCGCATGCGCAGTAGTGACCCCGAGCGCGCATGAGCAGTAGTGAGCCAGAGTGCGCATGCACAGTAGTGAGCCCGTGTGCGCATGCGCAGTAGTGAGACCGATTGCGCATGTGCAGGTCTGAGCAGGAGAGCGCATCCGCAGTAGTGAGCCCAATTGCACCGTCGCAGTAGTGAAGCCGAGTGCCCATGAGCAGTAGTGAGTCCAAGTGCGAATGAGCACTAGTGTCCCCGAGTGCGCATGCACAGTAGTGAGCCCGTGTGCGCATGCGCAGTCGTGAGGCCGAGTGCCCATGAGCAGTAGCGAGCCCGATTGCGCATGCGCAGTAGTGACCCCGAGTGCGCATGCACAGCAGTGAGCACGAGTGCGCATGCACAGTAGTGAGCCCGTGTGCGCATGCGCAGTAGTGAGCCCGAGTGCACATGCACAGTAGTGAGCCCGTGTGCGCATGCGCAGTAGTGAGCCCGATTGCGCATCCGCAGCAGTGAGTCCGAGTGCGCATGAGCAGTAGTGAGTCCAAGTGCGCATGAGCACTAGTGACCCCGAGTGCGCATGCGCAGTAGAGGGCCCGATTGCGCATGCATAGTAGTGAGCCCGTGTGCGCATGAGCAGTCGTGAGGCCGAGTGCCCATGAGCAGTAGTGAGCCCGATTGCGCATGCGCAGTAGTGACCCCGAGTGCGCATGCACAGTAGTGAGCTCGTGCGCGCTTCCGCAGTAGTGAGCCCGATTGCGCATCCGCAGCAGTGAGTCCGAGTGCGCATGAGCAGTAGTGAGTCCGAGTGCGCACGAGCAGTATTGAGCCCGATTGCGCATCCGCAGCAGTGAGCCCGAGTGCGCATGCACAGTAGTGAGCCCGTGTGCGCCTGCGCAGTAGTGAGCCCGATTGCGCATCCGCAGCAGTGAGTCCGAGTGCGCATGAGCAGTAGTAAGGCCGTGTGCGCATGAGCAGTAGAGAGCCCGATTGCTCATGTGCAGGTCTGAGCTGGAGAGCGCATCCGCAGTAGTGAGCCAGAGTGCGCATGCACAGTAGTGACCCCGAGTGCGCATGCACAGTAGTGAGCTCGTGTGCGCATGCGCAGTAGTGAGCCCGAGTGCGCATGTGCAGGTCTGAGCCGGAGTGCGCACGCGCAGTAGTGACCACGAGTGCGCAAGCGCAGTAGTGAACCCGATTGCGCATCGGCAGCAGTGAGTCCGAGTGCGCATGAGCAGTAGTGAGTCCGAGTGCGCATGAGCAGTAGTGACCCCGAGCGCGCATGCGGAGTAGTGAGCCCGATTGCGCATCCGCAGTAGGGTGTCTGTGTGCGCATGCGCAGTAGTGAGCCCGATTGCGCATCGGCAGTAGTGAGTCCGAGTGCCCATGAGCCGTAGTGAGTCCGAGTGCGCATGAGCAGTAGTGAGCCCATGTGCGCATGCACAATGTTGAGCCCGTGTGCGCATGCGCAGTAGTGAGCCCGAGTGCGCATGAGCAGTAGTGAGCCCGTGTGCGCATGAGCAGTAGTGACCCCGAGTGCGCATGCACAGTAGTGAGCCCGTGTGCGCATGCGCAGTAGTGAGCCCGAGTGCGCATGTGCAGGTCTGAGCCGGAGTGCGCACGCGCAGTAGTGACCACGAGTGCGCAAGCGCAGTAGTGACCCGAGCGCGCATCCGCAGTAGTGAGCGCGATTGCGCATCGGCAGCAGTGAGTCCGAGTGCGCATGAGCAGTAGTGAGTCCGAGTGCGCATGAGCAGTAGTGACCCCGAGCGCGCATGCGGAGTAGTGAGCCCGATTGCGCATCCGCAGTAGGGTGTCTGTGTGCGCATGCGCAGTAGTGAGCCCGATTGCGCATCGGCAGTAGTGAGTCCGAGTGCCCATGAGCCGTAGTGAGTCCGAGTGCGCATGAGCAGTAGTGAGTCCGTGTGCGCATGAGTAGTAGCGACCCTGAGTGCGCATGCGCAGTAGTGTGCCCGAGCGCGCATCCGCAGTAGTGAGTCCGAGTGCACATGCACAGTAGTGAGCCCGTGTGCGCATGCGCAGTAGTGAGTCCGATTGCGCATCCGCAGCAGTGAGTCCGAGTGCGCATGAGCAGTAGTGAGTCCATGTGCGCATGAGCACTAGTGACCCCGAGTGCGCATGCACAGTAGTGATCCCGATTGCGCATGTGCAGGTCTGAGCAGGAGAGCGCATTGGCACTAGTGAGCCCGATTGCACATCCGCAGTCGTGAGGCCGAGTGCCCATGAGCAGTAGTGAGTCCAAGTGCGAATGAGCACTAGTGACCCCGAGTGCGCATGCACAGTAGTGAGCCCGTGTGCGCATGCGCAGTAGTGCGCCCGAGTGCGCATGAGCAGTAGTGAGCCCGAGCGCGCATGCGCAGTAGTGACCCCGAGTGCGCATGCACAGTAGTGAGCCCGTGTGCGCATGCGCAGTAGTGAGAACGATTGCGCATGTGCAGATCTGAGCAGGAGAGCGCATCCGCGATAGTGAGCCCGATTGCACATCCGCAGTCGTGGGGCCGAGTGCCCATGAGCAGTAGTGAGCCAGAGTGCACATGCACAGTAGTGAGCCCGTGTGCGCATGCGCAGTAGTGAGTCCGATTGCGCATCCGCAGCAGTGAGTCCGAGTGCGCATGAGCAGTAGTGAGTCCATGTGCGCATGAGCACTAGTGACCCCGAGTGCGCATGCGCAGAATTGAGCTCGAGCGCGCATGTGCAGTTCTGAGCCGCAGTGCGCATCCGCAGTAGCGACCACGAGTGCGCATGCACAGTAGTGAGCCCGTGTGCGCATGCGCAGTAGTGACCCCGAGTGCGCATGCACAGTAGTGAGCCCGTGTGCGCATGCGCAGTAGTGAGCCCGAGTGCGCATGTGCAGGTCTGAGCCGGAGTGCGCACGCGCAGTAGTGACCACGAGTGCGCAAGCGCAGTAGTGACCCGAGCGCGCATCCGCAGTAGTGAGCCCGATTGCGCATCGGCAGCAGTGAGTCCGAGTGCGCATGAGCAGTAGTGACCCCGAGCGCGCATGCGGAGTAGTGAGCCCGATTGCGCATCCGCAGTAGGGTGTCTGTGTGCGCATGCGCAGTAGTGAGCCCGATTGCGCATCGGCAGTAGTGGGCCCGTGTGCGCATGCGCAGTAGTGAGCCCGAGTGCGCATGCACAGTAGTGGGCCCGTGTCCGCTTGCGCAGTAGTGGGCCCGTGTGCGCATGAGCAGTAGTGAGCCCGTGTGCGCATGCACAGTAGTGAGCCCGTGTGCGCATGCGCAGTAGTGAGCCCGAGTGCGCATGCACAGTAGTGGGCCCGTGTGCGCATGCGCAGTAGTGAGCCCGAGTGCGCATGCGCAATAGTGAGACCGTGCGCGCATGGGCAGTAGTGGCCCCGAGTGCGCATGCACAGTAGTGAGCCCGAGTGCGCATGCACAGTAGTGAGCCCGAGTGCGCATGCGCCGTAGAGATCCCGATTGCGCATATGCAGGTCTGAGCCGGAGAGCGCATCCGCAGTAGTGAGTCCGAGTGCGCATCCGCAGTAGTGAGGCCGAGTGCCCATGAGCAGTAGTGAGTCCAAGTGCGCATGAGCACTAGTGACCCCGAGTGCGCATGCACTGTAGTGAGCCCGTGTTCGCATGCGCAGTAGTGAGCCCGAGTGCGCATGAGCAGTAGTGACCCCGTTCGCGCTTGCGCAGTAGTGAGCCCGTGTGCGCATGCGTAGTAGTGAGCTCGAGTGCGCATGTGCAGGTCTGAGCCGGAGTGCGCACGCGCAGTAGTGGCCCCGAGTGCGCATGCACAGTAGTGAGCCCGAGCGCGCATGCACAGTAGTGAGTCCGAGCGCGCATCCGCAGTAGTGAGCCCGATTGCGCATCGGCAGCAGTGAGTCCGAGTGCGCATGAGCAGTAGTGAGTCCGAGTGCGCATGAGCAGTAGTGACCCCGAGCGCGCATGCGGAGTAGCGAGCCCGATTGCGCATCCGCAGTAGGGTGTCTGTGTGCGCATGCGCAGTAGTGAGCCCGATTGCGCATCGGCAGTAGTGAGTCCGAGTGCCCATGAGCCGTAGTGAGTCCGGGTGCGCATAGCAGTAGTGAGTCCGTGTGCGCATGAGTAGTAGCGACCCTGAGTGCGCATGCGAAGTAGTGAGCCCGAGTGCGCATGAGCAGTAGTGAGCCCGTGTGCGCATGAGCACTAGTGACCCCGAGTGCGCATGCACAGTAGTGAGCCCGTGCGCGCATGCGCAGTAGTGCGACCGTGTGCGCATGCGCAGAATTGAGCTCGAGGGCGCATGTGCAGTTCTGAGCCGGAGTGCGCATCCGCAGTAGCGACCCCGAGTGCGCACGCACAGTAGTGGGCCCGTGTGCGCATGAGCAGTAGTGACCCCGAGCGCGCATGCGCAGTAGTGACCCGAGCGCGCATCCGCAGTAGTGAGTCCGAGTGCGCATGAGCAGTAGTGACCCCGAGCGCGCATGAGCAGTAGTGAGCCAGAGTGCACATGCACAGTAGTGAGCCCGTGTGCGCATGCGCAGTAGTGAGCACGATTGCGCATCCGCAGCAGTGAGTCCGAGTGCGCATGAGCAGTAGTGACCCTGAGCGCGCTTGCGCAGTAGTGACCCGAGCGCGCATCCGCAGTAGTGAGCCCGAGTGCGCATCCGCAGTAGTGAGTCAGTGTGCGCATGAGCAGTAGTGAGTCCGGGTGCGCATGCACAGTAGTGGGCCCGTGTGCGCATGCGCAGTAGTGAGCACGATTGCGCATCCGCAGCAGTGAGTCCGAGTGCGCATGAGCAGTAGTGACCCTGAGCGCGCTTGCGCAGTAGTGACCCGAGCGCGCATCCGCAGTAGTGAGCCCGAGTGCGCATCCGCAGTAGTGAGTCAGTGTGCGCATGAGCAGTAGTGAGTCCGGGTGCGCATGCACAGTAGTGGGCCCGTGTGCGCATGCGCAGTAGTAAGCCCGAGTGCGCATGGACAGTAGTGGGCCCGTGTCCGCTTGCGCAGTAGTGGGCCCGTGTGCGCATGAGCAGTAGTGAGCCCGTGTGCGCATGCACAGTAGTGAGCCCGTGTGCGAATGAGCACTAGTGACCCCGAGTGCGCATGCACAGTAGTGAGCCCGTGTGCGCATGCGCAGTAGTGCGCCCGAGTGCGCATGAGCAGTAGTGAGCCCGAGCGCGCATGCGCAGTAGTGACCCCGAGCGCGCATGAGCAGTAGTGAGCCAGAGTGCACATGCACAGTAGTGAGCCCGTGTGCGCATGCGCAGTAGTGAGCACGATTGCGCATCCGCAGCTGTGAGTCCGAGTGCGCATGAGCAGTAGTGACCCTGAGCGCGCTTGCGCAGTAGTGACCCGAGCGCGCATCCGCAGTAGTGAGCCCGAGTGCGCATCCGCAGTAGTGAGTCAGTGTGGGCATGAGCAGTAGTGAGTCCGGGTGCGCATGCACAGTAGTGGGCCCGTGTGCGCATGCGCAGTAGTGAGCCCGAGTGCGCATGCACAGTAGTGGGCCCGTGTCCGCTTGCGCAGTAGTGGGCCCGTGTGCGCATGAGCAGTAGTGAGCCCGTGTGCGCATGCACAGTAGTGAGCCCGTGTGCGCATGCGCAGTAGTGAGCCCGAGTGCGCATGCACAGTAGTGGGCCCGAGTGCGCATGCGCAGTAGAGATCCCGATTGCGCATATGCAGGTCTGAGCCGGAGAGCGCATCCGCAGTAGTGAGTCCGAGTGCGCATCCGCAGCAGTGAGGCCGAGTGCCCATGAGCAGTAGTGAGTCCAAGTGCGCATGAGCAGTAGTGACCCCGAGTGCGCATGCGCAGTAGTGATCCCGATTGCGCATGTGCAGGTCGGAGCAGGAGAGCGCATCCGCACTAGTGAGCCCGATTGCACATCCGCAGTCGTGAGGCCGAGTGCCCATGAGCAGTAGTGAGTCCAAGAGCGAATGAGCACTAGTGACCCCGAGTGCGCATGCACAGTAGTGAGCCCGTGTGCGCATGCGCAGTAGTGCGCCCGAGTGCGCATGCGCAGTAGTGACCCCGAGTGCGCATGCGCACTAGTGAGCCCGAGTGCGCATGCGCAGTAGAGAGCCCGATTGCGCATGTGCAGGTTTGAGCCGGAGAGCGCATCCGCAGTAGTGAGTCCGAGTGCGCATGCGCAGTAGTGACCCCGAGCGCGCATGAGCAGTAGTGAGCCAGAGTGCACATGCACAGTAGTGAGCCCGTGTGCGCATGCGCAGTAGTGAGCCCGATTGCGCATCCGCAGCAGTGAGTCCGAGTGCGCATGAGCAGTAGTGAGTCCAAGGGCGCATGAGCACTAGTGACCCCGAGTGCGCATGCGCAGTAGAGGGCCCGATTGCGCATGCATAGTAGTGAGCCCGTGTGCGCATGAGCAGTCGTGAGGCCGAGTGCCCATGAGCAGTAGTGAGCCCGATTGGGCATGCGCAGTAGTGACCCCGAGTGCACATGCACACTAGTGAGCCCGAGTGCGCATGCGCAGTAGAGAGCCCGATTGCGCATGTGCAGGTCTGAGCCGAAGAGCGCATCCGCAGTAGTGAGTCCGAGTGCGCATGCGCAGTAGTGACCCCGAGCGCGCATGAGCAGTAGTGAGCCAGAGTGCACATGCAGTAGTGAGCCCCTGTGCGCATGCGCAGTAGTGAGCCCGAGTGCGCATGCACAGTAGTGAGCCCCTGTGCGCTTGCGCAGTAGTGAGAACGATTGCGCATGTGCAGGCCTGAGCAGGAGAGCGCATCCGCGGTAGTGAGCCCGATTGCACATCTGCAGTCGTGGGGCCGAGTGCCCATGAGCAGTAGTGAGCCAGAGTGCACATGCACAGTAGTGAGCCCGTGTGCGCATGCGCAGTAGTGAGCCCTATTGCGCATCCGCAGCAGTGAGTCCGAGTGCGCATGAGCAGTAGTGAGTCCAAGTGCGCATGAGCACTAGTGACCCCAAGTGCGCATGCACAGTAGTGAGCTCGTGCGCGCATCCGCAGTAGTGAGCCCGATTGCGCATCCGCAGCAGTGAGTCCGAGTGCGCATGAGCAGTAGTGAGTCCGAGTGCGCACGAGCAGTATTGAGCCCGATTGCGCATCCGCAGCAGTGAGTCCGAGTGCGCATGAGCAGTAGTGAGCCCATGTGCGCATGCACAATGTTGAGCCCGTGTGCGCATGCGCAGTAGTGAGCCCGAGTGCGCATGAGCAGTCGTGAGGCCGAGTGCCCATGCCGAGTAGCGAGCCCGATTGCGCATCCGCAGTAGGGTGTCTGAGTGCGCATGCGCAGTAGTGAGCCCGATTGCGCATCGGCAGTAGTGAGTCCGAGTGCCCATGAGCCGTAGTGAGTCCGGGTGCGCATGAGCAGTAGTGAGTCCAAGGGCGCATGAGCACTAGTGAACCCGAGTGCGCATGCGCAGTAGAGGGCCCGATTGCGCATGCATAGTAGTGAGCCCGTGTGCGCATGAGCAGTCGTGAGGCCGAGTGCCCATGAGCAGTAGTGAGCCCGATTGCGCATGCGCAGTAGTGACCCCGAGTGCGCATGCACAGTAGTGAGCTCGTGCGCGCATCCGCAGTAGTGAGCCCGATTGCGCATCCGCAGCAGTGAGTCCGAGTGCGCATGAGCAGTAGTGAGTCCGAGTGCGCACGAGCAGTATTGAGCCCGATTGCGCATCCGCAGCAGTGAGTCCGAGTGCGCATGAGCAGTAGTGACCCCGAGCGCGCATGCCGAGTAGCGAGCCCGATTGCGCATCCGCAGTAGGGTGTCTGAGTGCGCATGCGCAGTAGTGAGCCCGATTGCGCATCGGCAGTAGTGAGTCCGAGTGCCCATGAGCCGTAGTGAGTCCGGGTGCGCATGAGCAGTAGTGAGTCCGTGTGCGCATGAGTAGTAGCGACCCTGAGTGCGCATGCGAAGTAGTGAGCCCGAGTGCGCATGAGCAGTAGTGAGCCCGTGTGCGCATGAGCACTAGTGACCCCGAGTGCGCATGCACAGTAGTGAGCCCGTGCGCGCATGCGCAGTAGTGAGCCCGAGTGCGCATGCACAGTAGTGGGCCCGTGTGCGCATGCGCAGTAGTGGGCCCGAGTGCGCATGAGCAGTAGTGAGCCAGTGTGCGCATGAGCAGTAGTGACCCCGAGTGGGCATGCACAGTAGTGAGCCCGAGTGCGCATGCAGAGTAGTGAGCCCGTGTGCGCATGCGCAGTCGTGAGGCCGAGTGCCCATGAGCAGTAGTGAGCCCGATTGCGCATGCGCAGTAGTGACCCCGAGTGCACATGCACACTAGTGAGCCCGAGTGCGCATGCGCAGTAGAGAGCCCGATTGCGCATGTGCAGGTCTGAGCCGAAGAGCGCATCCGCAGTAGTGAGTCCGAGTGCGCATGCGCAGTAGTGACCCCGAGCGCGCATGAGCAGTAGTGAGCCAGAGTGCACATGCAGTAGTGAGCCCCTGTGCGCATGCGCAGTAGTGAGCCCGAGTGCGCATGCACAGTAGTGAGCCCGTGTGCGCATGCGCAGTAGTGAGAACGATTGCGCATGTGCAGGTCTGAGCAGGAGAGCGCATCCGCGGTAGTGAGCCCGATTGCACATCTGCAGTCGTGGGGCCGAGTGCCCATGAGCAGTAGTGAGCCAGAGTGCACATGCACAGTAGTGAGCCCGTGTGCGCATGCGCAGTAGTGAGCCCGATTGCGCATCCGCAGCAGTGAGTCCGAGTGCGCATGAGCAGTAGTGAGTCCAAGTGCGCATGAGCACTAGTGACCCCAAGTGCGCATGCACAGTAGTGAGCTCGTGCGCGCATCCGCAGTAGTGAGCCCGATTGCGCATCCCCAGCAGTGAGTCCGAGTGCGCATGAGCAGTAGTGAGCCCATGTGCGCATGCACAATGTTGAGCCCGTGTGCGCATGCGCAGTAGTGAGCCCGAGTGCGCATGGGCAGTAGTGACCCCGAGTGCGCATGCGCAGTAGTGATCCCGATTGCGCATGTGCAGGTCTGAGCAGGAGAGCGCATCGGCACTAGTGAGCCCGATTGCACATCCGCAGTCGTGAGGCCGAGTGCCCATGAGCAGTAGTGAGTCCAAGTGCGAATGAGCACTAGTGACCCCGAGTGCGCATGCACAGTAGTGAGCCCGTGTGCGCATGCGCAGTAGTGCGCCCGAGTGCGCATGAGCAGTAGTGAGCCCGAGCGCGCATGCGCAGTAGTGACCCCGAGTGCGCATGCACACTAGTGAGCCCGAGTGCGCATGCGCAGTAGAGAGCCCGATTGCGCATGTGCAGGTCTGAGCCGAAGAGCGCATCCGCAGTAGTGAGTCCGAATGCGCATCCGCAGTAGTGAGGCCGAGTGCCCATGAGCAGTAGCGAGTGCAAGTGCGCATGAGCACTAGTGACACCGAGTGCGCATGCACAATAGTGAGCCCGTGCGCGCATGCACAGTAGTGCGCACGTGTCCGCATGAGCAGTAGTGACCCCGAGCGCGCATGCACAGTAGTAAGCCCGTGTGCGCATGCACAGTAGTGAGCCCGTGTGCGCATGCGCAGTTGTGAGGCCGAGTGCCCATGAGCAGTAGTGAGTCCAAGTACGAATGAGCACTAGTGACCCAGAGTGCGCATGTACAATAGTGAGCCCGTGCGCGCATGCACAGTAGTGCGCACGTGTGCGCATGCGCAGAAGTGAGCTCGAGCGCGCATGTGCAGTTTTGAGCCGGAGTGCGCATCCGCAGTAGCGACCCCGAGTGCGCACGCACAGCAGTGGGCCCGTGTGCGCATGCGCAGTAGTGAGCCCGAGTGCGCATGCGCAGTAGTGACTCCGATTGCGCATGCACAGTAGTGAGCCCCTGTGCGCATGCGCAGTAGTGAGCCCGAGTGCGCATGCACAGTAGTAAGCCCGTGTGCGCATGCACAGTAGTGAGCCCGTGTGCGCATGCGCAGTCGTGAGGCCGAGTGCCCATGAGCAGTAGTGAGTCCAAGTACGAATGAGCACTAGCGACCCAGAGTGCGCATGCACAGTAGTGACCCCGAGTGCGCATGCGCAGTAGTGAGCACGATTGCGCATCCGCAGCAGTGAGTCCGAGTGCGCATGAGCAGTAGTGACCCTGAGCGCGCTTGCGCAGTAGTGACCCGAGCGCGCATCCGCAGTAGTGAGCCCGAGTGCGCATCCGCAGTAGTGAGTCAGTGTGCGCATGAGCAGTAGTGAGTCCGGGTGCGCATGCACAGTAGTGGGCCCGTGTGCGCATGCGCAGTAGTGAGCCCGAGTGCGCATGCACAGTAGTGGGCCCGTGTCCGCTTGCGCAGTAGTGGGCCCGTGTGCGCATGAGCAGTAGTGAGCCCGTGTGCGCATGCACAGTAGTGAGCCCGTGTGCGCATGCGCAGTAGTGAGCCCGAGCGCGCATGCACAGTAGTGGGCCCGTGTGCGCATGCGCAATAGTGAGCCCTAGTGCGCATGCGCTGTAGTGACCACGAGTGCGCATGCACAGTAGTGAGCCCGTGTGCGCATGCGCAGTAGTGACCCCGAGTGCGCATGCGCAGTAGTGATCCCGATTGCGCATGTGCAGGTCTGAGCAGGAGAGCGCATCGGCACTAGTGAGCCCGATTGCACATCCGCAGTCGTGAGGCCGAGTGCCCATGAGCAGTAGTGAGTCCAAGTGCGAATGAGCACTAGTGACCCCGAGTGCGCATGCACAGTAGTGAGCCCGTGTGCGCATGCGCAGTAGTGCGCCCGAGTGCGCATGAGCAGTAGTGAGCCCGAGCGCGCATGCGCAGTAGTGACCCCGAGTGCGCATGCACACTAGTGAGCCCGAGTGCGCATGCGCAGTAGAGAGCCCGATTGCGCATGTGCAGGTCTGAGCCGAAGAGCGCATCCGCAGTAGTGAGTCCGAATGCGCATCCGCAGTAGTGAGGCCGTGTGCCCATGAGCAGTAGCGAGTCCAAGTGCGCATGAGCACTAGTGACACCGAGTGCGCATGCACAATAGTGAGCCCGTGCGCGCATGCACAGTAGTGCGCACGTGTGCGCAGGAGCAGTATTGAGCCCGATTGCGCATCCGCAGCAGTGAGCCCGAGTGCGCATGCACAGTAGTGAGCCCGTGTGCGCCTGCGCAGTAGTGAGCCCGATTGCGCATCCGCAGCAGTGAGTCCGAGTGCGCATGAGCAGTAGTAAGGCCGTGTGCGCATGCGCAGTAGAGAGCCCGATTGCTCATGTGCAGGTCTGAGCTGGAGAGCGCATCCGCAGTAGTGAGCCAGAGTGCGCATGCACAGTAGTGAGCCCGTGTGCGCATGCGCAGTAGTGAGACCGATTGCGCATGTGCAGGTCTGAGCAGGAGAGCGCATCCGCAGTAGTGAGCCCAACTGCACCGTCGCAGTAGTGAAGCCGAGTGCCCATGAGCAGTAGTGAGTCCAAGTGCGAATGAGCACTAGTGTCCCCGAGTGCGCATGCACAGTAGTGAGCCCGTGTGCGCATGCGCAGTCGTGAGGCCGAGTGCCCATGAGCAGTAGCGAGCCCGATTGCGTATGCGCAGTAGTGACCCCGAGTGCTCATGCACAGCAGTGAGCACGAGTGCGCATGCACAGTAGTGAGCCCGTGTGCGCATGCGCAGTAGTGAGCCCGAGTGCGCATGCACAGTAGTGGGCCCGTGTGCACATGCGGAGTAGTGAGCCCGAGTGCGCATCCACAGCAGTGAGTCCGAGTGCGCATGAGCAGTAGTGAGACAGTGTGCGCATGAGCAGTAATGGGTCCGAGTGCGCATAAGCAGTAGTGACCCCGAGCGCAAATGCGCAGTAGTGAGCCCGATTGCGCATCCGCTGCATTCTGTCCGAGTGCGCATGAGCAGTAGTGAGCCCGATTGCACATGAGCAGTCGTGAGGCCGAGTGCCCATGAGCAGTAGTGAGTCCAAGTGCGGATGAGCACTAGTGACCCCGAGTGCGCATGCGCAGTAGAGAGCCCGATTGCGCATGTGCAGGTCTGAGCCGGAGAGCGCATCCGCAGTAGTGAGTCCGAGTGCGCATGCGCAGTAGTGACCCCGAGCGCGCATGAGCAGTAGTGAGCCAGAGTGCACATGCACAGTAGTGAGCCCGTGTGCGCATGCGCAGTAGTGAGAACGATTGCGCATGTGCAGGTCTGAGCAGGAGAGCGCATCCGGTGTAGTGAGCCCGATTGCACATCCGCAGTCGTGGGGCCGAGTGCCCATGAGCAGTAGTGAGCCAAAGTGCACATGCACAGTAGTGAGCCCGTGTGCGCATGCGCAGTAGTGAGCCCGATTGCGCATCCGCAGCAGTGAGTCCGAGTGCGCATGAGCAGTAGTGAGTCCAAGTGCGCATGAGCACTAGTGACCCCAAGTGCGCATGCGCAGGAGAGGGCCCGATTGCGCATGCATAGTAGTGAGCCGGTGTGCGCATGAGCAGTCGTGAGGCCGAGTGCCCATGAGCAGTAGTGAGCCCGATTGCGCATGCGCAGTAGTGACCCCGAGTGCGCATGCACAGTAGTGAGCTCGTGCGCGCATCCGCAGTAGTGAGCCCGATTGCGCATCCGCAGCAGTGAGTCCGAGTGCGCATGAGCAGTAGTGAGTCCGAGTGCGCACGAGCAGTATTGAGCCCGATTGCGCATCCGCAGCAGTGAGTCCGAGTGCGCATGAGCAGTAGTGAGCCCATGTGCGCGTGCACAATGTTGAGCCCGTGTGCGCATGCGCAGTAGTGATCCCGAGTGCGCATGGGCAGTAGTGTCCCCGAGTGCGCATGCTCAGTAGTGAGCCCGAGTGCGCATGCACAGTAGTGAGCCCGAGTGCGCATGCGCAGAATTGAGCTCGAGCGCGCATGTGCAGTTCTGAGCCGGAGTGCGCATCCGCAGTAGCGACCCCGAGTGCGTACGCACAGTAGTGGGCCCGTGTGTGCATGGGTAGTAGTGAGCCCGAGTGCGCATCCGCAGTAGTGAGACAGTGTGCGCATGATCAGTACTGAGTCCGAGTGCGCACGAGCAGTATTGAGCCCGATTGCGCATGCACAGTAGTGGGCCCGTGTGCGCATGCGCAGTAGTGAGCCCTAGTGCGCATGCGCAGTAGTGACCACGAGTACGCGTGCACAGTAGTGAGCCCGTGTGCGCATGCACAGTAGTGAGCTCGTGCGCGCTTCCGCAGTAGTGAGCCCGATTGCGCACCCGCAGCAGTGAGTCCGAGTGCGCATGAGCAGTAGTGAGTCCGAGTGCGCACGAGCAGTATTGAGCCCGATTGCGCATGCGCAGTAGGGAGTCCGTGTGCGCATGCGCAGTAGTGAGTCCGAGTGCCCATGAGCAGTAGTGAGTCCAAGTGCGCATAAGCACTAGTGACCCCGGGCGCGCATGCGCAGTAGTGAGAGCGATTGCGCATCCGCAGCAGTGAGTCCGAGTGCGCATGAGCAGTAGTAAGGCCGTGTGCGCATGCGCAGTAGAGAGCCCGATTGCTCATGTGCAGGTCTGAGCTGGAGAGCGCATCCGCAGTAGTGAGTCCGAGTGCGCATGCGCAGTAGTGACCCCGAGCGCGCATGAGCAGTAGTGAGCCAGAGTGCGCATGGACAGTAGTGAGCCCGTGTGCGCATGCGCAGTAGTGAGACCGATTGCGCATGTGCAGGTCTGAGCAGGAGAGCGCATCCGCAGTAGTGAGCCCAATTGCACCGTCGCAGTAGTGAAGCCGAGTGCCCATGAGCAGTAGTGAGTCCAAGTGCGAATGAGCACTAGTGTCCCCGAGTGCGCATGCACAGTAGTGAGCCCGTGTGCGCATGCGCAGTCGTGAGGCCGAGTGCCCATGAGCAGTAGCGAGCCCGATTGCGCATGCGCAGTAGTGACCCCGAGTGCGCATGCACAGCAGTGAGCACGAGTGCGCATGCACAGTAGTGAGCCCGTGTGCGCATGCGCAGTAGTGAGCCCGAGTGCACATGCACAGTAGTGAGCCCGTGTGCGCATGCGCAGTAGTGAGCCCGATTGCGCATCCGCAGCAGTGAGTCCGAGTGCGCATGAGCAGTAGTGAGTCCAAGTGCGCATGAGCACTAGTGACCCCGAGTGCGCATGCGCAGTAGAGGGCCCGATTGCGCATGCATAGTAGTGAGCCCGTGTGCGCATGAGCAGTCGTGAGGCCGAGTGCCCATGAGCAGTAGTGAGCCCGATTGCGCATGCGCAGTAGTGACCCCGAGTGCGCATGCACAGTAGTGAGCTCGTGCGCGCTTCCGCAGTAGTGAGCCCGATTGCGCATCCGCAGCAGTGAGTCCGAGTGCGCATGAGCAGTAGTGAGTCCGAGTGCGCACGAGCAGTATTGAGCCCGATTGCGCATCCGCAGCAGTGAGCCCGAGTGCGCATGCACAGTAGTGAGCCCGTGTGCGCCTGCGCAGTAGTGAGCCCGATTGCGCATCCGCAGCAGTGAGTCCGAGTGCGCATGAGCAGTAGTAAGGCCGTGTGCGCATGAGCAGTAGAGAGCCCGATTGCTCATGTGCAGGTCTGAGCTGGAGAGCGCATCCGCAGTAGTGAGCCAGAGTGCGCATGCACAGTAGTGACCCCGAGTGCGCATGCACAGTAGTGAGCTCGTGTGCGCATGCGCAGTAGTGAGCCCGAGTGCGCATGTGCAGGTCTGAGCCGGAGTGCGCACGCGCAGTAGTGACCACGAGTGCGCAAGCGCAGTAGTGAACCCGATTGCGCATCGGCAGCAGTGAGTCCGAGTGCGCATGAGCAGTAGTGAGTCCGAGTGCGCATGAGCAGTAGTGACCCCGAGCGCGCATGCGGAGTAGTGAGCCCGATTGCGCATCCGCAGTAGGGTGTCTGTGTGCGCATGCGCAGTAGTGAGCCCGATTGCGCATCGGCAGTAGTGAGTCCGAGTGCCCATGAGCCGTAGTGAGTCCGAGTGCGCATGAGCAGTAGTGAGCCCATGTGCGCATGCACAATGTTGAGCCCGTGTGCGCATGCGCAGTAGTGAGCCCGAGTGCGCATGAGCAGTAGTGAGCCCGTGTGCGCATGAGCAGTAGTGACCCCGAGTGCGCATGCACAGTAGTGAGCCCGTGTGCGCATGCGCAGTAGTGAGCCCGAGTGCGCATGTGCAGGTCTGAGCCGGAGTGCGCACGCGCAGTAGTGACCACGAGTGCGCAAGCGCAGTAGTGACCCGAGCGCGCATCCGCAGTAGTGAGCGCGATTGCGCATCGGCAGCAGTGAGTCCGAGTGCGCATGAGCAGTAGTGAGTCCGAGTGCGCATGAGCAGTAGTGACCCCGAGCGCGCATGCGGAGTAGTGAGCCCGATTGCGCATCCGCAGTAGGGTGTCTGTGTGCGCATGCGCAGTAGTGAGCCCGATTGCGCATCGGCAGTAGTGAGTCCGAGTGCCCATGAGCCGTAGTGAGTCCGAGTGCGCATGAGCAGTAGTGAGTCCGTGTGCGCATGAGTAGTAGCGACCCTGAGTGCGCATGCGCAGTAGTGTGCCCGAGCGCGCATCCGCAGTAGTGAGTCCGAGTGCACATGCACAGTAGTGAGCCCGTGTGCGCATGCGCAGTAGTGAGTCCGATTGCGCATCCGCAGCAGTGAGTCCGAGTGCGCATGAGCAGTAGTGAGTCCATGTGCGCATGAGCACTAGTGACCCCGAGTGCGCATGCACAGTAGTGATCCCGATTGCGCATGTGCAGGTCTGAGCAGGAGAGCGCATTGGCACTAGTGAGCCCGATTGCACATCCGCAGTCGTGAGGCCGAGTGCCCATGAGCAGTAGTGAGTCCAAGTGCGAATGAGCACTAGTGACCCCGAGTGCGCATGCACAGTAGTGAGCCCGTGTGCGCATGCGCAGTAGTGCGCCCGAGTGCGCATGAGCAGTAGTGAGCCCGAGTGCGCATGAGCAGTAGTGACCCCGTTCGCGCTTGCGCAGTAGTGAGCCCGTGTGCGCATGCGTAGTAGTGAGCTCGAGTGCGCATGTGCAGGTCTGAGCCGGAGTGCGCACGCGCAGTAGTGGCCCCGAGTGCGCATGCACAGTAGTGAGCCCGAGCGCGCATGCACAGTAGTGAGCCCGAGTGCGCATGCGCAGTAGAGATCCCGATTGCGCATATGCAGGTCTGAGCCGGAGAGCGCATCCGCAGTAGTGAGTCCGAGCGCGCATCCGCAGTAGTGAGCCCGATTGCGCATCGGCAGCAGTGAGTCCGAGTGCGCATGAGCAGTAGTGAGTCCGAGTGCGCATGAGCAGTAGTGACCCCGAGCGCGCATGCGGAGTAGCGAGCCCGATTGCGCATCCGCAGTAGGGTGTCTGTGTGCGCATGCGCAGTAGTGAGCCCGATTGCGCATCGGCAGTAGTGAGTCCGAGTGCCCATGAGCCGTAGTGAGTCCGGGTGCGCATAGCAGTAGTGAGTCCGTGTGCGCATGAGTAGTAGCGACCCTGAGTGCGCATGCGAAGTAGTGAGCCCGAGTGCGCATGAGCAGTAGTGAGCCCGTGTGCGCATGAGCACTAGTGACCCCGAGTGCGCATGCACAGTAGTGAGCCCGTGCGCGCATGCGCAGTAGTGCGACCGTGTGCGCATGCGCAGAATTGAGCTCGAGGGCGCATGTGCAGTTCTGAGCCGGAGTGCGCATCCGCAGTAGCGACCCCGAGTGCGCACGCACAGTAGTGGGCCCGTGTGCGCATGAGCAGTAGTGACCCCGAGCGCGCATGCGCAGTAGTGACCCGAGCGCGCATCCGCAGTAGTGAGTCCGAGTGCGCATGAGCAGTAGTGACCCCGAGCGCGCATGAGCAGTAGTGAGCCAGAGTGCACATGCACAGTAGTGAGCCCGTGTGCGCATGCGCAGTAGTGAGCACGATTGCGCATCCGCAGCAGTGAGTCCGAGTGCGCATGAGCAGTAGTGACCCTGAGCGCGCTTGCGCAGTAGTGACCCGAGCGCGCATCCGCAGTAGTGAGCCCGAGTGCGCATCCGCAGTAGTGAGTCAGTGTGCGCATGAGCAGTAGTGAGTCCGGGTGCGCATGCACAGTAGTGGGCCCGTGTGCGCATGCGCAGTAGTGAGCACGATTGCGCATCCGCAGCAGTGAGTCCGAGTGCGCATGAGCAGTAGTGACCCTGAGCGCGCTTGCGCAGTAGTGACCCGAGCGCGCATCCGCAGTAGTGAGCCCGAGTGCGCATCCGCAGTAGTGAGTCAGTGTGCGCATGAGCAGTAGTGAGTCCGGGTGCGCATGCACAGTAGTGGGCCCGTGTGCGCATGCGCAGTAGTAAGCCCGAGTGCGCATGGACAGTAGTGGGCCCGTGTCCGCTTGCGCAGTAGTGGGCCCGTGTGCGCATGAGCAGTAGTGAGCCCGTGTGCGCATGCACAGTAGTGAGCCCGTGTGCGAATGAGCACTAGTGACCCCGAGTGCGCATGCACAGTAGTGAGCCCGTGTGCGCATGCGCAGTAGTGCGCCCGAGTGCGCATGAGCAGTAGTGAGCCCGAGCGCGCATGCGCAGTAGTGACCCCGAGCGCGCATGAGCAGTAGTGAGCCAGAGTGCACATGCACAGTAGTGAGCCCGTGTGCGCATGCGCAGTAGTGAGCACGATTGCGCATCCGCAGCTGTGAGTCCGAGTGCGCATGAGCAGTAGTGACCCTGAGCGCGCTTGCGCAGTAGTGACCCGAGCGCGCATCCGCAGTAGTGAGCCCGAGTGCGCATCCGCAGTAGTGAGTCAGTGTGGGCATGAGCAGTAGTGAGTCCGGGTGCGCATGCACAGTAGTGGGCCCGTGTGCGCATGCGCAGTAGTGAGCCCGAGTGCGCATGCACAGTAGTGGGCCCGTGTCCGCTTGCGCAGTAGTGGGCCCGTGTGCGCATGAGCAGTAGTGAGCCCGTGTGCGCATGCACAGTAGTGAGCCCGTGTGCGCATGCGCAGTAGTGAGCCCGAGTGCGCATGCACAGTAGTGGGCCCGAGTGCGCATGCGCAGTAGAGATCCCGATTGCGCATATGCAGGTCTGAGCCGGAGAGCGCATCCGCAGTAGTGAGTCCGAGTGCGCATCCGCAGCAGTGAGGCCGAGTGCCCATGAGCAGTAGTGAGTCCAAGTGCGCATGAGCAGTAGTGACCCCGAGTGCGCATGCGCAGTAGTGATCCCGATTGCGCATGTGCAGGTCGGAGCAGGAGAGCGCATCCGCACTAGTGAGCCCGATTGCACATCCGCAGTCGTGAGGCCGAGTGCCCATGAGCAGTAGTGAGTCCAAGAGCGAATGAGCACTAGTGACCCCGAGTGCGCATGCACAGTAGTGAGCCCGTGTGCGCATGCGCAGTAGTGCGCCCGAGTGCGCATGCGCAGTAGTGACCCCGAGTGCGCATGCGCACTAGTGAGCCCGAGTGCGCATGCGCAGTAGAGAGCCCGATTGCGCATGTGCAGGTTTGAGCCGGAGAGCGCATCCGCAGTAGTGAGTCCGAGTGCGCATGCGCAGTAGTGACCCCGAGCGCGCATGAGCAGTAGTGAGCCAGAGTGCACATGCACAGTAGTGAGCCCGTGTGCGCATGCGCAGTAGTGAGCCCGATTGCGCATCCGCAGCAGTGAGTCCGAGTGCGCATGAGCAGTAGTGAGTCCAAGGGCGCATGAGCACTAGTGACCCCGAGTGCGCATGCGCAGTAGAGGGCCCGATTGCGCATGCATAGTAGTGAGCCCGTGTGCGCATGAGCAGTCGTGAGGCCGAGTGCCCATGAGCAGTAGTGAGCCCGATTGCGCATGCGCAGTAGTGACCCCGAGTGCACATGCACACTAGTGAGCCCGAGTGCGCATGCGCAGTAGAGAGCCCGATTGCGCATGTGCAGGTCTGAGCCGAAGAGCGCATCCGCAGTAGTGAGTCCGAGTGCGCATGCGCAGTAGTGACCCCGAGCGCGCATGAGCAGTAGTGAGCCAGAGTGCACATGCAGTAGTGAGCCCCTGTGCGCATGCGCAGTTCTGAGCCGGAGTGCGCATCCGCAGTAGCGACCCCGAGTGCGCACGCACAGTAGTGGGCCCGTGTGCGCATGAGCAGTAGTGACCCCGAGCGCGCATGCGCAGTAGTGACCCGAGCGCGCATCCGCAGTAGTGAGTCCGAGTGCGCATGAGCAGTAGTGACCCCGAGCGCGCATGAGCAGTAGTGAGCCAGAGTGCACATGCACAGTAGTGAGCCCGTGTGCGCATGCGCAGTAGTGAGCACGATTGCGCATCCGCAGCAGTGAGTCCGAGTGCGCATGAGCAGTAGTGACCCTGAGCGCGCTTGCGCAGTAGTGACCCGAGCGCGCATCCGCAGTAGTGAGCCCGAGTGCGCATCCGCAGTAGTGAGTCAGTGTGCGCATGAGCAGTAGTGAGTCCGGGTGCGCATGCACAGTAGTGGGCCCGTGTGCGCATGCGCAGTAGTGAGCACGATTGCGCATCCGCAGCAGTGAGTCCGAGTGCGCATGAGCAGTAGTGACCCTGAGCGCGCTTGCGCAGTAGTGACCCGAGCGCGCATCCGCAGTAGTGAGCCCGAGTGCGCATCCGCAGTAGTGAGTCAGTGTGCGCATGAGCAGTAGTGAGTCCGGGTGCGCATGCACAGTAGTGAGCCCGTGTGCGCATGCGCAGTAGTGCGCCCGAGTGCGCATGCGCAGTAGTGACCCCGAGTGCGCATGCGCAGTAGTGCGCCCGAGTGCGCATGCGCAGTAGTGACCCCGAGTGCGCATGCGCACTAGTGAGCCCGAGTGCGCATGCGCAGTAGAGAGGCCGATTGCGCATGTGCAGGTTTGAGCCGGAGAGCGCATCCGCAGTAGTGAGTCCGAGTGCGCATGCGCAGTAGTGACCCCGAGCGCGCATGAGCAGTAGTGAGCCAGAGTGCACATGCACAGTAGTGAGCCCGTGTGCGCATGCGCAGTAGTGAGCCCGATTGCGCATCCGCAGCAGTGAGTCCGAGTGCGCATGAGCAGTAGTGAGTCCAAGGGCGCATGAGCACTAGTGACCCCGAGTGCGCATGCGCAGTAGAGGGCCCGATTGCGCATGCATAGTAGTGAGCCCGTGTGCGCATGAGCAGTCGTGAGGCCGAGTGCCCATGAGCAGTAGTGAGCCCGATTGCGCATGCGCAGTAGTGACCCCGAGTGCACATGCACACTAGTGAGCCCGAGTGCGCATGCGCAGTAGAGAGCCCGATTGCGCATGTGCAGGTCTGAGCCGAAGAGCGCATCCGCAGTAGTGAGTCCGAGTGCGCATGCGCAGTAGTGACCCCGAGCGCGCATGAGCAGTAGTGAGCCAGAGTGCACATGCAGTAGTGAGCCCCTGTGCGCATGCGCAGTAGTGAGCCCGAGTGCGCATGCACAGTAGTGAGCCCCTGTGCGCTTGCGCAGTAGTGAGAACGATTGCGCATGTGCAGGCCTGAGCAGGAGAGCGCATCCGCGGTAGTGAGCCCGATTGCACATCTGCAGTCGTGGGGCCGAGTGCCCATGAGCAGTAGTGAGCCAGAGTGCACATGCACAGTAGTGAGCCCGTGTGCGCATGCGCAGTAGTGAGCCCTATTGCGCATCCGCAGCAGTGAGTCCGAGTGCGCATGAGCAGTAGTGAGTCCAAGTGCGCATGAGCACTAGTGACCCCAAGTGCGCATGCACAGTAGTGAGCTCGTGCGCGCATCCGCAGTAGTGAGCCCGATTGCGCATCCGCAGCAGTGAGTCCGAGTGCGCATGAGCAGTAGTGAGTCCGAGTGCGCACGAGCAGTATTGAGCCCGATTGCGCATCCGCAGCAGTGAGTCCGAGTGCGCATGAGCAGTAGTGAGCCCATGTGCGCATGCACAATGTTGAGCCCGTGTGCGCATGCGCAGTAGTGAGCCCGAGTGCGCATGAGCAGTCGTGAGGCCGAGTGCCCATGCCGAGTAGCGAGCCCGATTGCGCATCCGCAGTAGGGTGTCTGAGTGCGCATGCGCAGTAGTGAGCCCGATTGCGCATCGGCAGTAGTGAGTCCGAGTGCCCATGAGCCGTAGTGAGTCCGGGTGCGCATGAGCAGTAGTGAGTCCAAGGGCGCATGAGCACTAGTGAACCCGAGTGCGCATGCGCAGTAGAGGGCCCGATTGCGCATGCATAGTAGTGAGCCCGTGTGCGCATGAGCAGTCGTGAGGCCGAGTGCCCATGAGCAGTAGTGAGCCCGATTGCGCATGCGCAGTAGTGACCCCGAGTGCGCATGCACAGTAGTGAGCTCGTGCGCGCATCCGCAGTAGTGAGCCCGATTGCGCATCCGCAGCAGTGAGTCCGAGTGCGCATGAGCAGTAGTGAGTCCGAGTGCGCACGAGCAGTATTGAGCCCGATTGCGCATCCGCAGCAGTGAGTCCGAGTGCGCATGAGCAGTAGTGACCCCGAGCGCGCATGCCGAGTAGCGAGCCCGATTGCGCATCCGCAGTAGGGTGTCTGAGTGCGCATGCGCAGTAGTGAGCCCGATTGCGCATCGGCAGTAGTGAGTCCGAGTGCCCATGAGCCGTAGTGAGTCCGGGTGCGCATGAGCAGTAGTGAGTCCGTGTGCGCATGAGTAGTAGCGACCCTGAGTGCGCATGCGAAGTAGTGAGCCCGAGTGCGCATGAGCAGTAGTGAGCCCGTGTGCGCATGAGCACTAGTGACCCCGAGTGCGCATGCACAGTAGTGAGCCCGTGCGCGCATGCGCAGTAGTGAGCGCGAGTGCGCATGCACAGTAGTGGGCCCGTGTGCGCATGCGCAGTAGTGGGCCCGAGTGCGCATGAGCAGTAGTGAGCCAGTGTGCGCATGAGCAGTAGTGACCCCGAGTGGGCATGCACAGTAGTGAGCCCGAGTGCGCATGCAGAGTAGTGAGCCCGTGTGCGCATGCGCAGTCGTGAGGCCGAGTGCCCATGAGCAGTAGTGAGCCCGATTGCGCATGCGCAGTAGTGACCCCGAGTGCACATGCACACTAGTGAGCCCGAGTGCGCATGCGCAGTAGAGAGCCCGATTGCGCATGTGCAGGTCTGAGCCGAAGAGCGCATCCGCAGTAGTGAGTCCGAGTGCGCATGCGCAGTAGTGACCCCGAGCGCGCATGAGCAGTAGTGAGCCAGAGTGCACATGCAGTAGTGAGCCCCTGTGCGCATGCGCAGTAGTGAGCCCGAGTGCGCATGCACAGTAGTGAGCCCGTGTGCGCATGCGCAGTAGTGAGAACGATTGCGCATGTGCAGGTCTGAGCAGGAGAGCGCATCCGCGGTAGTGAGCCCGATTGCACATCTGCAGTCGTGGGGCCGAGTGCCCATGAGCAGTAGTGAGCCAGAGTGCACATGCACAGTAGTGAGCCCGTGTGCGCATGCGCAGTAGTGAGCCCGATTGCGCATCCGCAGCAGTGAGTCCGAGTGCGCATGAGCAGTAGTGAGTCCAAGTGCGCATGAGCACTAGTGACCCCAAGTGCGCATGCACAGTAGTGAGCTCGTGCGCGCATCCGCAGTAGTGAGCCCGATTGCGCATCCGCAGCAGTGAGTCCGAGTGCGCATGAGCAGTAGTGAGCCCATGTGCGCATGCACAATGTTGAGCCCGTGTGCGCATGCGCAGTAGTGAGCCCGAGTGCGCATGGGCAGTAGTGACCCCGAGTGCGCATGCGCAGTAGTGATCCCGATTGCGCATGTGCAGGTCTGAGCAGGAGAGCGCATCGGCACTAGTGAGCCCGATTGCACATCCGCAGTCGTGAGGCCGAGTGCCCATGAGCAGTAGTGAGTCCAAGTGCGAATGAGCACTAGTGACCCCGAGTGCGCATGCACAGTAGTGAGCCCGTGTGCGCATGCGCAGTAGTGCGCCCGAGTGCGCATGAGCAGTAGTGAGCCCGAGCGCGCATGCGCAGTAGTGACCCCGAGTGCGCATGCACACTAGTGAGCCCGAGTGCGCATGCGCAGTAGAGAGCCCGATTGCGCATGTGCAGGTCTGAGCCGAAGAGCGCATCCGCAGTAGTGAGTCCGAATGCGCATCCGCAGTAGTGAGGCCGAGTGCCCATGAGCAGTAGCGAGTCCAAGTGCGCATGAGCACTAGTGACACCGAGTGCGCATGCACAATAGTGAGCCCGTGCGCGCATGCACAGTAGTGCGCACGTGTCCGCATGAGCAGTAGTGACCCCGAGCGCGCATGCACAGTAGTAAGCCCGTGTGCGCATGCACAGTAGTGAGCCCGTGTGCGCATGCGCAGTTGTGAGGCCGAGTGCCCATGAGCAGTAGTGAGTCCAAGTACGAATGAGCACTAGTGACCCAGAGTGCGCATGTACAATAGTGAGCCCGTGCGCGCATGCACAGTAGTGCGCACGTGTGCGCATGCGCAGAAGTGAGCTCGAGCGCGCATGTGCAGTTTTGAGCCGGAGTGCGCATCCGCAGTAGCGACCCCGAGTGCGCACGCACAGCAGTGGGCCCGTGTGCGCATGCGCAGTAGTGAGCCCGTGTGCGCCTGCGCAGTAGTGAGCCCGATTGCGCATCCGCAGCAGTGAGTCCGAGTGCGCATGAGCAGTAGTAAGGCCGTGTGCGCATGCGCAGTAGAGAGCCCGATTGCTCATGTGCAGGTCTGAGCTGGAGAGCGCATCCGCAGTAGTGAGCCAGAGTGCGCATGCACAGTAGTGAGCCCGTGTGCGCATGCGCAGTAGTGAGACCGATTGCGCATGTGCAGGTCTGAGCAGGAGAGCGCATCCGCAGTAGTGAGCCCAACTGCACCGTCGCAGTAGTGAAGCCGAGTGCCCATGAGCAGTAGTGAGTCCAAGTGCGAATGAGCACTAGTGTCCCCGAGTGCGCATGCACAGTAGTGAGCCCGTGTGCGCATGCGCAGTCGTGAGGCCGAGTGCCCATGAGCAGTAGCGAGCCCGATTGCGTATGCGCAGTAGTGACCCCGAGTGCTCATGCACAGCAGTGAGCACGAGTGCGCATGCACAGTAGTGAGCCCGTGTGCGCATGCGCAGTAGTGAGCCCGAGTGCGCATGCACAGTAGTGGGCCCGTGTGCACATGCGGAGTAGTGAGCCCGAGTGCGCATCCACAGCAGTGAGTCCGAGTGCGCATGAGCAGTAGTGAGACAGTGTGCGCATGAGCAGTAATGGGTCCGAGTGCGCATAAGCAGTAGTGACCCCGAGCGCAAATGCGCAGTAGTGAGCCCGATTGCGCATCCGCTGCATTCTGTCCGAGTGCGCATGAGCAGTAGTGAGCCCGATTGCACATGAGCAGTCGTGAGGCCGAGTGCCCATGAGCAGTAGTGAGTCCAAGTGCGGATGAGCACTAGTGACCCCGAGTGCGCATGCGCAGTAGAGAGCCCGATTGCGCATGTGCAGGTCTGAGCCGGAGAGCGCATCCGCAGTAGTGAGTCCGAGTGCGCATGCGCAGTAGTGACCCCGAGCGCGCATGAGCAGTAGTGAGCCAGAGTGCACATGCACAGTAGTGAGCCCGTGTGCGCATGCGCAGTAGTGAGAACGATTGCGCATGTGCAGGTCTGAGCAGGAGAGCGCATCCGGTGTAGTGAGCCCGATTGCACATCCGCAGTCGTGGGGCCGAGTGCCCATGAGCAGTAGTGAGCCAAAGTGCACATGCACAGTAGTGAGCCCGTGTGCGCATGCGCAGTAGTGAGCCCGATTGCGCATCCGCAGCAGTGAGTCCGAGTGCGCATGAGCAGTAGTGAGTCCAAGTGCGCATGAGCACTAGTGACCCCAAGTGCGCATGCGCAGGAGAGGGCCCGATTGCGCATGCATAGTAGTGAGCCGGTGTGCGCATGAGCAGTCGTGAGGCCGAGTGCCCATGAGCAGTAGTGAGCCCGATTGCGCATGCGCAGTAGTGACCCCGAGTGCGCATGCACAGTAGTGAGCTCGTGCGCGCATCCGCAGTAGTGAGCCCGATTGCGCATCCGCAGCAGTGAGTCCGAGTGCGCATGAGCAGTAGTGAGTCCGAGTGCGCACGAGCAGTATTGAGCCCGATTGCGCATCCGCAGCAGTGAGTCCGAGTGCGCATGAGCAGTAGTGAGCCCATGTGCGCGTGCACAATGTTGAGCCCGTGTGCGCATGCGCAGTAGTGATCCCGAGTGCGCATGGGCAGTAGTGTCCCCGAGTGCGCATGCTCAGTAGTGAGCCCGAGTGCGCATGCACAGTAGTGAGCCCGAGTGCGCATGCGCAGAATTGAGCTCGAGCGCGCATGTGCAGTTCTGAGCCGGAGTGCGCATCCGCAGTAGCGACCCCGAGTGCGTACGCACAGTAGTGGGCCCGTGTGCGCATGGGTAGTAGTGAGCCCGAGTGCGCATCCGCAGTAGTGAGACAGTGTGCGCATGATCAGTACTGAGTCCGAGTGCGCACGAGCAGTATTGAGCCCGATTGCGCATGCACAGTAGTGGGCCCGTGTGCGCATGCGCAGTAGTGAGCCCTAGTGCGCATGCGCAGTAGTGACCACGAGTACGCGTGCACAGTAGTGAGCCCGTGTGCGCATGCACAGTAGTGAGCTCGTGCGCGCTTCCGCAGTAGTGAGCCCGATTGCGCACCCGCAGCAGTGAGTCCGAGTGCGCATGAGCAGTAGTGAGTCCGAGTGCGCACGAGCAGTATTGAGCCCGATTGCGCATGCGCAGTAGGGAGTCCGTGTGCGCATGCGCAGTAGTGAGTCCGAGTGCCCATGAGCAGTAGTGAGTCCAAGTGCGCATAAGCACTAGTGACCCCGGGCGCGCATGCGCAGTAGTGAGAGCGATTGCGCATCCGCAGCAGTGAGTCCGAGTGCGCATGAGCAGTAGTAAGGCCGTGTGCGCATGCGCAGTAGAGAGCCCGATTGCTCATGTGCAGGTCTGAGCTGGAGAGCGCATCCGCAGTAGTGAGTCCGAGTGCGCATGCGCAGTAGTGACCCCGAGCGCGCATGAGCAGTAGTGAGCCAGAGTGCGCATGCACAGTAGTGAGCCCGTGTGCGCATGCGCAGTAGTGAGACCGATTGCGCATGTGCAGGTCTGAGCAGGAGAGCGCATCCGCAGTAGTGAGCCCAATTGCACCGTCGCAGTAGTGAAGCCGAGTGCCCATGAGCAGTAGTGAGTCCAAGTGCGAATGAGCACTAGTGTCCCCGAGTGCGCATGCACAGTAGTGAGCCCGTGTGCGCATGCGCAGTCGTGAGGCCGAGTGCCCATGAGCAGTAGCGAGCCCGATTGCGCATGCGCTGTAGTGACCCCGAGTGCGCATGCACAGCAGTGAGCACGAGTGCGCATGCACAGTAGTGAGCCCGTGTGCGCATGCGCAGTAGTGAGCCCGAGTGCACATGCACAGTAGTGAGCCCGTGTGCGCATGCGCAGTAGTGAGCCCGATTGCGCATCCGCAGCAGTGAGTCCGAGTGCGCATGAGCAGTAGTGAGTCCAAGTGCGCATGAGCACTAGTGACCCCGAGTGCGCATGCGCAGTAGAGGGCCCGATTGCGCATGCATAGTAGTGAGCCCGTGTGCGCATGAGCAGTCGTGAGGCCGAGTGCCCATGAGCAGTAGTGAGCCCGATTGCGCATGCGCAGTAGTGACCCTGAGTGCGCATGCACAGTAGTGAGCTCGTGCGCGCTTCCGCAGTAGTGAGCCCGATTGCGCATCCGCAGCAGTGAGTCCGAGTGCGCATGAGCAGTAGTGAGTCCGAGTGCGCACGAGCAGTATTGAGCCCGATTGCGCATCCGCAGCAGTGAGCCCGAGTGCGCATGCACAGTAGTGAGCCCGTGTGCGCCTGCGCAGTAGTGAGCCCGATTGCGCATCCGCAGCAGTGAGTCCGAGTGCGCATGAGCAGTAGTAAGGCCGTGTGCGCATGAGCAGTAGAGAGCCCGATTGCTCATGTGCAGGTCTGAGCTGGAGAGCGCATCCGCAGTAGTGAGCCAGAGTGCGCATGCACAGTAGTGACCCCGAGTGCGCATGCACAGTAGTGAGCTCGTGTGCGCATGCGCAGTAGTGAGCCCGAGTGCGCATGTGCAGGTCTGAGCCGGAGTGCGCACGCGCAGTAGTGACCACGAGTGCGCAAGCGCAGTAGTGAACCCGATTGCGCATCGGCAGCAGTGAGTCCGAGTGCGCATGAGCAGTAGTGAGTCCGAGTGCGCATGAGCAGTAGTGACCCCGAGCGCGCATGCGGAGTAGTGAGCCCGATTGCGCATCCGCAGTAGGGTGTCTGTGTGCGCATGCGCAGTAGTGAGCCCGATTGCGCATCGGCAGTAGTGAGTCCGAGTGCCCATGAGCCGTAGTGAGTCCGAGTGCGCATGAGCAGTAGTGAGCCCATGTGCGCATGCACAATGTTGAGCCCGTGTGCGCATGCGCAGTAGTGAGCCCGAGTGCGCATGAGCAGTAGTGAGCCCGTGTGCGCATGAGCAGTAGTGACCCCGAGTGCGCATGCACAGTAGTGAGCCCGTGTGCGCATGCGCAGTAGTGAGCCCGAGTGCGCATGTGCAGGTCTGAGCCGGAGTGCGCACGCGCAGTAGTGACCACGAGTGCGCAAGCGCAGTAGTGACCCGAGCGCGCATCCGCAGTAGTGAGCGCGATTGCGCATCGGCAGCAGTGAGTCCGAGTGCGCATGAGCAGTAGTGAGTCCGAGTGCGCATGAGCAGTAGTGACCCCGAGCGCGCATGCGGAGTAGTGAGCCCGATTGCGCATCCGCAGTAGGGTGTCTGTGTGCGCATGCGCAGTAGTGAGCCCGATTGCGCATCGGCAGTAGTGAGTCCGAGTGCCCATGAGCCGTAGTGAGTCCGAGTGCGCATGAGCAGTAGTGAGTCCGTGTGCGCATGGGCAGTAGTGTCCCCGAGTGCGCATGCTCAGTAGTGAGCCCGAGTGCGCATGCACAGTAGTGAGCCCGAGTGCGCATGCGCAGAATTGAGCTCGAGCGCGCATGTGCAGTTCTGAGCCGGAGTGCGCATCCGCAGTAGCGACCCCGAGTGCGTACGCACAGTAGTGGGCCCGTGTGCGCATGGGTAGTAGTGAGCCCGAGTGCGCATCCGCAGTAGTGAGACAGTGTGCGCATGATCAGTACTGAGTCCGAGTGCGCACGAGCAGTATTGAGCCCGATTGCGCATGCACAGTAGTGGGCCCGTGTGCGCATGCGCAGTAGTGAGCCCTAGTGCGCATGCGCAGTAGTGACCACGAGTACGCGTGCACAGTAGTGAGCCCGTGTGCGCATGCACAGTAGTGAGCTCGTGCGCGCTTCCGCAGTAGTGAGCCCGATTGCGCACCCGCAGCAGTGAGTCCGAGTGCGCATGAGCAGTAGTGAGTCCGAGTGCGCACGAGCAGTATTGAGCCCGATTGCGCATGCGCAGTAGGGAGTCCGTGTGCGCATGCGCAGTAGTGAGTCCGAGTGCCCATGAGCAGTAGTGAGTCCAAGTGCGCATAAGCACTAGTGACCCCGGGCGCGCATGCGCAGTAGTGAGAGCGATTGCGCATCCGCAGCAGTGAGTCCGAGTGCGCATGAGCAGTAGTAAGGCCGTGTGCGCATGCGCAGTAGAGAGCCCGATTGCTCATGTGCAGGTCTGAGCTGGAGAGCGCATCCGCAGTAGTGAGTCCGAGTGCGCATGCGCAGTAGTGACCCCGAGCGCGCATGAGCAGTAGTGAGCCAGAGTGCGCATGCACAGTAGTGAGCCCGTGTGCGCATGCGCAGTAGTGAGACCGATTGCGCATGTGCAGGTCTGAGCAGGAGAGCGCATCCGCAGTAGTGAGCCCAATTGCACCGTCGCAGTAGTGAAGCCGAGTGCCCATGAGCAGTAGTGAGTCCAAGTGCGAATGAGCACTAGTGTCCCCGAGTGCGCATGCACAGTAGTGAGCCCGTGTGCGCATGCGCAGTCGTGAGGCCGAGTGCCCATGAGCAGTAGCGAGCCCGATTGCGCATGCGCAGTAGTGACCCCGAGTGCGCATGCACAGCAGTGAGCACGAGTGCGCATGCACAGTAGTGAGCCCGTGTGCGCATGCGCAGTAGTGAGCCCGAGTGCACATGCACAGTAGTGAGCCCGTGTGCGCATGCGCAGTAGTGAGCCCGATTGCGCATCCGCAGCAGTGAGTCCGAGTGCGCATGAGCAGTAGTGAGTCCAAGTGCGCATGAGCACTAGTGACCCCGAGTGCGCATGCGCAGTAGAGGGCCCGATTGCGCATGCATAGTAGTGAGCCCGTGTGCGCATGAGCAGTCGTGAGGCCGAGTGCCCATGAGCAGTAGTGAGCCCGATTGCGCATGCGCAGTAGTGACCCCGAGTGCGCATGCACAGTAGTGAGCTCGTGCGCGCTTCCGCAGTAGTGAGCCCGATTGCGCATCCGCAGCAGTGAGTCCGAGTGCGCATGAGCAGTAGTGAGTCCGAGTGCGCACGAGCAGTATTGAGCCCGATTGCGCATCCGCAGCAGTGAGCCCGAGTGCGCATGCACAGTAGTGAGCCCGTGTGCGCCTGCGCAGTAGTGAGCCCGATTGCGCATCCGCAGCAGTGAGTCCGAGTGCGCATGAGCAGTAGTAAGGCCGTGTGCGCATGAGCAGTAGAGAGCCCGATTGCTCATGTGCAGGTCTGAGCTGGAGAGCGCATCCGCAGTAGTGAGCCAGAGTGCGCATGCACAGTAGTGACCCCGAGTGCGCATGCACAGTAGTGAGCTCGTGTGCGCATGCGCAGTAGTGAGCCCGAGTGCGCATGTGCAGGTCTGAGCCGGAGTGCGCACGCGCAGTAGTGAACCCGATTGCGCATCGGCAGCAGTGAGTCCGAGTGCGCATGAGCAGTAGTGAGTCCGAGTGCGCATGAGCAGTAGTGACCCCGAGCGCGCATGCGGAGTAGTGAGCCCGATTGCGCATCCGCAGTAGGGTGTCTGTGTGCGCATGCGCAGTAGTGAGCCCGATTGCGCATCGGCAGTAGTGAGTCCGAGTGCCCATGAGCCGTAGTGAGTCCGAGTGCGCATGAGCAGTAGTGAGCCCATGTGCGCATGCACAATGTTGAGCCCGTGTGCGCATGCGCAGTAGTGAGCCCGAGTGCGCATGAGCAGTAGTGAGCCCGTGTGCGCATGAGCAGTAGTGACCCCGAGTGCGCATGCACAGTAGTGAGCCCGTGTGCGCATGCGCAGTAGTGAGCCCGAGTGCGCATGTGCAGGTCTGAGCCGGAGTGCGCACGCGCAGTAGTGACCACGAGTGCGCAAGCGCAGTAGTGACCCGAGCGCGCATCCGCAGTAGTGAGCGCGATTGCGCATCGGCAGCAGTGAGTCCGAGTGCGCATGAGCAGTAGTGAGTCCGAGTGCGCATGAGCAGTAGTGACCCCGAGCGCGCATGCGGAGTAGTGAGCCCGATTGCGCATCCGCAGTAGGGTGTCTGTGTGCGCATGCGCAGTAGTGAGCCCGATTGCGCATCGGCAGTAGTGAGTCCGAGTGCCCATGAGCCGTAGTGAGTCCGAGTGCGCATGAGCAGTAGTGAGTCCGTGTGCGCATGAGTAGTAGCGACCCTGAGTGTGCATGCGCAGTAGTGTGCCCGAGCGCGCATCCGCAGTAGTGAGTCCGAGTGCACATGCACAGTAGTGAGCCCGTGTGCGCATGCGCAGTAGTGAGTCCGAATGCGCATCCGCAGCAGTGAGTCCGAGTGCGCATGAGCAGTAGTGAGTCCATGTGCGCATGAGCACTAGTGACCCCGAGTGCGCATGCACAGTAGTGATCCCGATTGCGCATGTGCAGGTCTGAGCAGGAGAGCGCATTGGCACTAGTGAGCCCGATTGCACATCCGCAGTCGTGAGGCCGAGTGCCCATGAGCAGTAGTGAGTCCAAGTGCGTATGAGCACTAGTGACCCCGAGTGCGCATGCACAGTAGTGAGCCCGTGTGCGCATGCGCAGTAGTGCGCCCGAGTGCGCATGAGCAGTAGTGAGCCCGAGCGCGCATGCGCAGTAGTGACCCCGAGTGCGCATGCACAGTAGTGAGCCCGTGTGCGCATGCGCAGTAGTGAGAACGATTGCGCATGTGCAGATCTGAGCAGGAGAGCGCATCCGCGATAGTGAGCCCGATTGCACATCCGCAGTCGTGGGGCCGAGTGCCCATGAGCAGTAGTGAGCCAGAGTGCACATGCACAGTAGTGAGCCCGTATGCGCATGCGCAGTAGTGAGTCCGATTGCGCATCCGCAGCAGTGAGTCCGAGTGCGCATGAGCAGTAGTGAGTCCATGTGCGCATGAGCACTAGTGACCCCGAGTGCGCATGCGCAGAATTGAGCTCGAGCGCGCATGTGCAGTTCTGAGCCGCAGTGCGCATCCGCAGTAGCGACCACGAGTGCGCATGCACAGTAGTGAGCCCGTGTGCGCATGCGCAGTAGTGACCCCGAGTGCGCATGCACAGTAGTGAGCCCGTGTGCGCATGCGCAGTAGTGAGCCCGAGTGCGCATGTGCAGGTCTGAGCCGGAGTGCGCACGCGCAGTAGTGACCACGAGTGCGCAAGCGCAGTAGTGACCCGAGCGCGCATCCGCAGTAGTGAGCCCGATTGCGCATCGGCAGCAGTGAGTCCGAGTGCGCATGAGCAGTAGTGACCCCGAGTGCGCATGCACACTAGTGAGCCCGAGTGCGCATGCGCAGTAGAGAGCCCGATTGCGCATGTGCAGGTCTGAGCCGGAGGGCGCATCCGCAGTAGTGAGTCCGAGTGCGCACGAGCAGTATTGAGCCCGATTGCGCATCCGCAGCAGTGAGTCCGAGTGCGCATGAGCAGTAGTGAGCCCATGTGCGCATGCACAATGTTGAGCCCGTGTGCGCATGCGCAGTAGTGAGCCCGAGTGCGCATGAGCAGTAGTGAGCCCGTGTGTGCATGAGCAGTAGTGACCCCGAGTGCGCATGCACAGTAGTGAGCCCGTGTGCGCATGCGCAGTAGTGAGCCCGAGTGCGCATGTGCAGGTCTGAGCCGGAGTGCACACGCGCAGCATTGACCGCGAGTGCGCAAGCGCAGTAGTGACCCGAGCGCGCATCCGCAGTAGTGAGCCCGATTGCGCATCGGCAGCAGTGAGTCCGAGTGCGCATGAGCAGTAGTGACCCCGAGCGCGCATGCGGAGTAGTGAGCCCGATTGCGCATCCGCAGTAGGGTGTCTGTGTGCGCATGCGCAGTAGTGACCCCGAGCGCAAATGCGCAGTAGTGAGCCCGATTGCGCATCCGCTGCATTCTGTCCGAGTGCGCATGAGCAGTAGTGAGCCCGATTGCACATGAGCAGTCGTGAGGCCGAGTGCCCATGAGCAGTAGTGAGTCCAAGTGTGGATGAGCACTAGTGACCCCGAGTGCGCATGCACAGTAGTGAGCCCGTGTGCGCATGCGCAGTAGTGCGCCCGAGTGCGCATGAGCAGTAGTGAGCCCGAGTGCGCATGCGCAGAATTGAGCTCGAGCGCGCATGTGCAGTTCTGAGCCGGAGTGCGCATCCGCAGTAGCGACCCCGAGTGCGTACGCACAGTAGTGGGCCCGTGTGCGCATGGGTAGTAGTGAGCCCGAGTGCGCATCCGCAGTAGTGAGACAGTGTGCGCATGATCAGTACTGAGTCCGAGTGCGCACGAGCAGTATTGAGCCCGATTGCGCATGCACAGTAGTGGGCCCGTGTGCGCATGCGCAGTAGTGAGCCCTAGTGCGCATGCGCAGTAGTGACCACGAGTGCGCGTGCACAGTAGTGAGCCCGTGTGCGCATGCGCAGTAGTGAGCCCGAGTGCGCATGAGCAGTAGTGAGCCCGTGTGCGCATGAGCAGTAGTGACCCCGAGTGCGCATGCACAGTAGTGAGCTCGTGTGCGCATGCGCAGTAGTGAGCCCGAGTGCGCATGTGCAGGTCTGAGCCGGAGTGCGCACGCGCAGTAGTGACCACGAGTGCGCAAGCGCAGTAGTGAGCCCGATTGCGCATCGGCAGCAGTGAGTCCGAGTGCGCATGAGCAGTAGTGAGTCCGAGTGCGCATGAGCAGTAGTGACCCCGAGCGCGCATGCGGAGTAGTGAGCCCGATTGCGCATCCGCAGTAGGGTGTCTGTGTGCGCATGCGCAGTAGTGAGCCCGATTGCGCATCGGCAGTAGTGAGTCCGAGTGCCCATGAGCCGTAGTGAGTCCGAGTGCGCATGAGCAGTAGTGAGCCCATGTGCGCATGCACAATGTTGAGCCCGTGTGCGCATGCGCAGTAGTGAGCCCGAGTGCGCATGAGCAGTAGTGAGCCCGTGTGCGCATGAGCAGTAGTGACCCCGAGTGCGCATGCACAGTAGTGAGCCCGTGTGCGCATGCGCAGTAGTGAGCCCGAGTGCGCATGTGCAGGTCTGAGCCGGAGTGCGCACGCGCAGTAGTGACCACGAGTGCGCAAGCGCAGTAGTGACCCGAGCGCGCATCCGCAGTAGTGAGCGCGATTGCGCATCGGCAGCAGTGAGTCCGAGTGCGCATGAGCAGTAGTGAGTCCGAGTGCGCATGAGCAGTAGTGACCCCGAGCGCGCATGCGGAGTAGTGAGCCCGATTGCGCATCCGCAGTAGGGTGTCTGTGTGCGCATGCGCAGTAGTGAGCCCGATTGCGCATCGGCAGTAGTGAGTCCGAGTGCCCATGAGCCGTAGTGAGTCCGAGTGCGCATGAGCAGTAGTGAGTCCGTGTGCGCATGAGTAGTAGCGACCCTGAGTGCGCATGCGCAGTAGTGTGCCCGAGCGCGCATCCGCAGTAGTGAGTCCGAGTGCGCATGGGCAGTAGTGACCCCGAGTGCGCATGCTCAGTAGTGAGCCCGTGTGCGCATGCGCAGTAGTGCGCCCGAGTGCGCATGAGCAGTAGTGAGCCCGAGCGCGCATGCGCAGTAGTGACCCCGAGTGCGCATGCACAGTAGTGATCCCGATTGCGCATGTGCAGGTCTGAGCAGGAGAGCGCATTGGCACTAGTGAGCCCGATTGCACATCCGCAGTCGTGAGGCCGAGTGCCCATGAGCAGTAGTGAGTCCAAGTGCGAATGAGCACTAGTGACCCCGAGTGCGCATGCACAGTAGTGAGCCCGTGTGCGCATGCGCAGTAGTGCGCCCGTGTGCGCATGAGCAGTAGTGAGCCCGAGCGCGCATGCGCAGTAGTGACCCCGAGTGCGCATGCACAGTAGTGAGCCCGTGTGCGCATGCGCAGTAGTGAGAACGATTGCGCATGTGCAGATCTGAGCAGGAGAGCGCATCCGCGATAGTGAGCCCGATTGCACATCCGCAGTCGTGGGGCCGAGTGCCCATGAGCAGTAGTGAGCCAGAGTGCACATGCACAGTAGTGAGCCCGTGTGCGCATGCGCAGTAGTGAGTCCGATTGCGCATCCGCAGCAGTGAGTCCGAGTGCGCATGAGCAGTAGTGAGTCCATGTGCGCATGAGCACTAGTGACCCCGAGTGCGCATGCGCAGAATTGAGCTCGAGCGCGCATGTGCAGTTCTGAGCCGCAGTGCGCATCCGCAGTAGCGACCACGAGTGCGCATGCACAGTAGTGAGCCCGTGTGCGCATGCGCAGTAGTGACCGCGAGTGCGCATGCACAGTAGTGAGCCCGTGTGCGCATGCGCAGTAGTGAGCCCGAGTGCGCATGTGCAGTTTTGAGCCGGAGTGCGCATCCGCAGTAGCGACCCCGAGTGCGCACGCACAGCAGTGGGCCCGTGTGCGCATGCGCAGTAGTGAGCCCGAGTGCGCATGCGCAGTAGTGACTCCGATTGCGCATGCACAGTAGTGAGCCCCTGTGCGCATGCGCAGTAGTGAGCCCGAGTGCGCATGCACAGTAGTAAGCCCGTGTGCGCATGCACAGTAGTGAGCCCGTGTGCGCATGCGCAGTCGTGAGGCCGAGTGCCCATGAGCAGTAGTGAGTCCAAGTACGAATGAGCACTAGCGACCCAGAGTGCGCATGCACAGTAGTGACCCCGAGTGCGCATGCGCAGTAGTGAGCACGATTGCGCATCCGCAGCAGTGAGTCCGAGTGCGCATGAGCAGTAGTGACCCTGAGCGCGCTTGCGCAGTAGTGACCCGAGCGCGCATCCGCAGTAGTGAGCCCGAGTGCGCATCCGCAGTAGTGAGTCAGTGTGCGCATGAGCAGTAGTGAGTCCGGGTGCGCATGCACAGTAGTGGGCCCGTGTGCGCATGCGCAGTAGTGAGCCCGAGTGCGCATGCACAGTAGTGGGCCCGTGTCCGCTTGCGCAGTAGTGGGCCCGTGTGCGCATGAGCAGTAGTGAGCCCGTGTGCGCATGCACAGTAGTGAGCCCGTGTGCGCATGCGCAGTAGTGAGCCCGAGCGCGCATGCACAGTAGTGGGCCCGTGTGCGCATGCGCAATAGTGAGCCCTAGTGCGCATGCGCTGTAGTGACCACGAGTGCGCATGCACAGTAGTGAGCCCGTGTGCGCATGCGCAGTAGTGACCCCGAGTGCGCATGCGCAGTAGTGATCCCGATTGCGCATGTGCAGGTCTGAGCAGGAGAGCGCATCGGCACTAGTGAGCCCGATTGCACATCCGCAGTCGTGAGGCCGAGTGCCCATGAGCAGTAGTGAGTCCAAGTGCGAATGAGCACTAGTGACCCCGAGTGCGCATGCACAGTAGTGAGCCCGTGTGCGCATGCGCAGTAGTGCGCCCGAGTGCGCATGAGCAGTAGTGAGCCCGAGCGCGCATGCGCAGTAGTGACCCCGAGTGCGCATGCACACTAGTGAGCCCGAGTGCGCATGCGCAGTAGAGAGCCCGATTGCGCATGTGCAGGTCTGAGCCGAAGAGCGCATCCGCAGTAGTGAGTCCGAATGCGCATCCGCAGTAGTGAGGCCGTGTGCCCATGAGCAGTAGCGAGTCCAAGTGCGCATGAGCACTAGTGACACCGAGTGCGCATGCACAATAGTGAGCCCGTGCGCGCATGCACAGTAGTGCGCACGTGTGCGCACGAGCAGTATTGAGCCCGATTGCGCATCCGCAGCAGTGAGCCCGAGTGCGCATGCACAGTAGTGAGCCCGTGTGCGCCTGCGCAGTAGTGAGCCCGATTGCGCATCCGCAGCAGTGAGTCCGAGTGCGCATGAGCAGTAGTAAGGCCGTGTGCGCATGCGCAGTAGAGAGCCCGATTGCTCATGTGCAGGTCTGAGCTGGAGAGCGCATCCGCAGTAGTGAGCCAGAGTGCGCATGCACAGTAGTGAGCCCGTGTGCGCATGCGCAGTAGTGAGACCGATTGCGCATGTGCAGGTCTGAGCAGGAGAGCGCATCCGCAGTAGTGAGCCCAACTGCACCGTCGCAGTAGTGAAGCCGAGTGCCCATGAGCAGTAGTGAGTCCAAGTGCGAATGAGCACTAGTGTCCCCGAGTGCGCATGCACAGTAGTGAGCCCGTGTGCGCATGCGCAGTCGTGAGGCCGAGTGCCCATGAGCAGTAGCGAGCCCGATTGCGTATGCGCAGTAGTGACCCCGAGTGCTCATGCACAGCAGTGAGCACGAGTGCGCATGCACAGTAGTGAGCCCGTGTGCGCATGCGCAGTAGTGAGCCCGAGTGCGCATGCACAGTAGTGGGCCCGTGTGCACATGCGGAGTAGTGAGCCCGAGTGCGCATCCACAGCAGTGAGTCCGAGTGCGCATGAGCAGTAGTGAGACAGTGTGCGCATGAGCAGTAATGGGTCCGAGTGCGCATAAGCAGTAGTGACCCCGAGCGCAAATGCGCAGTAGTGAGCCCGATTGCGCATCCGCTGCATTCTGTCCGAGTGCGCATGAGCAGTAGTGAGCCCGATTGCACATGAGCAGTCGTGAGGCCGAGTGCCCATGAGCAGTAGTGAGTCCAAGTGCGGATGAGCACTAGTGACCCCGAGTGCGCATGCGCAGTAGAGAGCCCGATTGCGCATGCGCAGGTCTGAGCCGGAGAGCGCATCCGCAGTAGTGAGTCCGAGTGCGCATGCGCAGTAGTGACCCCGAGCGCGCATGAGCAGTAGTGAGCCAGAGTGCACATGCACAGTAGTGAGCCCGTGTGCGCATGCGCAGTAGTGAGAACGATTGCGCATGTGCAGGTCTGAGCAGGAGAGCGCATCCGGTGTAGTGAGCCCGATTGCACATCCGCAGTCGTGGGGCCGAGTGCCCATGAGCAGTAGTGAGCCAAAGTGCACATGCACAGTAGTGAGCCCGTGTGCGCATGCGCAGTAGTGAGCCCGATTGCGCATCCGCAGCAGTGAGTCCGAGTGCGCATGAGCAGTAGTGAGTCCAAGTGCGCATGAGCACTAGTGACCCCAAGTGCGCATGCGCAGGAGAGGGCCCGATTGCGCATGCATAGTAGTGAGCCGGTGTGCGCATGAGCAGTCGTGAGGCCGAGTGCCCATGAGCAGTAGTGAGCCCGATTGCGCATGCGCAGTAGTGACCCCGAGTGCGCATGCACAGTAGTGAGCTCGTGCGCGCATCCGCAGTAGTGAGCCCGATTGCGCATCCGCAGCAGTGAGTCCGAGTGCGCATGAGCAGTAGTGAGTCCGAGTGCGCACGAGCAGTATTGAGCCCGATTGCGCATCCGCAGCAGTGAGTCCGAGTGCGCATGAGCAGTAGTGAGCCCATGTGCGCGTGCACAATGTTGAGCCCGTGTGCGCATGCGCAGTAGTGATCCCGAGTGCGCATGGGCAGTAGTGTCCCCGAGTGCGCATGCTCAGTAGTGAGCCCGAGTGCGCATGCACAGTAGTGAGCCCGAGTGCGCATGCGCAGAATTGAGCTCGAGCGCGCATGTGCAGTTCTGAGCCGGAGTGCGCATCCGCAGTAGCGACCCCGAGTGCGTACGCACAGTAGTGGGCCCGTGTGCGCATGGGTAGTAGTGAGCCCGAGTGCGCATCCGCAGTAGTGAGACAGTGTGCGCATGATCAGTACTGAGTCCGAGTGCGCACGAGCAGTATTGAGCCCGATTGCGCATGCACAGTAGTGGGCCCGTGTGCGCATGCGCAGTAGTGAGCCCTAGTGCGCATGCGCAGTAGTGACCACGAGTACGCGTGCACAGTAGTGAGCCCGTGTGCGCATGCACAGTAGTGAGCTCGTGCGCGCTTCCGCAGTAGTGAGCCCGATTGCGCACCCGCAGCAGTGAGTCCGAGTGCGCATGAGCAGTAGTGAGTCCGAGTGCGCACGAGCAGTATTGAGCCCGATTGCGCATGCGCAGTAGGGAGTCCGTGTGCGCATGCGCAGTAGTGAGTCCGAGTGCCCATGAGCAGTAGTGAGTCCAAGTGCGCATAAGCACTAGTGACCCCGGGCGCGCATGCGCAGTAGTGAGAGCGATTGCGCATCCGCAGCAGTGAGTCCGAGTGCGCATGAGCAGTAGTAAGGCCGTGTGCGCATGCGCAGTAGAGAGCCCGATTGCTCATGTGCAGGTCTGAGCTGGAGAGCGCATCCGCAGTAGTGAGTCCGAGTGCGCATGCGCAGTAGTGACCCCGAGCGCGCATGAGCAGTAGTGAGCCAGAGTGCGCATGCACAGTAGTGAGCCCGTGTGCGCATGCGCAGTAGTGAGACCGATTGCGCATGTGCAGGTCTGAGCAGGAGAGCGCATCCGCAGTAGTGAGCCCAATTGCACCGTCGCAGTAGTGAAGCCGAGTGCCCATGAGCAGTAGTGAGTCCAAGTGCGAATGAGCACTAGTGTCCCCGAGTGCGCATGCACAGTAGTGAGCCCGTGTGCGCATGCGCAGTCGTGAGGCCGAGTGCCCATGAGCAGTAGCGAGCCCGATTGCGCATGCGCAGTAGTGACCCCGAGTGCGCATGCACAGCAGTGAGCACGAGTGCGCATGCACAGTAGTGAGCCCGTGTGCGCATGCGCAGTAGTGAGCCCGAGTGCACATGCACAGTAGTGAGCCCGTGTGCGCATGCGCAGTAGTGAGCCCGATTGCGCATCCGCAGCAGTGAGTCCGAGTGCGCATGAGCAGTAGTGAGTCCAAGTGCGCATGAGCACTAGTGACCCCGAGTGCGCATGCGCAGTAGAGGGCCCGATTGCGCATGCATAGTAGTGAGCCCGTGTGCGCATGAGCAGTCGTGAGGCCGAGTGCCCATGAGCAGTAGTGAGCCCGATTGCGCATGCGCAGTAGTGACCCCGAGTGCGCATGCACAGTAGTGAGCTCGTGCGCGCTTCCGCAGTAGTGAGCCCGATTGCGCATCCGCAGCAGTGAGTCCGAGTGCGCATGAGCAGTAGTGAGTCCGAGTGCGCACGAGCAGTATTGAGCCCGATTGCGCATCCGCAGCAGTGAGCCCGAGTGCGCATGCACAGTAGTGAGCCCGTGTGCGCCTGCGCAGTAGTGAGCCCGATTGCGCATCCGCAGCAGTGAGTCCGAGTGCGCATGAGCAGTAGTAAGGCCGTGTGCGCATGAGCAGTAGAGAGCCCGATTGCTCATGTGCAGGTCTGAGCTGGAGAGCGCATCCGCAGTAGTGAGCCAGAGTGCGCATGCACAGTAGTGACCCCGAGTGCGCATGCACAGTAGTGAGCTCGTGTGCGCATGCGCAGTAGTGAGCCCGAGTGCGCATGTGCAGGTCTGAGCCGGAGTGCGCACGCGCAGTAGTGACCACGAGTGCGCAAGCGCAGTAGTGAACCCGATTGCGCATCGGCAGCAGTGAGTCCGAGTGCGCATGAGCAGTAGTGAGTCCGAGTGCGCATGAGCAGTAGTGACCCCGAGCGCGCATGCGGAGTAGTGAGCCCGATTGCGCATCCGCAGTAGGGTGTCTGTGTGCGCATGCGCAGTAGTGAGCCCGATTGCGCATCGGCAGTAGTGAGTCCGAGTGCCCATGAGCCGTAGTGAGTCCGAGTGCGCATGAGCAGTAGTGAGCCCATGTGCGCATGCACAATGTTGAGCCCGTGTGCGCATGCGCAGTAGTGAGCCCGAGTGCGCATGAGCAGTAGTGAGCCCGTGTGCGCATGAGCAGTAGTGACCCCGAGTGCGCATGCACAGTAGTGAGCCCGTGTGCGCATGCGCAGTAGTGAGCCCGAGTGCGCATGTGCAGGTCTGAGCCGGAGTGCGCACGCGCAGTAGTGACCACGAGTGCGCAAGCGCAGTAGTGACCCGAGCGCGCATCCGCAGTAGTGAGCGCGATTGCGCATCGGCAGCAGTGAGTCCGAGTGCGCATGAGCAGTAGTGAGTCCGAGTGCGCATGAGCAGTAGTGACCCCGAGCGCGCATGCGGAGTAGTGAGCCCGATTGCGCATCCGCAGTAGGGTGTCTGTGTGCGCATGCGCAGTAGTGAGCCCGATTGCGCATCGGCAGTAGTGAGTCCGAGTGCCCATGAGCCGTAGTGAGTCCGAGTGCGCATGAGCAGTAGTGAGTCCGTGTGCGCATGAGTAGTAGCGACCCTGAGTGCGCATGCGCAGTAGTGTGCCCGAGCGCGCATCCGCAGTAGTGAGTCCGAGTGCACATGCACAGTAGTGAGCCCGTGTGCGCATGCGCAGTAGTGAGTCCGATTGCGCATCCGCAGCAGTGAGTCCGAGTGCGCATGAGCAGTAGTGAGTCCATGTGCGCATGAGCACTAGTGACCCCGAGTGCGCATGCACAGTAGTGATCCCGATTGCGCATGTGCAGGTCTGAGCAGGAGAGCGCATTGGCACTAGTGAGCCCGATTGCACATCCGCAGTCGTGAGGCCGAGTGCCCATGAGCAGTAGTGAGTCCAAGTGCGAATGAGCACTAGTGACCCCGAGTGCGCATGCACAGTAGTGAGCCCGTGTGCGCATGCGCAGTAGTGCGCCCGAGTGCGCATGAGCAGTAGTGAGCCCGAGCGCGCATGCGCAGTAGTGACCCCGAGTGCGCATGCACAGTAGTGAGCCCGTGTGCGCATGCGCAGTAGTGAGAACGATTGCGCATGTGCAGATCTGAGCAGGAGAGCGCATCCGCGATAGTGAGCCCGATTGCACATCCGCAGTCGTGGGGCCGAGTGCCCATGAGCAGTAGTGAGCCAGAGTGCACATGCACAGTAGTGAGCCCGTGTGCGCATGCGCAGTAGTGAGTCCGATTGCGCATCCGCAGCAGTGAGTCCGAGTGCGCATGAGCAGTAGTGAGTCCATGTGCGCATGAGCACTAGTGACCCCGAGTGCGCATGCGCAGAATTGAGCTCGAGCGCGCATGTGCAGTTCTGAGCCGCAGTGCGCATCCGCAGTAGCGACCACGAGTGCGCATGCACAGTAGTGAGCCCGTGTGCGCATGCGCAGTAGTGACCCCGAGTGCGCATGCACAGTAGTGAGCCCGTGTGCGCATGCGCAGTAGTGAGCCCGAGTGCGCATGTGCAGGTCTGAGCCGGAGTGCGCACGCGCAGTAGTGACCACGAGTGCGCAAGCGCAGTAGTGACCCGAGCGCGCATCCGCAGTAGTGAGCCCGATTGCGCATCGGCAGCAGTGAGTCCGAGTGCGCATGAGCAGTAGTGACCCCGAGCGCGCATGCGGAGTAGTGAGCCCGATTGCGCATCCGCAGTAGGGTGTCTGTGTGCGCATGCGCAGTAGTGAGCCCGATTGCGCATCGGCAGTAGTGAGTCCGAGTGCCCATGAGCCGTAGTGAGTCCGAGTGCGCATGAGCAGTAGTGACCCCGAGTGCGCATGCGCAGTAGTGATCCCGATTGCGCATGTGCAGATCTGAGCAGGAGAGCGCATCCGCGATAGTGAGCCCGATTGCACATCCGCAGTCGTGGGGCCGAGTGCCCATGAGCAGTAGTGAGCCAGAGTGCACATGCACAGTAGTGAGCTCGTGTGCGCATGCGCAGTAGTGAGTCCGATTGCGCATCCGCAGCAGTGAGTCCGAGTGCCCATGAGCAGTAGTGAGCCAAAGTGCACATGCACAGTAGTGAGCCCGTGTGCGCATGCGCAGTAGTGAGCCCGATTGCGCATCCGCAGCAGTGAGTCCGAGTGCGCATGAGCAGTAGTGAGTCCAAGTGCGCATGAGCACTAGTGACCCCAAGTGCGCATGCGCAGGAGAGGGCCCGATTGCGCATGCATAGTAGTGAGCCGGTGTGCGCATGAGCAGTCGTGAGGCCGAGTGCCCATGAGCAGTAGTGAGCCCGATTGCGCATGCGCAGTAGTGACCCCGAGTGCGCATGCACAGTAGTGAGCTCGTGCGCGCATCCGCAGTAGTGAGCCCGATTGCGCATCCGCAGCAGTGAGTCCGAGTGCGCATGAGCAGTAGTGAGTCCGAGTGCGCACGAGCAGTATTGAGCCCGATTGCGCATCCGCAGCAGTGAGTCCGAGTGCGCATGAGCAGTAGTGAGCCCATGTGCGCGTGCACAATGTTGAGCCCGTGTGCGCATGCGCAGTAGTGATCCCGAGTGCGCATGGGCAGTAGTGTCCCCGAGTGCGCATGCTCAGTAGTGAGCCCGAGTGCGCATGCACAGTAGTGAGCCCGAGTGCGCATGCGCAGAATTGAGCTCGAGCGCGCATGTGCAGTTCTGAGCCGGAGTGCGCATCCGCAGTAGCGACCCCGAGTGCGTACGCACAGTAGTGGGCCCGTGTGCGCATGGGTAGTAGTGAGCCCGAGTGCGCATCCGCAGTAGTGAGACAGTGTGCGCATGATCAGTACTGAGTCCGAGTGCGCACGAGCAGTATTGAGCCCGATTGCGCATGCACAGTAGTGGGCCCGTGTGCGCATGCGCAGTAGTGAGCCCTAGTGCGCATGCGCAGTAGTGACCACGAGTACGCGTGCACAGTAGTGAGCCCGTGTGCGCATGCACAGTAGTGAGCTCGTGCGCGCTTCCGCAGTAGTGAGCCCGATTGCGCACCCGCAGCAGTGAGTCCGAGTGCGCATGAGCAGTAGTGAGTCCGAGTGCGCACGAGCAGTATTGAGCCCGATTGCGCATGCGCAGTAGGGAGTCCGTGTGCGCATGCGCAGTAGTGAGTCCGAGTGCCCATGAGCAGTAGTGAGTCCAAGTGCGCATAAGCACTAGTGACCCCGGGCGCGCATGCGCAGTAGTGAGAGCGATTGCGCATCCGCAGCAGTGAGTCCGAGTGCGCATGAGCAGTAGTAAGGCCGTGTGCGCATGCGCAGTAGAGAGCCCGATTGCTCATGTGCAGGTCTGAGCTGGAGAGCGCATCCGCAGTAGTGAGTCCGAGTGCCCATGAGCAGTAGTGAGTCCAAGTGCGAATGAGCACTAGTGTCCCCGAGTGCGCATGCACAGTAGTGAGCCCGTGTGCGCATGCGCAGTAGTGAGACCGAGTGCCCATGAGCAGTAGCGAGCCCGATTGCGCATGCGCAGTAGTGACCCCGAGTGCGCATGCACAGCAGTGAGCACGAGTGCGCATGCACAGTAGTGAGCCCGTGTGCGCATGCGCAGTAGTGAGCCCGAGTGCACATGCACAGTAGTGAGCCCGTGTGCGCATGCGCAGTAGTGAGCCCGATTGCGCATCCGCAGCAGTGAGTCCGAGTGCGCATGAGCAGTAGTGAGTCCAAGTGCGCATGAGCACTAGTGACCCCGAGTGCGCATGCGCAGTAGAGGGCCCGATTGCGCATGCATAGTAGTGAGCCCGTGTGCGCATGAGCAGTCGTGAGGCCGAGTGCCCATGAGCAGTAGTGAGCCCGATTGCGCATGCGCAGTAGTGACCCCGAGTGCGCATGCACAGTAGTGAGCTCGTGCGCGCTTCCGCAGTAGTGAGCCCGATTGCGCATCCGCAGCAGTGAGTCCGAGTGCGCATGAGCAGTAGTGAGTCCGAGTGCGCACGAGCAGTATTGAGCCCGATTGCGCATCCGCAGCAGTGAGCCCGAGTGCGCATGCACAGTAGTGAGCCCGTGTGCGCCTGCGCAGTAGTGAGCCCGATTGCGCATCCGCAGCAGTGAGTCCGAGTGCGCATGAGCAGTAGTAAGGCCGTGTGCGCATGAGCAGTAGAGAGCCCGATTGCTCATGTGCAGGTCTGAGCTGGAGAGCGCATCCGCAGTAGTGAGCCAGAGTGCGCATGCACAGTAGTGACCCCGAGTGCGCATGCACAGTAGTGAGCTCGTGTGCGCATGCGCAGTAGTGAGCCCGAGTGCGCATGTGCAGGTCTGAGCCGGAGTGCGCACGCGCAGTAGTGACCACGAGTGCGCAAGCGCAGTAGTGAACCCGATTGCGCATCGGCAGCAGTGAGTCCGAGTGCGCATGAGCAGTAGTGAGTCCGAGTGCGCATGAGCAGTAGTGACCCCGAGCGCGCATGCGGAGTAGTGAGCCCGATTGCGCATCCGCAGTAGGGTGTCTGTGTGCGCATGCGCAGTAGTGAGCCCGATTGCGCATCGGCAGTAGTGAGTCCGAGTGCCCATGAGCCGTAGTGAGTCCGAGTGCGCATGAGCAGTAGTGAGCCCATGTGCGCATGCACAATGTTGAGCCCGTGTGCGCATGCGCAGTAGTGAGCCCGAGTGCGCATGAGCAGTAGTGAGCCCGTGTGCGCATGAGCAGTAGTGACCCCGAGTGCGCATGCACAGTAGTGAGCCCGTGTGCGCATGCGCAGTAGTGAGCCCGAGTGCGCATGTGCAGGTCTGAGCCGGAGTGCGCACGCGCAGTAGTGACCACGAGTGCGCAAGCGCAGTAGTGACCCGAGCGCGCATCCGCAGTAGTGAGCGCGATTGCGCATCGGCAGCAGTGAGTCCGAGTGCGCATGAGCAGTAGTGAGTCCGAGTGCGCATGAGCAGTAGTGACCCCGAGCGCGCATGCGGAGTAGTGAGCCCGATTGCGCATCCGCAGTAGGGTGTCTGTGTGCGCATGCGCAGTAGTGAGCCCGATTGCGCATCGGCAGTAGTGAGTCCGAGTGCCCATGAGCCGTAGTGAGTCCGAGTGCGCATGAGCAGTAGTGAGTCCGTGTGCGCATGAGTAGTAGCGACCCTGAGTGCGCATGCGCAGTAGTGTGCCCGAGCGCGCATCCGCAGTAGTGAGTCCGAGTGCACATGCACAGTAGTGAGCCCGTGTGCGCATGCGCAGTAGTGAGTCCGATTGCGCATCCGCAGCAGTGAGTCCGAGTGCGCATGAGCAGTAGTGAGTCCATGTGCGCATGAGCACTAGTGACCCCGAGTGCGCATGCACAGTAGTGATCCCGATTGCGCATGTGCAGGTCTGAGCAGGAGAGCGCATTGGCACTAGTGAGCCCGATTGCACATCCGCAGTCGTGAGGCCGAGTGCCCATGAGCAGTAGTGAGTCCAAGTGCGTATGAGCACTAGTGACCCCGAGTGCGCATGCACAGTAGTGAGCCCGTGTGCGCATGCGCAGTAGTGCGCCCGAGTGCGCATGAGCAGTAGTGAGCCCGAGCGCGCATGCGCAGTAGTGACCCCGAGTGCGCATGCACAGTAGTGAGCCCGTGTGCGCATGCGCAGTAGTGAGAACGATTGCGCATGTGCAGATCTGAGCAGGAGAGCGCATCCGCGATAGTGAGCCCGATTGCACATCCGCAGTCGTGGGGCCGAGTGCCCATGAGCAGTAGTGAGCCAGAGTGCACATGCACAGTAGTGAGCCCGTATGCGCATGCGCAGTAGTGAGTCCGATTGCGCATCCGCAGCAGTGAGTCCGAGTGCGCATGAGCAGTAGTGAGTCCATGTGCGCATGAGCACTAGTGACCCCGAGTGCGCATGCGCAGAATTGAGCTCGAGCGCGCATGTGCAGTTCTGAGCCGCAGTGCGCATCCGCAGTAGCGACCACGAGTGCGCATGCACAGTAGTGAGCCCGTGTGCGCATGCGCAGTAGTGACCCCGAGTGCGCATGCACAGTAGTGAGCCCGTGTGCGCATGCGCAGTAGTGAGCCCGAGTGCGCATGTGCAGGTCTGAGCCGGAGTGCGCACGCGCAGTAGTGACCACGAGTGCGCAAGCGCAGTAGTGACCCGAGCGCGCATCCGCAGTAGTGAGCCCGATTGCGCATCGGCAGCAGTGAGTCCGAGTGCGCATGAGCAGAGATGTCCTGTTTGATTTATCGTGCGGTTCCCGCCATAGGCCCTACCACACGGCCCCCATGGGCGTGGAATTGGGATACGCCCAATTAGCGCGTCCCCGCCGAAGCAGGGACTACCAGAAACGGCACCAGGCTCTACGGGTCCCGGTAACCGACCTCTGGTGGGGCCGAGTGACTTTCCAACACTCTACCAGCTAAGACAGGCTGGTACCCGAGCTGTTGGGACGCAGCTCACCCGCCGAGGGCCCGACTAGCAGGCCCTCTAGCCAGCATGCGGCTTTTAAACCACTGCCCCCGCGATGGTCCAACCCACGACCGAGCCAGGGTTGCCCCTGTAGGCGCCTCGGTCCCCGCGGTACCAGTCAGGATCACTGGTGGGATCTGCGCGACCGAAGTCGCTTCCATTTGGGGGGTCCCGCAACCCCCGGCAATGGTCAGCCGGCGACTCGGGTACGTGGAGACGCCAACCTCCAAAGGCCACGAGTAGGAATCGACCCTAAGGTCTTTGACCTCCTCGCGGCCACCCTGCGCACACCTCAGACACCCCATTCATTCAATTCACACACTCACTCTCGCTCTTCTCCTCTCAAACACCCTTCTCGCATACACACAGAAACATTCATACTTTTCCTTGCATTCCAACACACCACTCACATCCAGACTACCATCCTCTCTTCTCACCACGCCACATTCACTCAGGTTCCGGAGGTCAGCATACATCACACACTCGGCCAGGACATGCTTCCAGTCCTCGCACTCAGCACCACACATACATCGCTCGCTCTCACCCAACCCTCGTTTGTACAAAAACTCATTCATACTACCATGGCCAGTCATCAGGAAACATGCATACACATTCGGCTCAAAATTCACACAACTTTCAGCAAACCTAACATCCTTAATATACTCATACGTAACTCGTCCTTTCTCACTTGAATCCCATCTTCTCTGCCAACACTCATACGCCCTATCATTCACGACTTCCACACACTCATCCACTGTCCTCCCATTCAAATCATTCGAAGCGACGAGCTCATTCACACACAGACTCACGCCATTCTTTATCCTACTACACACACCCCTCCTTACACACTCTAGATCCCAAGGTAGGGCACCCATCATCACTTGCATACACTCAGTCGACACAGTTCTACACACATTCAAACACGCATACAACACAACACGCTGACATCTATTCATCAACTCTCTCGCATATCCATACTGCATCACATCATACCATACACTCGCACCGTACATAACACACGCAACAAATAATCCTTTATACAACACTCTGACTGCTCTTTTCCTCATACCCCATTCTCTCCTCAACACTCTTCTCATCGCACCCACCACATTCGTTACCTTTTTCCTCACATACTCCAAATGCACTTTGAAATTCATTCTCTCACTCATCCATATACCCAAATACTTAACTTTATCTACATACTTCACAGACACTCCATTCATTCGCACAATCGGACGTCTATTCACAGCCATACTGCCTTTGAGCAACATAGTCACACTCTTACTCTCAGACACACTAACACCTACTCCTGCACCCCATTCACAAACTATTTTCATCCACTCTGCTCCGATTCGCTCAACTTCCATTCGGCTCTGTCCTTCAATCATCAAATACAAATCATCTGCAAAAGCCACACACTTACATCCACATTCTCTTAAGCGCCACAGAAGTCCGTCCATCCGCCCAATCCAAAGGAAAGGGCCAGAGACAGACCCCTGCGGGCATCCTCGCTCTACATTTTTCCACACAGTCTCATTCACACCACACATACACGCTGTCCTCCCCTGGAAGTAACTCTTCCAGAGGGGCATTTCCTTACATCCAGTTTCATGCAACCATTCAATCACGCTTTTCCATTCTAAGTTGTCAAACGCTCCCTTGAAGTCAACAAATATACCCAACACATACTTACTTTCACTCTGCTGCACATATTCTCTCACTCTCAACCATGCACTCTCCGTCGATCGTCCCCTGCGAAATCCGTGCTGTGCGTCATCCAATCTCTCATTCACTCTCCGTTCATGCCTTCTAACCATCATTCGCTCTAACGTCTTTCCAAGCACGGACAACAGACTTATCGGTCTATAAGACGCAGGGTCCGATCGCGGTTTCTCAGGAGACTTCAGCAGAACAACAACACACGCTTTCTTCCATTCATACGGGAAGCATCCATTCCTCAAGCACGCATTGTACAAATTCAGCAAGCATCCCGGAATCGCATCCCAAATCACACGCAACATCTTCGCTGTTATTCCATCCAAGCCAGGTGCCTTATTCAGCTTTGCTGCCATTACGGCCTCATTCACTTCATCCCATTCAAACTCTTCTACCTGATTCACACTCTCTTCCATACCACTCACTCCACCTGCCATACCTGAGGCTGGGAAGAAACGCTCAAGTAATACCTCTGCACATTCTCTCCACGTGGAATAGGTTACACCATCGACATTCAACGATCTCATACTCTCTCGCTCATTCTTTCCTCTACACACCCTATACACAGGGCCCCATGGATCCAGGTTCGATGACTCACTCACAAAACATCGCCAGCTTTCCTCTTTCACCCTACACAACTCACGCTTATACTCTTTCATCAAACTTTTATACCTATTCAGTCGCTCATCAACATCCTCGCTTCGTCTTCTTTTCGCTCTCTGCCATAATTTTCTACTCTTCCGCACTTTAACTTTCAATCTTCTCAGTTCATCCGTCCACCATATAATCTTCCTATCATTCACTCTTACCTTCTTTTTCATTCTTTTGTCATTCGAATCCTGGATCCAACTCATAATACACTCAAGCATCCTATCCACGTTTGTTTCATTACATACATCCTGTCCATACATCAACGCATATTCGATCAAATCATTCTTATATCCTTCCCAGTCTACATCCTTACACACCCATCCCTTACGTACGTTTGAGGCATTCGACTGGCTCTCATCATACATTATATCAATCACAATCACATTATGATCACTCACTCCCCAATCATTCTTCACTTCCCATTCCACACGGCACCTGGCTAAAGATTCATTCATCAGAGTGACATCAATGTCACTCTGCCCATTCACGCCCGAGAAAGTATAGTACTCACTCGGCTCATTCATTACAATCATACCACTCGCTAACACCCATTCTTCCAAAATCCTTCCACGCATTTCATTCTCTCTACTGCGTCCCCCACCCTTACTAAACCATAGGGGTGAGGTCGCATTCGCATCCATTCCAAACAGCACTCGCTTCCCGTTTACAAATTCTATCACTCTCTCCATATACACTAAATACGGCACGATGTCATAACCCCATCTACAATACATTGACACAACATACAGTTCGCCGAAGTCTCCCTTGATCCACACACACACACCATACTCATTAGTACATTCACTCACACACATCACTTCCACATTCACATCACGAACGACCACTGCAGCCTTGGCAGGGTCGTCCTCACAAACATACACTTTCCATCCACTCGGTAATCCTTTCACACAACCTTGCAACACATATAACTCTTGTAGCAAGGCCACACTTACATTCTTTTCGTTCATAACAACACTCAAATCACACAACACAGTATACGACTTTTGACAATTACACTGCACAATTCTTAAACATTCAGTCATCACAAATTCGCGCCCTCTCTCTTTCCAACACTCTCACATATTCAGGACATTCACTCGACAGAACCGAATGGCTCGCATCCTTACCTCTCAACTTACAATTCCTACACACACACTCACTCTTACACTTATCTCTCAGATGCCCACTTTCACCACACTTCTCACATAATCTGTCTTTCACGCTACACTCACGCATCATGTGCCCAAAGGCAAAACATTTATAACATCTCATCACATTCACAAAATCTCTCACCTTGCACGCCCTCCATTTCACATACACACGCTCTTCGCTCACTAACACATCACGCATTTTCCTAGACATTTCCACAATTACGTTTCCAACATTCACACCTTTCTTATTCGTTCTACTCACAACACGCACTCTATCTTTAAACTCCATTTCCGTAACACCAGCAGTCTTAAGGTTCTTCACATATAGCTCATTCATCAATTCATCATTACTCATTTCATTTTCCACATCATACACAATAACTTTCGGACCCACTCTTTTAGGCGCCTCTACCTTGAGTCCCAATTCCTCAAACTTCCTATGCTCTTTCAACATATCCATCTCACGCGCACTCGCCGCTTCAATGACCACACCACCACTCCTTGTCTTCCTCACAGCTTTCACTCTCACATTCAAATCACCACTAACATTTTTCATCACTCTCTCTTTCACTTGTTCACTCGTCATCTTTGCACTTTCATCCCTCGCTTTCACCACAACAGCAAACGATCTCACTCTCGGCTTCTCACTCATACCAGTCTTCACTCGCTCAGTCGCACTCTTACCGCTCACACTCACTGTACTTCTACCAGCCACACTAGCAAAACTCACTGCTCCGGAATCACACACATGCTCACTCAAAATTCTTCGGCTTTCCTCTAATCGACCAGTCAATCTCTCATTCTTCGCAACCATACCCATCATACACTCTTCATAATCACTCACACAATTTAGAATAAAATCAGCGGCTGCCTTGGAGACGCGGTTAGATTCCGTCAATAAGAATCTCCGCAGCTTCTCCCCGACCTTCCGCAACACCTTCATCTCTTTCTCCTCTCCTTCTTCCTCCTCCATCCTCACATCCTCCTCCGTCACTCTTACCCTTTTCCTCGGACTAAGGCTCCGTGACACAGCCTTCCTTCCTCTCCCCTCCTTTCCACCGTTACCCTCTCCTTCCTTCTTCCCCCCCATATCCCCAAGTTTAACAAATTTTTCCTTCTCCATAATATTCCCACGAGTAGGGACGAACAACTGTCACTCCCCGGGTGACGCCCTTTCCGGGGAGAAGGCTCATTCTCTCAGGAGGTCGCCAGGTGTCCTGAGGTGGCCGCTAATGGCTGGTGCTCCCACCAGCCCACCCCCCAGTGCAAGACTGGGAGGTGCCCCATCGCCGCGCACCATAGCTTGGGGTTAGGGTATTTTTTATAGAGGTTTACATCCTCGCGGCCCGGCCGGTTAAGGCAAGGCCCCCGTTCCTGCGAAACATGACCACAGGCTTACGGTATGAGCACAAACCCCACTAGGGGGTCCGCCGTTCTCCCGTTAGCATAGAGGCCCTCACCCTTGGGTAGCACCGAAGTACTACCGAAGGGCATAGAGTGCCTCTATCCCAGCGACCACCACGAGGAGGTGGGAGATCCGACTTGCGTCACTGACGCCATTCGGTCACCAGTGCGCATGAGCAGTAGTGACCCCGAGTGCGCATGCACACTAGTGAGCCCGAGTGCGCATGCGCAGTAGAGAGCCCGATTGCGCATGTGCAGGTCTGAGCCGGAGGGCGCATCCGCAGTAGTGAGTCCGAGTGCGCACGAGCAGTATTGAGCCCGATTGCGCATCCGCAGCAGTGAGTCCGAGTGCGCATGAGCAGTAGTGAGCCCATGTGCGCATGCACAATGTTGAGCCCGTGTGCGCATGCGCAGTAGTGAGCCCGAGTGCGCATGAGCAGTAGTGAGCCCGTGTGTGCATGAGCAGTAGTGACCCCGAGTGCGCATGCACAGTAGTGAGCCCGTGTGCGCATGCGCAGTAGTGAGCCCGAGTGCGCATGTGCAGGTCTGAGCCGGAGTGCACACGCGCAGCATTGACCGCGAGTGCGCAAGCGCAGTAGTGACCCGAGCGCGCATCCGCAGTAGTGAGCCCGATTGCGCATCGGCAGCAGTGAGTCCGAGTGCGCATGAGCAGTAGTGACCCCGAGCGCGCATGCGGAGTAGTGAGCCCGATTGCGCATCCGCAGTAGGGTGTCTGTGTGCGCATGCGCAGTAGTGACCCCGAGCGCAAATGCGCAGTAGTGAGCCCGATTGCGCATCCGCTGCATTCTGTCCGAGTGCGCATGAGCAGTAGTGAGCCCGATTGCACATGAGCAGTCGTGAGGCCGAGTGCCCATGAGCAGTAGTGAGTCCAAGTGTGGATGAGCACTAGTGACCCCGAGTGCGCATGCACAGTAGTGAGCCCGTGTGCGCATGCGCAGTAGTGCGCCCGAGTGCGCATGAGCAGTAGTGAGCCCGAGTGCGCATGCGCAGAATTGAGCTCGAGCGCGCATGTGCAGTTCTGAGCCGGAGTGCGCATCCGCAGTAGCGACCCCGAGTGCGTACGCACAGTAGTGGGCCCGTGTGCGCATGGGTAGTAGTGAGCCCGAGTGCGCATCCGCAGTAGTGAGACAGTGTGCGCATGATCAGTACTGAGTCCGAGTGCGCACGAGCAGTATTGAGCCCGATTGCGCATGCACAGTAGTGGGCCCGTGTGCGCATGCGCAGTAGTGACCACGAGTGCGCGTGCACAGTAGTGAGCCCGTGTGCGCATGCGCAGTAGTGAGCCCGAGTGCGCATGAGCAGTAGTGAGCCCGTGTGCGCATGAGCAGTAGTGACCCCGAGTGCGCATGCACAGTAGTGAGCTCGTGTGCGCATGCGCAGTAGTGAGCCCGAGTGCGCATGTGCAGGTCTGAGCCGGAGTGCGCACGCGCAGTAGTGACCACGAGTGCGCAAGCGCAGTAGTGAGCCCGATTGCGCATCGGCAGCAGTGAGTCCGAGTGCGCATGAGCAGTAGTGAGTCCGAGTGCGCATGAGCAGTAGTGACCCCGAGCGCGCATGCGGAGTAGTGAGCCCGATTGCGCATCCGCAGTAGGGTGTCTGTGTGCGCATGCGCAGTAGTGAGCCCGATTGCGCATCGGCAGTAGTGAGTCCGAGTGCCCATGAGCCGTAGTGAGTCCGAGTGCGCATGAGCAGTAGTGAGCCCATGTGCGCATGCACAATGTTGAGCCCGTGTGCGCATGCGCAGTAGTGAGCCCGAGTGCGCATGAGCAGTAGTGAGCCCGTGTGCGCATGAGCAGTAGTGACCCCGAGTGCGCATGCACAGTAGTGAGCCCGTGTGCGCATGCGCAGTAGTGAGCCCGAGTGCGCATGTGCAGGTCTGAGCCGGAGTGCGCACGCGCAGTAGTGACCACGAGTGCGCAAGCGCAGTAGTGACCCGAGCGCGCATCCGCAGTAGTGAGCGCGATTGCGCATCGGCAGCAGTGAGTCCGAGTGCGCATGAGCAGTAGTGAGTCCGAGTGCGCATGAGCAGTAGTGACCCCGAGCGCGCATGCGGAGTAGTGAGCCCGATTGCGCATCCGCAGTAGGGTGTCTGTGTGCGCATGCGCAGTAGTAAGCCCGATTGCGCATCGGCAGTAGTGAGTCCGAGTGCCCATGAGCCGTAGTGAGTCCGAGTGCGCATGAGCAGTAGTGAGTCCGTGTGCGCATGAGTAGTAGCGACCCTGAGTGCGCATGCGCAGTAGTGTGCCCGAGCGCGCATCCGCAGTAGTGAGTCCGAGTGCGCATGGGCAGTAGTGACCCCGAGTGCGCATGCTCAGTAGTGAGCCCGTGTGCGCATGCGCAGTAGTGCGCCCGAGTGCGCATGAGCAGTAGTGAGCCCGAGCGCGCATGCGCAGTAGTGACCCCGAGTGCGCATGCACAGTAGTGATCCCGATTGCGCATGTGCAGGTCTGAGCAGGAGAGCGCATTGGCACTAGTGAGCCCGATTGCACATCCGCAGTCGTGAGGCCGAGTGCCCATGAGCAGTAGTGAGTCCAAGTGCGAATGAGCACTAGTGACCCCGAGTGCGCATGCACAGTAGTGAGCCCGTGTGCGCATGCGCAGTAGTGCGCCCGTGTGCGCATGAGCAGTAGTGAGCCCGAGCGCGCATGCGCAGTAGTGACCCCGAGTGCGCATGCACAGTAGTGAGCCCGTGTGCGCATGCGCAGTAGTGAGAACGATTGCGCATGTGCAGATCTGAGCAGGAGAGCGCATCCGCGATAGTGAGCCCGATTGCACATCCGCAGTCGTGGGGCCGAGTGCCCATGAGCACTAGTGAGCCAGAGTGCACATGCACAGTAGTGAGCCCGTGTGCGCATGCGCAGTAGTGAGTCCGATTGCGCATCCGCAGCAGTGAGTCCGAGTGCGCATGAGCAGTAGTGAGTCCATGTGCGCATGAGCACTAGTGACCCCGAGTGCGCATGCGCAGAATTGAGCTCGAGCGCGCATGTGCAGTTCTGAGCCGCAGTGCGCATCCGCAGTAGCGACCACGAGTGCGCATGCACAGTAGTGAGCCCGTGTGCGCATGCGCAGTAGTGACCGCGAGTGCGCATGCACAGTAGTGAGCCCGTGTGCGCATGCGCAGTAGTGAGCCCGAGTGCGCATGTGCAGGTCTGAGCCGGAGTGCGCACGCGCAGTAGTGACCACGAGTGCGCAAGCGCAGTAGTGACCCGAGCGCGCATCCGCAGTAGTGAGCCCGATTGCGCATCGGCAGCAGTGAGTCCGAGTGCGCATGAGCAGTAGTGACCCCGAGCGCGCATGCGGAGTAGTGAGCCCGATTGCGCATCCGCAGTAGGGTGTCTGTGTGCGCATGCGCAGTAGTGAGCCCGATTGCGCATCGGCAGTAGTGAGTCCGAGTGCCCATGAGCCGTAGTGAGTCCGAGTGCGCATGAGCAGTAGTGACCCCGAGTGCGCATGCGCAGTAGTGATCCCGATTGCGCATGTGCAGGTCTGAGCAGGAGAGCGCATCGGCACTAGTGAGCCCGATTGCACATCCGCAGTCGTCAGGCCGAGTGCCCATGAGCAGTAGTGAGTCCAAGTGCGAATGAGCACTAGTGACCCCGAGTGCGCATGCACAGTAGTGAGCCCGTGTGCGCATGCGCAGTAGTGCGCCCGAGTGCGCATGAGCAGTAGTGAGCCCGGGCGCGCATGCGCAGTAGTGACCCCGAGTGCGCATGCACACTAGTGAGCCCGAGTGCGCATGCGCAGTAGAGAGCCCGATTGCGCATGTGCAGGTCTGAGCCGGAGGGCGCATCCGCAGTAGTGAGTCCGAGTGCGCACGAGCAGTATTGAGCCCGATTGCGCATCCGCAGCAGTGAGTCCGAGTGCGCATGAGCAGTAGTGAGCCCATGTGCGCATGCACAATGTTGAGCCCGTGTGCGCATGCGCAGTAGTGAGCCCGAGTGCGCATGAGCAGTAGTGAGCCCGTGTGTGCATGAGCAGTAGTGACCCCGAGTGCGCATGCACAGTAGTGAGCCCGTGTGCGCATGCGCAGTAGTGAGCCCGAGTGCGCATGTGCAGGTCTGAGCCGGAGTGCGCACGCGCAGTAGTGACCCGAGCGCGCATCCGCAGTAGTGAGCCCGATTGCGCATCGGCAGCAGTGAGTCCGAGTGCGCATGAGCAGTAGTGACCCCGAGCGCGCATGCGGAGTAGTGAGCCCGATTGCGCATCCGCAGTAGGGTGTCTGTGTGCGCATGCGCAGTAGTGAGCCCGATTGCGCATCGGCAGTAGTGAGTCCGAGTGCCCATGAGCCGTAGTGAGTCCGAGTGCGCATGAGCAGTAGTGAGTCCGTGTGCGCATGAGTAGTAGCGACCCTGAGTGCGCATGCGCAGTAGTGTGCCCGAGCGCGCATCCGCAGTAGTGAGTCCGAGTGCGCATGAGCAGTAGTGACCCCGAGTGCGCATGCGCAGTAGTGATCCCGATTGCGCATGTGCAGGTCTGAGCAGAAGAGCGCATCGGCACTAGTGAGCCCGATTGCACATCCACAGTCGTCAGGCCGAGTGCCCATGAGCAGTAGTGAGTCCAAGTGCGAATGAGCACTAGTGACCCCGAGTGCGCATGCACAGTAGTGAGCCCGTGTGCGCATGCGCAGTAGTGCGCCCGAGTGCGCATGAGCAGTAGTGAGCCCGAGCGCGCATGCGCAGTAGTGACCCCGACTGCGCATGCACACTAGTGAGCCCGTGTGCGCATGCGCAGTAGTGAGACCGATTGCGCATGTGCAGGTCTGAGCAGGAGAGCGCATCCGCAGTAGTGAGCCCGTGTGCGCATGAGCAGTAGTGACCCCGAGTGCGCATCGGCAGTGGTGAGTCCGAGTGCGCATGAGCATTAGTGAGCCCGTGTGCGCATGAGCAGTAGTGACCCCGAGTGCGCATGCGCAGTAGTGACCCGAGCGCGCATCCGCAGTAGTGAGCCCGATTGCGTATCGGCCGCAGTGAGTCCGAGTGCGCATGTGCAGTAGTGAGTCCGAGTGGGCATGAGCACTAGTGACCCCGAGCGCGCATGCGGAGTAGTGAGCCCGATTGCGCATCCGCAGTAGGGTGTCTGTGTGCGCATGCGCAGTAGTGAGCCCGATTGCGCATCGGCAGTAGTGAGTCCGAGTGCCCATGAGCCGTAGTGAGTCCGAGTGCGCATGAGCAGTAGTGAGTCCGTGTGCGCATGAGTAGTAGCGACCCTGAGTGCGCATGCGCAGTAGTGAGCCCGAGTGCGCATGAGCAGTAGTGAGCCCGTGTGCGCATGAGCAGTAGTGACCCCGAGTGCGCAAGCACAGTAGTGAGCCCGTGTGCGCATGCGCAGTAGTGAGCCCGGGTGCGCATGTGCAGTAGCGAGTCCGAGTGCGCATGAGCAGTAGTGAGACCGATTGCGCATCGGCAGTAGTGAGTCCGAGTGCCCATGAGCCGTAGTGAGTCCGAGTGCGCATGAGCAGTAGTGAGTCCGTGTGCGCATGAGTAGTAGCGACCCTGAGTGCGCATGCGCAGTAGTGAGCCCGAGTGCGCATGAGCAGTAGTGAGCCCGTGTGCGCATGAGCAGTAGTGACTCCGAGTGCGCATGCACAGTAGTGAGCCCGTGTGCGCATGCGCAGTAGTGGGCCCGGGTGCGCATGTGCAGTAGCGAGTCCGAGTGCGCATGAGCAGTAGTGAGCCCGAGTGCGCATGCGCAGTAGAGAGCCCGAGTGCGCATGAGCAGTAGTGAGCCCGAGTGCGCATGCGCAGTAGAGAGCCCGATTGCTCATGTGCAGGTCTGAGCTGGAGAGCGCATCCGCAGTAGTGAGGCCGAGAGCCCATGGGCAGTAGTGAGTCCAAGTGCGCATGAGCACTAGTGACCCCGAGTGCGCATGCACAGCAGTGAGCCCGTGCGCGCATGCGCAGTAGTGCGCCCGTGTGCGCATGCGCAGAATTGAGCTCGAGTGCGCATGCGCAGTAGTGAGCCCGAGTGCGCATCCGCAGTAGTGAGACAGTGTGCACATGAGCAGTAGTGAGTCCGAGTGCGCACGAGCAGTATTGAGCCCGATTGCGCATCCGCAGCAGTGAGTCCGAGTGCGCATGAGCAGTAGTGAGGCCGAGTGCGCATGCGCAGTAGAGAGCCCGATTGCGCATGTGCAGGTCTGCGCCGGAGAGCGCATCCGCAGCAGTGAGTCCGAGTGCGCATGCGCAGTAGTGTCCCCAAGCGCCCATGCGCAGTAGTGAGCCCGATTGCGCATCCACAGTAGTGAGTCCGTGTGCGCATGCGCAGTAGTGGGCCCGAGTGCGCATGCGCAGTAGTGACTCCGATTGCGCATGCACAGTAGTGAGCCCGTGTGCGCATGCGCAGTAGTGAGCCCGAGTGCGCATGCACAGTAGTGGGCCCGTGTGCGCATGCGCAGTAGTGTGCCCGAGTGCGCATGCACAGTAGTGGGCCCGTGTGCGCATGCGCAGTAGTGAGCCCGAGTGCGCATGCACAGTAGTGAGCCCGAGGTCGCATGAGCAGTAGTGACCCCGAGCGCGCTTGCGCAGTAGTGAGCCCGTGTGCGCATGCGTAGTAGTGAGCTCGAGTGCGCATGTGCAGGTCTGAGCCGGAGTGCGCACGTGCAGTAGTGACCCCGAGTGCGCTTGCGCAGTAATGACCCGAGCGCGCATCCGCAGTAGTGAGCCCGATTGCGCATCCGCATTAGTGAGTCCGAGTGCGCATGAGCAGTAGCGAGTCCGAGTGCGCATGAGCAGTAGTGACCCCGAGCGCGCATGCGGAGTAGTGAGCCCGATTGCGCATCCGCAGTACGGAGTCCGTGTGCGCATGCGCAGTAGTGAGCCCGATTGCGCATCGGCAGTAGTGAGTCCGAGTGCCCATGAGCCGTAGTGAGTCCGAGTGCGCATGAGCAGTAGTGAGTCCGAGTGCGCATGAGTAGTAGCGACCCTGAGTGCGCATGCGCAGTAGTGAGCCCGAGTGCGCATGCGCAGTAGAGAGCCCGATTGCATATGTGCAGGTCTGAGCCGGAGGGCGCATCCGCAGTAGTGCGTCCGAATGCGCATCCGCAGTAGCGACCCCGAGCGCGCATGAGCAGTAGTGAGCCCGAGTGCGCATGCACAGTAGTGAGCCCGTGTGCGCCTGCGCAGTAGTGAGCCCGATTGCGCATCCGCAGCAGTGAGTCCGAGTGCCCATGAGCAGTAGTGAGTCCAAGTGCGCAAGAGCAGTAGTGACCCCGGGTGCGCATGCACAGTAGTGAGCCCGTGCGTGCATGCGCAGTCGTCAGGCCGAGTGCCAATGAGCAGTGGTGAGTCCAAGTGCGAATGAGCACTAGAGACCCCGAGTGCGCATGCACAGTAGTGAGCCCGATTGCGCATCCGCAACAATGAGTCCGAGTGCACATGAGCAGTAGTGAGTCCGAGTGCGCATGCGCAGTAGAGAGCCCGATTGCTCATGTGCAGGTCTGAGCTGGAGAGCGCATCCGCAGTAGTGAGTCCGAGTGCGCATGCGCAGTAGTGACCCCGAGCGCGCATGAGCAGTAGTGAGCCAGAGTGCGCATGCACAGTAGTCAGCCCGTGTGCGCATGCGCAGTAGTGAGACCGATTGCGCATGTGCAGGTCTGAGCAGGAGAGCGCATCCTCAGTAGTGAGCCCAATTGCACCGTCGCAGTAGTGAAGCCGAGTGCCCATGAGCAGTAGTGAGTCCAAGTGCGAATGAGCACTAGTGTCTCCGAGTGCGCATGCACAGTAGTGAGCCCGTGTGCGCATGCACAGTCGTGAGGCCGTGTGCCCATGAGCAGTAGTGAGCCCGATTGCGCATGCGCAGTAGTGACCCCGAGTGCGCATGCACAGCAGTGAGCCCGAGTGCGCATGCACAGTAGTGAGCCCGTGTGCGCCTGCGCAGTAGTGAGCCCGATTGCGAATCCGCAGCAGTGAGTCCGAGTGCCCATGAGCAGTAGTGAGTCCAAGTGCGCATAAGCACTAGTGACCCCGAGCGCGCATGCGCAGTAGTGAGAACGATTGCGCATCCGCAGCAGTGAGTCCGAGTGCGCATGAGCAGTAGTGAGCCCGAGCGCGCATGCGCAGTAGTGACCCCGAGTGCGATGCACACTAGTGAGCCCGAGTGCGCATGCGCAGTAGAGAGCCCGATTGCGCATGTGCAGGTCTGAGCCGGAGAGCTTATCCACAGTAGTGAGTCCGAGTGCGCATGCGCAGTAGTGACCCCGAGCGCGCATGAGCAGTAGTGAGCCAGAGTGCACATGCACAGTAGTGAGCCCGTGTGCGCATGCGCAGTAGAGAGCCCGATTGCGAATGTGCAGGTCTGAGCAGGAGAGCGCATCCGCGGTAGTGAGCCCGATTGCACATCCGCAGTCGTGAGGCCGAGTGCCCATGAGCAGTAGTGAGTCCAAGTGCGAATGAGCACTAGTGACCCCGAGTGCGCATGCACAGTAGTGAGCCCGTGTGCGCATGCGCAGTCGTCAGGCCGAGTGCCAATGAGCAGTGGTGAGTCCAAGGGCGAATGAGCACTAGTGACCCCGAGTACGCATGCACAGTAGTGAGCCCGTGCGCGCATGCGCAGTAGTGCGCCCGAGTGCGCATGAGGAGTAGTGAGCCCGAGTGCGCATGCACGCTAGTGAGCCCGAGTGCGCATGAGCAGTAGTGAGGCCGAGTGCGCATGAGCAGTAGTGACCCCGAGTGCGCATGAGCAGTAGTGAGCCCGTGTGCGCATGCGCAGTAGTGAGCCCGAGTGCGCATGCACAGTAGTGGGCCCGTGTGCGCATGCGTAGTAGTGAGCCCGAGTGCGCATTCGCAGCAGTGAGTCCGAGTGCGCATGAGCAGTAGTAAGGCCGAGTGCGCATGCGCAGTAGAGGGCCCGATTGCTCATGCGCAGGTCTGAGCTGGAGAGCGCATCCGCAGTAGTGAGTCCGAGTGCGCATGCGCAGTAGTGACCCCGAGCGCGCATGAGCAGTAGTGAGCCAGAGTGCGCATGCACACTAGTGAGCCCGTGTGCGCATGCGCAGTAGCGAGACCGATTGCGCATGTGCAGGTCTGAGCAGGAGAGCGCATCCGCAGTAGTGATCCCAATTGCACCGTCGCAGTAGTGAAGCCGAGTGCCTATGAGCAGTACTGAGTCCAAGTGCGAATGAGCACTAGTGTCCCCGAGTGCGCATGCACAGTAGTGAGCCCGTGTGCGCGTGCGCAGTCGTGAGGCCGAGTGCCCATGAGCAGTAGTGAGCCCGATTGCGCATGCGCAGTAGTGACCCCGAGTGCGCATGCATAGCAGTAAGCCCGAGTGCGCATGCACAGTAGTGAGCCCGTGTGCGCATGCGCAGTAGTGAGCCCGAGTGCGCATGCACAGTAGTGGGCCCGTGTGCGCATGCGCAGTATTGAGTCCGAGTGCGCATGAGTAGTAGTGACCCCGAGCGAAAATGCGCAGTAATGAGCCCGATTGCGGATCCGCTGCATTCTGTCCGAGTGCGCATGAGCAGTAGTGACCCCGAGTGCGCATGCGCAGTAGTGATCCCGATTGCGCATGTGCAGGTCTGAGCAGGAGAGCGCATCCGCATTAGTGAGCCCGATTGCACATCCGCAGTCGTGAGGCCGAGTGCCCATGAGCAGTAGTGAGCCCAAGTGCGAATGAGCACTAGTGACCCCGAGTGCGCATGCACAGTAGTGAGCCCGTGTGCGCATGCGCAGTAGTGCGCCCGAGTGCGCATGAGCAGTAGTGAACCCGAGCGCGCATGCGCAGTAGTGACCCCGAGTGCGCATGCACACTAGTGAGCCCGAGTGCGCATGCGCAGTAGAGAGCCCGATTGCGCATGTGCAGGTCTGAGCCGGAGAGCGCATCCGCAGTAGTGAGTCCGAGTGCGCATGCGCAGTAGTGACCCCGAGCGCGCATAAGCAGTAGTGAGCCAGAGTGCACATGCACAGTAGTGAGCCCGTGTGCGCATGCGCAGTAGTGAGCCCGATTGCGCATCCGCAGCAGTGAGTCCGAGTGCGCATGAGCAGTAGTGAGTCCAAGGGCGCATGAGCACTAGTGACCCCGAGTGCGCATGCGCAGTAGAGGGCCCGATTGCGCATGCATAGTAGTGAGCCCGTGTGCGCATGAGCAGTCGTGAGGCCGAGTGCCCATGAGCAGTAGTGAGCCCGACTGCGCATGCGCAGTAGTGACCCCGAGTGCGCATGCACAGTAGTGAGCTCGTGCGCGCATCCGCAGTAGTGAGCCCGATTGCGCATCCGCAGCAGTGAGTCCGAGTGCGCATGAGCAGTAGTGAGTCCGAGTGCGCACGAGCAGTATTGAGCCCGATTGCGCATCCGCAGCAGTGAGTCCGAGTGCGCATGAGCAGTAGTGACCCCGAGCGCGCATGCGGAGTAGCGAGCCCGATTGCGCATCCGCAGTAGGGTGTCTGAGTGCGCATGCGCAGTAGTGAGCCCGATTGCGCATCGGCAGTAGTGAGTCCGAGTGCCCATGAGCCGTAGTGAGGCCGGGTGCGCATGAGCAGTAGTGAGTCCGTGTGCGCATGAGTAATAGCGACCCTGAGTGCGCATGCGAAGTAGTGAGCCCGAGTGCGCATGAGCAGTAGTGAGCCCGTGTGCGCATGAGCACTAGTGACCCCGAGTGCGCATGCACAGTAGTGAGTCGAAGTGCGCAAGAGCAGTAGTGAGCCCGGGTGCGCATGCACAGTAGTGGGCCCGTGCGCGCATGCGCAGTAGTGAGCCCGAGTGCGCATGCACAGTAGTGGGCCCGTGTGCGCATGCGCAGTAGTGGGCCCGAGTGCGCATGAGCAGTAGTGAGCCAGTGTGCGCATGAGCAGTAGTGACCCCGAGTGGGCATGCACAGTAGTGAGCCCGAGTGCGCATGCAGAGTAGTGAGCCCGTGTGCGCATGCGCAGTAGTGAGCCCGAGTGCGCATGCGCAGTGGGGAGTCCGTGTGCGCATGCGCAGTAGTGAGCCCGAGTGCGCATGCGCAGTAGAGAGCCCGATTGCGCATGTGCAGGTCTGAGCCGGAGGGCGCATCCGCAGTAGTGAGTCCGAATGCGCATCCGCAGCAGCGACCCCGAGCGCGCATGAGCAGTAGTGAGCCCGAGTGCGCATGCACAGTAGTGAGCCCGTGTGCGCCTGCGCAGTAGTGAGCCCGATTGCGCATCCGCAGCAGTGAGTCCGAGTGCCCATGAGCAGTAGTGCGTCCAAGTGCGCATAAGCACTAGTGACCCCGAGCGCGCATGCGCAGTAGTGAGAACGATTGCGCATCCGCAGCAGTGAGTCCGAGTGCGCATGAGCAGTAGTAAGGCCGTGTGCGTATGCGCAGTAGAGAGCCCGATTGCTCATGTGCAGGTCTGAGCTGGAGAGCGCACGCGCAGTAGTGACCCCGAGTGCGCATGCGCAGTAGTGACCCGAGCGCGCATCCGCAGTAGTGAGTCCGAGTGCGCATGAGCAGTAGTGACCCCGAGTGCGCATGCGCAGTAGTGATCCCGATTGCGCATGTGCAGGTCTGAGCAGGAGAGCGCATCCGCAGTCGTGAGGCCGAGTGCCCATGAGCAGTAGTGACCCCGAGTGCGCATGCGCAGTAGTGATCCCGATTGCGCATCCGCAGTAGTGAGTCCGAGTGCGAATGAGCACTAGTGACCCCGAGTGCGCATGCGCAGTAGTGATCCCGTGTGCGCATGCGCAGTAGTGCGCCCGAGTGCGCATGAGCAGTAGTGACCCCGTTCGCGCTTGCGCAGTAGTGAGCCCGTGTGCGCATGCGTAGTAGTGAGCTCGAGTGCGCATGTGCAGGTCTGAGCCGGAGTGCGCACGCGCAGTAGTGACCCCGAGTGCGCATGCGCAGTAGTGACCCGAGCGCGCATCCGCAGTAGTGAGTCCGAGTGCGCATGAGCAGTAGTGACCCCGAGTGCGCATGCGCAGTTGTGATCCCGATTGCGCATGTGCAGGTCTGAGCAGGAGAACGCATCCGCACTAGTGAGCCCGATTGCACATCCGCAGTCGTGAGGCCGAGTGCCCATGAGCAGTAGTGAGTCCAAGTGCGAATGAGCACTAGTGACCCCGAGTGCGCATGCACAGTAGTGAGCCCGTGTGCGCATGCGCAGTAGTGCGCCCGAGTGCGCATGAGCAGTAGTGAGCCCGAGCGCGCATGCGCAGTAGTGACCCCGAGTGCGCATGCACACTAGTGAGCCCGAGTGCGCATGCGCAGTAGAGAGCCCGATTGCGCATGTGCAGGTCTGAGCCGGAGAGCGCATCCGCAGTAGTGAGTCCGAGTGCGCATGCGCAGTAGTGACCCCGAGCGCGCATGAGCAGTAGTGAGCCAGAGTGCACATGCACAGTAGTGAGCCCGTGTGCGCATGCGCAGTAGTGAGCCCGATTGCGCATCCGCAGCAGTGAGTCCGAGTGCGCATGAGCAGTAGTGAGTCCAAGGGCGCATGAGCACTAGTGACCCCGAGTGCGCATGCGCAGTAGAGGGCCCGATTGCGCATGCATAGTAGTGAGCCCGTGTGCGCATGAGCAGTCGTGAGGCCGAGTGCCCATGAGCAGTAGTGAGCCCGATTGCGCATGCGCAGTAGTGACCCCGAGTGCACATGCACACTAGTGAGCCAGAGTGCACATGCAGTAGTGAGCCCCTGTGCGCATGCGCAGTAGTGAGAACGATTGCGCATGTGCAGGTCTGAGCAGGAGAGCGCATCCGCGGTAGTGAGCCCGATTGCACATCCGCAGTCGTGGGGCCGAGTGCCCATGAGCAGTAGTGAGCCAGAGTGCACATGCACAGTAGTGAGCCCGTGTGCGCATGCGCAGTCGTGGGGCCGAGTGCCCATGAGCAGTAGTGAGCCAGAGTGCACATGCACAGTAGTGAGCCCGTGTGCGCATGCGCAGTAGTGAGCCCGATTGCGCATCCGCAGCAGTGAGTCCGAGTGCGCATGAGCAGTAGTGAGTCCGAGTGCGCACGAGCAGTATTGAGCCCGATTGCGCATCCGCAGCAGTGAGTCCGAGTGCGCATGAGCAGTAGTGAGCCCATGTGCGCATGCACAATGTTGAGCCCGTGTGCGCATGCGCAGTAGTGAGCCCGAGTGCGCATGGGCAGTAGTGACCCCGAGTGCGCATGCTCAGTAGTGAGCCCGAGTGCGCATGCACAGTAGTGAGCCCGAGTGCGCATGCGCAGAATTGAGCTCGAGCGCGCATGTACAGTTCTGAGCCGGAGTGCGCATCCGAAGTAGCGACCCCGAGTGCGTACGCACAGTAGTGGGCCCGTGTGCGCATGGGCAGTAGTGAGCCCGAGTGCGCATCCGCAGTAGTGAGACAGTGTGCGCATGATCAGTACTGAGTCCGAGTGCGCACGAGCAGTATTGAGCCCGATTGCGCATGCACAGTAGTGGGCCCGTGTGCGCATGCGCAATAGTGAGCCCTAGTGCGCAACGGCAGTAGTGACCCCGAGTGCGCATGCGCAGTAGTGATCCCGATTGCGCATGTGCAGGTCTGAGCAGGAGAGCGCATCGGCACTAGTGAGCCCGATTGCACATCCGCAGTCGTGAGGCCGAGTGCCCATGAGCAGTAGTGAGTCCAAGTGCGAATGAGCACTAGTGACCCCGAGTGCGCATGCACAGTAGTGAGCCCGTGTGCGCATGCGCAGTAGTGCGCCCGAGTGCGCATGAGCAGTAGTGAGCCCGAGCGCGCATGCGCAGTAGTGACCCCGAGTGCGCATGCACACTAGTGAGCCCGAGTGCGCATGCGCAGTAGAGAGCCCGATTGCGCATGTGCAGGTCTGAGCCGAAGAGCGCATCCGCAGTAGTGAGTCCGAATGCGCATCCGCAGTAGTGAGGCCGAGTGCCCATGAGCAGTAGCGAGTCCAAGTGCGCATGAGCACTAGTGACACCGAGTGCGCATGCACAATAGTGAGCCCGTGCGCGCATGCACAGTAGTGCGCACGTGTGCGCATGAGCAGTAGTGACCCCGAGCGCGCATGCACAGTAGTAAGCCCGTGTGCGCATGCACAGTAGTGAGCCCGTGTGCGCATGCGCAGTCGTGAGGCCGAGTGCCCATGAGCAGTAGTGAGTCCAAGTACGAATGAGCACTAGTGACCCAGAGTGCGCATGTACAATAGTGAGCCCGCGCGCGCATGCACAGTAGTCCGCACGTGTGCGCATGCGCAGAAGTGAGCTCGAGCGCGCATGTGCAGTTCTGAGCCGGAGTGCGCATCCGCAGTAGCGACCCCGAGTGCGCACGCACAGCAGTGGGCCCGTGTGCGCATGCGCAGTAGTGAGCCCGAGTGCGCATGCGCAGTAGTAAGCCCGTGTGCGCATGCGCAGTAGTGAGCCCGTGTGCGCATGCGCAGTCGTGAGGCCGAGTGCCCATGAGCAGTAGTGAGTCCAAGTACGAATGAGCACTAGCGACCCAGAGTGCGCATGCACAGTAGTGACCCCGAGTGCGCATGCGCAGTAGTGAGCACGATTGCGCATCCGCAGCAGTGAGTCCGAGTGCGCATGAGCAGTAGTGACCCTGAGCGCGCTTGCGCAGTAGTGACCCGAGCGCGCATCCGCAGTAGTGAGCCCGAGTGCGCATCCGCAGTAGTGAGTCAGTGTGCGCATGAGCAGTAGTGAGTCCGGGTGCGCATGTACAGTAGTGGGCCCGTGTGCGCATGCGCAGTAGTGAGCCCGAGTGCGCATGCACAGTAGTGGGCCCGTGTCCGCTTGCGCAGTAGTGGGCCCGTGTGCGCATGAGCAGTAGTGAGCCCGTGTGCGCATGCACAGTAGTGAGCCCGTGTGCGCATGCGCAGTAGTGAGCCCGAGCGCGCATGCACAGTAGTGGGCCCGTGTGCGCATGCGCAGTAGTGAGCCCGAGTGCGCGTGCACAGTAGTGGGCCCGTGTCCGCTTGCGCAGTAGTGACCCGAGCGCGCATCCGCAGTAGAGAGCCCAATTGCGCATGCGCAATTGTGAGACCGTGTGCGCATGGGCAGTAGTGGCCCCGAGTGCGCATGCACAGTAGTGAGCCCGAGTGCGCATGCACAGTAGTGAGCCCGAGTGCGCATGCGCAGTAGAGATCCCGATTGCGCATATGCAGGTCTGAGCCGGAGAGCGCATCCGCAGTAGTGAGTCCGAGTGCGCATCCGCAGTAGTGAGGCCGAGTGCCCATGAGCAGTAGTGAGTCCAAGTGCGCATGAGCACTAGTGACCCCGAGTGCGCATGCGCAGTAGTGACCACGAGTGCGCATGCACAGTAGTGAGCCCGTGGGCGCATGCGCAGTAGTGATCCCGATTGCGCATGTGCAGGTCTGAGCAGGAGAGCGCATCCGCAGTCGTGAGGCCGAGTGCCCATGAGCAGTAGTGACCCCGAGTGCGCATGCGCAGTAGTGATCCCGATTGCGCATCCGCAGTAGTGAGTCCGAGTGCGAATGAGCACTAGTGACCCCGAGTGCGCATGCGCAGTAGTGATCCCGTGTGCGCATGCGCAGTAGTGCGCCCGAGTGCGCATGAGCAGTAGTGACCCCGTTCGCGCTTGCGCAGTAGTGCGCCCGTGTGCGCATGCGTAGTAGTGAGCTCGAGTGCGCATGTGCAGGTCTGAGCCGGAGTGCGCACGCGCAGTAGTGACCCCGAGTGCGCATGCGCAGTAGTGACCCGAGCGCGCATCCGCAGTAGTGAGTCCGAGTGCGCATGAGCAGTAGTGACCCCGAGTGCGCATGCGCAGTTGTGATCCCGATTGCGCATGTGCAGGTCTGAGCAGGAGAGCGCATCCGCACTAGTGAGCCCGATTGCACATCCGCAGTCGTGAGGCCGAGTGCCCATGAGCAGTAGTGAGTCCAAGTGCGAATGAGCACTAGTGACCCCGAGTGCGCATGCACAGTAGTGAGCCCGTGTGCGCATGCGCAGTAGTGCGCCCGAGTGCGCATGAGCAGTAGTGAGCCCGAGCGCGCATGCGCAGTAGTGACCCCGAGTGCGCATGCACACTAGTGAGCCCGAGTGCGCATGCGCAGTAGAGAGCCCGATTGCGCATGTGCAGGTCTGAGCCGGAGAGCGCATCCGCAGTAGTGAGTCCGAGTGCGCATGCGCAGTAGTGACCCCGAGCGCGCATGAGCAGTAGTGAGCCAGAGTGCACATGCACAGTAGTGAGCCCGTGTGCGCATGCGCAGTAGTGAGCCCGATTGCGCATCCGCAGCAGTGAGTCCGAGTGCGCATGAGCAGTAGTGAGTCCAAGGGCGCATGAGCACTAGTGACCCCGAGTGCGCATGCGCAGTAGAGGGCCCGATTGCGCATGCATAGTAGTGAGCCCGTGTGCGCATGAGCAGTCGTGAGGCCGAGTGCCCATGAGCAGTAGTGAGCCCGATTGCGCATGCGCAGTAGTGACCCCGAGTGCACATGCACACTAGTGAGCCAGAGTGCACATGCAGTAGTGAGCCCCTGTGCGCATGCGCAGTAGTGAGAACGATTGCGCATGTGCAGGTCTGAGCAGGAGAGCGCATCCGCGGTAGTGAGCCCGATTGCACATCCGCAGTCGTGGGGCCGAGTGCCCATGAGCAGTAGTGAGCCAGAGTGCACATGCACAGTAGTGAGCCCGTGTGCGCATGCGCAGTCGTGGGGCCGAGTGCCCATGAGCAGTAGTGAGCCAGAGTGCACATGCACAGTAGTGAGCCCGTGTGCGCATGCGCAGTAGTGAGCCCGATTGCGCATCCGCAGCAGTGAGTCCGAGTGCGCATGAGCAGTAGTGAGTCCGAGTGCGCACGAGCAGTATTGAGCCCGATTGCGCATCCGCAGCAGTGAGTCCGAGTGCGCATGAGCAGTAGTGAGCCCATGTGCGCATGCACAATGTTGAGCCCGTGTGCGCATGCGCAGTAGTGAGCCCGAGTGCGCATGGGCAGTAGTGACCCCGAGTGCGCATGCTCAGTAGTGAGCCCGAGTGCGCATGCACAGTAGTGAGCCCGAGTGCGCATGCGCAGAATTGAGCTCGAGCGCGCATGTACAGTTCTGAGCGGGAGTGCGCATCCGAAGTAGCGACCCCGAGTGCGTACGCACAGTAGTGGGCCCGTGTGCGCATGGGCAGTAGTGAGCCCGAGTGCGCATCCGCAGTAGTGAGACAGTGTGCGCATGATCAGTACTGAGTCCGAGTGCGCACGAGCAGTATTGAGCCCGATTGCGCATGCACAGTAGTGGGCCCGTGTGCGCATGCGCAATAGTGAGCCCTAGTGCGCAACGGCAGTAGTGACCCCGAGTGCGCATGCGCAGTAGTGATCCCGATTGCGCATGTGCAGGTCTGAGCAGGAGAGCGCATCGGCACTAGTGAGCCCGATTGCACATCCGCAGTCGTGAGGCCGAGTGCCCATGAGCAGTAGTGAGTCCAAGTGCGAATGAGCACTAGTGACCCCGAGTGCGCATGCACAGTAGTGAGCCCGTGTGCGCATGCGCAGTAGTGCGCCCGAGTGCGCATGAGCAGTAGTGAGCCCGAGCGCGCATGCGCAGTAGTGACCCCGAGTGCGCATGCACACTAGTGAGCCCGAGTGCGCATGCGCAGTAGAGAGCCCGATTGCGCATGTGCAGGTCTGAGCCGAAGAGCGCATCCGCAGTAGTGAGTCCGAATGCGCATCCGCAGTAGTGAGGCCGAGTGCCCATGAGCAGTAGCGAGTCCAAGTGCGCATGAGCACTAGTGACACCGAGTGCGCATGCACAATAGTGAGCCCGTGCGCGCATGCACAGTAGTGCGCACGTGTGCGCATGAGCAGTAGTGACCCCGAGCGCGCATGCACAGTAGTAAGCCCGTGTGCGCATGCACAGTAGTGAGCCCGTGTGCGCATGCGCAGTCGTGAGGCCGAGTGCCCATGAGCAGTAGTGAGTCCAAGTACGAATGAGCACTAGTGACCCAGAGTGCGCATGTACAATAGTGAGCCCGCGCGCGCATGCACAGTAGTCCGCACGTGTGCGCATGCGCAGAAGTGAGCTCGAGCGCGCATGTGCAGTTCTGAGCCGGAGTGCGCATCCGCAGTAGCGACCCCGAGTGCGCACGCACAGCAGTGGGCCCGTGTGCGCATGCGCAGTAGTGAGCCCGAGTGCGCATGCGCAGTAGTAAGCCCGTGTGCGCATGCGCAGTAGTGAGCCCGTGTGCGCATGCGCAGTCGTGAGGCCGAGTGCCCATGAGCAGTAGTGAGTCCAAGTACGAATGAGCACTAGCGACCCAGAGTGCGCATGCACAGTAGTGACCCCGAGTGCGCATGCGCAGTAGTGAGCACGATTGCGCATCCGCAGCAGTGAGTCCGAGTGCGCATGAGCAGTAGTGACCCTGAGCGCGCTTGCGCAGTAGTGACCCGAGCGCGCATCCGCAGTAGTGAGCCCGAGTGCGCATCCGCAGTAGTGAGTCAGTGTGCGCATGAGCAGTAGTGAGTCCGGGTGCGCATGTACAGTAGTGGGCCCGTGTGCGCATGCGCAGTAGTGAGCCCGAGTGCGCATGCACAGTAGTGGGCCCGTGTCCGCTTGCGCAGTAGTGGGCCCGTGTGCGCATGAGCAGTAGTGAGGCCGTGTGCGCATGCACAGTAGTGAGCCCGTGTGCGCATGCGCAGTAGTGAGCCCGAGCGCGCATGCACAGTAGTGGGCCCGTGTGCGCATGCGCAGTAGTGAGCCCGAGTGCGCGTGCACAGTAGTGGGCCCGTGTCCGCTTGCGCAGTAGTGACCCGAGCGCGCATCCGCAGTAGAGAGCCCAATTGCGCATGCGCAATTGTGAGACCGTGTGCGCATGGGCAGTAGTGGCCCCGAGTGCGCATGCACAGTAGTGAGCCCGAGTGCGCATGCACAGTAGTGAGCCCGAGTGCGCATGCGCAGTAGAGATCCCGATTGCGCATATGCAGGTCTGAGCCGGAGAGCGCATCCGCAGTAGTGAGTCCGAGTGCGCATCCGCAGTAGTGAGGCCGAGTGCCCATGAGCAGTAGTGAGTCCAAGTGCGCATGAGCACTAGTGACCCCGAGTGCGCATGCGCAGTAGTGACCACGAGTGCGCATGCACAGTAGTGAGCCCGTGGGCGCATGCGCAGTAGTGAGCCCGAGTGTGCATGAGCAGTAGTGAGCCCGTGTGCGCATGCACAGTAGTGAGCCCGTGTGCGCATGCGCAGTAGTGAGCCCGAGTGCGCATGAGCAGTAGTGACCCCGTTCGCGCATGCGCAGTAGTGAGCCCGAGTGCGCATCCGCAGAAGTGAGTCCGAGTGCGCATGAGCAGTAGTGACCCCGAGCTCGCATGCGGAGTAGAGAGCCCGATTGCGCATCCGCAGTAGGGAGTCGGTGTGCGCATGCGCAGTAGTGACCCCGAGTGCGCATGCACAGCAGTGAGCACGAGTGCGCATGCACAGTAGTGAGCCCGTGTGCGCATGCGCAGTAGTGAGCCCGAGTGCGCATGCGCAGTAGTGACTCCGATTGCGCATGCACAGTAGTGAGCCCCTGTGCGCATGCGCAGTAGTGAGCCCGAGTGCGCATGCACAGTAGTAAGCCCGTGTGCGCATGCGCAGTAGTGAGCCCGTGTGCGCATGCGCAGTCGTGAGGCCGAGTGCCCATGAGCAGTAGTGAGTCCAAGTACGAATGAGCACTAGCGACCCAGAGAGCGCATGCACAGTAGTGACCCCGAGTGCGCATGCGCAGTAGTGAGCACGATTGCGCATCCGCAGCAGTGAGTCCGAGTGCGCATGAGCAGTAGTGACCCTGAGCGCGCATGAGCAGTAGTAAGGCCGAGTGCGCATGCGCAGTAGAGAGCCCGATTGCTCATGTGCAGGTCTGAGCCCGATTGCACATCCGCAGTCGTGAGGCCGGGTGCCCATGAGCAGTAGTGAGTCCAAGTGCGAATGCGCACTAGTGACCCCGAGTGCGCATGCACAGTAGTGAGCCCGTGCGCGCATGCGCGGTAGTGCGCCCAAGTGCGCATGAGCAGTAGTGAGCCCGAGTGCGCATGCACGCTAGTGAGCCCGAGTGCGCATGAGCAGTAGTGAGCCAGAGTGCACATGCACAGTAGTGAGCCCGTGTGGGCATGCGCAGTAGTAAGGCCGAGTGCGCATGCGCAGTAGTGAGCCCGATTGCTCATGTGCAGGTCTGAGCCGGAGAGCGCATCCGCAGTAGTGAGTCCGAGTGCGCATGCGCAGTAGGGACCCCGAGCGCACATGAGCAGTAGTGAGCCCGAGTGCGCATGGACAGTAGTGAGCCCGTGTGCGCATGCGCAGTAGTGATCCCGATTGCGCATGTGCCGGTCTGAGCAGGAGAGCGCATCCGCACTAGTGAGCCCGATTGCACATCCGCAGTCGTGAGGCCGAGTGCCCATGCGCAGTCGTGAGGCCCAGTGCCCATGAGCAGTAGTGAGCCCGACTGCGCATCCGCAGCAGTGAGTCCGAGTGCACATGCGCAGTAGTGACGCCGAGTCCGCATGCACAGTAGTGAGCCCGTGCGCGCATGCGCAGTCGTCAGGCCGAGTGCCAATGAGCAGTGGTGAGTCCAAGTGCGAATGAGCACTAGAGACCCCGAGTGCGCATGCACAGTAGTGAGCCCGTGCGCGCATGCGCAGTAGTGCGCCCGAGTGCGCATGAGCAGTAGTGAGCCCGAGTGCGCATGCACAGTAGTGGGCCCGTGTGCGCATGCGCAGTATTGAGTCCGAGTGCGCATGAGTAGTAGTGACCCCGAGCGCAAATGCGCAGTAATGAGCCCGATTGCGGATCCGCTGCATTCTGTCCGAGTGCGCATGAGCAGTAGTGAGTCCGAGTGCGCATGACCAGTAGTGAGGCCGAGCGCACATGAGCAGTAGTGAGCCCGAGTGCGCATGGACAGTAGTGAGCCCGTGTGCGCATGCGCAGTAGTGATCCCGATTGCGCATGTGCCGGTCTGAGCAGGAGAGCGCATCCGCACTAGTGAGCCCGATTGCACATCCGCAGTCGTGAGGCCGAGTGCCCATGAGCAGTAGTGAGTCCAAGTGCGAATGAGCACTAGTGACCCCGAGTGCGCATGCACAGTAGTGAGCCCGTGCTCGCATGCGCGGTAGTGCGCCCGAGTGCGCATGAGCAGTAGTGAGCCCGATTGCGCATGTGCCGGTCTGAGCAGGAGAGCGCATCCGCACTAGTGAGCCCGATTGCACATCCGCAGTCGTGAGGCCGAGTGCCCATGAGCAGTAGTGAGGCCGAGTGCGCATGAGCAGTAGTGTGACCGAGCGCACATCCGCAGTAGTGAGTGCGAGTGCGCATGAGCAGTAGTGGCCCCGAGTGCGCATGCGCAGTAGTGATCCCGATTGCGCATGTGCAGGTCTGAGCAGGAGAGCGCATCCGCACTAGTGAGCCTGATTGCACATCCGCAGTCGTGAGGCCGAGTGCCCATGAGCAGTAGTGAGTCCAAGTGCGAATGAGCACTAGTGACCCCGAGTGCGCATGCACAGTAGTGATCCCGTGCGCGCATGCGCAGTAGCGAGACCGATTGCGCATGTGCAGGTCTGAGCAGGAGAGCGCATCCGCAGTAGTGAGCCCAATTGCACCGTCGCAGTAGTGAAGCCGAGTGCCCATGAGCAGTACTGAGTCCAAGTGCGAATGAGCACTAGTGTCCCCGAGTGCGCATGCACAGTAGTGAGCCCGTGTGCGCATGCGCAGTCGTGAGGCCGAGTGCCCATGAGCAGTAGTGAGCCCGATTGCGCATGCGCAGTAGTGACCCCGAGTGCGCATGCACAGCAGTGAGCGCGAGTGCGCATGCACAGTAGTGAGCCCGTGTGCGCATGCACAGTAGTGAGCCCGAGTGCGCATGCACAGTATTGGGCCCGTGTGCACATGCGCAGTAGTGAGCCCGAGTGCGCATCCGCAGCAGTGAGTCCGAGTGCGCATGAGCAGTAGTGAGACAGTGTGCGCATGAGCAGTATTGAGTCCGAGTGCGCATGAGTAGTAGTGACCCCGAGCGCAAATGCGCAGTAGTGAGCCCGATTGCGGATCCGCTACATTCTGTCCGAGTGCGCATGAGCAGTAGTGAGTCCGAGTGCGCATGAGCAGTAGTGAGGCCGAGTGCGCATGAGCAGTAGTGTGACCGAGCGCGCATCCGCAGTAGTGAGTCCGAGTGCGCACGAGCAGTAGTGACCCCGAGTGCGCATGCACAGTAGTGATCCCGATTGCGCATGTGCAGGTCTGAGCAGGAGAGCGCATCCGCACTAGTGAGCCCGATTGCACATCCGCAGTCGTGAGGCCGAGTGCCCATGAGCAGTAGTGAGTCCAAGTGCGAATGAGCACTAGTGACCCCGAGTGCGCATGCACAGTAGTGAGCCCATGTGCGCATGCGCAGTCGTGAGGCCCAGTGCCCATGAGCAGTAGTGAGCCCGACTGCGCATCCGCAGCAGTGAGTCCGAGTGCGCATGCGCAGTAGTGACGCCGAGTCCGCATGCACAGTAGTGAGCCCGTGCGCGCATGCGCAGTCGTCAGGCCGAGTGCCAATGAGCAGTGGTGAGTCCAAGTGCGAATGAGCACTAGAGACCCCGAGTGCGCATGCACAGTAGTGAGCCCGTGCGCGCAGCGCAGTAGTGCGCCCGAGTGCGCATGAGCAGTAGTGAGCCCGAGTGCGCATGCACAGTAGTGAGCCGAGTGCGCATGAGCAGTAGTGAGGCCGAGTGCGCATGAGCAGTAGTGAGCCCGAGCGCGCATCCGCAGTAGTGAGTCCGAGTGCGCATGAGCAGTAGTGAGCCCGTGTGCGCCTGCGCAGTAGTGAGCCCGATTGCGCATCCGCAGCAGTGAGTCCGAGTGCCCATGAGCAGTAGTGAGTCCAAGTGCGCATAAGCACTAGTGACCCCGAGCGCGCATGCGCAGTAGTGAGAACGATTGCGCATCCGCAGCAGTGAGTCCGAGTGCGCATGAGCAGTAGTAAGGCCGAGTGCGCATGCGCAGTAGAGAGCCCGATTGCTCATGTGCAGGTCTGAGCTGGAGAGCGCATCCGCAGTAGTGAGTCCGAGTGCGCATGCGCAGTAGTGACCCCGAGCGCGCATGAGCAGTCGTGAGCCAGAGTGCGCATGCACAGTAGTGATCCCGTGTGCGCATGCGCAGTAGCGAGACCGATTGCGCATGTGCAGGTCTGAGCAGGAGAGCGCATCCGCAGTAGTGAGCCCAATTGCACCGTCGCAGTAGTGAAGCCGAGTGCCCATGAGCAGTACTGAGTCCAAGTGCGAATGAGCACTAGTGTCCCCGAGTGCGCATGCACAGTAGTGAGCCCGTGTGCGCATGCGCAGTCGTGAGGCCGAGTGCCCATGAGCAGTAGTGAGCCCGATTGCGCATGCGCAGTAGTGACCCCGAGTGCGCATGCACAGCAGTGAGCGCGAGTGCGCATGCACAGTAGTGAGCCCGTGTGCGCATGCACAGTAGTGAGCCCGAGTGCGCATGCACAGTAGTGGGCCCGTGTGCACATGCGCAGTAGTGAGCCCGAGTGCGCATCCGCAGCAGTGAGTCCGAGTGCGCGTGAGCAGTAGTGAGACAGTGTGCGTATGAGCAGTATTGAGTCCGAGTGCGCATGAGTAGTAGTGACCCCGAGCGCAAATGCGCAGTAGTGAGCCCGATTGCGGATCCGCTGCATTCTGTCCGAGTGCGCATGAGCAGTAGTGAGTCCGAGTGCGCATGAGCAGTAGTGAGGCCGAGTGCGCATGAGCAGTAGTGTGACCGAGCGCGCATCCGCAGTAGTGAGTCCGAGTGCGCACGAGCAGTAGTGACCCCGAGTGCGCATGCACAGTAGTGATCCCGATTGCGCATGTGCAGGTCTGAGCAGGAGAGCGCATCCGCACTAGTGAGCCCGATTGCACATCCGCAGTCGTGAGGCTGAGTGCCCATGAGCAGTAGTGAGTCCAAGTGCGAATGAGCACTAGTGACCCCGAGTGCGCATGCACAGTAGTGAGCCCATGTGCGCATGCGCAGTCGTGAGGCCCAGTGCCCATGAGCAGTAGTAAGCCCGACTGCGCATCCGCAGCAGTGAGTCCGAGTGCGCATGCGCAGTAGTGACGCCGAGTCCGCATGCACAGTAGTGAGCCCGTGCGCGCATGCGCAGTCGTCAGGCCGAGTGCCAATGAGCAGTGGTGAGGCCAAGTGCGAATGAGCACTAGAGACGCCGAGTGCGCATGCACAGTAGTGAGCCCGTGCGCGCATGCGCAGTAGTGCGCCCGAGTGCGCATGAGCAGTAGTGAGCCCGATTGCACATCCGCAGTCGTGAGGCCGAGTGCCCATGAGCAGTAGTGAGTCCAAGTGCAAATGAGCACTAGTGACCCCGAGTGCGCATGCACAATAGTGAGCCCGTGTGCGCATGCGCAGTCGTGAGGCCCAGTGCCCATGAGCAGTAGTGAGCCCGACTGCGCATCCGCAGCAGTGAGTCCGAGTGCGCATGCGCAGTAGTGACGCCGAGTCCGCATGCACAGTAGTGAGCCCGTGCGCGCATGCGCAGTCGTCAGGCCGAGTGCCAATGAGCAGTGGTGAGTCCAAGTGCGAATGAGCACTAAAGACCCCGAGTGCGCATGCACAGTAGTGAGCCCGTGCGCGCATGCGCAGTAGTGCGCCCGAGTGCGCATGAGCAGTAGTGAGTCCGAGTGCGCATGAGCAGTAGTGACCCCGAGTGCGCATGCGCAGTAGTGGACCCGATTGCGCATCCGCAGCAATGAGTCCGAGTGCACATGAGCAGTAGTGAGGCCGAGTGCGCATGCGCAGTAGAGAGCCCGATTGCGCATGTGCAGGTCTGAGCCGGAGGGCGCATCCGCAGTAGTGAGTCCGAATGCCCATCCGCAGTAGCGACCCCGAGCGCGCATGAGCAGTAGTGAGCCCGAGTGTGCATGCACAGTAGTGAGCCCGTGTGCGCCTGCGCAGTAGTGAGCCCGATTGCGCATCCGCAGCAGTGAGTCCGAGTGCCCATGAGCAGTAGCTGAGTCCAAGTGCGCATAAGCACTAGTGACCCCGAGCGCGCATGCGCAGTAGTGAGAACGATTGCGCATCCGCAGCAGTGAGCCCGAGTGCGCATCCGCAGCAGTCAGTCCGAGTGCGCATGAGCAGTAGTGAGTCCAAGTGCGCGTGAGCACTAGTGACCCCGAGTGCGCATGCGCAGTAGAGGGCCCGATTGCGCATGCACAGTAGTGAGCCCGTGTGCGCATGAGCAGTCGTGAGGCCGAGTGCCCATGAGCAGTAGTGAGCCCGATTGCGCATGCGCAGTAGTGACCCCGAGTGCGCATGCACAGTAGTGAGCTCATGCGCGCATGAGCAGTAGTGAGTCCGAATGCGCACGAGCAGTAGTGAGCCCCATTGAGCATCCGCAGCAGTGAGTCCGAGTGCGCATGAGCAGTAGTGAGGCCGAGTGCGCATGAGCAGTAGTGACCCCGAGTGCGCATGAGCAGTAGTGACCCCGAGTGCGCATGCACACTAGTGAGCCCGAGTGCGCATGCGCAGTCGTCAGGCCGAGTGCCAATGAGCAGTGGTGAGTCCAAGTGCGAATGAGCACTAGAGACCCCGAGTGCGCATGCACAGTAGTGAGCCCGTGCGCGCATGCGCAGTAGTGCACCCGAGTGCGCATGAGCAGTAGTGAGCCCGAGTGCGCATGCACAGTAGTGAGCCCGAGTGCGCATGAGCAGTAGTGAGGCCGAGTGCGCATGAGCAGTAGTGAGCCCGAGCGCGCATCCGCAGTAGTGAGTACGAGTGCGCATGAGCAGTAGTGACCCCGAGTGCGCATGCGCAGTAGTGAGGCCGAGTGCCCATGGGCAGTAGTGAGTCCAAGTGCGAATGAGCACTAGTGACCCCGAGTGCGCATGCACAGTAGTGAGCCCGTGTGCGCATGCGCAGTAGTGCGCCCGTGCGCGCATGTGCAGTAGTGAGTCCGAGTGCGCACGAGCAGTAGTGAGCCCCATTGCGCATCCGCGGCAGTGAGTCCGAGTGCGCATGAGCAGTAGTGAGTCCGAGTGCGCATGAGCAGTAGTAACTCCGAGTGCGCATGAGCAGTAGTGAGGCCGAGTGCGCATGAGCGGTAGTGAGCCCGAGCGCGCATGAGCAGTAGTAAGCCGGAGTGCGCATCCGTAGTAGTGAGCCCGAGTGCGCATGCGCAGTAGAGAGTCCGATTGCGCATGCGCAGTAGTGAGCCCGTGTGCGCATGCGCAGTCGTGAGGCCGAGTGCCCATGAGCAGTAGTGAGTCCAAGTACGAATGAGCACTAGTGACCCAGAGTGCGCATGCACAGTAGTTACCCCGAGTGCGCATGCGCAGTAGTGAGCCCGATTGCGCATGCACAGTACTGAGCCCGTGTGCGCATGCGCAGTAGTGAGCCCGAGTGCGCATGCACAGTAGTGGGCCCGTGTGCGCATGCGCAGTAGTGAGCCCGAGTGCGCATCCGCAGCAGTGAGTCCGAGTGCGCATGAGCAGTAGTAAGGCCGAGTGCGCATGCGCAGTAGAGAGCCCGATTGCTCATGTGCAGGTCTGAACCGGAGAGCGCATCCGCAGTAGTGAGTCCGAGTGCGCATGCGCAGTAGTGACCCCGAGCGCACATGAGCAGTAGTAAGCCCGAGTGCGCATGGACAGTAGTGAGCCCGTGTGCGCATGCGCAGTAGTGATCCCGATTGCGCATGTGCCGGTCTGAGCAGGAGAGTGCATCCGCACTAGTGAGCCTGATTGCACATCCGCAGTCGCGAGGCCGAGTGCCCATGAGCAGTAGTGAGTCCAAGTGCGAATGAGCACTAGTGACCCCGAGTGCGCATGCGCAGTAGTGAGCCCGACTGCGGATCCGCTGCATTCTGTCCGAGTGCGCATGAGCAGTAGTGAGTCCGAGTGCGCATGAGCAGTAGTGAGGCCGAGTGCGCATGAGCAGTAGTGTGACCGAGCGCGCATCCGCAGTACTGAGTCCGAGTGCGCATGAGCAGTAGTGACCCCGAGTGCGCATGCACAGTAGTGATCCCGATTGCGCATGTGCAGGTCTGAGCAGGAGAGCGCATCCGCACTAGTGAGCCCGATTGCACATCCGCAGTCGTGAGGCCGAGTGCCCATGAGCAGTAGTGAGTCCAAGTGCGAATGAGCACTAGTGACCCCGAGTGCGCATGCGCAGTAGTGAGCCCGACTGCGGATCCGCTGCATTCTGTCCGAGTGCGCATGAGCAGTAGTGAGGCCGAGTGCGCATGAGCAGTAGTGTGACCGAGCGCGCATCCGCAGCACTGAGTCCGAGTGCGCATGAGCAGTAGTGACCCCGAGTGCGCATGCACAGTAGTGATCCCGATTGCGCATGTGCAGGTCTGAGCAGGAGAGCGCATCCGCACTAGTGAGCCCGATTGCACATCCGCAGTCGTGAGGCCGAGTGCCCATGAGCAGTAGTGAGTCCAAGTGCGAATGAGCACTAGTGACCCCGAGTGCGCATGCGCAGTAGTGAGCCCGACTGCGGATCCGCTGCATTCTGTCCGAGTGCGCATGAGCAGTAGTGAGGCCGAGTGCGCATGAGCAGTAGTGTGACCGAGCGCGCATCCGCAGCACTGAGTCCGAGTGCGCATGAGCAGTAGTGACCCCGAGTGCGCATGCACAGTAGTGATCCCGATTGCGCATGTGCAGGTCTGAGCAGGAGAGCGCATCCGCACTAGTGAGCCCGATTGCACATCCGCAGTCGTGAGGCCGAGTGCCAATGAGCAGTGGTGAGTCCAAGTGCGAATGAGCACTAGAGACCCCGAGTGCGCATGCACAGTAGTGAGCCCGTGCGCGCATGCGCAGTAGTGCGCCCGAGTGCGCATGAGCAGTAGTGAGTCCGAGTGCGCATGAGCAGTAGTGAGCCCGAGTGCGCATGCGCAGTAGTGGTCCCGATTGCGCATCCGCAACAATGAGTCCGAGTGCACATGAGCAGTAGTGAGGCCGAGTGCGCATGCGCAGTAGAGAGCCCGATTGCGCATGTGCAGGTCTGAGCCGGAGGGCGCATCCGCAGTAGTGAGTCCGAATGCGCATCCGCAGTAGCGACCCCGAGCGCGCATGAGCAGTCGTGAGCCCGAGTGCGCATGCACAGTAGTGAGCCCGTGTGCGCCTGCGCAGTAGTGAGCCCGATTGCGCATCCGCAGCAGTGAGTCCGAGTGCCCATGAGCAGTAGTGAGTCCAAGTTGCGCATAAGCACTAGTGACCCCGAGCGCGCATGCGCAGTAGAGGGCCCGATTGCGCATGCACAGTAGTGAGCCCGTGTGCGCATGAGCAGTCGTGAGGCCAAGTGCCCATGAGCAGTAGTGAGCCCGATTGCGCATGCGCAGTAGTGACCCCGAGTGCGCATGCACAGTAGTGAGCTCATGCGCGCATGAGCTGTAGTGAGTCCGAATGCGCACGAGCAGTAGTGAGCCCCATTGAGCATCCGCAGCAGTGAGTCCGAGTGCGCATGAGCAGTAGTGAGGCCGAGTGCGCATGAGCAGTAGTGACCCCGAGTGCGCATGAGCAGTAGTGACCCCGAGTGCGCATGCACACTAGTGAGCCCGAGTGCGCATGCGCAGTCGTCAGGCCGAGTGCCAATGAGCAGTGGTGAGTCCAAGTGCGAATGAGCACTAGTGACCCCGAGTGCGCATGCACAGTAGTGAGCCCGTGTGCGCATGCGCAGTAGTGCGCCCGTGCGCGCATGTGCAGTAGTGAGTCCGAGTGCGCACGAGCAGTAGTGAGCCCCATTGCGCATCCGCAGCAGTGAGGCCGAGTGCGCATGAGCAGTAGTGACCCCGAGTGCGCATGAGCAGTAGTGACCCCGAGTGCGCATGCACACTAGTGAGCCCGAGTGCGCATGCGCAGTCGTCAGGCCGAGTGCCAATGAGCAGTGGTGAGTCCAAGTGCGAATGAGCACTAGTGACCCCGAGTGCGCATGCACAGTAGTGAGCCCGTGCGCGCATGCGCAGTAGTGCACCCGAGTGCGCATGAGCAGTAGTGAGCCCGAGTGCGCATGCACAGTAGTGAGCCCGAGTGCGCATGAGCAGTAGTGAGGCCGAGTGCGCATGAGCAGTAGTGAGCCCGAGCGCGCATCCGCAGTAGTGAGTACGAGTGCGCTTGAGCAGTAGTGACCCCGAGTGCGCATGCGCAGTAGTGAGGCCGAGTGCCCATGGGCAGTAGTGAGTCCAAGTGCGAATGAGCACTAGTGACCCCGAGTGCGCATGCACAGTAGTGAGCCCGTGTGCGCATGCGCAGTAGTGCGCCCGTGCGCGCATGTGCAGTAGTGAGTCCGAGTGCGCACGAGCAGTAGTGAGCCCCATTGCGCATCCGCAGCAGTGAGTCCGAGTGCGCATGAGCAGTAGTGAGTCCGAGTGCGCATGAGCAGTAGTAACTCCGAGTGCGCATGAGCAGTAGTGAGGCCGAGTGCGCATGAGCGGTAGTGAGCCCGAGCGCGCATCCGCAGTAGTGAGTCCGAGTGCGCATGAGCAGTAGTGACCCCGAGTGCGCATGCGCAGTAGTGAGCCCGATTGCGCATCCGCAACAATGAGTCCTAGTGCACATGAGCAGTAGTGAGTCCGATTGCGCATGAGCAGTAGTAAGCCGGAGTGCGCATCCGTAGTAGTGAGCCCGAGTGCGCATGCGCAGTAGAGAGTCCGATTGCGCATGCGCAGTAGTGAGCCCGTGTGCGCATGCGCAGTCGTGAGGCCGAGTGCCCATGAGCAGTAGTGAGTCCAAGTACGAATGAGCACTAGTGACCCAGAGTGCGCATGCACAGTAGTTACCCCGAGTGCGCATGCGCAGTAGTGAGCCCGATTGCGCATGCACAGTACTGAGCCCGTGTGCGCATGCGCAGTAGTGAGCCCGAGTGCGCATGCACAGTAGTGGGCCCGTGTGCGCATGCGCAGTAGTGAGCCCGAGTGCGCATCCGCAGCAGTGAGTCCGAGTGCGCATGAGCAGTAGTAAGGCCGAGTGCGCATGCGCAGTAGAGAGCCCGATTGCTCATGTGCAGGTCTGAACCGGAGAGCGCATCCGCAGTAGTGAGTCCGAGTGCGCATGCGCAGTAGTGACCCCGAGCGCACATGAGCAGTAGTAAGCCCGAGTGCGCATGGACAGTAGTGAGCCCGTGTGCGCATGCGCAGTAGTGATCACGATTGCGCATGTGCCGGTCTGAGCAGGAGAGTGCATCCGCACTAGTGAGCCTGATTGCACATCCGCAGTCGCGAGGCCGAGTGCCCATGAGCAGTAGTGAGTCCAAGTGCGAATGAGCACTAGTGACCCCGAGTGCGCATGCGCAGTAGTGAGCCCGATTGCGGATCCGCTGCATTCTGTCCGAGTGCGCATGAGCAGTAGTGAGTCCGAGTGCGCATGAGCAGTAGTGAGGCCGAGTGCGCATGAGCAGTAGTGTAACCGAGCGCGCATCCGCAGTACTGAGTCCGAGTGCGCATGAGCAGTAGTGACCCCGAGTGCGCATGCACAGTAGTGATCCCGATTGCGCATGTGCAGGTCTGAGCAGGAGAGCGCATCCGCACTAGTGAGCCCGATTGCACATCCGCAGTCGTGAGGCCGAGTGCCCATGAGCAGTAGTGAGTCCAAGTGCGAATGAGCACTAGTGACCCCGAGTGCGCATGCGCAGTAGTGAGCCCGACTGCGGATCCGCTGCATTCTGTCCGAGTGCGCATGAGCAGTAGTGAGTCCGAGTGCGCATGAGCAGTAGTGAGGCCGAGTGCGCATGAGCAGTAGTGTGACCGAGCGCGCATCCGCAGTACTGAGTCCGAGTGCGCATGAGCAGTAGTGACCCCGAGTGCGCATGCACAGTAGTGATCCCGATTGCGCATGTGCAGGTCTGAGCAGGAGAGCGCATCCGCACTAGTGAGCCCGATTGCACATCCGCAGTCGTGAGGCCGAGTGCCCATGAGCAGTAGTGAGTCCAAGTGCGAATGAGCACTAGTGACCCCGAGTGCGCATGCGCAGTAGTGAGCCCGACTGCGGATCCGCTGCATTCTGTCCGAGTGCGCATGAGCAGTAGTGAGTCCGAGTGCGCATGAGCAGTAGTGAGTCCAAGTGCGAATGAGCACTAGTGACCCCGAGTGCGCATGCACAGTAGTGAGCCCGTGTGCGCATGCGCAGTCGTGAGGCCCAGTGCCCATGAGCAGTAATGAGCCCGACTGCGCATCCGCAGCAGTGAGTCCGAGTGCGCATGCGCAGTAGTGACGCCGAGCCCGCATGCACAGTAGTGAGCCCGTGCGCGCATGCGCAGTCGTCAGGCCGAGTGCCAATGAGCAGTGGTGAGTCCAAGTGCGAATGAGCACTAGAGACCCCGAGTGCGCATGCACAGTAGTGAGCCCGTGCGCGCATGCGCAGTAGTGCGCCCGAGTGCGCATGAGCAGTAGTGAGTCCGAGTGCGCATGATCAGTAGTGAGCCCGAGTGCGCATGCGCAGTACTGGGCCCGATTGCGCATCCGCAACAATGAGTCCGAGTGCACATGAGCAGTAGTGAGGCCGAGTGCGCATGCGCAGTAGAGAGCCCGATTGCGCATGTGCAGGTCTGAGCCGGAGGGCGCATCCACAGTAGTGAGTCCGAATGCGCATCCGCAGTAGCGACCCCGAGCGCGCATGAGCAGTAGTGAGCCCGAGTGCGCATGCACAGTAGTGAGCCCGTGTGCGCCTGCGCAGTAGTGAGCCCGATTGCGCATCCGCAGCAGTGAGTCCGAGTGCCCATGAGCAGTAGTGAGTCCAAGTTGCGCATAAGCACTAGTGACCCCGAGCGCGCATGCGCAGTAGTGAGAACGATTGCGCATCCGCAGCAGTGAGTCCGAGTGCGCATGAGCTGTAGTGAGCCCGTGTGCGCATGAGCAGTCGTGAGGCCAAGTGCCCATGAGCAGTAGTGAGCCCGATTGCGCATGTGCAGGTCTGAGCCGGAGAGCGCATCCGCAGTAGTGAGACAGTGTGCGCATGAGCAGTAGTGAGTCCGAGTGCGCACGAGCAGTAGTGAGGCCGATTGCGCATCTGCAGCAGTGAGTCCGAGTGCGCATGGGCAGTAGTAAGGCTTAGTGCGCATGCGCAGTAGAGAGCCCGATTGCTCATGTGCAGGTCTGAGCCCGATTGCACATCCGCAGTCGTGAGGCCGAGTGCCCATGAGCAGTAGTGAGTAAAAGTGCGAATGCGCACTAGTGACCCCGAGTGCGCATGCACTGTAGTGAGCCCGTGTGCGCATGCGCAGTCAGCAGGCCGAGTGCCAATGGGCAGTAGTGAGTCCGAGTGCGCATGAGCAGTAGTGACTCCGAGTGCGCATGAGCAGTTGTGAGGCCGAGTGCGCATGAGCAGTAGTGAGTCCGAGTGCGCATGCGCAGTAGAGAGCCCGATTGCGTATGTGCAGGTCTGAGCCGGAGAGCGCATCCGCAGTAGTGAGACAGTGTGCGCATGAGCAGTAGTGAGTCCGAGTGCGCACGAGCAGTAGTGAGGCCGATTGCGCATCTGCAGCAGTGAGTCCGAGTGCGCATGGGCAGTAGTAAGGCCGAGTGCGCATGCGCAGTAGAGAGTCCGATTGCTCATGTGCAGGTCTGAGCCCGATTGCACATCCGCAGTCGTGAGGCCGAGTGCACATGAGCAGTAGTGAGTCCAAGTGCGAATGAGCACTAGAGACCTCGAGTGCGCATGCACAGTAGTGAGCCCGTGCGCGCTTGCGCAGTAGTGCGCCCGAGTGCGCATGAGCAGTAGTGTGCCCGAGTGCGCATGCACAGTAGTGAGCCCGAGTGCGCATGAGCAGTAGTGAGGCCGAGTGCGCATGAGCAGTAGTGAGCCCGAGCGCGCATCCGCAGTAGTGAGTCCGAGTGCGCATGAGCAGTAGTGATCCCGAGTGCGCATGCGCAGTAGCGAGACCGATTGCGCATGTGCAGGTCTGAGCAGGAGAGCGCATCCGCAGTAGTGAGCCCAATTGCACCGTCGCAGTAGTGAAGCCGAGTGCCCATGAGCAGTAGTGAGTCCAAGTGCGAATGAGCACTAGTGTCCCCGAGTGCGCATGCACAGTAGTGAGCCCGTGTGCGCATGCGCAGTCGTGAGGCCGAGTGCCCATGAGCAGTAGTGAGCCCGATTGCGCATGCGCGGTAGTGACCCCGAGTGCGCATGCACAGCAGTGAGCCCAAGTGCGCATGCACAGTAGTGAGCCCGTGTGCGCATGCGCAGTAGTGAGCCCGAGTGCGCATGCACAGTAGTGGGCCCGTGTGCGCATGCGCAGTAGTGAGCGCGAGTGCGCATCCGCAGCAGTGAGTCCGAGTGCGCATGAGCAGTAGTGAGACAGTGTGCGCATGAGCAGTATTGAGTCCGAGTGCGCATGAGCAGTAGTGACCCCGAGCGCAAATGCGCAGTAGTGAGCCCGATTGCGCATCGGCTGCATTCTGTCCGAGTGCGCATGAGCAGTAGTGAGTCCGAGTGCGCATGAGCAGTAGTGAGGCCGAGTGCGCATGAGCAGTAGCGACCCCGAATGCGCATGCGCAGTAGTGAGCCCGAGTGATCATACACAGTAGAGAGCCCGATTGCGCATGCGCAGTAGTGAGCCCGTGTGCGCATGCGCAGTGGTGAGCTCGAGTGCGCGTGGGCAGGTCCGAGCCGGAGTGCGTATGCGCAGTAGTGAGTCCGAGTGCGCAGGAGCAGTAGTGACCCCGAGCGCGCATGCGCATTAGCGAGCGCGATTGCGCATCCGCAGCAGTGAGTCCGAGTGCGCATGAGCAGTGGTGACCCCGAGTGCGCATGAGCAGTAGCGACCCCGAATGCGCATGCACAGTAGTGAGCCCGAGTGCGCATGCACAGTAGTGAGCCCGTGCGCGCATGCGCAGTAGCGACCCCGAGTGCGCATGAGCAGTAATGAGTCGGAGTGCGCATGAGCAGTAATGAGCCCGAGTGCGCATGCACAGTAGTGAGCCCGTGCGCGCATGCGCAGTAGTGAGCCCGTGTGCGCATGTGCAGTGGTGAGCCCGAGCGTGCATCCGCAGTAGTGACCCCGAGTGCGCATGAGCAGTAGTGAGTCCGGGTGGGCATGAGCAGTAGTGACACCGAGTGCGCATGCACAGTAGTGGGCCCGATTGCGCATCCGCAGTAGTGAGTCCCAGTGCGAATGGGCAGTAGTGACCCCGAGTGCGCATGCACAGTAGTGACCCCGAGTGCGCATGCACAGTAGTGAGCCCCTGTACACATGTGCAGTAGTGAGCCCGAGCGCGCATGCGCAGTAGTGCGCCCGCGTGCGCATGCGCAGTAGTGAGCCCGAGTGCGCGTGCGCAGTATTGACCACGAGTGCGCATGTGCAGTAGTAAGACCGTGCGCGCATGCGCAGTAGTGCGCCCGTGTGCGCATGCGCAGAAGTGAGCTCGAACGCGCATCCGCAGTAGTGAGCCCGAGTGCGCATGCGCAGTAGTGACGCCGAGTGCGTATGAGCAGTAGTGACTCCGAGTGCGCATGAGCAGTAATGACCCCGAGTGCGCATGCACAGTAGTGAGCCCGTGTGCGCACGCGCAGTGGTGAGCTCGAGTGCGCGTAGGCAGGTCCGAGCCGGAGTGCGTATGCGCAGTAGTGAGTCCGAGTGCGCAGGAGCAGTAGTGACCCCGAGCGCGCATGCGCATTAGCGACCCCGAATGCGCATGCACAGTAGTGAGCCCGAGTGCGCATGCACAGTAGTGAGCCCGTGCGCGCATGCGCAGTAGCGACCCCGAGTGCGCATGAGCAGTAATGAGTCCGAGTGCGCATGAGCAGTAATGAGCCCGAGTGCGCATGCACAGTAGTGGGCCCGATTGCGCATCCGCAGTAGTGAGTCCCAGGGCGAATGGGCAGTAGTGACCCCGAGTGCGCATGCACAGTAGTGACCCCGAGTGCGCATGCACAGTAGTGAGTCCGGGTGGGCATGGGCAGTAGTGACACCGAGTGCGCATGCACAGTAGTGGGCCCGATTGCGCATCCGCAGTAGTGAGTCCCAGGGCGAATGGGCAGTAGTGACCCCGAGTGCGCATGCACAGTAGTGACCCCGAGTGCGCATGCACAGTAGTGAGCCCCTGTACACATGTGCAGTAGTGAGCCCGAGCGCGCATGCGCAGTAGTGCGCCCGCGTGCGCATGCGCAGTAGTGAGCCCGAGTGCGCGTGCGCAGTAGTGACCCCGAGTGCGCATGAGCAGTAATGAGTCCGAGCGCGCACCCGCACTAGTGAGACCGAGTGCGCATGCGGAGTAGTGAGCCCGTGCGCGCACTGGCTGTAGTGAGCCCGAGTGCGCATGAGCAGTAGTGAGGCCGAGTGCGCATGAGCAGTAATGAGCCCGAGCGCGCATCCGCAGTAGTGAGTCGGAGTGCGCATGTGCAGGAGTGAGCTCGAGTGCGCATATGCAGGTCTGACCCGGTGTGCGCATGCGCTGTAGTGACCACGAGTGCGCATGCGCAGTAGTGAGCCCGTGTGCCCATGCGCAGTAGTAAGCCCGAATGCGCATGTGCAGGTCTGACTGGAGTGCGCGTGCGCAGTAGTGAGCCCGACTGCTCGCATGCGCAGTAGTGAGCCCGAGCGCGCACCCGCAGTAGTGAGACCGAGTGCGCATGCGCAGTAGTGAGCCGGTGCGCGCATGCGCAGAAGTGAGCCCGAGTGCGCATGCGTAGTAGCGACCCCGAGCGCGCGTGCATAGTGGTGACCGCGAGCGCATGTGCGCAGTAGTGAGCCCGATTGCGCATGCTCAGTAGAGAGCCCGATTGCGCGCATGCGCAGTAGTGAGCCCGAGCGCGCATCCGCAGTAGTGAGCCCGAGTGCGCATGCGCAGTAGTGAGTCCGAGTGCGCATGCGCAGTAGTGAGCCCGTGTGCGCATGCGCAGTATTGACTCCGAGTGCGCATGTGCAGTAGTGAGCCCGAGCGCGCATCCGCAGTAGTGAGCCAGAGTGCACATGCACAGTAGTGAGCCCGTGTGCGCATGCGCAGTTGTGAGCACGATTGCGCATCCGCAGCTGTGAGTCCGAGTGCGCATGAGCAGTAGTGACCCTGAGCGCGCTTGCGCAGTAGTGACCCGAGCGCGCATCCGCAGTAGTGAGCCCGAGTGCGCATCCGCAGTAGTGAGTCAGTGTGGGCATGAGCAGTAGTGAGTCCGGGTGCGCATGCACAGTAGTGCGCCCGTGTGCGCATGCGCAGAAGTGAGCTCGAGTGCGCCTGTACAGGTCTGAGCAGGTGTGCGCATGCGCAGTAGTGAGCCCGAGTGATCATACACAGTAGAGAGCCCGATTGCGCATGCGCAGTAGTGAGCCCGTGTGCGCATGCGCAGTGGTGAGCTCGAGTGCGCGTGGGCAGGTCCGAGCCGGAGTGCGTATGCGCAGTGGTGACCCCGAGTGCGCATGAGCAGTAGTGACCCGAACGCGCATCCGCAGTAGTGAGCCCGATTGCGCATCGGCAGCAGTGAGTCCGAGTGCGCATGAGCAGTAGTGAGTCCGAGTGCGCATGAGCAGTAGTGACCCCGAGCGCGCATGCGGAGTAGCGAGCCCGATTGCGCATCCGCAGTAGGGTGTCTGTGTGCGCATGCGCAGTAGTGAGCCCGATTGCGCATCGGCAGTAGTGAGTCCGAGTGCCCATGAGCCGTAGTGAGTCCGGGTGCGCATGAGCAGTAGTGAGTCCGTGTGCGCATGAGTAGTAGCGACCCTGAGTGCGCATGCGAAGTAGTGAGCCCGAGTGCGCATGAGCAGTAGTGAGCCCGTGTGCGCATGAGCACTAGTGACCCCGAGTGCGCATGCACAGTAGTGAGCCCGTGCGCGCATGCGCAGTAGTGCGCCCGTGTGCGCATGCGCAGAATTGAGCTCGAGGGCGCATGTGCAGTTCTGAGCCGGAGTGCGCATCCGCAGTAGCGACCCCGAGTGCGCACGCACAGTAGTGGGCCCGTGTGCGCATGAGCAGTAGTGACCCCGAGCGCACTTGCGCAGTAGTGACCCGAGCGCGCATCCGCAGTAGTGAGCCCGAGTGGGCATCCGCAGTAGTGAGTCAGTGTGCGCATGAGCAGTAGTGAGTGCGAGTGCGCATGCACAGTAGTGGGCCCGTGTGCGCATGCGCAGTAGTGAGCCCGAGTGCGCATGCACAGTAGTGGGCCCGTGTCCGCTTGCGCAGTAGTGGGCCCGTGTGCGCATGAGCAGCAGTGAGCCCGTGTGCGCATGTACAGTAGTGAGCCCGTGTGCGCATGCGCAGTTGTGAGCCCGAGTTCGCATGCACAGTAGTGGGCCCGTGTGCGCATGCGCAGTAGTGGGTCCGTGCGCGCATGTGCAGTAGTGCGCCCATGTGCGCTTGCGCAGAAGTGAGCCCGAGTGCGCATGCACAGTAGTGAGCCCGATTGCGCATGCGCAGTAGGGAGTCCGTGTGCGCATGCGCAGTAGTGAGCCCGAGTGCGCATGCGCAGTAGAGAGCCCGATTGCGCATGTGCAGGTCTGAGCAGGAGAGCGCATCCGCAGTCGTGAGGCCGAGTGCCCATGAGCAGTAGTGATCCCGTGTGCGCATGCGCAGTAGTGCGCCCGAGTGCGCATGAGCAGTAGTGACCCCGTTCGCGCTTGCGCAGTAGTGACCCCGAGTGCGCATGCGCAGTAGTGACCCGAGCGCGCATCCGCAGTAGTGAGTCCGAGTGCGCATGAGCAGTAGTGACCCCGAGTGCGCATGCGCAGTAGTGATCCCGATTGCGCATGTGCAGGTCTGAGCAGGAGAGCGCATCCGCACTAGTGAGCCCGATTGCACATCCGCAGTCGTGAGGCCGAGTGCCCATGAGCAGTAGTGAGTCCAAGTGCGAATGAGCACTAGTGACCCCAGTGCGCATGCACAGTAGTGAGCCCGTGTGCGCATGCGCAGTAGTGCGCCCGAGTGCGCATGAGCAGTAGTGAACCCGAGCGCGCATGCGCAGTAGTAACCCCGAGTGCGCATGCACACTAGTGAGCCCGAGTGCGCATGCGCAGTAGAGAGCCCGATTGCGCATGTGCAGGTCTGAGCCGGAGAGCGCATCCGCAGTAGTGAGTCCGAGTGCGCATGCGCAGTAGTGACCCCGAGCGCGCATAAGCAGTAGTGAGCCAGAGTGCGCATGCGCAGTAGTGAGCCCGATTGCGCATCCGCAGCAGTGAGTCCGAGTGCGCATGAGCAGTAGTGAGTCCAAGGGCGCATGAGCACTAGTGACCCCGAGTGCGCATGCGCAGTAGAGGGCCCGATTGCGCATGCATAGTAGTGAGCCCGTGTGCGCATGAGCAGTCGTGAGGCCGAGTGCCCATGAGCAGTAGTGAGCCCGATTGCGCATGCGCAGTAGTGACCCCGAGTGCGCATGCACAGTAGTGAGCTCGTGCGCGCATCCGCAGTAGTGAGCCCGATTGCGCATCCGCAGCAGTGAGTCCGAGTGCGCATGAGCAGTAGTGAGTCCGAGTGCGCACGAGCAGTATTGAGCCCGATTGCGCATCCGCAGCAGTGAGTCCGAGTGCGCATGAGCAGTAGTGAACCCGAGCGCGCATGCGCAGTAGTAACCCCGAGTGCGCATGAGCAGTAGTGAACCCGAGCGCGCATGCGCAGTAGTAACCCCGAGTGCGCATGCACACTAGTGAGCCCGAGTGCGCATGCGCAGTAGAGAGCCCGATTGCGCATGTGCAGGTCTGAGCCGGAGAGCGCATCCGCAGTAGTGAGTCCGAGTGCGCATGCGCAGTAGTGACCCCGAGCGCGCATGAGCAGTAGTGAGTCCGAATGCGCACGAGCAGTAGTGAGCCCCATTGAGCATCCGCAGCAGTGAGTCCGAGTGCGCATGAGCAGTAGTGAGGCCGAGTGCGCATGAGCAGTAGTGACCCCGAGTGCGCATGAGCAGTAGTGACCCCGAGTGCGCATGCACACTAGTGAGCCCGAGTGCGCATGCGCAGTCGTCAGGCCGAGTGCCAATGAGCAGTGGTGAGTCCAAGTGCGAATGAGCACTAGAGACCCCGAGTGCGCATGCACAGTAGTGAGCCCGTGCGCGCATGCGCAGTAGTGCACCCGAGTGCGCATGAGCAGTAGTGAGCCCGAGTGCAAATGCACAGTAGTGAGCCCGAGTGCGCATGAGCAGTAGTGAGGCCGAGTGCGCATGAGCAGTAGTGAGCCCGAGCGCGCATCCGCAGTAGTGAGTACGAGTGCGCATGAGCAGTAGTGACCCCGAGTGCGCATGCGCAGTAGTGAGGCCGAGTGCCCATGGGCAGTAGTGAGTCCAAGTGCGAATGAGCACTAGTGACCCCGAGTGCGCATGCACAGTAGTGAGCCCGTGTGCGCATGCGCAGTAGTGCGCCCGTGCGCGCATGTGCAGTAGTGAGTCCGAGTGCGCACGAGCAGTAGTGAGCCCCATTGCGCATCCGCGGCAGTGAGTCCGAGTGCGCATGAGCAGTAGTGAGTCCGAGTGCGCATGAGCAGTAGTAACTCCGAGTGCGCATGAGCAGTAGTGAGGCCGAGTGCGCATGAGCGGTAGTGAGCCCGAGCGCGCATGAGCAGTAGTAAGCCGGAGTGCGCATCCGTAGTAGTGAGCCCGAGTGCGCATGCGCAGTAGAGAGTCCGATTGCGCATGCGCAGTAGTGAGCCCGTGTGCGCATGCGCAGTCGTGAGGCCGAGTGCCCATGAGCAGTAGTGAGTCCAAGTACGAATGAGCACTAGTGACCCAGAGTGCGCATGCACAGTAGTTACCCCGAGTGCGCATGCGCAGTAGTGAGCCCGATTGCGCATGCACAGTACTGAGCCCGTGTGCGCATGCGCAGTAGTGAGCCCGAGTGCGCATGCACAGTAGTGGGCCCGTGTGCGCATGCGCAGTAGTGAGCCCGAGTGCGCATCCGCAGCAGTGAGTCCGAGTGCGCATGAGCAGTAGTAAGGCCGAGTGCGCATGCGCAGTAGAGAGCCCGATTGCTCATGTGCAGGTCTGAACCGGAGAGCGCATCCGCAGTAGTGAGTCCGAGTGCGCATGCGCAGTAGTGACCCCGAGCGCACATGAGCAGTAGTAAGCCCGAGTGCGCATGGACAGTAGTGAGCCCGTGTGCGCATGCGCAGTAGTGATCCCGATTGCGCATGTGCCGGTCTGAGCAGGAGAGTGCATCCGCACTAGTGAGCCTGATTGCACATCCGCAGTCGCGAGGCCGAGTGCCCATGAGCAGTAGTGAGTCCAAGTGCGAATGAGCACTAGTGACCCCGAGTGCGCATGCGCAGTAGTGAGCCCGACTGCGGATCCGCTGCATTCTGTCCGAGTGCGCATGAGCAGTAGTGAGTCCGAGTGCGCATGAGCAGTAGTGAGGCCGAGTGCGCATGAGCAGTAGTGTGACCGAGCGCGCATCCGCAGTACTGAGTCCGAGTGCGCATGAGCAGTAGTGACCCCGAGTGCGCATGCACAGTAGTGATCCCGATTGCGCATGTGCAGGTCTGAGCAGGAGAGCGCATCCGCACTAGTGAGCCCGATTGCACATCCGCAGTCGTGAGGCCGAGTGCCCATGAGCAGTAGTGAGTCCAAGTGCGAATGAGCACTAGTGACCCCGAGTGCGCATGCGCAGTAGTGAGCCCGACTGCGGATCCGCTGCATTCTGTCCGAGTGCGCATGAGCAGTAGTGAGGCCGAGTGCGCATGAGCAGTAGTGTGACCGAGCGCGCATCCGCAGCACTGAGTCCGAGTGCGCATGAGCAGTAGTGACCCCGAGTGCGCATGCACAGTAGTGATCCCGATTGCGCATGTGCAGGTCTGAGCAGGAGAGCGCATCCGCACTAGTGAGCCCGATTGCACATCCGCAGTCGTGAGGCCGAGTGCCCATGAGCAGTAGTGAGTCCAAGTGCGAATGAGCACTAGTGACCCCGAGTGCGCATGCGCAGTAGTGAGCCCGACTGCGGATCCGCTGCATTCTGTCCGAGTGCGCATGAGCAGTAGTGAGGCCGAGTGCGCATGAGCAGTAGTGTGACCGAGCGCGCATCCGCAGCACTGAGTCCGAGTGCGCATGAGCAGTAGTGACCCCGAGTGCGCATGCACAGTAGTGATCCCGATTGCGCATGTGCAGGTCTGAGCAGGAGAGCGCATCCGCACTAGTGAGCCCGATTGCACATCCGCAGTCGTGAGGCCGAGTGCCAATGAGCAGTGGTGAGTCCAAGTGCGAATGAGCACTAGAGACCCCGAGTGCGCATGCACAGTAGTGAGCCCGTGCGCGCATGCGCAGTAGTGCGCCCGAGTGCGCATGAGCAGTAGTGAGTCCGAGTGCGCATGAGCAGTAGTGAGCCCGAGTGCGCATGCGCAGTAGTGGTCCCGATTGCGCATCCGCAACAATGAGTCCGAGTGCACATGAGCAGTAGTGAGGCCGAGTGCGCATGCGCAGTAGAGAGCCCGATTGCGCATGTGCAGGTCTGAGCCGGAGGGCGCATCCGCAGTAGTGAGTCCGAATGCGCATCCGCAGTAGCGACCCCGAGCGCGCATGAGCAGTCGTGAGCCCGAGTGCGCATGCACAGTAGTGAGCCCGTGTGCGCCTGCGCAGTAGTGAGCCCGATTGCGCATCCGCAGCAGTGAGTCCGAGTGCCCATGAGCAGTAGTGAGTCCAAGTTGCGCATAAGCACTAGTGACCCCGAGCGCGCATGCGCAGTAGAGGGCCCGATTGCGCATGCACAGTAGTGAGCCCGTGTGCGCATGAGCAGTCGTGAGGCCAAGTGCCCATGAGCAGTAGTGAGCCCGATTGCGCATGCGCAGTAGTGACCCCGAGTGCGCATGCACAGTAGTGAGCTCATGCGCGCATGAGCTGTAGTGAGTCCGAATGCGCACGAGCAGTAGTGAGCCCCATTGAGCATCCGCAGCAGTGAGTCCGAGTGCGCATGAGCAGTAGTGAGGCCGAGTGCGCATGAGCAGTAGTGACCCCGAGTGCGCATGAGCAGTAGTGACCCCGAGTGCGCATGCACACTAGTGAGCCCGAGTGCGCATGCGCAGTCGTCAGGCCGAGTGCCAATGAGCAGTGGTGAGTCCAAGTGCGAATGAGCACTAGAGACCCCGAGTGCGCATGCACAGTAGTGAGCCCGTGCGCGCATGCGCAGTAGTGCACCCGAGTGCGCATGAGCAGTAGTGAGCCCGAGTGCGCATGCACAGTAGTGAGCCCGAGTGCGCATGAGCAGTAGTGAGGCCGAGTGCGCATGAGCAGTAGTGAGCCCGAGCGCGCATCCGCAGTAGTGAGTACGAGTGCGCTTGAGCAGTAGTGACCCCGAGTGCGCATGCGCAGTAGTGAGGCCGAGTGCCCATGGGCAGTAGTGAGTCCAAGTGCGAATGAGCACTAGTGACCCCGAGTGCGCATGCACAGTAGTGAGCCCGTGTGCGCATGCGCAGTAGTGCGCCCGTGCGCGCATGTGCAGTAGTGAGTCCGAGTGCGCACGAGCAGTAGTGAGCCCCATTGCGCATCCGCAGCAGTGAGTCCGAGTGCGCATGAGCAGTAGTGAGTCCGAGTGCGCATGAGCAGTAGTAACTCCGAGTGCGCATGAGCAGTAGTGAGGCCGAGTGCGCATGAGCGGTAGTGAGCCCGAGCGCGCATCCGCAGTAGTGAGTCCGAGTGCGCATGAGCAGTAGTGACCCCGAGTGCGCATGCGCAGTAGTGAGCCCGATTGCGCATCCGCAACAATGAGTCCTAGTGCACATGAGCAGTAGTGAGTCCGATTGCGCATGAGCAGTAGTAAGCCGGAGTGCGCATCCGTAGTAGTGAGCCCGAGTGCGCATGCGCAGTAGAGAGTCCGATTGCGCATGCGCAGTAGTGAGCCCGTGTGCGCATGCGCAGTCGTGAGGCCGAGTGCCCATGAGCAGTAGTGAGTCCAAGTACGAATGAGCACTAGTGACCCAGAGTGCGCATGCACAGTAGTTACCCCGAGTGCGCATGCGCAGTAGTGAGCCCGATTGCGCATGCACAGTACTGAGCCCGTGTGCGCATGCGCAGTAGTGAGCCCGAGTGCGCATGCACAGTAGTGGGCCCGTGTGCGCATGCGCAGTAGTGAGCCCGAGTGCGCATCCGCAGCAGTGAGTCCGAGTGCGCATGAGCAGTAGTAAGGCCGAGTGCGCATGCGCAGTAGAGAGCCCGATTGCTCATGTGCAGGTCTGAACCGGAGAGCGCATCCGCAGTAGTGAGTCCGAGTGCGCATGCGCAGTAGTGACCCCGAGCGCACATGAGCAGTAGTAAGCCCGAGTGCGCATGGACAGTAGTGAGCCCGTGTGCGCATGCGCAGTAGTGATCACGATTGCGCATGTGCCGGTCTGAGCAGGAGAGTGCATCCGCACTAGTGAGCCTGATTGCACATCCGCAGTCGCGAGGCCGAGTGCCCATGAGCAGTAGTGAGTCCAAGTGCGAATGAGCACTAGTGACCCCGAGTGCGCATGCGCAGTAGTGAGCCCGATTGCGGATCCGCTGCATTCTGTCCGAGTGCGCATGAGCAGTAGTGAGTCCGAGTGCGCATGAGCAGTAGTGAGGCCGAGTGCGCATGAGCAGTAGTGTAACCGAGCGCGCATCCGCAGTACTGAGTCCGAGTGCGCATGAGCAGTAGTGACCCCGAGTGCGCATGCACAGTAGTGATCCCGATTGCGCATGTGCAGGTCTGAGCAGGAGAGCGCATCCGCACTAGTGAGCCCGATTGCACATCCGCAGTCGTGAGGCCGAGTGCCCATGAGCAGTAGTGAGTCCAAGTGCGAATGAGCACTAGTGACCCCGAGTGCGCATGCGCAGTAGTGAGCCCGACTGCGGATCCGCTGCATTCTGTCCGAGTGCGCATGAGCAGTAGTGAGTCCGAGTGCGCATGAGCAGTAGTGAGGCCGAGTGCGCATGAGCAGTAGTGTGACCGAGCGCGCATCCGCAGTACTGAGTCCGAGTGCGCATGAGCAGTAGTGACCCCGAGTGCGCATGCACAGTAGTGATCCCGATTGCGCATGTGCAGGTCTGAGCAGGAGAGCGCATCCGCACTAGTGAGCCCGATTGCACATCCGCAGTCGTGAGGCCGAGTGCCCATGAGCAGTAGTGAGTCCAAGTGCGAATGAGCACTAGTGACCCCGAGTGCGCATGCGCAGTAGTGAGCCCGACTGCGGATCCGCTGCATTCTGTCCGAGTGCGCATGAGCAGTAGTGAGTCCGAGTGCGCATGAGCAGTAGTGAGTCCAAGTGCGAATGAGCACTAGTGACCCCGAGTGCGCATGCACAGTAGTGAGCCCGTGTGCGCATGCGCAGTCGTGAGGCCCAGTGCCCATGAGCAGTAATGAGCCCGACTGCGCATCCGCAGCAGTGAGTCCGAGTGCGCATGCGCAGTAGTGACGCCGAGCCCGCATGCACAGTAGTGAGCCCGTGCGCGCATGCGCAGTCGTCAGGCCGAGTGCCAATGAGCAGTGGTGAGTCCAAGTGCGAATGAGCACTAGAGACCCCGAGTGCGCATGCACAGTAGTGAGCCCGTGCGCGCATGCGCAGTAGTGCGCCCGAGTGCGCATGAGCAGTAGTGAGTCCGAGTGCGCATGATCAGTAGTGAGCCCGAGTGCGCATGCGCAGTACTGGGCCCGATTGCGCATCCGCAACAATGAGTCCGAGTGCACATGAGCAGTAGTGAGGCCGAGTGCGCATGCGCAGTAGAGAGCCCGATTGCGCATGTGCAGGTCTGAGCCGGAGGGCGCATCCACAGTAGTGAGTCCGAATGCGCATCCGCAGTAGCGACCCCGAGCGCGCATGAGCAGTAGTGAGCCCGAGTGCGCATGCACAGTAGTGAGCCCGTGTGCGCCTGCGCAGTAGTGAGCCCGATTGCGCATCCGCAGCAGTGAGTCCGAGTGCCCATGAGCAGTAGTGAGTCCAAGTTGCGCATAAGCACTAGTGACCCCGAGCGCGCATGCGCAGTAGTGAGAACGATTGCGCATCCGCAGCAGTGAGTCCGAGTGCGCATGAGCTGTAGTGAGCCCGTGTGCGCATGAGCAGTCGTGAGGCCAAGTGCCCATGAGCAGTAGTGAGCCCGATTGCGCATGTGCAGGTCTGAGCCGGAGAGCGCATCCGCAGTAGTGAGACAGTGTGCGCATGAGCAGTAGTGAGTCCGAGTGCGCACGAGCAGTAGTGAGGCCGATTGCGCATCTGCAGCAGTGAGTCCGAGTGCGCATGGGCAGTAGTAAGGCTTAGTGCGCATGCGCAGTAGAGAGCCCGATTGCTCATGTGCAGGTCTGAGCCCGATTGCACATCCGCAGTCGTGAGGCCGAGTGCCCATGAGCAGTAGTGAGTAAAAGTGCGAATGCGCACTAGTGACCCCGAGTGCGCATGCACTGTAGTGAGCCCGTGTGCGCATGCGCAGTCAGCAGGCCGAGTGCCAATGGGCAGTAGTGAGTCCGAGTGCGCATGAGCAGTAGTGACTCCGAGTGCGCATGAGCAGTTGTGAGGCCGAGTGCGCATGAGCAGTAGTGAGTCCGAGTGCGCATGCGCAGTAGAGAGCCCGATTGCGTATGTGCAGGTCTGAGCCGGAGAGCGCATCCGCAGTAGTGAGACAGTGTGCGCATGAGCAGTAGTGAGTCCGAGTGCGCACGAGCAGTAGTGAGGCCGATTGCGCATCTGCAGCAGTGAGTCCGAGTGCGCATGGGCAGTAGTAAGGCCGAGTGCGCATGCGCAGTAGAGAGTCCGATTGCTCATGTGCAGGTCTGAGCCCGATTGCACATCCGCAGTCGTGAGGCCGAGTGCCCATGAGCAGTAGTGAGTCCAAGTGCGAATGAGCACTAGAGACCTCGAGTGCGCATGCACAGTAGTGAGCCCGTGCGCGCTTGCGCAGTAGTGCGCCCGAGTGCGCATGAGCAGTAGTGTGCCCGAGTGCGCATGCACAGTAGTGAGCCCGAGTGCGCATGAGCAGTAGTGAGGCCGAGTGCGCATGAGCAGTAGTGAGCCCGAGCGCGCATCCGCAGTAGTGAGTCCGAGTGCGCATGAGCAGTAGTGATCCCGAGTGCGCATGCGCAGTAGCGAGACCGATTGCGCATGTGCAGGTCTGAGCAGGAGAGCGCATCCGCAGTAGTGAGCCCAATTGCACCGTCGCAGTAGTGAAGCCGAGTGCCCATGAGCAGTAGTGAGTCCAAGTGCGAATGAGCACTAGTGTCCCCGAGTGCGCATGCACAGTAGTGAGCCCGTGTGCGCATGCGCAGTCGTGAGGCCGAGTGCCCATGAGCAGTAGTGAGCCCGATTGCGCATGCGCGGTAGTGACCCCGAGTGCGCATGCACAGCAGTGAGCCCAAGTGCGCATGCACAGTAGTGAGCCCGTGTGCGCATGCGCAGTAGTGAGCCCGAGTGCGCATGCACAGTAGTGGGCCCGTGTGCGCATGCGCAGTAGTGAGCGCGAGTGCGCATCCGCAGCAGTGAGTCCGAGTGCGCATGAGCAGTAGTGAGACAGTGTGCGCATGAGCAGTATTGAGTCCGAGTGCGCATGAGCAGTAGTGACCCCGAGCGCAAATGCGCAGTAGTGAGCCCGATTGCGCATCGGCTGCATTCTGTCCGAGTGCGCATGAGCAGTAGTGAGTCCGAGTGCGCATGAGCAGTAGTGAGGCCGAGTGCGCATGAGCAGTAGTGTCACCGAGCGCGCATCCGCAGTAGTGAGTCCGAGTGCGCATGTGCAGTAGTGAGCCCGAGCGCGCATCCGCAGTAGTGAGTCCGAGTGCGCATGCGCAGTAGTGATCCCGTGTGCGCATGCGCAGTATTGACCCCGAGTGCGCATGTGCAGTAGTGAGCCCGAGCGCGCATCCGCAGTAGTGGGTCCGAGTGCGCATGTGCAGTAGAGAGCCCGCGTGCGCATCCGCACGAGTGACCCCGAGTGCGCATGCGCAGTAGTAAGACCGTGCGCGCATGCGCAGTAGTGCGCCCGTGTGCGCATGCGCAGAAGTGAGCTCGAACGCGCATCCGCAGTAGTGAGCCCGAGTGCGCATGCGCAGTAGTGACGCCGAGTGCGTATGAGCAGTAGTGAGTCCGAGTGCGCATGAGCAGTAATGACACCGAGTGCGCATGCACAGTAGTGCGCACGTGTGCGCATGCGCAGAAGTGAGCTCGAGTGCGCATGTACAGGTCTGAGCAGGTGTGCGCATGCGCAGTAGTGAGCCCGTGTGCGCATGTGCAGTGGTGAGCCCGAGCGTGCATCCGCAGTAGTGACCCCGAGTGCGCATGAGCAGTAGTGAGTCCGGGTGGGCATGAGCAGTAGTGACACCGAGTGCGCATGCACAGTAGTGGGCCCGATTGCGCATCCGCAGTAGTGAGTCCCAGTGCGAATGGGCAGTAGTGACCCCGAGTGCGCATGCACAGTAGTGACCCCGAGTGCGCATGCACAGTAGTGAGCCCCTGTACACATGTGCAGTAGTGAGCCCGAGCGCGCATGCGCAGTAGTGCGCCCGCGTGCGCATGCGCAGTAGTGAGCCCGAGTGCGCGTGCGCAGTATTGACCACGAGTGCGCATGTGCAGTAGTAAGACCGTGCGCGCATGCGCAGTAGTGCGCCCGTGTGCGCATGCGCAGAAGTGAGCTCGAACGCGCATCCGCAGTAGTGAGCCCGAGTGCGCATGCGCAGTAGTGACGCCGAGTGCGTATGAGCAGTAGTGAGTCCGAGTGCGCATGAGCAGTAATGACCCCGAGTGCGCATGCACAGTAGTGAGCCCGTGTGCGCACGCGCAGTGGTGAGCTCGAGTGCGCGTAGGCAGGTCCGAGCCGGAGTGCGTATGCGCAGTAGTGAGTCCGAGTGCGCAGGAGCAGTAGTGACCCCGAGCGCGCATGCGCATTAGCGACCCCGAATGCGCATGCACAGTAGTGAGCCCGAGTGCGCATGCACAGTAGTGAGCCCGTGCGCGCATGCGCAGTAGCGACCCCGAGTGCGCATGAGCAGTAATGAGTCCGAGTGCGCATGAGCAGTAATGAGCCCGAGTGCGCATGCACAGTAGTGGGCCCGATTGCGCATCCGCAGTAGTGAGTCCCAGGGCGAATGGGCAGTAGTGACCCCGAGTGCGCATGCACAGTAGTGACCCCGAGTGCGCATGCACAGTAGTGAGTCCGGGTGGGCATGGGCAGTAGTGACACCGAGTGCGCATGCACAGTAGTGGGCCCGATTGCGCATCCGCAGTAGTGAGTCCCAGGGCGAATGGGCAGTAGTGACCCCGAGTGCGCATGCACAGTAGTGACCCCGAGTGCGCATGCACAGTAGTGAGCCCCTGTACACATGTGCAGTAGTGAGCCCGAGCGCGCATGCGCAGTAGTGCGCCCGCGTGCGCATGCGCAGTAGTGAGCCCGAGTGCGCGTGCGCAGTAGTGACCCCGAGTGCGCATGAGCAGTAATGAGTCCGAGCGCGCACCCGCACTAGTGAGACCGAGTGCGCATGCGGAGTAGTGAGCCCGTGCGCGCACTGGCTGTAGTGAGCCCGAGTGCGCATGAGCAGTAGTGAGGCCGAGTGCGCATGAGCAGTAATGAGCCCGAGCGCGCATCCGCAGTAGTGAGTCGGAGTGCGCATGTGCAGGAGTGAGCTCGAGTGCGCATATGCAGGTCTGACCCGGTGTGCGCATGCGCTGTAGTGACCACGAGTGCGCATGCGCAGTAGTGAGCCCGTGTGCCCATGCGCAGTAGTAAGCCCGAATGCGCATGTGCAGGTCTGACTGGAGTGCGCGTGCGCAGTAGTGAGCCCGACTGCTCGCATGCGCAGTAGTGAGCCCGAGCGCGCACCCGCAGTAGTGAGACCGAGTGCGCATGCGCAGTAGTGAGCCGGTGCGCGCATGCGCAGAAGTGAGCCCGAGTGCGCATGCGTAGTAGCGACCCCGAGCGCGCGTGCATAGTGGTGACCGCGAGCGCATGTGCGCAGTAGTGAGCCCGATTGCGCATGCTCAGTAGAGAGCCCGATTGCGCGCATGCGCAGTAGTGAGCCCGAGCGCGCATCCGCAGTAGTGAGCCCGAGTGCGCATGCGCAGTAGTGAGTCCGAGTGCGCATGCGCAGTAGTGAGCCCGTGTGCGCATGCGCAGTATTGACTCCGAGTGCGCATGTGCAGTAGTGAGCCCGAGCGCGCATCCGCAGTAGTGAGCCAGAGTGCACATGCACAGTAGTGAGCCCGTGTGCGCATGCGCAGTTGTGAGCACGATTGCGCATCCGCAGCTGTGAGTCCGAGTGCGCATGAGCAGTAGTGACCCTGAGCGCGCTTGCGCAGTAGTGACCCGAGCGCGCATCCGCAGTAGTGAGCCCGAGTGCGCATCCGCAGTAGTGAGTCAGTGTGGGCATGAGCAGTAGTGAGTCCGGGTGCGCATGCACAGTAGTGCGCCCGTGTGCGCATGCGCAGAAGTGAGCTCGAGTGCGCCTGTACAGGTCTGAGCAGGTGTGCGCATGCGCAGTAGTGAGCCCGAGTGATCATACACAGTAGAGAGCCCGATTGCGCATGCGCAGTAGTGAGCCCGTGTGCGCATGCGCAGTGGTGAGCTCGAGTGCGCGTGGGCAGGTCCGAGCCGGAGTGCGTATGCGCAGTGGTGACCCCGAGTGCGCATGAGCAGTAGTGACCCGAACGCGCATCCGCAGTAGTGAGCCCGATTGCGCATCGGCAGCAGTGAGTCCGAGTGCGCATGAGCAGTAGTGAGTCCGAGTGCGCATGAGCAGTAGTGACCCCGAGCGCGCATGCGGAGTAGCGAGCCCGATTGCGCATCCGCAGTAGGGTGTCTGTGTGCGCATGCGCAGTAGTGAGCCCGATTGCGCATCGGCAGTAGTGAGTCCGAGTGCCCATGAGCCGTAGTGAGTCCGGGTGCGCATGAGCAGTAGTGAGTCCGTGTGCGCATGAGTAGTAGCGACCCTGAGTGCGCATGCGAAGTAGTGAGCCCGAGTGCGCATGAGCAGTAGTGAGCCCGTGTGCGCATGAGCACTAGTGACCCCGAGTGCGCATGCACAGTAGTGAGCCCGTGCGCGCATGCGCAGTAGTGCGCCCGTGTGCGCATGCGCAGAATTGAGCTCGAGGGCGCATGTGCAGTTCTGAGCCGGAGTGCGCATCCGCAGTAGCGACCCCGAGTGCGCACGCACAGTAGTGGGCCCGTGTGCGCATGAGCAGTAGTGACCCCGAGCGCACTTGCGCAGTAGTGACCCGAGCGCGCATCCGCAGTAGTGAGCCCGAGTGGGCATCCGCAGTAGTGAGTCAGTGTGCGCATGAGCAGTAGTGAGTGCGAGTGCGCATGCACAGTAGTGGGCCCGTGTGCGCATGCGCAGTAGTGAGCCCGAGTGCGCATGCACAGTAGTGGGCCCGTGTCCGCTTGCGCAGTAGTGGGCCCGTGTGCGCATGAGCAGCAGTGAGCCCGTGTGCGCATGTACAGTAGTGAGCCCGTGTGCGCATGCGCAGTTGTGAGCCCGAGTTCGCATGCACAGTAGTGGGCCCGTGTGCGCATGCGCAGTAGTGGGTCCGTGCGCGCATGTGCAGTAGTGCGCCCATGTGCGCTTGCGCAGAAGTGAGCCCGAGTGCGCATGCACAGTAGTGAGCCCGATTGCGCATGCGCAGTAGGGAGTCCGTGTGCGCATGCGCAGTAGTGAGCCCGAGTGCGCATGCGCAGTAGAGAGCCCGATTGCGCATGTGCAGGTCTGAGCAGGAGAGCGCATCCGCAGTCGTGAGGCCGAGTGCCCATGAGCAGTAGTGATCCCGTGTGCGCATGCGCAGTAGTGCGCCCGAGTGCGCATGAGCAGTAGTGACCCCGTTCGCGCTTGCGCAGTAGTGACCCCGAGTGCGCATGCGCAGTAGTGACCCGAGCGCGCATCCGCAGTAGTGAGTCCGAGTGCGCATGAGCAGTAGTGACCCCGAGTGCGCATGCGCAGTAGTGATCCCGATTGCGCATGTGCAGGTCTGAGCAGGAGAGCGCATCCGCACTAGTGAGCCCGATTGCACATCCGCAGTCGTGAGGCCGAGTGCCCATGAGCAGTAGTGAGTCCAAGTGCGAATGAGCACTAGTGACCCCAGTGCGCATGCACAGTAGTGAGCCCGTGTGCGCATGCGCAGTAGTGCGCCCGAGTGCGCATGAGCAGTAGTGAACCCGAGCGCGCATGCGCAGTAGTAACCCCGAGTGCGCATGCACACTAGTGAGCCCGAGTGCGCATGCGCAGTAGAGAGCCCGATTGCGCATGTGCAGGTCTGAGCCGGAGAGCGCATCCGCAGTAGTGAGTCCGAGTGCGCATGCGCAGTAGTGACCCCGAGCGCGCATAAGCAGTAGTGAGCCAGAGTGCGCATGCGCAGTAGTGAGCCCGATTGCGCATCCGCAGCAGTGAGTCCGAGTGCGCATGAGCAGTAGTGAGTCCAAGGGCGCATGAGCACTAGTGACCCCGAGTGCGCATGCGCAGTAGAGGGCCCGATTGCGCATGCATAGTAGTGAGCCCGTGTGCGCATGAGCAGTCGTGAGGCCGAGTGCCCATGAGCAGTAGTGAGCCCGATTGCGCATGCGCAGTAGTGACCCCGAGTGCGCATGCACAGTAGTGAGCTCGTGCGCGCATCCGCAGTAGTGAGCCCGATTGCGCATCCGCAGCAGTGAGTCCGAGTGCGCATGAGCAGTAGTGAGTCCGAGTGCGCACGAGCAGTATTGAGCCCGATTGCGCATCCGCAGCAGTGAGTCCGAGTGCGCATGAGCAGTAGTGACCCCGAGCGCGCATGCGGAGTAGCGAGCCCGATTGCGCATCCGCAGTAGGGTGTCTGAGTGCGCATGCGCAGTAGTGAGCCCGATTGCGCATCGGCAGTAGTGAGTCCGAGTGCCCATGAGCCGTAGTGAGTCCGGGTGCGCATGAGCAGTAGTGAGTCCGTAAGCGCATGAGTAGTAGCGACCCTGAGTGCGCATGCGAAGTAGAGAGCCCGATTGCGCATGTGCAGGTCTGAGCCGGAGGGCGCATCCGCAGTAGTGAGTCCGAATGCGCATCCGCAGCAGCGACCCCGAGCGCGCATGAGCAGTAGTGAGCCCGAGTGCGCATGCACAGTAGTGAGCCCGTGTGCGCATGCGCAGTAGTGATCCCGATTGCGCATGTGCAGGTCTGACAGGAGTGCGCATCCGCAGTAGTGAGCCCGAGTGCGCATCCGCAGTAGTGAGTCAGTGTGCGCATGAGCAGTAGTGAGTCCGGGTGCGCATGCACAGTAGTGGGCCCGTGTGCGCATGCGCAGTAGTGAGCACGATTGCGCATCCGCAGCAGTGAGTCCGAGTGCGCATGAGCAGTAGTGACCCTGAGCGCGCTTGCGCAGTAGTGACCCGAGCGCGCATCCGCAGTAGTGAGCCCGAGTGCGCATCCGCAGTAGTGAGTCAGTGTGCGCATGAGCAGTAGTGAGTCCGGGTGCGCATGCACAGTAGTGGGCCCGTGTGCGCATGCGCAGTAGTAAGCCCGTGTGCGCATGCGCAGTAGTGCGCCCGAGTGCGCATGAGCAGTAGTGAGCCCGAGCGCGCATGCGCATTAGTGACCCCGAGCGCGCATGAGCAGTAGTGAGCCAGAGTGCACATGCACAGTAGTGAGCCCGTGTGCGCATGCGCAGTAGTGAGCACGATTGCGCATCCGCAGCTGTGAGTCCGAGTGCGCATGAGCAGTAGTGACCCTGAGCGCGCTTGCGCAGTAGTGACCCGAGCGCGCATCCGCAGTAGTGAGCCCGAGTGCGCATCCGCAGTAGTGAGTCAGTGTGGGCATGAGCAGTAGTGAGTCCGGGTGCGCATGCACAGTAGTGCGCCCGTGTGCGCATGCGCAGAAGTGAGCTCGAGTGCGCATGTACAGGTCTGAGCAGGTGTGCGCATGCGCAGTAGTGAGCCCGAGTGATCATACACAGTAGAGAGCCCGATTGCGCATGCGCAGTAGTGAGCCCGTGTGCGCATGCGCAGTGGTGAGCTCGAGTGCGCGTGGGCAGGTCCGAGCCGGAGTGCGTATGCGCAGTGGTGACCCCGAGTGCGCATGAGCAGTAGTGAGTCCGGGTGGGCATGAGCAGTAGAGACACCGAATGCGCATGCACAGTAGTGGGCCCGTGTGCGCATGCGCAGTAGTGAGCCCGAGTGCGCATGCACAGTAGTGGGCCCGTGTCCGCTTGCGCAGTAGTGACCCGAGCGCGCATCCGCAGTAGAGAGCCCGATTGCGCATGCGCAATAGTGAGACCGTATGCGCATGGGCAGTAGTGGCCCCGAGTGCGCATGCACAGTAGTGAGCCCGAGTGCGCATGCACAGTAGTGAGCCCGAGTGCGCATGCGCAGTAGAGATCCCGATTGCGCATATGCAGGTCTGAGCCGGAGAGCGCATCCGCAGTAGTGAGTCCGAGTGCGCATCCGCAGTAGTGAGGCCGAGTGCCCATGAGCAGTAGTGAGTCCAAGTGCGCATGAGCACTAGTGACCTCGAGTGCGCATGCACAGTAGTGAGCCCGTGTGCGCATGCGCAGTAGTGAGCCCGAGTGCGCATGAGCAGTAGTGACCCCGTTCGCGCTTGCGCAGTAGTGAGCCCGTGTGCGCATCGGCAGCAGTGAGTCCGAGTGCGCATGAGCAGTAGTGAGTCCGAGTGCGCATGAGCAGTAGTGACCCCGAGCGCGCATGCGGAGTAGCGAGCCCGATTGCGCATCCGCAGTAGGGTGTCTGTGTGCGCATGCGCAGTAGTGAGCCCGATTGCGCATCGGCAGTAGTGAGTCCGAGTGCCCATGAGCCGTAGTGAGTCCGGGTGCGCATGAGCAGTAGTGAGTCCGTGTGCGCATGAGTAGTAGCGACCCTGAGTGCGCATGCGAAGTAGTGAGCCCGAGTGCGCATGAGCAGTAGTGAGCCCGTGTGCGCATGAGCACTAGTGACCCCGAGTGCGCATGCACAGTAGTGAGCCCGTGCGCGCATGCGCAGTAGTGCGCCCGTGTGCGCATGCGCAGAATTGAGCTCGAGGGCGCATGTGCAGTTCTGAGCCGGAGTGCGCATCCGCAGTAGCGACCCCGAGTGCGCACGCACAGTAGTGGGCCCGTGTGCGCATGAGCAGTAGTGACCCCGAGCGCACTTGCGCAGTAGTGACCCGAGCGCGCATCCGCAGTAGTGAGCCCGAGTGGGCATCCGCAGTAGTGAGTCAGTGTGCGCATGAGCAGTAGTGAGTGCGAGTGCGCATGCACAGTAGTGGGCCCGTGTGCGCATGCGCAGTAGTGAGCCCGAGTGCGCATGCACAGTAGTGGGCCCGTGTCCGCTTGCGCAGTAGTGGGCCCGTGTGCGCATGAGCAGCAGTGAGCCCGTGTGCGCATGTACAGTAGTGAGCCCGTGTGCGCATGCGCAGTTGTGAGCCCGAGTTCGCATGCACAGTAGTGGGCCCGTGTGCGCATGCGCAGTAGTGGGTCCGTGCGCGCATGTGCAGTAGTGCGCCCATGTGCGCTTGCGCAGAAGTGAGCCCGAGTGCGCATGCACAGTAGTGAGCCCGATTGCGCATGCGCAGTAGGGAGTCCGTGTGCGCATGCGCAGTAGTGAGCCCGAGTGCGCATGCGCAGTAGAGAGCCCGATTGCGCATGTGCAGGTCTGAGCAGGAGAGCGCATCCGCAGTCGTGAGGCCGAGTGCCCATGAGCAGTAGTGATCCCGTGTGCGCATGCGCAGTAGTGCGCCCGAGTGCGCATGAGCAGTTGTGACCCCGTTCGCGCTTGCGCAGTAGTGACCCCGAGTGCGCATGCGCAGTAGTGACCCGAGCGCGCATCCGCAGTAGTGAGTCCGAGTGCGCATGAGCAGTAGTGACCCCGAGTGCGCATGCGCAGTAGTGATCCCGATTGCGCATGTGCAGGTCTGAGCAGGAGAGCGCATCCGCACTAGTGAGCCCGATTGCACATCCGCAGTCGTGAGGCCGAGTGCCCATGAGCAGTAGTGAGTCCAAGTGCGAATGAGCACTAGTGACCCCGAGTGCGCATGCACAGTAGTGAGCCCGTGTGCGCATGAGCAGTAGTGACCCCGAGTGCGCATGCGCAGTAGTGATCCCGATTGCGCATGTGCAGGTCTGAGCAGGAGAGCGCATCCGCACTAGTGAGCCCGATTGCACATCCGCAGTCGTGAGGCCGAGTGCCCATGAGCAGTAGTGAGTCCAAGTGCGAATGAGCACTAGTGACCCCAGTGCGCATGCACAGTAGTGAGCCCGTGTGCGCATGCGCAGTAGTGCGCCCGAGTGCGCATGAGCAGTAGTGAACCCGAGCGCGCATGCGCAGTAGTAACCCCGAGTGCGCATGCACACTAGTGAGCCCGAGTGCGCATGCGCAGTAGAGAGCCCGATTGCGCATGTGCAGGTCTGAGCCGGAGAGCGCATCCGCAGTAGTGAGTCCGAGTGCGCATGCGCAGTAGTGACCCCGAGCGCGCATAAGCAGTAGTGAGCCAGAGTGCGCATGCGCAGTAGTGAGCCCGATTGCGCATCCGCAGCAGTGAGTCCGAGTGCGCATGAGCAGTAGTGAGTCCAAGGGCGCATGAGCACTAGTGACCCCGAGTGCGCATGCGCAGTAGAGGGCCCGATTGCGCATGCATAGTAGTGAGCCCGTGTGCGCATGCGCAGTAGTGAGCACGATTGCGCATCCGCAGCAGTGAGTCCGAGTGCGCATGAGCAGTAGTGACCCTGAGCGCGCTTGCGCAGTAGTGACCCGAGCGCGCATCCGCAGTAGTGAGCCCGAGTGCGCATCCGCAGTAGTGAGTCAGTGTGCGCATGAGCAGTAGTGAGTCCGGGTGCGCATGCACAGTAGTGGGCCCGTGTGCGCATGCGCAGTAGTAAGCCCGTGTGCGCATGCGCAGTAGTGCGCCCGAGTGCGCATGAGCAGTAGTGAGCCCGAGCGCGCATGCGCATTAGTGACCCCGAGCGCGCATGAGCAGTAGTGAGCCAGAGTGCACATGCACAGTAGTGAGCCCGTGTGCGCATGCGCAGTAGTGAGCACGATTGCGCATCCGCAGCTGTGAGTCCGAGTGCGCATGAGCAGTAGTGACCCTGAGCGCGCTTGCGCAGTAGTGACCCGAGCGCGCATCCGCAGTAGTGAGCCCGAGTGCGCATCCGCAGTAGTGAGTCAGTGTGGGCATGAGCAGTAGTGAGTCCGGGTGCGCATGCACAGTAGTGCGCCCGTGTGCGCATGCGCAGAAGTGAGCTCGAGTGCGCATGTACAGGTCTGAGCAGGTGTGCGCATGCGCAGTAGTGAGCCCGAGTGATCATACACAGTAGAGAGCCCGATTGCGCATGCGCAGTAGTGAGCCCGTGTGCGCATGCGCAGTGGTGAGCTCGAGTGCGCGTGGGCAGGTCCGAGCCGGAGTGCGTATGCGCAGTGGTGACCCCGAGTGCGCATGAGCAGTAGTGAGTCCGGGTGGGCATGAGCAGTAGAGACACCGAATGCGCATGCACAGTAGTGGGCCCGTGTGCGCATGCGCAGTAGTGAGCCCGAGTGCGCATGCACAGTAGTGGGCCCGTGTCCGCTTGCGCAGTAGTGACCCGAGCGCGCATCCGCAGTAGAGAGCCCGATTGCGCATGCGCAATAGTGAGACCGTATGCGCATGGGCAGTAGTGGCCCCGAGTGCGCATGCACAGTAGTGAGCCCGAGTGCGCATGCACAGTAGTGAGCCCGAGTGCGCATGCGCAGTAGAGATCCCGATTGCGCATATGCAGGTCTGAGCCGGAGAGCGCATCCGCAGTAGTGAGTCCGAGTGCGCATCCGCAGTAGTGAGGCCGAGTGCCCATGAGCAGTAGTGAGTCCAAGTGCGCATGAGCACTAGTGACCTCGAGTGCGCATGCACAGTAGTGAGCCCGTGTGCGCATGCGCAGTAGTGAGCCCGAGTGCGCATGAGCAGTAGTGACCCCGTTCGCGCTTGCGCAGTAGTGAGCCCGTGTGCGCATCGGCAGCAGTGAGTCCGAGTGCGCATGAGCAGTAGTGAGTCCGAGTGCGCATGAGCAGTAGTGACCCCGAGCGCGCATGCGGAGTAGCGAGCCCGATTGCGCATCCGCAGTAGGGTGTCTGTGTGCGCATGCGCAGTAGTGAGCCCGATTGCGCATCGGCAGTAGTGAGTCCGAGTGCCCATGAGCCGTAGTGAGTCCGGGTGCGCATGAGCAGTAGTGAGTGCGTGTGCGCATGAGTAGTAGCGACCCTGAGTGCGCATGCGAAGTAGTGAGCCCGAGTGCGCATGAGCAGTAGTGAGCCCGTGTGCGCATGAGCACTAGTGACCCCGAGTGCGCATGCACAGTAGTGAGCCCGTGCGCGCATGCGCAGTAGTGCGCCCGTGTGCGCATGCGCAGAATTGAGCTCGAGGGCGCATGTGCAGTTATGAGCCGGAGTGCGCATCCGCAGTAGCGACCCCGAGTGCGCACGCACAGTAGTGGGCCCGTGTGCGCATGAGCAGTAGTGACCCCGAGCGCACTTGCGCAGTAGTGACCTGAGCGCGCATCCGCAGTAGTGAGCCCGAGTGGGCATCCGCAGTAGTGAGTCAGTGTGCGCATGAGCAGTAGTGAGTGCGAGTGCGCATGCACAGTAGTGGGCCCGTGTGCGCATGCGCAGTAGTGAGCCCGAGTGCGCATGCACAGTAGTGGGCCCGTGTCCGCTTGCGCAGTAGTGGGCCCGTGTGCGCATGAGCAGCAGTGAGCCCGTGTGCGCATGTACAGTAGTGAGCCCGTGTGCGCATGCGCAGTTGTGAGCCCGAGTTCGCATGCACAGTAGTGGGCCCGTGTGCGCATGCGCAGTAGTGGGTCCGTGCGCGCATGTGCAGTAGTGCGCCCATGTGCGCTTGCGCAGAAGTGAGCCCGAGTGCGCATGCACAGTAGTGAGCCCGATTGCGCATGCGCAGTAGGGAGTCCGTGTGCGCATGCGCAGTAGTGAGCCCGAGTGCGCATGCGCAGTAGAGAGCCCGATTGCGCATGTGCAGGTCTGAGCAGGAGAGCGCATCCGCAGTCGTGAGGCCGAGTGCCCATGAGCAGTAGTGATCCCGTGTGCGCATGCGCAGTAGTGCGCCCGAGTGCGCATGAGCAGTAGTGACCCCGTTCGCGCTTGCGCAGTAGTGACCCCGAGTGCGCATGCGCAGTAGTGACCCGAGCGCGCATCCGCAGTAGTGAGTCCGAGTGCGCATGAGCAGTAGTGACCCCGAGTGCGCATGCGCAGTAGTGATCCCGATTGCGCATGTGCAGGTCTGAGCAGGAGAGCGCATCCGCACTAGTGAGCCCGATTGCACATCCGCAGTCGTGAGGCCGAGTGCCCATGAGCAGTAGTGAGTCCAAGTGCGAATGAGCACTAGTGACCCCGAGTGCGCATGCACAGTAGTGAGCCCGTGTGCGCATGCGCAGTAGTGCGCCCGAGTGCGCATGAGCAGTAGTGAACCCGAGCGCGCATGCGCAGTAGTAACCCCGAGTGCGCATGCACACTAGTGAGCCCGAGTGCGCATGCGCAGTAGAGAGCCCGATTGCGCATGTGCAGGTCTGAGCCGGAGAGCGCATCCGCAGTAGTGAGTCCGAGTGCGCATGCGCAGTAGTGACCCCGAGCGCGCATAAGCAGTAGTGAGCCAGAGTGCACATGCACAGTAGTGAGCCCGTGTGCGCATGCGCAGTAGTGAGCCCGATTGCGCATCCGCAGCAGTGAGTCCGAGTGCGCATGAGCAGTAGTGAGTCCAAGGGCGCATGAGCACTAGTGACCCCGAGTGCGCATGCGCAGTAGAGGGCCCGATTGCGCATGCATAGTAGTGAGCCCGTGTGCGCATGAGCAGTCGTGAGGCCGAGTGCCCATGAGCAGTAGTGAGCCCGATTGCGCATGCGCAGCAGTGACCCCGAGTGCGCATGCACAGTAGTGAGCTCGTGCGCGCATCCGCAGTAGTGAGCCCGATTGCGCATCCGCAGCAGTGAGTCCGAGTGCGCATGAGCAGTAGTGAGTCCGAGTGCGCACGAGCAGTATTGAGCCCGATTGCGCATCCGCAGCAGTGAGTCCGAGTGCGCATGAGCAGTAGTGACCCCGAGCGCGCATGCGGAGTAGCGAGCCCGATTGCGCACCCGCAGTAGGGTGTCTGAGTGCGCATGCGCAGTAGTGAGCCCGATTGCGCATCGGCAGTAGTGAGTCCGAGTGCCCATGAGCCGTAGTGAGTCCGGGTGCGCATGAGCAGTAGTGAGTCCGTGTGCGCATGAGTAGTAGCGACCCTGAGTGCGCATGCGAAGTAGAGAGCCCGATTGCGCATGTGCAGGTCTGAGCCGGAGGGCGCATCCGCAGTAGTGAGTCCGAATGCGCATCCGCAGCAGCGACCCCGAGCGCGCATGAGCAGTAGTGAGCCCGAGTGCGCATGCACAGTAGTGAGCCCGTGTGCGCATGCGCAGTAGTGATCCCGATTGCGCATGTGCAGGTCTGAGCAGGAGAGCGCATCCGCACTAGTGAGCCCGATTGCACATCCGCAATCGTGAGGCCGAGTGCCCATGAGCAGTAGTGAGTCCAAGTGCGAATGAGCACTAGTGACCCCGAGTGCGCATGCACAGTAGTGAGCCCGTGTGCGCATTCGCAGTAGTGCGCCCGAGTGCGCATGAGCAGTAGTGAGCCCGAGCGCGCATGCGCAGTAGTGACCCCGAGTGCGCATGCACACTAGTGAGCCCGAGTGCGCATGCGCAGTAGAGAGCCCGATTGCGCATGTGCAGGTCTGAGCCGGAGAGCGCATCCGCAGTAGTGAGTCCGAGTGCGCATGCGCAGTAGTGACCCCGAGCGCGCATGAGCAGTAGTGAGCCAGAGTGCACATGCACAGTAGTGAGCCCGTGTGCGCATGCGCAGTAGTGAGCCCGATTGCGCATCCGCAGCAGTGAGTCCGAGTGCGCATGAGCAGTAGTGAGTCCAAGGGCGCATGAGCACTAGTGACCCCGAGTGCGCATGCGCAGTAGAGGGCCCGATTGCGCATGCATAGTAGTGAGCCCGTGTGCGCATGAGCAGTCGTGAGGCCGAGTGCCCATGAGCAGTAGTGAGCCCGATTGCGCATGCGCAGTAGTGACCCCGAGTGCACATGCACACTAGTGAGCCCGAGTGCGCATGCGCAGTAGAGAGCCCGATTGCGCATGTGCAGGTCTGAGCCGAAGAGCGCATCCGCAGTAGTGAGTCCGAGTGCGCATGCGCAGTAGTGACCCCGAGCGCGCATCAGCAGTAGTGAGCCAGAGTGCACATGCAGTAGTGAGCCCCTGTGCGCATGCGCAGTAGTGAGCCCGAGTGCGCATGCACAGTAGTGAGCCCGTGTGCGCATGCGCAGTAGTGAGAACGATTGCGCATGTGCAGGTCTGAGCAGGAGAGCGCATCCGCGGTAGTGAGCCCGATTGCACATCCGCAGTCGTGGGGCCGAGCGCCCATGAGCAGTAGTGAGCCAGAGTGCACATGCACAGTAGTGAGCCCGTGTGCGCATGCGCAGTAGTGAGCCCGATTGCGCATCCGCAGCAGTGAGTCCGAGTGCGCATGAGCAGTAGTGAGTCCAAGTGCGCATGAGCACTAGTGACCCCAAGTGCGCATGCACAGTAGTGAGCTCGTGCGCGCATCCGCAGTAGTGAGCCCGATTGCGCATCCGCAGCAGTGAGTCCGAGTGCGCATGAGCAGTAGTGAGTCCGAGTGCGCACGAGCAGTATTGAGCCCGATTGCGCATGCACAGTAGTGGGCCCGTGTGCGCATGCGCAATAGTGAGCCCTAGTGCGCATGCGCTGTAGTGACCACGAGTGCGCATGCACAGTAGTGAGCCCGTGTGCGCATGCGCAGTAGTGACCCCGAGTGCGCATGCGCAGTAGTGATCCCGATTGCGCATGTGCAGGTCTGAGCAGGAGAGCGCATCGGCACTAGTGAGCCCGATTGCACATCCGCAGTCGTGAGGCCGAGTGCCCATGAGCAGTAGTGAGTCCAAGTGCGAATGAGCACTAGTGACCCCGAGTGCGCATGCACAGTAGTGAGCCCGTGTGCGCATGCGCAGTAGTGCGCCCGAGTGCGCATGAGCAGTAGTGAGCCCGAGCGCGCATGCGCAGTAGTGACACCGAGTGCGCATGCACAATAGTGAGCCCGTGCGCGCATGCACAGTAGTGCGCACGTGTGCGCATGAGCAGTAGTGACCCCGAGCGCGCATGCACAGTAGTAAGCCCGTGTGCGCATGCACAGTAGTGAGCCCGTGTGCGCATGCGCAGTCGTGAGGCCGAGTGCCCATGAGCAGTAGTGAGTCCAAGTACGAATGAGCACTAGTGACCCAGAGTGCGCATGTACATTAGTGAGCCCGTGCGCGCATGCACAGTAGTGCGCACGTGTGCGCATGCGCAGAAGTGAGCTCGAGCGCGCATGTGCAGTTCTGAGCCGGAGTGCGCATCCGCAGTAGCGACCCCGAGTGCGCACGCACAGCAGTGGGCCCGTGTGCGCATGCGCAGTAGTGAGCCCGAGTGCGCATGCGCAGTAGTGACTCCGATTGCGCATGCACAGTAGTGAGCCCCTGTGCGCATGCGCAGTAGTGAGCCCGAGTGCGCATGCACAGTAGTAAGCCCGTGTGCGCATGCGCAGTAGTGAGCCCGTGTGCGCATGCGCAGTCGTGAGGCCGAGTGCCCATGAGCAGTAGTGAGTCCAAGTACGAATGAGCACTAGCGACCCAGAGTGCGCATGCACAGTAGTGACCCCGAGTGCGCATGCGCAGTAGTGAGCACGATTGCGCATCCGCAGCAGTGAGTCCGAGTGCGCATGAGCAGTAGTGACCCTGAGCGCGCTTGCGCAGTAGTGACCCGAGCGCGCATCCGCAGTAGTGAGCCCGAGTGCGCATCCGCAGTAGTGAGTCAGTGTGCGCATGAGCAGTAGTGGGCCCGTGTGCGCATGAGCAGTAGTGAGCCCGTGTGCGCATGCACAGTAGTGAGCCCGTGTGCGCATGCGCAGTAGTGAGCCCGAGCGCGCATGCACAGTAGTGGGCCCGTGTGCGCATGCGCAGTAGTGAGCCCGAGTGCGCGTGCACAGTAGTGGGCCCGTGTCCGCTTGCGCAGTAGTGACCCGAGCGCGCATCCGCAGTAGAGAGCCCAATTGCGCATGCGCAATAGTGAGACCGTGTGCGCATGGGCAGTAGTGGCCCCGAGTGCGCATGCACAGTAGAGAGCCCGAGTGCGCATGCACAGTAGTGAGCCCGAGTGCGCATGCGCAGTAGAGATCCCGATTGCGCATATGCAGGTCTGAGCCGGAGAGCGCATCCGCAGTAGTGAGTCCGAGTGCGCATCCGCAGTAGTGAGGCCAAGTGCCCATGAGCAGTAGTGAGTCCAAGTGCGCATGAGCACTAGTGACCCCGAGTGCGCATGCGCAGTAGTGACCACGAGTGCGCATGCACATTAGTGAGCCCGTGGGCGCATGCGCAGTAGTGAGCCCGAGTGCGCATGAGCAGTAGTGAGCCCGTGTGCGCATGCACAGTAGTGAGCCCGTGTGCGCATGCGCAGTAGTGAGCCCGAGTGCGCATGAGCAGTAGTGACCCCGTTCGCGCATGCGCAGTAGTGAGCCCGAGTGCGCATCCGCAGTAGGGAGTCGGTGTGCGCATGCGCAGTAGTGACCCCGAGTGCGCATGCACAGCAGTGAGCACGAGTGCGCATGCACAGTAGTGAGCCCGTGTGCACATGCGCAGTAGTGAGCCCGAGTGCGCATGCGCAGTAGTGACTCCGATTGCGCATGCACAGTAGTGAGCCCCTGTGCGCATGCGCAGTAGTGAGCCCGAGTGCGCATGCACAGTAGTAAGCCCGTGTGCGCATGCGCAGTAGTGAGCCCGTGTGCGCATGCGCAGTCGTGAGGCCGAGTGCCCATGAGCAGTAGTGAGTCCAAGTACGAATGAGCACTAGCGACCCAGAGAGCGCATGCACAGTAGTGACCCCGAGTGCGCATGCGCAGTAGTGAGCACGATTGCGCTTCCGCAGCAGTGAGTCCGAGTGCGCATGGGCAGTAGTGACCCTGAGCGCGCTTGCGCAGTAGTGACCCGAGCGCGCATCCGCAGTAGTGAGCCCGTGTGCGCATCCGCAGTAGTGAGTCAGTGTGCGCATCAGCAGTAGTGAGTCCGGGTGCGCATGCACAGTAGTGGGCCCGTGTGCGCATGCGCAGTAGTGAGCCCGAGCGCGCATGCACAGTAGTGGGCCCGTGTGCGCATGCGCAGTAGTGAGCCCGAGTGCGCATGCACAGTAGTGGGCCCGTGTCCGCTTGAGCAGTAGTGACCCGAGCGCGCATCCGCAGTAGAGAGCCCAATTGCGCATGCGCAATAGTGAGACCGTGTGCGCATGGGCAGTAGTGGCCCCGAGTGCGCATGCACAGTAGTGAGCCCGAGTGCGCATGCACAGTAGCGAGCCCGAGTGCGCATGCGCAGTAGAGATCCCGATTGCGCATATGCAGGTCTGAGCCGGAGAGCGCATCCGCAGTAGTGAGTCCGAGTGCGCATCCGCAGTAGTGAGGCCGAGTGCCCATGAGCAGTAGTGAGTCCAAGTGCGCATGAGCACTAGTGACCCCGAGTGCGCATGCACAGTAGTGACCACGAGTGCGCATGCACAGTAGTGAGCCCGTGGGCGCATGCTCAGTAGTGAGCCCGAGTGCGCATGAGCAGTAGTGAGCCCGTGTGCGCATGCACAGTAGTGAGCCCGTGTGCGCATGCGCAGTAGTGAGCCCGAGTGCGCATGAGCAGTAGTGACCCCGTTCGCGCTTGCGCAGTAGTGAGCCCGTGTGCGCATGCGTAGTAGTGAGTCGAGTGCGCATGTGCAGGTCTGAGCCGGAGTGCGCACGCGCAGTAGTGACCCCGAGTGCGCATGCGCAGTAGTGACCCGAGCGCGCATCCGCAGTAGTGAGCCCGATTGCGCATCGGCAACAGTGAGTCCGAGTGCGCATGAGCAGTAGTGAGTCCGAGTGCGCATGAGCAGTAGTGACCCCGAGCGCGCATGCGGAGTAGCGAGCCCGATTGCGCATCCGCAGTAGGGTGTCTGTGTGCGCATACGCAGTAGTGAGCCCGATTGCGCATCGGCAGTAGTGAGTCCGTGTGCCCATGAGCCGTAGTGAGTCCGGGTGCGCATGAGCAGTAGTGAGTCCGTGTGCGCATGAGTAGTAGCGACTCTGAGTGCGCATGCGAAGTAGTGAGCCCGAGTGCGCATGAGCAGTAGTGAGCCCGTGTGCGCATGTACAGTAGTGAGCCCGTGTGCGCATGCGCAGTAGTGAGCCCGAGTGCGCATGCACAGTAGTGGGCCCGTGTGCGCATGCACAGTAATGGGCCCGAGTGCGCATGAGCAGTAGTGAGCCAGTGTGCGTAAGAGCAGTAGTGACCCCGGGTGCGCATGCACAGTAGTGGGCCCGTGTGCGCATGCGCAGTAGTGAGCCCGAGTGCGCATGCACAGTAGTGGGCCCGTGTCCGCTTGCGCAGTAGTGGGCCCGTGTGCGCATGAGCAGTAGTGAGCCCGTGTGCGCATGTACAGTAGTGAGCCCGTGTGCGCATGCGCAGTTGTGAGCCCGAGTTCGCATGCACAGTAGTGGGCCCGTGCGCGCATGCGCAGTAGTGCGCCCATGTGCGCTTGCGCAGAAGTGAGCTCGAGTGCGCATGCACAGTAGTGAGCCCGAGTGCGCATGCACAGTAGTGAGCCCGATTGCGCATGCGCAGTAGGGAGTCCGTGTGCGCATGCGCAGTAGTGAGCCCGAGTGCGCATGCGCAGTAGAGAGCCCGATTGCGCATGTGCAGGTCTGAGCCGGAAGGCGCATCCGCAGTAGTGAGCCCGAATGCGCATCCGCAGCAGCGACCCCGAGCGCGCATGAGCAGTAGTGAGCCCGAGTGCGCATGCACAGTAGTGAGCCCGTGTGCGCCTGCGCAGTAGTGAGCCCGATTGCGCATCCGCAGCAGTGAGTCCGAGTGCGCATGAGCAGTAGTAAGGCCGTGTGCACATGCGCAGTAGAGAGCCCGATTGCTCATGTGCAGGTCTGAGCTGGAGAGCGCACGCGCAGTAGTGACCCCGAGTGCGCATGCGCAGTAGTGACCCGAGCGCGCATCCGCAGTAGTGAGTCCGAGTGCGCATGAGCAGTAGTGACCCCGAGTGCGCATGCGCAGTAGTGATCCCGATTGCGCATGTGCAGGTCTGAGCAGGAGAGCGCATCCGCAGTCGTGAGGCCGAGTGCCCATGAGCAGTAGTGACCCCGAGTGCGCATGCGCAGTAGTGATCCCGAGTGCGCATGCACAGTAGTGGGCCCGTGTCCGCTTGCGCAGTAGTGCGCCCATGTGCGCTTGCGCAGAAGTGAGCTCGAGTGCGCATGCACAGTATTGAGCCCGAGTGCGCATGCACAGTAGTGAGCCCGATTGCGCATGCGCAGAGATGTCCTGTTTGATTTATCGTGCGGTTCCCGCCATAGGCCCTACCACACGGCCCCCATGGGCGTGGAATTGGGATACGCCCAATTAGCGCGTCCCCGCCGAAGCAGGGACTACCAGAAACGGCACCAGGCTCTACGGGTCCCGGTAACCGACCTCTGGTGGGGCCGAGTGACTTTCCAACACTCTACCAGCTAAGACAGGCTGGTACCCGAGCTGTTGGGACGCAGCTCACCCGCCGAGGGCCCGACTAGCAGGCCCTCTAGCCAGCATGCGGCTTTTAAACCACTGCCCCCGCGATGGTCCAACCCACGACCGAGCCAGGGTTGCCCCTGTAGGCGCCTCGGTCCCCGCGGTACCAGTCAGGATCACTGGTGGGATCTGCGCGACCGAAGTCGCTTCCATTTGGGGGGTCCCGCAACCCCCGGCAATGGTCAGCCGGCGACTCGGGTACGTGGAGACGCCAACCTCCAAAGGCCACGAGTAGGAATCGACCCTAAGGTCTTTGACCTCCTCGCGGCCACCCTGCGCACACCTCAGACACCCCATTCATTCAATTCACACACTCACTCTCGCTCTTCTCCTCTCAAACACCCTTCTCGCATACACACAGAAACATTCATACTTTTCCTTGCATTCCAACACACCACTCACATCCAGACTACCATCCTCTCTTCTCACCACGCCACATTCACTCAGGTTCCGGAGGTCAGCATACATCACACACTCGGCCAGGACATGCTTCCAGTCCTCGCACTCAGCACCACACATACATCGCTCGCTCTCACCCAACCCTCGTTTGTACAAAAACTCATTCATACTACCATGGCCAGTCATCAGGAAACATGCATACACATTCGGCTCAAAATTCACACAACTTTCAGCAAACCTAACATCCTTAATATACTCATACGTAACTCGTCCTTTCTCACTTGAATCCCATCTTCTCTGCCAACACTCATACGCCCTATCATTCACGACTTCCACACACTCATCCACTGTCCTCCCATTCAAATCATTCGAAGCGACGAGCTCATTCACACACAGACTCACGCCATTCTTTATCCTACTACACACACCCCTCCTTACACACTCTAGATCCCAAGGTAGGGCACCCATCATCACTTGCATACACTCAGTCGACACAGTTCTACACACATTCAAACACGCATACAACACAACACGCTGACATCTATTCATCAACTCTCTCGCATATCCATACTGCATCACATCATACCATACACTCGCACCGTACATAACACACGCAACAAATAATCCTTTATACAACACTCTGACTGCTCTTTTCCTCATACCCCATTCTCTCCTCAACACTCTTCTCATCGCACCCACCACATTCGTTACCTTTTTCCTCACATACTCCAAATGCACTTTGAAATTCATTCTCTCACTCATCCATATACCCAAATACTTAACTTTATCTACATACTTCACAGACACTCCATTCATTCGCACAATCGGACGTCTATTCACAGCCATACTGCCTTTGAGCAACATAGTCACACTCTTACTCTCAGACACACTAACACCTACTCCTGCACCCCATTCACAAACTATTTTCATCCACTCTGCTCCGATTCGCTCAACTTCCATTCGGCTCTGTCCTTCAATCATCAAATACAAATCATCTGCAAAAGCCACACACTTACATCCACATTCTCTTAAGCGCCACAGAAGTCCGTCCATCCGCCCAATCCAAAGGAAAGGGCCAGAGACAGACCCCTGCGGGCATCCTCGCTCTACATTTTTCCACACAGTCTCATTCACACCACACATACACGCTGTCCTCCCCTGGAAGTAACTCTTCCAGAGGGGCATTTCCTTACATCCAGTTTCATGCAACCATTCAATCACGCTTTTCCATTCTAAGTTGTCAAACGCTCCCTTGAAGTCAACAAATATACCCAACACATACTTACTTTCACTCTGCTGCACATATTCTCTCACTCTCAACCATGCACTCTCCGTCGATCGTCCCCTGCGAAATCCGTGCTGTGCGTCATCCAATCTCTCATTCACTCTCCGTTCATGCCTTCTAACCATCATTCGCTCTAACGTCTTTCCAAGCACGGACAACAGACTTATCGGTCTATAAGACGCAGGGTCCGATCGCGGTTTCTCAGGAGACTTCAGCAGAACAACAACACACGCTTTCTTCCATTCATACGGGAAGCATCCATTCCTCAAGCACGCATTGTACAAATTCAGCAAGCATCCCGGAATCGCATCCCAAATCACACGCAACATCTTCGCTGTTATTCCATCCAAGCCAGGTGCCTTATTCAGCTTTGCTGCCATTACGGCCTCATTCACTTCATCCCATTCAAACTCTTCTACCTGATTCACACTCTCTTCCATACCACTCACTCCACCTGCCATACCTGAGGCTGGGAAGAAACGCTCAAGTAATACCTCTGCACATTCTCTCCACGTGGAATAGGTTACACCATCGACATTCAACGATCTCATACTCTCTCGCTCATTCTTTCCTCTACACACCCTATACACAGGGCCCCATGGATCCAGGTTCGATGACTCACTCACAAAACATCGCCAGCTTTCCTCTTTCACCCTACACAACTCACGCTTATACTCTTTCATCAAACTTTTATACCTATTCAGTCGCTCATCAACATCCTCGCTTCGTCTTCTTTTCGCTCTCTGCCATAATTTTCTACTCTTCCGCACTTTAACTTTCAATCTTCTCAGTTCATCCGTCCACCATATAATCTTCCTATCATTCACTCTTACCTTCTTTTTCATTCTTTTGTCATTCGAATCCTGGATCCAACTCATAATACACTCAAGCATCCTATCCACGTTTGTTTCATTACATACATCCTGTCCATACATCAACGCATATTCGATCAAATCATTCTTATATCCTTCCCAGTCTACATCCTTACACACCCATCCCTTACGTACGTTTGAGGCATTCGACTGGCTCTCATCATACATTATATCAATCACAATCACATTATGATCACTCACTCCCCAATCATTCTTCACTTCCCATTCCACACGGCACCTGGCTAAAGATTCATTCATCAGAGTGACATCAATGTCACTCTGCCCATTCACGCCCGAGAAAGTATAGTACTCACTCGGCTCATTCATTACAATCATACCACTCGCTAACACCCATTCTTCCAAAATCCTTCCACGCATTTCATTCTCTCTACTGCGTCCCCCACCCTTACTAAACCATAGGGGTGAGGTCGCATTCGCATCCATTCCAAACAGCACTCGCTTCCCGTTTACAAATTCTATCACTCTCTCCATATACACTAAATACGGCACGATGTCATAACCCCATCTACAATACATTGACACAACATACAGTTCGCCGAAGTCTCCCTTGATCCACACACACACACCATACTCATTAGTACATTCACTCACACACATCACTTCCACATTCACATCACGAACGACCACTGCAGCCTTGGCAGGGTCGTCCTCACAAACATACACTTTCCATCCACTCGGTAATCCTTTCACACAACCTTGCAACACATATAACTCTTGTAGCAAGGCCACACTTACATTCTTTTCGTTCATAACAACACTCAAATCACACAACACAGTATACGACTTTTGACAATTACACTGCACAATTCTTAAACATTCAGTCATCACAAATTCGCGCCCTCTCTCTTTCCAACACTCTCACATATTCAGGACATTCACTCGACAGAACCGAATGGCTCGCATCCTTACCTCTCAACTTACAATTCCTACACACACACTCACTCTTACACTTATCTCTCAGATGCCCACTTTCACCACACTTCTCACATAATCTGTCTTTCACGCTACACTCACGCATCATGTGCCCAAAGGCAAAACATTTATAACATCTCATCACATTCACAAAATCTCTCACCTTGCACGCCCTCCATTTCACATACACACGCTCTTCGCTCACTAACACATCACGCATTTTCCTAGACATTTCCACAATTACGTTTCCAACATTCACACCTTTCTTATTCGTTCTACTCACAACACGCACTCTATCTTTAAACTCCATTTCCGTAACACCAGCAGTCTTAAGGTTCTTCACATATAGCTCATTCATCAATTCATCATTACTCATTTCATTTTCCACATCATACACAATAACTTTCGGACCCACTCTTTTAGGCGCCTCTACCTTGAGTCCCAATTCCTCAAACTTCCTATGCTCTTTCAACATATCCATCTCACGCGCACTCGCCGCTTCAATGACCACACCACCACTCCTTGTCTTCCTCACAGCTTTCACTCTCACATTCAAATCACCACTAACATTTTTCATCACTCTCTCTTTCACTTGTTCACTCGTCATCTTTGCACTTTCATCCCTCGCTTTCACCACAACAGCAAACGATCTCACTCTCGGCTTCTCACTCATACCAGTCTTCACTCGCTCAGTCGCACTCTTACCGCTCACACTCACTGTACTTCTACCAGCCACACTAGCAAAACTCACTGCTCCGGAATCACACACATGCTCACTCAAAATTCTTCGGCTTTCCTCTAATCGACCAGTCAATCTCTCATTCTTCGCAACCATACCCATCATACACTCTTCATAATCACTCACACAATTTAGAATAAAATCAGCGGCTGCCTTGGAGACGCGGTTAGATTCCGTCAAAAAGAATCTCCGCAGCTTCTCCCCGACCTTCCGCAACACCTTCATCTCTTTCTCCTCTCCTTCTTCCTCCTCCATCCTCACATCCTCCTCCGTCACTCTTACCCTTTTCCTCGGACTAAGGCTCCGTGACACAGCCTTCCTTCCTCTCCCCTCCTTTCCACCGTTACCCTCTCCTTCCTTCTTCCCCCCCATATCCCCAAGTTTAACAAATTTTTCCTTCTCCATAATATTCCCACGAGTAGGGACGAACAACTGTCACTCCCCGGGTGACGCCCTTTCCGGGGAGAAGGCTCATTCTCTCAGGAGGTCGCCAGGTGTCCTGAGGTGGCCGCTAATGGCTGGTGCTCCCACCAGCCCACCCCCCAGTGCAAGACTGGGAGGTGCCCCATCGCCGCGCACCATAGCTTGGGGTTAGGGTATTTTTTATAGAGGTTTACATCCTCGCGGCCCGGCCGGTTAAGGCAAGGCCCCCGTTCCTGCGAAACATGACCACAGGCTTACGGTATGAGCACAAACCCCACTAGGGGGTCCGCCGTTCTCCCGTTAGCATAGAGGCCCTCACCCTTGGGTAGCACCGAAGTACTACCGAAGGGCATAGAGTGCCTCTATCCCAGCGACCACCACGAGGAGGTGGGAGATCCGACTTGCGTCACTGACGCCATTCGGTCACCATTGCGCATGCGCAGTGGGGAGTCCGTGTGCGCATGCGCAGTAGTGAGCCCGAGTGCGCATGCGCAGTAGAGAGCCCGATTGCGCATGTGCAGGTCTGAGCCGGAGGGCGCATCCGCAGTAGTGAGTCCGAATGCGCATCCGCAGCAGCGACCCCGAGCGCGCATGAGCAGTAGTGAGCCCGAGTGCGCATGCACAGTAGTGAGCCCGTGTGCGCCTGCGCAGTAGTGAGCCCGATTGCGCATCCGCAGCAGTGAGTCCGAGTGCCCATGAGCAGTAGTGCGTCCAAGTGCGCATAAGCACTAGTGACCCCGAGCGCGCATGCGCAGTAGTGAGAACGATTGCGCATCCGCAGCAGTGAGTCCGAGTGCGCATGAGCAGTAGTAAGGCCGTGTGCGCATGCGCAGTAGAGAGCCCGATTGCTCATGTGCAGGTCTGAGCTCGAGAGCGCACGCGCAGTAGTGACCCCGAGTGCGCATGCGCAGTAGTGACCCGAGCGCGCATCCGCAGTAGTGAGTCCGAGTGCGCATGAGCAGTAGTGACCCCGAGTGCGCATGCGCAGTAGTGATCCCGATTGCGCATGTGCAGGTCTGAGCAGGAGAGCGCATCCGCAGTCGTGAGGCCGAGTGCCCATGAGCAGTAGTGACCCCGAGTGCGCATGCGCAGTAGTGATCCCGATTGCGCATCCGCAGTAGTGAGTCCGAGTGCGAATGAGCACTAGTGACCCCGAGTGCGCATGCGCAGTAGTAATCCCGTGTGCGCATGCGCAGTAGTGCGCCCGAGTGCGCATGAGCAGTAGTGACCCCGTTCGCGCTTGCGCAGTAGTGAGCCCGTGTGCGCATGCGTAGTAGTGAGCTCGAGTGCGCATGTGCAGGTCTGAGCCGGAGTGCGCACGCGCAGTAGTGACCCCGAGTGCGCATGCGCAGTAGTGACCCGAGCGCGCATCCGCAGTAGTGAGTCCGAGTGCGCATGAGCAGTAGTGACCCCGAGTGCGCATGCGCAGTAGTGATCCCGATTGCGCATGTGCAGGTCTGAGCAGGAGAGCGCATCCGCACTAGTGAGCCCGATTGCACATCCGCAGTCGTGAGGCCGAGTGCCCATGAGCAGTAGTGAGTCCAAGTGCGAATGAGCACTAGTGACCCCGAGTGCGCATGCACAGTAGTGAGCCCGTGTGCGCATGCGCAGTAGTGACCCCGAGCGCGCATGAGCAGTAGTGAGCCAGAGTGCACATGCACAGTAGTGAGCCCGTGTGCGCATGCGCAGTAGTGAGCCCGATTGCGCATCCGCAGCAGTGAGTCCGAGTGCGCATGAGCAGTAGTGAGTCCAAGGGCGCATGAGCACTAGTGACCCCGAGTGCGCATGCGCAGTAGAGGGCCCGATTGCGCATGCATAGTAGTGAGCCCGTGTGCGCATGAGCAGTCGTGAGGCCGAGTGCCCATGAGCAGTAGTGAGCCCGATTGCGCATGCGCAGTAGTGACCCCGAGTGCACATGCACACTAGTGAGCCCGAGTGCGCATGCGCAGTAGAGAGCCCGATTGCGCATGTGCAGGTCTGAGCCGAAGAGCGCATCCGCAGTAGTGAGTCCGAGTGCGCATGCGCAGTAGTGACCCCGAGCGCGCATGAGCAGTAGTGAGCCAGAGTGCACATGCAGTAGTGAGCCCCTGTGCGCATGCGCAGTAGTGAGCCCGAGTGCGCATGCACAGTAGTGAGCCCGTGTGCGCATGCGCAGTAGTGAGAACGATTGCGCATGTGCAGGTCTGAGCAGGAGAGCGCATCCGCGGTAGTGAGCCCGATTGCACATCCGCAGTCGTGGGGCCGAGTGCCCATGAGCAGTAGTGAGCCAGAGTGCACATGCAGTAGTGAGCCCCTGTGCGCATGCGCAGTAGTGAGCCCGAGTGCGCATGCACAGTAGTGAGCCCGTGTGCGCATCCGCAGTAGTGAGTCCGAGTGCGCATGCGCAGTAGTGACCCCGAGCGCGCATGAGCAGTAGTGAGCCAGAGTGCACATGCAGTAGTGAGCCCCTGTGCGCATGCGCAGTAGTGAGCCCGAGTGCGCATGCACAGTAGTGAGCCCGTGTGCGCATGCGCAGTAGTGCGCCCGAGTGCGCATGAGCAGTAGTGACCCCGTTCGCGCTTGCGCAGTAGTGAGCCCGTGTGCGCATGCGTAGTAGTGAGCTCGAGTGCGCATGTGCAGGTCTGAGCCGGAGTGCGCACGCGCAGTAGTGACCCCGAGTGCGCATGCGCAGTAGTGACCCGAGCGCGCATCGGCAGTAGTGAGTCCGAGTGCGCATGAGCAGTAGTGACCCCGAGTGCGCATGCGCAGTAGTGATCCCGATTGCGCATGTGCAGGTCTGAGCAGGAGAGCGCATCCGCACTAGTGAGCCCGATTGCACATCCGCAGTCGTGAGGCCGAGTGCCCATGAGCAGTAGTGAGTCCAAGTGCGAATGAGCACTAGTGACCCCGAGTGCGCATGCACAGTAGTGAGCCCGTGTGCGCATGCGCAGTAGTGACCCCGAGCGCGCATGAGCAGTAGTGAGCCAGAGTGCACATGCACAGTAGTGAGCCCGTGTGCGCATGCGCAGTAGTGACCCCGAGCGCGCATGAGCAGTAGTGAGCCAGAGTGCACATGCACAGTAGTGAGCCCGTGTGCGCATGCGCAGTAGTGAGCCCGATTGCGCATCCGCAGCAGTGAGTCCGAGTGCGCATGAGCAGTAGTGAGTCCAAGGGCGCATGAGCACTAGTGACCCCGAGTGCGCATGCGCAGTAGAGGGCCCGATTGCGCATGCATAGTAGTGAGCCCGTGTGCGCATGAGCAGTCGTGAGGCCGAGTGCCCATGAGCAGTAGTGAGCCCGATTGCGCATGCGCAGTAGTGACCCCGAGTGCACATGCACACTAGTGAGCCCGAGTGCGCATGCGCAGTAGAGAGCCCGATTGCGCATGTGCAGGTCTGAGCCGAAGAGCGCATCCGCAGTAGTGAGTCCGAGTGCGCATGCGCAGTAGTGACCCCGAGCGCGCATGAGCAGTAGTGAGCCAGAGTGCACATGCAGTAGTGAGCCCCTGTGCGCATGCGCAGTAGTGAGCCCGAGTGCGCATGCACAGTAGTGAGCCCGTGTGCGCATGCGCAGTAGTGAGAACGATTGCGCATGTGCAGGTCTGAGCAGGAGAGCGCATCCGCGGTAGTGAGCCCGATTGCACATCCGCAGTCGTGGGGCCGAGTGCCCATGAGCAGTAGTGAGCCAGAGTGCACATGCACAGTAGTGAGCCCGTGTGCGCATGCGCAGTAGTGAGCCCGATTGCGCATCCGCAGCAGTGAGTCCGAGTGCGCATGAGCAGTAGTGAGTCCAAGTGCGCATGAGCACTAGTGACCCCAAGTGCGCATGCACAGTAGTGAGCTCGTGCGCGCATCCGCAGTAGTGAGCCCGATTGCGCATCCGCAGCAGTGAGTCCGAGTGCGCATGAGCAGTAGTGAGTCCGAGTGCGCACGAGCAGTATTGAGCCCGATTGCGCATCCGCAGCAGTGAGTCCGAGTGCGCATGAGCAGTAGTGAGCCCATGTGCGCATGCACAATGTTGATCCCGTGTGCGCATGCGCAGTAGTGAGCCCGAGTGCGCATGGGCAGTAGTGACCCCGAGTGCGCATGCTCAGTAGTGAGCCCGAGTGCGCATGCACAGTAGTGAGCCCGAGTGCGCATGCGCAGAATTGAGCTCGAGCGCGCATGTGCAGTTCGGAGCCGGAGTGCGCATCCGCAGTAGCGACCCCGAGTGCGTACGCACAGTAGTGGGCCCGTGTGCGCATGGGCAGTAGTGAGCCCGAGTGCGCATCCGCAGTAGTGAGACAGTGTGCGCATGATCAGTACTGAGTCCGAGTGCGCACGAGCAGTATTGAGCCCGATTGCGCATGCACAGTAGTGGGCCCGTGTGCGCATGCGCAATAGTGAGCCCTAGTGCGCATGCGCTGTAGTGACCACGAGTGCGCATGCACAGTAGTGAGCCCGTGTGCGCATGCGCAGTAGTGAGCCCGAGTGCGCATGACCAGTAGTGAGCCCGTGTGCGCATGAGCAGTAGTGACCCCGAGTGCGCATGCACAGTAGTGAGCCCGTGTGCGCATGCGCAGTAGTGAGCCCGAGTGCGCATGTGCAGGTCTGAGCCGGAGTGCGCACGCGCAGTAGTGACCACGAGTGCGCAAGCGCAGTAGTGACCCGAGCGCGCATCCGCAGTAGTGAGCCCGATTGCGCATCGGCAGCAGTGAGTCCGAGTGCGCATGCGCAGTAGTGAGCCCGAGTGCGCATGCACAGTAGTGGGCCCGTGTCCGCTTGAGCAGTAGTGACCCGAGCGCGCATCCGCAGTAGAGAGCCCAATTGCGCATGCGCAATAGTGAGACCGTGTGCGCATGGGCAGTAGTGGCCCCGAGTGCGCATGCACAGTAGTGAGCCCGAGTGCGCATGCACAGTAGTGAGCCCGAGTGCGCATGCGCAGTAGAGATCCCGATTGCGCATATGCAGGTCTGAGCCGGAGAGCGCATCCGCAGTAGTGAGTCCGAGTGCGCATCCGCAGTAGTGAGGCCGAGTGCGCATGCACAGTAGTAAGCCCGTGTGCGCATGCGCAGTAGTGGGCCCGTGTGCGCATGCGCAGTAGTGAGCCCGAGTGCGCGTGCACAGTAGTGGGCCCGTGTCCGCTTGCGCAGTAGTGACCCGAGCGCGCATCCGCAGTAGAGAGCCCAATTGCGCATGCGCAATAGTGAGACCGTGTGCGCATGGGCAGTAGTGGCCCCGAGTGCGCATGCACAGTAGTGAGCCCGAGTGCGCATGCACAGTAGTGAGCCCGAGTGCGCATGCGCAGTAGAGATCCCGATTGCGCATATGCAGGTCTGAGCCGGAGAGCGCATCCGCAGAAGTGAGTCCGAGTGCGCATCCGCAGTAGTGAGGCCGAGTGCCCATGAGCAGTAGTGAGTCCAAGTGCGCATGAGCACTAGTGACCCCGAGTGCGCATGCGCAGTAGTGACCACGAGTGCGCATGCACAGTAGTGAGCCCGTGGGCGCATGCGCAGTAGTGAGCCCGAGTGCGCATGAGCAGTAGTGAGCCCGTGTGCGCATGCACAGTAGTGAGCCCGTGTGCGCATGCGCAGTAGTGAGCCCGAGTGCGCATGAGCAGTAGTGACCCCGTTCGCGCATGGGCAGTAGTGAGCCCGAGTGCGCATCCGCAGTAGGGAGTCGGTGTGCGCATGCGCAGTAGTGACCCCGAGTGCGCATGCGCAGTAGTGACCCCGAGTGCACATGCACACTAGTGAGCCCGAGTGCGCATGCGCAGTAGAGAGCCCGATTGCGCATGTGCAGGTCTGAGCCGAAGAGCGCATCCGCTGTAGTGAGTCCGAGTGCGCATGCGCAGTAGTGACCCCGAGCGCGCATGAGCAGTAGTGAGCCAGAGTGCACATGCAGTAGTGAGCCCCTGTGCACATGCGCAGTAGTGAGCCCGAGTGCGCATGCACAGTAGTGAGCCCGTGTGCGCATGCGCAGTAGTGCGCCCGAGTGCGCATGAGCAGTAGTGACCCCGTTCGCGCTTGCGCAGTAGTGAGCCCGTGTGCGCATGCGTAGTAGTGAGCTCGAGTGCGCATGTGCAGGTCTGAGCCGGAGTGCGCACGCGCAGTAGTGACCCCGAGTGCGCATGCGCAGTAGTGACCCGAGCGCGCATCCGCAGTAGTGAGTCCGAGTGCGCATGAGCAGTAGTGACCCCGAGTGCGCATGCGCAGTAGTGATCCCGATTGCGCATGTGCAGGTCTGAGCAGGAGAGCGCATCCGCACTAGTGAGCCCGATTGCACATCCGCAGTCGTGAGGCCGAGTGCCCATGAGCAGTAGTGAGTCCAAGTGCGAATGAGCACTAGTGACCCCGAGTGCGCATGCACAGTAGTGAGCCCGTGTGCGCATGCGCAGTAGTGACCCCGAGCGCGCATGAGCAGTAGTGAGCCAGAGTGCACATGCACAGTAGTGAGCCCGTGTGCGCATGCGCAGTAGTGAGCCCGATTGCGCATCCGCAGCAGTGAGTCCGAGTGCGCATGAGCAGTAGTGAGTCCAAGGGCGCATGAGCACTAGTGACCCCGAGTGCGCATGCGCAGTAGAGGGCCCGATTGCGCATGCATAGTAGTGAGCCCGTGTGCGCATGAGCAGTCGTGAGGCCGAGTGCCCATGGGCAGTAGTGAGCCCGATTGCGCATCGGCAGTAGTGAGTCCGTGTGCCCATGAGCCGTAGTGAGTCCGGGTGCGCATGAGCAGTAGTGAGTCCGTGTGCGCATGAGTAGTAGCGACCCTGAGTGCGCATGCGAAGTAGTGAGCCCGAGTGCGCATGAGCAGTAGTGAATCCGAGTGCGCATGCACAGTAGTGGGCCCGTGTGCGCATGCGCAGTAGTGAGCCCGAGAGCGCATGCACAGTAGTGGGCCCGTGTCCGCTTGCGCAGTAGTGGGCCCGTGTGCGCATGAGCAGTAGTGAGCCCGTGTGCGCATGTACAGTAGTGAGCCCGTGTGCGCATGCGCAGTAGTGAGCCCGAGGGCGCATGCACAGTAGTGGGCCCGTGTGCGCATGCACAGTAATGGGCCCGAGTGCGCATGAGCAGTAGTGAGCCAGTGTGCGCAAGAGCAGTAGTGACCCCGGGTGCGCATGCACAGTAGTGGGCCCGTGTGCGCATGCGCAGTTGTGAGCCCGAGTTCGCATGCACAGTAGTGGGCCCGTGCGCGCATGCGCAGTAGTGCGCCCATGTGCGCTTGCGCAGAAGTGAGCTCGAGTGCGCATGTGCAGGTCTGAGCCGGAGTGCGCACGCGCAGTAGTGACCCCGAGTGCGCATGCGCAGTAGTGACCCGAGCGCGCATCCGCAGTAGTGAGTCCGAGTGCGCATGAGCAGTAGTGACCCCGAGTGCGCATGCGCAGTAGTGATCCCAATTGCGCATGTGCAGGTCTGAGCAGGAGAGCGCATCCGCACTAGTGAGCCCGATTGCACATCCGCAGTCGTGAGGCCGAGTGCCCATGAGCAGTAGTGAGTCCAAGTGCGAATGAGCACTAGTGACCCCGAGTGCGCATGCACAGTAGTGAGCCCGTGTGCGCATGCGCAGTAGTGACCCCGAGCGCGCATGAGCAGTAGTGAGCCAGAGTGCACATGCAGTAGTGAGCCCCTGTGCGCATGCGCAGTAGTGAGCCCGAGTGCGCATGCACAGTAGTGAGCCCGTGTGCGCATGCGCAGTAGTGCGCCCGAGTGCGCATGAGCAGTAGTGACCCCGTTCGCGCTTGCGCAGTAGTGAGCCCGTGTGCGCATGCGTAGTAGTGAGCTCGAGTGCGCATGTGCAGGTCTGAGCCGGAGTGCGCACGCGCAGTAGTGACCCCGAGTGCGCATGCGCAGTAGTGACCCGAGCGCGCATCCGCAGTAGTGAGTCCGAGTGCGCATGAGCAGTAGTGACCCCGAGTGCGCATGCGCAGTAGTGACCCCGAGTGCACATGCACACTAGTGAGCCCGAGTGCGCATGCGCAGTAGAGAGCCCGATTGCGCATGTGCAGGTCTGAGCCGAAGAGCGCATCCGCAGTAGTGAGTCCGAGTGCGCATGCGCAGTAGTGACCCCAAGCGCGCATGAGCAGTAGTGAGCCAGAGTGCACATGCAGTAGTGAGCCCCTGTGCGCATGCGCAGTAGTGAGCCCGAGTGCGCATGCACAGTAGTGAGCCCGTGTGCGCATGCGCAGTAGTGCGCCCGAGTGCGCATGAGCAGTAGTGACCCCGTTCGCGCTTGCGCAGTAGTGAGCCCGTGTGCGCATGCGTAGTAGTGAGCTCGAGTGCGCATGTGCAGGTCTGAGCCGGAGTGCGCACGCGCAGTAGTGACCCCGAGTGCGCATGCGCAGTAGTGACCCGAGCGCGCATCCGCAGTAGTGAGTCCGAGTGCGCATGAGCAGTAGTGACCCCGAGTGCGCATGCGCAGTAGTGACCCCGAGTGCACATGCACACTAGTGAGCCCGAGTGCGCATCCGCAGTAGTGAGCCCGATTGCGCATGTGCAGGTCTGAGCAGGAGAGCGCATCCGCACTAGTGAGCCCGATTGCACATCCGCAGTCGTGAGGCCGAGTGCCCATGAGCAGTAGTGAGTCCAAGTGCGAATGAGCACTAGTGACCCCGAGTGCGCATGCACAGTAGTGAGCCCGTGTGCGCATGCGCAGTAGTGACCCCGAGCGCGCATGAGCAGTAGTGAGCCAGAGTGCACATGCACAGTAGTGAGCCCGTGTGCGCATGCGCAGTAGTGAGCCCGATTGCGCATCCGCAGCAGTGAGTCCGAGTGCGCATGAGCAGTAGTGAGTCCAAGGGCGCATGAGCACTAGTGACCCCGAGTGCGCATGCGCAGTAGAGGGCCCGATTGCGCATGCATAGTAGTGAGCCCGTGTGCGCATGAGCAGTCGTGAGGCCGAGTGCACATGAGCAGTAGTGAGCCCGATTGCGCATGCGCAGTAGTGACCCCGAGTGCACATGCACACTAGTGAGACCGAGTGCGCATGCGCAGTAGAGAGCCCGATTGCGCATGTGCAGGTCTGAGCCGAAGAGCGCATCCGCAGTAGTGAGTCCGAGTGCGCATGCGCAGTAGTGACCCCGAGCGCGCATGAGCAGTAGTGAGCCAGAGTGCACATGCAGTAGTGAGCCCCTGTGCGCATGCGCAGTAGTGAGCCCGTGTGCGCATGCGCAGTAGAGAGCCCGATTGCGCATGTGCAGGTCTGAGCCGGAGTGCGCACGCGCAGTAGTGACCACGAGTGCGCAAGCGCAGTAGTGACCCGAGCGCGCATCCGCAGTAGTGAGCCCGATTGCGCATCGGCAGCAGTGAGTCCGAGTGCCCATGAGCAGTAGTGAGTCCAAGTGCGAATGAGCACTAGTGACCCCGAGTGCGCATGCACAGTAGTGAGCCCGTGTGCGCATGCGCAGTAGTGACCCCGAGCGCGCATGAGCAGTAGTGAGCCAGAGTGCACATGCACAGTAGTGAGCCCGTGTGCGCATGCGCAGTAGTGAGCCCGATTGCGCAACCGCAGCAGTGAGTCCGAGTGCGCATGAGCAGTAGTGAGTCCGAGTGCGCATGAGCAGTAGTGACCCCGAGTGCGCATGCGCAGTAGTGATCCCGATTGCGCATGTGCAGGTCTGAGCAGGAGAGCGCATCGGCACTAGTGAGCCCGATTGCACATCCGCAGTCGTGAGGCCGAGTGCCCATGAGCAGTAGTGAGTCCAAGTGCGAATGAGCAGTAGTGACCCCGAGCGCGCATGCACAGTAGTAAGCCCGTGTGCGCATGCACAGTAGTGAGCCCGTGTGTGCATGCGCAGTCGTGAGGCCGAGTGCCCATGAGCAGTAGTGAGTCCAAGTACGAATGAGCACTAGTGACCCAGAGTGCGCATGTACAATAGTGAGCCCGTGCGCGCATGCACAGTAGTGCGCACGTGTGCGCATGCGCAGAAGTGAGCTCGAGCGCGCATGTGCAGTTCTGAGCCGGAGTGCGCATCCGCAGTAGCGACCCCGAGTGCGCACGCACAGCAGTGGGCCCGTGTGCGCATGCGCAGTAGTGAGCCCGAGTGCGCATGCGCAGTAGTGACTCCGATTGCGCATGCACAGTAGTGAGCCCCTGTGCGCATGCGCAGTAGTGAGCCCGAGTGCGCATGCACAGTAGTAAGCCCGTGTGCGCATGCGCAGTAGTGAGCCCGTGTGCGCATGCGCAGTCGTGAGGCCGAGTGCCCATGAGCAGTAGTGAGTCCAAGTACGAATGAGCACTAGCGACCCAGAGTGCGCATGCACAGTAGTGACCCCGAGTGCGCATGCGCAGTAGTGAGCACGATTGCGCATCCGCAGCAGTGAGTCCGAGTGCGCATGAGCAGTAGTGACCCTGAGCGCGCTTGCGCAGTAGTGACCCGAGCGCGCATCCGCAGTAGTGAGCCCGAGTGCGCATCCGCAGTAGTGAGTCAGTGTGCGCATGAGCAGTAGTGAGTCCGGGTGCGCATGCACAGTAGTGGGCCCGTGTGCGCATGCGCAGTAGTGAGCCCGAGTGCGCATGCACAGTAGTGGGCCCGTGTCCGCTTGCGCAGTAGTGGGCCCGTGTGCGCATGAGCAGTAGTGAGCCCGTGTGCGCATGCACAGTAGTGAGCCCGTGTGCGCATGCGCAGTAGTGAGCCCGAGCGCGCATGCACAGTAGTGGGCCCGTGTGCGCATGCGCAGTAGAGATCCCGATTGCGCATATGCAGGTCTGAGCCGGAGAGCGCATCCGCAGTAGTGAGTCCGAGTGCGCATCCGCAGTAGTGAGGCCGAGTGCCCATGAGCAGTAGTGAGTCCAAGTGCGCATGAGCACTAGTGACCCCGAGTGCGCATGCGCAGTAGTGACCACGAGTGCGCATGCACAGTAGTGAGCCCGTGGGCGCATGCGCAGTAGTGAGCCCGAGTGCGCATGAGCAGTAGTGAGCCCGTGTGCGCATGCACAGTAGTGAGCCCGTGTGCGCATGCGCAGTAGTGAGCCCGAGTGCGCATGAGCAGTAGTGACCCCGTTCGCGCATGCGCAGTAGTGAGCCCGAGTGCGCATCCGCAGTAGTGAGTCCGAGTGCGCATGAGCAGTAGTGACCCCGAGCTCGCATGCGGAGTAGAGAGCCCGATTGCGCATCCGCAGTAGGGAGTCGGTGTGCGCATGCGCAGTAGTGACCCCGAGTGCGCATGCACAGCAGTGAGCACGAGTGCGCATGCACAGTAGTGAGCCCGTGTGCGCATGCGCAGTAGTGAGCCCGAGTGCGCATGCGCAGTAGTGACTCCGATTGCGCATGCACAGTAGTGAGCCCCTGTGCGCATGCGCAGTAGTGAGCCCGAGTGCGCATGCACAGTAGTAAGCCCGTGTGCGCATGCGCAGTAGTGAGCCCGTGTGCGCATGCGCAGTCGTGAGGCCGAGTGCCCATGAGCAGTAGTGAGTCCAAGTACGAATGAGCACTAGCGACCCAGAGAGCGCATGCACAGTAGTGACCCCGAGTGCGCATGCGCAGTAGTGAGCACGATTGCGCATCCGCAGCAGTGAGTCCGAGTGCGCATGAGCAGTAGTGACCCTGAGCGCGCTTGCGCAGTAGTGACCCGAGCGCGCATCCGCAGTAGTGAGCCCGAGTGCGCATCCGCAGTAGTGAGTCAGTGTGCGCATGAGCAGTAGTGAGTCCGGGTGCGCATGCACAGTAGTGGGCCCGTGTGCGCATGCGCAGTAGTGAGCCCGAGTGCGCATGCACAGTAGTGGGCCCGTGTCCGCTTGCGCAGTAGTGGGCCCGTGTGCGCATGAGCAGTAGTGAGCCCGTGTGCGCATGCACAGTAGTGAGCCCGTGTGCGCATGCGCAGTAGTGAGCCCGAGCGCGCATGCACAGTAGTGGGCCCGTGTGCGCATGCGCAGTAGTGAGCCCGAGTGCGCATGCACAGTAGTGGGCCCGTGTCCGCTTGAGCAGTAGTGACCCGAGCGCGCATCCGCAGTAGAGAGCCCAATTGCGCATGCGCAATAGTGAGACCGTGTGCGCATGGGCAGTAGTGGCCCCGAGTGCGCATGCACAGTAGTGAGCCCGTGTGCGCATGCACAGTAGTGAGCCCGAGTGCGCATGCGCAGTAGAGATCCCGATTGCGCATATGCAGGTCTGAGCCGGAGAGCGCATCCGCAGTAGTGAGTCCGAGTGCGCATCCGCAGTAGTGAGGCCGAGTGCCCATGAGCAGTAGTGAGTCCAAGTGCGCATGAGCACTAGTGACCCCGAGTGCGCATGCACAGTAGTGACCACGAGTGCGCATGCACAGTAGTGACCCTGAGCGCGCTTGCGCAGTAGTGACCCGAGCGCGCATCCGCAGTAGTGACCCCGAGTGCGCATGCACACTAGTGAGCCCGAGTGCGCATGCGCAGTAGAGAGCCCGATTGCGCATGTGCAGGTCTGAGCCGGAGAGCGCATCCGCAGTAGTGAGTCCGAGTGCGCATGCGCAGTAGTGACCCCGAGCGCACATGAGCAGTAGTGAGCCAGAGTGCACATGCACAGTAGTGAGCCCGTGTGCGCATGCGCAGTAGTGAGCCCGATTGCGCATCCGCAGCAGTGAGTCCGAGTGCGCATGAGCAGTAGTGAGTCCAAGGGCGCATGAGCACTAGTGACCCCGAGTGCGCATGCGCAGTAGAGGGCCCGATTGCGCATGCATAGTAGTGAGCCCGTGTGCGCATGAGCAGTCGTGAGGCCGAGTGCCCATGAGCAGTAGTGCGCCCGATTGCGCATGCGCAGTAGTGACCCCGAGTGCGCATGCACAGTAGTGAGCTCGTGCGCGCATCCGCAGTAGTGAGCCCGATTGCTCATGTGCAGGTCTGAGCTGGAGAGCGCATCCGCAGTAGTGAGTCCGAGTGCGCATGCGCAGTAGTGACCTCGAGCGCGCATGAGCAGTAGTGAGCCAGAGTGCGCATGCACAGTAGTGAGCCCGTGTGCGCATGCGCAGTAGTGAGACCGATTGCGCATGTGCAGGTCTGAGCAGGAGAGCGCATCCGCAGTAGTGAGCCCAATTGCACCGTCGCAGTAGTGAAGCCGAGTGCCCATGAGCAGTAGTGAGTCCAAGTGCGAATGAGCACTAGTGTCCCCGAGTGCGCATGCACAGTAGTGAGCCTGTGTGCGCATGCGCAGTCGTGAGGCCGAGTGCCCATGAGCAGTAGCGAGCCCGATTGCGCATGCGCAGTAGTGACCCCGAGTGCGCATGCACAGCAGTGAGCACGAGTGCGCATGCGCAGTAGTGAGCCCGTGTGCGCATGCGCAGTAGTGAGCCCGAGTGCACATGCACAGTAGTGAGCCCGTGTGCGCATGCGCAGTAGTGAGCCCGATTGCGCATCCGCAGCAGTGAGTCCGAGTGCGCATGAGCAGTAGTGAGTCCAAGTGCGCATGAGCACTAGTGACCCCGAGTGCGCATGCGCAGTAGAGGGCCCGATTGCGCATGCATAGTAGTGAGCCCGTGTGCGCATGAGCAGTCGTGAGGCCGAGTGCCCATGAGCAGTAGTGAGCCCGATTGCGCATGCGCAGTAGTGACCCCGAGTGCGCATGCACAGTAGTGAGCTCGTGCGCGCTTCCGCAGTAGTGAGCCCGATTGCGCATCCGCAGCAGTGAGTCCGAGTGCGCATGAGCAGTAGTGAGACAGTGTGCGCATGAGCAGTATTGGGTCCGAGTGCGCATAAGCAGTAGTGAGCCCGAGTGCGCATGCACAGTAGTGAGCCCGTGTGCGCCTGCGCAGTAGTGAGCCCGATTGCGCATCCGCAGCAGTGAGTCCGAGTGCGCATGAGCAGTAGTAAGGCCGAGTGCCCATGAGCAGTAGCGAGTCCAAGTGCGCATGAGCACTAGTGACTCGGAGTGCGCATGCACAATAGTGAGCCCGTGTGCGCATGCGCAGTAGTGCGCCCGAGTGCGCATGAGCAGTAGTGAGCCCGAGCGCGCATGCGCAGTAGTGACCCCGAGTGCGCATGCACACTAGTGACCCCGAGTGCGCATGCGCAGTAGAGAGCCCGATTGCGCATGTGCAGGTCTGAGCCGGAGGGCGCATCCGCAGTAGTGAGTCCGAGTGCGCACGAGCAGTATTGAGCCCGATTGCGCATCCGCAGCAGTGAGTCCGAGTGCGCATGAGCAGTAGTGAGCCCATGTGCGCATGCACAATGTTGAGCCCGTGTGCGCATGCGCAGTAGTGAGCCCGAGTGCGCATGAGCAGTAGTGAGCCCGTGTGTGCATGAGCAGTAGTGACCCCGAGTGCGCATGCACAGTAGTGAGCCCGTGTGCGCATGCGCAGTAGTGAGCCCGAGTGCGCATGTGCAGGTCTGAGCCGGAGTGCGCACGCGCAGTAGTGACCACGAGTGCGCAAGCGCAGTAGTGACCCGAGCGCGCATCCGCAGTAGTGAGCCCGATTGCGCATCGGCAGCAGTGAGTCCGAGTGCGCATTAGCAGTAGTGACCCCGAGCGCGCATGCGGAGTAGTGAGCCCGATTGCGCATCCGCAGTAGGGTGTCTGTGTGCGCATGCGCAGTAGTGAGCCCGATTGCGCATCGGCAGTAGTGAGTCCGAGTGCCCATGAGCCGTAGTGAGTCCGAGTGCGCATGAGCAGTAGTGAGTCCGTGTGCGCATGAGTAGTAGCGACCCTGAGTGCGCATGCGCAGTAGTGTGCCAGAGCGCGCATCCGCAGTAGTGAGTCCGAGTGCGCATGAGCAGTAGTGACCCCGAGTGCGCATGCGCAGTAGTGATCCCGATTGCGCATGTGCAGGTCTGAGCAGGAGAGCGCATCGGCACTAGTGAGCCCGATTGCACATCGGCAGTCGTCAGGCCGAGTGCCCATGAGCAGTAGTGAGTCCAAGTGCGAATGAGCACTAGTGACCCCGAGTGCGCATGCACAGTAGTGAGCCCGTGTGCGCATGCACAGTAGTGCGCCCCAGTGCGCATGAGCAGTAGTGAGCCCGCGCGCGCATGCGCAGTAGTGACCCCGAGTGCGCATGCACACTAGTGAGCCCGAGTGCGCATGCGCAGTAGAGAGCCCGATTGCGCATGTGCAGGTCTGAGCCGGAGAGCGCATCCGCAGTAGTGAGTCCGAGTGCGCATGTGCAGTAGTGACCCCGAGCGCGCATGAGCAGTAGTGAGACAGAGTGCACATGCACACTAGTGAGCCCGTGTGCGCATGCGCAGTAGTGAGCCCGATTGCGCATCGGCAGTAGTGAGTCCGAGTGCCCATGAGCCGTAGTGAGTCCGAGTGCGCATGAGCAGTAGTGAGTCCGTGTGCGCATGAGTAGTAGCGACCCTGAGTGCGCATGCGCAGTAGTGAGCCCGAGTGCGCATGAGCAGTAGTGAGCCCGTGTGCGCATGAGCAGTAGTGACCCCGAGTGCGCATGCACAGCAGTGAGCCCGTGCGCGCATGCGCAGTAGTGCGCCCGTGTGCGCATGCGCAGAATTGAGCTCGAGTGCGCATGCGCAGTAGTGAGCCCGAGTGCGCATCCGCAGTAGTGAGACAGTGTGCACATGAGCAGTAGTGAGTCCGAGTGCGCACGAGCAGTATTGAGCCCGATTGCGCATCCGCAGCAGTGAGTCCGAGTGCGCATGAGCAGTAGTGAGGCCGAGTGCGCATGCGCAGTAGAGAGCCCGATTGCGCATGTGCAGGTCTGCGCCGGAGAGCGCATCCGCAGCAGTGAGTCCGAGTGCGCATGCGCAGTAGTGTCCCCAAGCGCCCATGCGCAGTAGTGAGCCCGATTGCGCATCCACAGTAGTGAGTCCGTGTGCGCATGCGCAGTAGTGGGCCCGAGTGCGCATGCGCAGTAGTGACTCCGATTGCGCATGCACAGTAGTGAGCCCGTGTGCGCATGCGCAGTAGTGAGCCCGAGTGCGCATGCAGAGTAGTGGGCCCGTGTGCGCATGCGCAGTAGTGTGCCCGAGTGCGCATGCACAGTAGTGGGCCCGTGTGCGCATGCGCAGTAGTGAGCCCGAGTGCGCATGCACAGTAGTGAGCCCGAGTGCGCATGAGCAGTAGTGACCCCGAGCGCGCTTGCGCAGTAGTGAGCCCGTGTGCGCATGCGTAGTAGTGAGCTCGAGTGCGCATGTGCAGGTCTGAGCCGGAGTGCGCACGTGCAGTAGTGACCCCGAGTGCGCTTGCGCAGTAATGACCCGAGCGCGCATCCGCAGTAGTGAGCCCGATTGCGCATCCGCATTAGTGAGTCCGAGTGCGCATGAGCAGTAGCGAGTCCGAGTACGCATGAGCAGTAGTGACCCCGAGCGCGCATGCGGAGTAGTGAGCCCGATTGCGCATCCGCAGTACGGAGTCCGTGTGCGCATGCGCAGTAGTGAGCCCGATTGCGCATCGGCAGTAGTGAGTCCGAGTGCCCATGAGCCGTAGTGAGTCCGAGTGCGCATGAGCAGTAGTGAGCCCGATTGCGCATGTGCAGGTCTGCGCCGGAGAGCGCATCCGCAGCAGTGAGTCCGAGTGCGCATGCGCAGTAGTGTCCCCAAGCGCCCATGCGCAGTAGTGAGCCCGATTGCGCATCCACAGTAGTGAGTCCGTGTGCGCATGCGCAGTAGTGGGCCCGAGTGCGCATGCGCAGTAGTGACTCCGATTGCGCATGCACAGTAGTGAGCCCGTGTGCGCATGCGCAGTAGTGAGCCCGAGTGCGCATGCAGAGTAGTGGGCCCGTGTGCGCATGCGCAGTAGTGTGCCCGAGTGCGCATGCACAGTAGTGGGCCCGTGTGCGCATGCGCAGTAGTGAGCCCGAGTGCGCATGCACAGTAGTGAGCCCGAGTGCGCATGAGCAGTAGTGACCCCGAGCGCGCTTGCGCAGTAGTGAGCCCGTGTGCGCATGCGTAGTAGTGAGCTCGAGTGCGCATGTGCAGGTCTGAGCCGGAGTGCGCACGTGCAGTAGTGACCCCGAGTGCGCTTGCGCAGTAATGACCCGAGCGCGCATCCGCAGTAGTGAGCCCGATTGCGCATCCGCATTAGTGAGTCCGAGTGCGCATGAGCAGTAGCGAGTCCGAGTACGCATGAGCAGTAGTGACCCCGAGCGCGCATGCGGAGTAGTGAGCCCGATTGCGCATCCGCAGTACGGAGTCCGTGTGCGCATGCGCAGTAGTGAGCCCGATTGCGCATCGGCAGTAGTGAGTCCGAGTGCCCATGAGCCGTAGTGAGTCCGAGTGCGCATGAGCAGTAGTGAGTCCGAGTGCGCATGAGTAGTAGCGACCCTGAGTGCGCATGCGCAGTAGTGAGCCCGAGTGCGCATCCGCAGTAGTGAGACAGTGTGCACATGAGCAGTAGTGAGTCCGAGTGCGCACGAGCAGTATTGAGCCCGATTGCGCATCCGCAGCAGTGAGTCCGAGTGCGCATGAGCAGTAGTGAGGCCGAGTGCGCATGCGCAGTAGAGAGCCCGATTGCGCATGTGCAGGTCTGCGCCGGAGAGCGCATCCGCAGCAGTGAGTCCGAGTGCGCATGCGCAGTAGTGTCCCCAAGCGCCCATGCGCAGTAGTGAGCCCGATTGCGCATCCACAGTAGTGAGTCCGTGTGCGCATGCGCAGTAGTGGGCCCGAGTGCGCATGCGCAGTAGTGACTCCGATTGCGCATGCACAGTAGTGAGCCCGTGTGCGCATGCGCAGTAGTGAGCCCGAGTGCGCATGCAGAGTAGTGGGCCCGTGTGCGCATGCGCAGTAGTGTGCCCGAGTGCGCATGCACAGTAGTGGGCCCGTGTGCGCATGCGCAGTAGTGAGCCCGAGTGCGCATGCACAGTAGTGAGCCCGAGTGCGCATGAGCAGTAGTGACCCCGAGCGCGCTTGCGCAGTAGTGAGCCCGTGTGCGCATGCGTAGTAGTGAGCTCGAGTGCGCATGTGCAGGTCTGAGCCGGAGTGCGCACGTGCAGTAGTGACCCCGAGTGCGCTTGCGCAGTAATGACCCGAGCGCGCATCCGCAGTAGTGAGCCCGATTGCGCATCCGCATTAGTGAGTCCGAGTGCGCATGAGCAGTAGCGAGTCCGAGTACGCATGAGCAGTAGTGACCCCGAGCGCGCATGCGGAGTAGTGAGCCCGATTGCGCATCCGCAGTACGGAGTCCGTGTGCGCATGCGCAGTAGTGAGCCCGATTGCGCATCGGCAGTAGTGAGTCCGAGTGCCCATGAGCCGTAGTGAGTCCGAGTGCGCATGAGCAGTAGTGAGCCCGATTGCGCATGTGCAGGTCTGCGCCGGAGAGCGCATCCGCAGCAGTGAGTCCGAGTGCGCATGCGCAGTAGTGTCCCCAAGCGCCCATGCGCAGTAGTGAGCCCGATTGCGCATCCACAGTAGTGAGTCCGTGTGCGCATGCGCAGTAGTGGGCCCGAGTGCGCATGCGCAGTAGTGACTCCGATTGCGCATGCACAGTAGTGAGCCCGTGTGCGCATGCGCAGTAGTGAGCCCGAGTGCGCATGCAGAGTAGTGGGCCCGTGTGCGCATGCGCAGTAGTGTGCCCGAGTGCGCATGCACAGTAGTGGGCCCGTGTGCGCATGCGCAGTAGTGAGCCCGAGTGCGCATGCACAGTAGTGAGCCCGAGTGCGCATGAGCAGTAGTGACCCCGAGCGCGCTTGCGCAGTAGTGAGCCCGTGTGCGCATGCGTAGTAGTGAGCTCGAGTGCGCATGTGCAGGTCTGAGCCGGAGTGCGCACGTGCAGTAGTGACCCCGAGTGCGCTTGCGCAGTAATGACCCGAGCGCGCATCCGCAGTAGTGAGCCCGATTGCGCATCCGCATTAGTGAGTCCGAGTGCGCATGAGCAGTAGCGAGTCCGAGTACGCATGAGCAGTAGTGACCCCGAGCGCGCATGCGGAGTAGTGAGCCCGATTGCGCATCCGCAGTACGGAGTCCGTGTGCGCATGCGCAGTAGTGAGCCCGATTGCGCATCGGCAGTAGTGAGTCCGAGTGCCCATGAGCCGTAGTGAGTCCGAGTGCGCATGAGCAGTAGTGAGTCCGAGTGCGCATGAGTAGTAGCGACCCTGAGTGCGCATGCGCAGTAGTGAGCCCGCGTGCCCATCCGCAGTAGTGGGTCAGTGTGCGCATGAGCAGTAGTGAGTCCGAGTGCGCATGCGCAGTAGAGAGCCCGATTGCGCATGCGCAATAGTGAGACCGTGTGCGCATGGGCAGTAGTGGCCCCGAGTGCGCATGCACAGTAGTGTGCCCGAGTGCGCATGCACAGTAGTGAGCCCGAGTGCGCATGCGCAGTAGAGATCCCGATTGCGCATATGCAGGTCTGAGCCGGAGAGCGCATCCGCAGTAGTGAGTCCGAAAGCGCATCCGCAGTAGCGACCCCGAGTGCGCACGCACAGCAGTGGGCCCGTGTGTGCATGCGCAGTAGTGAGCCCGAGTGCGCATCCGCAGTAGTGAGACAGTGTGCGCATGAGCAGTAGTGAGTCCGAGTGCGCACGAGCAGTAGTGAGCCGGATTGCGCATCCGCAGCAGTGAGTCCGAGTGCGCATGAGCAGTAGTGACTCCGAGCTCGCATGCGGAGTAGTGAGCCCGATTGCGCATCCGCAGTAGGGAGTCCGTGTGCGCATGCGCAGTAGTGAGCCCGAGTGCGCATGCGCAGTAGAGAGCCCGATTGCGCATGTGCAGGTCTGAGCCGGAGGGCGCATCCGCAGTAGTGCGTCCGAATGCGCATCCGCAGTAGCGACCCCGAGCGCGCATGAGCAGTAGTGAGCCCGAGTGCGCATGCACAGTAGTGAGCCCGTGTGCGCCTGCGCAGTAGTGAGCCCGATTGCGCATCCGCAGCAGTGAGTCCGAGTGCCCATGAGCAGTAGTGAGTCCAAGTGCGCAAGAGCAGTAGTGACCCCGGGTGCGCATGCACAGTAGTGAGCCCGTGCGCGCATGCGCAGTAGTGCGCCCGTGTGCGCATGCGCAGAAGTGAGCTCGAGTGCGCATGTGCAGTTCTGAGCCGGAGTACGCATCCGCAGTAGCGACCCCGTGTGCGCACGCACAATAGTGGGCGCGTGTGCGCATGCGCAGTAGTGAGCCCGAGTGCGCATCCGCAGTATTGAGACAGTGTGCGCATGAGCATTAGTGAGTGCGAGTGCGCATGCGCAGTAGAGTGCCCGATTGCGCATGCGCAATAGTGAGCCCGTGTGCGCATGGGTAGTAGTGACCCCGAGTGCGCATGCACAGTAGTGAGCCCGAGTGCGCATGCACAGTAGTGAGCCCGAGTGCGCATGCGCAGAATTGAGCTCGAGCCCGCATGTGCAGTTCTGAGCCGGAGTGCGCATCCACAGTAGCGACCCCGAGTGCGCACGCACAGTAGTGGGGCGGTGTGCGCACGCGCAGTAGTGAGCCCGAGTGCGCATGCGCAGTAGAGGGCCCGATTGCGCATGCACATTAGTGAGCCCGTTTGCGCATGGGCAGTCGTGAGGCCGAGTGCCCATGAGCAGTAGTGAGCCCGATTGCGCATGCGCAGTAGTGACCCCGAGTGCGCATGCACAGTAGTGAGCTCGTGCGCGCATGAGCAGTAGTGAGTCTGAATGCGCACGAGCAGTAGTGAGCCCCATTGAGCATCTGCAGCAGTGAGTCCGAGTGCGCATGGGCAGTAGTGAGGCCGAGTGCGCATGAGCAGTAGTGACCCCGAGTGCGCATGAGCAGTAGTGAGCCAGTGTGCGCATGCGCAGTAGTGAGCCCGAGTGCGCATGCACAGTAGTGGGCCCGTGTGCGCATGCGTAGTAGTGAGCCCGAGTGCGCATTCGCAGCAGTGAGTCCGAGTGCGCATGAGCAGTAGTAAGGCCGAGTGCGCATGCGCAGTAGAGAGCCCGATTGCTCATGCGCAGGTCTGAGCTGGAGAGCGCATCCGCAGTAGTGAGTCCGAGTGCGCATGCGCAGTAGTGACCCCGAGCGCGCATGAGCAGTAGTGAGCCAGAGTGCGCATGCACAGTAGTGAGCCCGTGTGCGCATGCGCAGTAGTGAGCCCGAGTGCGCATGCACAGTAGTGGGCCCGTGTGCGCATGCGCAGTATTGAGTCCGAGTGCGCATGAGTAGTAGTGACCCCGAGCGCAAATGCGCAGTAATGAGCCCGATTGCGGATCCGCTGCATTCTGTCCGAGTGCGCATGAGCAGTAGTGAGTCCGAGTGCGCATGAGCAGTAGTGAGCCCGAGTGCGCATGAGCAGTAGTGAGGCCGATTGCGCATGTGCAGGTCTGAGCAGGAGAGCGCATCCGCACTAGTGAGCCCGATTGCACATCCGCAGTCGTGAGGCCGAGTGCCCATGAGCAGTAGTGAGTCCAAGTGCGAATGAGCACTAGTGACCCCGAGTGCGCATGCACAGTAGTGAGCCCGTGTGCGCATGCGCAGTAGTGCGCCCGAGTGCGCATGAGCAGTAGTGACCCCGAGCGCGCATGCGGAGTAGTGAGCCCGATTGCGCATCCGCAGTAGGGTGTCTGTGTGCGCATGCGCAGTAGTGAGCTCGTGCGCGCATCCGCAGTAGTGAGCCCGATTGCGCATCCGCAGCAGTGAGTCCGAGTGCGCATGAGCAGTAGTGACCCCGAGTGCGCATGCTCAGTAGTGAGCCCGAGTGCGCATGCACAGTAGTGAGCCCGAGTGCGCATGCGCAGAATTGAGCTCGAGCGCGCATGTGCAGTTCTGAGCCGCAGTGCGCATCCGCAGTAGCGACCACGAGTGCGAATGCACAGTAGTGAGCCCGTGTGCGCATGCGCAGTAGTGACCCCGAGTGCGCATGCACAGTAGTGAGCCCGTGTGCGCATGCGCAGTAGTGAGCCCGAGTGCGCATGTGCAGGTCTGAGCCGGAGTGCGCACGCGCAGTAGTGACCACGAGTGCGCAAGCGCAGTAGTGACCCGAGCGCGCATCCGCAGTAGTGAGCCCGATTGCGCATCGGCAGCAGTGAGTCCGAGTGCGCATGAGCAGTAGTGACCCCGAGCGCGCATGCGGAGTAGTGAGCCCGATTGCGCATCCGCAGTAGGGTGTCTGTGTGCGCATGCGCAGTAGTGAGCCCGATTGCGCATCGGCAGTAGTGAGTCCGAGTGCCCATGAGCCGTAGTGAGTCCGAGTGCGCATGAGCAGTAGTGAGTCCGTGTGCGCATGAGTAGTAGCGACCCTGAGTGCGCATGCGCAGTAGTGTGCCCGAGCGCGCATCCGCAGTAGTGAGTCCGAGTGCGCATGAGCAGTAGTGACCCCGAGTGCGCATGCGCAGTAGTGATCCCGATTGCGCATGTGCAGGTCTGAGCAGGAGAGCGCATCGGCACTAGTGAGCCCGATTGCACATCCGCAGTCGTCAGGCCGAGTGCCCATGAGCAGTAGTGAGTCCAAGTGCGAATGAGCACTAGTGACCCCGAGTGCGCATGCACAGTAGTGAGCCCGTGTGCGCATGCGCAGTAGTGCGCCCGAGTGCGCATGAGCAGTAGTGAGCCCGAGCGCGCATGCGCAGTAGTGACCCCGAGTGCGCATGCACACTAGTGACCCCGAGTGCGCATGCGCAGTAGAGAGCCCGATTGCGCATGTGCAGGTCTGAGCCGGAGGGCGCATCCGCAGTAGTGAGTCCGAGTGCGCACGAGCAGTATTGAGCCCGATTGCGCATCCGCAGCAGTGAGTCCGAGTGCGCATGAGCAGTAGTGAGCCCATGTGCGCATGCACAATGTTGAGCCCGTGTGCGCATGCGCAGTAGTGAGCCCGAGTGCGCATGAGCAGTAGTGAGCCCGTGTGTGCATGAGCAGTAGTGACCCCGAGTGCGCATGCACAGTAGTGAGCCCGTGTGCGCATGCGCAGTAGTGAGCCCGAGTGCGCATGTGCAGGTCTGAGCCGGAGTGCGCACGCGCAGTAGTGACCACGAGTGCGCAAGCGCAGTAGTGACCCGAGCGCGCATCCGCAGTAGTGAGCCCGATTGCGCATCGGCAGCAGTGAGTCCGAGTGCGCATTAGCAGTAGTGACCCCGAGCGCGCATGCGGAGTAGTGAGCCCGATTGCGCATCCGCAGTAGGGTGTCTGTGTGCGCATGCGCAGTAGTGAGCCCGATTGCGCATCGGCAGTAGTGAGTCCGAGTGCCCATGAGCCGTAGTGAGTCCGAGTGCGCATGAGCAGTAGTGAGTCCGTGTGCGCATGAGTAGTAGCGACCCTGAGTGCGCATGCGCAGTAGTGTGCCAGAGCGCGCATCCGCAGTAGTGAGTCCGAGTGCGCATGAGCAGTAGTGACCCCGAGTGCGCATGCGCAGTAGTGATCCCGATTGCGCATGTGCAGGTCTGAGCAGGAGAGCGCATCGGCACTAGTGAGCCCGATTGCACATCCGCAGTCGTCAGGCCGAGTGCCCATGAGCAGTAGTGAGTCCAAGTGCGAATGAGCACTAGTGACCCCGAGTGCGCATGCACAGTAGTGAGCCCGTGTGCGCATGCGCAGTAGTGCGCCCGAGTGCGCATGAGCAGTAGTGAGCCCGAGCGCGCATGCGCAGTAGTGACCCCGAGTGCGCATGCACACTAGTGAGCCCGAGTGCGCATGCGCAGTAGAGAGCCCGATTGCGCATGTGCAGGTCTGAGCCGGAGAGCGCATCCGCAGTAGTGAGTCCGAGTGCGCATGTGCAGTAGTGACCCCGAGCGCGCATGAGCAGTAGTGAGACAGAGTGCACATGCACAGTAGTGAGCCCGTGTGCGCATGCGCAGTAGTGAGACCGATTGCGCATGTGCAGGTCTGAGCAGGAGAGCGCATCCGCAGTAGTGAGCCCGTGTGCGCATGAGCAGTAGTGACCCCGAGTGCGCATCGGCAGTGGTGAGTCCGAGTGCGCATGAGCAGTAGTGACCCCGAGTGCGCATGCGCAGTAGTCACCCGAGCGCGCATCCGCAGTAGTGAGCCCGATTGCGCATCGGCAGTAGTGAGTCCGAGTGCCCATGAGCCGTAGTGAGTCCGAGTGCGCATGAGCAGTAGTGAGTCCGTGTGCGCATGAGTAGTAGCGACCCTGAGTGCGCATGCGCAGTAGTGAGCCCGAGTGCGCATGAGCAGTAGTGAGCCCGTGTGCGCATGAGCAGTAGTGACCCCGAGTGCGCATGCACAGCAGTGAGCCCGTGCGCGCATGCGCAGTAGTGCGCCCGTGTGCGCATGCGCAGAATTGAGCTCGAGTGCGCATGCGCAGTAGTGAGCCCGAGTGCGCATCCGCAGTAGTGAGACAGTGTGCACATGAGCAGTAGTGAGTCCGAGTGCGCACGAGCAGTATTGAGCCCGATTGCGCATCCGCAGCAGTGAGTCCGAGTGCGCATGAGCAGTAGTGAGGCCGAGTGCGCATGCGCAGTAGAGAGCCCGATTGCGCATGTGCAGGTCTGCGCCGGAGAGCGCATCCGCAGCAGTGAGTCCGAGTGCGCATGCGCAGTAGTGTCCCCAAGCGCCCATGCGCAGTAGTGAGCCCGATTGCGCATCCACAGTAGTGAGTCCGTGTGCGCATGCGCAGTAGTGGGCCCGAGTGCGCATGCGCAGTAGTGACTCCGATTGCGCATGCACAGTAGTGAGCCCGTGTGCGCATGCGCAGTAGTGAGCCCGAGTGCGCATGCACAGTAGTGGGCCCGTGTGCGCATGCGCAGTAGTGTGCCCGAGTGCGCATGCACAGTAGTGGGCCCGTGTGCGCATGCGCAGTAGTGAGCCCGAGTGCGCATGCACAGTAGTGAGCCCGCGTGCCCATCCGCAGTAGTGAGTCAGTGTGCGCATGAGCAGTAGTGAGTCCGAGTGCGCATGCGCAGTAGAGAGCCCGATTGCGCATGCGCAATAGTGAGACCGTGTGCGCATGGGCAGTAGTGGCCCCGAGTGCGCATGCACAGTAGTGTGCCCGAGTGCGCATGCACAGTAGTGAGCCCGAGTGCGCATGCGCAGTAGAGATCCCGATTGCGCATATGCAGGTCTGAGCCGGAGAGCGCATCCGCAGTAGTGAGTCCGAAAGCGCATGAGCAGTAGTGACCCCGAGTGCGCATGCGCAGTAGTGGGCCCGTGTGTGCATGCGCAGTAGTGAGCCCGAGTGCGCATCCGCAGTAGTGAGACAGTGTGCGCATGAGCAGTAGTGAGTCCGAGTGCGCACGAGCAGTAGTGAGCCGGAGTGCGCATCCGCAGCAGTGAGTCCGAGTGCGCATGAGCAGTAGTGACTCCGAGCTCGCATGCGGAGTAGTGAGCCCGATTGCGCATCCGCAGTAGGGAGTCCGTGTGCGCATGCGCAGTAGTGAGCCCGAGTGCGCATTCGCAGCAGTGAGTCCGAGTGCGCATGAGCAGTAGTAAGGCCGAGTGCGCATGCGCAGTAGAGAGCCCGATTGCTCATGCGCAGGTCTGAGCTGGAGAGCGCATCCGCAGTAGTGAGTCCGAGTGCGCATGCGCAGTAGTGACCCCGAGCGCGCATGAGCAGTAGTGAGCCAGAGTGCGCATGCACAGTAGTGAGCCCGTGTGCGCATGCGCAGTAGCGAGACCGATTGCGCATGTGCAGGTCTGAGCAGGAGAGCGCATCCGCAGTAGTGATCCCAATTGCACCGTCGCAGTAGTGAAGCCGAGTGCCCATGAGCAGTGCTGAGTCCAAGTGCGAATGAGCACTAGTGTCCCCGAGTGCGCATGCACAGTAGTGAGCCCGTGTGCGCATGCGCAGTCGTGAGGCCGAGTGCCCATGAGCAGTAGTGAGCCCGATTGCGCATGCGCAGTAGTGACCCCGAGTGCGCATGCATAGCAGTGAGCCCGAGTGCGCATGCACAGTAGTGAGCCCGTGTGCGCATGCGCAGTAGTGAGCCCGAGTGCGCATGCACAGTAGTGGGCCCGTGTGCGCATGCGCAGTATTGAGTCCGAGTGCGCATGAGTAGTAGTGAATCCGAGCGCAAATGCGCAGTAATGAGCCCGATTGCGGATCCGCTGCATTCTGTCCGAGTGCGCATGAGCAGTAGTGAGTCCGAGTGCGCATGAGCAGTAGTGAGCCCGAGTGCGCATGAGCAGTAGTGAGGCCGATTGCGCATGTGCAGGTCTGAGCAGGAGAGCGCATCCGCACTAGTGAGCCCGATTGCACATCCGCAGTCGTGAGGCCGAGTGCCCATGAGCAGTAGTGAGTCCAAGTGCGAATGAGCACTAGTGACCCCGAGTGCGCATGCACAGTAGTGAGCCCGTGTGCGCATGCGCAGTAGTGCGCCCGAGTGCGCATGAGCAGTAGTGACCCCGAGCGCGCATGCGGAGTAGTGAGCCCGATTGCGCATCCGCAGTAGGGTGTCTGTGTGCGCATGCGCAGTAGTGAGCTCGTGCGCGCATCCGCAGTAGTGAGCCCGATTGCGCATCCGCAGCAGTGAGTCCGAGTGCGCATGAGCAGTAGTGACCCCGAGTGCGCATGCTCAGTAGTGAGCCCGAGTGCGCATGCACAGTAGTGAGCCCGAGTGCGCATGCGCAGAATTGAGCTCGAGCGCGCATGTGCAGTTCTGAGCCGCAGTGCGCATCCGCAGTAGCGACCACGAGTGCGAATGCACAGTAGTGAGCCCGTGTGCGCATGCGCAGTAGTGACCCCGAGTGCGCATGCACAGTAGTGAGCCCGTGTGCGCATGCGCAGTAGTGAGCCCGAGTGCGCATGTGCAGGTCTGAGCCGGAGTGCGCACGCGCAGTAGTGACCACGAGCGCGCAAGCGCAGTAGTGACCCGAGCGCGCATCCGCAGTAGTGAGCCCGATTGCGCATCGGCAGCAGTGAGTCCGAGTGCGCATGAGCAGTAGTGACCCCGAGCGCGCATGCGGAGTAGTGAGCCCGATTGCGCATCCGCAGTAGGGTGTCTGTGTGCGCATGCGCAGTAGTGAGCCCGATTGCGCATCGGCAGTAGTGAGTCCGAGTGCCCATGAGCCGTAGTGAGTCCGAGTGCGCATGAGCAGTAGTGAGTCCGTGTGCGCATGAGTAGTAGCGACCCTGAGTGCGCATGCGCAGTAGTGTGCCCGAGCGCGCATCCGCAGTAGTGAGTCCGAGTGCGCATGAGCAGTAGTGACCCCGAGTGCGCATGCGCAGTAGTGATCCCGATTGCGCATGTGCAGGTCTGAGCAGGAGAGCGCATCGGCACTAGTGAGCCCGATTGCACATCCGCAGTCGTCAGGCCGAGTGCCCATGAGCAGTAGTGAGTCCAAGTGCGAATGAGCACTAGTGACCCCGAGTGCGCATGCACAGTAGTGAGCCCGTGTGCGCATGCGCAGTAGTGCGCCCGAGTGCGCATGAGCAGTAGTGAGCCCGAGCGCGCATGCGCAGTAGTGACCCCGAGTGCGCATGCACACTAGTGACCCCGAGTGCGCATGCGCAGTAGAGAGCCCGATTGCGCATGTGCAGGTCTGAGCCGGAGGGCGCATCCGCAGTAGTGAGTCCGAGTGCGCACGAGCAGTATTGAGCCCGATTGCGCATCCGCAGCAGTGAGTCCGAGTGCGCATGAGCAGTAGTGAGCCCATGTGCGCATGCACAATGTTGAGCCCGTGTGCGCATGCGCAGTAGTGAGCCCGAGTGCGCATGAGCAGTAGTGAGCCCGTGTGTGCATGAGCAGTAGTGACCCCGAGTGCGCATGCACAGTAGTGAGCCCGTGTGCGCATGCGCAGTAGTGAGCCCGAGTGCGCATGTGCAGGTCTGAGCCGGAGTGCGCACGCGCAGTAGTGACCACGAGTGCGCAAGCGCAGTAGTGACCCGAGCGCGCATCCGCAGTAGTGAGCCCGATTGCGCATCGACAGCAGTGAGTCCGAGTGCGCATTAGCAGTAGTGACCCCGAGCGCGCATGCGGAGTAGTGAGCCCGATTGCGCATCCGCAGTAGGGTGTCTGTGTGCGCATGCGCAGTAGTGAGCCCGATTGCGCATCGGCAGTAGTGAGTCCGAGTGCCCATGAGCCGTAGTGAGTCCGAGTGCGCATGAGCAGTAGTGAGTCCGTGTGCGCATGAGTAGTAGCGACCCTGAGTGCGCATGCGCAGTAGTGTGCCAGAGCGCGCATCCGCAGTAGTGAGTCCGAGTGCGCATGAGCAGTAGTGACCCCGAGTGCGCATGCGCAGTAGTGATCCCGATTGCGCATGTGCAGGTCTGAGCAGGAGAGCGCATCGGCACTAGTGAGCCCGATTGCACATCCGCAGTCGTCAGGCCGAGTGCCCATGAGCAGTAGTGAGTCCAAGTGCGAATGAGCACTAGTGACCCCGAGTGCGCATGCACAGTAGTGAGCCCGTGTGTGCATGCGCAGTAGTGCGCCCGAGTGCGCATCCGCAGTAGTGAGACAGTGTGCGCATGAGCAGTAGTGAGTCCGAGTGCGCACGAGCAGTAGTGAGCCGGATTGCGCATCCGCAGCAGTGAGTCCGAGTGCGCATGAGCAGTAGTGACTCCGAGCTCGCATGCGGAGTAGTGAGCCCGATTGCGCATCCGCACTAGGGAGTCCGTGTGCGCATGAGCAGTAGTGAGACAGAGTGCACATGCACAGTAGTGAGCCCGTGTGCGCATGCGCAGTAGTGAGACCGATTGCGCATGTGCAGGTCTGAGCAGGAGAGCGCATCCGCAGTAGTGAGCCCGTGTGCGCATGAGCAGTAGTGACCCCGAGTGCGCATCGGCAGTGGTGAGTCCGAGTGCGCATGAGCAGTAGTGACCCCGAGTGCGCATGCGCAGTAGTCACCCGAGCGCGCATCCGCAGTAGTGAGCCCGATTGCGCATCGGCAGTAGTGAGTCCGAGTGCCCATGAGCCGTAGTGAGTCCGAGTGCGCATGAGCAGTAGTGAGTCCGTGTGCGCATGAGTAGTAGCGACCCTGAATGCGCATGCGCAGTAGTGAGCCCGAGTGCGCATGAGCAGTAGTGAGCCCGTGTGCGCATGAGCAGTAGTGACCCCGAGTGCGCATGCACAGCAGTGAGCCCGTGCGCGCATGCGCAGTAGTGCGCCCGTGTGCGCATGCGCAGAATTGAGCTCGAGTGCGCATGCGCAGTAGTGAGCCCGAGTGCGCATCCGCAGTAGTGAGACAGTGTGCACATGAGCAGTAGTGAGTCCGAGTGCGCACGAGCAGTATTGAGCCCGATTGCGCATCCGCAGCAGTGAGTCCGAGTGCGCATGAGCAGTAGTGAGGCCGAGTGCGCATGCGCAGTAGAGAGCCCGATTGCGCATGTGCAGGTCTGCGCCGGAGAGCGCATCCGCAGCAGTGAGTCCGAGTGCGCATGCGCAGTAGTGTCCCCAAGCGCCCATGCGCAGTAGTGAGCCCGATTGCGCATCCACAGTAGTGAGTCCGTGTGCGCATGCGCAGTAGTGGGCCCGAGTGCGCATGCGCAGTAGTGACTCCGATTGCGCATGCACAGTAGTGAGCCCGTGTGCGCATGCGCAGTAGTGAGCCCGAGTGCGCATGCACAGTAGTGGGCCCGTGTGCGCATGCGCAGTAGTGTGCCCGAGTGCGCATGCACAGTAGTGGGCCCGTGTGCGCATGCGCAGTAGTGAGCCCGAGTGCGCATGCACAGTAGTGAGCCCGAGTGCGCATGAGCAGTAGTGACCCCGAGCGCGCTTGCGCAGTAGTGAGCCCGTGTGCGCATGCGTAGTAGTGAGCTCGAGTGCGCATGTGCAGGTCTGAGCCGGAGTGCGCACGTGCAGTAGTGACCCCGAGTGCGCTTGCGCAGTAATGACCCGAGCGCGCATCCGCAGTAGTGAGCCCGATTGCGCATCCGCATTAGTGAGTCCGAGTGCGCATGAGCAGTAGCGAGTCCGAGTGCGCATGAGCAGTAGTGACCCCGAGCGCGCATGCGGAGTAGTGAGCCCGATTGCGCATCCGCAGTACGGAGTCCGTGTGCGCATGCGCAGTAGTGAGCCCGATTGCGCATCGGCAGTAGTGAGTCCGAGTGCCCATGAGCCGTAGTGAGTCCGAGTGCGCATGAGCAGTAGTGAGTCCGAGTGCGCATGAGTAGTAGCGACCCTGAGTGCGCATGCGCAGTAGTGAGCCCGCGTGCCCATCCGCAGTAGTGAGTCAGTGTGCGCATGAGCAGTAGTGAGTCCGAGTGCGCATGCGCAGTAGAGAGCCCGATTGCGCATGCGCAATAGTGAGACCGTGTGCGCATGGGCAGTAGTGGCCCCGAGTGCGCATGCACAGTAGTGTGCCCGAGTGCGCATGCACAGTAGTGAGCCCGAGTGCGCATGCGCAGTAGAGATCCCGATTGCGCATATGCAGGTCTGAGCCGGAGAGCGCATCCGCAGTAGTGAGTCCGAAAGCGCATCCGCAGTAGCGACCCCGAGTGCGCACGCACAGCTGTGGGCCCGTGTGTGCATGCGCAGTAGTGAGCCCGAGTGCGCATCCGCAGTAGTGAGACAGTGTGCGCATGAGCAGTAGTGAGTCCGAGTGCGCACGAGCAGTAGTGAGCCGGATTGCGCATCCGCAGCAGTGAGTCCGAGTGCGCATGAGCAGTAGTGACTCCGAGCTCGCATGCGGAGTAGTGAGCCCGATTGCGCATCCGCACTAGGGAGTCCGTGTGCGCATGAGCAGTAGTGAGACAGAGTGCACATGCACAGTAGTGAGCCCGTGTGCGCATGCGCAGTAGTGAGACCGATTGCGCATGTGCAGGTCTGAGCAGGAGAGCGCATCCGCAGTAGTGAGCCCGTGTGCGCATGAGCAGTAGTGACCCCGAGTGCGCATCGGCAGTGGTGAGTCCGAGTGCGCATGAGCAGTAGTGACCCCGAGTGCGCATGCGCAGTAGTCACCCGAGCGCGCATCCGCAGTAGTGAGCCCGATTGCGCATCGGCAGTAGTGAGTCCGAGTGCCCATGAGCCGTAGTGAGTCCGAGTGCGCATGAGCAGTAGTGAGTCCGTGTGCGCATGAGTAGTAGCGACCCTGAATGCGCATGCGCAGTAGTGAGCCCGAGTGCGCATGAGCAGTAGTGAGCCCGTGTGCGCATGAGCAGTAGTGACCCCGAGTGCGCATGCACAGCAGTGAGCCCGTGCGCGCATGCGCAGTAGTGCGCCCGTGTGCGCATGCGCAGAATTGAGCTCGAGTGCGCATGCGCAGTAGTGAGCCCGAGTGCGCATCCGCAGTAGTGAGACAGTGTGCACATGAGCAGTAGTGAGTCCGAGTGCGCACGAGCAGTATTGAGCCCGATTGCGCATCCGCAGCAGTGAGTCCGAGTGCGCATGAGCAGTAGTGAGGCCGAGTGCGCATGCGCAGTAGAGAGCCCGATTGCGCATGTGCAGGTCTGCGCCGGAGAGCGCATCCGCAGCAGTGAGTCCGAGTGCGCATGCGCAGTAGTGTCCCCAAGCGCCCATGCGCAGTAGTGAGCCCGATTGCGCATCCACAGTAGTGAGTCCGTGTGCGCATGCGCAGTAGTGGGCCCGAGTGCGCATGCGCAGTAGTGACTCCGATTGCGCATGCACAGTAGTGAGCCCGTGTGCGCATGCGCAGTAGTGAGCCCGAGTGCGCATGCACAGTAGTGGGCCCGTGTGCGCATGCGCAGTAGTGTGCCCGAGTGCGCATGCACAGTAGTGGGCCCGTGTGCGCATGCGCAGTAGTGAGCCCGAGTGCGCATGCACAGTAGTGAGCCCGAGTGCGCATGAGCAGTAGTGACCCCGAGCGCGCTTGCGCAGTAGTGAGCCCGTGTGCGCATGCGTAGTAGTGAGCTCGAGTGCGCATGTGCAGGTCTGAGCCGGAGTGCGCACGTGCAGTAGTGACCCCGAGTGCGCTTGCGCAGTAATGACCCGAGCGCGCATCCGCAGTAGTGAGCCCGATTGCGCATCCGCATTAGTGAGTCCGAGTGCGCATGAGCAGTAGCGAGTCCGAGTGCGCATGAGCAGTAGTGACCCCGAGCGCGCATGCGGAGTAGTGAGCCCGATTGCGCATCCGCAGTACGGAGTCCGTGTGCGCATGCGCAGTAGTGAGCCCGATTGCGCATCGGCAGTAGTGAGTCCGAGTGCCCATGAGCCGTAGTGAGTCCGAGTGCGCATGAGCAGTAGTGAGTCCGAGTGCGCATGAGTAGTAGCGACCCTGAGTGCGCATGCGCAGTAGTGAGCCCGCGTGCCCATCCGCAGTAGTGAGTCAGTGTGCGCATGAGCAGTAGTGAGTCCGAGTGCGCATGCGCAGTAGAGAGCCCGATTGCGCATGCGCAATAGTGAGACCGTGTGCGCATGGGCAGTAGTGGCCCCGAGTGCGCATGCACAGTAGTGTGCCCGAGTGCGCATGCACAGTAGTGAGCCCGAGTGCGCATGCGCAGTAGAGATCCCGATTGCGCATATGCAGGTCTGAGCCGGAGAGCGCATCCGCAGTAGTGAGTCCGAAAGCGCATCCGCAGTAGCGACCCCGAGTGCGCACGCACAGCAGTGGGCCCGTGTGTGCATGCGCAGTAGTGAGCCCGAGTGCGCATCCGCTGTAGTGAGACAGTGTGCGCATGAGCAGTAGTGAGTCCGAGTGCGCACGAGCAATAGTGAGCCGGATTGCGCATCCGCAGCAGTGAGTCCGAGTGCGCATGAGCAGTAGTGACTCCGAGCTCGCATGCGGAGTAGTGAGCCCGATTGCGCATCCGCAGTAGGGAGTCCGTGTGCGCATGCGCAGTAGTGAGCCCGAGTGCGCATGCGCAGTAGAGAGCCCGATTGCGCATGTGCAGGTCTGAGCCGGTGGGCGCATCCGCAGTAGTGCGTCCGAATGCGCATCCGCAGTAGCGATCCCGAGCGCGCATGAGCAGTAGTGAGCCCGAGTGCGCATGCACAGTAGTGAGCCCGTGTGCGCCTGCGCAGTAGTGAGCCCGATTGCGCATCCGCAGCAGTGAGTCCGAGTGCCCATGAGCAGTAGTGAGTCCAAGTGCGCAAGAGCAGTAGTGACCCCGGGTGCGCATGCACAGTAGTGAGCCCGTGTGCGCATGCGCAGTAGCGAGACCGATTGCGCATGTGCAGGTCTGAGCAGGAGAGCGCATCCGCAGTAGTGAGCCCAATTGCACCGTCGCAGTAGTGAAGCCGTGTGCCCATGAGCAGTAGTGAGTCCAAGTGCGAATGAGCACTAGTGTCCCCGTGGGCGCACGCGCAGTAGTGAGCCCGAGCGCGCATCCGCAGTAGTGAGTCCGAGTGCCCATGAGCAGTAGTGAGTCCAAGTGCGCAAGAGCAGTAGTGACCCCGGGTGCGCATGCACAGTAGTGAGCCCGTGCGCGCATGCGCAGTAGTGCGCCCGTGTGCGCATGCGCAGAAGTGAGCTCGAGTGCGCATGTGCAGTTCTGAGCCGGAGTACGCATCCGCAGTAGCGACCCCGTGTGCGCACGCACAATAGTGGGCGCGTGTGCGCATGCGCAGTAGTGAGCCCGAGTGCGCATCCGCAGTATTGAGACAGTGTGCGCATGAGCATTAGTGAGTGCGAGTGCGCATGCGCAGTAGAGTGCCCGATTGCGCATGCGCAATAGTGAGCCCGTGTGCGCATGGGTAGTAGTGACCCCGAGTGCGCATGCACAGTAGTGAGCCCGAGTGCGCATGCACAGTAGTGAGCCCGAGTGCGCATGCGCAGAATTGAGCTCGAGCCCGCATGTGCAGTTCTGAGCCGGAGTGCGCATCCACAGTAGCGACCCCGAGTGCGCACGCACAGTAGTGGGGCGGTGTGCGAACGCGCAGTAGTGAGCCCGAGTGCGCATGCGCAGTAGAGAGCCCGATTGCGCATGTGCAGGTCTGAGCCGGAGGGCGCATCCGCAGTAGTGAGTCCAAATGCGCATCCGCAGTAGCGACCCCCAGCGCGCATGAGCAGTAGTGAGCCCGAGTGCGCATGCGCAGTAGTGACCCCGAGCGCACATGAGCAGTAGTGAGCCCGTGTGCGCATGGACAGTAGCGAGCCCGTGTGCGCATGCGCAGTAGTGATCCCGATTGCGCATGTGCCGGTCTGAGCAGGAGAGCGCATCCGCACTAGTGAGCCCGATTGCACATCCGCAGTCGTGAGGCCGAGTGCCCATGAGCCGTAGTGAGTCCAAGTGCGAATGAGCACTAGTGACCCCGAGTGCGCATGCACAGTAGTGAGCCCGTGTGCGCATGCGCAGTCGTCAGGCCGAGTGCCAATGAGCAGTGGTGAGTCCAAGTGCGAATGAGCACTAGTGACCCCGAGTACGCATGCACAGTAGTGAGCCCGTGCGCGCATGCGCAGTAGTGCGCCCGAGTGCGCATGAGGAGTAGTGAGCCCGAGTGCGCATGCACGCTAGTGAGCCCGAGTGCGCATGAGCAGTAGTGAGCCAGAGTGCACATGCACAGTAGGGAGCCCGTGTGCGCATGCGCAGTAGTGAGCCCGATTGCGCATCCGCAGCAGTGAGTCCGAGTGCGCATGAGCAGTAGTGAGTCCAAGTGCGCATGAGCACTAGTGACCCCGAGTGCGCATGCGCAGTAGAGGGCCCGATTGCGCATGCACATTAGTGAGCCCGTTTGCGCATGGGCAGTCGTGAGGCCGAGTGCCCATGAGCAGTAGAGAGCCCGATTGCGCATGCGCAGTAGTGACCCCGAGTGCGCATGCACAGTAGTGAGCTCGTGCGCGCATGAGCAGTAGTGAGTCTGAATGCGCACGAGCAGTAGTGAGCCCCATTGAGCATCTGCAGCAGTGAGTCCGAGTGCGCATGGGCAGTAGTGAGGCCGAGTGCGCATGAGCAGTAGTGACCCCGAGTGCGCATGAGCAGTAGTGAGCCCGTGTGCGCATGCGCAGTAGTGAGCCCGAGTGCGCATGCACAGTAGTGGGCCCGTGTGCGCATGCGTAGTAGTGAGCCCGAGTGCGCATTCGCAGCAGTGAGTCCGAGTGCGCATGAGCAGTAGTAAGGCCGAGTGCGCATGCGCAGTAGAGAGCCCGATTGCTCATGCGCAGGTCTGAGCTGGAGAGCGCATCCGCAGTAGTGAGTCCGAGTGCGCATGCGCAGTAGTGACCCCGAGCGCGCATGAGCAGTAGTGAGCCAGAGTGCGCATGCACAGTAGTGAGCCCGTGTGCGCATGCGCAGTAGCGAAACCTATTGCGCATGTGCAGGTCTGAGCAGGAGAGCGCATCCGCAGTAGTGATCCCAATTGCACCGTCGCAGTAGTGAAGCCGAGTGCCCATGAGCAGTGCTGAGTCCAAGTGCGAATGAGCACTAGTGTCCCCGAGTGCGCATGCACAGTAGTGAGCCCGTGTGCGCATGCGCAGTCGTGAGGCCGAGTGCCCATGAGCAGTAGTGAGCCCGATTGCGCATGCGCAGTAGTGACCCCGAGTGCGCATGCATAGCAGTGAGCCCGAGTGCGCATGCACAGTAGTGAGCCCGTGTGCGCATGCGCAGTAGTGAGCCCGAGTGCGCATGCACAGTAGTGGGCCCGTGTGCGCATGCGCAGTATTGAGTCCGAGTGCGCATGAGTAGTAGTGACCCCGAGCGCAAATGCGCAGTAATGAGCCCGATTGCGGATCCGCTGCATTCTGTCCGAGTGCGCATGAGCAGTAGTGAGTCCGAGTGCGCATGAGCAGTAGTGAGCCCGAGTGCGCATGAGCAGTAGTGAGGCCGATTGCGCATGTGCAGGTCTGAGCAGGAGAGCGCATCCGCACTAGTGAGCCCGATTGCACATCCGCAGTCGTGAGGCCGAGTGCCCATGAGCAGTAGTGAGTCCAAGTGCGAATGAGCACTAGTGACCCCGAGTGCGCATGCACAGTAGTGAGCCCGTGTGCTAATGCGCAGTAGTGCGCCCGAGTGCGCATGAGCAGTAGTGACCCCGAGCGCGCATGCGGAGTAGTGAGCCCGATTGCGCATCCGCAGTAGGGTGTCTGTGTGCGCATGCGCAGTAGTGAGCCCGATTGCGCATCGGCAGTAGTGAGTCCGAGTGCCCATGAGCCGTAGTGAGTCCGAGTGCGCATGAGCAGTAGTGAGTCCGTGTGCGCATGAGTAGTAGCGACCCTGAGTGCGCATGCGCAGTAGTGTGCCCGAGCGCGCATCCGCAGTAGTGAGTCCGAGTGCGCATGAGCAGTAGTGACCCCGAGTGCGCATGCGCAGTAGTGATCCCGATTGCGCATGTGCAGGTCTGAGCAGGAGAGCGCATCGGCACTAGTGAGCCCGATTGCACATCCACAGTCGTCAGGCCGAGTGCCCATGAGCAGTAGTGAGTCCAAGTGCGAATGAGCACTAGTGACCCCGAGTGCGCATGCACAGTAGTGAGCCCGTGTGCGCATGCGCAGTAGTGCGCCCGAGTGCGCATGAGCAGTAGTGAGCCCGAGCGCGCATGCGCAGTAGTGACCCCGAGTGCGCATGCACACTAGTGACCCCGAGTGCGCATGCGCAGTAGAGAGCCCGATTGCGCATGTGCAGGTCTGAGCCGGAGGGCGCATCCGCAGTAGTGAGTCCGAGTGCGCACGAGCAGTAGTGAGCCCGTGTGTGCATGAGCAGTAGTGACCCCGAGTGCGCATGCACAGTAGTGAGCCCGTGTGCGCATGCGCAGTAGTGAGCCCGAGTGCGCATGTGCAGGTCTGAGCCGGAGTGCGCACGCGCAGTAGTGACCACGAGTGCGCAAGCGCAGTAGTGACCCGAGCGCGCATCCGCAGTAGTGAGCCCGATTGCGCATCGACAGCAGTGAGTCCGAGTGCGCATTAGCAGTAGTGACCCCGAGCGCGCATGCGGAGTAGTGAGCCCGATTGCGCATCCGCAGTAGGGTGTCTGTGTGCGCATGCGCAGTAGTGAGCCCGATTGCGCATCGGCAGTAGTGAGTCCGAGTGCCCATGAGCCGTAGTGAGTCCGAGTGCGCATGAGCAGTAGTGAGTCCGTGTGCGCATGAGTAGTAGCGACCCTGAGTGCGCATGCGCAGTAGTGTGCCAGAGCGCGCATCCGCAGTAGTGAGTCCGAGTGCGCATGAGCAGTAGTGACCCCGAGTGCGCATGCGCAGTAGTGATCCCGATTGCGCATGTGCAGGTCTGAGCAGGAGAGCGCATCGGCACTAGTGAGCCCGATTGCACATCCGCAGTCGTCAGGCCGAGTGCCCATGAGCAGTAGTGAGTCCAAGTGCGAATGAGCACTAGTGACCCCGAGTGCGCATGCACAGTAGTGAGCCCGTGTGCGCATGCGCAGTAGTGCGCCCGAGTGCGCATGAGCAGTAGTGAGCCCGAGCGCGCATGCGCAGTAGTGACCCCGAGTGCGCATGCACACTAGTGAGCCCGAGTGCGCATGCGCAGTAGAGAGCCCGATTGCGCATGTGCAGGTCTGAGCCGGAGAGCGCATCCGCAGTAGTGAGTCCGAGTGCGCATGTGCAGTAGTGACCCCGAGCGCGCATGAGCAGTAGTGAGACAGAGTGCACATGCACAGTAGTGAGCCCGTGTGCGCATGCGCAGTAGTGAGACCGATTGCGCATGTGCAGGTCTGAGCAGGAGAGCGCATCCGCAGTAGTGAGCCCGTGTGCGCATGAGCAGTAGTGACCCCGAGTGCGCATCGGCAGTGGTGAGTCCGAGTGCGCATGAGCAGTAGTGACCCCGAGTGCGCATGCGCAGTAGTCACCCGAGCGCGCATCCGCAGTAGTGAGCCCGATTGCGCATCGGCAGTAGTGAGTCCGAGTGCCCATGAGCCGTAGTGAGTCCGAGTGCGCATGAGCAGTAGTGAGTCCGTGTGCGCATGAGTAGTAGCGACCCTGAGTGCGCATGCGCAGTAGTGAGCCCGAGTGCGCATGAGCAGTAGTGAGCCCGTGTGCGCATGAGCAGTAGTGACCCCGAGTGCGCATGCACAGCAGTGAGCCCGTGCGCGCATGCGCAGTAGTGCGCCCGTGTGCGCATGCGCAGAATTGAGCTCGAGTGCGCATGCGCAGTAGTGAGCCCGAGTGCGCATCCGCAGTAGTGAGACAGTGTGCACATGAGCAGTAGTGAGTCCGAGTGCGCACGAGCAGTATTGAGCCCGATTGCGCATCCGCAGCAGTGAGTCCGAGTGCGCATGAGCAGTAGTGAGGCCGAGTGCGCATGCGCAGTAGAGAGCCCGATTGCGCATGTGCAGGTCTGCGCCGGAGAGCGCATCCGCAGCAGTGAGTCCGAGTGCGCATGCGCAGTAGTGTCCCCAAGCGCCCATGCGCAGTAGTGAGCCCGATTGCGCATCCACAGTAGTGAGTCCGTGTGCGCATGCGCAGTAGTGGGCCCGAGTGCGCATGCGCAGTAGTGACTCCGATTGCGCATGCACAGTAGTGAGCCCGTGTGCGCATGCGCAGTAGTGAGCCCGAGTGCGCATGCACAGTAGTGGGCCCGTGTGCGCATGCGCAGTAGTGTGCCCGAGTGCGCATGCACAGTAGTGGGCCCGTGTGCGCATGCGCAGTAGTGAGCCCGAGTGCGCATGCACAGTAGTGAGCCCGAGTGCGCATGAGCAGTAGTGACCCCGAGCGCGCTTGCGCAGTAGTGAGCCCGTGTGCGCATGCGTAGTAGTGAGCTCGAGTGCGCATGTGCAGGTCTGAGCCGGAGTGCGCACGTGCAGTAGTGACCCCGAGTGCGCTTGCGCAGTAATGACCCGAGCGCGCATCCGCAGTAGTGAGCCCGATTGCGCATCCGCATTAGTGAGTCCGAGTGCGCATGAGCAGTAGCGAGTCCGAGTGCGCATGAGCAGTAGTGACCCCGAGCGCGCATGCGGAGTAGTGAGCCCGATTGCGCATCCGCAGTACGGAGTCCGTGTGCGCATGCGCAGTAGTGAGCCCGATTGCGCATCGGCAGTAGTGAGTCCGAGTGCCCATGAGCCGTAGTGAGTCCGAGTGCGCATGAGCAGTAGTGAGTCCGAGTGCGCATGAGTAGTAGCGACCCTGAGTGCGCATGCGCAGTAGTGAGCCCGCGTGCCCATCCGCAGTAGTGAGTCAGTGTGCGCATGAGCAGTAGTGAGTCCGAGTGCGCATGCGCAGTAGAGAGCCCGATTGCGCATGCGCAATAGTGAGACCGTGTGCGCATGGGCAGTAGTGGCCCCGAGTGCGCATGCACAGTAGTGTGCCCGAGTGCGCATGCACAGTAGTGAGCCCGAGTGCGCATGCGCAGTAGAGATCCCGATTGCGCATATGCAGGTCTGAGCCGGAGAGCGCATCCGCAGTAGTGAGTCCGAAAGCGCATCCGCAGTAGCGACCCCGAGTGCGCACGCACAGCTGTGGGCCCGTGTGTGCATGCGCAGTAGTGAGCCCGAGTGCGCATCCGCAGTAGTGAGACAGTGTGCGCATGAGCAGTAGTGAGTCCGAGTGCGCACGAGCAGTAGTGAGCCGGATTGCGCATCCGCAGCAGTGAGTCCGAGTGCGCATGAGCAGTAGTGACTCCGAGCTCGCATGCGGAGTAGTGAGCCCGATTGCGCATCCGCACTAGGGAGTCCGTGTGCGCATGAGCAGTAGTGAGACAGAGTGCACATGCACAGTAGTGAGCCCGTGTGCGCATGCGCAGTAGTGAGACCGATTGCGCATGTGCAGGTCTGAGCAGGAGAGCGCATCCGCAGTAGTGAGCCCGTGTGCGCATGAGCAGTAGTGACCCCGAGTGCGCATCGGCAGTGGTGAGTCCGAGTGCGCATGAGCAGTAGTGACCCCGAGTGCGCATGCGCAGTAGTCACCCGAGCGCGCATCCGCAGTAGTGAGCCCGATTGCGCATCGGCAGTAGTGAGTCCGAGTGCCCATGAGCCGTAGTGAGTCCGAGTGCGCATGAGCAGTAGTGAGTCCGTGTGCGCATGAGTAGTAGCGACCCTGAGTGCGCATGCGCAGTAGTGAGCCCGAGTGCGCATGAGCAGTAGTGAGCCCGTGTGCGCATGAGCAGTAGTGACCCCGAGTGCGCATGCACAGCAGTGAGCCCGTGCGCGCATGCGCAGTAGTGCGCCCGTGTGCGCATGCGCAGAATTGAGCTCGAGTGCGCATGCGCAGTAGTGAGCCCGAGTGCGCATCCGCAGTAGTGAGACAGTGTGCACATGAGCAGTAGTGAGTCCGAGTGCGCACGAGCAGTATTGAGCCCGATTGCGCATCCGCAGCAGTGAGTCCGAGTGCGCATGAGCAGTAGTGAGGCCGAGTGCGCATGCGCAGTAGAGAGCCCGATTGCGCATGTGCAGGTCTGCGCCGGAGAGCGCATCCGCAGCAGTGAGTCCGAGTGCGCATGCGCAGTAGTGTCCCCAAGCGCCCATGCGCAGTAGTGAGCCCGATTGCGCATCCACAGTAGTGAGTCCGTGTGCGCATGCGCAGTAGTGGGCCCGAGTGCGCATGCGCAGTAGTGACTCCGATTGCGCATGCACAGTAGTGAGCCCGTGTGCGCATGCGCAGTAGTGAGCCCGAGTGCGCATGCACAGTAGTGGGCCCGTGTGCGCATGCGCAGTAGTGTGCCCGAGTGCGCATGCACAGTAGTGGGCCCGTGTGCGCATGCGCAGTAGTGAGCCCGAGTGCGCATGCACAGTAGTGAGCCCGAGTGCGCATGAGCAGTAGTGACCCCGAGCGCGCTTGCGCAGTAGTGAGCCCGTGTGCGCATGCGTAGTAGTGAGCTCGAGTGCGCATGTGCAGGTCTGAGCCGGAGTGCGCACGTGCAGTAGTGACCCCGAGTGCGCTTGCGCAGTAATGACCCGAGCGCGCATCCGCAGTAGTGAGCCCGATTGCGCATCCGCATTAGTGAGTCCGAGTGCGCATGAGCAGTAGCGAGTCCGAGTGCGCATGAGCAGTAGTGACCCCGAGCGCGCATGCGGAGTAGTGAGCCCGATTGCGCATCCGCAGTACGGAGTCCGTGTGCGCATGCGCAGTAGTGAGCCCGATTGCGCATCGGCAGTAGTGAGTCCGAGTGCCCATGAGCCGTAGTGAGTCCGAGTGCGCATGAGCAGTAGTGAGTCCGAGTGCGCATGAGTAGTAGCGACCCTGAGTGCGCATGCGCAGTAGTGAGCCCGCGTGCCCATCCGCAGTAGTGAGTCAGTGTGCGCATGAGCAGTAGTGAGTCCGAGTGCGCATGCGCAGTAGAGAGCCCGATTGCGCATGCGCAATAGTGAGACCGTGTGCGCATGGGCAGTAGTGGCCCCGAGTGCGCATGCACAGTAGTGTGCCCGAGTGCGCATGCACAGTAGTGAGCCCGAGTGCGCATGCGCAGTAGAGATCCCGATTGCGCATATGCAGGTCTGAGCCGGAGAGCGCATCCGCAGTAGTGAGTCCGAAAGCGCATCCGCAGTAGCGACCCCGAGTGCGCACGCACAGCAGTGGGCCCGTGTGTGCATGCGCAGTAGTGAGCCCGAGTGCGCATCCGCTGTAGTGAGACAGTGTGCGCATGAGCAGTAGTGAGTCCGAGTGCGCACGAGCAATAGTGAGCCGGATTGCGCATCCGCAGCAGTGAGTCCGAGTGCGCATGAGCAGTAGTGACTCCGAGCTCGCATGCGGAGTAGTGAGCCCGATTGCGCATCCGCAGTAGGGAGTCCGTGTGCGCATGCGCAGTAGTGAGCCCGAGTGCGCATGCGCAGTAGAGAGCCCGATTGCGCATGTGCAGGTCTGAGCCGGAGGGCGCATCCGCAGTAGTGCGTCCGAATGCGCATCCGCAGTAGCGATCCCGAGCGCGCATGAGCAGTAGTGAGCCCGAGTGCGCATGCACAGTAGTGAGCCCGTGTGCGCCTGCGCAGTAGTGAGCCCGATTGCGCATCCGCAGCAGTGAGTCCGAGTGCCCATGAGCAGTAGTGAGTCCAAGTGCGCAAGAGCAGTAGTGACCCCGGGTGCGCATGCACAGTAGTGAGCCCGTGTGCGCATGCGCAGTAGCGAGACCGATTGCGCATGTGCAGGTCTGAGCAGGAGAGCGCATCCGCAGTAGTGAGCCCAATTGCACCGTCGCAGTAGTGAAGCCGTGTGCCCATGAGCAGTAGTGAGTCCAAGTGCGAATGAGCACTAGTGTCCCCGTGGGCGCACGCGCAGTAGTGAGCCCGAGCGCGCATCCGCAGTAGTGAGTCCGAGTGCCCATGAGCAGTAGTGAGTCCAAGTGCGCAAGAGCAGTAGTGACCCCGGGTGCGCATGCACAGTAGTGAGCCCGTGCGCGCATGCGCAGTAGTGCGCCCGTGTGCGCATGCGCAGAAGTGAGCTCGAGTGCGCATGTGCAGTTCTGAGCCGGAGTACGCATCCGCAGTAGCGACCCCGTGTGCGCACGCACAATAGTGGGCGCGTGTGCGCATGCGCAGTAGTGAGCCCGAGTGCGCATCCGCAGTATTGAGACAGTGTGCGCATGAGCATTAGTGAGTGCGAGTGCGCATGCGCAGTAGAGTGCCCGATTGCGCATGCGCAATAGTGAGCCCGTGTGCGCATGGGTAGTAGTGACCCCGAGTGCGCATGCACAGTAGTGAGCCCGAGTGCGCATGCACAGTAGTGAGCCCGAGTGCGCATGCGCAGTAGAGAGCCCGATTGCGCATGTGCAGGTCTGAGCCGGAGGGCGCATCCGCAGTAGTGAGTCCAAATGCGCATCCGCAGTAGCGACCCCCAGCGCGCATGAGCAGTAGTGAGCCCGAGTGCGCATGCGCAGTAGTGACCCCGAGCGCACATGAGCAGTAGTGAGCCCGTGTGCGCATGGACAGTAGCGAGCCCGTGTGCGCATGCGCAGTAGTGATCCCGATTGCGCATGTGCCGGTCTGAGCAGGAGAGCGCATCCGCACTAGTGAGCCCGATTGCACATCCGCAGTCGTGAGGCCGAGTGCCCATGAGCCGTAGTGAGTCCAAGTGCGAATGAGCACTAGTGACCCCGAGTGCGCATGCACAGTAGTGAGCCCGTGTGCGCATGCGCAGTCGTCAGGCCGAGTGCCAATGAGCAGTGGTGAGTCCAAGTGCGAATGAGCACTAGTGACCCCGAGTACGCATGCACAGTAGTGAGCCCGTGCGCGCATGCGCAGTAGTGCGCCCGAGTGCGCATGAGGAGTAGTGAGCCCGAGTGCGCATGCACGCTAGTGAGCCCGAGTGCGCATGAGCAGTAGTGAGCCAGAGTGCACATGCACAGTAGGGAGCCCGTGTGCGCATGCGCAGTAGTGAGCCCGATTGCGCATCCGCAGCAGTGAGTCCGAGTGCGCATGAGCAGTAGTGAGTCCAAGTGCGCATGAGCACTAGTGACCCCGAGTGCGCATGCGCAGTAGAGGGCCCGATTGCGCATGCACATTAGTGAGCCCGTTTGCGCATGGGCAGTCGTGAGGCCGAGTGCCCATGAGCAGTAGAGAGCCCGATTGCGCATGCGCAGTAGTGACCCCGAGTGCGCATGCACAGTAGTGAGCTCGTGCGCGCATGAGCAGTAGTGAGTCTGAATGCGCACGAGCAGTAGTGAGCCCCATTGAGCATCTGCAGCAGTGAGTCCGAGTGCGCATGGGCAGTAGTGAGGCCGAGTGCGCATGAGCAGTAGTGACCCCGAGTGCGCATGAGCAGTAGTGAGCCCGTGTGCGCATGCGCAGTAGTGAGCCCGAGTGCGCATGCACAGTAGTGGGCCCGTGTGCGCATGCGTAGTAGTGAGCCCGAGTGCGCATTCGCAGCAGTGAGTCCGAGTGCGCATGAGCAGTAGTAAGGCCGAGTGCGCATGCGCAGTAGAGAGCCCGATTGCTCATGCGCAGGTCTGAGCTGGAGAGCGCATCCGCAGTAGTGAGTCCGAGTGCGCATGCGCAGTAGTGACCCCGAGCGCGCATGAGCAGTAGTGAGCCAGAGTGCGCATGCACAGTAGTGAGCCCGTGTGCGCATGCGCAGTAGCGAAACCTATTGCGCATGTGCAGGTCTGAGCAGGAGAGCGCATCCGCAGTACTGATCCCAATTGCACCGTCGCAGTAGTGAAGCCGAGTGCCCATGAGCAGTGCTGAGTCCAAGTGCGAATGAGCACTAGTGTCCCCGAGTGCGCATGCACAGTAGTGAGCCCGTGTGCGCATGCGCAGTCGTGAGGCCGAGTGCCCATGAGCAGTAGTGAGCCCGATTGCGCATGCGCAGTAGTGACCCCGAGTGCGCATGCATAGCAGTGAGCCCGAGTGCGCATGCACAGTAGTGAGCCCGTGTGCGCATGCGCAGTAGTGAGCCCGAGTGCGCATGCACAGTAGTGGGCCCGTGTGCGCATGCGCAGTATTGAGTCCGAGTGCGCATGAGTAGTAGTGACCCCGAGCGCAAATGCGCAGTAATGAGCCCGATTGCGGATCCGCTGCATTCTGTCCGAGTGCGCATGAGCAGTAGTGAGTCCGAGTGCGCATGAGCAGTAGTGAGCCCGAGTGCGCATGAGCAGTAGTGAGGCCGATTGCGCATGTGCAGGTCTGAGCAGGAGAGCGCATCCGCACTAGTGAGCCCGATTGCACATCCGCAGTCGTGAGGCCGAGTGCCCATGAGCAGTAGTGAGTCCAAGTGCGAATGAGCACTAGTGACCCCGAGTGCGCATGCACAGTAGTGAGCCCGTGTGCTAATGCGCAGTAGTGCGCCCGAGTGCGCATGAGCAGTAGTGACCCCGAGCGCGCATGCGGAGTAGTGAGCCCGATTGCGCATCCGCAGTAGGGTGTCTGTGTGCGCATGCGCAGTAGTGAGCCCGATTGCGCATCGGCAGTAGTGAGTCCGAGTGCCCATGAGCCGTAGTGAGTCCGAGTGCGCATGAGCAGTAGTGAGTCCGTGTGCGCATGAGTAGTAGCGACCCTGAGTGCGCATGCGCAGTAGTGTGCCCGAGCGCGCATCCGCAGTAGTGAGTCCGAGTGCGCATGAGCAGTAGTGACCCCGAGTGCGCATGCGCAGTAGTGATCCCGATTGCGCATGTGCAGGTCTGAGCAGGAGAGCGCATCGGCACTAGTGAGCCCGATTGCACATCCACAGTCGTCAGGCCGAGTGCCCATGAGCAGTAGTGAGTCCAAGTGCGAATGAGCACTAGTGACCCCGAGTGCGCATGCACAGTAGTGAGCCCGTGTGCGCATGCGCAGTAGTGCGCCCGAGTGCGCATGAGCAGTAGTGAGCCCGAGCGCGCATGCGCAGTAGTGACCCCGAGTGCGCATGCACACTAGTGACCCCGAGTGCGCATGCGCAGTAGAGAGCCCGATTGCGCATGTGCAGGTCTGAGCCGGAGGGCGCATCCGCAGTAGTGAGTCCGAGTGCGCACGAGCAGTATTGAGCCCGATTGCGCATCCGCAGCAGTGAGTCCGAGTGCGCATGAGCAGTAGTGAGCCCATGTGCGCATGCACAATGTTGAGCCCGTGTGCGCATGCGCAGTAGTGAGCCCGAGTGCGCATGAGCAGTAGTGAGCCCGTGTGTGCATGAGCAGTAGTGACCCCGAGTGCGCATGCACAGTAGTGAGCCCGTGTGCGCATGCGCAGTAGTGAGCCCGAGTGCGCATGTGCAGGTCTGAGCCGGAGTGCGCACGCGCAGTAGTGACCACGAGTGCGCAAGCGCAGTAGTGACCCGAGCGCGCATCCGCAGTAGTGAGCCCGATTGCGCATCAGCAGCAGTGAGTCCGAGTGCGCATGAGCAGTAGTGACCCCGAGCGCGCATGCGGAGTAGTGAGCCCGATTGCGCATCCGCAGTAGGGTGTCTGTGTGCGCATGCGCAGTAGTGAGCCCGATTGCGCATCGGCAGTCGTGAGTCCGAGTGCCCATGAGCCGTAGTGAGTCCGAGTGCGCATGAGCAGTAGTGAGTCCGTGTGCGCATGAGTAGTAGCGACCCTGAGTGCGCATGCGCAGTAGTGTGCCCGAGCGCGCATCCGCAGCAGTGAGTCCGAGTGCGCATGAGCAGTAGTGACCCCGAGTGCGCATGCGCAGTAGTGATCCCGATTGCGCATGTGCAGGTCTGAGCAGGAGAGCGCATCGGCACTAGTGAGCCCGATTGCACATCCACAGTCGTCAGGCCGAGTGCCCATGAGCAGTAGTGAGTCCAAGTGCGAATGAGCACTAGTGACCCCGAGTGCGCATGCACAGTAGTGAGCCCGTGTGCGCATGCGCAGTAGTGCGCCCGAGTGCGCATGAGCAGTAGTGAGCCCGAGCGCGCATGCGCAGTAGTGACACCGAGTGCGCATGCACACTAGTGAGCCCGAGTGCGCATGCGCCGTAGAGAGCCCGATTGCGCATGTGCAGGTCTGAGCCGGAGAGCGCATCCGCAGTAGTGAGTCCGAGTGCGCATGCGCAGTAGTGACCCCGAGCGCGCATGAGCAGTAGTGAGCCAGAGTGCACATGCACAGTAGTGAGCCCGTGTGCGCATGCGCAGTAGTGAGACCGATTGCGCATGTGCAGGTCTGAGCAGGAGAGCGCATCCGCAGTAGTGAGCCCGTGTGCGCATGAGCAGTAGTGACCCCGAGTGCGCATCGGCAGTGGTGAGTCCGAGTGCGCATGAGCAGTAGTGAGCCCGTGTGCGCATGAGCAGTAGTGACCCCGAGTGCGCATGCGCAGTAGTGACCCGAGCGCGCATCCGCAGTAGTGAGCCCGATTGCGTATCGGCCGCAGTGAGTCCGAGTGCGCATGTGCAGTAGTGAGTCCGAGTGGGCATGAGCACTAGTGACCCCGAGCGCGCATGCGGGGTAGTGAGCCCGATTGCGCATCCGCAGTAGGGTGTCTGTGTGCGCATGCGCAGTAGTGAGCCCGATTGCGCATCGGCAGTAGTGAGTCCGAGTGCCCATGAGCCGTAGTGAGTCCGAGTGCGCATGAGCAGTAGTGAGTCCGTGTGCGCATGAGTAGTAGCGACCCTGAGTGCGCATGCGCAGTAGTGAGCCCGAGTGCGCATGAGCAGTAGTGAGCCCGTGTGCGCATGAGCAGTAGTGACCCCGAGTGCGCATGCACAGTAGTGAGCCCGTGTGCGCATGCGCAGTAGTGAGCCCGGGTGCGCATGTGCAGTAGCGAGTCCGAGTGCGCATGAGCAGTAGTGAGACCGATTGCGCATCGGCAGTAGTGAGTCCGAGTGCCCATGAGCCGTAGAGAGTCCGAGTGCGCATGAGCAGTAGTGAGTCCGTGTGCGCATGAGTAGTAGCGACCCTGAGTGCGCATGCGCAGTAGTGAGCCCGAGTGCGCATGAGCAGTAGTGAGCCCGTATGCGCATGGGCAGTAGTGGCCCCGAGTGCGCATGCACAGTAGTGAACCCGAGTGCGCATGCACAGTAGTGAGCCCGAGTGCGCATGCGCAGTAGAGATCCCGATTGCGCATATGCAGGTCTGAGCCGGAGAGCGCATCCGCAGTAGTGAGCCCAATTGCACCGTCGCAGTAGTGAAGCCGTGTGCCCATGAGCAGTAGTGAGTCCAAGTGCGAATGAGCACTAGTGTCCCCGTGTGCGCACGCGCAGTAGTGAGCCCGAGCGCGCATCCGCAGTAGTGAGTCCGAGTGCCCATGAGCAGTAGTGAGTCCAAGTGCGCAAGAGCAGTAGTGACCCCGGGTGCGCATGCACAGTGGTGAGCCCGTGCGCGCATGCGCAGTAGTGCGCCCGTGTGCGCATGCGCAGAAGTGAGCTCGAGTGCGCATGTGCAGTTCTGAGCCGGAGTACGCATCCGCAGTAGCGACCCCGTGTGCGCACGCACAATAGTGGGCGCGTGTGCGCATGCGCAGTAGTGAGCCCGAGTGCGCATCCGCAGTATTGAGACAGTGTGCGCATGAGCATTAGTGAGTGCGAGTGCGCATGCGCAGTAGAGTGCCCGATTGCGCATGCGCAATAGTGAGCCCGTGTGCGCATGGGTAGTAGTGACCCCGAGTGCGCATGCACAGTAGTGAGCCCGAGTGCGCATGCACAGTAGTGAGCCCGAGTGCGCATGCGCAGAATTGAGCTCGAGCGCGCATGTGCAGTTCTGAGCCGGAGTGCGCATCCACAGTAGCGACCCCGAGTGCGCACGCACAGTAGTGGGGCGGTGTGCGCATGCGCAGTAGTGAGCCCGAGTGCGCATCCGCAGTAGTGAGACAGTGTGCGCATGAGCAGTAGTGAGTCCGCGTGCGCACGAGCAGTAGTGAGCCGGATTGCGCATCCGCAGCAGTGAGTCCGAGTGCGCATGAGCAGTAGTGACCCCGAGCTCGCATGCGGAGTAGTGAGCCCGATTGCGCATCCGCAGTAGGGAGTCCGTGTGCGCACGCGCAGTAGTGACCCCGAGTGCGCATGCGCAGTAGAGAGCCCGATTGCGCATGTGCAGGTCTGAGCCGGAGGGCGCATCCGCAGTAGTGAGTCCAAATGCGCATCCGCAGTAGCGACCCCCAGCGCGCATGAGCAGTAGTGAGCCCGAGTGCGCATGCGCAGTAGTGACCCCGAGCGCACATGAGCAGTAGTGAGCCCGTGTGCGCATGGAGAGTAGTGAGCCCGTGTGCGCATGCGCAGTAGTGATCCCGATTGCGCATGTGCCGGTCTGAGCAGGAGAGCGCATCCGCACTAGTGAGCCCGATTGCACATCCGCAGTCGTGAGGCCGAGTGCCCATGAGCAGTAGTGAGTCCAAGTGCGAATGAGCACTAGTGACCCCGAGTGCGCATGCACAGTAGTGAGCCCGTGTGCGCATGCGCAGTCGTCAGGCCGAGTGCCAATGAGCAGTGGTGAGTCCAAGTGCGAATGAGCACTAGTGACCCCGAGTACGCATGCACAGTAGTGAGCCCGTGCGCGCATGCGCAGTAGTGCGCCCGAGTGCGCATGAGGAGTAGTGAGCCCGAGTGCGCATGCACGCTAGTGAGCCCGAGTGCGCATGAGCAGTAGTGAGCCAGAGTGCACATGCACAGTAGGGCGCCCGTGTGCGCATGCGCAGTAGTGAGCCCGATTGCGCATCCGCAGCAGTGAGTCCGAGTGCGCATGAGCAGTAGTGAGTCCAAGTGCGCATGAGCACTAGTGACCCCGAGTGCGCATGCGCAGTAGAGGGCCCGATTGCGCATGCACATTAGTGAGCCCGTTTGCGCATGAGCAGTCGTGAGGCCGAGTGCCCATGAGCAGTAGTGAGCCCGATTGCGCATGCGCAGTAGTGACCCCGAGTGCGCATGCACAGTAGTGAGCTCGTGCGCGCATGAGCAGTAGTGAGTCTGAATGCGCACGAGCAGTAGTGAGCCCCATTGAGCATCTGCAGCAGTGAGTCCGAGTGCGCATGGGCAGTAGTGAGGCCGAGTGCGCATGAGCAGTAGTGACCCCGAGTGCGCATGAGCAGTAGTGAGCCCGTGTGCGCATGCGCAGTAGTGAGCCCGAGTGCGCATGCACAGTAGTGGGCCCGTGTGCGCATGCGTAGTAGTGAGCCCGAGTGCGCATTCGCAGCAGTGAGTCCGAGTGCGCATGACCAGTAGTAAGGCCGAGTGCGCATGCGCAGTAGAGAGCCCGATTGCTCATGCGCAGGTCTGAGCTGGAGAGCGCATCCGCAGTAGTGAGTCCGAGTGCGCATGCGCAGTAGTGACCCCGAGCGCGCATGAGCAGTAGTGAGCCAGAGTGCGCATGCACAGTAGTGAGCCCGTGTGCGCATGCGCAGTAGCGAGACCGATTGCGCATGTGCAGGTCTGAGCAGGAGAGCGCATCCGCAGTAGTGATCCCAATTGCACCGTCGCAGTAGTGAAGCCGAGTGCCCATGAGCAGTACTGAGTCCAAGTGCGAATGAGCACTAGTGTCCCCGAGTGCGCATGCACAGTAGTGAGCCCGTGTGCGCATGCGCAGTCGTGAGGCCGAGTGCCCATGAGCAGTAGTGAGCCCGTGTGCGCATGCGCATTAGTGAGACCGATTGCGCATGTGCAGGTCTGAGCAGGAGAGCGCATCCGCGGTAGTGAGCCCGATTGCACATCCGCAGTCGTGAGGCCGAGTGCCCATGAGCAGTAGTGAGTCCAAGTGCGAATGAGCACTAGTGACCCCGAGTGCGCATGCACAGTAGTGAGCCCGTGCGCGCATGCGCGGTAGTGCGCCCGAGTGCGCATGAGCAGTAGTGAGCCCGAGTGCGCATGCACGCTAGTGAGCCCGAGTGCGCATGAGCAGTAGTGAGCCAGAGTGCACATGCACAGTAGTGAGCCCGTGTGGGCATGCGCAGTAGTGAGCCCGATTGCGCATCCGCAGCAGTCAGTCCGAGTGCGCATGAGCAGTAGTGAGTCCAAGTGCGCATGAGCACTCGTGACCCCGAGTGCGCATGCGCAGTAGAGGGCAAGATTGCGCATGCACAGTAGTGAGCCCGTGTGCGCATGAGCAGTCGTGAGGCCGAGTGCCCATGAGCAGTAGTGAGCCCGATTGCGCATGCGCAGTAGTGACCCCGAGTGCGCATGCACAGTAGTGAGCTCATGCGCGCATGAGCAGTAGTGAGTCCGAATGCGCACGAGCAGTAGTGAGCCCCATTGAGCATCCGCAGCAGTGAGTCCGAGTGCGCATGAGCAGTAGTGAGGCCGAGTGCGCATGAGCAGTAGTGACCCCGTGTGCGCATGAGCAGTAGTGAGCCCGTGTGCGCATGCGCAGTAGTGAGTCCGAGTGCGCATGCACAGTAGTGGGCCCGTGTGCGCATGCGCAGTAGTGAGCCCGAGTGCGCATTCGCAGCAGTGAGTCCGAGTGCGCATGAGCAGTAGTAAGGCCGAGTGCGCATGCGCAGTAGAGAGCCCGATTGCTCATGTGCAGGTCTGAGCCGGAGAGCGCATCCGCAGTAGTGAGTCCGAGTGCGCATGCGCAGTAGTGACCCCGAGCGCACATGAGCAGTAGTGAGCCCGAGTGCGCATGGACAGTAGTGAGCCCGTGTGCGCATGCGCAGTAGTGATCCCGATTGCGCATGTGCCGGTCTGAGCAGGAGAGCGCATCCGCACTAGTGAGCCCGATTGCACATCCGCAGTCGCGAGGCCGAGTGCCCATGCGCAGTCGTGAGGCCCAGTGCCCATGAGCAGTAGTGAGCCCGACTGCGCATCCGCAGCAGTGAGTCCGAGTGCACATGCGCAGTAGTGACGCCGAGTCCGCATGCACAGTAGTGAGCCCGTGCGCGCATGCGCAGTCGTCAGGCCGAGTGCCAATGAGCAGTGGTGAGTCCAAGTGCGAATGAGCACTAGAGACCCCGAGTGCGCATGCACAGTAGTGAGCCCGTGCGCGCATGCGCAGTAGTGCGCCCGAGTGCGCATGAGCAGTAGTGAGCCCGAGTGCGCATGCACAGTAGTGGGCCCGTGTGCGCATGCGCAGTATTGAGTCCGAGTGCGCATGAGTAGTAGTGACCCCGAGCGCAAATGCGCAGTAATGAGCCCGATTGCGGATCCGCTGCATTCTGTCCGAGTGCGCATGAGCAGTAGTGAGTCCGAGTGCGCATGACCAGTAGTGAGGCCGAGCGCACATGAGCAGTAGTGAGCCCGAGTGCGCATGGACAGTAGTGAGCTCGTGTGCGCATGCGCAGTAGTGATCCCGATTGCGCATGTGCCGGTCTGAGCAGGAGAGCGCATCCGCACTAGTGAGCCCGATTGCACATCCGCAGTCGTGAGGCCGAGTGCCCATGAGCAGTAGTGAGTCCAAGTGCGAATGAGCACTAGTGACCCCGAGTGCGCATGCACAGTAGTGAGCCCGTGCTCGCATGCGCGGTAGTGCGCCCGAGTGCGCATGAGCAGTAGTGAGCCCGAGTGCGCATGCACGCTAGTGAGCCCGAGTGCGCCCGAGCAGTAGTGAGCCAGAGTGCACATGCACAGTAGTGAGCCCGTGTGGGCATGCGCAGTAGTGAGCCCGATTGCGCATCCGCAGCAGTCAGTCCGAGTGCGCATGAGCAGTAGTGAGTCCAAGTGCGCTTGAGCACTAGTGACCCCGAGTGCGCATGCGCAGTAGAGGGCCCGATTGCACATGCACAGTAGTGAGCCCGTGTGCGCATGAGCAGTCGTGAGGCCGAGTGCCCATGAGCAGTAGTGAGCCCGATTGCGCATGCGCAGTAGTGACCCCGAGTGCGCATGCACAGTAGTGAGCTCATGCGCGCATGAGCAGTAGTGAGTCCGAATGCGCACGAGCAGTAGTGAGCCCCATTGAGCATCCGCAGCAGTGAGTCCGAGTGCGCATGAGCAGTAGTGAGGCCGAGTGCGCATGAGCAGTTGTGACCCCGAGTGCGCATGAGCAGTAGTGAGCCCGTGTGCGCATGCGCAGTAGTGAGTCCGAGTGCGCATGCACAGTAGTGGGCCCGTGTGCGCATGCGCAGTAGTGAGCCCGAGTGCGCATTCGCAGCAGTGAGTCCGAATGCGCATGAGCAGTAGTAAGGCCGAGTGCGCATGCGCAGTAGAGAGCCCGATTGCTCATGTGCAGGTCTGAGCCGGAGAGCGCATCCGCAGTAGTGAGTCCGAGTGCGCATGCGCAGTAGTGACCCCGAGCGCACATGAGCAGTAGTGAGCCCGAGTGCGCATGGACAGTAGTGAGCCCGTGTGCGCATGCGCAGTAGTGATCCCGATTGCGCATGTGCCGGTCTGAGCAGGAGAGCGCATCCGCACTAGTGAGCCCGATTGCACATCCGCAGTCGTGAGGCCGAGTGCCCATGAGCAGTAGTGAGTCCAAGTGCGAATGAGCACTAGTGACCCCGAGTGCGCATGCACAGTAGTGAGCCCGTGTGCGCATGCGCAGTCGTGAGGCACAGTGCCCATGAGCAGTAGTGAGCCCGACTGCGCATCCGCAGCAGTGAGTCCGAGTGCACATGCGCAGTAGTGACGCCGAGTCCGCATGCACAGTAGTGAGCCCGTGCGCGCATGCGCAGTCGTCAGGCCGAGTGCCAATGAGCAGTGGTGAGTCCAAGTGCGAATGAGCACTAGGGACCCCGAGTGCGCATGCACAGTAGTGAGCCCGTGCGCGCAGCGCAGTAGTGCGCCCGAGTGCGCATGAGCAGTAGTGAGCCCGAGTGCGCATGCACAGTAGTGAGCCGTGTGCGCATGAGCAGTAGTGAGGCCGAGTGCGCATGAGCAGTAGTGAGCCCGAGCGCGCATCCGCAGTAGTGAGTCCGAGTGCGCATGAGCAGTAGTGAGGCCGTGTGCGCCTGCGCAGTAGTGAGCCCGATTGCGCATCCGCAGCAGTGAGTCCGAGTGCCCATGAGCAGTAGTGAGTCCAAGTGCGCATAAGCACTAGTGACCCCGAGCGCGCATGCGCAGTAGTGAGAACGATTGCGCATCCGCAGCAGTGAGTCCGAGTGCGCATGAGCAGTACTAAGGCCGAGTGCGCATGCGCAGTAGAGAGCCCGATTGCTCATGTGCAGGTCTGAGCTGGAGAGCGCATCCGCAGTAGTGAGTCCGAGTGCGCATGCGCAGTAGTGACCCCGAGCGCGCATGAGCAGTCGTGAGCCAGAGTGCGCATGCACAGCAGTGATCCCGTGTGCGCATGCGCAGTAGCGAGACCGATTGCGCATGTGCAGGTCTGAGCAGGAGAGCGCATCCGCAGTAGTGAGCCCAATTGCACCGTCGCAGTAGTGAAGCCGAGTGCCCATGAGCAGTACTGAGTCCAAGTGCGAATGAGCACTAGTGTCCCCGAGTGCGCATGCACAGTAGTGAGCCCGTGTGCGCATGCGCAGTCGTGAGGCCGAGTGCGCATGTGCAGGTCTGAGCCGGAGTGCGCATGCGCCGTAGTGAGCCCGTGTGCGCATGCGCAGTAGTGAGCCCGAGCGCGCATCCGCAGTAGTGAGTCCGAGTGCGCATGCGCAGTAGTGACCCCGAATGCGCATGAGCACTAGTGACTCCGAGTGCGCATGAGCAGTAGTGACCCCGAGTGCGCATGAGCAGTAGTGACCCCGAGTGCGCACGCACAGTAGTGAGCCCGATTGCGCATGCGCAGTGGTGTGCCCGAGGGCGCATGGGCAGGTCTGAGCCGGAGTGCGCATGCACACTAGTAGGCCCGTGCGCGCATGCGCAGTAGTGAGCCCGAGCGCGCATCCGCAGTAGTGAGTCCGAGTGCGCATGCGCAGTAGTGACCCCGAATGCGCATGAGCAGTAGTGAGGCCGAGTGCGCATGAGCAGTAGTGACCCCGAGTGCGCATGAGCAGTAGTGACCCCGAGTGCACGTGCACAGCAGTGAGCCCGTGTGCACATGCGCAGAAGTGAGCTCGAATGCGCATGTGCAGGTCTGAGCCGGAGTGCGCATGCGCAGTAGTGAGCCCGAGCGCGCATCCGCAGTAGTGAGTCCGAGTGCGCATGCGCAGTAGTGACCCCGAATGCGCATGAGCAGTAGTGACCCCGAGTGCGCATGAGCAGTAGTGAGTCCGTGTGCGCATGTGCGGGTCTGAGGCGGAGTGCGCACGTGCAGTAGTAAGCCCGATTGTGCATCCGCAGTTGTGAGTCCGAGTGCGCATGAGCAGTAGTGAGTCCCAGTGCGCATGAGCAGTGGTTAGTCCGAGTGCGCAAGCGCAGTAGTGCGCGCGTGTGCGCATGCGCAGAAGTGAGCTCGAATGCGCATGTGCAGGTCTAAACCGGACTGCGCATGCGCAGTAGTGAGCCCGTGTGCGCATGCGCAGTGGTGTGCCCAAGGGCGCATGGGCAGGTCTGAGCCGGAGTGCGCATGCACACTAGTGGGCCCGTGCGCGCATGCGCAGTAGTGAGCCCGAGCGCGCATCCGCAGTAGTGAGTCCAAGTGCGTATGCGCAGTAGTGACCCCGAATGCGCATGAGCAGTAGTGAGTCCGAGTGCGCATGAGCAGTAGTGACCCCGAGTGCGCATGAGCAGTAGTGAGTCCGAGTGCGCATCAGCCGTAGTGACCCCGAGTGCGCATGCACTGTATTGAGCCCGATTGCGCATCCGCAGTAGTGAGTCCGTGTGCGCATGTGCAGGTCTGAGCCGGAGTGCGCATGCGCAGTAGTGGGCCCGTAAGCGCATGCGCAGTAGTGAGCTCGGGTGCGCATGCGCAGTAGTGAGCCCGAGCGCGCATCCGCAGTAGTGAGTTCGAGTGCGCATGAGCAGTAGTGACCCCGAGTGCGCATGAGCAGTAGTGAGTCCGAGTGCCCATGAGCAGTAGTGATCCCGAGTGCGCATGCGCAGTAGTGGGCCCGATTGTGCATCCGCAGTAGTGAGTCCGAGTGCGCATGAGCAGTAGTGACCCCGAGTGCGCATGCGCAGTAGTGAGCCCGATTGTGCATCCGCAGTAGTGAGACCGAGTGCGCATGAGCAGTAGTGAACCGGAGTGCGCATGCGCAGTAGTGAGCCTCAGTGCGCATGCACAGGCCTGACCGGAGTGCGCATGCGCAGTAGTGAGCCAGAGTGCGCATCCGCAGTAGTGAGTCCGAGTGCGCATGAGCAGTAGTGAGTCCGAGTGCGCATCAGCAGTAGTGACCCCGAGCGCGCATCCGCAGTAGTGAGCCCGATTGCGCATCCGCAGTAGTGAGTCCGTGTGCGCATGTGCAGGTCTGAGCCGGAGTGCGCATGCGCAGTGTTGGGCCTGTGCGCGCATGCGCCGTAGTGAGCCCGTGTGCGCATGCGCAGTAGTGAGCCCGAGCGCGCATCCGCAGTAGTGAGTCCGAGTGCGCATGCGCAGTAGTGACCCCGAATGCGCATGAGCACTAGTGACTCCGAGTGCGCATGAGCAGTAGTGACCCCGAGTGCGCATGAGCAGTAGTGACCCCGAGTGCACGTGCACAGTAGTGAGCCCGTGTGCACTTGCGCAGAAGTGAGCTCGAATGCGCATGTGCAGGTCTGAGCCGGAGTGCGCATGCGCAGTAGTGGGCCCGTGCGCGCATGCGCAGTAGTGAGCCCGAGCGCGCATCCGCAGTAGTGAGTCCGAGTGCGCATGCGCAGTAGTGACCCCGAATGCGCATGAGCAGTAGTGAGTCCGAGTGCGCATGAGCAGTAGTGACCCCGAGTGCGCATGAGCAGTAGTGACCCCGAGTGCACGTGCACAGTAGTGAGCCCGTGTGCACATGCGCAGAAGTGAGCTCGAATGCGCATGTGCAGGTCTGATCCGGACTGCGCATGCGCAGTAGTGAGCCCGTGTGCGCATGCGCAGTGGTGTGCCCGAGGGCGCATGGGCAGGTCTGAGCCGGAGTGCGCATGCACACTAGTGGGCCCGTGCGCGCATGCGCAGTAGTGAGCCCGTGCGCGCATCCGCAGTAGTGAGTCCAAGTGCGCATGCGCAGTAGTGACCCCGAATGCGCGTGAGCAGTAGTGAGTCCGAGTGCGCATGAGCAGCAGTGACCCCGAGTGCGCATGAGCAGTAGTGAGTCCGAGTGCGCATCAGCAGTAGTGACCCCGAGTGCGCATGAGCAGTAGTGACCCCGAGTGCGCACGCACAGTAGTGAGCCCGATTGCGCATCCGCAGTAGTGAGTCCGTGTGCGCATGTGCAGGTCTGAGCCGGAGTGCGCATGCGCAGTAGTGGGCCCGTAAGCGCATGCGCAGTAGTGAGCTCGGGTGCGCATGCGCAGTAGTGAGCCCGAGCGCGCATCCGCAGTAGTGAGTTCGAGTGCGCTTGAGCAGTAGTGACCCCGAGTGCGCATGAGCAGTAGTGAGTCCGAGTGCCCATGAGCAGTAGTGATCCCGAGTGCGCATGCGCAGTAGTGGGCCCGATTGTGCATCCGCAGTAGTGAGTCCGAGTGCGCATGAGCAGTAGTGACCCCGAGTGCGCATGCGCAGTAGTGAGCCCGATTGTGCATCCGCAGTAGTGAGACCGAGTGCGCATGAGCAGTAGTGAACCGGAGTGCGCATGCGCAGTAGTGAGCCTCAGTGCGCATGCACAGGCCTGACCGGAGTGCGCATGCGCAGTAGTGAGCCAGAGTGCGCATCCGCAGTAGTGAGTCCGAGTGCGCATGAGCAGTAGTGAGTCCGAGTGCGCATCGGCAGTAGTGACCCCGAGCGCGCATCCGCAGTAGTGAGCCCGATTGCGCATCCGCAGTAGTGAGTCCGTGTGCGCATGTGCAGGTCTGAGCCGGAGTGCGCATGCGCAGTGTTGGGCCTGTGCGCGCATGCGCCGTAGTGAGCCCGTGTGCGCATGCGCAGTAGTGAGCCCGAGCGCGCATCCGCAGTAGTGAGTCCGAGTGCGCATGCGCAGTAGTGACCCCGAATGCGCATGAGCACTAGTGACTCCGAGTGCGCATGAGCAGTAGTGACCCCGAGTGCGCATGAGCAGTGGTGACCCCGAGTGCACGTGCACAGTAGTGAGCCCGTGTGCACATGCGCAGAAGTGAGCTCGAATGCGCATGTGCAGGTCTGATCCGGACTGCGCATGCGCAGTAGTGAGCCCGTGTGCGCATGCGCAGTGGTGTGCCCGAGGGCGCATGGGCAGGTCTGAGCCGGAGTGCGCATGCACACTAGTGGGCCCGTGCGCGCATGCGCAGTAGTGAGCCCGTGCGCGCATCCGCAGTAGTGAGTCCAAGTGCGCATGCGCAGTAGTGACCCCGAATGCGCGTGAGCAGTAGTGAGTCCGAGTGCGCATGAGCAGCAGTGACCCCGAGTGCGCATGAGCAGTAGTGAGTCCGAGTGCGCATCAGCAGTAGTGACCCCGAGTGCGCATGAGCAGTAGTGACCCCGAGTGCGCATGCACTGTATTGAGCCCGATTGCGCATCAGCAGTAGTGAGTCCGTGTGCGCATGTGGAGGTCTGAGCCGGAGTGCGCATGCGCAGTAGTGGGCCCGAGCGCGCATGCGCAGTAGTGAGTCCGATTGCGCATGAGCAGTAGTGAGCCGGATTGCGCATACGCAGTAGTGACTCCCAGTGCGCATGAGCAGTAGTGAGGGCGAGTGCGCATGAGCAGTAGTGACCCCGAGTAAGCATGAGCAGTAGTGAGTCCGAGTGCGCATGAGAAGTAGTGACCCCGAGTGCGTACGCACAGTAGTGAGCCCGATTGCGCATCCGCAGTAGTGAGTCCGTGTGCCCATGCGCAGTAGTGAGCCAGAGTGCGCATGCACAGGCCTGACCGGAGTGCGCATGCGCAGTAGTGAGCCAAAGTGCGCATGCGCAGTAGTGACCCCAAGTGAGCATGCACAGTGTGAGCCCGTGAGCGAATGCGCAGTAGCGACCCCGAGCGCGTATGCGCAGTAGTGAGCCCGAGCGCGCATGCGCAGTAGTGAGTCCGAGTGCGCATGAGCAGTAGTGACCCCGAGTGCGCATGAGCAGTAGTGACTCCGAGTGCGCATGAGCAGTAGTGACACCGAGTGCGCATGAGCAGTAGTGACCCCGAGTGCGCACGCACAGTAGTGAGCCCGATTGCGCATCCGCAGTAGTGAGTCCGTGTGCGCATGTGCAGGTCTGAGCCGGAGTGCGCATGCGCAGTAGTGGGTCAGTGCGCGCATGCGTAGTAGTGAGCCTGGTCGCGCATGCGCAGTAGTGGACCCGACCGCGCATCCGCAGTAGTGAGCCCGATTGCGCATCCGCAGTCGTGAGTCCGTGTGCGCATGTGCAGGTCTGAGCCGGAGTGCGCATGCACACTAGTGGGCCCGTGCGCGCATGCGCAGTAGTGAGCCCGTGTGCGCATGCGCAGTGGTGTGCCCGAGGGCGCATGGGCAGGTCTGAGCCGGCGTGCGCATGCACACTAGTAGGCCCGTGCGCGCATGCGCAGTAGTGAGCCCGAGCGCGCATCCGCAGTAGTGAGTCCGAGTGCGCATGCGCAGTAGTGACCCCGAATGCGCATGAGCAGTAGTGAGTCCGAGTGCGCATGAGCAGTAGTGACCCCGAGTGCGCATGAGCAGTAGTGACCCCGAGTGCACGTGCACAGTAGTGAGCCCGTGTGCACATGCGCAGAAGTGAGCTCGAATGCGCATGTGCAGGTCTGAGCCGGAGTGCGCATGCGCAGTAGTGAGCCCTAGCGCGCATCCGCAGTAGTGAGTCCGAGTGCGCATGCGCAGTAGTGACCCCGAATGCGCATGAGCAGTAGTGCGTCCGAGTGCGCATGGGCAGTAGTGACCCCGAGTGCGCATGAGCAGTAGTGAGTCCGTGTGCGCATGTGCAGGTCTGAGGCGGAGTGCGCACGTGCAGTAGTAAGCCCGATTGTGCATCCGCAGTTGTGAGTCCGAGTGCGCATGAGCAGTAGTGAGTCCCAGTGCGCATGAGCAGTGGTTAGTCCGAGTGCGCAAGCGCAGTAGTGCGCGCGTGTGCGCATGCGCAGAAGTGAGCTCGAATGCGCATGTGCAGGTCTGAGCCGGACTGCGCATGCGCAGTAGTGAGCCCGTGTGCGCATGCGCAGTGGTGTGCCCGAGGGCGCATGGGCAGGTCTGAGCCGGAGTGCGCATGCACACTAGTGGGCCCGTGCGCGCATGCGCAGTAGTGAGCCCGAGCGCGCATCCGCAGTAGTGAGTCCAAGTGCGTATGCGCAGTAGTGACCCCGAATGCGCATGAGCAGTAGTGAGTCCGAGTGCGCATGAGCAGTAGTGACCCCGAGTGCGCATGAGCAGTAGTGAGTCCGAGTGCGCATCAGCCGTAGTGACCCCGAGTGCGCATGCACTGTATTGAGCCCGATTGCGCATCCGCAGTAGTGAGTCCGTGTGCGCATGTGCAGGTCTGAGCCGGAGTGCGCATGCGCAGTAGTGGGCCCGTAAGCGCATGCGCAGTAGTGAGCTCGGGTGCGCATGCGCAGTAGTGAGCCCGAGCGCGCATCCGCAGTAGTGAGTTCGAGTGCGCATGAGCAGTAGTGACCCCGAGTGCGCATGAGCAGTAGTGAGTCCGAGTGCCCATGAGCAGTAGTGATCCCGAGTGCGCATGCGCAGTAGTGGGCCCGATTGTGCATCCGCAGTAGTGAGTCCGAGTGCGCATGAGCAGTAGTGACCCCGAGTGCGCATGCGCAGTAGTGAGCCCGATTGTGCATCCGCAGTAGTGAGACCGAGTGCGCATGAGCAGTAGTGAACCGGAGTGCGCATGCGCAGTAGTGAGTCTCAGTGCGCATGCACAGGCCTGACCGGAGTGCGCATGCGCAGTAGTGAGCCAGAGTGCGCATCCGCAGTAGTGAGTCCGAGTGCGCATGAGCAGTAGTGAGTCCGAGTGCGCATCAGCAGTAGTGACCCCGAGCGCGCATCCGCAGTAGTGAGCCCGATTGCGCATCCGCAGTAGTGAGTCCGTGTGCGCATGTGCAGGTCTGAGCCGGAGTGCGCATGCGCAGTGTTGGGCCTGTGCGCGCATGCGCCGTAGTGAGCCCGTGTGCGCATGCGCAGTAGTGAGCCCGAGCGCGCATCCGCAGTAGTGAGTCCGAGTGCGCATGCGCAGTAGTGACCCCGAATGCGCATGAGCACTAGTGACTCCGAGTGCGCATGAGCAGTAGTGACCCCGAGTGCGCATGAGCAGTAGTGACCCCGAGTGCACGTGCACAGTAGTGAGCCCGTGTGCACATGCGCAGAAGTGAGCTCGAATGCGCATGTGCAGGTCTGATCCGGACTGCGCATGCGCAGTAGTGAGCCCGTGTGCGCATGCGCAGTGGTGTGCCCGAGGGCGCATGGGCAGGTCTGAGCCGGAGTGCGCATGCACACTAGTGGGCCCGTGCGCGCATGCGCAGTAGTGAGCCCGTGCGCGCATCCGCAGTAGTGAGTCCAAGTGCGCATGCGCAGTAGTGACCCCGAATGCGCGTGAGCAGTAGTGAGTCCGAGTGCGCATGAGCAGCAGTGACCCCGAGTGCGCATGAGCAGTAGTGAGTCCGAGTGCGCATCAGCAGTAGTGACCCCGAGTGCGCATGAGCAGTAGTGACCCCGAGTGCGCATGCACTGTATTGAGCCCGATTGCGCATCAGCAGTAGTGAGTCCGTGTGCGCATGTGGAGGTCTGAGCCGGAGTGCGCATGCGCAGTAGTGGGCCCGAGCGCGCATGCGCAGTAGTGAGTCCGATTGCGCATGAGCAGTAGTGAGCCGGATTGCGCATACGCAGTAGTGACTCCCAGTGCGCATGAGCAGTAGTGAGGGCGAGTGCGCATGAGCAGTAGTGACCCCGAGTAAGCATGAGCAGTAGTGAGTCCGAGTGCGCATGAGAAGTAGTGACCCCGAGTGCGTACGCACAGTAGTGAGCCCGATTGCGCATCCGCAGTAGTGAGCCCGGTTGCGCATGCGCAGTAGTGAGCCCGAGCGCGCATCCGCAGTAGTGAGCCCGATTGCGCATCCGCAGTAGTGAGTCCGTGTGCCCATGCGCAGTAGTGAGCCAGAGTGCGCATGCACAGGCCTGACCGGAGTGCGCATGCGCAGTAGTGAGCCAAAGTGCGCATGCGCAGTAGTGACCCCAAGTGAGCATGCACAGTGTGAGCCCGTGAGCGAATGCGCAGTAGCGACCCCGAGCGCGTATGCGCAGTAGTGAGCCCGAGCGCGCATGCGCAGTAGTGAGTCCGAGTGCGCATGAGCAGTAGTGACCCCGAGTGCGCATGATCAGTAGTGACTCCGAGTGCGCATGAGCAGTAGTGACACCGAGTGCGCATGAGCAGTAGTGACCCCGAGTGCGCACGCACAGTAGTGAGCCCGATTGCGCATCCGCAGTAGTGAGTCCGTGTGCGCATGTGCAGGTCTGAGCCGGAGTGCGCATGCGCAGTAGTGGGTCAGTGCGCGCATGCGTAGTAGTGAGCCTGGTCGCGCATGCGCTGTAGTGGACCCGACCGCGCATCCGCAGTAGTGAGCCCGATTGCGCATCCGCAGTAGTGAGTCCGTGTGCGCATGTGCAGGTCTGAGCCGGAGTGCGCATGCACACTAGTGGGCCCGTGCGCGCATGCGCAGTAGTGAGCCCGTGTGCGCATGCGCAGTGGTGTGCCCGAGGGCGCATGGGCAGGTCTGAGCCGGCGTGCGCATGCACACTAGTAGGCCCGTGCGCGCATGCGCAGTAGTGAGCCCGAGCGCGCATCCGCAGTAGTGAGTCCGAGTGCGCATGCGCAGTAGTGACCCCGAATGCGCATGAGCAGTAGTGAGTCCGAGTGCGCATGAGCAGTAGTGACCCCGAGTGCGCATGAGCAGTAGTGACCCCGAGTGCACGTGCACAGTAGTGAGCCCGTGTGCACATGCGCAGAAGTGAGCTCGAATGCGCATGTGCAGGTCTGAGCCGGAGTGCGCATGCGCAGTAGTGAGCCCTAGCGCGCATCCGCAGTAGTGAGTCCGAGTGCGCATGCGCAGTAGTGACGCCGAATGCGCATGAGCAGTAGTGCGTCCGAGTGCGCATGAGCAGTAGTGACCCCGAGTGCGCATGAGCAGTAGTGAGTCCGTGTGCGCATGTGCAGGTCTGAGGCGGAGTGCGCACGTGCAGTAGTAAGCCCGATTGTGCATCCGCAGTTGTGAGTCCGAGTGCGCATGAGCAGTAGTGAGTCCCAGTGCGCATGAGCAGTGGTTAGTCCGAGTGCGCAAGCGCAGTAGTGCGCGCGTGTGCGCATGCGCAGTGGTGAGCCAGAGTGCGCATGCACAGGCCTGACCGGAGTGCGCATGCGCAGTAGTGAGCCAAAGTGCGCATGCGCAGTAGTGAGCCCGAGCGCGCATGCGCAGTAGTGAGTCCGAGTGCGCATGAGCAGTAGTGACCCCGAGTGCGCATGAGCAGTAGTGACTCCGAGTGCGCATGAGCAGTAGTGACACCGAGTGCGCATGAGCAGTAGTGACCCCGAGTGCGCACGCACAGTAGTGAGCCCGATTGCGCATCCGCAGTAGTGAGTCCGTGTGCGCATGTGCAGGTCTGAGCCGGAGTGCGCATGCGCAGTAGTGGGCCCGTAAGCGCATGCGCAGTAGTGAGCTCGGGTGCGCATGCGCAGTAGTGAGCCCGAGCGCGCATCCGCAGTAGTGAGTTCGAGTGCGCATGAGCAGTAGTGACCCCGAGTGCGCATGAGCAGTAGTGAGTCCGAGTGCGCATGAGCAGTAGTGATCCCGAGTGCGCATGCGCAGTAGTGAGCCCGATTGTGCATCCGCAGTAGTGAGTCCGAGTGCGCATGAGCAGTAGTGACCCCGAGTGCGCATGCGCAGTAGTGAGCCCGATTGTGCATCCGCAGTAGTGAGGCCGAGTGCGCATGAGCAGTAGTGAACCGGAGTGCGCATGCGCAGTAGTGAGCCTGAGTGCGCATGCACAGGCCTGACCGGAGTGCGCATGCGCAGTAGTGAGCCAGAGTGCGCATGCGCAGTAGTGACCCCAAGTGTGCATGCACAGTGTGAGCCCGTGTGCGCATGCGCAGTAGTGAGCCCGAGCGCGCATCCGCAGTAGTGAGTCCGAGTGCGCATGCGCAGTAGTGACCCCGAATGCGCATGAGCACTAGTGAGTTCGAGTGCGCATGAGCAGTAGTGAGCCAGAGTGCGCATGCGCAGTAGTGACCCCAAGTGTGCATGCACAGTGTGAGCCCGTGAGCGAATGCGCAGTAGCGACCCCGACGCGTATGCGCAGTAGTGAGCCCGAGCGCGCATGCGCAGTAGTGAGTCTGATTGCGCATGAGCAGTAGTGAGCCGGACTGCGCATACGCAGTAGTGACTCCCAGTGCGCATGCGCAGTAGTGAGCACGAGCGCGCATCCGCAGTAGTGGGTCCGAGTGCGCATGAGCAGTAGTGACCCCAAGTGCGCATGCACAGTAGTGAGCCCGATTGCGCATCCGCAGTAGTGGGTCCTTGTGCGCATATGCAGGTCTGAGCCGGAGTGCGCATGCGCAGTAGTGAGCCCGATTGTTCATCCGCAGTAGTGAGACCGAGTGCGCATGAGCAGTAGTGAACCGGAGTGCGCATGCGCAGTAGTGACCCCAAGTGTGCACGCACAGTGTGAGCCCGTGAGCGAATGCGCAGTAGCGACCCCGAGCGCGTATGCGCAGTAGTGAGCCCGAGCGCGCATGCGCAGTTGTGAGTCCGATTGCGCATGAGCAGTAGTGAGCCGGATTGCGCATACGCAGTAGTGACTCCGAGTGCGCATGAGCAGTAGTGAGTCCGAGTGCGCATGAGAAGTAGTGACCCCGAGTGGGCATGAGCAGTAGTGACCCCGAGTGCGTACGCACAGTAGTGTGCCTGATTGCGCATCCGCAGTAGTGAGTCCGTGTGCGCATGTGCAGGTCTGAGCCGGAGTGCGCATGCGCAGTAGTGGGCCCGTGCGCGCATGCGCAGCAGTGAGCCCGTGTGCGCATGCGCAGTAGTGAGCCCGAGCGCGCATCCGCAGTAGTGAGTCCGAGTGCGCATGCGCAGTAGTGACCCCGAATGCGCATGAGCAGTAGTGAGTCCGAGTGCGCATGAGCAGTAGTGACCCCGAGTGCGCATGAGCAGTAGTGACCCCGAGTGCGCATGCACAGTAGCGAGCCCGATTGTGCATCCGCAGTAGTGAGTCCGAGTGCGCATGAGTAGTAGTGAGCCGGAGTGCGCATGTGCAGGTCTGAGCCGGACTGCGCATCCGCAGTAGTGAGCCCGAGTGCGCATGGGCAGGTCTGAGCCGGAGTGCGCATGCGCAGTGGTGAGTCCGAGTACGCAAGCGCAGTAGTGCGCCCGTGTGCACATGCACAGAAGTGAGCTCGAATGCGCATGTGCAGGTCTGAGCCGGACTGCGCATCCGCAGTAGTGAGTCCGAGTGCGCATGCGCAGTAGTGACCCCGATTGCGCATGAGCAGTAGTGAGTCCGAGTGCGCATGAGCAGTAGTGACCCCGAGTGCGCATGAGCAGTAGTGAGTCCGTGTGCGCATGTGCAGGTCTGAGGCGGAGTGCCCACGTGCAGTAGTAAGCCCGATTGTGCATCCGCAGTTGTGAGTCCGAGTGCGCATGAGCAGTAGTGAGTCCCAGTGCGCATGAGCAGTGGTTAGTCCGAGTGCGCAAGCGCAGTAGTGCGCGCGTGTGCGCATGCGCAGACGTGAGCTCGTGTGCGCATGCGCAGACGTGAGCTCGAATGCGCATGTGCAGGTCTGAGCCGGACAGCGCATGCGCAGTAGTGAGCCCGTGTGCGCATGCGCAGTGGTGTGCCCGAGGGCGCATGGGCAGGTCTGAGCCGGAGTGCGCATGCACACTAGTGGGCCCGTGCGCGCATGCGCAGTAGTGAGCCCGAGCGCGCATCCGCAGTAGTGAATCCAAGTGCGCATGCGCAGTAGTGACCCCGAATGCGCATGAGCAGTAGCGAGTCCGAGTGCGCATGAGCAGTAGTGACTCCGAGTGCGCATGAGCAGTAGTGAGTCCGAGTGCGCATCAGCAGTAGTGACCCCGAGTGCGCATGAGCAGTAGTGACCCCGAGTGCGCATGCCCTGTATCGAGCCCGATTGCGCATCCGCAGTAGTGAGTCCGTGTGCGCATGTGCAGGTCTGAGCCGGAGTGCGCATGCACACTAGTGGGCCCGTGCGCGCATGCGCAGTAGTGAGCCCGTGTGCGCATGCGCAGTGGTGTGCCCGAGGGCGCATGGGCAGGTCTGAGCCGGAGTGCGCATGCACACTAGTGGGCCCGTGCGCGCATGCGCAGTAGTGAGCCCGTGCGCGCATCCGCAGTAGTGAGTCCAAGTGCGCATGCGCAGTAGTGACCCCGAATGCGCGTGAGCAGTAGTGAGTCCGAGTGCGCATGAGCAGCAGTGACCCCGAGTGCGCATGAGCAGTAGTGAGTCCGAGTGCGCATCAGCAGTAGTGACCCCGAGTGCGCATGAGCAGTAGTGACCCCGAGTGCGCATGCACTGTATTGAGCCCGATTGCGCATCAGCAGTAGTGAGTCCGTGTGCGCATGTGGAGGTCTGAGCCGGAGTGCGCATGCGCAGTAGTGGGCCCGAGCGCGCATGCGCAGTAGTGAGTCCGATTGCGCATGAGCAGTAGTGAGCCGGATTGCGCATACGCAGTAGTGACTCCCAGTGCGCATGAGCAGTAGTGAGGGCGAGTGCGCATGAGCAGTAGTGACCCCGAGTAAGCATGAGCAGTAGTGAGTCCGAGTGCGCATGAGAAGTAGTGACCCCGAGTGCGTACGCACAGTAGTGAGCCCGATTGCGCATCCGCAGTAGTGAGCCCGGTTGCGCATGCGCAGTAGTGAGCCCGAGCGCGCATCCGCAGTAGTGAGCCCGATTGCGCATCCGCAGTAGTGAGTCCGTGTGCCCATGCGCAGTAGTGAGCCAGAGTGCGCATGCACAGGCCTGACCGGAGTGCGCATGCGCAGTAGTGAGCCAAAGTGCGCATGCGCAGTAGTGACCCCAAGTGAGCATGCACAGTGTGAGCCCGTGAGCGAATGCGCAGTAGCGACCCCGAGCGCGTATGCGCAGTAGTGAGCCCGAGCGCGCATGCGCAGTAGTGAGTCCGAGTGCGCATGAGCAGTAGTGACCCCGAGTGCGCATGATCAGTAGTGACTCCGAGTGCGCATGAGCAGTAGTGACACCGAGTGCGCATGAGCAGTAGTGACCCCGAGTGCGCACGCACAGTAGTGAGCCCGATTGCGCATCCGCAGTAGTGAGTCCGTGTGCGCATGTGCAGGTCTGAGCCGGAGTGCGCATGCGCAGTAGTGGGTCAGTGCGCGCATGCGTAGTAGTGAGCCTGGTCGCGCATGCGCTGTAGTGGACCCGACCGCGCATCCGCAGTAGTGAGCCCGATTGCGCATCCGCAGTAGTGAGTCCGTGTGCGCATGTGCAGGTCTGAGCCGGAGTGCGCATGCACACTAGTGGGCCCGTGCGCGCATGCGCAGTAGTGAGCCCGTGTGCGCATGCGCAGTGGTGTGCCCGAGGGCGCATGGGCAGGTCTGAGCCGGCGTGCGCATGCACACTAGTAGGCCCGTGCGCGCATGCGCAGTAGTGAGCCCGAGCGCGCATCCGCAGTAGTGAGTCCGAGTGCGCATGCGCAGTAGTGACCCCGAATGCGCATGAGCAGTAGTGAGTCCGAGTGCGCATGAGCAGTAGTGACCCCGAGTGCGCATGAGCAGTAGTGACCCCGAGTGCACGTGCACAGTAGTGAGCCCGTGTGCACATGCGCAGAAGTGAGCTCGAATGCGCATGTGCAGGTCTGAGCCGGAGTGCGCATGCGCAGTAGTGAGCCCTAGCGCGCATCCGCAGTAGTGAGTCCGAGTGCGCATGCGCAGTAGTGACCCCGAATGCGCATGAGCAGTAGTGCGTCCGAGTGCGCATGAGCAGTAGTGACCCCGAGTGCGCATGAGCAGTAGTGAGTCCGTGTGCGCATGTGCAGGTCTGAGGCGGAGTGCGCACGTGCAGTAGTAAGCCCGATTGTGCATCCGCAGTTGTGAGTCCGAGTGCGCATGAGCAGTAGTGAGTCCCAGTGCGCATGAGCAGTGGTTAGTCCGAGTGCGCAAGCGCAGTAGTGCGCGCGTGTGCGCATGCGCAGTGGTGAGCCAGAGTGCGCATGCACAGGCCTGACCGGAGTGCGCATGCGCAGTAGTGAGCCAAAGTGCGCATGCGCAGTAGTGAGCCCGAGCGCGCATGCGCAGTAGTGAGTCCGAGTGCGCATGAGCAGTAGTGACCCCGAGTGCGCATGAGCAGTAGTGACTCCGAGTGCGCATGAGCAGTAGTGACACCGAGTGCGCATGAGCAGTAGTGACCCCGAGTGCGCACGCACAGTAGTGAGCCCGATTGCGCATCCGCAGTAGTGAGTCCGTGTGCGCATGTGCAGGTCTGAGCCGGAGTGCGCATGCGCAGTAGTGGGCCCGTAAGCGCATGCGCAGTAGTGAGCTCGGGTGCGCATGCGCAGTAGTGAGCCCGAGCGCGCATCCGCAGTAGTGAGTTCGAGTGCGCATGAGCAGTAGTGACCCCGAGTGCGCATGAGCAGTAGTGAGTCCGAGTGCGCATGAGCAGTAGTGATCCCGAGTGCGCATGCGCAGTAGTGAGCCCGATTGTGCATCCGCAGTAGTGAGTCCGAGTGCGCATGAGCAGTAGTGACCCCGAGTGCGCATGCGCAGTAGTGAGCCCGATTGTGCATCCGCAGTAGTGAGGCCGAGTGCGCATGAGCAGTAGTGAACCGGAGTGCGCATGCGCAGTAGTGAGCCTGAGTGCGCATGCACAGGCCTGACCGGAGTGCGCATGCGCAGTAGTGAGCCAGAGTGCGCATGCGCAGTAGTGACCCCAAGTGTGCATGCACAGTGTGAGCCCGTGTGCGCATGCGCAGTAGTGAGCCCGAGCGCGCATCCGCAGTAGTGAGTCCGAGTGCGCATGCGCAGTAGTGACCCCGAATGCGCATGAGCACTAGTGAGTTCGAGTGCGCATGAGCAGTAGTGAGCCAGAGTGCGCATGCGCAGTAGTGACCCCAAGTGTGCATGCACAGTGTGAGCCCGTGAGCGAATGCGCAGTAGCGACCCCGACGCGTATGCGCAGTAGTGAGCCCGAGCGCGCATGCGCAGTAGTGAGTCTGATTGCGCATGAGCAGTAGTGAGCCGGACTGCGCATACGCAGTAGTGACTCCCAGTGCGCATGCGCAGTAGTGAGCACGAGCGCGCATCCGCAGTAGTGGGTCCGAGTGCGCATGAGCAGTAGTGACCCCAAGTGCGCATGCACAGTAGTGAGCCCGATTGCGCATCCGCAGTAGTGGGTCCTTGTGCGCATATGCAGGTCTGAGCCGGAGTGCGCATGCGCAGTAGTGAGCCCGATTGTTCATCCGCAGTAGTGAGACCGAGTGCGCATGAGCAGTAGTGAACCGGAGTGCGCATGCGCAGTAGTGACCCCAAGTGTGCACGCACAGTGTGAGCCCGTGAGCGAATGCGCAGTAGCGACCCCGAGCGCGTATGCGCAGTAGTGAGCCCGAGCGCGCATGCGCAGTTGTGAGTCCGATTGCGCATGAGCAGTAGTGAGCCGGATTGCGCATACGCAGTAGTGACTCCGAGTGCGCATGAGCAGTAGTGAGTCCGAGTGCGCATGAGAAGTAGTGACCCCGAGTGGGCATGAGCAGTAGTGACCCCGAGTGCGTACGCACAGTAGTGTGCCTGATTGCGCATCCGCAGTAGTGAGTCCGTGTGCGCATGTGCAGGTCTGAGCCGGAGTGCGCATGCGCAGTAGTGGGCCCGTGCGCGCATGCGCAGCAGTGAGCCCGTGTGCGCATGCGCAGTAGTGAGCCCGAGCGCGCATCCGCAGTAGTGAGTCCGAGTGCGCATGCGCAGTAGTGACCCCGAATGCGCATGAGCAGTAGTGAGTCCGAGTGCGCATGAGCAGTAGTGACCCCGAGTGCGCATGAGCAGTAGTGACCCCGAGTGCGCATGCACAGTAGCGAGCCCGATTGTGCATCCGCAGTAGTGAGTCCGAGTGCGCATGAGTAGTAGTGAGCCGGAGTGCGCATGTGCAGGTCTGAGCCGGACTGCGCATCCGCAGTAGTGAGCCCGAGTGCGCATGGGCAGGTCTGAGCCGGAGTGCGCATGCGCAGTGGTGAGTCCGAGTACGCAAGCGCAGTAGTGCGCCCGTGTGCACATGCACAGAAGTGAGCTCGAATGCGCATGTGCAGGTCTGAGCCGGACTGCGCATCCGCAGTAGTGAGTCCGAGTGCGCATGCGCAGTAGTGACCCCGATTGCGCATGAGCAGTAGTGAGTCCGAGTGCGCATGAGCAGTAGTGACCCCGAGTGCGCATGAGCAGTAGTGAGTCCGTGTGCGCATGTGCAGGTCTGAGGCGGAGTGCCCACGTGCAGTAGTAAGCCCGATTGTGCATCCGCAGTTGTGAGTCCGAGTGCGCATGAGCAGTAGTGAGTCCCAGTGCGCATGAGCAGTGGTTAGTCCGAGTGCGCAAGCGCAGTAGTGCGCGCGTGTGCGCATGCGCAGACGTGAGCTCGTGTGCGCATGCGCAGACGTGAGCTCGAATGCGCATGTGCAGGTCTGAGCCGGACAGCGCATGCGCAGTAGTGAGCCCGTGTGCGCATGCGCAGTGGTGTGCCCGAGGGCGCATGGGCAGGTCTGAGCCGGAGTGCGCATGCACACTAGTGGGCCCGTGCGCGCATGCGCAGTAGTGAGCCCGAGCGCGCATCCGCAGTAGTGAATCCAAGTGCGCATGCGCAGTAGTGACCCCGAATGCGCATGAGCAGTAGCGAGTCCGAGTGCGCATGAGCAGTAGTGACCCCGAGTGCGCATGATCAGTAGTGACTCCGAGTGCGCATGAGCAGTAGTGACACCGAGTGCGCATGAGCAGTAGTGACCCCGAGTGCGCACGCACAGTAGTGAGCCCGATTGCGCATCCGCAGTAGTGAGTCCGTGTGCGCATGTGCAGGTCTGAGCCGGAGTGCGCATGCGCAGTAGTGGGTCAGTGCGCGCATGCGTAGTAGTGAGCCTGGTCGCGCATGCGCTGTAGTGGACCCGACCGCGCATCCGCAGTAGTGAGCCCGATTGCGCATCCGCAGTAGTGAGTCCGTGTGCGCATGTGCAGGTCTGAGCCGGAGTGCGCATGCACACTAGTGGGCCCGTGCGCGCATGCGCAGTAGTGAGCCCGTGTGCGCATGCGCAGTGGTGTGCCCGAGGGCGCATGGGCAGGTCTGAGCCGGCGTGCGCATGCACACTAGTAGGCCCGTGCGCGCATGCGCAGTAGTGAGCCCGAGCGCGCATCCGCAGTAGTGAGTCCGAGTGCGCATGCGCAGTAGTGACCCCGAATGCGCATGAGCAGTAGTGAGTCCGAGTGCGCATGAGCAGTAGTGACCCCGAGTGCGCATGAGCAGTAGTGACCCCGAGTGCACGTGCACAGTAGTGAGCCCGTGTGCACATGCGCAGAAGTGAGCTCGAATGCGCATGTGCAGGTCTGAGCCGGAGTGCGCATGCGCAGTAGTGAGCCCTAGCGCGCATCCGCAGTAGTGAGTCCGAGTGCGCATGCGCAGTAGTGACCCCGAATGCGCATGAGCAGTAGTGCGTCCGAGTGCGCATGAGCAGTAGTGACCCCGAGTGCGCATGAGCAGTAGTGAGTCCGTGTGCGCATGTGCAGGTCTGAGGCGGAGTGCGCACGTGCAGTAGTAAGCCCGATTGTGCATCCGCAGTTGTGAGTCCGAGTGCGCATGAGCAGTAGTGAGTCCCAGTGCGCATGAGCAGTGGTTAGTCCGAGTGCGCAAGCGCAGTAGTGCGCGCGTGTGCGCATGCGCAGTGGTGAGCCAGAGTGCGCATGCACAGGCCTGACCGGAGTGCGCATGCGCAGTAGTGAGCCAAAGTGCGCATGCGCAGTAGTGAGCCCGAGCGCGCATGCGCAGTAGTGAGTCCGAGTGCGCATGAGCAGTAGTGACCCCGAGTGCGCATGAGCAGTAGTGACTCCGAGTGCGCATGAGCAGTAGTGACACCGAGTGCGCATGAGCAGTAGTGACCCCGAGTGCGCACGCACAGTAGTGAGCCCGATTGCGCATCCGCAGTAGTGAGTCCGTGTGCGCATGTGCAGGTCTGAGCCGGAGTGCGCATGCGCAGTAGTGAGTCCGAGTGCGCATGAGCAGTAGTGATCCCGAGTGCGCATGCGCAGTAGTGAGCCCGATTGTGCATCCGCAGTAGTGAGTCCGAGTGCGCATGAGCAGTAGTGACCCCGAGTGCGCATGCGCAGTAGTGAGCCCGATTGTGCATCCGCAGTAGTGAGGCCGAGTGCGCATGAGCAGTAGTGAACCGGAGTGCGCATGCGCAGTAGTGAGCCTGAGTGCGCATGCACAGGCCTGACCGGAGTGCGCATGCGCAGTAGTGAGCCAGAGTGCGCATGCGCAGTAGTGACCCCAAGTGTGCATGCACAGTGTGAGCCCGTGTGCGCATGCGCAGTAGTGAGCCCGAGCGCGCATCCGCAGTAGTGAGTCCGAGTGCGCATGCGCAGTAGTGACCCCGAATGCGCATGAGCACTAGTGAGTTCGAGTGCGCATGAGCAGTAGTGAGCCAGAGTGCGCATGCGCAGTAGTGACCCCAAGTGTGCATGCACAGTGTGAGCCCGTGAGCGAATGCGCAGTAGCGACCCCGACGCGTATGCGCAGTAGTGAGCCCGAGCGCGCATGCGCAGTAGTGAGTCTGATTGCGCATGAGCAGTAGTGAGCCGGACTGCGCATACGCAGTAGTGACTCCCAGTGCGCATGCGCAGTAGTGAGCACGAGCGCGCATCCGCAGTAGTGGGTCCGAGTGCGCATGAGCAGTAGTGACCCCAAGTGCGCATGCACAGTAGTGAGCCCGATTGCGCATCCGCAGTAGTGGGTCCTTGTGCGCATATGCAGGTCTGAGCCGGAGTGCGCATGCGCAGTAGTGAGCCCGATTGTTCATCCGCAGTAGTGAGACCGAGTGCGCATGAGCAGTAGTGAACCGGAGTGCGCATGCGCAGTAGTGACCCCAAGTGTGCACGCACAGTGTGAGCCCGTGAGCGAATGCGCAGTAGCGACCCCGAGCGCGTATGCGCAGTAGTGAGCCCGAGCGCGCATGCGCAGTTGTGAGTCCGATTGCGCATGAGCAGTAGTGAGCCGGATTGCGCATACGCAGTAGTGACTCCGAGTGCGCATGAGCAGTAGTGAGTCCGAGTGCGCATGAGAAGTAGTGACCCCGAGTGGGCATGAGCAGTAGTGACCCCGAGTGCGTACGCACAGTAGTGTGCCTGATTGCGCATCCGCAGTAGTGAGTCCGTGTGCGCATGTGCAGGTCTGAGCCGGAGTGCGCATGCGCAGTAGTGGGCCCGTGCGCGCATGCGCAGCAGTGAGCCCGTGTGCGCATGCGCAGTAGTGAGCCCGAGCGCGCATCCGCAGTAGTGAGTCCGAGTGCGCATGCGCAGTAGTGACCCCGAATGCGCATGAGCAGTAGTGAGTCCGAGTGCGCATGAGCAGTAGTGACCCCGAGTGCGCATGAGCAGTAGTGACCCCGAGTGCGCATGCACAGTAGCGAGCCCGATTGTGCATCCGCAGTAGTGAGTCCGAGTGCGCATGAGTAGTAGTGAGCCGGAGTGCGCATGTGCAGGTCTGAGCCGGACTGCGCATCCGCAGTAGTGAGCCCGAGTGCGCATGGGCAGGTCTGAGCCGGAGTGCGCATGCGCAGTGGTGAGTCCGAGTACGCAAGCGCAGTAGTGCGCCCGTGTGCACATGCACAGAAGTGAGCTCGAATGCGCATGTGCAGGTCTGAGCCGGACTGCGCATCCGCAGTAGTGAGTCCGAGTGCGCATGCGCAGTAGTGACCCCGATTGCGCATGAGCAGTAGTGAGTCCGAGTGCGCATGAGCAGTAGTGACCCCGAGTGCGCATGAGCAGTAGTGAGTCCGTGTGCGCATGTGCAGGTCTGAGGCGGAGTGCCCACGTGCAGTAGTAAGCCCGATTGTGCATCCGCAGTTGTGAGTCCGAGTGCGCATGAGCAGTAGTGAGTCCCAGTGCGCATGAGCAGTGGTTAGTCCGAGTGCGCAAGCGCAGTAGTGCGCGCGTGTGCGCATGCGCAGACGTGAGCTCGTGTGCGCATGCGCAGACGTGAGCTCGAATGCGCATGTGCAGGTCTGAGCCGGACAGCGCATGCGCAGTAGTGAGCCCGTGTGCGCATGCGCAGTGGTGTGCCCGAGGGCGCATGGGCAGGTCTGAGCCGGAGTGCGCATGCACACTAGTGGGCCCGTGCGCGCATGCGCAGTAGTGAGCCCGAGCGCGCATCCGCAGTAGTGAATCCAAGTGCGCATGCGCAGTAGTGACCCCGAATGCGCATGAGCAGTAGCGAGTCCGAGTGCGCATGAGCAGTAGTGACTCCGAGTGCGCATGAGCAGTAGTGAGTCCGAGTGCGCATCAGCAGTAGTGACCCCGAGTGCGCATGAGCAGTAGTGACCCCGAGTGCGCATGCCCTGTATCGAGCCCGATTGCGCATCCGCAGTAGTGAGTCCGTGTGCGCATGTGCAGGTCTGAGCCGGAGTGCGCATGCACACTAGTGGGCCCGTGCGCGCATGCGCAGTAGTGAGCCCGTGTGCGCATGCGCAGTGGTGTGCCCGAGGGCGCATGGGCAGGTCTGAGCCGGAGTGCGCATGCACACTAGTGGGCCCGTGCGCGCATGCGCAGTAGTGAGCCCGAGCGCGCATCCGCAGTAGTGAGTCCGAGTGCGCATGCGCAGTAGTGACCCCGAATGCGCATGAGCAGTAGTGAGTCCGAGTGCGCATGAGCAGTAGTGACCCCGAGTGCGCATGAGCAGTAGTGAGTCCGAGTGCGCATGAACAGTAGTGCCCCGAGTGCGCATGAGCAGTAGTGACCCCGAGTGCACGTGCACAGTAGTGAGCCCGTGTGCGCATGCGCAGAAGTGAGCTCGAATGCGCATGTGCAGGTCTGAGCCGGAGTGCGCATGCGCAGTAGTGGGCCCGTGCGCGCATGCGCAGTAGTGAGCCCGTGTGCGCATGCGCAGTAGTGAGCCCGAGCGCGCATCCGCAGTAGTGAGTCCGAGTGCGCATGCGCAGTAGTGACCCCGAATGCGCATGAGCAGTAGTGCGTCCGAGTGCGCATGAGCAGTAGTGACCCCGAGTGCGCATGAGCAGTCGTGAGTCCGTGTGCGCATGTGCAGGTCTGAGGCGGAGTGCGCACGTGCAGTAGTAAGCCCGATTGTGCATCCGCAGTTGTGAGTCCGAGTGCGCATGAGCAGTAGTGAGTCCCAGTGCGCATGAGCAGTGGTTAGTCCGAGTGCGCAAGCGCAGTAGTGCGCGCGTGTGCGCATGCGCAGAAGTGAGCTCGAATGCGCATGTGCAGGTCTGAGCCGGACTGCGCATGCGCAGTAGTGAGACCGTGTGCGCATGCGCAGTGGTGTGCCCGAGGGCGCATGGGCAGGTCTGAGCCGGAGTGCGCATGCACACTAGTGGGCCCGTGCGCGCATGCGCAGTAGTGAGCCCGAGCGCGCATCCGCAGTAGTGAGTCCAAGTGCGCATGCGCAGTAGTGACCCCGAATGCGCATGAGCAGTAGTGAGTCCGACTGCGCATGAGCAGTAGTGACCCCGAGTGCGCATGAGCAGTAGTGAGTCCGAGTGCGCATCAGTAGTAGTGACCCCGAGTGCGCATGCACTGTATTGAGCCCGATTGCGCATCCGCAGTAGTGAGTCCGTGTGCGCATGTGCAGGTCTGAGCCGGAGTGCGCATGCGCAGTAGTGGGCCCGTAAGCGCATGCGCAGTAGTGAGCTCGGGTGCGCATGCGCAGTAGTGAGCCCGAGCGCGCATCCGCAGTAGTGAGTTCGAGTGCGCATGAGCAGTAGTGACCCCGAGTGCGCATGAGCAGTAGTGACCCCGAGTGCGCATGAGCAGTAGTGAGTCCGAGTGCGCATGAGCAGTAGTGATCCCGAGTGCGCATGCGCAGTAGTGAGCCCGATTGTGCATCCGCAGTAGTGAGTCCGAGTGCGCATGAGCAGTAGTGACCCCGAGTGCGCATGCGCAGTAGTGAGCCCGATTGTGCATCCGCAGTAGTGAGGCCGAGTGCGCATGAGCAGTAGTGAACCGGAGTGCGCATGCGCAGTAGTGAGCCTGAGTGCGCATGCACAGGCCTGACCGGAGTGCGCATGCGCAGTAGTGAGCCAGAGTGCGCATGCGCAGTAGTGACCCCAAGTGTGCATGCACAGTGTGAGCCCGTGTGCGCATGCGCAGTAGTGAGCCCGAGCGCGCATCCGCAGTAGTGAGTCCGAGTGCGCATGCGCAGTAGTGACCCCGAATGCGCATGAGCACTAGTGAGTTCGAGTGCGCATGAGCAGTAGTGAGCCAGAGTGCGCATGCGCAGTAGTGACCCCAAGTGTGCATGCACAGTGTGAGCCCGTGAGCGAATGCGCAGTAGCGACCCCGACGCGTATGCGCAGTAGTGAGCCCGAGCGCGCATGCGCAGTAGTGAGTCTGATTGCGCATGAGCAGTAGTGAGCCGGACTGCGCATACGCAGTAGTGACTCCCAGTGCGCATGCGCAGTAGTGAGCACGAGCGCGCATCCGCAGTAGTGGGTCCGAGTGCGCATGAGCAGTAGTGACCCCAAGTGCGCATGCACAGTAGTGAGCCCGATTGCGCATCCGCAGTAGTGGGTCCTTGTGCGCATATGCAGGTCTGAGCCGGAGTGCGCATGCGCAGTAGTGAGCCCGATTGTTCATCCGCAGTAGTGAGACCGAGTGCGCATGAGCAGTAGTGAACCGGAGTGCGCATGCGCAGTAGTGACCCCAAGTGTGCACGCACAGTGTGAGCCCGTGAGCGAATGCGCAGTAGCGACCCCGAGCGCGTATGCGCAGTAGTGAGCCCGAGCGCGCATGCGCAGTTGTGAGTCCGATTGCGCATGAGCAGTAGTGAGCCGGATTGCGCATACGCAGTAGTGACTCCGAGTGCGCATGAGCAGTAGTGAGTCCGAGTGCGCATGAGAAGTAGTGACCCCGAGTGGGCATGAGCAGTAGTGACCCCGAGTGCGTACGCACAGTAGTGTGCCTGATTGCGCATCCGCAGTAGTGAGTCCGTGTGCGCATGTGCAGGTCTGAGCCGGAGTGCGCATGCGCAGTAGTGGGCCCGTGCGCGCATGCGCAGCAGTGAGCCCGTGTGCGCATGCGCAGTAGTGAGCCCGAGCGCGCATCCGCAGTAGTGAGTCCGTGTGCGCATGTGCAGGTCTGAGCCGGAGTGCGCATGCACACTAGTGGGCCCGTGCGCGCATGCGCAGTAGTGAGCCCGTGTGCGCATGCGCAGTGGTGTGCCCGAGGGCGCATGGGCAGGTCTGAGCCGGAGTGCGCATGCACACTAGTGGGCCCGTGCGCGCATGCGCAGTAGTGAGCCCGAGCGCGCATCCGCAGTAGTGAGTCCGAGTGCGCATGCGCAGTAGTGACCCCGAATGCGCATGAGCAGTAGTGAGTCCGAGTGCGCATGAGCAGTAGTGACCCCGAGTGCGCATGAGCAGTAGTGAGTCCGAGTGCGCATGAACAGTAGTGCCCCGAGTGCGCATGAGCAGTAGTGACCCCGAGTGCACGTGCACAGTAGTGAGCCCGTGTGCGCATGCGCAGAAGTGAGCTCGAATGCGCATGTGCAGGTCTGAGCCGGAGTGCGCATGCGCAGTAGTGGGCCCGTGCGCGCATGCGCAGTAGTGAGCCCGTGTGCGCATGCGCAGTAGTGAGCCCGAGCGCGCATCCGCAGTAGTGAGTCCGAGTGCGCATGCGCAGTAGTGACCCCGAATGCGCATGAGCAGTAGTGCGTCCGAGTGCGCATGAGCAGTAGTGACCCCGAGTGCGCATGAGCAGTCGTGAGTCCGTGTGCGCATGTGCAGGTCTGAGGCGGAGTGCGCACGTGCAGTAGTAAGCCCGATTGTGCATCCGCAGTTGTGAGTCCGAGTGCGCATGAGCAGTAGTGAGTCCCAGTGCGCATGAGCAGTGGTTAGTCCGAGTGCGCAAGCGCAGTAGTGCGCGCGTGTGCGCATGCGCAGAAGTGAGCTCGAATGCGCATGTGCAGGTCTGAGCCGGACTGCGCATGCGCAGTAGTGAGACCGTGTGCGCATGCGCAGTGGTGTGCCCGAGGGCGCATGGGCAGGTCTGAGCCGGAGTGCGCATGCACACTAGTGGGCCCGTGCGCGCATGCGCAGTAGTGAGCCCGAGCGCGCATCCGCAGTAGTGAGTCCAAGTGCGCATGCGCAGTAGTGACCCCGAATGCGCATGAGCAGTAGTGAGTCCGACTGCGCATGAGCAGTAGTGACCCCGAGTGCGCATGAGCAGTAGTGAGTCCGAGTGCGCATCAGTAGTAGTGACCCCGAGTGCGCATGCACTGTATTGAGCCCGATTGCGCATCCGCAGTAGTGAGTCCGTGTGCGCATGTGCAGGTCTGAGCCGGAGTGCGCATGCGCAGTAGTGGGCCCGTAAGCGCATGCGCAGTAGTGAGCTCGGGTGCGCATGCGCAGTAGTGAGCCCGAGCGCGCATCCGCAGTAGTGAGTTCGAGTGCGCATGAGCAGTAGTGACCCCGAGTGCGCATGAGCAGTAGTGACCCCGAGTGCGCATGAGCAGTAGTGAGTCCGAGTGCGCATGAGCAGTAGTGATCCCGAGTGCGCATGCGCAGTAGTGAGCCCGATTGTGCATCCGCAGTAGTGAGTCCGAGTGCGCATGAGCAGTAGTGACCCCGAGTGCGCATGCGCAGTAGTGAGCCCGATTGTGCATCCGCAGTAGTGAGGCCGAGTGCGCATGAGCAGTAGTGAACCGGAGTGCGCATGCGCAGTAGTGAGCCTGAGTGCGCATGCACAGGCCTGACCGGAGTGCGCATGCGCAGTAGTGAGCCAGAGTGCGCATGCGCAGTAGTGACCCCAAGTGTGCATGCACAGTGTGAGCCCGTGTGCGCATGCGCAGTAGTGAGCCCGAGCGCGCATCCGCAGTAGTGAGTCCGAGTGCGCATGCGCAGTAGTGACCCCGAATGCGCATGAGCACTAGTGAGTTCGAGTGCGCATGAGCAGTAGTGAGCCAGAGTGCGCATGCGCAGTAGTGACCCCAAGTGTGCATGCACAGTGTGAGCCCGTGAGCGAATGCGCAGTAGCGACCCCGACGCGTATGCGCAGTAGTGAGCCCGAGCGCGCATGCGCAGTAGTGAGTCTGATTGCGCATGAGCAGTAGTGAGCCGGACTGCGCATACGCAGTAGTGACTCCCAGTGCGCATGCGCAGTAGTGAGCACGAGCGCGCATCCGCAGTAGTGGGTCCGAGTGCGCATGAGCAGTAGTGACCCCAAGTGCGCATGCACAGTAGTGAGCCCGATTGCGCATCCGCAGTAGTGGGTCCTTGTGCGCATATGCAGGTCTGAGCCGGAGTGCGCATGCGCAGTAGTGAGCCCGATTGTTCATCCGCAGTAGTGAGACCGAGTGCGCATGAGCAGTAGTGAACCGGAGTGCGCATGCGCAGTAGTGACCCCAAGTGTGCACGCACAGTGTGAGCCCGTGAGCGAATGCGCAGTAGCGACCCCGAGCGCGTATGCGCAGTAGTGAGCCCGAGCGCGCATGCGCAGTTGTGAGTCCGATTGCGCATGAGCAGTAGTGAGCCGGATTGCGCATACGCAGTAGTGACTCCGAGTGCGCATGAGCAGTAGTGAGTCCGAGTGCGCATGAGAAGTAGTGACCCCGAGTGGGCATGAGCAGTAGTGACCCCGAGTGCGTACGCACAGTAGTGTGCCTGATTGCGCATCCGCAGTAGTGAGTCCGTGTGCGCATGTGCAGGTCTGAGCCGGAGTGCGCATGCGCAGTAGTGGGCCCGTGCGCGCATGCGCAGCAGTGAGCCCGTGTGCGCATGCGCAGTAGTGAGCCCGAGCGCGCATCCGCAGTAGTGAGTCCGAGTGCGCATGCGCAGTAGTGACCCCGAATGCGCATGAGCAGTAGTGAGTCCGAGTGCGCATGAGCAGTAGTGACCCCGAGTGCGCATGAGCAGTAGTGACCCCGAGTGCGCATGCACAGTAGCGAGCCCGATTGTGCATCCGCAGTAGTGAGTCCGAGTGCGCATGAGTAGTAGTGAGCCGGAGTGCGCATGTGCAGGTCTGAGCCGGACTGCGCATCCGCAGTAGTGAGCCCGAGTGCGCATGGGCAGGTCTGAGCCGGAGTGCGCATGGGCAGGTCTGAGCCGGAGTGCGCATGCACACTAGTGGGCCCGTGCGCGCATGCGCAGTAGTGAGCCCGAGCGCGCATCCGCAGTAGTGAATCCAAGTGCGCATGCGCAGTAGTGACCCCGAATGCGCATGAGCAGTAGCGAGTCCGAGTGCGCATGAGCAGTAGTGACTCCGAGTGCGCATGAGCAGTAGTGAGTCCGAGTGCGCATCAGCAGTAGTGACCCCGAGTGCGCATGAGCAGTAGTGACCCCGAGTGCGCATGCCCTGTATCGAGCCCGATTGCGCATCCGCAGTAGTGAGTCCGTGTGCGCATGTGCAGGTCTGAGCCGGAGTGCGCATGCGCAGTAGTGGGCCCGTAAGCGCATGCGCAGAAGTGAGCTCGGGTGCGCATGCGCAGTAGTGAGCCCGAGCGCGCATCCGCAGTAGTGAGTTCGAGTGCGCATGAGCAGTAGTGACCCCGAGTGCGCATGAGCAGTAGTGAGTCCGAGTGCGCATGAGCAGTAGTGATCCCGAGTGCGCATGCGCAGTAGTGAGCCCGATTGTGCATCCGCAGTAGTGAGTCCGAGTGCGCATGAGCAGTAGTGACCCCGAGTGCGCATGCGCAGTATTGAGCCCGATTGTGCATCCGCAGTAGTGAGACCGAGTGCGCATGAGCAGTAGTGAACCGGAGTGCGCATGCGCAGTAGTGAGCCTCAGTGCGCATGCACAGGCCTGACCGGAGTGCGCATGCGCAGTAGTGAGCCAGAGTGCGCATGCGCAGTAGTGACCCCAAGTGTGCATGCACAGTGTGAGCCCGTGTGCGCATGCGCAGTAGTGAGCCCGAGCGCGCATCCGCAGTAGTGAGTCCGAGTGCGCATGAGCAGTAGTGAGTCCGAGTGCGCATCAGCAGTAGTGACCCCGAGAGCGCATGCACTGTAGTGAGCCCGATTGCGCATCCGCAGTAGTGAGTCCGTGTGCGCATGTGCAGGTCTGAGCCGGAGTGCGCATGCGCAGAAGTGTGTCCGTGCGCGCATGCGCAGTAGTGAGCCCGGGTGCGCATGCGCTGTAGTGAGCCCGAGCGCGCATCCGCAGTAGTGAGCCCGATTGCGCATCCGCAGTAGTGAGTCCGTGTGCGCATGTGCAGGTCTGAGCCGGAGTGCGCATGCGCAGTGTTGGGCCTGTGCGCGCATGCGCCGTAGTGAGCCCGTGTGCGCATGCGCAGTAGTGAGCTCGAGCGCGCATCCGCAGTAGTGAGTCCGAGTGCGCATGCGCAGTAGTGACCCCGAATGCGCATGAGCACTAGTGAGTTCGAGTGCGCATGAGCAGTAGTGAGCCAGAGTGCGCATGCGCAGTAGTGACCCCAAGTGTGCATGCACAGTGTGAGCCTGTGAGCGAATGCGCAGTAGCGACCCCGACGCGCATGCGCAGTAGTGAGCCCGAGCGCGCATGCGCAGTAGTGAGTCTGATTGCGCATGAGCAGTAGTGAGTCCGTGTGCGCATGCGCAGTAGTGAGCCTGAGTGCGCATGCACAGGCCTGACCGGAGTGCGCATGCGCAGTAGTGAGCCAGAGTGCGCTTGCGCAGTAGTGACCCCAAGTGTGCATGCACAGTGTGAGACCCTGTGCGCATGCGCAGTAGTGAGCCCGTGTGCGCATGCGCAGTAGTGAGCCCGTGTGCGCACGTGCAGTTGTAAGCCCGATTGTGCATCCGCAGTAGTGAGGCCGAGTGCGCATGAGCAGTAGTGAGTCCGAGTGCGCATCAGCAGTAGTGACCCCGAGTGCGCATGAGCAGTAGTGACCCCGAGTGCGCATGCACTGTAGTGAGCCCGATTGCGCATCCGCAGTAGTGAGTCCGTGTGCGCATGTGCAGGTCTGAGCCGGAGTGCGCATGCGCAGTGTTGGGCCTGTGCGCGCATGCGCCGTAGTGGGCCCGTAAGCGCATGCGCAGAAGTGAGCTCGGGTGCGCATGCGCAGTAGTGAGCCCGAGCGCGCATCCGCAGTAGTGAGTTCGAGTGCGCATGAGCAGTAGTGACCCCGAGTGCGCATGAGCAGTAGTGAGTCCGTGTGCGCATGCGCAGTAGTGAGCCTGAGTGCGCATGCACAGGCCTGACCGGAGTGCGCATGCGCAGTAGTGAGCCAGAGTGCGCTTGCGCAGTAGTGACCCCAAGTGTGCATGCACAGTGTGAGACCCTGTGCGCATGCGCAGTAGTGAGCCCGTGTGCGCATGCGCAGTAGTGAGCCCGTGTGCGCATGCGCAGTAGTGAGCCCGTGTGCGCACGTGCAGTTGTAAGCCCGATTGTGCATCCGCAGTAGTGAGGCCGAGTGCGCATGAGCAGTAGTGAGTCCGAGTGCGCATCAGCAGTAGTGACCCCGAGTGCGCATGAGCAGTAGTGACCCCGAGTGCGCATGCACTGTAGTGAGCCCGATTGCGCATCCGCAGTAGTGAGTCCGTGTGCGCATGTGCAGGTCTGAGCCGGAGTGCGCATGCGCAGTGTTGGGCCTGTGCGCGCATGCGCCGTAGTGGGCCCGTAAGCGCATGCGCAGAAGTGAGCTCGGGTGCGCATGCGCAGTAGTGAGCCCGAGCGCGCATCCGCAGTAGTGAGTTCGAGTGCGCATGAGCAGTAGTGACCCCGAGTGCGCATGAGCAGTAGTGAGTCCGTGTGCGCATGCGCAGTAGTGAGCCTGAGTGCGCATGCACAGGCCTGACCGGAGTGCGCATGCGCAGTAGTGAGCCAGAGTGCGCTTGCGCAGTAGTGACCCCAAGTGTGCATGCACAGTGTGAGACCCTGTGCGCATGCGCAGTAGTGAGCCCGTGTGCGCATGCGCAGTAGTGAGCCCGAGCGCGCATCCGCAGTAGTGAATCCAAGTGCGCATGCGCAGTAGTGACCCCGAATGCGCATGAGCAGTAGCGAGTCCGAGTGCGCATGAGCAGTAGTGAGTCCCAGTGCGCATGAGCAGTGGTTAGTCCGAGTGCGCGCGTGTGCGCATGCGCAGACGTGAGCTCGAATGCGCATGTGCAGGCCTGAGCCGGACTGCGCATGCGCAGTAGTGACTCCCAGTGCGCATGCGCAGTAGTGAGCCCGAGTGCGCATCCGCAGTAGTGAGTCCGAGTGCGCATGCGCAGTAGTGACCTCGAGTGCGCATGAGCAGTAGTGGGTCCGAGTGCGCATGAGCAGTAGTGACCCCAAGTGCGCATGCACAGTAGTGAGCCCGATTGCGCATCCGCAGTAGTGGATCCTTGTGCGCATATGCAGGTCTGAGCCGGAGTGCGCATGCGCAGTAGTGAGCCCGATTGTTCATCCGCAGTAGTGAGACCGAGTGCGCATGAGCAGTAGTGAACCGGAGTGCGCATGCGCAGTAGTGACCCCAAGTGTGCATGCACAGTGTGAGCCCGTGAGCGAATGCGCAGTAGCGACCCCGAGCGCGTACGCGCAGTAGTGAGCCCGAGCGCGCATGCGCAGTAGTGAGTCCGAGTGCGCATGAGTAGTAGTGAGCCGGAGTGCGCATGTGCAGGTCTGAGCCGGACTGCGCATCCGCAGTAGTGAGCCCGAGTGCGCATGGGCAGGTCTGAGCCGGAGTGCGCATGCGCAGTGGTGAGTCCGAGTACGCAAGCGCAGTAGTGCGCCCGTGTGCACATGCGCAGAAGTGAGCTCGAATGCGCATGTGCAGGTCTGAGCCGGACTGCGCATCCGCAGTAGTGAGTCCGAGTGCGCATGCGCAGTAGTGACCCCGAATGCGCATGCGCAGTAGTGAGACCGAGTGCGCATGAGCAGTAGTGAACCGGAGTGCGCATGCGCAGTAGTGAGCCTGAGTGCGCATGCACAGGCCTGACCGGAGTGCGCATGCGCAGTAGTGAGCCAGAGTGCGCATGCGCAGTAGTGACCCCAAGTGTGCATGCACAGTGTGAGCCCGTGTGCGCATGCGCAGTAGTGAACCCGAGCGCGCATCCGCAGTAGTGAGTCCTGGTGCGCATGAGCAGTAGTGAGTCCGAGTGCGTATCAGCAGTAGTGACCCCGAGTGCGCATGAACAGTAGTGACCCCGAGTGCGCATGCACTGTATTGAGCCCGATTGCGCATCCGCAGTAGAGAGTCCGTGTGCGCATGTGCAGCTCTGAGCCGGAGTGCGCATGCGCAGTTGTGGGCCCGTAAGCGCATGCGCAGTAGTGAGCTCGGGTGCGCATGCGCAGTAGTGAGCCCGAGCGCGCATCCGCAGTAGTGAGTTCGAGTGCGCACGAGCAGTAGTGACCCCGAGTGCGCATGCGCAGTAGTGAGCCCGAGCGCGCATCCGCAGTAGTGAGTTCGAGTGCGCATGAGCAGTAGTGACCCCGAGTGCGCATGAGCAGTAGTGAGTCCGAGTGCGCATGAGCAGTAGTGGTCCCGAGTGCGCATGCGCAGTAGTGAGCCCGATTGTGCATCCGCAGTAGTGAGACCGAGTGCGCATGAGCAGTAGTGAACCGGAGTGCGCATGCGCAGTAGTGAGCCTGAGTGCGCATGCACAGGCCTGACCGGAGTGCGCATGCGCAGTAGTGAGCCAGAGTGCGCATGCGCAGTAGTGACCCCAAGTGTGCATGCACAGTGTGAGCCCGTGTGCGCATGCGCAGTAGTGAGCCCGAGCGCGCATCCGCAGTAGTGAACCCGTGTGCGCATGCTCAGTAGTGAGCCTGAGTGCGCATGCACAGGCCTGACCGGAGTGCGCATGCGCAGTAGTGAGCCAGAGTGCGCATGCGCAGTAGTGACCCCAAGTGTGCATGCACAGTGTGAGCCCGTGAGCGAATGCGCAGTAGCGACCCCGAGCGCGTATGGGCAGTAGTGAGCCCGAGCGCGCATGCGCAGTAGTGTGTCCGAGTGCGCATGAGCAGTAGTGACCCCGAGTGCGCATGAGCAGTAGTGACTCCGAGTGCGCATGAGCAGTAGTGAGCCCGAGTGCGCATGAGCAGTAGTGACCCCGAGTGCGCACGCACAGTAGTGAGCCCGATTGCGCATGAGCAGTAGTGAGTCCGTGTGCGCATGTGCAGGTCTGAGCCGGAGTGCGCATGCGCAGTAGTGGGTCAGTGCGCGCATGCGCAGTAGTGAGCCCGGTTGCGCATGCGCAGTAGTGAGCCCGAGCGCGCATCCGCAGTAGTGAGTCCGTGTGCGCATGTGCAGGTCTGAGCCGGAGTGCGCATGCGCAGTAGTGGGCCCGTGCGCGCATGCGCAGCAGTGAGCCCGTGTGCGCATGCGCAGTAGTGAGCCCGAGCGCGCATCCGCAGTAGTGAGTCCGAGTGCGCATGCGCAGTAGTGACCACGAATGCGCATGAGCAGTAGTGAGTCCGAGTGCGCATGAGTAGTAGTGAGCCGGAGTGCGCATGTGCAGGTCTGAGCCGGACTGCGCATCCGCAGTAGTGAGCCCGAGTGCGCATGGGCAGGTCTGAGCCGGAGTGCGCATGCGCAGTGGTGAGTCCGAGTACGCAAGCGCAGTAGTGCGCCCGTGTGCACATGCACAGGAGTGAGCTCGAATGCGCATGTGCAGGTCTGAGCCGGACTGCGCATCCGCAGTAGTGAGTCCGAGTGCGCATGAGCAGTAGTGACCCCGAGCGCGCATCCGCAGTAGTGAGTTCGAGTGCGCATGAGCAGTAGTGACCCCGAGTGCGCATGAGCAGTAGTGAGTCCGAGTGCGCATGAGCAGTAGTGACCCCAAGTGTGCATGCACAGTGTGAGCCCGTGTGCGCATGCGCAGTAGTGAGCCCGAGCGCGCATCCGCAGTAGTGAGTCCTAGTGCGCATGAGCAGTAGTGAGTCCGAGTGCGCATCAGCAGTAGTGACCCCGAGTGCGCATGAGCAGTAGTGACCCCGAGTGCGCATGCACTGTATTGAGCCCGATTGCGCATCCGCAGTAGAGAGTCCGTGTGCGCATGTGCAGGTCTGAGCCGGAGTGCGCATGCGCAGTAGTGGGCCCGTAAGCGCATGCGCAGTAGTGAGCCCGAGCGCGCATCCGCAGTAGTGAGTTCGAGTGCGCACGAGCAGTAGTGACCCCGAGTGCGCATGCGCAGTAGTGAGCCCGAGCGCGCATCCGCAGTAGTGAGTTCGAGTGCGCATGAGCAGTAGTGACCCCGAGTGCGCATGAGCAGTAGTGAGTCCGAGTGCGCATGAGCAGTAGTGATCCCGAGTGCGCATGCGCAGTAGTGAGCCCGATTGTGCATCCGCAGTAGTGAGACCGAGTGCGCATGAGCAGTAGTGAACCGGAGTGCGCATGCGCAGTAGTGAGCCTGAGTGCACATGCACAGGCCTGACCGGAGTGCGCATGCGCAGTAGTGAGCCAGAGTGCGCATGCGCAGTAGTGACCCCAAGTGTGCATGCACAGTGTGAGCCCGTGTGCGCATGCGCAGTAGTGAGCCCGAGCGCGCATCCGCAGTAGTGAGTCCGTGTGCGCATGTGCAGGTCTGAGCCGGACTGCGCATCCGCAGTAGGGAGCCCGAGTGCGCATGGGCAGGTCTGAGCCGGAGTGCGCATGCGCAGTGGTGAGTCCGAGTACGCAAGCGCAGTAGTGCGCCCGTGTGCACATGCACAGAAGTGAGCTCGAATGCGCATGTGCAGGTCTGAGCCGGACTGCGCATCCGCAGTAGTGAGCCCGTGTGCGCATGCGCAGTGGTGAGCCCGAGGGCGCGTGGGCAGGTCTGAGCCGGAGTGCGCATGAGCAGTAGTGAACCCGTGCGCGCATGCGCAGTAGTGAGCCCGAGCGCGCATGCGCAGTAGTGAGATCGAGTGCGCATCCGCAGTAGTGAGCCCGATTGCGCATCCGCAGTAGTGAGTCCGTGTGCGCATGTGCAGGTCTGAGCCGGAGTGCGCATGCGCAGTAGTGGGCCCGTGCGCGCATGCGCAGCAGTGAGCCCGTGTGCGCATGCGCAGTAGTGAGCCCGAGCGCGCATCCGCAGTAGTGTGTCCGAGTGCGCATGCGCAGTAGTGAACCCGAATGCGCATGAGCAGTAGTGAGTTCGAGTGCGCATGAGCAGTAGTGACCCCGATTGCGCATGAGCAGTAGTGAGTCCGAGTGCGCATGAGCAGTAGTGACCCCGAGTGCGCATGAGCAGTAGTGACCCCGAGTGCGCATGCACAGTAGTGAGCCCGATTGTGCATCCGCAGTAGTGAGTCCGAGTGCGCATGTGTAGTAGTGAGCCGGAGTGCGCATGTGCAGGTCTGAGCCGGACTGCGCATCCGCAGTAGTGAGCCCGAGTGCGCATGGGCAGGTCTGAGCCGGAGTGCGCATGCGCAGTGGTGAGTCCGAGTACGCAAGCGCAGTAGTGCGCCCGTGTGCACATGCACAGAAGTGAGCTCGAATGCGCATGTGCAGGTCTGAGCCGGACTGCGCATCCGCAGTAGTGAGTCCGAGTGCGCATGCGCAGTAGTGACCCCGAATGCGCATGAGCAGTAGTGAGTCCGAGTGCGCATGAGCAGTAGTGACCCCGAGTGCGCATGAGCAGTAGTGAGTCCGTGTGCGCATGTGCAGGTCTGAGGCGGAGTGCGCACGTGCAGTAGTAAGCCCGATTGTGCATCCGCAGTTGTGAGTCCGAGTGCGCATGAGCAGTAGTGAGTCCCAGTGCGCATGAGCAGTGGTTAGTCCGAGTGCGCAAGCGCAGTAGTGCGCGCGTGTGCGCATGCGCAGACGTGAGCTCGAATGCGCATGTGCAGGTCTGAGCCGGACTGCGCATGCGCAGTAGTGAGCCCGTGTGCGCATGCGCAGTGGTGTGCCCGAGGGCGCATGGGCAGGTCTGAGCCGGAGTGCGCATGCACACTAGTGGGCCCGTGCGCGCATGCGCAGTAGTGAGCCCGAGCGCGCATCCGCAGTAGTGAATCCAAGTGCGCATGCGCAGTAGTGACCCCGAATGCGCATGAGCAGTAGCGAGTCCGAGTGCGCATGAGCAGTAGTGACTCCGAGTGCGCATGAGCAGTAGTGAGTCCGAGTGCGCATCAGCAGTAGTGACCCCGAGTGCGCATGAGCAGTAGTGACCCCGAGTGCGCATGCACTGTATTGAGCCCGATTGCGCATCCGCAGTAGTGAGACCGAGTGCGCATGAGCAGTAGTGAGTTCGAGTGCGCATGAGCAGTAGTGACCCCGAGTGCGCATGCGCAGTAGTGAGCCCGAGCGCGCATCCGCAGTAGTGAATCCAAGTGCGCATGCGCAGTAGTGACCCCGAATGCGCATGAGCAGTAGCGAGTCCGAGTGCGCATGAGCAGAAGTGACTCCGAGTGCGCATGAGCAGTAGTGACTCCGTGTGCGCATGAGCAGTAGTGACCCCGAGTTCGCATGAGCAGTAGTGACCCCGAGTGCGCATGCGCAGTAGTGAGCCCGATTGTGCATCCGCAGTAGTGAGACCGAGTGCGCATGAGCAGTAGTGAACCGGAGTGCGCATGCGCAGTAGTGAGCCTGAGTGCGCATGCGCAGTAGTGACCCCAAGTGTGCATGCACAGTGTGAGCCCGTGTGCGCATGCGCAGTAGTGAGCCCGAGCGCGCATCCGCAGTAGTGAGTCCTAGTGCGCATGAGCTGTAGTGAGTCCGAGTGCGCATCAGCAGTAGTGAGACCGAGTGCGCATGCGCAGTGGTGTGCCCGAGGGCGCATGGGCAGGTCTGAGCCGGAGTGCGCATGCACACTAGTGGGCCCGTGCGCGCATGCGCAGTAGTGAGCCCGAGCGCGCATCCGCAGTAGTGAATCCAAGTGCGCATGCGCAGTAGTGACCCCGAATGCGCATGAGCAGTAGCGAGTCCGAGTGCGCATGAGCAGTAGTGACCCCGAGTGCGCATGCGCAGTAGTGAGCCCGAGCGCGCATCCGCAGTAGTGAATCCAAGTGCGCATGCGCAGTAGTGACCCCGAATGCGCATGAGCAGTAGCGAGTCCGAGTGCGCATGAGCAGAAGTGACTCCGAGTGCGCATGAGCAGTAGTGACTCCGTGTGCGCATGAGCAGTAGTGACCCCGAGTGCGCATGAGCAGTAGTGACCCCGAGTGCGCATGCACTGTAGTGAGCCCGATTGCGCATCCGCAGAAGTGAGGCCGTGTGCGCATGTGCAGGTCTGAGCCGGAGTGCGCATGCGCAGTAGTGGGTCCGTGCGCGCATGCGCAGTAGTGAGCCCGGGTGCGCATGCGCTGTAGTGAGCCCGAGCGCGCATCCGCAGTAGTGAGCCCGATTGCGCATCCGCAGTTGTGAGTCCGTGTGCCCATGTGCAGGTCTGAGCCGGAGTGCGCATGCGCAGTGTTGGGCCTGTGCGCGCATGCGCCGTAGTGAGCCCGTGTGCGCATGCGCAGTAGTGAGCCCGAGCGCGCATCCGCAGTAGTGAGTCCGAGTGCGCATGCGCAGAAGTGACCTCGAGTGCGCATGAGCAGTAGCGGGTCCGAGTGCGCATGAGAAGTAGTGACCCCGAGTGGGCATGAGCAGTAGTGACCCCGAGTGCGTGCGCACACTAGTGAGCCCGATTGCGCATCCGCAGTAGTGAGTCCGTGTGCGCATGTGCAGGTCTGAGCCGGAGTGCGCATGCGCAGTAGTGGGTCAGTGCGCGCATGCGCAGTAGTGAGCCCGGTTGCGCATGCGCAGTAGTGAGATCGAGCGCGCATCCGCAGTAGTGAGCCCGATTGCGCATCCGCAGTAGTGAGTCCGTGTGCGCATGCGCAGTAGTGAGCCCGTGTGCGCATGCGCAGTAGTGAGCCCGAGCGCGCATCCGCAGTAGTGAGTCCGAGCGCGCATCCGCAGTAGTGAGCCCGATTGCGCATCCGCAGTAGTGAGTCCGTGTGCGCATGCGCAGTAGTGAGCCAGTGTGCGCATGCGCAGCAGTGAGCCCGAGCGCGCATCCGCGGTAGTGAGTCCCAGTGCGCATGAGCAGTGGTTAGTTCGAGTGCGCATGCGCAGTAGTGAGCCCGAGCATGCATGCGCAGTAGTGAGCCCGAGTGCGCATGGGCAGGTCTGAGCCGGAGTGCGCATGCGCAGTAGTGAGTCCGATTGCGCATGGGCAGTAGTGAGCCGGACTGCGCATACGCAGTAGTGACTCCCAGTGCGCATGCGCAGTAGTGAACCGGAGCGCGCATGAGCAGTAGTGAGTCCGTGTGCGCATGTGCAGGTCTGAGCCGGAGTGCGCATGCGCAGTAGTGGGCCCGTAAGCGCATGCGCAGTAGTGAGCTCAGGTGCGCATGCGCAGTAGTGAGCCCGAGCGCGCATCCGCAGTAGTGAGTTCGAGTGCGCATGAGCAGTAGTGACCCCGAGTGCGCATGAGCAGTAGTGACCCCGAGTGCGCATGCACTGTAGTGAGCCCGATTGCGCATCCGCAGTAGTGAGTCCGTGTGCGCATGTGCAGGTCTGAGCCGGAGTGCGCATGAGCTGTAGTGGGTCCGTGCGCGCATGCGCAGTAGTGAGTCCCAGCGTGCATGCGCATTAGTGGGCCCGATTGCGCGCATGCGCAGTAGTGAGCCAGAGACCGCATCCGCAGTAGTGAGTCCGAGTTCGCATGCGCAGAAGTGACCTCGAGTGCGCATGAGCAGTAGCGGGTCCGAGTGCGCATGAGAAGTAGTGACCCCGAGTGCGCATGCACAGTAGTGACCGCGGGCGCACATGCGTAGTAGCGAGCCCGATTGTGCATCCGCAGTTTTGAGTCCGAGTGCGCATGAGCAGTAGTGAGTCCCAGCGTGCATGCGCATTAGTGGGCCCGATTGCGCGCATGCGCAGTAGTGAGCCAGAGACCGCATCCGCAGTAGTGAGTCCGAGTTCGCATGAGCAGTAGTGACACCGAGTGCGCATGCGCCGTAGTGACCCCGAGTGCGCATGCACAGTAGTGATCTCGTGCACGCATGCGCAGTAGTGAGCTCGAGTGCGCATGTGCACTAGTGTGCCCGTGTGTGCATGCGCAGCAGTGAACCGATTGCGCATCTGCAGTCGCGACCCCGAGTGCGCATGCGCAGCTATGAATCCGATTGCGCATCTGCAGTGGTGACCCCGAGTGCGCATGCACAGTAGTGAGCCCGTGTGCGCATGCGCAGTAGTGAGCCCGTGTGCGCATGCGCAGCAATGTGCCCGAGAGCGCATGGGCAGTAGTGACCCTGAGTGCGCATGAGCAGTAGTGAGTCCGAGTGCACATACACAGTAGTGAGCCCGTGTACGCATGCGCAGTAGTGAGCTCGAGTGCGCATGTGCACTAGTGTGCCCGTGTGTGCATGCGCAGCAATGACCCAATTGCGCATCTGCAGTGGTGACCCCGAGTGCGCATGCACAGTAGTGACCGCGGGCGCACATGCGTAGTAGTGAGCCCGATTGTGCATCCGCAGTTTTGAGTCCGAGTGCGCATGAGCAGTAGTAAGCCGGAGTGCGCATGCGCAGTCGTGACCGCGGGCGCACATGCGCAGTAGTGAGCCCGATTGCGCATCCACAGTAGTGAGTCCGTGTGCGCATGTGCAGGTCTGAGCCGGAGTGCGCATGCGCAGTGTTGGGCCTGTGCGCGCATGCGCAGTAGTGACCCCGAGTGCGCATGCACAGTAGTGAGCCCGTGTGCGCATGCGCAGTAGTGAGACCGATTGCGCATGTAGAGGTCTTCACAGGAGAGCGCATCCGCAGTAGTGAGCCCAGTTGCACCGTCGCAGTAGTGAGGCCGAGTGCCCATGAGCAGTAGTGAGTCCAAGTGCGAATGAGCACTAGTGACCCCGAGTGTGCATGCACAGTAGTGAGCCCGTGTGCGCCTGCGCAGTCGTGAGGCCGAGTGCCCATGAGCAGTAGTGAGCCCGATTGCCCATGCGCAGTAGTGACCCCGAGTGCGCATGCGCAGTAGTGAGCCCGTGTGGGCATGCACATTAGTGGGCCCGTGTGCGCATGCGCAGTAGCGAACCCGAATGCGCGTCTATAGTAGTGACCCTAAGTGCGCATGCACAGTAATGAGCCCATGTGTGCATGCGCAGTCGCGAACCCGAATGCGCGTCTGCAGTAGTGACTGCGAGTGCGCATGCGCAGTAGTCACCCCGAGTGCGCATGCACAGTAGTGAGCCCGATTGCTCATCCGCAGCAGTGGGTCCGAGTGCGCATGAGCAGTAGTGAGCCCGATTACGCTTTCGCAGTAGTGACCCCGAGTGCGCATGCGCAGTAGTGAGCCCGTGCGCGCATGCGCAGTAGTGCGCCCGTGTGCGCATGCGCAGTTGTGAGCCCGTGCACGCATGCGCAGTAGTGAGTCTGTGTGCGCATGTGCAGGTCTGAGCCGGAGTGCGCATGCGCAGTGATGAACCCGATTTCCCATCCGCAGTAGTGAGCCCGATTGCACATCGGCAGTAATAAGTCCGCGCGCGCATCCGCAGTAGTGAGCCCGACCGCGCATCCGCAGTAGTGGGTCCGTGTGCGCATGAGCAGTAGTGAGTCCCAGCGTGCATGCGCAGTAGCGGGCCCGATTGCGCGCATGCGCAGTAGTGAGCCAGAGACCGCATCCGCAGTAGTGAGTCCGAGTTCGCATGAGCAGTAGTGACACCGAGTGCGCATGCTCAGTAGTGAGCCCAATTGCGCATTCGCAGTAGTGAGTCCGAGTGCGCATGATCGGTAGGGAGTCCGAGTGTGCATGAGCAGTAGTCACACCGAGTGCGCATGCCCAGTAGTGAGCCCAATTGCACATCCGCAACAATGAGTCCGAGTGCACATGAGCAGTAGTGCGGCCGATTGCACATGAGCAGTAGTGCGGCCGATTGCACATGAGCAGTAGTAAGCCGGAGTGCGCATCCGCAGTAGTGAGTCCGAGTGCGCATGCGCAGTAGAGAGCCCGATTGCGCATGTGCAGGTCTGAGCCGGAGAGCGCATCCGCAGTAGTGGGGCCGAGTGCCCATGAGCAGTAGTGAGTCCAAGTGCGCATGAGCACTAGTGACCCCGAGCGCGCATGCGCAGTACTGAGCCCGATTGCGCATCCGCAGCAGTGAGTCCGAGTGCGCATGAGCAGTAGTAAGGCCGAGTGCGCATGCGCAGTAGAGAGCCCGATTGCTCATGTGCAGGTCTGAGCTGGAGAGCGCATGCGCAGTAGTGACCCCGAGCGCGCATGAGCAGTAGTGAGCCAGAGTGCGCATGCACAGTAGTGAGCCCGTGTGCGCATGCGCAGTAGTGAGACCGATTGCGCATGTGGAGGTCTTAACAGGAGAGCGCATCCGCAGTAGTGAGCCCAATTGCACCGTCGCAGTAGTGAGGCCGAGTGCCCATGAGCAGTAGTGAGTCCAAGTGCGAATGAGCACTAGTGACCCCGAGTGTGCATGCACAGTAGTGAGCCCGTGCGCGCATGCGCAGTAGTGCGCCCGAGTGCGCATGAGCAGTAGTGAGCCCGAGTGCGCATGCACGCTAGTGAGCCCGAGTGCGCATGAGCAGTAGTGACCCCGAGTGCGCATGAGCAGTAGCGACCCCGAGTGCGCATGCACAATAGTGAGCCCGAGTGCGCATGCGCAGTAGAGAGCCCGAGTGCGCATGCGCAGTAGTGACCCCGAGTGCGCATGCACAGTAGTGAGCCCGTGTGCGCATGCGCAGTAGTGAGCCCGAGTGCGCATGCACAGTAGTGGGCCCGTGTGCGCATGCCCAGTAGTGAGCCCAATTGCACATCCGCAACAATGAGTCCGAGTGCACATGAGCAGTAGTGCGGCCGATTGCACATGAGCAGTAGTGCGGCCGATTGCACATGAGCAGTAGTAAGCCGGAGTGCGCATCCGCAGTAGTGAGTCCGAGTGCGCATGCGCAGTAGAGAGCCCGATTGCGCATGTGCAGGTCTGAGCCGGAGAGCGCATCCGCAGTAGTGGGGCCGAGTGCCCATGAGCAGTAGTGAGTCCAAGTGCGCATGAGCACTAGTGACCCCGAGCGCGCATGCGCAGTACTGAGCCCGATTGCGCATCCGCAGCAGTGAGTCCGAGTGCGCATGAGCAGTAGTGCGGCCGATTGCACATGAGCAGTAGTGCGGCCGATTGCACATGAGCAGTAGTAAGCCGGAGTGCGCATCCGCAGTAGTGAGTCCGAGTGCGCATGCGCAGTAGAGAGCCCGATTGCGCATGTGCAGGTCTGAGCCGGAGAGCGCATCCGCAGTAGTGGGGCCGAGTGCCCATGAGCAGTAGTGAGTCCAAGTGCGCATGAGCACTAGTGACCCCGAGCGCGCATGCGCAGTACTGAGCCCGATTGCGCATCCGCAGCAGTGAGTCCGAGTGCGCATGAGCAGTAGTAAGGCCGAGTGCGCATGCGCAGTAGAGAGCCCGATTGCTCATGTGCAGGTCTGAGCTGGAGAGCGCATGCGCAGTAGTGACCCCGAGCGCGCATGAGCAGTAGTGAGCCAGAGTGCGCATGCACAGTAGTGAGCCCGTGTGCGCATGCGCACTAGTGAGACCGATTGCGCATGTGGAGGTCTTAACAGGAGAGCGCATCCGCAGTAGTGAGCCCAATTGCACCGTCGCAGTAGTGAGGCCGAGTGCCCATGAGCAGTAGTGAGTCCAAGTGCGAATGAGCACTAGTGACCCCGAGTGTGCATGCGCAGTAGTGATCCCGATTGCGCATGTGCATGTCTGAGCAGGAGAGCGCATCCGCACTAGTGAGCCCGATTGCACATGCGCAGTCGTGAGGCCGAGTGCCCATGAGCAGTAGTGAGTCCAAGTGCGAATGAGCACTAGTGACCCCGAGTGCGCATGCACAGTAGTGAGCCCGTGCGCGCATGCGCAGTAGTGCGCCCGAGTGCGCATGAGCAGTAGTGAGCCCGAGTGCGCATGCACGCTAGTGAGCCCGAGTGCGCATGAGCAGTAGTGACCCCGAGTGCGCATGAGCAGTAGCGACCCCGAGTGCGCATGCACAATAGTGAGCCCGAGTGCGCATGCGCAGTAGAGAGCCCGAGTGCGCATGCGCAGTAGTGACCCCGAGTGCGCATGCACAGTAGTGAGCCCGTGTGCGCATGCGCAGTAGTGAGCCCGAGTGCGCATGCACAGTAGTGGGCCCGTGTGCGCATGCGCAGTAGTGAGCGCGAGTGCGCATCCGCAGCAGTGAGTCCGAGTGCGCATGCGCAGTAGTGACCCCGAGTGCGCATGCACAGTAGTGAGCTCTTGCGCGCATGAGCAGTAGTGAGTCCGAGTGCGCATGAGCAGTAGTGACCCCGAGTGCGCGTGCGCAGTAATGCGCTCGTGTTCGCATGCGCAGTAGTGAGCCCGAGCGCGCATGCACACTAGTGAGCCCGGGTGCGCATGCGCAGTAGAGAGCCCGAGTGCGCATGCGCAGTAGTGACCCCGAGTGCGCATGCACAGTAGTGAGCCCGTGTGCGCATGCGCAGTAGTGAGACCGATTGCGCATGTAGAGGTCTTCACAGGAGAGCGCATCCGCAGTAGTGAGCCCAGTTGCACCGTCGCAGTAGTGAGGCCGAGTGCCCATGAGCAGTAGTGAGTCCAAGTGCGAATGAGCACTAGTGACCCCGAGTGTGCATGCACAGTAGTGAGCCCGTGTGCGCCTGCGCAGTCGTGAGGCCGAGTGCCCATGAGCAGTAGTGAGCCCGATTGCCCATGCGCAGTAGTGACCCCGAGTGCGCATGCGCAGTAGTGAGCCCGTGTGGGCATGCACATTAGTGGGCCCGTGTGCGCATGCGCAGTAGCGAACCCGAATGCGCGTCTATAGTAGTGACCCTAAGTGCGCATGCACAGTAATGAGCCCATGTGTGCATGCGCAGTCGCGAACCCGAATGCGCGTCTGCAGTAGTGACTGCGAGTGCGCATGCGCAGTAGTCACCCCGAGTGCGCATGCACAGTAGTGAGCCCGATTGCTCATCCGCAGCAGTGGGTCCGAGTGCGCATGAGCAGTAGTGAGCCCGATTACGCTTTCGCAGTAGTGACCCCGAGTGCGCATGCGCAGTAGTGAGCCCGTGCGCGCATGCGCAGTAGTGCGCCCGTGTGCGCATGCGCAGAAGTGACCTCGAATGTGCACGTGCAGGTCTGAGCCGGACTGCGCATCCGCAGTAGTCAGCCCGTGCGCGCATGGGCAGGTCTGAGCTGGAGTGCGCATGCGCAGTAGTGAGCCTGTGCGCGCATGCGCAGTAGTCACCCCGAGTGCGCATGCACAGTAGTGAGCCCGATTGTGCATCCGCAGTTTTGAGCCCGAGTGCGCATGCGCAGTAGTGTGACCGAGTGCGCATGGACATGTCGTTGCCGGAGTGCGCATGCGCAGTAGTGACCCCGAGTGCGCGTGCGCAGTAATGCGCTCGTGTGCGCATGCGCAGTTGTGAGCCCGTGCACGCATGCGCAGTAGTGAGTCTGTGTGCGCATGTGCAGGTCTGAGCCGGAGTGCGCATGCGCAGTGATGAACCCGATTTCCCATCCGCAGTAGTGAGCCCGATTGCACATCGGCAGTAGTAAGTCCGCGCGCGCATCCGCAGTAGTGAGCCCGACCGCGCATCCGCAGTAGTGGGTCCGTGTGCGCATGAGCAGTAGTGAGTCCCAGCGTGCATGCGCAGTAGCGAGCCCGATTGCGCGCATGCGCAGTAGTGAGCCAGAGACCGCATCCGCAGTAGTGAGTCCGAGTTCGCATGAGCAGTAGTGACACCGAGTGCGCATGCTCAGTAGTGAGCCCAATTGCGCATTCGCAGTAGTGAGTCCGAGTGCGCATGATCGGTAGGGAGTCCGAGTGTGCATGAGCAGTAGTCACACCGAGTGCGCATGCCCAGTAGTGAGCCCAATTGCACATCCGCAACAATGAGTCCGAGTGCACATGAGCAGTAGTGCGGCCGATTGCACATGAGCAGTAGTGCGGCCGATTGCACATGAGCAGTAGTAAGCCGGAGTGCGCATCCGCAGTAGTGAGTCCGAGTGCGCATGCGCAGTAGAGAGCCCGATTGCGCATGTGCAGGTCTGAGCCGGAGAGCGCATCCGCAGTAGTGGGGCCGAGTGCCCATGAGCAGTAGTGAGTCCAAGTGCGCATGAGCACTAGTGACCCCGAGCGCGCATGCGCAGTACTGAGCCCGATTGCGCATCCGCAGCAGTGAGTCCGAGTGCGCATGAGCAGTAGTAAGGCCGAGTGCGCATGCGCAGTAGAGAGCCCGATTGCTCATGTGCAGGTCTGAGCTGGAGAGCGCATGCGCAGTAGTGACCCCGAGCGCGCATGAGCAGTAGTGAGCCAGAGTGCGCATGCACAGTAGTGAGCCCGTGTGCGCATGCGCAGTAGTGAGACCGATTGCGCATGTGGAGGTCTTAACAGGAGAGCGCATCCGCAGTAGTGAGCCCAATTGCACCGTCGCAGTAGTGAGGCCGAGTGCCCATGAGCAGTAGTGAGTCCAAGTGCGAATGAGCACTAGTGACCCCGAGTGTGCATGCGCAGTAGTGATCCCGATTGCGCATGTGCATGTCTGAGCAGGAGAGCGCATCCGCACTAGTGAGCCCGATTGCACATGCGCAGTCGTGAGGCCGAGTGCCCATGAGCAGTAGTGAGTCCAAGTGCGAATGAGCACTAGTGACCCCGAGTGCGCATGCACAGTAGTGAGCCCGTGCGCGCATGCGCAGTAGTGCGCCCGAGTGCGCATGAGCAGTAGTGAGCCCGAGTGCGCATGCACGCTAGTGAGCCCGAGTGCGCATGAGCAGTAGTGACCCCGAGTGCGCATGAGCAGTAGTGACCCCGAGTGCGCATGCACAATAGTGAGCCCGAGTGCGCATGCGCAGTAGAGAGCCCGAGTGCGCATGCGCAGTAGTGACCCCGAGTGCGCATGCACAGTAGTGAGCCCGTGTGCGCATGCGCAGTAGTGAGCCCGAGTGCGCATGCACAGTAGTGGGCCCGTGTGCGCATGCGCAGTAGTGAGCGCGAGTGCGCATCCGCAGCAGTGAGTCCGAGTGCGCATGCGCAGTAGTGACCCCGAGTGCGCATGCACAGTAGTGAGCTCTTGCGCGCATGAGCAGTAGTGAGTCCGAGTGCGCACGAGCAGTAGTGAGCCCCATTGAGCATCCGCAGCAGTGAGTCCAAGTGCGAATGAGCACTAGTGACCCCGAGTGCGCATGCACAGTAGTGAGCCCGTGTGCGCATGCGCAGTCGTCAGGCCGAGTGCCAATGAGCAGTGTTGAGTCCAAGTGCGAATGAGCACTAGTGACCCCGAGTGCGCATGCACAGTAGTGAGCCCGTGCGCGCATGCGCAGTGGTGCGCCCGAGTGCGCATGAGCAGTAGTGAGCCCGTGTGCGCATGCACGCTAGCGAGCCCGAGTGCGCATGAGCAGTAGTGAGCCAGAGTGCACATGCACAGTAGTGAGCCCGTGTGCGCAAGCGCAGTAGTGAGCCCGATTGCGCATCCGCAGCAGTGAGTCCGAGTGCGCATGAGCAGTAGTGAGTCCAAGTGCGCATGAGCACTAGTGACCCCGAGTGCGCATGCGCAGTAGAGGGCCCGATTGCGCATGCACAGTAGTGAGCCCGTGTGCGCAGAGCAGTCGTGAGGCCGAGCGCTCATGAGCAGTAGTGAGCCCGATTGCGCATGCACAGTAGTGACCCCGAGTGCGCATGCACAGTAGTGAGCTCGTGCGCGCATGAGCAGTAGTGAGTCCAAGTGCGAATGAGCACTAGTGACCCCGAGTGTGCATGCGCAGTAGTGATCCCGATTGCGCATGTGCATGTCTGAGCAGGAGAGCGCATCCGCACTAGTGAGCCCGATTGCACATGCGCAGTCGTGACGCCGAGTGCCCATGAGCAGTAGTGAGTCCAAGTGCGAATGAGCACTAGTGACCCCGAGTGCACATACACAGTAGTGAGCCCGTGTACGCATGCGCAGTAGTGAGCTCGAGTGCGCATGTGCACTAGTGTGCCCGTGTGTGCATGCGCAGCAATGACCCAATTGCGCATCTGCAGTGGTGACCCCGAGTGCGCATGCACAGTAGTGACCGCGGGCGCACATGCGTAGTAGTGAGCCCGATTGTGCATCCGCAGTTTTGAGTCCGAGTGTGCATGAGCAGTAGTAAGCCGGAGTGCGCATGCGCAGTCGTGACCGCGGGCGCACATGCGCAGTAGTGAGCCCGATTGCGCATCCACAGTAGTGAGTCCGTGTGCGCATGTGCAGGTCTGAGCCAGAGTGCGCATGCGCAGTAGTGAGCCCGATTGTGCATCCGCAGTTTTGAGTCCGAGTGCGCATGCGCAGTAGTGTGCCCGAGTGCGCATGGGCATGTCTTTGCCGGAGTGCGCATGAGCAGTAGTGACCCCGAGTGCGCGTGCGCAGTAATGCGCTCGTGTTCGCATGCGCAGTAGTGAGCCCGAGCGCGCATGCACACTAGTGAGCCCGGGTGCGCATGCGCAGTAGAGAGCCCGAGTGCGCATGCGCAGTAGTGACCCCGAGTGCGCATGCACAGTAGTGAGCCCGTGTGCGCATGCGCAGTAGTGAGACCGATTGCGCATGTAGAGGTCTTCACAGGAGAGCGCATCCGCAGTAGTGAGCCCAGTTGCACCGTCGCAGTAGTGAGGCCGAGTGCCCATGAGCAGTAGTGAGTCCAAGTGCGAATGAGCACTAGTGACCCCGAGTGTGCATGCACAGTAGTGAGCCCGTGTGCGCCTGCGCAGTCGTGAGGCCGAGTGCCCATGAGCAGTAGTGAGCCCGATTGCCCATGCGCAGTAGTGACCCCGAGTGCGCATGCGCAGTAGTGAGCCCGTGTGGGCATGCACATTAGTGGGCCCGTGTGCGCATGCGCAGTAGCGAACCCGAATGCGCGTCTATAGTAGTGACCCTAAGTGCGCATGCACAGTAATGAGCCCATGTGTGCATGCGCAGTCGCGAACCCGAATGCGCGTCTGCAGTAGTGACTGCGAGTGCGCATGCGCAGTAGTCACCCCGAGTGCGCATGCACAGTAGTGAGCCCGATTGCTCATCCGCAGCAGTGGGTCCGAGTGCGCATGAGCAGTAGTGAGCCCGATTACGCTTTCGCAGTAGTGACCCCGAGTGCGCATGCGCAGTAGTGAGCCCGTGCGCGCATGCGCAGTAGTGCGCCCGTGTGCGCATGCGCAGAAGTGACCTCGAATGTGCACGTGCAGGTCTGAGCCGGACTGCGCATCCGCAGTAGTCAGCCCGTGCGCGCATGGGCAGGTCTGAGCTGGAGTGCGCATGCGCAGTAGTGAGCCTGTGCGCGCATGCGCAGTAGTGAGCCCGAGGGCGCAATCGCAGTAGTGAGTCCGAGTGCGCATGAGCAGGAGTGAGCCAGAGTGCACATGCACAGTAGTGAGCCCGTTTGCGCATGCGCAGTAGTGAGACCGATTGCGCATGTGCAGGTCTGAGCAGGAGAGCGCATCCGCAGTAGTGAGCCCGATTGCACATCCGCAGTCGTGAGGCCGAGTGCCCATGAGCAGTAGTGAGTCCAAGTACGAATGAGCACTAGTGTCCCCGAGTGCGCATGCACAGGAGTGAGCCCGAGTGCGCATGCACAGTAGTGAGCCCGAGTGCGCATGAGCAGTAGTGAGCCAGAGTGCACATGCACAGTAGTGAGCCCGTGTGCGCATGCGCAGTAGTGAGCCCGATTGCGCATCCGCAGCAGTGAGTCCGAGTGCGCATGAGCAGTAGTGAGTCCAAGTGCGCATGAGCACTAGTGGCCCGGGGGGGCATGCGCAGTAGAGAGCCCGGTTGCGCATGCGCAGTAGTGAGTCCGAGTGCGCATGAGCAGTAGTTAGTCCGAGAGCGCATGAGAATTATTGACCCTGTCTGTGCGTGCGCGGTACTGTGCCCGAGCGATGCATGCGCAGTAGTGAGCCCGAGTGCGCATGCGCAGTAGAGAGCCCGAGCGCGCATGCGGAGTAGTGAGCCCGATTGCGCACCCGCAGCAGTGAGTCCGAGTGCGCATGAGCAGTAGTGAGTCCGCGTGCACATGAGCAGTAGTCACCCCGAGTGCGCATGCGCAGTAGTGAGCCCGTGTGCGCATGCGCAGTAGTGAGCCTGTGCGCGCATGCGATGTAGCGAGCTCGTGTGCGTTTGCGCAGTAATGAGCCCGTGCGAGTATGCGCAGTAGTGAGTCTGTGTGCGCATGTGCAGGTCTGAGCCGGAGGGCGTGTGCGCAGTAGTGACCCCGAGTGCGCATGCGCAGTAGTGACCGCGAGCCCATATGCGCAGTATTGAGTCCGATTGCGCAGCTGTAGCAGTGAGTCCGAGTGCGCATGAACAGTAGTGACCCCGAAAGCGCATGCGCAGTTGTGAGCCCATGGGTGCATGCGCAGTAGTAAGCCCAGTGCGCATGCACAGTAGTGAGCCCGTGTGCGCATGCGCAGTAGTGAGCCCGTGTGCGCATGCGGAGTAGTGAACTCGAGTGCGCATGTGCAGGTCTGAGCCGGAGTGCGCATGCGCAGTAGTGAACCCGATTGCGCATCTGCAGCGGTGACCACGCGTGCGCATGCACAGTAGTGAGCCCGTGTGCGCATGCGGAGTAGTGGACTCGAGTCCGCATGTGCAGGTCTGAGCCGGAGTGCGCAAGCGCAGTAGTGACCCCGAGTGCGCATACGCGGTAGTGACCCCGAGCGCGTATGCGCAGTAGTGAGCCCGATTGCTCATCCGCAGCAGTGAGTCCGAGTGCGCATGAGCAGTAGTGACCCCGATTACGCTTTCGCAGTAGTGACTCCGAGTGCGCATGCGCAGTAGTGAGCCCGTGCGCGCATGCGCAGTAGTGCGCCCATGTGCGCATGCGCAGAAGTGACCTCGAATGTGCATGTGCAGGTCTGAGCCGGGCTGCGCATGCGCAGTAGTGAGCTCGAGGGCGCAATCGCAGTAGTAAGTCCGAGTGCGCATGAGCAGGAGTGACCCCGAATGCGCATGAGCGGTAGTGAGTCCGATTGCTCATCCGCAGCAGTGAGTCCGAGTGCGCATGAGCAGTAGTGAACCCGATTACGCTTTCGCAGTAGTGACCCCGAGTGCGCATGCGCAGTAGTGCGCCCGATAGCGCATCCACAGTAGTGAGTCCGTGTGCGCATGTGCAGGTCTGAGCCAGAGTGCGCATGCGCAGTAGTGAGCCCGATTGTGCATCCGCAGTTTTGAGCCCGAGTGCGCATGCGCAGTAGTGTGACCGAGTGCGCATGGACATGTCGTTGCCGGAGTGCGCATGCGCAGTAGTGACCCCGAGTGCGCGTGCGCAGTAATGCGCTCGTGTGCGCATGCGCAGTTGTGAGCCCGTGCACGCATGCGCAGTAGTGAGTCTGTGTGCGCATGTGCAGGTCTGAGCCGGAGTGCGCATGCGCAGTGATGAACCCGATTTCCCATCCGCAGTAGTGAGCCCGATTGCACATCGGCAGTAGTAAGTCCGCGCGCGCATCCGCAGTAGTGAGCCCGACCGCGCATCCGCAGTAGTGGGTCCGTGTGCGCATGAGCAGTAGTGAGTCCCAGCGTGCATGCGCAGTAGCGGGCCCGATTGCGTGCATGCGCAGTAGTGAGCCAGAGACCGCATCCGCAGTAGTGAGTCCGAGTGCGCATGATCGGTAGGGAGTCCGAGTGTGCATGAGCAGTAGTCACACCGAGTGCGCATGCCCAGTAGTGAGCCCAATTGCACATCCGCAACAATGAGTCCGAGTGCACATGAGCAGTAGTGCGGCCGATTGCACATGAGCAGTAGTAAGCCGGAGTGCGCATCCGCAGTAGTGAGTCCGTGTGCGCAAGCGCAGTAGTGAGCCCGATTGCGCAACTGCAGCAGTGAGTCCGAGTGCGCATGAGCAGTAGTGAGTCCAAGTGCGCATGAGCACTAGTGACCCCGAGTGCGCATGCGCAGTAGAGGGCCCGATTGCGCATGCACAGTAGTGAGCCCGTGTGCGCAGAGCAGTCGTGAGGCCGAGCGCCCATGAGCAGTAGTGAGCCCGATTGCGCATGCACAGTAGTGACCCCGAGTGCGCATGCACAGTAGTGAGCTCGTGCGCGCATGAGCAGTAGTGAGTCCGAATGCGCACGAGCACTAGTGACCCCGAGTGCGCATGCACAGTAGTGAGCCCGTGTGCGCATGCGCAGTCGTCAGGCCGAGTGCCAATGAGCACTAGTGACCCCGAGTGCGCATGCACACTAGTGAGCCCGAGTGCGCATGCGCAGTAGAGAGCCCGAGTGCGCATGCGCAGTAGTGACCCCGAGTGCGCATCCGCAGTAGTGAGCCCGTGTGCGCATGCGCAGTAGTGACCCCGAGCGCACATGAGCAGTAGTGAGCCCGAGTGCGCATGCACAGTAATGAGCCCGTGTGCGCATGCGCAGTCGTGAGGCCCAGTGCCCATGAGCAGTAGTGAGCCCGACTGCGCATCCGCAGCAGTGAGTCCGAGTGCGCATGAGCAGTAGTGGGGCCGAGTGCGCATGAGCAGTAGTGAGCCCGAGCGCGCATCCGCAGTAGTGAGTCCGAGTGCGCATGAGCAGTAGTGACCCCGAGTGCCCATGCGTAGTAGTGAGCCCGATTGCGCATCCGCAACAATGAGTCCGAGTGCACATGAGCAGTAGTGCGGCCGATTGCGCATGAGCAGTAGTAAGCCGGAGTGCGCATCCGCAGTAGTGAGTCCGAGTGCGCATGCGCAGTAGAGAGCCAGATTGCGCATGTGCAGGTCTGAGCCGGAGAGCGCATCCGCAGTAGTGAGGCCGAGTGCCCATGAGCAGTAGTGAGTCCAAGTGCGCATGAGCACTAGTGACCCCGAGCGCGCATGCGCAGTACTGAGCCCGATTGCGCATCCGCAGCAGTGAGTCCGAGTGCGCATGAGCAGTAGTAAGGCCGAGTGCGCATGCGCAGTAGAGAGCCCGATTGCTCATGTGCAGGTCTGAGCTGGAGAGCGCATCCGCACTAGTGAGCCCGATTGCACATGCGCAGTCGTGAGGCCGAGTGCCCATGAGCAGTAGTGAGTCCAAGTGCGCATGAGCACTAGTGACCCCGAGTGCGCATGCACAGTAGTGAGCCCGTGTGCGCATGAGCAGTCGTGAGGCCGAGCGCCCACGAGCAGTAGTGAGCCCGATTGCGCATCCGCAGTAGTGACCCCGAGTGCGTATGCACAGTAGTGAGCTCGTGCGCGCATGAGCAGTAGTGAGTCCGAGTGCGCACGAGCAGTAGTGAGCCCCATTGAGCATCCGCAGCAGTGAGTCCGAGTGCGCATGAGCAGTAGTGACACCGAGTGCGCATGCGCCGTAGTGACCCCGAGTGCGCATGCACAGTTGTGATCTCGTACACGCATGCGCAGTAGTGAGCTCGAGTGCGCATGTGCACTAGTGTGCCCGTGTGTGCATGCGCAGCAGTGAACCGATTGCGCATCTGCAGTCGCGACCCCGAGTGCGCATGCGCAGCTATGAATCCGATTGCGCATCTGCAGTGGTGACCCCGAGTGCGTATGCACAGTAGTGAGCCCGTGTGCGCATGCGCAGTAGTGAGCCCGTGTGCGCATGCGCAGCAATGTGCCCGAGAGCGCATGCGCAGTAGTGACGCTGAGTGCGCATGAGCAGTAGTGAGTCCGAGCGCACATGCACAGTAGTGAGCCCGTGTACGCATGCGCAGTAGTGAGCTCGAGTGCGCATGTGCACTAGTGTGCCCGTGTGTGCATGCGCAGCAATGACCCAATTGCGCATCTGCAGTGGTGACCCCGAGTGCGCATGCACAGTAGTGACCGCGGGCGCACATGCGTAGTAGTGAGCCCGATTGTGCATCCGCAGTTTTGAGTCCGATTGCGCATGAGCAGTAGTAAGCCGGAGTGCGCATGCGCAGTCGTGACCGCGGGCGCACATGCGCAGTAGTGAGCCCGATTGCGCATCCACAGTAGTGAGTCCGTGTGCGCATGTGCAGGTCTGAGCCAGAGTGCGCATGCGCAGTAGTGAGCCCGATTGTGCATCCGCAGTTTTGAGTCCGAGTGCGCATGCGCAGTAGTGTGCCCGAGTGCGCATGGGCATGTCTTTGCCGGAGTGCGCATGAGCAGTAGTGACCCCGAGTGCGCGTGCGCAGTAATGCGCTCGTGTTCGCATGCGCAGTAGTGAGCCCGTGCACGCATGCGCAGTAGTGAGTCTGTGTGCGCATGTGCAGGTCTGAGCCGGAGTGCGCATGCGCAGTGATGAACCCGATTGCGCATCCGCAGTAGTGAGCCCGATTGCACATCGGCAGTAGTAAGTCCGCGCGCGCATCCGCAGTAGTGAGCCCGACCGCGCATCCGCAGTAGTGAGTCCGTGTGCGCATGATCTGTAGTGAGTCCGAGTGCGCATGAGCAGTAGTCACCCCGAGTGCGCATGCACAGTAGTGAGCCCGATCGCGCGCATGCGCAGTAGTGAGCCCGAGCGCGCAACCGCAGTAGTGACACCGAAAGCGCATGCGCAGTAGTGAGCCCGTGTGCACATGCGCAGTAGTGACCCCATGCGCGCATGCACAGTAGTGACCCCGAGTGCGCATGCACAGTAGTGAGCTCGTGCGCGCATGAGCAGTAGTGAGTCCGAATGCGCACGAGCAGTAGTGAGCCCCATTGAGCATCCGCAGCAGTGAGTCCGAGTGCGCATGAGCAGTAGTGAGGCCGAGTGCGCATGAGCCGTAGTGACCCCGAGTGCGCATGAGCAGTAGTGACCCCGAGTGCGCATCCGCAGTAGTGAGTCCGAGTGCGCATGCGCAGTAGAGAGCCCGATTGCGCATGTGCAGGTCTGAGCCGGAGAGCGCATCCGCAGTAGTGGGGCCGAGTGCCCATGAGCAGTAGTGAGTCCAAGTGCGCATGAGCACTAGTGACCCCGAGGGCGCATGCGCAGTACTGAGCCCGATTGCGCATCCGCAGCGGTGAGTCCGAGTGCGCATGAGCAGTAGTAAGGCCGAGTGCGCATGCGCAGTAGAGAGCCCGATTGCTCATGTGCAGGTCTGAGCTGGAGAGCGCATGCGCAGTAATGACCCCGAGCGCGCATGAGCAGTAGTGAGCCAGAGTGCGCATGCACAGTAGTGAGCCCGTGTGCGCATGCGCAGTAGTGAGACCGATTGCGCATGTGGAGGTCTTAACAGGAGAGCGCATCCGCAGTAGTGAGCCCAATTGCACCGTCGCAGTAGTGAGGCCGAGTGCCCATGAGCAGTAGTGAGTCCAAGTGCGAATGAGCACTAGTGACCCCGAGTGTGCATGCGCAGTAGTGATCCCGATTGCGCATGTGCATGTCTGAGCAGGAGAGCGCATCCGCACTAGGGAGCCCGATTGCACATGCGCAGTCGTGAGGCCGAGTGCCCATGAGCAGTAGTGAGTCCAAGTGCGAATGAGCACTAGTGACCCCGAGTGCGCATGCACAGTAGTGAGCCCGTGCGCGCATGCGCAGTAGTGCGCCCGAGTGCGCATGAGCAGTAGTGAGCCCGAGTGCGCATGCACGCTAGTGAGCCCGAGTGCGCATGAGCAGTAGTGACCCCGAGTGCGCATGAGCAGTAGTGACCCCGAGTGCGCATGCACAATAGTGAGCCCGAGTGCGCATGCGCAGTAGAGAGCCCGAGTGCGCATGCGCAGTAGTGACCCCGAGTGCGCATGCACAGTAGTGAGACCGTGTGCGCATGCGCAGTAGTGAGCCCGAGTGCGCATGCACAGTAGTGGGCCCGTGTGCGCATGCGCAGTAGTGAGCGCGAGTGCGCATCCGCAGCAGTGAGTCCGAGAGCGCTTGAGCAGTAGTAAGGCCGAGTGCGCATGCGCAGTAGAGAGCCCGATTGCTCATGTGCAGGTCTGAGCCGGAGAGCGCATCCGCAGTAGTGAGTCCGAGTGCGCATGCGCAGTAGTGACCCCGAGTGCGCATGCACAGTAGTGAGCTCTTGCGCGCATGAGCAGTAGTGAGTCCGAGTGCGCACGAGCAGTAGTGAGCCCCATTGAGCATCCGCAGCAGTGAGTCCAAGTGCGCATGAGCAGTAGTGAGCCCGAGTGCGCATGAGCAGTAGCGACCCCGAGTGCGCATGAGCAGTAGTGACCCCGAGTGCGCATGCACAGTAGTGAGCTCTTGCGCGCATGAGCAGTAGTGAGTCCGAGCGCGCATGCGCAGTAGTGACCCCGAGTGCGCATGCACACTAGTGAGCCCGAGTGCGCATGCGCAGTAGAGAGCCCGATTGCGCATGTGCAGGTCTGAGCCGGAGAGCGCATCCGCAGTAGTGAGTCCGAGTGCGCATGCGCAGTAGTGAGTCCGAGTGCGCATGCGCAGTAGTGACCCCGAGTGCGCATGCACAGTAGTGAGCTCTTGCGCGCATGAGCAGTAGTGAGTCCGAGTGCGCACGAGCAGTAGTGAGCCCCATTGAGCATCCGCAGCAGTGAGTCCAAGTGCGCATGAGCAGTAGTGAGCCCGAGTGCGCATGAGCAGTAGTGACCCCGAGTGCGCATGCACAATAGTGAGCTCTTGCGCGCATGAGCAGTAGTGAGTCCGAGCGCGCATGCGCAGTAGTGACCTCGAGTGCGCATGCACACTAGTGAGCCCGAGTGCGCATGCGCAGTAGAGAGCCCGATTGCGCATGTGCAGGTCTGAGCAGGAGGGCGCATCCGCGGTAGTGAGCCCGATTGCACATCCGCAGTCGTGAGGCCGAGTGCCCATGAGCAGTAGTGAGTCCAAGTGCGAATGAGCACTAGTGACCCCGAGTGCGCATGCACAGTAGTGAGCCCGTGTGCGCATGCGCAGTCGTCAGGCCGAGTGCCAATGAGCAGTGTTGAGTCCAAGTGCGAATGAGCACTAGTGACCCCGAGTGCGCATGCACAGTAGTGAGCCCGTGTGCGCATGCGCAGTCGTCAGGCCGAGTGCCAATGAGCAGTGTTGAGTCCAAGTGCGAATGAGCACTAGTGACCCCGAGTGCGCATGCACAGTAGTGAGCCCGTGCGCGCATGCGCAGTAGTGCGCCCGAGTGCGCATGAGCAGTAGTGAGCCCGTGTGCGCATGCACGCTAGCGAGCCCGAGTGCGCATGAGCAGTAGTGAGCCAGAGTGCACATGCACAGTAGTGAGCCCGTGTGCGCAAGCGCAGTAGTGAGCCCGATTGCGCACCCGCAGCAGTGAGTCCGAGTGCGCATGAGCAGTAGTGAGTCCAAGTGCGCATGAGCACTAGTGACCCCGAGTGCGCATGCGCAGTAGAGGGCCCGATTGCGCATGCACAGTAGTGAGCCCGTGTGCGCAGAGCAGTCGTGAGGCCGAGCGCCCATGAGCAGTAGTGAGCCCGATTGCGCATGCACAGTAGTGACCCCGAGTGCGCATGCACAGTAGTGAGCTCGTGCGCGCATGAGCAGTAGTGAGTCCAAGTGCGAATGAGCACTAGTGACCCCGAGTGTGCATGCGCAGTAGTGATCCCGATTGCGCATGTGCATGTCTGAGCAGGAGAGCGCATCCGCACTAGTGAGCCCGATTGCACATGCGCAGTCGTGAGGCCGAGTGCCCATGAGCAGTAGTGAGTCCAAGTGCGAATGAGCACTAGTGACCCCGAGTGCACATACACAGTAGTGAGCCCGTGTACGCATGCGCAGTAGTGAGCTCGAGTGCGCATGTGCACTAGTGTGCCCGTGTGTGCATGCGCAGCAATGACCCAATTGCGCATCTGCAGTGGTGACCCCGAGTGCGCATGCACAGTAGTGACCGCGGGCGCACATGCGTAGTAGTGAGCCCGATTGTGCATCCGCAGTTTTGAGTCCGAGTGCGCATGAGCAGTAGTAAGCCGGAGTGCGCATGCGCAGTCGTGACCGCGGGCGCACATGCGCAGTAGTGAGCCCGATTGCGCATCCACAGTAGTGAGTCCGTGTGCGCATGTGCAGGTCTGAGCCAGAGTGCGCATGCGCAGTAGTGAGCCCGATTGTGCATCCGCAGTTTTGAGTCCGATTGCGCATGCGCAGTAGTGTGCCCGAGTGCGCATGGGCATGTCTTTGCCGGAGTGCGCATGAGCAGTAGTGACCCCGAGTGCGCGTGCGCAGTAATGCGCTCGTGTTCGCATGCGCAGTAGTGAGCCCGAGCGCGCATGCACACTAGTGAGCCCGGGTGCGCATGCGCAGTAGAGAGCCCGAGTGCGCATGCGCAGTAGTGACCCCGAGTGCGCATGCACAGTAGTGAGCCCGTGTGCGCATGCGCAGTAGTGAGACCGATTGCGCATGTAGAGGTCTTCACAGGAGAGCGCATCCGCAGTAGTGAGCCCAGTTGCACCGTCGCAGTAGTGAGGCCGAGTGCCCATGAGCAGTAGTGAGTCCAAGTGCGAATGAGCACTAGTGACCCCGAGTGTGCATGCACAGTAGTGAGCCCGTGTGCGCCTGCGCAGTCGTGAGGCCGAGTGCCCATGAGCAGTAGTGAGCCCGATTGCCCATGCGCAGTAGTGACCCCGAGTGCGCATGCGCAGTAGTGAGCCCGTGTGGGCATGCACATTAGTGGGCCCGTGTGCGCATGCGCAGTAGCGAACCCGAATGCGCGTCTATAGTAGTGACCCTAAGTGCGCATGCACAGTAATGAGCCCATGTGTGCATGCGCAGTCGCGAACCCGAATGCGCGTCTGCAGTAGTGACTGCGAGTGCGCATGCGCAGTAGTCACCCCGAGTGCGCATGCACAGTAGTGAGCCCGATTGCTCATCCGCAGCAGTGGGTCCGAGTGCGCATGAGCAGTAGTGAGCCCGATTACGCTTTCGCAGTAGTGACCCCGAGTGCGCATGCGCAGTAGTGAGCCCGTGCGCGCATGCGCAGTAGTGCGCCCGTGTGCGCATGCGCAGAAGTGACCTCGAATGTGCACGTGCAGGTCTGAGCCGGACTGCGCATCCGCAGTAGTCAGCCCGTGCGCGCATGGGCAGGTCTGAGCTGGAGTGCGCATGCGCAGTAGTGAGCCTGTGCGCCCATGCGCAGTAGTGAGCCCGAGGGCGCAATCGCAGTAGTGAGTCCGAGTGCGCATGAGCAGGAGTGAGCCAGAGTGCACATGCACAGTAGTGAGCCCGTTTGCGCATGCGCAGTAGTGAGACCGATTGCGCATGTGCAGGTCTGAGCAGGAGAGCGCATCCGCAGTAGTGAGCCCGATTGCACATCCGCAGTCGTGAGGCCGAGTGCCCATGAGCAGTAGTGAGTCCAAGTACGAATGAGCACTAGTGTCTCCGAGTGCGCATGCACAGGAGTGAGCCCGAGTGCGCATGCACAGTAGTGAGCCCGAGTGCGCATGAGCAGTAGTGAGCCCGATTGCACATCGGCAGTAGTAAGTCCGCGCGCGCATCCGCAGTAGTGAGCCCGACCGCGCATCCGCAGTAGTGGGTCCGTGTGCGCATGAGCAGTAGTGAGTCCCAGCGTGCATGCGCAGTAGCGGGCCCGATTGCGCGCATGCGCAGTAGTGAGCCAGAGACCGCATCCGCAGTAGTGAGTCCGAGTTCGCATGAGCAGTAGTGACACCGAGTGCGCATGCTCAGTAGTGAGCCCAATTGCGCATTCGCAGTAGTGAGTCCGAGTGCGCATGATCGGTAGGGAGTCCGAGTGTGCATGAGCAGTAGTCACACCGAGTGCGCATGCCCAGTAGTGAGCCCAATTGCACATCCGCAACAATGAGTCCGAGTGCACATGAGCAGTAGTGCGGCCGATTGCACATGAGCAGTAGTGCGGCCGATTGCACATGAGCAGTAGTAAGCCGGAGTGCGCATCCGCAGTAGTGAGTCCGAGTGCGCATGCGCAGTAGAGAGCCCGATTGCGCATGTGCAGGTCTGAGCCGGAGAGCGCATCCGCAGTAGTGGGGCCGAGTGCCCATGAGCAGTAGTGAGTCCAAGTGCGCATGAGCACTAGTGACCCCGAGCGCGCATGCGCAGTACTGAGCCCGATTGCGCATCCGCAGCAGTGAGTCCGAGTGCGCATGAGCAGTAGTAAGGCCGAGTGCGCATGCGCAGTAGAGTGCCCGATTGCTCATGTGCAGGTCTGAGCTGGAGAGCGCATGCGCAGTAGTGACCCCGAGCGCGCATGAGCAGTAGTGAGCCAGAGTGCGCATGCACAGTAGTGAGCCCGTGTGCGCATGCGCAGTAGTGAGACCGATTGCGCATGTGGAGGTCTTAACAGGAGAGCGCATCCGCAGTAGTGAGCCCAATTGCACCGTCGCAGTAGTGAGGCCGAGTGCCCATGAGCAGTAGTGAGTCCAAGTGCGAATGAGCACTAGTGACCCCGAGTGTGCATGCGCAGTAGTGAGCGCGAGTGCGCATCCGCAGCAGTGAGTCCGAGTGCGCATGCGCAGTAGTGACCCCGAGTGCGCATGCACAGTAGTGAGCTCTTGCGCGCATGAGCAGTAGTGAGTCCGAGTGCGCACGAGCAGTAGTGAGCCCCATTGAGCATCCGCAGCAGTGAGTCCAAGTGCGAATGAGCACTAGTGACCCCGAGTGCGCATGCACAGTAGTGAGCCCGTGTGCGCATGCGCAGTCGTCAGGCCGAGTGCCAATGAGCAGTGTTGAGTCCAAGTGCGAATGAGCACTAGTGACCCCGAGTGCGCATGCACAGTAGTGAGCCCGTGCGCGCATGCGCAGTAGTGCGCCCGAGTGCGCATGAGCAGTAGTGAGCCCGTGTGCGCATGCACGCTAGCGAGCCCGAGTGCGCATGAGCAGTAGTGAGCCAGAGTGCACATGCACAGTAGTGAGCCCGTGTGCGCAAGCGCAGTAGTGAGCCCGATTGCGCAACTGCAGCAGTGAGTCCGAGTGCGCATGAGCAGTAGTGAGTCCAAGTGCGCATGAGCACTAGTGACCCCGAGTGCGCATGCGCAGTAGAGGGCCCGATTGCGCATGCACAGTAGTGAGCCCGTGTGCGCAGAGCAGTCGTGAGGCCGAGCGCCCATGAGCAGTAGTGAGCCCGATTGCGCATGCACAGTAGTGACCCCGAGTGCGCATGCACAGTAGTGAGCTCGTGCGCGCATGAGCAGTAGTGAGTCCGAATGCGCACGAGCACTAGTGACCCCGAGTGCGCATGCACAGTAGTGAGCCCGTGTGCGCATGCGCAGTCGTCAGGCCGAGTGCCAATGAGCACTAGTGACCCCGAGTGCGCATGCACACTAGTGAGCCCGAGTGCGCATGCGCAGTAGAGAGCCCGAGTGCGCATGCGCAGTAGTGACCCCGAGTGCGCATCCGCAGTAGTGAGCCCGTGTGCGCATGCGCAGTAGTGACCCCGAGCGCACATGAGCAGTAGTGAGCCCGAGTGCGCATGCACAGTAATGAGCCCGTGTGCGCATGCGCAGTCGTGAGGCCCAGTGCCCATGAGCAGTAGTGAGCCCGACTGCGCATCCGCAGCAGTGAGTCCGAGTGCGCATGAGCAGTAGTGGGGCCGAGTGCGCATGAGCAGTAGTGAGCCCGAGCGCGCATCCGCAGTAGTGAGTCCGAGTGCGCATGAGCAGTAGTGACCCCGAGTGCCCATGCGTAGTAGTGAGCCCGATTGCGCATCCGCAACAATGAGTCCGAGTGCACATGAGCAGTAGTGCGGCCGATTGCGCATGTGCAGTAGTAAGCCGGAGTGCGCATCCGCAGTAGTGAGTCCGAGTGCGCATGCGCAGTAGAGAGCCAGATTGCGCATGTGCAGGTCTGAGCCGGAGAGCGCATCCGCAGTAGTGAGGCCGAGTGCCCATGAGCAGTAGTGAGTCCAAGTGCGCATGAGCACTAGTGACCCCGAGCGCGCATGCGCAGTACTGAGCCCGATTGCGCATCCGCAGCAGTGAGTCCGAGTGCGCATGAGCAGTAGTAAGGCCGAGTGCGCATGCGCAGTAGAGAGCCCGATTGCTCATGTGCAGGTCTGAGCTGGAGAGCGCATCCGCACTAGTGAGCCCGATTGCACATGCGCAGTCGTGAGGCCGAGTGCCCATGAGCAGTAGTGAGTCCAAGTGCGAATGAGCACTAGTGACCCCGAGTGCGCATGCACAGTAGTGAGCCCGTGTGCGCATGAGCAGTCGTGAGGCCGAGCGCCCACGAGCAGTAGTGAGCCCGATTGCGCATGCGCAGTAGTGACCCCGAGTGCGTATGCACAGTAGTGAGCTCGTGCGCGCATGAGCAGTAGTGAGTCCGAGTGCGCACGAGCAGTAGTGAGCCCCATTGAGCATCCGCAGCAGTGAGTCCGAGTGCGCATGAGCAGTAGTGACACCGAGTGCGCATGCGCCGTAGTGACCCCGAGTGCGCATGCACAGTTGTGATCTCGTACACGCATGCGCAGTAGTGAGCTCGAGTGCGCATGTGCACTAGTGTGCCCGTGTGTGCATGCGCAGCAGTGAACCGATTGCGCATCTGCAGTCGCGACCCCGAGTGCGCATGCGCAGCTATGAATCCGATTGCGCATCTGCAGTGGTGACCCCGAGTGCGTATGCACAGTAGTGAGCCCGTGTGCGCATGCGCAGTAGTGAGCCCGTGTGCGCATGCGCAGCAATGTGCCCGAGAGCGCATGCGCAGTAGTGACGCTGAGTGCGCATGAGCAGTAGTGAGTCCGAGTGCACATGCACAGTAGTGAGCCCGTGTACGCATGCGCAGTAGTGAGCTCGAGTGCGCATGTGCACTAGTGTGCCCGTGTGTGCATGCGCAGCAATGACCCAATTGCGCATCTGCAGTGGTGACCCCGAGTGCGCATGCACAGTAGTGACCGCGGGCGCACATGCGTAGTAGTGAGCCCGATTGTGCATCCGCAGTTTTGAGTCCGATTGTGCATGAGCAGTAGTAAGCCGGAGTGCGCATGCGCAGTCGTGACCGCGGGCGCACATGCGCAGTAGTGAGCCCGATTGCGCATCCACAGTAGTGAGTCCGTGTGCGCATGTGCAGGTCTGAGCCAGAGTGCGCATGCGCAGTAGTGAGCCCGATTGTGCATCCGCAGTTTTGAGTCCGAGCGCGCATGCGCAGTAGTGTGCCCGAGTGCGCATGGGCATGTCTTTGCCGGAGTGCGCATGAGCAGTAGTGACCCCGAGTGCGCGTGCGCAGTAATGCGCTCGTGTTCGCATGCGCAGTAGTGAGCCCGTGCACGCATGCGCAGTAGTGAGTCTGTGTGCGCATGTGCAGATCTGAGCCGGAGTGCGCATGCGCAGTGATGAACCCGATTGCGCATCCGCAGCAGTGAGCCCGATTGCACATCGGCAGTAGTAAGTCCGCGCGCGCATCCGCAGTAGTGAGCCCGACCGCGCATCCGCAGTAGTGAGTCCGTGTGCGCATGATCTGTAGTGAGTCCGAGTGCGCATGAGCAGTAGTCACCCCGAGTGCGCATGCACAGTAGTGAGCCCGATCGCGCGCATGCGCAGTAGTGAGCCCGAGCGCGCAACCGCAGTAGTGACACCGAAAGCGCATGCGCAGTAGTGAGCCCGTGTGCACATGCGCAGTAGTGACCCCATGCGCGCATGCACAGTAGTGACCCCGAGTGCGCATGCACAGTAGTGAGCTCGTGCGCGCATGAGCAGTAGTGAGTCCGAATGCGCACGAGCAGTAGTGAGCCCCATTGAGCATCCGCAGCAGTGAGTCCGAGTGCGCATGAGCAGTAGTGAGGCCGAGTGCGCATGAGCCGTAGTGACCCCGAGTGCGCATGAGCAGTAGTGACCCCGAGTGCGCATGCGTAGTAGTGAGCCCGATTGCGCATCCGCAACAATGAGTCCGAGTGCACATGAGCAGTAGTGCGGCCGATTGCGCATGAGCAGTAGTAAGCCGGAGTGCGCATCCGCAGTAGTGAGTCCGAGTGCGCATGCGCAGTAGAGAGCCCGATTGCGCATGTGCAGGTCTGAGCCGGAGAGCGCATCCGCAGTAGTGGGGCCGAGTGCCCATGAGCAGTAGTGAGTCCAAGTGCGCATGAGCACTAGTGACCCCGAGGGCGCATGCGCAGTACTGAGCCCGATTGCGCATCCGCAGCAGTGAGTCCGAGTGCGCATGAGCAGTAGTAAGGCCGAGTGCGCATGCGCAGTAGAGAGCCCGATTGCTCATGTGCAGGTCTGAGCTGGAGAGCGCATGCGCAGTAATGACCCCGAGCGCGCATGAGCAGTAGTGAGCCAGAGTGCGCATGCACAGTAGTGAGCCCGTGTGCGCATGCGCAGTAGTGAGACCGATTGCGCATGTGGAGGTCTTAACAGGAGAGCGCATCCGCAGTAGTGAGCCCAATTGCACCGTCGCAGTAGTGAGGCCGAGTGCCCATGAGCAGTAGTGAGTCCAAGTGCGAATGAGCACTAGTGACCCCGAGTGTGCATGCGCAGTAGTGATCCCGATTGCGCATGTGCATGTCTGAGCAGGAGAGCGCATCCGCACTAGTGAGCCCGATTGCACATGCGCAGTCGTGAGGCCGAGTGCCCATGAGCAGTAGTGAGTCCAAGTGCGAATGAGCACTAGTGACCCCGAGTGCGCATGCACAGTAGTGAGCCCGTGCGCGCATGCGCAGTAGTGCGCCCGAGTGCGCATGAGCAGTAGTGAGCCCGAGTGCGCATGCACGCTAGTGAGCCCGAGTGCGCATGAGCAGTAGTGACCCCGAGTGCGCATGAGCAGTAGTGACCCCGAGTGCGCATGCACAATAGTGAGCCCGAGTGCGCATGCGCAGTAGAGAGCCCGAGTGCGCATGCGCAGTAGTGACCCCGAGTGCGCATGCACAGTAGTGAGACCGTGTGCGCATGCGCAGTAGTGAGCCCGAGTGCGCATGCACAGTAGTGGGCCCGTGTGCGCATGCGCAGTAGTGAGCGCGAGTGCGCATCCGCAGCAGTGAGTCCGAGAGCGCTTGAGCAGTAGTAAGGCCGAGTGCGCATGCGCAGTAGAGAGCCCGATTGCTCATGTGCAGATCTGAGCCGGAGAGCGCATCCGCAGTAGTGAGTCCGAGTGCGCATGCGCAGTAGTGACCCCGAGTGCGCATGCACAGTAGTGAGCTCTTGCGCGCATGAGCAGTAGTGAGTCCGAGTGCGCACGAGCAGTAGTGAGCCCCATTGAGCATCCGCAGCAGTGAGTCCAAGTGCGCATGAGCAGTAGTGAGCCCGAGTGCGCATGAGCAGTAGCGACCCCGAGTGCGCATGAGCAGTAGTGACCCCGAGTGCGCATGCACAGTAGTGAGCTCTTGCGCGCATGAGCAGTAGTGAGTCCGAGCGCGCATGCGCAGTAGTGACCCCGAGTGCGCATGCACACTAGTGAGCCCGAGTGCGCATGCGCAGTAGAGAGCCCGATTGCGCATGTGCAGGTCTGAGCCGGAGAGCGCATCCGCAGTAGTGAGTCCGAGTGCGCATGCGCAGTAGTGAGTCCGAGTGCGCATGCGCAGTAGTGACCCCGAGTGCACATGTACAGTAGTGAGCTCTTGCGCGCATGAGCAGTAGTGAGTCCGAGTGCGCACGAGCAGTAGTGAGCCCCATTGAGCATCCGCAGCAGTGAGTCCAAGTGCGCATGAGCAGTAGTGAGCCCGAGTGCGCATGAGCAGTAGTGACCCCGAGTGCGCATGCACAATAGTGAGCTCTTGCGCGCATGAGCAGTAGTGAGTCCGAGCGCGCATGCGCAGTAGTGACCTCGAGTGCGCATGCACACTAGTGAGCCCGAGTGCGCATGCGCAGTAGAGAGCCCGATTGCGCATGTGCAGGTCTGAGCAGGAGGGCGCATCCGCACTAGTGAGCCCGATTGCACATCCGCAGTCGTGAGGCCGAGTGCCCATGAGCAGTAGTGAGTCCAAGTGCGAATGAGCACTAGTGACCCCGAGTGCGCATGCACAGTAGTGAGCCCGTGTGCGCATGCGCAGTCGTCAGGCCGAGTGCCAATGAGCAGTGTTGAGTCCAAGTGCGAATGAGCACTAGTGACCCCGAGTGCGCATGCACAGTAGTGAGCCCGTGTGCGCATGCGCAGTCGTCAGGCCGAGTGCCAATGAGCAGTGTTGAGTCCAAGTGCGAATGAGCACTAGTGACCCCGAGTGCGCATGCACAGTAGTGAGCCCGTGCGCGCATGCGCAGTAGTGCGCCCGAGTGCGCATGAGCAGTAGTGAGCCCGTGTGCGCATGCACGCTAGCGAGCCCGAGTGCGCATGAGCAGTAGTGAGCCAGAGTGCACATGCACAGTAGTGAGCCCGTGTGCGCAAGCGCAGTAGTGAGCCCGATTGCGCATCCGCAGCAGTGAGTCCGAGTGCGCATGAGCAGTAGTGAGTCCAAGTGCGCATGAGCACTAGTGACCCCGAGTGCGCATGCGCAGTAGAGGGCCCGATTGCGCATGTGCATGCCTGAGCAGGAGAGCGCATCCGCACTAGTGAGCCCGATTGCACATGCGCAGTCGTGAGGCCGAGTGCCCATGAGCAGTAGTGAGTCCAAGTGCGAATGAGCACTAGTGACCCCGAGTGCACATACACAGTAGTGAGCCCGTGTACGCATGCGCAGTAGTGAGCTCGAGTGCGCATGTGCACTAGTGTGCCCGTGTGTGCATGCGCAGCAATGACCCAATTGCGCATCTGCAGTGGTGACCCCGAGTGCGCATGCACAGTAGTGACCGCGGGCGCACATGCGTAGTAGTGAGCCCGATTGTGCATCCGCAGTTTTGAGTCCGAGTGCGCATGAGCAGTAGTAAGCCGGAGTGCGCATGCGCAGTCGTGACCGCGGGCGCACATGCGCAGTAGTGAGCCCGATTGCGCATCCACAGTAGTGAGTCCGTGTGCGCATGTGCAGGTCTGAGCCAGAGTGCGCATGCGCAGTAGTGAGCCCGATTGTGCATCCGCAGTTTTGAGTCCGAGTGCGCATGCGCAGTAGTGTGCCCGAGTGCGCATGGGCATGTCTTTGCCGGAGTGCGCATGAGCAGTAGTGACCCCGAGTGCGCGTGCGCAGTAATGCGCTCGTGTTCGCATGCGCAGTAGTGAGCCCGAGCGCGCATGCACACTAGTGAGCCCGGGTGCGCATGCGCAGTAGAGAGCCCGAGTGCGCATGCGCAGTAGTGACCCCGAGTGCGCATGCACAGTAGTGAGCCCGTGTGCGCATGCGCAGTAGTGAGACCGATTGCGCATGTAGAGGTCTTCACAGGAGAGCGCATCCGCAGTAGTGAGCCCAGTTGCACCGTCGCAGTAGTGAGGCCGAGTGCCCATGAGCAGTAGTGAGTCCAAGTGCGAATGAGCACTAGTGACCCCGAGTGTGCATGCACAGTAGTGAGCCCGTGTGCGCCTGCGCAGTCGTGAGCCCGAGTGCCCATGAGCAGTAGTGAGCCCGATTGCCCATGCGCAGTAGTGACCCCGAGTGCGCATGCGCAGTAGTGAGCCCGTGTGGGCATGCACATTAGTGGGCCCGTGTGCGCATGCGCAGTAGCGAACCCGAATGCGCGTCTATAGTAGTGACCCTAAGTGCGCATGCACAGTAATGAGCCCATGTGTGCATGCGCAGTCGCGAACCCGAATGCGCGTCTGCAGTAGTGACTGCGAGTGCGCATGCGCAGTAGTCACCCCGAGTGCGCATGTACAGTAGTGAGCCCGATTGCTCATCCGCAGCAGTGGGTCCGAGTGCGCATGAGCAGTAGTGAGCCCGATTACGCTTTCGCAGTAGTGACCCCGAGTGCGCATGCGCAGTAGTGAGCCCGTGCGCGCATGCGCAGTAGTGCGCCCGTGTGCGCATGCGCAGAAGTGACCTCGAATGTGCACGTGCAGGTCTGAGCCGGACTGCGCATCCGCAGTAGTCAGCCCGTGCGCGCATGGGCAGGTCTGAGCTGGAGTGCGCATGCGCAGTAGTGAGCCTGTGCGCGCATGCGCAGTAGTGAGCCCGAGGGCGCAATCGCAGTAGTGAGTCCGAGTGCGCATGAGCAGGAGTGAGCCAGAGTGCACATGCACAGTAGTGAGCCCGTTTGCGCATGCGCAGTAGTGAGACCGATTGCGCATGTGCAGGTCTGAGCAGGAGAGCGCATCCGCAGTAGTGAGCCCGATTGCACATCCGCAGTCGTGAGGCCGAGTGCCCATGAGCAGTAGTGAGTCCAAGTACGAATGAGCACTAGTGTCCCCGAGTGCGCATGCACAGGAGTGAGCCCGAGTGCGCATGCACAGTAGTGAGCCCGAGTGCGCATGAGCAGTAGTGAGCCCGATTGCACATCGGCAGTAGTAAGTCCGCGCGCGCATCCGCAGTAGTGAGCCCGACCGCGCATCCGCAGTAGTGGGTCCGTGTGCGCATGAGCAGTAGTGAGTCCCAGCGTGCATGCGCAGTAGCGGGCCCGATTGCGCGCATGCGCAGTAGTGAGCCAGAGACCGCATCCGCAGTAGTGAGTCCGAGTTCGCATGAGCAGTAGTGACACCGAGTGCGCATGCTCAATAGTGAGCCCAATTGCGCATTCGCAGTAGTGAGTCCGAGTGCGCATGATCGGTAGGGAGTCCGAGTGTGCATGAGCAGTAGTCACACCGAGTGCGCATGCCCAGTAGTGAGCCCAATTGCACATCCGCAACAATGAGTCCGAGTGCACATGAGCAGTAGTGCGGCCGATTGCACATGAGCAGTAGTGCGGCCGATTGCACATGAGCAGTAGTAAGCCGGAGTGCGCATCCGCAGTAGTGAGTCCGAGTGCGCATGCGCAGTAGAGAGCCCGATTGCGCATGTGCAGGTCTGAGCCGGAGAGCGCATCCGCAGTAGTGGGGCCGAGTGCCCATGAGCAGTAGTGAGTCCAAGTGCGCATGAGCACTAGTGACCCCGAGCGCGCATGCGCAGTACTGAGCCAGATTGCGCATCCGCAGCAGTGAGTCCGAGTGCGCATGAGCAGTAGTAAGGCCGAGTGCGCATGCGCAGTAGAGAGCCCGATTGCTCATGTGCAGGTCTGAGCTGGAGAGCGCATGCGCAGTAGTGACCCCGAGCGCGCATGAGCAGTAGTAAGCCAGAGTGCGCATGCACAGTAGTGAGCCCGTGTGCGCATGCGCAGTAGTGAGACCGATTGCGCATGTGGAGGTCTTAACAGGAGATCGCATCCGCAGTAGTGAGTCCAATTGCACCGTCGCAGTAGTGAGGCCGAGTGCCCATGAGCAGTAGTGAGTCCAAGTGCGAATGAGCACTAGTGACCCCGAGTGTGCATGCGCAGTAGTGATCCCGATTGCGCATGTGCATGTCTGAGCAGGAGAGCGCATCCGCACTAGTGAGCCCGATTGCACATGCGCAGTCGTGAGGCCGAGTGCCCATGAGCAGTAGTGAGTCCAAGTGCGAATGAGCACTAGTGACCCCGAGTGCGCATGCACAGTAGTGAGCCCGTGCGCGCATGCGCAGTAGTGCGCCCGAGTGCGCATGAGCAGTAGTGAGCCCGAGTGCGCATGCACGCTAGTGAGCCCGAGTGCGCATGAGCAGTAGTGACCCCGAGTGCGCATGAGCAGTAGTGACCCCGAGTGCGCATGCACAATAGTGAGCCCGAGTGCGCATGCGCAGTAGAGAGCCCGAGTGCGCATGCGCAGTAGTGACCCCGAGTGCGCATGCACAGTAGTGAGCCCGTGTGCGCATGCGCAGTAGTGAGCCCGAGTGCGCATGCACAGTAGTGGGCCCGTGTGCGCATGCGCAGTAGTGAGCGCGAGTGCGCATCCGCAGCAGTGAGTCCGAGTGCGCATGCGCAGTAGTGACCCCGAGTGCGCATGCACAGTAGTGAGCTCTTGCGCGCATGAGCAGTAGTGAGTCCGAGTGCGCACGAGCAGTAGTGAGCCCCATTGAGCATCCGCAGCAGTGAGTCCAAGTGCGAATGAGCACTAGTGACCCCGAGTGCGCATGCGCAGTACTGAGCCCGATTGCGCATCCGCAGCAGTGAGTCCGAGGGCGCATGAGCAGTAGTAAGGCCGAGTGCGCATGCGCAGTAGAGAGCCCGATTGCTCATGTGCAGGTCTGAGCTGGAGGGCGCATCCGCACTAGTGAGCCCGATTGCACATGCGCAGTCGTGAGGCCGAGTGCCCATGAGCAGTAGTGAGCCCGATTGCGCATGCGCAGTAGTGGCCCCGAGTGCGTATGCACAGTAGTGAGCTCGTGCGCGCATGAGCAGTAGTGAGTCCGAGTGCGCACGAGCAGTAGTGAGCCCCATTGAGCATCCGCAGCAGTGAGTCCGAGTGCGCATGAGCAGTAGTGACACCGAGTGCGCATGCGCCGTAGTGACCCCGAGTGCGCATGCACAGTTGTGATCTCGTACACGCATGCGCAGTAGTGAGCTCGAGTGCGCATGTGCACTAGTGTGCCCGTGTGTGCATGCGCAGCAGTGAACCGATTGCGCATCTGCAGTCGCGACCCCGAGTGCGCATGCGCAGCTATGAATCCGATTGCGCATCTGCAGTGGTGACCCCGAGTGCGTATGCACAGTAGTGAGCCCGTGTGCGCATGCGCAGTAGTGAGCCCGTGTGCGCATGCGCAGCAATGTGCCCGAGAGCGCATGCGCAGTAGTGACGCTGAGTGCGCATGAGCAGTAGTGAGTCCGAGTGCACATGCACAGTAGTGAGCCCGTGTACGCATGCGCAGTAGTGAGCTCGAGTGCGCATGTGCACTAGTGTGCCCGTGTGTGCATGCGCAGCAATGACCCAATTGCGCATCTGCAGTGGTGACCCCGAGTGCGCATGCACAGTAGTGACCGCGGGCGCACATGCGTAGTAGTGAGCCCGATTGTGCATCCGCAGTTTTGAGTCCGATTGCGCATGAGCAGTAGTAAGCCGGAGTGCGCATGCGCAGTCGTGACCGCGGGCGCACATGCGCAGTAGTGAGCCCGATTGCGCATCCACAGTAGTGAGTCCGTGTGCGCATGTGCAGGTCTGAGCCAGAGTGCGCATGCGCAGTAGTGAGCCCGATTGTGCATCCGCAGTTTTGAGTCCGAGTGCGCATGCGCAGTAGTGTGCCCGAGTGCGCATGGGCATGTCTTTGCCGGAGTGCGCATGAGCAGTAGTGACCCCGAGTGCGCGTGCGCAGTAATGCGCTCATGTTCGCATGCGCAGTAGTGAGCCCGTGCACGCATGCGCAGTAGTGAGTCTGTGTGCGCATGTGCAGGTCTGAGCCGGAGTGCGCATGCGCAGTGATGAACCCGATTGCGCATCCGCAGTAGTGAGCCCGATTGCACATGCGCAGTCGTGAGGCCGAGTGCCCATGAGCAGTAGTGAGCCCGATTGCGCATGCGCAGTAGTGGCCCCGAGTGCGTATGCACAGTAGTGAGCTCGTGCGCGCATGAGCAGTAGTGAGTCCGAGTGCGCACGAGCAGTAGTGAGCCCCATTGAGCATCCGCAGCAGTGAGTCCGAGTGCGCATGAGCAGTAGTGACACCGAGTGCGCATGCGCCGTAGTGACCCCGAGTGCGCATGCACAGTTGTGATCTCGTACACGCATGCGCAGTAGTGAGCTCGAGTGCGCATGTGCACTAGTGTGCCCGTGTGTGCATGCGCAGCAGTGAACCGATTGCGCATCTGCAGTCGCGACCCCGAGTGCGCATGCGCAGCTATGAATCCGATTGCGCATCTGCAGTGGTGACCCCGAGTGCGTATGCACAGTAGTGAGCCCGTGTGCGCATGCGCAGTAGTGAGCCCGTGTGCGCATGCGCAGCAATGTGCCCGAGAGCGCATGCGCAGTAGTGACGCTGAGTGCGCATGAGCAGTAGTGAGTCCGAGTGCACATGCACAGTAGTGAGCCCGTGTACGCATGCGCAGTAGTGAGCTCGAGTGCGCATGTGCACTAGTGTGCCCGTGTGTGCATGCGCAGCAATGACCCAATTGCGCATCTGCAGTGGTGACCCCGAGTGCGCATGCACAGTAGTGACCGCGGGCGCACATGCGTAGTAGTGAGCCCGATTGTGCATCCGCAGTTTTGAGTCCGATTGCGCATGAGCAGTAGTAAGCCGGAGTGCGCATGCGCAGTCGTGACCGCGGGCGCACATGCGCAGTAGTGAGCCCGATTGCGCATCCACAGTAGTGAGTCCGTGTGCGCATGTGCAGGTCTGAGCCAGAGTGCGCATGCGCAGTAGTGAGCCCGATTGTGCATCCGCAGTTTTGAGTCCGAGTGCGCATGCGCAGTAGTGTGCCCGAGTGCGCATGGGCATGTCTTTGCCGGAGTGCGCATGAGCAGTAGTGACCCCGAGTGCGCGTGCGCAGTAATGCGCTCATGTTCGCATGCGCAGTAGTGAGCCCGTGCACGCATGCGCAGTAGTGAGTCTGTGTGCGCATGTGCAGGTCTGAGCCGGAGTGCGCATGCGCAGTGATGAACCCGATTGCGCATCCGCAGTAGTGAGCCCGATTGCACATCGGCAGTAGTAAGTCCGCGCGCGCATCCGCAGTAGTGAGCCCGACCGCGCATCCGCAGTAGTGAGTCCGTGTGCGCATGATCTGTAGTGAGTCCGAGTGCGCATGAGCAGTAGTCACCCCGAGTGCGCATGCACAGTAGTGAGCCCGATCGCGCGCATGCGCAGTAGTGAGCCCGAGCGCGCAACCGCAGTAGTGACACCGAAAGCGCATGCGCAGTAGTGAGCCCGTGTGCACATGCGCAGTAGTGACCCCATGCGCGCATGCACAGTAGTGACCCCGAGTGCGCATGCACAGTAGTGAGCTCGTGCGCGCATGAGCAGTAGTGAGTCCGAATGCGCACGAGCAGTAGTGAGCCCCATTGAGCATCCGCAGCAGTGAGTCCGAGTGCGCATGAGCAGTAGTGAGGCCGAGTGCGCATGAGCCGTAGTGACCCCGAGTGCGCATGAGCAGTAGTGACCCCGAGTGCGCATGCGTAGTAGTGAGCCCGATTGCGCATCCGCAACAATGAGTCCGAGTGCACATGAGCAGTAGTGCGGCCGATTGCGCATGAGCAGTAGTAAGCCGGAGTGCGCATCCGCAGTAGTGAGTCCGAGTGCGCATGCGCAGTAGAGAGCCCGATTGCGCATGTGCAGGTCTGAGCCGGAGAGCGCATCCGCAGTAGTGGGGCCGAGTGCCCATGAGCAGTAGTGTGTCCAAGTGCGCATGAGCACTAGTGACCCCGAGGGCGCATGCGCAGTACTGAGCCCGATTGCGCATCCGCAGCAGTGAGTCCGAGTGCGCATGAGCAGTAGTAAGGCCGAGTGCGCATGCGCAGTAGAGAGCCCGATTGCTCATGTGCAGGTCTGAGCTGGAGAGCGCATGCGCAGTAATGACCCCGAGCGCGCATGAGCAGTAGTGAGCCAGAGTGCGCATGCACAGTAGTGAGCCCGTGTGCGCATGCGCAGTAGTGAGACCGATTGCGCATGTGGAGGTCTTAACAGGAGAGCGCATCCGCAGTAGTGAGCCCAATTGCACCGTCGCAGTAGTGAGGCCGAGTGCCCATGAGCAGTAGTGAGTCCAAGTGCGAATGAGCACTAGTGACCCCGAGTGTGCATGCGCAGTAGTGATCCCGATTGCGCATGTGCATGTCTGAGCAGGAGAGCGCATCCGCACTAGTGAGCCCGATTGCACATGCGCAGTCGTGAGGCCGAGTGCCCATGAGCAGTAGTGAGTCCAAGTGCGAATGAGCACTAGTGACCCCGAGTGCGCATGCACAGTAGTGAGCACGTGCGCGCATGCGCAGTAGTGCGCCCGAGTGCGCATGAGCAGTAGTGAGCCCGAGTGCGCATGCACGCTAGTGAGCCCGAGTGCGCATGAGCAGTAGTGACCCCGAGTGCGCATGAGCAGTAGTGACCCCGAGTGCGCATGCACAATAGTGAGCCCGAGTGCGCATGCGCAGTAGAGAGCCCGAGTGCGCATGCGCAGTAGTGACCCCGAGTGCGCATGCACAGTAGTGAGACCGTGTGCGCATGCGCAGTAGTGAGCCCGAGTGCGCATGCACAGTAGTGGGCCCGTGTGCGCATGCGCAGTAGTGAGCGCGAGTGCGCATCCGCAGCAGTGAGTCCGAGAGCGCTTGAGCAGTTGTAAGGCCGAGTGCGCATGCGCAGTAGAGAGCCCGATTGCTCATGTGCAGGTCTGAGCCGGAGAGCGCATCCGCAGTAGTGAGTCCGAGTGCGCATGCGCAGTAGTGACCCCGTGTGCGCATGCACAGTAGTGAGCTCTTGCGCGCATGAGCAGTAGTGAGTCCGAGTGCGCACGAGCAGTAGTGAGCCCCATTGAGCATCCGCAGCAGTGAGTCCAAGTGCGCATGAGCAGTAGTGAGCCCGAGTGCGCATGAGCAGTAGCGACCCCGAGTGCGCATGAGCAGTAGTGACCCCGAGTGCGCATGCACAGTAGTGAGCTCTTGCGCGCATGAGCAGTAGTGAGTCCGAGCGCGCATGCGCAGTAGTGACCCCGAGTGCGCATGCACACTAGTGAGCCCGAGTGCGCATGCGCAGTAGAGAGCCCGATTGCGCATGTGCAGGTCTGAGCCGGAGAGCGCATCCGCAGTAGTGAGTCCGAGTGGGCATGCGCAGTAGTGAGTCCGAGTGCGCATGCGCAGTAGTGACCCCGAGTGCGCATGCACAGTAGTGAGCTCTTGCGCGCATGAGCAGTAGTGAGTCCGAGTGCGCACGAGCAGTAGTGAGCCCCATTGAGCATCCGCAGCAGTGAGTCCAAGTGCGCATGAGCAGTAGTGAGCCCGAGTGCGCATGAGCAGTAGTGACCCCGAGTGCGCATGCACAATAGTGAGCTCTTGCGCGCATGAGCAGTAGTGAGTCCGAGCGCGCATGCGCAGTAGTGACCTCGAGTGCGCATGCACACTAGTGAGCCCGAGTGCGCATGCGCAGTAGAGAGCCCGATTGCGCATGTGCAGGTCTGAGCAGGAGGGCGCATCCGCGGTAGTGAGCCCGATTGCACATCCGCAGTCGTGAGGCCGAGTGCCCATGAGCAGTAGTGAGTCCAAGTGCGAATGAGCACTAGTGACCCCGAGTGCGCATGCACAGTAGTGAGCCCGTGTGCGCATGCGCAGTCGTCAGGCCGAGTGCCAATGAGCAGTGTTGAGTCCAAGTGCGAATGAGCACTAGTGACCCCGAGTGCGCATGCACAGTAGTGAGCCCGTGTGCGCATGCGCAGTCGTCAGGCCGAGTGCCAATGAGCAGTGTTGAGTCCAAGTGCGAATGAGCACTAGTGACCCCGAGTGCGCATGCACAGTAGTGAGCCCGTGCGCGCATGCGCAGTAGTGCGCCCGTGTGCGCAAGCGCAGTAGTGAGCCCGATTGCGCATCCGCAGCAGTGAGTCCGAGTGCGCATGAGCACTAGTGACCCCGAGTGCGCATGCGCAGTAGAGGGCCCGATTGCGCATGCACAGTAGTGAGCCCGTGTGCGCATGAGCAGTCGTGAGGCCGAGCGCCCATGAGCAGTAGTGAGCCCGCTTGCGCATGCACAGTAGTGACCCCGAGTGCGCATGCACAGTAGTGAGCTCGTGCGCGCATGAGCAGTAGTGAGTCCGAATGCGCACGAGCACTAGTGACCCCGAGTGCGCATGCACAGTAGTGAGCCCGTGTGCGCATGCGCAGTCGTCAGGCCGAGTGCCAATGAGCAGTGTTGAGTCCAAGTGCGAATGAGCACTAGTGACCCCGAGTGCGCATGCACACTAGTGACCCCGAGTGCGCATGCACAGTAGTGAGCCCGTGTGCGCATGCGCAGTCGTCAGGCCGAGTGCCAATGAGCAGTGTTGAGTCCAAGTGCGAATGAGCACTAGTGACCCCGAGTGCGCATGCACACTAGTGAGCCCGAGTGCGCATGCGCAGTAGAGAGCCCGAGTGCACATGCGCAGTAGTGACCCCGAGTGCGCATCCGCAGTAGTGAGCCCGTGTGCGCATGCGCAGTAGTGACGCTGACTGCGCATGAGCAGTAGTGAGTCCGAGTGCACATGCACAGTAGTGAGCCCGTGTACGCATGCGCAGTAGTGAGCTCGAGTGCGCATGTGCACTAGTGTGCCCGTGTGTGCATGCGCAGCAATGACCCAATTGCGCATCTGCAGTGGTGACCCCGAGTGCGCATGCACAGTAGTGACCGCGGGCGCACATGCGTAGTAGTGAGCCCGATTGTGCATCCGCAGTTTTGAGTCCGATTGCGCATGAGCAGTAGTAAGCCGGAGTGCGCATGCGCAGTCGTGACCGCGGGCGCACATGCGCAGTAGTGAGCCCGATTGCGCATCCACAGTAGTGAGTCCGTGTGCGCATGTGCAGGTCTGAGCCAGAGTGCGCATGCGCAGTAGTGAGCCCGATTGTGCATCCGCAGTTTTGAGTCCGAGTGCGCATGCGCAGTAGTGTGCCCGAGTGCGCATGGGCATGTCTTTGCCGGAGTGCGCATGAGCAGTAGTGACCCCGAGTGCGCGTGCGCAGTAATGCGCTCGTGTTCGCATGCGCAGTAGTGAGCCCGTGCACGCATGCGCAGTAGTGAGTCTGTGTGCGCATGTGCAGGTCTGAGCCGGAGTGCGCATGCGCAGTGATGAACCCGATTGCGCATCCGCAGTAGTGAGCCCGATTGCACATCGGCAGTAGTAAGTCCGCGCGCGCATCCGCAGTAGTGAGCCCGACCGCGCATCCGCAGTAGTGAGTCCGTGTGCGCATGATCTGTAGTGAGTCCGAGTGCGCATGAGCAGTAGTCACCCCGAGTGCGCATGCACAGTAGTGAGCCCGATCGCGCGCATGCGCAGTAGTGAGCCCGAGCGCGCAACCGCAGTAGTGACACCGAAAGCGCATGCGCAGTAGTGAGCCCGTGTGCACATGCGCAGTAGTGACCCCATGCGCGCATGCACAGTAGTGACCCCGAGTGCGCATGCACAGTAGTGAGCTCGTGCGCGCATGAGCAGTAGTGAGTCCGAATGCGCACGAGCAGTAGTGAGCCCCATTGAGCATCCGCAGCAGTGAGTCCGAGTGCGCATGAGCAGTAGTGAGGCCGAGTGCGCATGAGCCGTAGTGACCCCGAGTGCGCATGAGCAGTAGTGACCCCGAGTGCGCATGCGTAGTAGTGAGCCCGATTGCGCATCCGCAACAATGAGTCCGAGTGCACATGAGCAGTAGTGCGGCCGATTGCGCATGAGCAGTAGTAAGCCGGAGTGCGCATCCGCAGTAGTGAGTCCGAGTGCGCATGCGCAGTAGAGAGCCCGATTGCGCATGTGCAGGTCTGAGCCGGAGAGCGCATCCGCAGTAGTGGGGCCGAGTGCCCATGAGCAGTAGTGAGTCCAAGTGCGCATGAGCACTAGTGACCCCGAGGGCGCATGCGCAGTACTGAGCCCGATTGCGCATGCGCAGCAGTGAGTCCGAGTGCGCATGAGCAGTAGTAAGGCCGAGTGCGCATGCGCAGTAGAGAGCCCGATTGCTCATGTGCAGGTCTGAGCTGGAGAGCGCATGCGCAGTAATGACCCCGAGCGCGCATGAGCAGTAGTGAGCCAGAGTGCGCATGCACAGTAGTGAGCCCGTGTGCGCATGCGCAGTAGTGAGACCGATTGCGCATGTGGAGGTCTTAACAGGAGAGCGCATCCGCAGTAGTGAGCCCAATTGCACCGTCGCAGTAGTGAGGCCGAGTGCCCATGAGCAGTAGTGAGTCCAAGTGCGAATGAGCACTAGTGACCCCGAGTGTGCATGCGCAGTAGTGATCCCGATTGCGCATGTGCATGTCTGAGCAGGAGAGCGCATCCGCACTAGTGAGCCCGATTGCACATGCGCAGTCGTGAGGCCGAGTGCCCATGAGCAGTAGTGAGTCCAAGTGCGAATGAGCACTAGTGACCCCGAGTGCGCATGCACAGTAGTGAGCCCGTGCGCGCATGCGCAGTAGTGCGCCCGAGTGCGCATGAGCAGTAGTGAGCCCGAGTGCGCATGCACGCTAGTGAGCCCGAGTGCGCATGAGCAGTAGTGACCCCGAGTGCGCATGAGCAGTAGTGACCCCGAGTGCGCATGCACAATAGTGAGCCCGAGTGCGCATGCGCAGTAGAGAGCCCGAGTGCGCATGCGCAGTAGTGACCCCGAGTGCGCATGCACAGTAGTGAGACCGTGTGCGCATGCGCAGTAGTGAGCCCGAGTGCGCATGCACAGTAGTGGGCCCGTGTGCGCATGCGCAGTAGTGAGCGCGAGTGCGCATCCGCAGCAGTGAGTCCGAGAGCGCTTGAGCAGTAGTAAGGCCGAGTGCGCATGCGCAGTAGAGAGCCCGATTGCTCATGTGCAGGTCTGAGCCGGAGAGCGCATCCGCAGTAGTGAGTCCGAGTGCGCATGCGCAGTAGTGACCCCGAGTGCGCATGCACAGTAGTGAGCTCTTGCGCGCATGAGCAGTAGTGAGTCCGAGTGCGCACGAGCAGTAGTGAGCCCCATTGAGCATCCGCAGCAGTGAGTCCAAGTGCGCATGAGCAGTAGTGAGCCCGAGTGCGCATGAGCAGTAGCGACCCCGAGTGCGCATGAGCAGTAGTGACCCCGAGTGCGCATGCACAGTAGTGAGCTCTTGCGCGCATGAGCAGTAGTGAGTCCGAGCGCGCATGCGCAGTAGTGACCCCGAGTGCGCATGCACACTAGTGAGCCCGAGTGCGCATGCGCAGTAGAGAGCCCGATTGCGCATGTGCAGGTCTGAGCCGGAGAGCGCATCCGCAGTAGTGAGTCCGAGTGCGCATGCGCAGTAGTGAGTCCGAGTGCGCATGCGCAGTAGTGACCCCGAGTGCGCATGCACAGTAGTGAGCTCTTGCGCGCATGAGCAGTAGTGAGTCCGAGTGCGCACGAGCAGTAGTGAGCCCCATTGAGCATCCGCAGCAGTGAGTCCAAGTGCGCATGAGCAGTAGTGAGCCCGAGTGCGCATGAGCAGTAGTGACCCCGAGTGCGCATGCACAATAGTGAGCTCTTGCGCGCATGAGCAGTAGTGAGTCCGAGCGCGCATGCGCAGTAGTGACCTCGAGTGCGCATGCACACTAGTGAGCCCGAGTGCGCATGCGCAGTAGAGAGCCCGATTGCGCATGTGCAGGTCTGAGCAGGAGGGCGCATCCGCGGTAGTGAGCCCGATTGCACATCCGCAGTCGTGAGGCCGAGTGCCCATGAGCAGTAGTGAGTCCAAGTGCGAATGAGCACTAGTGACCCCGAGTGCGCATGCACAGTAGTGAGCCCGTGTGCGCATGCGCAGTCGTCAGGCCGAGTGCCAATGAGCAGTGTTGAGTCCAAGTGCGAATGAGCACTAGTGACCCCGAGTGCGCATGCACAGTAGTGAGCCCGTGTGCGCATGCGCAGTCGTCAGGCCGAGTGCCAATGAGCAGTGTTGAGTCCAAGTGCGAATGAGCACTAGTGACCCCGAGTGCGCATGCACAGTAGTGAGCCCGTGCGCGCATGCGCAGTAGTGCGCCCGAGTGCGCATGAGCAGTAGTGAGCCCGTGTGCGCATGCACGCTAGCGAGCCCGAGTGCGCATGAGCAGTAGTGAGCCAGAGTGCACATGCACAGTAGTGAGCCCGTGTGCGCAAGCGCAGTAGTGAGCCCGATTGCGCATCCGCAGCAGTGAGTCCGAGTGCGCATGAGCAGTAGTGAGTCCAAGTGCGCATGAGCACTAGTGACCCCGAGTGCGCATGCGCAGTAGAGGGCCCGATTGCGCATGCACAGTAGTGAGCCCGTGTGCGCAGAGCAGTCGTGAGGCCGAGCGCCCATGAGCAGTAGTGAGCCCGATTGCGCATGCACAGTAGTGACCCCGAGTGCGCATGCACAGTAGTGAGCTCGTGCGCGCATGAGCAGTAGTGAGTCCAAGTGCGAATGAGCACTAGTGACCCCGAGTGTGCATGCGCAGTAGTGATCCCGATTGCGCATGTGCATGTCTGAGCAGGAGAGCGCATCCGCACTAGTGAGCCCGATTGCACATGCGCAGTCGTGAGGCCGAGTGCCCATGAGCAGTAGTGAGTCCAAGTGCGAATGAGCACTAGTGACCCCGAGTGCACATACACAGTAGTGAGCCCGTGTACGCATGCGCAGTAGTGAGCTCGAGTGCGCATGTGCACTAGTGTGCCCGTGTGTGCATGCGCAGCAATGACCCAATTGCGCATCTGCAGTGGTGACCCCGAGTGCGCATGCACAGTAGTGACCGCGGGCGCACATGCGTAGTAGTGAGCCCGATTGTGCATCCGCAGTTTTGAGTCCGAGTGCGCATGAGCAGTAGTAAGCCGGAGTGCGCATGCGCAGTCGTGACCGCGGGCGCACATGCGCAGTAGTGAGCCCGATTGCGCATCCACAGTAGTGAGTCCGTGTGCGCATGTGCAGGTCTGAGCCAGAGTGCGCATGCGCAGTAGTGAGCCCGATTGTGCATCCGCAGTTTTGAGTCCGAGTGCGCATGCGCAGTAGTGTGCCCGAGTGCGCATGGGCATGTCTTTGCCGGAGTGCGCATGAGCAGTAGTGACCCCGAGTGCGCGTGCGCAGTAATGCGCTCGTGTTCGCATGCGCAGTAGTGAGCCCGAGCGCGCATGCACACTAGTGAGCCCGGGTGCGCATGCGCAGTAGAGAGCCCGAGTGCGCATGCGCAGTAGTGACCCCGAGTGCGCATGCACAGTAGTGAGCCCGTGTGCGCATGCGCAGTAGTGAGACCGATTGCGCATGTAGAGGTCTTCACAGGAGAGCGCATCCGCAGTAGTGAGCCCAGTTGCACCGTCGCAGTAGTGAGGCCGAGTGCCCATGAGCAGTAGTGAGTCCAAGTGCGAATGAGCACTAGTGACCCCGAGTGTGCATGCACAGTAGTGAGCCCGTGTGCGCCTGCGCAGTCGTGAGGCCGAGTGCCCATGAGCAGTAGTGAGCCCGATTGCCCATGCGCAGTAGTGACCCCGAGTGCGCATGCGCAGTAGTGAGCCCGTGTGGGCATGCACATTAGTGGGCCCGTGTGCGCATGCGCAGTAGCGAACCCGAATGCGCGTCTATAGTAGTGACCCTAAGTGCGCATGCACAGTAATGAGCCCATGTGTGCATGCGCAGTCGCGAACCCGAATGCGCGTCTGCAGTAGTGACTGCGAGTGCGCATGCGCAGTAGTCACCCCGAGTGCGCATGCACAGTAGTGAGCCCGATTGCTCATCCGCAGCAGTGGGTCCGAGTGCGCATGAGCAGTAGTGAGCCCGATTACGCTTTCGCAGTAGTGACCCCGAGTGCGCATGCGCAGTAGTGAGCCCGTGCGCGCATGCGCAGTAGTGCGCCCGTGTGCGCATGCGCAGAAGTGACCTCGAATGTGCACGTGCAGGTCTGAGCCGGACTGCGCATCCGCAGTAGTCAGCCCGTGCGCGCATGGGCAGGTCTGAGCTGGAGTGCGCATGCGCAGTAGTGAGCCTGTGCGCGCATGCGCAGTAGTGAGCCCGAGGGCGCAATCGCAGTAGTGAGTCCGAGTGCGCATGAGCAGGAGTGAGCCAGAGTGCACATGCACAGTAGTGAGCCCGTTTGCGCATGCGCAGTAGTGAGACCGATTGCGCATGTGCAGGTCTGAGCAGGAGAGCGCATCCGCAGTAGTGAGCCCGATTGCACATCCGCAGTCGTGAGGCCGAGTGCCCATGAGCAGTAGTGAGTCCAAGTACGAATGAGCACTAGTGTCCCCGAGTGCGCATGCACAGGAGTGAGCCCGAGTGCGCATGCACAGTAGTGAGCCCGAGTGCGCATGAGCAGTAGTGAGCCCGATTGCACATCGGCAGTAGTAAGTCCGCGCGCGCATCCGCAGTAGTGAGCCCGACCGCGCATCCGCAGTAGTGGGTCCGTGTGCGCATGAGCAGTAGTGAGTCCCAGCGTGCATGCGCAGTAGCGGGCCCGATTGCGCGCATGCGCAGTAGTGAGCCAGAGACCGCATCCGCAGTAGTGAGTCCGAGTTCGCATGAGCAGTAGTGACACCGAGTGCGCATGCTCAGTAGTGAGCCCAATTGCGCATTCGCAGTAGTGAGTCCGAGTGCGCATGATCGGTAGGGAGTCCGAGTGTGCATGAGCAGTAGTCACACCGAGTGCGCATGCCCAGTAGTGAGCCCAATTGCACATCCGCAACAATGAGTCCGAGTGCACATGAGCAGTAGTGCGGCCGATTGCACATGAGCAGTAGTGCGGCCGATTGCACATGAGCAGTAGTAAGCCGGAGTGCGCATCCGCAGTAGTGAGTCCGAGTGCGCATGCGCAGTAGAGAGCCCGATTGCGCATGTGCAGGTCTGAGCCGGAGAGCGCATCCGCAGTAGTGGGGCCGAGTGCCCATGAGCAGTAGTGAGTCCAAGTGCGCATGAGCACTAGTGACCCCGAGCGCGCATGCGCAGTACTGAGCCCGATTGCGCATCCGCAGCAGTGAGTCCGAGTGCGCATGAGCAGTAGTAAGGCCGAGTGCGCATGCGCAGTAGAGAGCCCGATTGCTCATGTGCAGGTCTGAGCTGGAGAGCGCATGCGCAGTAGTGACCCCGAGCGCGCATGAGCAGTAGTGAGCCAGAGTGCGCATGCACAGTAGTGAGCCCGTGTGCGCATGCGCAGTAGTGAGACCGATTGCGCATGTGGAGGTCTTAACAGGAGAGCGCATCCGCAGTAGTGAGTCCAATTGCACCGTCGCAGTAGTGAGGCCGAGTGCCCATGAGCAGTAGTGAGTCCAAGTGCGAATGAGCACTAGTGACCCCGAGTGTGCATGCGCAGTAGTGATCCCGATTGCGCATGTGCATGTCTGAGCAGGAGAGCGCATCCGCACTAGTGAGCCCGATTGCACATGCGCAGTCGTGAGGCCGAGTGCCCATGAGCAGTAGTGAGTCCAAGTGCGAATGAGCACTAGTGACCCCGAGTGCGCATGCACAGTAGTGAGCCCGTGCGCGCATGCGCAGTAGTGCGCCCGAGTGCGCATGAGCAGTAGTGAGCCCGAGTGCGCATGCACGCTAGTGAGCCCGAGTGCGCATGAGCAGTAGTGACCCCGAGTGCGCATGAGCAGTAGTGACCCCGAGTGCGCATGCACAATAGTGAGCCCGAGTGCGCATGCGCAGTAGAGAGCCCGAGTGCGCATGCGCAGTAGTGACCCCGAGTGCGCATGCACAGTAGTGAGCCCGTGTGCGCATGCGCAGTAGTGAGCCCGAGTGCGCATGCACAGTAGTGGGCCCGTGTGCGCATGCGCAGTAGTGAGCGCGAGTGCGCATCCGCAGCAGTGAGTCCGAGTGCGCATGCGCAGTAGTGACCCCGAGTGCGCATGCACAGTAGTGAGCTCTTGCGCGCATGAGCAGTAGTGAGTCCGAGTGCGCACGAGCAGTAGTGAGCCCCATTGAGCATCCGCAGCAGTGAGTCCAAGTGCGAATGAGCACTAGTGACCCCGAGTGCGCATGCACAGTAGTGAGCCCGTGTGCGCATGCGCAGTCGTCAGGCCGAGTGCCAATGAGCAGTGTTGAGTCCAAGTGCGAATGAGCACTAGTGACCCCGAGTGCGCATGCACAGTAGTGAGCCCGTGCGCGCATGCGCAGTAGTGCGCCCGAGTGCGCATGAGCAGTAGTGAGCCCGTGTGCGCATGCACGCTAGCGAGCCCGAGTGCGCATGAGCAGTAGTGAGCCAGAGTGCACATGCACAGTAGTGAGCCCGTGTGCGCAAGCGCAGTAGTGAGCCCGATTGCGCAACTGCAGCAGTGAGTCCGAGTGCGCATGAGCAGTAGTGAGTCCAAGTGCGCATGAGCACTAGTGACCCCGAGTGCGCATGCGCAGTAGAGGGCCCGATTGCGCATGCACAGTAGTGAGCCCGTGTGCGCAGAGCAGTCGTGAGGCCGAGCGCCCATGAGCAGTAGTGAGCCCGATTGCGCATGCACAGTAGTGACCCCGAGTGCGCATGCACAGTAGTGAGCTCGTGCGCGCATGAGCAGTAGTGAGTCCGAATGCGCACGAGCACTAGTGACCCCGAGTGCGCATGCACAGTAGTGAGCCCGAGTGCGCATGCGCAGTAGAGAGCCCGAGTGCGCATGCGCAGTAGTGACCCCGAGTGCGCATCCGCAGTAGTGAGCCCGTGTGCGCATGCGCAGTAGTGACCCCGAGCGCACATGAGCAGTAGTGAGCCCGAGTGCGCATGCACAGTAATGAGCCCGTGTGCGCATGCGCAGTCGTGAGGCCCAGTGCCCATGAGCAGTAGTGAGCCCGACTGCGCATCCGCAGCAGTGAGTCCGAGTGCGCATGAGCAGTAGTGGGGCCGAGTGCGCATGAGCAGTAGTGAGCCCGAGCGCGCATCCGCAGTAGTGAGTCCGAGTGCGCATGAGCAGTAGTGACCCCGAGTGCCCATGCGTAGTAGTGAGCCCGATTACGCATCCGCAACAATGAGTCCGAGTGCACATGAGCAGTAGTGCGGCCGATTGCGCATGAGCAGTAGTAAGCCGGAGTGCGCATCCGCAGTAGTGAGTCCGAGTGCGCATGCGCAGTAGAGAGCCAGATTGCGCATGTGCAGGTCTGAGCCGGAGAGCGCATCCGCAGTAGTGAGGCCGAGTGCCCATGAGCAGTAGTGAGTCCAAGTGCGCATGAGCACTAGTGACCCCGAGCGCGCATGCGCAGTACTGAGCCCGATTGCGCATCCGCAGCAGTGAGTCCGAGGGCGCATGAGCAGTAGTAAGGCCGAGTGCGCATGCGCAGTAGAGAGCCCGATTGCTCATGTGCAGGTCTGAGCTGGAGGGCGCATCCGCACTAGTGAGCCCGATTGCACATGCGCAGTCGTGAGGCCGAGTGCCCATGAGCAGTAGTGAGTCCAAGTGCGAATGAGCACTAGTGACCCCGAGTGCGCATGCACAGTAGTGAGCCCGTGTGCGCATGAGCAGTCGTGAGGCCGAGCGCCCACGAGCAGTAGTGAGCCCGATTGCGCATGCGCAGTAGTGGCCCCGAGTGCGTATGCACAGTAGTGAGCTCGTGCGCGCATGAGCAGTAGTGAGTCCGAGTGCGCACGAGCAGTAGTGAGCCCCATTGAGCATCCGCAGCAGTGAGTCCGAGTGCGCATGAGCAGTAGTGACACCGAGTGCGCATGCGCCGTAGTGACCCCGAGTGCGCATGCACAGTTGTGATCTCGTACACGCATGCGCAGTAGTGAGCTCGAGTGCGCATGTGCACTAGTGTGCCCGTGTGTGCATGCGCAGCAGTGAACCGATTGCGCATCTGCAGTCGCGACCCCGAGTGCGCATGCGCAGCTATGAATCCGATTGCGCATCTGCAGTGGTGACCCCGAGTGCGTATGCACAGTAGTGAGCCCGTGTGCGCATGCGCAGTAGTGAGCCCGTGTGCGCATGCGCAGTAGTGACGCTGAGTGCGCATGAGCAGTAGTGAGTCCGAGTGCACATGCACAGTAGTGAGCCCGTGTACGCATGCGCAGTAGTGAGCTCGAGTGCGCATGTGCACTAGTGTGCCCGTGTGTGCATGCGCAGCAATGACCCAATTGCGCATCTGCAGTGGTGACCCCGAGTGCGCATGCACAGTAGTGACCGCGGGCGCACATGCGTAGTAGTGAGCCCGATTGTGCATCCGCAGTTTTGAGTCCGATTGCGCATGAGCAGTAGTAAGCCGGAGTGCGCATGCGCAGTCGTGACCGCGGGCGCACATGCGCAGTAGTGAGCCCGATTGCGCATCCACAGTAGTGAGTCCGTGTGCGCATGTGCAGGTCTGAGCCAGAGTGCGCATGCGCAGTAGTGAGCCCGATTGTGCATCCGCAGTTTTGAGTCCGAGTGCGCATGCGCAGTAGTGTGCCCGAGTGCGCATGGGCATGTCTTTGCCGGAGTGCGCATGAGCAGTAGTGACCCCGAGTGCGCGTGCGCAGTAATGCGCTCATGTTCGCATGCGCAGTAGTGAGCCCGTGCACGCATGCGCAGTAGTGAGTCTGTGTGCGCATGTGCAGGTCTGAGCCGGAGTGCGCATGCGCAGTGATGAACCCGATTGCGCATCCGCAGTAGTGAGCCCGATTGCACATCGGCAGTAGTAAGTCCGCGCGCGCATCCGCAGTAGTGAGCCCGACCGCGCATCCGCAGTAGTGAGTCCGTGTGCGCATGATCTGTAGTGAGTCCGAGTGCGCATGAGCAGTAGTCACCCCGAGTGCGCATGCACAGTAGTGAGCCCGATCGCGCGCATGCGCAGTAGTGAGCCCGAGCGCGCAACCGCAGTAGTGACACCGAAAGCGCATGCGCAGTAGTGAGCCCGTGTGCACATGCGCAGTAGTGACCCCATGCGCGCATGCACAGTAGTGACCCCGAGTGCGCATGCACAGTAGTGAGCTCGTGCGCGCATGAGCAGTAGTGAGTCCGAATGCGCACGAGCAGTAGTGAGCCCCATTGAGCATCCGCAGCAGTGAGTCCGAGTGCGCATGAGCAGTAGTGAGGCCGAGTGCGCATGAGCCGTAGTGACCCCGAGTGCGCATGAGCAGTAGTGACCCCGAGTGCGCATGCGTAGTAGTGAGCCCGATTGCGCATCCGCAACAATGAGTCCGAGTGCACATGAGCAGTAGTGCGGCCGATTGCGCATGAGCAGTAGTAAGCCGGAGTGCGCATCCGCAGTAGTGAGTCCGAGTGCGCATGCGCAGTAGAGAGCCCGATTGCGCATGTGCAGGTCTGAGCCGGAGAGCGCATCCGCAGTAGTGGGGCCGAGTGCCCATGAGCAGTAGTGTGTCCAAGTGCGCATGAGCACTAGTGACCCCGAGGGCGCATGCGCAGTACTGAGCCCGATTGCGCATCCGCAGCAGTGAGTCCGAGTGCGCATGAGCAGTAGTAAGGCCGAGTGCGCATGCGCAGTAGAGAGCCCGATTGCTCATGTGCAGGTCTGAGCTGGAGAGCGCATGCGCAGTAATGACCCCGAGCGCGCATGAGCAGTAGTGAGCCAGAGTGCGCATGCACAGTAGTGAGCCCGTGTGCGCATGCGCAGTAGTGAGACCGATTGCGCATGTGGAGGTCTTAACAGGAGAGCGCATCCGCAGTAGTGAGCCCAATTGCACCGTCGCAGTAGTGAGGCCGAGTGCCCATGAGCAGTAGTGAGTCCAAGTGCGAATGAGCACTAGTGACCCCGAGTGTGCATGCGCAGTAGTGATCCCGATTGCGCATGTGCATGTCTGAGCAGGAGAGCGCATCCGCACTAGTGAGCCCGATTGCACATGCGCAGTCGTGAGGCCGAGTGCCCATGAGCAGTAGTGAGTCCAAGTGCGAATGAGCACTAGTGACCCCGAGTGCGCATGCACAGTAGTGAGCACGTGCGCGCATGCGCAGTAGTGCGCCCGAGTGCGCATGAGCAGTAGTGAGCCCGAGTGCGCATGCACGCTAGTGAGCCCGAGTGCGCATGAGCAGTAGTGACCCCGAGTGCGCATGAGCAGTAGTGACCCCGAGTGCGCATGCACAATAGTGAGCCCGAGTGCGCATGCGCAGTAGAGAGCGCGAGTGCGCATCCGCAGCAGTGAGTCCGAGAGCGCTTGAGCAGTTGTAAGGCCGAGTGCGCATGCGCAGTAGAGAGCCCGATTGCTCATGTGCAGGTCTGAGCCGGAGAGCGCATCCGCAGTAGTGAGTCCGAGTGCGCATGCGCAGTAGTGACCCCGTGTGCGCATGCACAGTAGTGAGCTCTTGCGCGCATGAGCAGTAGTGAGTCCGAGTGCGCACGAGCAGTAGTGAGCCCCATTGAGCATCCGCAGCAGTGAGTCCAAGTGCGCATGAGCAGTAGTGAGCCCGAGTGCGCATGAGCAGTAGCGACCCCGAGTGCGCATGAGCAGTAGTGACCCCGAGTGCGCATGCACAGTAGTGAGCTCTTGCGCGCATGAGCAGTAGTGAGTCCGAGCGCGCATGCGCAGTAGTGACCCCGAGTGCGCATGCACACTAGTGAGCCCGAGTGCGCATGCGCAGTAGAGAGCCCGATTGCGCATGTGCAGGTCTGAGCCGGAGAGCGCATCCGCAGTAGTGAGTCCGAGTGCGCATGCGCAGTAGTGAGTCCGAGTGCGCATGCGCAGTAGTGACCCCGAGTGCGCATGCACAGTAGTGAGCTCTTGCGCGCATGAGCAGTAGTGAGTCCGAGTGCGCACGAGCAGTAGTGAGCCCCATTGAGCATCCGCAGCAGTGAGTCCAAGTGCGCATGAGCAGTAGTGAGCCCGAGTGCGCATGAGCAGTAGTGACCCCGAGTGCGCATGCACAATAGTGAGCTCTTGCGCGCATGAGCAGTAGTGAGTCCGAGCGCGCATGCGCAGTAGTGACCTCGAGTGCGCATGCACACTAGTGAGCCCGAGTGCGCATGCGCAGTAGAGAGCCCGATTGCGCATGTGCAGGTCTGAGCAGGAGGGCGCATCCGCGGTAGTGAGCCCGATTGCACATCCGCAGTCGTGAGGCCGAGTGCCCATGAGCAGTAGTGAGTCCAAGTGCGAATGAGCACTAGTGACCCCGAGTGCGCATGCACAGTAGTGAGCCCGTGTGCGCATGCGCAGTCGTCAGGCCGAGTGCCAATGAGCAGTGTTGAGTCCAAGTGCGAATGAGCACTAGTGACCCCGAGTGCGCATGCACAGTAGTGAGCCCGTGTGCGCATGCGCAGTCGTCAGGCCGAGTGCCAATGAGCAGTGTTGAGTCCAAGTGCGAATGAGCACTAGTGACCCCGAGTGCGCATGCACAGTAGTGAGCCCGTGCGCGCATGCGCAGTAGTGCGCCCGTGTGCGCAAGCGCAGTAGTGAGCCCGATTGCGCATCCGCAGCAGTGAGTCCGAGTGCGCATGAGCACTAGTGACCCCGAGTGCGCATGCGCAGTAGAGGGCCCGATTGCGCATGCACAGTAGTGAGCCCGTGTGCGCATGAGCAGTCGTGAGGCCGAGCGCCCATGAGCAGTAGTGAGCCCGATTGCGCATGCACAGTAGTGACCCCGAGTGCGCATGCACAGTAGTGAGCTCGTGCGCGCATGAGCAGTAGTGAGTCCGAATGCGCACGAGCACTAGTGACCCCGAGTGCGCATGCACAGTAGTGAGCCCGTGTGCGCATGCGCAGTCGTCAGGCCGAGTGCCAATGAGCAGTGTTGAGTCCAAGTGCGAATGAGCACTAGTGACCCCGAGTGCGCATGCACACTAGTGAGCCCGAGTGCGCATGCGCAGTAGAGAGCCCGAGTGCGCATGCGCAGTAGTGACCCCGAGTGCGCATCCGCAGTAGCGAGCCCGTGTGCGCATGCGCAGTAGTGACCCCGAGCGCACATGAGCAGTAGTGAGCCCGAGTGCGCATGCACAGTAATGAGCCCGTGTGCGCATGCGCAGTCGTGAGGCCCAGTGCCCATGAGCAGTAGTGAGCCCGACTGCGCATCCGCAGCAGTGAGTCCGAGTGCGCATGAGCAGTAGTGAGGCCGAGTGCGCATGAGCAGTAGTGAGCCCGAGCGCGCATCCGCAGTAGTGAGTCCGAGTGCGCATGAGCAGTAGTGACCCCGAGTGCCCATGCGTAGTAGTGAGCCCGATTGCGCATCCGCAACAATGAGTCCGAGTGCACATGAGCAGTAGTGCGGCCGATTGCGCATGAGCAGTAGTAAGCCGGAGTGCGCATCCGCAGTAGTGAGTCCGAGTGCGCATGCGCAGTAGAGAGCCAGATTGCGCATGTGCAGGTCTGAGCCGGAGAGCGCATCCGCAGTAGTGAGGCCGAGTGCCCATGAGCAGTAGTGAGTCCAAGTGCGCATGAGCACTAGTGACCCCGAGCGCGCATGCGCAGTACTGAGCCCGATTGCGCATCCGCAGCAGTGAGTCCGAGTGCGCATGAGCAGTAGTGAGTCCAAGTGCGCATGAGCACTAGTGACCCCGAGTGCGCATGCGCAGTAGAGGGCCCGATTGCGCATGCACAGTAGTGAGCCCGTGTGCGCATGAGCAGTCGTGAGGCCGAGCGCCCATGAGCAGTAGTGAGCCCGATTGCGCATGCACAGTAGTGACCCCGAGTGCGCATGCACAGTAGTGAGCTCGTGCGCGCATGAGCAGTAGTGAGTCCGAATGCGCACGAGCACTAGTGACCCCGAGTGCGCATGCACAGTAGTGAGCCCGTGTGCGCATGCGCAGTCGTCAGGCCGAGTGCCAATGAGCAGTGTTGAGTCCAAGTGCGAATGAGCACTAGTGACCCCGAGTGCGCATGCACACTAGTGAGCCCGAGTGCGCATGCGCAGTAGAGAGCCCGAGTGCGCATGCGCAGTAGTGACCCCGAGTGCGCATCCGCAGTAGTGAGCCCGTGTGCGCATGCGCAGTAGTGACCCCGAGCGCACATGAGCAGTAGTGAGCCCGAGTGCGCATGCACAGTAATGAGCCCGTGTGCGCATGCGCAGTCGTGAGGCCCAGTGCCCATGAGCAGTAGTGAGCCCGACTGCGCATCCGCAGCAGTGAGTCCGAGTGCGCATGAGCAGTAGTTAGTCCGAGAGCGCATGAGAATTATTGACCCTGTCTGTGCGTGCGCGGTACTGTGCCCGAGCGATGCATGCGCAGTAGTGAGCCCGAGCGCGCATCCGCAGTAGTGAGTCCGAGAGCACATGGACAGGTCGGAGCCGGAGTGCGCATGCGCGGTAGTGAGCCCGATTTTGCATCCGCAGTAGTGAGTTCGAGTGCGCATAAGCAGTAGATATTCCGAGAGCGCATGAGAAGTAGTGACCCCGAGTGCGCATGAGCAGTAGTGACCCCGAGTGCGCATGCACAGTAGTGAGCCCGAGTGCGCATGAGCAGTAGTGAGCCAGAGTGCACATGCACAGTAGTGAGCCCGTGTGCGCATGCGCAGTAGTGAGACCGAGCGCGCATCCGCAGTAGTGAGCCCGAGTGCGCATGCGCAGTAGAGAGCCCGTGCGCGCATGCGCAGTAGTGAGCCCGATTGCGCACCCGCAGCAGTGAGTCCGAGTGCGCATGAGCAGTAGTGAGTCCGCGTGCACATGAGCAGTAGTCACTCCGAGTGCGCATGCGCAGTAGTGAGCCCGTGTGCGCATGCGCAGTAGTGAGCCCGTGCGCGCATGCGATGTAGCGAGCTCGTATGCGTATGCGCAGTAATGAGCCCGTGCGAGTATGCGCAGTAGTGAGTCTGTGTGCGCATGTGCAGGTCTGAGCCGGAGGGCGTGTGCGCAATAGTGACCCCGAGTGCGCATGCGCGGTAGTGACCCCGAGCGCGTATGCGCAGTAGTGAGCCCGATTGCTCATCCGCAGCAGTGAGTCCGAGTGCGCATGAACAGTAGTGACCCCGAAAGCGCATGCGCAGTTGTGAGCCCATGGGTGCGTGCGCAGTAGTAAGCCCAGTGCGCATGCACAGTAGTGAGCCCGTGTGCGCATGCGCAGTAGTGAGCCCGTGTGCGCATGCGGAGTAGTGAACTCGAGTGCGCATGTGCAGGTCTGAGCCGGAGTGCGCATGCGCAGTAGTGAATCCGATTGCGCATCTGCAGCGGTGACCACGCGTGCGCATGCACAGTAGTGAGCCCGTGTGCGCATGCGGAGTAGTGAACTCGAGTGCGCATGTGCAGGTCTGAGCCGGAGTGCGCAAGCGCAGTAGTGACCCCGAGTGCGCATACGCGGTAGTGACCCCGAGCGCGTATGCGCAGTAGTGAGCCCGATTGCTCATCCGCAGCAGTGAGTCCCAGTGCGCATGAGCAGTAGTGAGCCCGATTACGCTTTCGCAGTAGTGACTCCGACTGCGCATGCGCAGTAGTGCGTCCATGTGCGCATGCGCAGAAGTGACCTCGAATGTGCATGCGCAGGTCTGAGCCGGACTGCGCATGCGCAGTAGTGAGCCCGATTGCGCATTTGCAGGTCTGAGCCGGAGAGCGCATCCGCAGTAGTGAGCCCGTTTGCGCATCGGCAGTAGTGAGTCCGAGTGCCCATGAGCTGTAGTGAGTCCAACTGCGAATGAGCAGTAGTGACCCCGGGTGCGCATGCACAGCAGTGAGTCCGAGTGCGCGTGAGCAGTAGTGAGCCCGTGTGCGCATGCGCAGTCGTCAGGCCGAGTGCCAATGAGCAGTGTTGAGTCCAAGTGCGAATGAGCACTAGTGACCCCGAGTGCGCATGCACAGTAGTGAGCCCGTGCGCGCATGCGCAGTAGTGCGCCCGTGTGCGCAAGCGCAGTAGTGAGCCCGATTGCGCATCCGCAGCAGTGAGTCCGAGTGCGCATGAGCACTAGTGACCCCGAGTGCGCATGCGCAGTAGAGGGCCCGATTGCGCATGCACAGTAGTGAGCCCGTGTGCGCATGAGCAGTCGTGAGGCCGAGCGCCCATGAGCAGTAGTGAGCCCGATTGCGCATGCACAGTAGTGACCCCGAGTGCGCATGCACAGTAGTGAGCTCGTGCGCGCATGAGCAGTAGTGAGTCCGAATGCGCACGAGCACTAGTGACCCCGAGTGCGCATGCACAGTAGTGAGCCCGTGTGCGCATGCGCAGTCGTCAGGCCGAGTGCCAATGAGCAGTGTTGAGTCCAAGTGCGAATGAGCACTAGTGACCCCGAGTGCGCATGCACACTAGTGAGCCCGAGTGCGCATGCGCAGTAGAGAGCCCGAGTGCGCATGCGCAGTAGTGACCCCGAGTGCGCATCCGCAGTAGCGAGCCCGTGTGCGCATGCGCAGTAGTGACCCCGAGCGCACATGAGCAGTAGTGAGCCCGAGTGCGCATGCACAGTAATGAGCCCGTGTGCGCATGCGCAGTCGTGAGGCCCAGTGCCCATGAGCAGTAGTGAGCCCGACTGCGCATCCGCAGCAGTGAGTCCGAGTGCGCATGAGCAGTAGTGAGGCCGAGTGCGCATGAGCAGTAGTGAGCCCGAGCGCGCATCCGCAGTAGTGAGTCCGAGTGCGCATGAGCAGTAGTGACCCCGAGTGCCCATGCGTAGTAGTGAGCCCGATTGCGCATCCGCAACAATGAGTCCGAGTGCACATGAGCAGTAGTGCGGCCGATTGCGCATGAGCAGTAGTAAGCCGGAGTGCGCATCCGCAGTAGTGAGTCCGAGTGCGCATGCGCAGTAGAGAGCCAGATTGCGCATGTGCAGGTCTGAGCCGGAGAGCGCATCCGCAGTAGTGAGGCCGAGTGCCCATGAGCAGTAGTGAGTCCAAGTGCGCATGAGCACTAGTGACCCCGAGCGCGCATGCGCAGTACTGAGCCCGATTGCGCATCCGCAGCAGTGAGTCCGAGTGCGCATGAGCAGTAGTGAGTCCAAGTGCGCATGAGCACTAGTGACCCCGAGTGCGCATGCGCAGTAGAGGGCCCGATTGCGCATGCACAGTAGTGAGCCCGTGTGCGCATGAGCAGTCGTGAGGCCGAGCGCCCATGAGCAGTAGTGAGCCCGATTGCGCATGCACAGTAGTGACCCCGAGTGCGCATGCACAGTAGTGAGCTCGTGCGCGCATGAGCAGTAGTGAGTCCGAATGCGCACGAGCACTAGTGACCCCGAGTGCGCATGCACAGTAGTGAGCCCGTGTGCGCATGCGCAGTCGTCAGGCCGAGTGCCAATGAGCAGTGTTGAGTCCAAGTGCGAATGAGCACTAGTGACCCCGAGTGCGCATGCACACTAGTGAGCCCGAGTGCGCATGCGCAGTAGAGAGCCCGAGTGCGCATGCGCAGTAGTGACCCCGAGTGCGCATCCGCAGTAGTGAGCCCGTGTGCGCATGCGCAGTAGTGACCCCGAGCGCACATGAGCAGTAGTGAGCCCGAGTGCGCATGCACAGTAATGAGCCCGTGTGCGCATGCGCAGTCGTGAGGCCCAGTGCCCATGAGCAGTAGTGAGCCCGACTGCGCATCCGCAGCAGTGAGTCCGAGTGCGCATGAGCAGTAGTTAGTCCGAGAGCGCATGAGAATTATTGACCCTGTCTGTGCGTGCGCGGTACTGTGCCCGAGCGATGCATGCGCAGTAGTGAGCCCGAGCGCGCATCCGCAGTAGTGAGTCCGAGAGCACATGGACAGGTCGGAGCCGGAGTGCGCATGCGCGGTAGTGAGCCCGATTTTGCATCCGCAGTAGTGAGTTCGAGTGCGCATAAGCAGTAGATATTCCGAGAGCGCATGAGAAGTAGTGACCCCGAGTGCGCATGAGCAGTAGTGACCCCGAGTGCGCATGCACAGTAGTGAGCCCGAGTGCGCATGAGCAGTAGTGAGCCAGAGTGCACATGCACAGTAGTGAGCCCGTGTGCGCATGCGCAGTAGTGAGACCGAGCGCGCATCCGCAGTAGTGAGCCCGAGTGCGCATGCGCAGTAGAGAGCCCGTGCGCGCATGCGCAGTAGTGAGCCCGATTGCGCACCCGCAGCAGTGAGTCCGAGTGCGCATGAGCAGTAGTGAGTCCGCGTGCACATGAGCAGTAGTCACTCCGAGTGCGCATGCGCAGTAGTGAGCCCGTGTGCGCATGCGCAGTAGTGAGCCTGTGCGCGCATGCGATGTAGCGAGCTCGTATGCGTATGCGCAGTAATGAGCCCGTGCGAGTATGCGCAGTAGTGAGTCTGTGTGCGCATGTGCAGGTCTGAGCCGGAGGGCGTGTGCGCAATAGTGACCCCGAGTGCGCATGCGCGGTAGTGACCCCGAGCGCGTATGCGCAGTAGTGAGCCCGATTGCTCATCCGCAGCAGTGAGTCCGAGTGCGCATGAACAGTAGTGACCCCGAAAGCGCATGCGCAGTTGTGAGCCCATGGGTGCGTGCGCAGTAGTAAGCCCAGTGCGCATGCACAGTAGTGAGCCCGTGTGCGCATGCGCAGTAGTGAGCCCGTGTGCGCATGCGGAGTAGTGAACTCGAGTGCGCATGTGCAGGTCTGAGCCGGAGTGCGCATGCGCAGTAGTGAATCCGATTGCGCATCTGCAGCGGTGACCACGCGTGCGCATGCACAGTAGTGAGCCCGTGTGCGCATGCGGAGTAGTGAACTCGAGTGCGCATGTGCAGGTCTGAGCCGGAGTGCGCAAGCGCAGTAGTGACCCCGAGTGCGCATACGCGGTAGTGACCCCGAGCGCGTATGCGCAGTAGTGAGCCCGATTGCTCATCCGCAGCAGTGAGTCCGAGTGCGCATGAGCAGTAGTGAGCCCGATTACGCTTTCGCAGTAGTGACTCCGACTGCGCATGCGCAGTAGTGCGTCCATGTGCGCATGCGCAGAAGTGACCTCGAATGTGCATGCGCAGGTCTGAGCCGGACTGCGCATGCGCAGTAGTGAGCCCGATTGCGCATTTGCAGGTCTGAGCCGGAGAGCGCATCCGCAGTAGTGAGCCCGTTTGCGCATCGGCAGTAGTGAGTCCGAGTGCCCATGAGCTGTAGTGAGTCCAACTGCGAATGAGCAGTAGTGACCCCGGGTGCGCATGCACAGCAGTGAGTCCGAGTGCGCGTGAGCAGTAGTGAGCCCGTGTGCGCATGCGCAGTAGTGAGCCCGAGCACGCATGTGCAGTAGTGACCCCGAGTGCGCATCCGCAGTAGTGAGCCCCAGCGTGCATCCGCAGTAGTCAGCCCGTGTCCGCATGCGCAGTAGAGAGCTCGAGTGCGCATGTACACTAGTGACCCCGAGCGCGTATGCGCAGTAGTGAGCCCGATTGCTCATCCGCAGCAGTGAGTCCGAGTGCGCATGAGCAGCAGTGAGCCCGCTTACGCTTTCGCAGTAGTGACCCCGAGTGCGCATGCGTAGTAGTGAGCCCGGCGCGCATGCGCAGTAGTGCGCCCTTGTGCGCGCGCGCAGAAGTGACCTCGAATGTGCACGTGCAGGTCTGAGCCGGACTGCGCATGCGCAGTAGTGAGCCTGTGCGCGCATGCGCAGTAGTGAGCCCGAGGGCGCAATCGCAGTAGTAAGTCCGAATGCGCATGAGCAGGAGTGACCCCGAGTGCGCATGAGCGGTAGTGAGTCCGATTGCTCATCCGCAGCAGTGAGTCCGAGTGCGCATGAGCAGTAGTGACCCCGACTACGCTTTCGCAGTAGTGACCCCGAGTGCGCATGCGCAGTAGTGCGCCCTTGTGCGCACGCGCAGAAGTGACCTCGAATGTGCATGTGCAGGTCTGAGCCGGGCTGCGCATGCGCAGTAGTGAGCTCGAGGGCGCAATCGCAGTAGTAAGTCCGAGTGCGCATGAGCAGGAGTGACCCCGAACGCGCATGAGCGGTAGTGAGTCCGATTGCTCATCCGCAGGAATGAGTCCGAGTGCGCATGAGCAGTAGTGAGCCCGATTACGCTTTCGCAGTAGTGACCCCGAGTGCGCATGCGCAGTAGTGCGCCCGATTGCGCATACACAGTAGTGAGTCCGTGTGCGCATGTGCAGGTCTGAGCCAGAGTGCGCATGCGCAGTAGTGAGCCCGATTGTGCATCCGCAGTTTTGAGCCCGAGTGCGCATGCGCAGTAGTGTGACCGAGTGCGCATGGACATGTCGTTGCCGGAGTGCGCATGCGCAGTAGTGACCCCGAGTGCGCGTGCGCAGTGATGCGCTCGTGTGCGCATGCGCAGTTGTGAGCCCGTGCACGCATGCGCAGTAGTGAGTCTGTGTGCGCATGTGCAGGTCTGAGCCGGAGTGCGCATGCGCAGTGATGAACACGATTTCCCATCCGCAGTAGTGAGCCCGATTGCACATCGGCAGTAGTAAGTCCGCGCGCGCATCCGCAGTAGTGAGCCCGACCGCGCATTCGCAGTAGTGGGACCGTGTGCGCATGAGCAGTAGTGAGTCCCAGCGTGCATGCGCAGTAGCGGGCCCGATTGCGCGCATGCGCAGTAGTGAGCCAGAGACCGCATCCGCAGTAGTGAGTCCGAGTTCGCATGAGCAGTAGTGACACCGAGTGCGCATGCGCAGTAGTGAGCCCGATTGCGCATTCGCAGTAGTGAGTCCGTGTGCGCATGATCTGTAGTGAGTCCCAGTGCGCATGAGCAGTAGTCACCCCGAGTGCGCATGCACAGTAGTGAGACCGATTGCGCGCATGCGCAGTAGTGAGCCCGAGCGCGCAACCGCAGTAGTGACCCCGAAAGCGCATGCGCAGTAGTGAGCCCGTGTGCACATGCGCAGTAGTGACCCCATGCGCGCATGCACAGTAGTGACCGCGAGCGCACGTGCGCAGTAGTGAGCCCGTGTGCGCATGCGGAGTAATGACCTCAGATGGCCTGTGCAGGTCTGAGCCGGAGTGCGCATGCTCAGTAGTGAGCCCAATTGCGCATTCGCAGTAGTGAGTCCGAGTGCGCATGATCGGTAGGGAGTCCGAGTGTGCATGAGCAGTAGTCACGCCGAGTGCGCATGCCCAGTAGTGAGCCCAATTGCACATCCGCAACAGTGAGTCCGTGTGCGCATGTGCAGGTCTGAGCCGGAGCGCGCATGGGCAGGTCTGAGCCGGAGTGCGCATGCGCAGTAGTGAGCCTGTGCGCGCATGCGCAGTAGTGAGCCCGCGGGCGCAATCGCAGTAGTGAGTCCGAGTGCGCATGAGCAGGAGTGACCCCGAGTGCGCATGAGCAGTAGTGTGTCCGAGTGCACATGCACAGTAGTGAGCCCGTGTACGCATCTGCAGTCGCGACCCCGAGTGCGCATGCGCAGTAGTGAACCCGATTGCGCGTCTGCAGTGGTGACCCCGAGTGCGCATGCACAGTAGTGACCGCGGGCGCACATGCGTAGTAGTGAGCCCGATTGCGCATCCACAGTAGTGAGTCCGTGTGCGCATGTGCAGGTCTGAGCCAGAGTGCGCATGCGCAGTACTGAGCCCGATTGTGCATCCGCAGTTTTGAGTCCGAGTGCGCATGCGCAGTAGTGTGCCCGAGTGCGCATGGGCATGTCTTTGCCGGAGTGCGCATGAGCAGTAGTGACCCCGAGTGCGCGTGCGCAGTAAGGCGCTCGTGTTCGCATGCGCAGTAGTGAGCCCGTGTACGCATGCGCAGTAGTGAGTCTGTGTGCGCATGTGCAGGTCTGAGCCGGAGTGCGCATGCGCAGTGATGAACCCGATTCCGCATCCGCAGTAGTGAGCCCGATTGCACATCGGCAGTAGTAAGTCCGCGCGCGCATCCGCAGTAGTGAGCCCGACCGCGCATCCGCAGTAGTGAGTCCGTGTGCGCATGATCTGTAGTGAGTCCCAGTGCGCATGAGCAGTAGTCACCCCGAGTGCGCATGCACAGTAGTGAGCCCGATTGCGCGCATGCGCAGTAGTGAGCCCGAGCGCGCAACCGCAGTAGTGACACCGAAAGCGCATGCGCAGTAGTGAGCCCGTGTGCACATGCGCAGTAGTGACCCCATGCGCGCATGCACAGTAGTGACCCCGAGTGCGCATGCACAGTAGTGAGCTCGTGCGCGCATGAGCAGTAGTGAGTCCGAATGCGCACGAGCAGTAGTGAGCCCCATTGAGCATCCACAGCAGTGAGTCCGAATGCGCATGAGCAGTAGTGAGGCCGAGTGCGCATGAGCAGTAGTGACCCCGAGTGCGCATGAGCAGTAGTGACCCCGAGTGCGCATGCACACTAGTGAGCCCGGGTGCGCATGCGCAGTAGAGAGCCCGAGTGCGCATGCGCAGTAGTGACCCCGAGTGCGCATGCACAGTAGTGAGCCCGTGTGCGAATGCGCAGTAGTGAGACCGATTGCGCATGTGGAGGTCTTCACAGGAGAGCGCATCCGCAGTAGTGAGCCCAGTTGCACCGTCGCAGTAGTGAGGCCGAGTGCCCATGAGCAGTAGTGAGTCCAAGTGCGAATGAGCACTAGTGACCCCGAGTGTGCATGCACAGTAGTGAGCCCGTGTGCGCCTGCGCAGTCGTGAGGTCGAGTGCCCATGAGCAGTAGTGAGCCCGATTGCCCATGCGCAGTAGTGATCCCGAGTGCGCATGCGCAGTAGTGAGCCCGTGTGGGCATGCACATTAGTGGGCCCGTGTGCGCATGCGCAGTAGTGAGCCCGAGTGCGCATCCGCAGCAGTGAGTCCGAATGCGCATGAGCAGTAGTGAGACAGTGTGCGCATGAGCAGTAGTGAGCCCGAGTGCGCATGCACAGTAGTGGGCCCGAGTGCGCATGAGCAGTAGTAAGGCCGAGTGCGCATGCGCATTAGAGAGCCCGATTGCTCATGTGCAGGTCTGAGCCGGAGAGCGCATCCGCAGTAGTGAGTCCGAGTGCGCATGCGCAGTAGTGACCCCGAGCGCACATGAGCAGTAGTGAGCCCGAGTGCGCATGCACAGTAATGAGCCCGTGTGCGCATGCGCAGTCGTGAGGCCCAGTGCCCATGAGCAGTAGTGAGCCCGACTGCGCATCCGCAGCTGTGAGTCCGAGTGCGCATGAGCAGTAGTGAGGCCGAGTGCGCATGAGCAGTAGTGAGCCCGTGCGCGCATCTGCAGTAGTGAGTCCGAGTGCGCATGAGCAGTAGTGACCCCGAGTGCGCATGCGTAGTAGTGAGCCCGATTGCGCATCCGCAACAATGAGTCCGAGTGCACATGAGCAGTAGTGCGGCCGATTGCGCATGAGCAGTAGTAAGCCGGAGTGCGCATCCGCAGTAGTGAGTCCGAGTGCGCATGCGCAGTAGAGAGCCCGATTGCGCATGTGCAAGTCTGAGCCGGAGAGCGCATCCGCAGTAGTGGGGCCGAGTGC